>OZ024815.1:96338433-98738433 GCA_964017055.1 Chloromyia formosa | reverse complement strand
AAGTTGTTACTTCTTGCGGCTTCTTCTGCTGAGGCTTGTCGTCTCATGCTGTAGCCAAACGAACCTTCAGCTCTTTTCTTTCAACAATCCGCCGTCATGAAGCGTCGGACATCCAGGGCTTATTCCGGTAATCCGGGTTTGTACCAAGGATGGTATCCGAGCTCTCAATGTACCCACTTCTTTTGGTATCCCAGTCAATCTGGGTGACTATTTATCTCAGCTGCTTTTTGCGCAAGATAGTCGTTATATTGTTGTAGGACAGCTGATTTTTTTAGTCGAGCGGTGTTGACTGCGGCGTCTGGATATTTCGTCGCTAGGACGGCGCACGGCTGCAATACACAATCGAACATTAGCGATCATAAGATAATGGTCTCTTCCCATCCTAATATCGGCACCCTTCTTATTTCGCACATCCAAGAGGCAACTCTTGAATCTTTTACTAACGGCAAAGTGGTCGATCTGATTTTGTGGTGGTCCTTATGCTCAAACATAGTATCACCGATGAAGAGACTGTGAAAGTTGCAGAACTATACAAATCTTTCACCGTTGTCGTTACGATCCCCAAGACCGCGGCTCCCCATCACATGTCTGAGCCCATAGTTATCAGCGCCAACTTTTGCATTCACATCCCCCATAACCACTTTAATGTCACCTTTAGGTTTTCCGCTCTGGACTTCGTTTCGTTGTTCGTAGAAGGAGTCTAGTCGCCAAGACATTGTCGAGTTCAGCTGGAGCTTCTTCTTCCTTGCCCTTTCATACCACTCTGCGGCTTCAGGTTGCTCTGTCTGTGGTGTTGGCACTTCGTCCATTCTGGCGGTATAATCTCAGCTTCCTTCTGCAAGCAGCTCGGTCTTGGATCGTGTCATCGCCAAGATTAACGCGTCGTTGTTGCTTCTTCATCTGATCGATCCACGTGTGTTTCGGTCTGACTCGGGGTTTGGGTCCAGCAAATGGAACATTCATTGATAGTGCTTTCATGACAGGGTTCTCAACCGGACGGCTTAGAACGTGGCAATACCAATCCATACGACGATCTTCGAGCTTTTCAGTGATCGGTTGCTCAACAAACAAGCTGCCTCTGATGTGGGTACTTTTGATGCGATCCTTTTCGGTCACATCGGTTGACATCCGTAGCATTTCCATCTCAGTCGCAGTCATTTTATTTTCGTATGTATACATAGTCCAGCATTCATAGCAGATGCATACGAGTACATGAGCGCCGGACGTAGGACCGTTTTGTACAACTTGCCCTTAACCTTTCGTGGCATCTTCTTGTCGCAAACTCCAGAGTTATCTCGTCACTTCATCCAACCGACACTGATGCGATGTTTGATGTCGTCATCGCAGGTAGCTTCCTTGTTGACCATCGAGCTCAGGTATTTGAACCTTATACAGGACTTCAGCTGCTCTCCTTTAATGTAGATAACTGGTATCGGTCCCTCTGGATCTGAGAAAGGACAGCACAGATATTCAGTCTTTTCGGGTTCAGCTGGAGCATAACATTGTACTAAAAGCCGCTTTCGATTCAAGATTCAACCGAATTTCAGACCATTTTCATACAAAACGACAGACCGGTTTTAATCCAGGTCTCATATGGTATCTCATCGGAGCAAAGTTGAAAGCAAATTGGTTGAACATCAACTGCTTTCGCCTCCGTCTAAATGTATACTGAGTCCACAATTCGCCCCCACGACGGCGAAGTGTCTGTATGATGGCTGTTTAAGTCAGTCCTTATTCGAGGCATAGTGGACGTTTCGTCAGGATATAGAAGATTTCGGATAGTGCAAGTTGCTGGTATACACATCTTGTCCTTTGCCTGTTGGTTTCAACGCCAGGCCGTGGTATTACTTTTACGCCCCCACCACAGGGGGAATGTTTACCTCAAACAAATCATCGCACTGCCATTACTGGCGCTTGACTTGGTTAACAATGGTGAGCGAGTACTGCCGTTCCAGGGCGCGCACACGAGGAGGACTATGGAAGAGGATTTTTGCTATGATCAGACAGAGATGGCTTGTCAGAGACATGCCAATTCTGTGTCCGAATGGAGATACTGTAAGTCCCAAATGCCGAATGGATATACTGTAAGTCCCAAATGTCAAGAACCCCCCCCCCCCCCCCTTCCTAGTGAAATGTTGGACTATCTCTTCTGTTAAAAATGTTTAAATCTAGACTAGTAATCAATCAGTTCCAGAAGGTACTCAGCTCGGCTGTTTGTGTCAGTACCGCATTTGCATCGCAACCGATCAGTAGGATTCGGTTCGGTTGTGATCTTCATGCAGGTTATGCGCTTAAGTCTGTCAGGTGTTGGGCAAATAAAATACGTAAAACAAGCCCAACATCCTAAAACAAAAGTAATCGTCTTGTATCATCACCTCAAGTTCAGCTTTAGATGAAAAAGATACCAAACCAACAACCAGACAATTTCCTCTGTATACTGTGGGACGCAATGAGTTATGTGAGTTTTGAGTTTTTATAGGGTTGCCACCTGCACGGGCCTCGCCCGGCAACGACGGGCCTGGGAGGTGATTGCCGGGCCACCAGGCCAATGAGAATTCTGCCGGGCGACCGCTTGATCGGTGTTTGAAAATATCAAATCACTCCATTATCGTCCTACTGACAAGCCAGACAATTCTTGTTACATTCGCGAAATGAATTTTAATTGCCCACGTCCCGAGTTACGACGTTCTTAGGTAAGGTTTACATTTTACAGGTATTGCAAGTGCCCGGCTACTTGCAAACAGCTGTCACTTGCATATTTGTAAACACCCGTGCTTGTGAACCGTCAGGCCAGTAAACCCGCAAGGCGCCTTGCAAGTAGTTGGTCTCCCAATTGATTTCCTACTGGCATTCCAGTAGAAACTTGCGAATATATGTTTTTTGCCATTCGTCTCTTTTCTACTGGCATGCCTGTGCACTGGCATATAAAATGTGGGGTTAAAGACACGGTTGATCGATTTTTACGAAGATAGTAAAGAATCATCACAAGCGACATTCGATCAGATAATGAAATGCGTGGACAGTCACAACCTTAACATTAAAAACTGTGGTTCTTACTCAGCAGATAACGCAAACGTTAATTATGGTCAATTTAACTCCGTTTATCAGAAGCTCATCTTCCAAAATCCGGATATAATTAAAAGCAATTGTAACGCCCACGTAATCCACGATGCAAGTAGAAATGCCTGTAAAGCCCTATCATTTGACGTTGAAACCCTGGTATTGAAAATTTACGCCGAATTTTCGGTCAGTGCCAAATCCGTTGCAGTTTTGAAGCAAGTTTCGATGATCTTGATATGGAGTATATGGACATTTTGCGGCATGTAGTGACAAGATGGCTGTCTCTTTTCCCAGCAGTAGAGCGAATCATCCAAAAATGGCCCGGTTTAAAGCGATATTTTATCAGTGAGGGAGAAGATGAAGTTGATAAAACAATTTGGAACTTTGTGAAAGACCAAGAAAATGAGCTGGACGACGATTTGAACGAAACGTTGACATTCTCTGAATGTTATTTATACTTCGTTCATCATTTCATGCACCTTATGACTAAAAGCATAAAACCTTTAGAAAAAGAAACAGTGATGAGTACACATATCCACAGTATAATGAACGCATTGAGGGACGGGTTGCAAACCAGAATCAATGACAAATACTTTGGATCAAAAGTGAATAAAAGTTTACCCTATTTGACACAACATCAACGATTAAAATTCGAAAAAGAGGCTATTGCAGTTTACCATCGAGCTGTGACATATTTGCAAAAATGGTATGATTTTGAAAAGTAAACTTGCTTTTGGAACGATCGTTCCTATGACAGCTATATGATAAAGTAGTCCAATTTCAACCAAATTCGGGAATGTGATGTGACTATAGATACTATTGATTCTTGTGAAATTTGAAAAAGATATCTTTAGAAATAAAAAAGTTTTTCTCACAAAGACGAATTTTTGGACCGGTCGTTCCTATGGCAGCTATATGACGTAGTGGTCCGATTCCGTTGGTTTCGACATATATACTGCGTGCAATAGAATAATAATAATAATAACAAGGGCAGGCTAAGATACCCAAGGGTGGGCACTGCGACCATGAGATCTATTGTGCCATAGCCTTAATTAATCCAAAAGACCCTCAACCAGCCTAATGAAGGCTAGTAGATCCTTTGTAGGGGTGCTTCTTACGACCGCTGAGCTCACGAAGGAGTCTCCAAGAAACAAGAACCTGGAACGGGCTACCGCCGGACATTCGCAGAGAAGATGTTTAGTGGACTCTGTGTCCTCCAGGCAAAGCCTGCACTCCGTATTAGTGGATAGACCCATTTTGTTGAGGTGATATCTCACCCAGTGGTGCCCCGTGAGGTAACCCACGATTAGTCTCAGGTCCGCTCTACCCAGGCGGCTGGTTTCTTTGAGACCGTAGGGTTTTATAAGATCTTTGGACTGCCGTAGTCCTGGAAGACAATCCCAGTGACGCAGTCTTTCATTGGCAGACCACTCCCTCACTAGTGATTTTGTTTTAGCCCAACTCAGACCACAGTAAGGATTAGGCCCGAAAAATATATCCGAAGAACCTTGTCTAGCAAGTTCATCGGCAGCTTCGTTACCAGGGATGCCCTGATGGCCAGGTACCCAACATAAAGTAACCCGATTGGTGTTTGTGAGACACTGAAGGGTATAAAAACACTCTTTCACTAATTTCGATGAGAAACTATGTGAAGAAAGAGCCTTAATGGCTGCCTGACTATCAGTGCAGATAGCGATGTTAGCGCCTTTGAGTTTCTTGTCCAGAATGTCTCTGGCGCAGGCCTCAATGGCATGGATTTCAGCTTGAAAAACGCTAGGCCAGACGCCCATAGCGATGGAGATCCTGGTGTCCGGTCCATAGACTCCAGCACCAACACCCCGCTCCGTTTTAGATCCGTCGGTAAACCACATGGTGTACCGGGAGACAGAGCCAAGAATGCCACTGTCCCATTCCCCGCGAGTGGGGATGGAGACCGAGAATTTCCTACCAAAACATATTTCCCGAGTCATATAATCAGGGATCCGCTCTAGAATGCTCATGAGTCCCTGATTGGACACACCGCCAACGTATGTTAGACGCATTCTAAGAGCGCTCAGAGCCGCAGACTCTTGTATGAAAATATGCAGCGGAGTAAGTCCAACAATCGCCTCAATAGCCGATGTCGGACAAGTATGGATGGATCCTGCCATACCAAGGCATGCAAGGCGCTTACTACTACTTACTACAAAGCTGTATGGTGCAACGCTGATTCGTTTTGGGCCACCAAACTAGCGCCGCGTAAGTCACAACTGGACGTACGACCATCAAATATAGCCACTCGATCATTTTCGGGGTGCGTCCCCAAGTTTTGCCAAACAGAGACCTGCAACCCCACATGATCCGAGTGGCCTTACTGATAACAGCCTCGACGTGATTGCTCCAATTAAGCCGCCAGTCCAACAAAATGCCTAAGCATTTGACTTCAGTGGAGAACTGAAGTACCGTTCCGCCAAGGCTGACAGGGTTTAAGCTTAGATTTCTTCTTCGAGTGAAGGGAACTAAGACGGTTTTATGATTGTTGACGCTCAGGCCAACTTCAGTGCACCAACAAAGTACTAGATCTAGTGCCGCATTCATCACCTCAGATACGGTCGATTCAAACTTTCCTCTGAATATGATAGTTATATCATCGGCATAACCGATTGCATCATAACAATAGTCGCACAACCTAACTAGTAACTCATCTATGACAAGTGACCAGAGAAGTGGGGACAGGACCCCGCCCTGGGGACAACCCTTAACAGCATAAACACTAGCCTGGGTGCCCCCCAAAGTTGAGTGAATTTCTCGACCGCGAAGCATTGCGTCGACCCACATGATAGTGGCAGTAGGTATGTCTCTGAGCTCAAGTGCTCTAGAAATACAGTTATAGCCAGTATTGTCAAAAGCTCCCTCGATGTCAATGAAGGCGCAGAGAGCAATTTCCTTATCCATAAGGGTTTTTTCAATCGATCCTACGAGATTGTGTAAGGCAACCACAGTCGACTTACCTTTGACGTAGGCGAATTGAGTACGATGCAAGGGAGACGTGCAATCCATTTGCTGTCTGATGTGCAGATCCAGTAGCCTCTCCATAGTTTTCAAAAGAAACGATGAAAGGCTAATCGGTCTGTAAGATTTCGGAAGCTCCTCCGGCTTATTTCCTTTTTTCGGTATGAATACCACGTTCACCGCCCTCCATAAACGTGGAATATAACTTAAGGAGTAACTGCCCCTAAAAATAACAGTCAAGGGGGCGATAATAAAATCAAGGCTGTATTGTAAAAGTGCAGGAAAAATACCATCGGGACCAGGTGCCTTAAAGGGTTCAAAGGACTCCACGGCCCATTTGACCTTTTCTTTATCGAAAATTACCTCTGAGAGGCTGTTTAATCGGCTAATAGGTACACGATGGTCAGCCGATGCAGTGATTAAGCAGGGTTCAGCTTGTACAGAACCCGGAAAGTGGGTGTTTAGGAGGAGCTCAAGAGTTTCCTCTGGGCCCTCCGTGAAGGATCCGTTTTGTTTCTTAAGCAATCCGATACCATTAGTGTGCTCCTTAGACAGGGCTTTGTGGATGCGTGCCGCTTCAGGTAGCGACTGAAATAGAAATGCAATAGAAAGAAGGCTCTGTACAAAATTTCAGCTCGATAGCTTTAAAACTGAGGGACTAGTTTGCATAGAAACAGACAGACAGACGGACAAAGCTTAATCGACTCGTTATAGTTTATATGGTCGGAGATGCTTCCTTCCGTCCATCCCAGATTGGCAGCCCCGTTTTCATGAGAAATAGTGTGTGTGTGTGTGAATAGTGCGAATACTTTGATTTGATAAATATTATTGAAATAAAGACGAGACCAGCGTGACAATGACCATTAACCTCCCCATCACTTGAGGGTATCACTGCATATCCCATATTCCGATTTCGGTACAAAAGAAAATTAAGCCGGAATATAGGGGGCTACGTCCGCAATCCGAGGGTTTTGTAGCAAGCGCTTATTTTGGTATATAAATATCGGCTCCTTGCTCTTGTTGATACCACTCAGATGGATATGGTGTTGGTTATCGTTGGCCATCAGTACTTTTGACCTCGAGCGTGTTTAACCCTCTAACCCCCGATTCTTAAAACGAGGAAATACTTAGATAAGAATTTTGTATCTAGTTTAAATTTGGTATGATAAATTCGAATATGATCTCAGTTTCATGATTTTTGTTGAGGATTGCCCTCTAAGAGGAAATAAAGAATGTCCGCCTCGAGGCGGATATACGGGTTTACCGTAGAAAAAAAAAAGATTTGTTCTAACAAAATGTTTTTTTTTTTTTTATTTTTAAATATTTTATTGAACACTTTTCTTTCAGTTTGAAAATCTTTTCATTCAAATATAAGCACACGTATAGTTACCTAAAATAAGTGGAAAGAAAGAATGCAAATACCACTGCAAAAAGTCTGAAACCCAATACTTTTGTCAGAAATGCAATGTGGATTAGGGCTGCTCAACATCAAAAAATTGTTTTCCTGAATACCGAACACGAAAAAAAAAACATAAATAACTAAGTATTTTCCTAGTAATTTATATTTTTCGTGTATGGTATGCATGAAAACAATTTTTTGTTGTTGAGCAGCATAAATGCACATTGCACTTCTGACAAAAGTATTCAAGTTTCAAACTTTTTGCAGTATTTGCGTACTTTCTTTCCGCCTATTTTAGGTTACCATATACTCCAGGGTGATACAAGCCATCCAATCGCAAGTACCGGGAGCAGTAGTTAGTTTGTTGACCTCTTGGTAAGCTGTGGTTGCTTTTGAAGTTAGTTGGCTTTGGTTTTGAAGTTAGTTGGCTCTGGTTTTGAAGCAGTAGGGCAACCCACTGATCGTTTGTGTTTGTAAACGCATAAAGTTGCTGCAATTTCTTCACGAAACTGTGGTAGTGTCTATCTTATTGGCTCTTCATCATCTGATTCAACATGACTTGCGAGATTTTTCTTTTGTTGAGAAGGTACGCCTTTAGGGTGAGCGTACGTTGATCGCGTTTGGGTGTTTATTATCAAACGGATTGAATCTTTGCTAGAATGACACTCCACCAGTTTAACAAATGATCGGGCATCATCATTTCAAAACATTTGGTTGATTGTTGTCCTTTACAACAGATAATTAGGCAAGAAATGAGCGACGAAACAAACGACTGTGTAGTATAAGACAAATATCAGCACACATTAGTTACCTAATTGCTCGTTTAAATACACAAGAGTTAACACAATTGGTGAAACGAAAACCGCCGAATCTTTGCCAAACTGACGTAGTGTCATTCTAGAAAATATTCAACCCGTTTGACAGAAAACACGCGAACGCGAACAACGTGCCTTCGGTCTTACAGTCGCCATAACTATTGATGATAAAAAAGCCTTGTAACGGCATCTCTTATCTTCAGACGGATGTGACATCGAACCATAAGTCCGTCCATAAGATACACACCTCCAATGTGACCGTTATACTCCCGTATAATCAGTGGACAGTTATTATACCCTTAATTTTTGTCATATTTTTTTCTTTCCTTTCGTCCCGACATGAATATAGGTCATCATCAGCTTCAAAATCTTCATCATCGCTTACTAAGCTCAGAAACTCCTAAAGCTGTTCTTCAGTCATCCGGTTAAGATCCCACTTCTTAGTTCATTCTGCCTAGGTCATGTCTCCCAGCCTTTTTCGGATGAATAGTAGTGATGGCTGCGGCAACGATTTGGAATATTCCATTTCCATGAAATCACACCTAATCGAAATGAATCTATGTAAAAACATGCACCATACAGTTGTGTAGCAAATTACAACGTCTTGCATGCCTTGGTATGACAGGATCCATTCGTACATGTCCCACCTCGGCCATTGAGGCGATTGTTGGACTGACACCACTGCACATTTTCATTCAGGAATCTGCGGCTCTAAGTGCACTCCGAGTGCATCTAACATATGATACTCATGTGTTCAAACAGGGCCACATGAGCATTTTGGAGCGGATTCCTGGCTTGGCGATCTGCTCGAGATTAGATTACATGACTACGGAACTCTGCTTCGGTAAGAAATTCTCGGTCTCTATCCCTAGTCAATTGGAATGGGATATTGGCAATATCTGTACTGACCCCGGGTGTATCATGTGGTATACTGATGGGTCGAAAACGGGACAAGGTGTTGGCGTTGGGGTCTTTGGACCGAACACCAGGATCTCAATCGCTATGGGCACTTGGCCCAGCGTTTTCCAAGCTGAGATCCATGCAATTGAGGTTTGCGCCAATGAAATTGTGTTCAAGAAACTCACTGGCGCTAACATCATTATCTGCTCTGACAGTCAGGCAGCTATTAAGGCTCTTTCTTCACATAAGTTCTCATCGAAACTAGTGAAAGAGTGTTTTGATACCCTTCAATATCTGGCAAACTCTAACCGGGTCACTCTTTGTTGGGTACCTGGGCATCGGGGCATTCATGGCAACGAAGCTGCAGATGAACTTGCTAGGCAGGGCTCATCGGGGGAATTTTTCGGACCTGATCCCTACTGCGGTCTAAGCTGGGCCACAGCCAGGGCGCTGGTGAGGGATTGGTCTGCGGGCGAAAGGCTGCGGCACTGGAATAATCTCCCGGGACTACGACAGTCCAAAGATCTTATCAACCCCTACGGTCTCACAGAAGCCAGCCGATTGGGCAGAGCTGACCTGAGACTGGTCGTTGGTTTCCTCACGGGTCACCACTGGGTGAGATATCACTTAAACAAAATGGGCCTGCCCACTGAGACGGAATGCCGACTTTGCCTGGAGGATATTGAGTCCACCAAACACCTTCTCTGTGAATGCCCCGCGGTTGCTCGCGCCAGATTCTTGTTTCTTGGAGATTCCATCGTGAGCTCCGGTGTCATTAAGAGTACTGCTACAAAGGACCTACTGGCCTTTATCAGGTTGATTGAGGGCCTTTTGGATTAGTTAAGGCTATTATGGCACAATAGATCTTATGGTCGCAGTGTCTACCAGCTGGGAACCTTAGCCTGCCTTTATTTATTATTATTATTATGTAAAAACATAACGTTAACCAATATTTTGTGAACAGTAATACAGTGAAAACTCTCTTGGGCGGACATTCACCGTCAGCCAGTGTTTGTCCGCCCAAGAAAGGTGTCCGCTCAATAGGGGGGATGTGGATGTTTTTTTTTTTTTTTTGTATTGTATTTCAATGATACCAAATATACAAATTTGGAATATGTATTATGTGTTTGCATTTAAGAATCAAAAAGAAACATTGATAATTCACGTTATTCATTAGACATGTACGTATGTAACTATCATCAAATAAATATTGTACACGCATATTTCAAAAATGTAAAAAAAATACAAAAATTATTATGGAACAACCTGGAAGAAATCTGAAATTGACGATTGGCGAAGTTTTTGTTGATTTTCTTTTAATAATCTATCTTGCATATGACTTTCAAAATTTTTAAGGTGCTCAAAAGCGATGAAGTCATCTTTGCAAAATCGCTTCAAATGACCAATATGAATCAACGCTGTTCGTACTGAATCTACCTCTTGGTATTCTTCTGTTGTAATTTCTGAGTCACTATCATTACTATCATGAATTTCTTCGACAACCTCAATATCGCCATAATCAATTTCTGGATTTTCTGTTAACAAATTTGCATCTATCGTCAGAAATTCGTCACAATTCGTAGAACATTCACCAAAATATCCAGGGAGTTGCAATATCGAAGCCAACGTTGCCAGGGGCAAGTCGTCCTCAGCGTCGAAATCAGGTGGTTCAATCTCGGAGTTTTTGTTAAAGCCCGCTTTTTTGAAACAGTTTTTTATGACCTCTGGTTGAACATTAATCCAGGCCGCTTGGATAAAATGAATGGCCTCCAAGACATTTAATGATGTCATTGTCAAACACGTCTCGATATTTGCCAAACTATGTTTGACAAGATGGCTGCGATAGTGGACTTTAAAGTTTCGGATAACACCTTGGTCCAAAGGCTGGCAAACTGATGTAGTGTTACTGGGAAGGAATATAATTTTTATATGTTCGAGTCGTAAGTCACGAGGGTGGGACGTGGCGTTGTCTAAGAACAATATTATTTTTCTGTTTTGCTGGCCAATCCTGCGATCAAAGTCCATGAGCCACTCCGCCATTATTTCGCGTGGCTTTTTTGACGCAAAGCACATGGAATAAATTTTGTTACCATCTGTATTTAGAAAGCTTCTTTTTCGATTGATGTTTCCACCGGCCATCCAGCTTGAACGGATTTCCTCTTTTTGGCGAACGATGAGTGCAGCTTGTGTTTTTCCAATTTTAAACCTTTAAATTCAAAAATGCTCACTTGTGATTTTGTTTATAATAACGTCTTTTAGTACATTACCTATTTGCTAATTCACGCACCGGTAGATTTTCTTTCTCACTTGCATTAATAATTTCCATTTTTTCTTTCAAAGAGAGTATCCTTCGGACCATTGTGATAACGATAACTTTTGAACTAGTTTTCGAAAACCTGACTGAAACAAGATAAACGAACACAGCACAAATACCATTTACGGGAAAACCCCCATTTTATTCCCAACATGGTATGTACATACCAAATTTTGTCCGTTTAAGAGGAGTCCGTGTCCGGCCAAGAGGGGTATTTTGACCGATTTCATGGAAATGTGTTGTCCGCGTCCGGGTTAGAGGGGGTCCGCCCAAGAGGGGTTACTTTGTATGGAAAAGTCATTCTAAAAGCTGCGTTTTGAAAAAATGTCCGCCAAAGAGGGATGTCCGCTCAAGAGGGGTGTCCGCGAGGCGAGTTTTCACTGTAGTATAAATTTAGATATATATCAAAATATATTGATACAATGTGAACAAAATAGTTATGACACAATCAAGATTTAATCTCACAAAACTTCGCTTAACCCGTATACCCGCCTCTAGGCGGTTATCAGTATATATCAACACACTCCGCCGATTTTCAAAATTTACAACACAGTTATAAACTATAGTGGAAATAACTTAATTACCTATGCTCTCTGAAATTCCAACCGAAATTCAATTAATGGAAACAATTTTTTTTTTACTTTTTAGTTTTGCACTTTTCAAAAATATTTTAGACGTCTGTTCACTTTGCAAGCTCTCACAAAAATGATCAGAAATTACACGCTATTAGACTTCTATAGCCGAAGTTTACAAAAAAATAATCGTTTGTTGATTTTGTAACGGGATAACTAACTATAATTAAACAAAAATAGTAAAATAGCACGATGATGAGGATTTTATGATACCTGCCTCAAGGCGGGTAAAGGGGTTAGAGGGTTAAGGTATGCAGAGGTGTGCTAACTGTAACTATAGAAATAAACCATTATTAACCCATTCTGACAAGATATACAAATTCCATTATTTTCCATGTTATATGCTATTCGGAACCTACCTTCGTGTAAATTTTCACATTTCTAAGTATAACGGTCTCGAAATGCAAGGGGGGGAGGGCCAAACTCGGATCACATATTTTCCCCTCTCCCTCTTTTCTCCTTGTTTCAAATTTGAAGAAAATTCCACAAATGGAATGTACTCAACGGTACCTTTCTTACGATACCCCACTTGCCTATACCAAACGAAAAAAAAAGACACCTGGCGCAGTGAAGCCAGAGGAACTGATTTTTGATATGGGCTAATTCGGGATCATTTATGAGTTTATGTACGAGTATAATAAAATTAAGATATGGGTGGGATACTTAACTGCAGTTGTAGTACCAAGTGCAGCTGCAGAATTTTCTATTTCGATATTTGCGGCGATATTTTCAGATAATGAAACTTTTTAACTGTTCGATTGATTTTACTATATGAATTTATCTTCAGTTTCATTTTAAGTTTCATCAAATGAATGCCTTTCGTACAGGTAAATCTTTAAACGCTATACTGTCGGATTGGCGTCTGAAACGTTTAGGACGAGTCTGGACACGCTTCTTTTTGCGGATCAATTTGTGTATTAGCGGAGTAAACCAAACTGGACCCTTCCGGGGTTTATAGTTAGGTAATGGAACAAACTTGTAGAAGATGTTGTATAGGATAGTGTAGAAAGTTGTCACAGCATTCTCACAGTTAAGATCCTTCAGAATGAAATACCAATTGATTTGACTCAGCCTTTCATTAATAGAAACGTAATTAGCTTTCCTAAAGTTAACTCTAGAATGATAAGTCTCTGAGAGAGAGGGTGACAATTTAGTGTTGATCTCATGAGCAATAGCTGGATGGTAAGGATCACAAGGAATATAAGCAGGAGTAGGAAAAGAAGACGACAGAAAAGACAAGGTAAGATTACTTAACACAAGATCGAGAGCACGATCCATAAAGTTCAGAGTTAAGTGGAACTGTATAAGGTTACAGAATTCCATGAAGGATGTGAGCGACCTTGACATGGAAGAAGTAGTCAAAGGAGACCTGGCCTATCAGGCCATCTAACATTGGGAAGATTGAAATCACCACAGATTATACAACAGGAATTAGGAAATAAAATATTAACAGTATCAGATAAGTGATCAAAGAGACTATCATAAACAGCAAATATGAAATTACAGGGGACGCAGACACAAACAACCACAACAGCGATGTGGAGGTGGAAGTAGGAATATTAACGGTAATACAATCATAAGGTTGAGAAAGGCTAGAGGAAATGAAACCGGAAAATAGAGGGCTACGCCCGCAATCCGAGGGTTTTGTAGTGTCCCATGCCAATAGGAAATGAACTGTCCTACTTTTGGAGATGCTTAACCATTCAGGTTAAGACGATATTGCAAATTGTAAGTTTGCATAAAAAATATTGAAAATAAATTGTTTGAATAATTATAGAGAATAAAGTCAGCGACGAGCATACCTCCCCTCCCTCCTTCCCCCTTCCCCTCCTCCCACCTCTCCTACCAATCATTACCTTTTTGAAAATGGTTAACTCCAATTCGCTCTACGGAAAACAATATGCAAGTATGTTGTACTCGTAGTACTAGTATGTAGTACAAGAGACCTGTTTTGTGCATTTTTTGTATGGATGGTATCAAAATGACCAAATCTAAATGAATATACTACTATTAAATATTACGTGATTATTACGAAATTTGGAGATATTATTGCACATGGTGTTGATTATCGTCGGCCATCAATATTTTCGACCTCGGATGAGTTTGAGAAATGCAGGGGTGTGCTAACTGTAACTATAGAAATATACTATTATTAACCTATTTTGAGAAGATATCAAAATTCCATAATTTTTTTGTTTTCTGTGCTAGTTGAAAGCCATCTTCCTGTATGTTTTCATATTTCTAAGTGTAACGGTCTCGAAATGGTAAGGGGGGTGGGACAAATTACAATATGATCTCATATTTTCCCCTCTGCCTCTTTTCCCCTTTCTTCGAATTTGATGAAGTCGCCAAAAATGGAATGTCCTCTGTAGTACCTTTCTCATGATACCCCACTTGCCTATATCAGATGGAAAAAAGTGTTGACCTTAATTTCCCCTCTATGGGAACCTGCCTTAAAGCAGCAACCCACCTACCTCCCCTCTTAAACTTCTCTCCCCTACCACTCCTATACCACCAATCTCCACCCTTTCAGAAATGGTTAACTCCAATTCACTTTACGAAAAACAATAAACAATATTCAAGTATACAGTAATAGTACTCGTACGAGTATGTTATGTGCATTTTTTGTATGAATGGCATCAAAATCTCAAAATTTAAATGAATTTACTATTATTAAATATTATGTGATTGTTATGAAACTTAGAGGTATTATTGCCTATGATGTTGGTTATCATTGGCCATCAATATTTTTGACCTCGAATGCGCGTAAGGGGTGCAGGGGTGTGCTAACTGCAACTATAGAAATGTACTATTATTAACCTTTTCTGATAAAATTTCAAAATTCTAGAAATCTAGGTTTTTTACGCTAGTAAAATGGCGCTTTTCTGCAAATTTTCATATTTCTAAGTATAACGGTCTCGAAATGCAAGGGGGGGGGGGGGACAAACTTGGATGACATATTTTCCCCTCTCCCTCTTTTCCCGTTTCTTCGAATTTGAAAAAAATTTCAAAAATGGAATGTACTTGACGGTACCTTTCTTATGATACCCCACTTGCCTGTACCAAACGAAAAAAAAATTTCGACCTTCATTTCCCCTTAAAGTTGACCTATTACAACGATTCGCTTTCTCCGGCGAATTATAGTAATTCTACACATTCCTACAAAATTTCATGTATGTAGCTTCAGCCGTTCGTGAGATATTCCATGGACAGACGGACAGACAGACATTTGACCGATTTCATAAGGGTTTTGTATTTACTACAAAACCCTAAAAAAGAACATTCAATGTAGTTCTGGATAGCAACTAGAGCTCCACCACCATTTGTCAGTCCAAGTATTTCGAAGTTTCTATCACAACGGAAGATCTACTGCTGATAGATGGATTTAACCATGTTTCGGTCAAACAGATAATGTCATGAAAAGATGTTAGGTCAGAAACATTTAAAATTTGGAGCTTGGTGCGTAACCCTCGCACATTTTGATAGTATAGAGAAAGTGAAGAAGAAGAATTATTTAGGCTCTGACTCTTACTGTACATTTTTTGCATTATTTTGGAGTCGTTGGTACGCGTTGTCGTTGAAAATTTAGTTTAGTGAATTTCTTTAAAAGAATTCACGGAGGCCAGAAAGACGCCTTGTATGGCATTTGCAGATCATGTGGAATGGTCACCTTGAACGAAGAGACCATCTTGTTTGGAATTTTCTCCTTGGTCAGTTTCTTGCATGTTAGTAAGACAGGTTCTAAACCAAAACAGCTGAAACTTTTTCCTGCACTGCACCGCAAGCTATTCCTCACTAATTTTCATCAGTTAGACAAGTTTCGCTCAACTAGCTTTTTCCGTTGTAAATAAATTGTGTTCCCAAAATTTTGCGGTTATATACCTGTAATTCTGCAACTGACTCATTGATGTCACTGAAATTAAGTAGGAACCCAGTCTTGACGTTTGCGTACAAATTAGAAAAGTTTTACTCAACTAGCTTCTGGCATTATAGAGTTATTTTGCTTAAAAAATTTTGCCGTTATATGGCTGTAACTTTTGAACCATTTAATGCATTTTTCTGAAATCAGATAGAAGTCGAGTCCTCATTAATATCCACCAGCTGGGTAGGTTTCGCCGAGCTAGCTTCTTCCGTTATGTAGTTATTTTGTTGATAAAATTATGCCGTTATATAGCTGTAACTTTTTAGCCGCTTGGTGGATTTTTGCTAAAACTCAATAATAGGCTAGTTCTTGTCAACGTCTACTCACTGGGCAAGTTTGGTTTAGGTAGCTTCTTCCGTTATGAAGTTATTAGGCTCAGATACTTTCGACGTTATATAGCTGTAACTTGTTAACCGCTTTATCGATAGTGCTGGATTTCAATAGCAGCCGGCTCCCCACTGACATCTATCAACTGGAAAAGTTTCACCTTGCTTATGACTTCCGTTCGACTGTTATCGTGTCCACAACATTTTGCGGATATATATACAGTAGAGTTCGCTTATAACGAACCCTGTTATAACGAACTTCCTGTTATAACGATCCAATTTCAAATGATCGAACGAAAAATATATAAATTCAGTACATTTCCTACCGGATATAACGAACCCGCCTTTAACGAACTATCCGGATATAGCGAACCAAATCCTACAAAAAAAGGTCCAACGTTCCGCTTATAACGAACTTTTATACGTATAATTGGGGTATTCGCCGGGGTGCGTTTTGTATATGTTTTTCTTCAGTCATTTACTGTGATTGTTATAAGCAAGATGTCATCTGCTGGTGGTGTAAAACAAACGCGCAAAGGCATATCATTAAAAGAGAAGTTTGATATTCACTACGTTTAGACCGCGGGACTATCTTCGAGATCTAACTAAATCGATCTAACTCTCGACGATATAAACGTATCGATTTAGTTAGTTTTGGACTTGGCTTATCTCTACTTGCGATGCGGAACTGGACTAAAAAAATTGGGACTATGTCGCTGTCATCGCTAATGTTGATTCGGTCGTTGACGTTTCCTTTGTTGTCGTTTTTTTTGCTCGGCGTTTGCTTTGTTGGCAATTTCAGGAAAGCAGTGCGTGATCACGGGCAAGAAAAAGTATTTTTCTGTTGTAAAATTTTTATTTGTAAAATTTATCTGTGCTGTCAACGGAGAATGAAGAAGAAGAAGTACCTCTCCGTATGGTCGGTATAAACACTCCACCAACAAGTATTAACACTAAAATGATTTAGTTAAATCGACTTTTAGTTCCACGGTCTAAACGTGGCCATTGTGAAGCAAATTGAAAGTGGTATTAAACAAAGTTATTTATGCAGAAAATGCAATTGAGCAAGTCAACAATAGCTACAAAATGGAAAAATCGTGAAACCATCATACGTAGTTCTGAGAACAGAAATTCGGATACGAAGAAATTAAAGAAGTCCAAACATGATCAGCTGGAGCAAGGACTTATAAAATGGTTTTCGCAACGGCGAAATTCGAATGTCCCTATAACAGGCGCTGCCTTCCAATCGAAAGCGAACGAGTTCGGAGAAAAACTTGAAGATAATGACGAATTTTCTTGTAGCAAGAGCTGGATTGAACGATTTAAAAAGCGCCATGGTATCGTTTCCGGAAAATTAATCGGAGAATCTGCAGCGGTAGATAAGGATGTGGTTGATGACTGGCTACAAAACAAATGGCCCGCGCTTAAAGAAAATTATAGAAGCTGTGACATTTTCAACGCAGATGAAACGGGCTTATTTTATAAGCTCACGCCAAACAAGACACTAAAATTTAAAGGAGAATCCTGCTCCGGTGGAAAGCTTTCAAAAGAGCGAATAACGGTTCTTGTTGCAGCAAATCTATTGGGAACTGAAAAAAAGAAAATTGCTTGTCATTGGCAAATCTAAGAAACCCAGATGCTTCAAAAATAGGAATCTACCCGTCGACTATGAAGCCAATTCTAGAGCCTGGATGACGGCTGATATTTTTGCGAATCATTTGTGGCAGTGGGATAAAGAGTTATCCAGAATAAATCGGAAAATTCTATTATTACTGGATAATTGCCCTGCTCACCCCGATCTGAAAGATTTAAGGCGCATTAAATTGGTTTTCATGCCACCTAACACTAGTGCGAAGTTACAACCAATGGATCAGTGGGTGATTCATAGCTTGAAAAGCAATTACAGGCGCATTTTTCTAGCGAAGTGGATTCATGCTATTGACGACGGCAAAGACAAGTTTGCTGTTACCCTTTTAAGGCTGGTATTCAGATCGCGTGAAATGAAAAAATTGACAGCAGCACTTTTCATCGGGGAAATGGCTCGTGGAAAAAAATGTGTGGAACATGCCAATTTTTCACTTTTCACTCGATCTGTGTACCGGGGAAATGAAACATGTCAAACATTAAAACGACTAATTTGTTAACTTATCTATTTCCCAACTATAAACAACACCAGGAAAACACAACACAAACTGAATGACACCGACAGAGACAGCTAAGCTGCCAGTGAAAATTTTTCTCGTACATTTGGCACGAGAAAAAATTTCATCCTCGTGAAATCCACAAACTTGGCATTTCACTCAAGGTAGTACACAGATCGCGTGAAATGAAATTTGACCATCCACACAATTTCACGTCTGTTTTCATCGGGGAAAAATTTTGCGATTTTGTATGGGATTTCACGGCACTTTTCATTCCACGCGATTTGAGTACCGGCCTTTAGATGCAATAAATTTTCTTCACATGGCATGGCAAAAAGTTTCGACATGAACAATCGCGAACTGTTACGCTCATGCCCGGATTTTTGGAGGAATACAATTCTGACGGATTTGATGCAGAAGACGACATTTCACTTGCTGAGTTGCTGAGACAAAGTAGCGAAACGATCATGCCTGGCATAGACGTAGAGTTCAGTGAGTACATCCGAGTTGACGAGGATCTTATTAGCACCGAACATCTAACCGATGAGCAAATTTTATCAAGTGTTTCATCGGCAGAAAGTGACGACGACGATGAAGATCCCGTAGAATATCACAGCACGATACATTCAGCTCCGCCGATTATCGATGTAATTCACAAGATGGGTCAGATTTGCGATTTTTTTCAACTTCGAAATGCAGCAATCGACATACTTAATAGTTTTGCGCGAGTTGAGTCACACATAAATGAATCATATTTAACTTCCAAAAATAAGCAATCGACAATTTTGAACCTTTTTTCTTAAAATACTTCCATTATGTACATGCGTATGAATATTGATATGACTATGTTTAAAATAAAAATAATTTCGTCATAGTTCTTCTACTTTCGTATCTTTTGATGAAATACAACATTTAAATATCAAATACGAATGCTATATGTATTTCCCTTATATGTTCCGTTTATAGCGAACTCCGGATATAACGAACCAAATCAGCCGGTCCCTTGAGGTTCGTTATATGCGGACTCTACTGTATATATATATATATGTATATATAAAGGACACTAAAAAAATCTAATGATGCCAATCGATTCCTGGGGTCATGAAACGTAAAGAAAACCAACTCCGGGGTCGGAACTCGTTATTGAAGGAGGATCGAATAACTGATTTTTTCTTCAAAAATCAGTTAAAAATTTCGACTTTCATTTCTCCTCTAGGGGGAACCCCCCTTAAAGTTGACATATTACAACGCGTCGCTTTCTCCAGAGAATTATAGTACTTTTACTTACATATTTCCACCAAATTTCATTCACGTAGCTTTGGCGGTTCGTGAGATATTTCATGGTCAGACAGATAGACAGACGGACGCATGACCGATTTCATAAGGGTTTTGTTTTTACTACAAAACCCTAAAAATAGGGGACATTTTATTGTCATCGGATCCTTCCTCCATAATGAACTTATTTTTGTCAATATTCATTTTTGAACACTGCACGCTCGGCAGCCAGTCTCTGTCATCACTAGAGACCGGATTATATGCAAATGCATAACTTCATATGCATTTGCATATATTGGCTGTTTTTAGAGGTTTTAGCATATTTCATTGAAAATCCATTAATTTTGCATATTTTTAGGGAAATTGTTACGATTCTTCTCATGATTTATCCAAATCTCATGTAGTGTGCAAGGGACATTTTGTGTTTATAAGCAAACACTGTGAAAACAGAGTGAAAGCTATGCTATGATGCTTGTGCTGGTGCTGATATTTTGATTGTAAACCCTCAGCGAAGAGAAACGTTCACGTGAAACGTGCTCATGGAGCTTCCCCTACCCATGAGCTTAAGTGTCACCATACACTGTCGAACACGAACCTAGTACAAGTGGACCGGTTTTCTTCAAACCTATGTGAAGTGTATGTTTGTGTCAGAGGACATTTGTACCAGGTTCGTGCTCGAGTTCGACAGTGTATGGTTACACTAAGATCGCATTCGTAATTGTCCGGTGATTTTCTATATAAAACCCATTCATAACACAAAAAATGAAGCCAATACACCAATACAATACAGCATTTGAAAATTCTTCTACATCATCAGAACATCGCTGCCATAAGTACTCATTTTTCCCCACATACCCGAGTGTATCAAAAAACTTGAAACTCGAGGCTTGCAGTTGAATGGATCTATTCTTGCAGTTGAATGGATCTATTCTGCTGATTGAAAAAGTTCGTAAAATACACTCTGAATTGCCCAGACAAACTTTAAAAAAAAAAGTTTGAAAACATTCTAAACATTCTAAATTAATAGTTTTATTAATGGTACAGGTAGAACTTTGCCTGGGACAATATCTGCCAATACAGCACCCATGTTTAAGTATTGCCCTGTGACATCGGTGGACGTAGAACGATCTTTCTCAAATTACAAAACTATTTTAAATGATTAAAGACATAATCTTACAAGTGAACACAGAACAATATATTATAGTAAACTTCTATAAAAACAAGAGACTGCTAAAACCATTAAATTTGTGACTTTTCGTCCCTTTGTTTCTTAATAAAAACATAATTATCCAATTTTTTTCTTTTATTTTATGTTGCATATTTTCACATTTTACTTGCATATTCTAAGCATTTTACATGCATATTTGCATGCATATTTCAGCCTTTTTATGTTGCATATAATCCGGTCTCTAGTCATCACTCTACGATGCTGCATCTAGGGAACATGGATTCGATACCCGGCGCGTCAATAAAAACTACCTGTGGATATTATTAGAACGCCCACAACTCTTCATCTCGTCAGTAAAAAGCGGCTCGGATAGGAGGTGCATGCTACCAACTGCACCATCCGAAATCTATTTGGTAGGGAAACGTCAACAAGGCATAGTAATGCAAGATGTGTTGACGCGCCGATGCCCCTGGAGAGGCCAAGGCAATTAGCAACGTTGTGATAGCAGGTGCTTCGCAAAATTTTACGAATCAAACAAATCAACAACAAATCATCCAAATAGACAAACACTTGGTTTCGCAGGTGCGCTGGCATGACGTGATCCATTATTATTTGAGTATTCCTCAATGACAAAAAGAAAATACGATAGAAACCAAAAAAAGTAAATAAATAAGTAGATGATGCAGGTTACTATGTGTGTGATTGTGGTAGACTGACAATATCGACTATAAGGAGCCACAACTCTTGCCGTTTAAATACTTTTTCCCCTAGCACTTAGCACTTACTCACCTGATTGCAATTAATTAGACCTAATGACCCGCAAATACGCCTGAAAACATTCCGCTGCAAACATTGCAACATGTTTGAGTTGCCGTCCCGCTTCCCAACCTCCACGGTCAATATGTGCTGCTGCTTGGAACAGGTGAACCAGCAGCTATCATCGGCCACTCGGCCCGAGCCAGTAGCACGTTGGCTGCTACTTTGTATTCCGGCCGTGACAGTGGGGCGGGCGCGCGGTCGGAAGATTTACAAGGTATTGCCTGCTTGCTGGCTGGGCACCTGATTCGGGCGGCCTCAACTGTGCGGCGCAAACAGCGCAAAAGTAAACAAAATAAATGACGTCCCGGACCGCATGTCACCTGCTCAAATACACAAACAAACGCCCCGCAGGGTTCGTGCACGGCGGCGACGGGGCCAAGCGGGGCGGTCGTGAAGTGAATGCTTTTCGCATCTTCTTTTTCCCAATTGTTGGTTTGTTTGCTTGCGGGCAACTGTTTTGTTACTTTTCTCTTCGAGCGAACTCTCTTCGGACAGGCGAGACGCAATGACAAAGGGGTGAGATGGCGCGGACGAGATTTTGTGAATCCGAGAGCACTCCCTCGGAAGGACACTGATTAATCCCTAAACGGGAGTGTACCGCGATACGAAATAATTAAAAATTGGAAATTTAATGGCTCACCCACCTAGCGGATGTGTCCAATGTTGATGATGATTGACTTCGCGGTGCTTAAGGACCAGGAACCGTTGGAGATGGGCTCAGCCCAGAAATCTTTAACGACACCAACAATTATCGCGCACAAAACGTAATCAATGGAATTTGAAAATTTGCACACTGCTCGATGTCACTGTCACTTCACTGTTCACAATCTCGTCCCGAGAGGATACCGCAGACGATCCCGACGGGATTTGCGTGCAAACGCCACCAAGAACACTTCACAACTGCACCAGGGTGGGAACTGCAACAGGCTGCAATGCAATGGGCCGTGGCCGAAGAGGACTGTGAATGGTCCGCACCCGCGAACTGCTCGGTCAGGATACACCCCCGGATCCGGAAGTTGGAGCAGGTGGCAAGAGTTGGATGGCACCCGAGAACACACACGAATCTGTGAAAAATGTCGAGGGCACCGGCAGGCGGATGTGGGCCCGGCCAACTGCAAAAGAAAATCGACAGAGTCCCGGATCCTGACCAGGCGCGCGACAACGGAGCACTCCCAACGACGACGACGGTACTTCTCAACCGTTTTTCTGACAGGAAACGGGCGCAAACTGGGGCTTGTGGCCTCTGCACGGATTTTTCAAATCACTCCCGATAGCACCGCGAAAATTTAAAGCGAAATCAAGCACTTGTCGCGGCTTCCGCTCAGTGGCAGACCACAGGCAACTTGTCAAATTGCACGCACGACGACGACACAAAAAGTTAGAATTCGCTCAGCACTGTGCTCTTAATCAGGCGCGTCGCTGCTGACATGTCTTCACTCGGCGAATAACAAAATCACATTGAGCGGTCGGTCGCGGTTCCCGAGAAGGCAGCACGAGCGTGCGAAAATTACGAGCCGAGGAAAAGTCGGGAAAGTCAGCGCGGCCTGGGGCACTGTGCCAAGTGCGTCCGCGGTCAGAGGAAAATCGGAAAATTGTCATGGTCCTGGTCTCCGCAAAGAGGATTTTGTGCACGGGAAATTGGCGCGACGCAGATGAAAGCATAGCGACGGAGCGGCGCGCAAGAACAAAGAGAACAAATTGGCTGCGACTGGCGATTTAAGAGAGCGGTCGGTTAAGAAGAGTATAGCGCTGAATTGTAATCAGCCATGAACTGCTGCGATTGTGCTTATGCAACACGTTTGTGTTGACAGATGTGGGAGCTAGAGTGAGTGGCCACCGTCGGGATGCGAAAAGTGCTTCCACTGGCGATGAATTTTAAAGTTCAGAGATTTAGTGCAATTAGGGAAGAGATTTTAAACCTTTGATCGATGGTACATTCGGCACGAGGCAAGACTTCCATATCTGAGGCACCAAATTTTATCGGCGGCTTATTCACGCTAAAATTAAAATACAAGTGGACTGACAATATGAAAAATTAAATGATGATGTATCATAGTAGGTTCTTAAGTATCTAAAGCGGAAATTTATTCTATATACAATTCTAGCACAGGATTTTATCATACAAAAGTTGTAACTTTAAAGGTAAATGTCACCTAAACGGTTATGAATTCGCGGAAAGGGACTTCAGATTCGTCCATTTCAGACCAAATTCGATTGAAACCCATCATTAAAAATTGACGCCTCAGATATGGAAGTCGCCCTGGCACGACTTTATAGGCCTAGAGCCAACGACCAAAAACAAAGTTATTTGCTAACAGTTCTAATATACTACTCAAAACAAACTAAGGGCCACCCGAATATTTTTGCTTCGATAACTAATTTTTATGAATGCCGTTATGTTTTCAAGTGTTTTGTTAACGGTAAAGTGAATGGGGCATGGAGGAATGGCGTGAGGTGCTTTTCACGGATGAGTGTAAAGTGAAGTTTTTTTTAATGACAATCGACGTATGAGAGTATGGAGAACCACAAAAAACAATCGGAAAATTATTAGTGGCCCTTATTTTGTTTTGAGGAGTATAGATATCATCGAATTGTACTTGTTTAGATATGCAAGACAAAGTTTGTCTGCCTGCCGGAGCGTGCTACCAACAGGTCGACAATTTGTCCCTTAAGTGTTTAAAAATCGAGGCAAGTCAAAAAGAAGCCGAAGAGTCTCCAAAGCAGTGACATTACGAGGTCTACTGTGAGGCTGCGCGCATGTTGGCTCACGTTCGCGTGTCGCGTTCACGTGTTTGCTGTCAAGCGGTTTGGGTCTATGGTCTGCAACCAAAGACGCGAATCTAACAAATGCTCGGCTTTTGTCGCATCAATAAATTGGGTTAATTATTATGCTTTAAAACGGATAATTAGGTAAAAGCGCGTTGCCATGGTCAAACTACGGTTTGACAAACCACCTACTTGAACGTGCGAACCCCTTGTCAATCTGGTTTGATGTCTTGTGCTTCTGTCAAACCGTAGTTGGACGGTGCTCAACTTTCCATCAAATGCTAGTTTGTCAAACCGTAGTTTGATCATGTCAACGCGCTTTAAGAATTGGGTGGCAAAACAAACGACTGGAGAGAAGTAGGATGTACAAAAGCACATATAGGTATTTCATACTAAATTATTGGCGTTAACACAATAATGAATCCTATTTGGTGGTACGACAACAGCCGAGCATTTTTCAAATTGACAGATTCGCATCTTTGGTTGCAAACCATAGACTCAAACCGTTTGACATAAAACACGTGAACGCGACACGCGAACGTGTGCCAACTTGCGCGCAGCCGGAGTGTGTTGTTAAAAAGTGACAACGAAACGAACTGCAAAAAGCTTCTAGAAGGCTGAAAGCACCGCCGTCTTTACTCTGGCCGGAGTGTAAACAAAGTGAAGAACGCGTGCAGTCGACCTCTTGAAATCTGGCGATTTTCGTGCGTAAAAGTGATTTTAGTGTCGCGATTTTAAGTGCAATTGAAAGTAGTACTTGTCACTGATATTTTAAAGTGAAAAAAAAAGCAAAATGCCGCGAACTTCCGACCAAAATGAGCTGCTGGAAAGTGCGCGAGACATGAGTGTGGTTATGAAAGTGCGACACGGAAAATTTCGCATTTTTCGTTAATTTTCCGCCAATTTGGCTAGTGTGAATGGTGCAACACTACCATGGGACGAATCCTTAGGCCGGTGAGTTCAGCGGAAACTCCCGGAAGTGCACCAAAAAGTGAATTCGAAGTGGTTGTCAAATGACAACATTACAGGTGATTCCCGGCCTTTTCATCGGAATTCATAGGGTAAGTATACGTTTTTTGTTGTGCTAAAATTTTAGTGGATTGATGCGCCCCAAAATACGGGTCTTGCACGCGTTGTTGACGAGCCAGACGAAAGTTTCACTGCAGCTGACAGGACTAGATGCCTGGCGGTGAAACTTTCGTCCGGTTCGTCAACATCGTCGTCAAAATCCGCATTTTGGGGCGCATCGATCCACTAAAATTTTAGCACAACAAAAAATGTATACTTACCCTATGAATTCTGATGAAAAGGCCGGAAATCACCTGTAATGTTGCACTTTTCAATATACCATTTTACTCGATATTTCCCGGCACTTCACGTTTTTTTCACTTTCGCACGGCACTGATAGCCACTTCTTTTATTTTCACTTAAAATCCCGACACTAAACTCACCTTTACGCACAAATATCGCGAAATTTTTCCTGGCGACCGCGCGAGTTCACACTAGGTTGACTGCTTGTCATGTCGTTGGGGCTTTGACAATCAGCTGACACCCCGGCCTGAGAGTAAAGATGGCAATGCTGAAAGACAAATTAGGAAGTAACTACAACATAGAAAGTACTAAAGGTCGAGTTCCTAAATTGGCAATGCCTATATGAACTGAATAAAAAATACACGGTTGAGGAGTCAAAGCAGGAAATAATAGCTCTAAATGATGGGATTAGCTCAGAAATTGAATTAGAACATCTGCACTAAAAACGATATAGAAACAAAGAGGAAAGGCATACAACTAATTTCCAGATATCAGGTGACCTCTACTACAGAATGATCAATAAGTATATTATCATTGACTACGACAGCCATTAATGCATTAATGCAATTGAGGTAATTGATGTTCAGGAGGAAGTTTATCTCGCGTTGCGGTCACTAAAAAGAAATAAAGCGCCGGGCGCTGACTAGATTCCAGCTGAACTGCTAAAATTCGGTGGAACGAGTCTAGTTGATGCCACAGGACGAGGAGATCCCAGACGATTGGCGCAGAAGCATCATCTGTCCAATTCACAAAAAGGAAGATAAACTGCGGTGTGAGAATTACAGGGGCATATCACTAGTTTGTACGTCCTATAAAATTTTGACGAAAATTCTGGAAAAGAGAATAAAACCGTACGCAGAACGAATCATTGGCGAAAATCAAAGCGGTTTCAGACCTGGTCGCTCCACAACCGATCAGCTCTTCACAGTCAAACTGATACTCCAGAAGTGCTGGGAATACAACGTAAACGAATAATAAATCTTTGTCGACTTCAAGCAGGCATACGACAGTATCGATCGTGGAGTACTGTACCACATCATGCTGCAATTTGGTAAGCCGGTAATATTAGGGTCCATGCTTCGCAGCCATAGCATAGCACTGGTCGTATAATGGTTTGTAAAAAAACAAAACCCTTATGAAATCGGTCATGCGTCCGTCCGTCTGTCTGTCTGTCTGTCTGTCCATGAAATATCTCAGGAACCGCTGAAGCTACATGCATGAAATTTGGTGGAAATATTGTAAGTAGAAGTACTATAATTCTCTGAAGAAAGCGATGCGTCGTAATAGGTCAACTTTAAGGGGAGGTCTCCATAGAGGGTAAATGAAGGTCGAAATTTTTTTTTCGTTTGGTGTAGGCAAGTGGGGTATCGAAAGAAAGGTACCGTCGAGTACATTCTATTTCTGGAATTTTCTTCAAATTTGAAGAAAGGAGAAAAGAGGGAGAGGGGAAATTATGTGGTCCGAGTTTGTCCCACCCCCCTTGCATTTCGAGACCGGTATACTTAGAAATATGAAAATTTACAGAAAAGACGCATTTCACTAATCTAGAAAGCTAAAAATAACGGAATTTTGAAATCTTATCAAAAAAGGTTAATAATAGTACATTTCTACATTTACTCAATTGCCCTAACCCCTTGTGGGGCATAGCGCGTCAACTGTTCCATGTGGCCCAGTTGACGTTTCGTTGGCATAAGCTGGTTTCGGAGAATGCAGTTGCCAGCATACACCTCCTGCACATCCATGGCCACGAACGTCGTCGTGGACGGGATTCGAACCCGAAACGCCGGTAGTCAAACATGAGATTGATGCCTCAACACACTGCGCTACCGGTCGCCCCAACCAATAACCAACATCATAGGCAATAATATCTCTAAGTTTCATTACAATCACATATTTAATAATAGTACATTCATTTAAAGTTAGGCAATTTTACACTATCCATACAAAAAATACACCTACCGGCCATGCGAAGGTGCGAGTACTATCATACTTGCATATTGTTTTTTGTAGAGCGAATTCTAATTGAACCCTTTCTGTAAGGGTAAAGATTGGTGGGAGTGGAAGGAGGGGAGGGGGGTTATGCAAGTTTGCAATTTGCAATGTCGTCTTAACATGAATAGTTAAGCATCTCGAAGAGTAGGACAGTTTTATCGCGTACACATTCATATCTATCTACAGTACAGCTTCTCGTATTAAAACTATTACTTTGAAAGGTGATAGATGAAGTCTTTTTATATGGATTGACTTGTAAGATACTATATCACATGTAAGACATTTTATTTATGGTGTTCTTATCTATCTGAGTGATATCAAATAGACCAGGGAGCCAATATCTACATGCTAAAATAAGCGCTTGCTACAAAACCCTCGAATTGCGGGCGTAGCCCTCTACCTATATATTCCGGTTTCATTTTAGTTTTACCCTCGTTGACACGTAGTCCAACTTCTTTTGCAGCGGTATCGAGCATATGCAGAAGTTCTTCTGCGTCGGCCAATCTTCGGGACATGATGTTGATGTCGTCGGCGTACGCTGCTAATTGTGTCGACTTGATGAGTAGCGTCTTGCTGTTGCCCATATTCATAGCCCGAATAGCGTATTCCAGTGCTAGGTTGAAAAACGTCGGTCCATCGCCCTGTTCCAAACCAGTGCGTGTTTCAAATAGATCAGTAATGCTGTGTTTTGCTAGACAGCGGCTGGGCGATTTGCGTCTGCGGCTCGAGAGCAATTGATTCATCATTCAATGTCGGGGTTTTGTATGAAAATAGTACTAGTATGTTGGGCAGGTTGTCTATGCAATCAAGGATTTTTGTATGTACGTGAGGAGAATGGATGGAAAGAGACGAATGTACTTTAGATGTAGAGTCCTTCGGTGGCAGCAAGGACATTCGAGAAAGGATATTTTTGGCAGTGAAGCGATATATGGGGAATATGGGTGTCATATGAATCGGGGTGGACACCCGAATATCCAGGAGTAGTGCGGATGGCATTTCGAGTCCTTCGCTGGCGAAAAGGACATTCAAGAAAGTCAATTGAAATATGGGCAATGTGGGTGTCATATGAACCGGGGTGAAGAGGCGAATGCCTAGGAGTACTATGGATGGCATTCCGGATCCTTCGGTGGCGACAAGGATATTCGAAAAAGGATACTTTTGGCAGTGAAGCGAAATACGGTCAATATGGGTGTCATATAAATCGGGGTGAACACCCGAATATCCAGAAGTAGTGCAGATGGCATTTCGAGTCCTTTGGAGCGAAAAGGACATTCACGAAAGTCGAATGAAAAATGGGCAATATGAGTGTCATATGAACCGGGGTGAAGAGGCGAATGTCCGGGAACACTATAAATGGCACTTAGAGTCCTTCGGTGGCGAAAAGGACATTCACGAAAGTCAAGTGAAAAATGGGCAATATGGGTGTCATATGAACCGGGGTGAAGAGGCGTAGATGTAGATAGCATTTCGAGTCCTTCGTCTACTTACGCAGCATTTACTCGAAAATGGTGGTGCGGACCAGAACAACGCTCGTTCTATCAACCAGGATAAATGCGCATACGGCATGCTGTCGAAAATCTGGCAGAGTAGTTGTATCAGCATCAGCATCAAGCTGATAATTTTTCGCTCTCGGGTACTGTCTGTAGTTTTGTATGGGTGCAGTACATGGAAAATTTCCGTAAGAGTTACCAGAAAGCTGCACTCCTGCGCGCCATCGTACTCTGTTCTGGGGAATAGGGTGAAGTTTACAACAGACTTACCCAGCGCGCTACACTCCGTTGCCACAGTTCGTCGCCATGTGATTCTAGGACCCCCGCTTGGTCGGCCTTGGTTGGAAACGGGGTTCTACTTCATGACATGCAAAGCAGTGCATTTATCACTCTTCCGCAATGTGTGATCTACCCACTGCTATTTTCGCCTGCATATCAATTCGTCGATTGGCATCTGCCCCGTACGCCAGATTAGCTCTTCATTTGATATTGTTTCAGGCCAGAAAATTCTTATAATTCGACGAAGACATGAGTTGACGAATACTTGCAGCTTTCTGGTAACTCTTACTGGAACTTTCCATGTACCGCTACCATACACAAGCGCAGAAATTGCCAGGGAACGAAACAGGCCCAGCTTGGTCTTGGTGCTGAGATAACTCCTTTGTTAGATTTTGGAGAGCATGCCGTATGCGCATTTAGCCTAGTTGATAGAACGAGCGTTGTTCTGGTCCGCACCACCATTTTCGAGTAAATGCTGTGCAAGTAGACGAAGGACTCGAAATGCTATCTGCATCTACGCCTCTTCACCCCGGTTCATATGACACCCATATTGCCCATTTTTCACTTGACTTTCGTGAATGTCCTTTTCGCCACCGAAGGAGTTGAAATGTCATCTACACTACTCCTGGACATTCGTCTTTTCACCCCGATTCATACGACACCCATATTGCCCATATTTCGCCTTACCAGCAAAAATATCCTTTTTCGAATGTCCTTGTCGCCACCGAAGGACTCTAAGTGCCATTTATAGTGTTCCCGGACATTCGCCTCTTCACCCCGTTTCATATGACACCCATATTGCCCATTTTTCATTCGACTTTCGTGAATGTCCTTTTCGCTCCAAAGGACTCGAAATGCCATCTGCACTACTTCTGGATATTCGGGTGTTCACCCCGATTCATATGACACCCATATTGACCGTATTTCGCTTCACTGCCAAAAGTATCCTTTTTCGAATATCCTTGTCGCCAGCGAAGGATCCGGAATGCCATCCATAGTACTCCTAGGCATTCGCCTCCTCACCCCGGTTCATATGACACCCATATTCCCCATATATCGCTTCACTGCCAAAAATATCCTTTCTCGAATGTCCTTGCTGCCACCGAAGGACTCTACATCTACAGTACATTCGTCTCTTCCATCCATTCTCCTCACGTACATACAAAAATCCTTGATTGCATAGACAACCTGCCCAACATACTAGTACTATTTTCATACAAAACCCCGACATTGAATGATGAATCAATTGCTCTCGAGCCGCAGACGCAAATCGCCCAGCCGCTGTCTAGCAAAACACAGCATTAACTTCAGTGGGGGCGTGCACATTGATGAGCCAGAGATTGGAGAATCGAGTCTTAATGCGAATCGCACATAGCCGTTCATTTATGGGTTTGAAGTCAGTAATGTGCTGTTAGAGGTGATTGTTCACTATAAATGCTACTCCAAACTCTTTGCGGCCCGATGGCTTGCCACTTGTAAAAATTGTGTGCGATTTCTTGTCATTAATCTCGCTGCCAAGACAATTTGTTTCCTGGACTGCAGAAATGCTCAGTTTGTACTTTTCGACCTGTTGAAGGAGGGCCTTTTCGGCCCTCGGTCTGTTCAGGGAGCGTACATTCCAGGATCCGAAAGAATAATCCTTTAGTCGTTTGCGTGGTCGTCGTTGTTGATCTGTCCAATCCGAGGGTTTTGTTCCAGGTTTCTTGACATGGAGTGGTTTTTGCAACGACGAGTTGTCAGCACATCGCTTAACCCTATTCAGGGGATGGCTTCGGAAGATAGCTGCTTCAGATGGTTTAATAAACGTGCTGAAGTTCACACAACTATGTTGCAGGTCCAACTACGCAAGTAATTCCATCCTACTAAACCTGAGACGCTTAGGTGTTGGTCAATCATTCAAGCTACAGCTATCTGTCTTTTTCCAAATATCTTATCGCTAAGACTTGGCCGTCAGCGGTTTGAAACACTGCCGTTACCAGGGGGCGCCCACGTGGAGGACTATGGAAAAGGTCTTTTGCCCCCCATTTTCCATTTCTCGTATCTTGAATTTTGTTTTGATTTATATGCGAGTTTACCTAAGCCTTTCCCTTTTCCCTCCCAGGGAAATGATGATAACAGCTTTGGGTTTCACTGACATTATGAAGAAAGCGCCTTAGCCACACTGATCCCAACATCCCTGAAAAAAATAATAGCAAAGTCAATAAAGTGATTTAATTTCAAATTATAGAGTTCATTGACTTTGCGGTTAAATAATTTTATCGTTTTCTAACATAAAACTTGCTAACCTCAAAGGTGGTAAAAATTTGACAGCATTAAAGTCATTTGCTAAGACTTGATTTCAGTACCATTTGCATGTTTGTTTTCTGCTGATATGGGCTTTTCTTGGGAGGGTTCTTCAATCTCCCAAAATTGTTGGGAATATACAGCTTTGGGTAATTGGGGATTCTGTAGCTCGCTGAGAGTTTAACCAAGTTTAGTGAGTTGTGTACAAAGCTTTCCTGGTTTGAATTCGTTTAGTATGAATTGCCCATATATGTCGGCTCCAATTAAGAAATAAATTTTTCCGGGGATGTAGTACTGTGGTTCTGCAAGCTTGCAGTCATGGATGTTATCCGACAAGTTGGTGTTTAATGAACACGACGGTAACGGTGCAGTTCTGGTCCCCAAGACGTAAAGGCTGATGCTTATGGTTTCACGTTGGCAAGGCGGATTCGTGATGGCGACAGAGATTGATACAATCCCTCGGGTGGTGAGGTTCTCATCACCGCTAATCTCAGCGACATAAAATTTGGCGGAGCTTCGTTTTATTTCCAGTAGTCGAACGGCAGATTCACAAATGAATGATTTTTGTCGAAGAGAGTCGAATAATGCTCTCAATGGTACTAGATCTCCATTTTTGAACTGCACCTTTATGGTAGCGGTTCCGAGTGTTACATACTGGTTCGGATTACTGGTATTGACGTAATGATTGCGGATGCGCGCAGCTTATTGATGATCAATCTGCGCAGGTTGATGATGTAGTAGGGTGTTATGACGTTTTTCACACTTTTTGCATTTCCTTTGATGGGAATTTGTTGACCATATGTTTTTTAATAAAGTATTATATTCACTATCCAGCTTAATTATACGGATATTAATTATATACATACCAGTGATCATCAATCAACTTATCAACATATGTTTATTGCTTAGACAATTGAAACATAACCGAGTTGTCTCGATACTCAATTGCCCTAACCCCTTGTGGGGCATAGCGCGTCAACTGTTCCATGTGGCCCAGTTGACGTTTCGTTGGCATAAACTGGTTTCGGAGAATGCAGTTGCCAGCATGCACCTCCTGCACATCCATGGCCACGAACGTCGTCGTGGACGGGATTCGAACCCGAAACGACGGTAGTCAAACATGAGACTGATGCCTCAACACATTGCGCTACCGGTCGCCCCTGAGTTGTCTCGATGACTTTCTGTCTCTGCTTGAAAAAGTTACAATTGAACAATCCGCGATCTGACGTTATGCACATGATGCAAGTTGTTTGTCCAGTGATTTGAGCAGAGTGCGATGATACCGCTGGCTACTTACCCGTTTTGCTGGTCGATTGAGATATGATTACTGCCACCAACATATGGAATCGCTGCTTCACGAACTCCAGAAACCTGTCTAAGGACGGGACATACATATTACTGCTAATGGATTTCTGTCAGCCTCTTCTGTTGTCCTCATCGAGCTTCGAGTTGAGGATGTGTAGGATGTGTCTGACCCAGAGATCTGTTTGGTGAAGATGAAGGGGCAACATGATTTGCTGCACATACACGCTCTTTCCGTTTTCTATAAGTAATTGTAAAGCAGACAGGCTGGTATTAAAAAAAAAGAAAGTTTTGACTACGGACCAGCAGTTTGGGTAACCGGCATTTGACAGGTTTTCACACTACAATTCCAAATGGTAGTGTACTTGAGGCCTGTGTCGATTTTCGCTTTAGGCAGTGAGAATCTACTACTACTACTAATTTATTTATTTATTTAGTAAGAAATACTGAACAGGAGTTGGTTCCAAAAATACAGTATGTAATATGACAAGAAAATTGGAGTAAACAGAAAAAAAGAATTAATATAAAAGCAGAAGAAACATGAAATAAAAGGTTAAGGAAAATTAATGTATTTGGTCTACAACTTAATAATGAGACTTTTTCTAGAGATGGCAACACCGATAAACCAATGGTAGTCCATCTTTGACATACATACCATTTGAAGTTTGTATTCATAAGCTGTCAATGTCAGTATAAACATTTCGTGTTGATTGTTGACAACGTATTTTACCGGACCATGGAAAGTTTCGAAAATTCACGAAAAAAACAACATTTGCGGGAAGTTTTACTTGGACATTATTTTGCTAAGAAGACTGCAGCTCAGAGTCATAAATTGCTCGTGGAAGTTTACGGTGACGATGCTTTTTCGCGTGCACAGTGTTTTCGGTGGTTTCATCGGTTCAAAAATGATAATTTCGACATTACCGACGAAGAGCGACCTGGCCAGCCAAAAAAGTTTGAAGACGAAGAATTGACGAAATTACTCGAAGAAGATTCGTGCCAAACTCAAAAAGAGTTGGCAATTTCGTTGGAAGTGACTCAGCAAGCCATATCGAAGCGGTTAAAATCACTGGGAATGATCCAAAAGCAAGGCCACTGGGTCCGTACGAGTTGAAGCCAAGAGATGTTGAGAGGCGCTTTTGCATGTGCGAACAACTGCTTCAAAGGCAAAGACGGAAGGGTTTTTGGCATCGTATTGTGACCGGCGATGAAAAGTGGATTCATTATGATAACCCAAAGCGAAAGAAATCATGGGGACCGCCCGGGCACCAATCAACATCGACCGCGAAGCCAAATATTCATGGTTCCAAGCTTATGCTCTGCATTTGGTGGGACCAGATCGGTGTTCTTTATTATGAGCTGCTAAAACCGAATGAAACCATTGACGGGCAGCGCTATCGACTGCAATTGATGCGTTTGAGTCGAGCATTGCGTGAAAAACGGCAACAATTTGCTGAAAGGCACGACAAAATAATTCTTCAGCATGACAATGCTCGCCCTCATGTTGCGCAAGTCGTGAAAACGTACCTGGAAACAACCAAATGGGAAGTGCTACCCCACCCGCCGTATAGCCCTGACATTGCTCCATCCGATCACTATTTGTTCGCTTCGATGACTCATGCGTTGGCTGATCAGCACTTCACTTCATATGAGGATACTAAGAACTGGCTCGATTCATGGATAGCCTCGAAACCCCAAGATTTTTTTCGCGACGGAATTCGTAGACTTCCCGAAAGATGGGAGAAAGTTATCGCTGCTGATGGCCAATATTTTGAATAATTTAGTTATATGAATAAATCTATGAACAAATGCCCAAAATTCCAAAAAAAGTCTCATTATTAAGTTGTAGACCAAATAAATTAGAAGTAATAATTAAGAAAATTCAAAAAAATACAACAAAAAAGAAGAAATTAAATGTTAGTTATGGATAGCTTATGTAAAAGTAAACGCTTAAAGGCAGCAAAAGATGTGGGTAAAGGACCAAGCTCAAGTCTGTCATAATTGTGCATTATTCTGAGTAGTGGCGAGTTCTTATAAACAGATAGTTCAGCAGTTGGAGGGTCAAAGATGGCATTAGTGCGAGTATTGTAGGACGAAAACCGGAAAGTTATGTGGCGTGAAAGAGATGAATGTAAAAATCCGCAGCATAATTTATATAGAAAGCATTCATCTAGGTAAATCCGTCTTTTCTGCAAAGACACTAAATTAAGGAAATTAAGACGTTCGGGATAGGAGAGATAGGGAAGTTTAAACCTGAACATTAAAGCTCGTGTGAATTTTCTTAGGACGGATTCCAATGCCACGGACGAAACAATAGTAGAAGGTGACCAGACAACTGAGGCGTATTCCAAGATGCTACGAACGAGTGAGTTAAACAAGTTAACGGCGGTATTGGTAGAATGAAATTCATGGGAGCATCGCAAGACAAATCCAGCTAACTTGGAAGCCTTGTTGATAGTGAGAGAGTAATGATCGTTGAAGCGAAGTTTGCAGTCGAAAACGACTCCAAGGTCATTGAACCTGTGGACGACAACAAGTGGGATGGAGTTGATATGATAAGAAAAGTATAAGGGAGAAGTTTTTAAGGAGTATATCATAACAGCGCATTTAGGGACGTTAAGGAGCAAGTCGTTGGTAGTACACCAGGAAGCTAAAATATTAATATCGGACTGCAAGACCAAACAATTGTCGAGACTGGAAACCGCAGCAAAGAGCTTACAGTCGTCAGCATAAAGTAAGGAGAGAGAACTAAGTAGAGGAGGAAGGTCATTTATGAAAAGTATGAAGAGTAAGGGCCCTAGAATAGACCCCTGAGGAACACCAGACAATTGAGCAAATGATGAAGAGATTATATTTTGAAAAACAACACTAGAAGACCGATTAAGAAGGTAAGAGACAAGCCAGGAAATAAGCCAAGAGGGGAAATTAAGTGTGACCAGTTTGTCAAGTAAAATTCTATGGCTGACAGTATCAAACGCTTTGCTGAAGTCTGTATAGATAACATGCACATCAAGGTGCTTGTTAAAAGAATTAGCGACAAAGTCTGTAAACTCCACTAAGTTCGTGACCGTAGATTTCTTTTTACAGAATCCAAGTTATGGAAATGATAAGCCGGTTGATTTACGAAACGACTTTATTCGCTCGACTATACAGTACAACTGATGACGCTTACAACTATGTTTGTCTTTTTGTATTCAAATCAAAAGCCACTATGCTCGAGAGATATACGAGCGCTACTTTTACAATAAGCAAAACTAGTTACCGAGCTTAAGTGTATTGAGATAACCGACTACAACTACTACTAAATTAGAGAGTACTCATTAACTAGAAGGCAATATTAACTAGGAGTGTTAAGGGAACATTTTGGGATGTGGATTGTGGAGTTGGGAAGTGTTATAACTTAACTCCTCCCTCCTTAAATGATCTGCGTCTCGCAGATCAGGACGATGGAGGTTGCAAGACTAAAGGATTGAAGCTACCTTAACATGTGTTTCGTCTTTAAATAGTCTCCCAAAGAAAGGTGTCCATAGAAGCACTTGGGCTAAGTTACTCTGTAACGGGTGGAATATTTTTTAAATGGGACTTGTGGATTCGTTTCCCTGAAGTAGTGGTAATCGTAACCCTATTATTCTTCGCTACTGTTTCCTGTTGGAATATGGGCTTATTTTTAGATTTAATTTGTTTGTTAATTTTGTAAACGACATCACCCGGTTTATAATCTTTTGGTTTAGATCGTTTCAAATTGCGGGAATTTAAATCTGCTTTTTGTTTTCTTGAAATTTCTTGTTTTAAATTAGTGTTTAGGATGGTTCGAAAATCAATAAGTTTCTGGTAGTTGATCCTTTCAGATCGCCCAAAAAATATATCTGCAGGTTTTAATTTCGTAACAGAGTGGTAGGTGTTATTATACCTATCCACCGAGATATTGACAATTTCTTTGAGGGTAAGATCAGGAAATTCTTGTTGAATGCATCTTATGATTTCTAAAATTGTAGAATGGACTCGCTCGACGGTACCATTGACTTCGCTCTTTTGTGGGGGAGATAAGTACAAGGTAATTCCTAGCATTTCAAGATAATTTTGGATTATTGGGCTAATAAAGCTTCCCTCGTTATCGGTGACTAAAAGTTTGGGAACTGTGAAATAATGCAATATTTGGATAATTTTGTCTCGAAGGTGTAAAACTGACTTATTTTTTATATGGAAAAATTTAGTGAATTTTGAAAATTTGTCTACAACAGTAACAAATTTTTCCCCTTTCAGTTCTATAATGTCCATGTGTATTATTTCTGTTGGATTTTCAGGGATTGGTGTTTCCTGCAGCATGGGCTTTTGGGGATGGCGATCATATTTGCTTGTATTGCAAATTACGCATTTTTGAACAATTTTTTTCACAAGTTTGGCCATTTGAGGGAAATAAAATTTTTCCAAAATTTGTTTCTTGTTTTCATTGAAGTTCCTGTGTGCCCTGTTATGTTCAGATTGAATTATCTTTAATTGATTATCCTCATTAGCAATGTCCTCAACGACTCTTTGTGTGATCCTAATTTTGAATTTCGAAAAGAGTTCTGTGTAGACATCTTGTAATAACTGAATAAATTTTTCCGGGATTTTGATTCCGTTAATGATATTGGGGCTCAAATTATTTTTTAATATTTCAATAAGATTATTCTTATCTATTTTGGGTTTTCTAATGTAGTGTCTATAGTAATTTGGAAACGGTTCTTCGTGACAAGTAACGTCCTTTCCTTCCGTTATAACAAGTTGGTTTTTAAAAACGTTAAGGGGGGCTTCACAATGTGGTATAAGGTCTGATGCATCTGCATCGGCACTATGTGCAGTATCTGTGCTAGAAGACGTTAGAGCGTTTACTTGTAATGGCAATCTAGAGAGCGCATCAGCAACAAGATTGGTTTTACCAGGTTTGAAGATGAGCTCATAATTAAACTCTTCGATTCTTGATTTCCATCGTTTGAGTTTAGCGTTGTGGTTCTTATTGCTTAGTGCAAAAGTAAGGGGTTGGTGATCCGTTACAATTTTCACCTTTTTTGCCCCATAGAGATAGGTTCTTAATTTATCAAGAGCCCAAACTATTGCGAGCAACTCTTTTTCACAGGTGGCATAATGCTCCTCAGTTTTATTGAGTGATCTTGAAATATAGGTAATCGGTCTATCTTTACCAATGTCACCTTGAGACAACACGGCACCAATGGCGCTGTTAGACGCATCAGTCGTCAAAATAAACGGTTTCTCAAAATCCGGGAAGGTCAATATTTCAGAAGAGACTAATAATTCTTTTATAGTATTAAAAGCTGCGAGCTGAGTTCCATTAAATGCTATTTTTTTATTTTTTGAGTGATTTGCCGTAATCTTAGCGTTTTCACCTCTTGTCAAACTCGTTAAGGGTTTTACAATTTTGGCAAAGTCCTTAACAAACTTGCGATAGTATGAAGCTAAGCCGAGGAACGCTTTCAGGTCTTTGAGATTTTCAGGCGGTTTAATTCTCTCGATTGCAGCGATTTTTGCAGGATCCGGTAAAATACCATCTTGACATATTACGTAGCCTAGAAATTCAACCTCAGAATGCATAAACTTGGACTTATCTAAGTTAATCTTTAGGTTAGCCCTTTCAAGCTGTGAGAATACAACTTCCAAATTTTTCAAATGAGCTTCTTCAGATTCACCGAGAATTATTATATCGTCGATATAAACATAGCAAATCTTTCCTATAAAAGGTTTGAGTACATCGTCGATCATCCTTTGAAAAATCGCCGGGGCATTTTTTAGGCCGAATGGCAGCCGCGTGAACTCGTATTTTCCATTCAACGTGGAAAATGCTGTTTTCTGTATGTCGGCGTCTTTCATCTTAATCTGATGGAATCCGGAAGTCAAGTCTATCGTGGTAAAAAATTTGGAATTGCCAAAACTTGCAAGGGTATTTGTGATGTCGGGTATCGGATAGGTGTCCGAAACAGTTACGGAGTTTAATCGTTTGTAGTCGATAACTAATCGAAATTGCTTTTCACCAGCTGAGTTGGGCTTTTTAGGCACAACCCATATCGGAGAATTGTATGGACTTTTGGAGGGCTGTATAATGCCGTCTTTGAGCATTTTAGAAATGTGCTCGTCGACAACTGCCCGCATATTTATGGGATATGGGTATGCTTTAACGTAGATGGGCTCCGATGTAGATGTTCTAATCTCGGCTCGGACATTGGTTTCAACAAGTTCATGGTCACTGATTGGACCGAAAATTGTCGCGAATTTCGTAATTAGTGACTGCAACTTCCCTTGTGTTTCATTACTTAAATGATTGCATTTAACTTGAATAGAATTAACTTGTTTCGACTGCTTAGCTTTAAGAGGAATTTTAATACCAGGTTTTATATAAAGGAAGTCATTCTTTCTATCGATAACTGCTTCTAGTTCCTTCAAAGAGTCGTCACCTATGATCCCATCAAAGGATTTGAGTCCTGGAAGAACAAACAAGTCAAGGAAGGTGTTGTTTCCAAATCTAGCAAACAAATTCACAGTAATTTTTTTAGTAATACCTATCTCCCCTGCTACCGTTTGTATTGTAAAAGGTTTTTCCAGTGGTTTGGGATTTAATGCAAAGGTAGATGAAACAAAGTTTTTATTAGCCCCAGTGTCTATGAGAATCCTTTTTGTTTGTCCGTCTTTCGTCAGATACTCTACGTATGGTACGCTCGAGAGGCGTCCGTCATAAAATTTATTTCACCAATAAAATTATCGGTGTGTTCAGTTTCAGTCGCATGATTTTCTTCTAGTTTTTCCTCAACTTCCAAATTGTATAATCTCTGAGATTCTTTTGGAAAATTTAAGTAATCGTTTGAAGGTTGTTCAGGCCGCGGGTTTACTGGTCTGTTCATGTAATTGATTCTTCGTGTCTGAATTGATTGATCTACGTCCATTGGGGTGGGAGGTTTTGGGTGATTGGGCCTGAGTGGAGGGTTCGATTGGTAAGACTGATTATGTAAATTATGTCCAATATTATAGGCTTGGTTACGTTGCGATGTATTTAATTGCCTAATTGGTTGATTGACATGGGGTTTAGAGTAAGTAGGAGATGACGTAGAAATTTGATTAATAGGAGCGGTGATTGTAGTGGGAAAATTTTTATTGTGGATTTTAAGACTTCGGAAATTTAAATTCTCGACTTCAAGACAGGAACTATAGGCTTCTGGTAGGGTTTTTGGTTTCTGAATTACTAAAATCTGGGATAAATTACCATTTAGCCCTCTTACAAAAGCATCTAATGCTCTATTGCGATAGTTTTCTGTAAGAACACGCACTGTCTCTTGTGAATAATCTTTTGTCCTTATTTTGTTTACTAATAACGAAAGTTGGTGGTTGATGGAGGCATAAAATTCATCAACACTCTTACTACCTTGGGACATTGAATGAAGTTGATGTTCTAGAGTCCGAACATCGCGTTTATCCGCATAATGGAGGGATAAACATTGTTTAATACTCGCCCAATCTTCATCAAAAATATTGTAAGAAATTAAGGCTGTGTCCGCTGGGCCTCTAATTTGTTGCCTTATATGACGTAAAATTGCCCCGAAAATAGGTTTATGGCGTACGATTTCATAATCTTTCAATATTGCTTCTACGCTGTGCACCCAGGATATGTAATGCACTGGACTTCCTTCAAAGGTTTGTAAGTTTTTAACGCAATCGGGAAGCTTCTTAATTTCTTCAAGATCTTTTTCAGTTTTGGGAGTAGGAATAAATGTAAATGTAGATTCTACTTGAGGTGGTGGGGTGGGATTTTCGAATTTCCCTTCAAGTTCTAATATTCTTTTCTCCAGCCTTTTCGATTGCTCAATTTGAGCATTTACCGCCCCGATCAGTTGCTGTACAGTAATTTCTAGAGCTTCCATATTTAATGGGTGTTTTAGGGGTAGGTACGATAAGAATAGAGAAAATTTAAAATACACTTAAGGTCGGCTTACATAAATTTTTACACAAAAAATCCTAACCTGAATTGTCACGTGGCAAAAAAATGGAAATTCTAATTGGGAATCACTAGATCAATATGATATACGTATTATCTAATTTTAAATCGATCAAAATTTTAGCGCAACAAAAATTGAAGCTAATGTATTTAGTGTGTATTTTAAATAATAATTAATGGAATAAATCTTTTGTAAATTATCCAATTAGTCGAAGTCTTCGCACTCAGTTTGGTTAAGTTGAATATGCAAAACAACAACGTGGCAAACAAATCGTTCTTCTAATTCTAATTATTTGCGATCGTCAAGTGAATTTCACACTACTTATCTGTTATCAGATCAATCGATCGGCAATATAATTTTATAGTAGAATCTCCTAGGATCGTCCGTGGAATTCCTTTTTAGACTGCCCGTTGATGGGTTAACGTTTAGGCAGACTTACTGCGGCACGGGGTCGACTCACTATCAGGATTTTGAAGATTTCTCGTTGCTTTCAATTTAAATAACTTAAATTTCACGTTTAACTTGTCAATCCTTTGCTTTGCTCCAAATAACCTTTTTTCTGCTCGGGCGCCAGTTATGGAAATGATAAGCCGGTTGATTTACGAAACGACTTTATTCGCTCGACTATACAGTACAACTGATGACGCTTACAACTATGTTTGTCTTTTTGTATTCAAATCAAAAGCCACTATGCTCGAGAGATATACGAGCGCTACTTTTACAATAAGCAAAACTAGTTACCGAGCTTAAGTGTATTGAGATAACCGACTACAACTACTACTAAATTAGAGAGTACTCATTAACTAGAAGGCAATATTAACTAGGAGTGTTAAGGGAACATTTTGGGATGTGGATTGTGGAGTTGGGAAGTGTTATAACTTAACTTCCATGTTGGTTTGGACTAATGAGGTGACCAAAGTTATCGTATATGTGGTCATTGACAATACGTTCAAGTAATTTAGAGCAGGAAGAAAGAAGCGAAATAGGACGGTAATTAGAGGCAAGGTTCTGGTCACCTTTCTTGGGTATGGGAACAGTAAAGGATGATTTCCAACAGGAAGGGAAAACACCCTCTTGGAGGCTTTTATTAAAAAGAATAGATAGGGGAGAAGATATGGAGCTGTGAGTCTGCTTTAAAAAAGAATTTGGGATTCCATCAGGGCCAGAGGATGAGTTATTGTTAAGAGAGGTGATGAGAGAGTCAACGGTAGACGGAAATAGTAACGGAAACGAAGATTGGAAACCATCCTGTTGAAGATCATGCAAAGCAAAAGACGTAGAAGGTTGCCGAAAAGTACTAGAGAAGTACGAGGCAAAAAGTTCGCATATTTCCTTAGGGGTGTTAGCAGTACGATTGTCGTAACAAAGAGAAGAAAGAAGAGAAGAAGATGAACGCATGTTACGAACAAAAGACCAAAAGAGTTTTGACTCATGAGTTTCAACATTTATAAGGTAAGCAGAGCGTGCGGATTTAATGAGGCGTTTGGTCTGGGATCTAAGTTTCTGAAATGTTTTGAGATCAGAAAAACGCTTGTATCTCTTATAAAGGGAGTGAGCACGGTCTCTTTTGCGTATAGTTTTACGTACCAGAGGGGTGAACCACAACGGACCCTTGCGGGGTTTACACTCACGAAAAGGTACGAATTCGAAAATGATGCTGTAAAGTATGTTATAAAAGGCGAGCACAGTAGATTCACAGTTGAGGCCACCAAGTACACTGCCCCAATCGATTCCATTCAGTCTGAGATTGATGGCTGCATAGTTTGCTCTCCTAAAGTTCAAACGCGGATGATTTTTATTAAGTTGGGAGGGAGGAGAAAAAATGTTAAGCTGGTGACTGATGGCGGGGTGATACGGGTCGCAGGGGATATAAGCCGGAGTAGCACAGGAAGCTGACAAAGAGGAAACAGGTAGGTTGCTGAGGACAAGGTCAAGAACACGATTCATGAAGTTCTGGATTACATTGAACTGTAACAAATCACAGAATTCCATAAATGATGTGAGCGAGGATGAAAGAGAAGTGAAACACGAAGCTACAGGAATTCCAGGGTGAGTAGGCCAGTCTATATTTGGAATATTGAAATCGCCACAGATAATAATAGAACAATCAGGGTGGTCGATATTAATAATGTCGGAAAAATATGTAAAAAGACTGTCGTAGATGGCTAGAATAGACTTACATGGAACATAAACACAAGAGATTATTAGCGATGTAGAGGAGGTTTTGGGCAGAATAACGGTGACACAGTCAAAAGGCTGAGAGTGTGTGGTGGATAGAAGTGAGCAGTCAAGATCATCACGAACTGCAATAAGAGCACCGCCACCGGACGACTTACCAGAACAGAGAAAGTTACGGTCACAGCGGAAGATATTGTAACCATCCAGGATCTCACCATCATTTATAGAGGAGCACAGCCAAGTCTCAGTTAGGCAAATAATGTCATGAGGAGATGTCAACGCAGAGCAGTGACGTGCACTCGTAGTAAGCAATTCCAAACTGCTTGACTTACCGAAATAAGCAATTCAATAATAAACTTTGCTTACACCAATACACATATCATCATTTCAGTCAATGTTTTTCTTTAAGCTGAAGAATACATATTATCATTCAAATATTCCTTTACACATTCAAATTCTGATCCGCGCCTTCTTTTGGTTAAAAAACATTCGTTCAATTACTTTAGATAATATTCAAACCTCCCACATTTTGCACACCATAGACACCAAACTTAGAATAGGAAAATGTGCCTAGATCTTTCGATGCATGTACCATGTGTGCATCCAAATACTAGAGACATGTTGATTCCAGAAAATGGGAATCTTGGATTTCGGTAGTACATTGGGCAACGATTTTTTTAGGGTTTTGTAGTAAAACAAAACCCTTATGAAATCGGTCATGCGTCCGTCTGTCTGTCTGTCTGTCTGTCTGTCTGTCTGTCTGTCTGTCTGTCCATGGAATATCTCACGAACCGCTGAGGCTACATGTATGAAATTTAGTGAAAATATGTAGAAGTACTATAATTCTCTGGAGGAAGTGATGCATCGTAATAGGTCAACTTTGAGGGGGGGTCCCCATAGAGGGGAAATGAAGGACGAATTTTTTTTTTCATTTGGTATAGGCAAGTGGGGTATCGTAAGAAAGGTACCGTCGAGTACATTCCATTTCTGGAATTTTTTTCAAATTTGAAGAAAGGGGAAAAGAGGGAGAGGGGAAAATATGTGATCCGAGTTTGTCCCCCCCCCCCCTTGCATTTCCAAACCGTTATACTTAGAGATATGAAAATTTACAGAAAAGCGGCATTTTACTAACATAGAAAACTATAAATAATAGAATTCCAAAATCTCATAAAAAAAGGTTAATAATAGTACATTTCTATTTTTTCAGTTAGCACACCCCTGCACCCCTTAAGCACACCCGAGGTCAAAAATATTGATGGCCAATGATAACCAACACCATAGGCAATAATGCCTCTACGTTTCATTACAACCATATAATATTTAACAATAGTACATTCACTTAAAGTTAGGCATTTTTACACTATTCATACAAAAAATACACCTACCGGCTTCAAAGGTGCGAGTACTACTTGCATGTTGTTTTGCGTAGTGCGAATCGCAGTTATTGTTACATATTATGGTTAATCACATTTATGAAAGGGTGAAGATTGGTAGGGGGCGATGTGTGGTAATTGGCCAACTGTAACGGGCGGGGGAGGGGAGGGTGAGGGGCAAAATTAAGGTCAAATTTTGTTTATCGACTGGTATAGGCAAGTGGGGTGTTGTGAGAAAGGTAATGTTGAGTTTACTTTACTTATATTTGAAAAAAAGGGGAAACAGTGAGGGAGGATAAATTATTAAATAGTAATTTGCCCCCTCCCCCCCCCCCTGCATTTCCAGACCGTTACACTTAGAAAAATGAAAACTTCCAGGCGGGTGGGTTTCGAACAGTATATAAAACGGGAAATATTGGAATTTGTATATCTCCTCAAAATAGGTTAATAATAGTTTGTTTCCATAGTTACAGTTAACGCATCCCTGCATCCCTTAAACACGTACCGATGGCCAAGTATAACCAACACCATAGGCAATAATATGTTCTAAGTTTCATTACAATCACGTAATATGATTGGGCATATAAGATACTATATTATGGGTCAGACATTTTATTTTTTTTTATCCATCTAAGTGGTACCAAGAAGAGCAAGGAGCCGATACTTACATACCAAAATAAGTACTTGCTACAAAACCCTCGGATTGCGGGCGTAGCCCTCTATATTCCGGTTTCATTTTGTTTTGTTCGCAAATTTATATGAGACAAGTCAAGCACTGGCGCGACTGCTTTTGTGTGTGGGATAAAGCCCAATGATGCTTGTTAATGAAATGTTGCCAATGCAGGGAATGTTTATGGGAATTTGATTTTTCCAGTAGAGCTTTTGTTTTTGTTATGTAATGGATTTTCCGTTGCAATTTAAAAGAGGAAATCAGTGCAATCGGGTGATTTTGATTAAATTGTGATTTGAAGTTTTTTTGACCGTTTGTAGTGATTTAATTGATTTGATTTGTGATAAAAGTGGTAAGTTTTCTTTTCGCATTATGTCGGAGTATTGCTGCGCGACGGATTTCGTACTAAAAGCGGGATTTTCAACTCTTTCCTTTGCCAAGAAAAGAGAAATTATAGAATCGGATAGACCGAAGCCAGATCTTAGTTTAGAGTTTAAATTAAAAAATATTACGCGAAAATTCCATATCGAAACATAGGAAAAGTACATTTGGTTAACGGGAAGCTGTAAATTAAATAAGTTATTTTGCTGGCCGTGTCTTTTGTTCACGAATGAAAAATCTGTTTGGAATAAAGCTGGATTTAGTGATTTGAATAATTTTACGGGCTCAGCAGCAAAGCATTCAAGTTCCGAAAAACATCTTCAGTCGTTAATTAAATTAGATAATTTTGGTTCTCAGCGTATAGAGTTTATGCTTAGTAACCAGGTGGCAATATCTGTTAGTTTGCATAATGAAAAAGTTGAGCGTAATCGTAATATTTTGAAACGTTTAATCGATACTGTAATTTTTTTGGCAAAACAGGAGCTTCCTTTTCGCGGAAATAATGAAGACTCTTCTTCAAATAATCGTGGTAATTTTATCGAAACCGTAAATTTCTTGAGTTTGTACGATCCGATAATTGAGTCCCACATAGATTCTATAAAAGCAAATCCAGCGTTTTCGGGTTTGTCTAATAGAATCCAAAACGATCTTGTTTCCGCTATAGCTAATGTGGTTCGAAATAAAATCAATTTGGAAATAAAGGAGGCTCCATTTGTAGCTGTAATGGTCGACGAAACGCCAGATGTTAGCGGTCGGGAACAATTAACGATGATTTTTAGATATACAATATCAAATGAGATTGAAGAAAGATTTATCGGATTTTTGGATGTAAGCGCTAATCGTACAGCTACAGCAATAAGCTCTCACATTTTAAAACAATTGCAAAATTTTAATATCGATAAGAAATTAATTGCACAATGTTACGATGGCGCACCAGTAATGAGTTCTCAAATTCGTGGAGTTCAGACTTTAATTCGGGAAAAACATAAATCGGCAATTTTCGTTCCATGTTACGCTCATTCACTAAATCTAGTATTGTCTAAAGCAGTCGAGTTTATTCCGGAAATTAAATTATTTTTCGCGCACATCAATAAAATCGCATCATTTTTTAATACATCCACTAAAAGGTCGGACCTTTTTGCAAATATAGTAAATCGTCGTTTACCATCGGTTTCCAAAACGCGTTGGCATTATCATTCGCGTATTATTAACGTTATATTTGAACATAAGCATGAAATTTGTACAGTTTTTGAGACAATTTCGAATGGTTCTCAACACTGGGATGGCGATTCCTTGACTTTTTCCGATATATACTTACAAAAATTCGCAGAGTCAGATTTTCAATTATATCTGTTAATTTTTTCTGAAATTTTTTCGAAAACTGATATATTATTTAATATTATTCAGAGCAAAGTGGTAAACATTTCATATGCAAGCCAAAAAATTATTGAATTTGAAAATTGGCTTGAAAATGACTTTTCTAAAAAGTTTGATAATTTCTATTCGACAGTTACAGCAGAATATCAGCCACCACGTAAGAAATGTAGAAATGCGATAGATCCTTTACAAAATTTACGGCGGATATTTCGGGAGATTATAGATGTTATTCTCGGGCAAATTCGAGATCGATTCCATTCGTTTAAAGATCTTTCATTTTTAGAGTTGCTTGAACCGAATTATTTTTCTAAATTCAAGTCAAATTTTCCCGATAAAAATTTTGACTCACTTATTGAATATCACGGTCAATTTTTCGACAGAATAAAGTTGAAAAATGAGCTAAAAGTTATTTATTCTTCAGATGAGTTTAAAAACGCGAATCCTAGTAAAATTCTCGATTATTTTCAAAAACGGCCTTATGTCGCAAACGGTTTTAAGCAAGTTCATATTTTAGCAAAATTATTAACGTCAATTCCAGTCACAGTGGCAACTGCGGAAAGGTCATTTTCAACACTAAAGCGCGTTCACACATTTTTGAGAAATCGCCAATCCCAAGAACGACTTTCGGATCTTGCTTTAATTGCGGTTGAAAAGGATCTTCTTATACAAATGCGAAGAGAAAACAATTTTTTTGATAATGTGATTAAAGAGTTTTTACTTAAAGAACGGCGCATAGATTTGGAATACAAATAAATGGCAATGGCGAAAGAATATTTATTTATTTCAAATACCCCTGAATTTTTCTTAGTCTTAATTAACATAATATTTATTTATCATTTTTTTTATTAGTAATATTTTATTTATTTATCTTTTTTTTTTGTATTCCGAATATATGTGCCAATATTTTATTTATATCTTTCCTGATTTCTTCTTTAAGGCTTAAAGCCGCTTGGTATAAATGTTTTTGTGACTGTCCATATTCTATTATACAGTCCATTTTTGTTTATGCTAAATTGGCTTTAGGGCGCCCAACTGCTTGACTATGAAAAATTTCCACTGCACGTCACTGACGCAGAGAGATTCAAAGTGTCAAGCTTGGTCCTTAACCCACGTACATTTTGGTAATATAATGAAAATGCACAACTTATTTTCGAGTTTTGGGGGTACGATGCCTCGGAAAATTTCTATTGGAAAATTCCTTGAGAAGTATCCCTGTTGGCCAAAAGGATTGTTCGCAGGGCGACAGCAGTTCAGGTGGGATGGTTAGCTTGAAGGACGAGACAATCTTATTGGGGATGTTGTCCTTCGTTAGCTTCCTGCAAATTAAGAGCGATGGTTCGTAGCCAAGCTTGTTGATGAGATAGCGTTTTATATCCGATTCAGTAGTATTGTACGCAAGCCGAGATATGAACAACTGTTTAGGCGGCGTACAAACGCGCAAGTCGAAAGGCTGATTAGAGCTGGTAGCAGGATGTTCAACGTTCATGTCAGCCCTAGAAGAAGTCGAAGCTATAGCAAGACTTGCAATAGGTTGTGGGGACTGCATAACTTCGAGCGGTTGCTGTACGTGCGAAGGTTGAGGTAGCTGAAGTCTAGAAGAGAGAGAAGTCTCTTGTTGTGGTTGCTTACGATTTAGAAGACTCGGAGAAATAAGTGGTTGTTGTTGTTGTTGCTGTTGTACGTTAACCGGCACTTGAATCTCCAACTGGCGGTTGGAGGATCTCAGAGACCTTTGCTGCTGTTGACGGGTAGAAACGCCAACAGCATCTATGGTCGTGTCTTTGGCTACTGGTTCACCATTTAGTCCAATGTCTGCCGTATTGATGAGAGGAGTGAAATCCGTAATAGCTGAGCGGCGCTTCGTTTGAACCGCAGCTAGTTCAAGCGAGATCGTCTCGAGCAACTGATTAGCGGAAAGCAATCTCGAGGCATAAATGGGCATGGATGCCGATCTGCACCTACTGCAGAACCAGTACAGGCCGGATCCGGCGTTGCGAATAACGTCGCCCACTGTTCCGGAAAAGCCAGCACATTTACTGTGGAACGGCCTCCCACAGAAACCAGCGCAAACAATAGAGGGCGTTTTGTCCGATCGGTCAAGACAGCTGGATGCCGAACACTCTGCCATGATAGTTTTGTCAAATGGCTAGATTCTTCTTATAAATGTGGACAATCCTGCACTATCTTGTACACACACCGGGTTTAAGTTTCAGTGAAAAAACAATTAACGCCTAGTGGTAGGCTATAATTGAACTGATTCAAAAGTTTTAAAGTTTCACACACAACACTATTAGCGCGCTTAGCATGTATTTCAACCAAATTTTATGGTGTAAAGTTTAAAAGTTTTACGAAAAAACGGTAAATGACTAAAATGTCACTTGTATGTTGCAATAGAGCAAAACAAAGCACAAATTGAAGGTATAAAATTAAGTTTTTAGGTCGTATAAGGCCAAATAGAAGCTGCACTTTGATAGACACTATCGCGGTTAGATCAAGGCGAAGATCGGAACACAGTTCACTTCACTTATGGTTAAGAACCCGATTCTTTTGATAAAAAAATAAGGAGCGAGGAGAATAGCAACTACGGTGTGAAGCGAGCGCGTCAAATCTTCTAACTAACTAAAACTATCCAAATAGCAAAATACGGAAGAACTTAAGATAAGCTAGTAATGTGTAGCACAGTAACGAATCGTTCATTTGAACAACTCAACAGAATGAGCGAAAGATTCACCACAACGACATAGCCTCCGAGTCGTTCAATTTAAGTATGACACACTGGAAAATTAATTCCCAAACTAGCCCTCCACATAAATACTACCCAACGCATTACCATTGTGTACTGCCACCAAACCGAATGGATCGAGTTGCAATGCCTTGATGCTCGCTAACAGTTGATTGGTGACATCAAGAATGTGTTTGATGATAGTTGGTTCCACTTTTTCTGATTCCCAAAATTGCTGCATGATCTGTTGCGCAATCGCACGACGGTTCGTAACGAACGGTTTGATGGGCATCCGGAGATTCCCGTAGGGACGGAGCCTAAAGTAGCATAATGACCGTAAAGATCGGGCCATGCCATCTGGCGAAGGAAAAGGCCTCTCAACGAGCTAAGCAGCGGCCTATTCTTGCTGTAGCTCGGTTCGGGAAACGTGGGCGGGGTTTTCGCCATTCGTTGTCTTACCTGGGGAAGACAACACAAACAGGGGAGGCAAAAATGGGGAATAAAAAAAATGGAGCGATAAGGATGGGATAGTTGGCGGACGGCTTAGTTGCCCTCGCACTCGCATCGGGGTCCAGGTGTAATGGGGCCCTCGGCCTCTGGTTTCGTACCACCGACAGATCATTACTCATTAGGGTGGGTCTGTCGACCTAAATTTTCGGACCCAGGTCATGTGCGGTGCCGTATCAGATCCGATCCGATCTCCGAAATTAGCGGATCACACCATGACTAGTACGCAATATACTCCCCAAACGACAATTATCGTTCGTGCGAAATTATTTAGCATATAGGCACAGGGACGCCTTAAATTGTTTACACTGTGACTGCGAGTACACAGTATGAAATCGTTGCGAGCACTTATAAAAACCAAACAGTAGTGCAGTTTATTGATTTCTCTATGCATGAACACGAAAATACAGGTGCGATGAAAATCTATTTCCAAAAAGGCGCGAACATTATCAGTACAGTACAGCATTATTTCCAATGGAATGGACCATGAAATTTTTGAACAAATTTTTGCACAAAACTTTGAACAAAAAATACGCTCGTAGAGTTTTTAACAAAAAATTGCGTTCAAAAATTTTTCTAGTGTGATGTGCTTATTAAAACCATTATTAGCCAATGTGCGAACCACGATGCGTCGCCGGTGAAATAGGAATATACCGAAAATAATAATGCGGGGTTTTAATTAATTATAACTTTTTTGTTTGTTATTAATTTGGAACATTCCTAGTTGACCGGGCGACGTATAGTGCTTCACATTTTTGACCAACAGGGAGTTTAAAATTAACATAATTTCGCCCTACTTTGGCGTGGGTCCACTCGCTACGCAAGCTCCGCGACATAAGAGGTTGTACACCTTAATATACCGAACTAGAACGCTCACTTCGCTCGCTCTATACGCTACAACGGTATAGCCACTAAAGCCGAGGCGCGAACCACGATGCATCGCGTCGCCCGGTGAAATATGAATATACCATTAACTGTATTCAACGTTCGTTATATAAATATTAGAGAAATGTAACAGGTAGGTCATTCCTCAAATAACGGCATTTAGCTTCACAAAGACCAACCAAGGAGTATGTGATATGTATGTCCTACACTTACACTACAGACGAAAAATCGTAAATATCTCGTTTTAATGGATTATTTTTCTAAATTAATCCAGTTAAAACGAAAGATTGCAGAAGGAGTTTCCTTAAAATAAAAACATATACATATATTTGCTCAGAAGTTTCACAAACCGTAGTGGGTGACAGCATGCCGTTTAATTTCTATTTATTTTATTATTTATTTATTTATTATCATATTATATCCACAATTAATGGCGTTTTAAACGACTTCGACTGTATTGCATTAATTAAGTGCCTAAAAGTATATATTGCTCCACAATCTTCGTCTTATACTCTGCGCACAAAGTTTTTGTCTCTTGATCTGAATTTTTGATTCGTGTTTTTTTGCGTATCTAAATACAATGTAAAATATGAGATGTGCAAATTGGATCATTTATATTTCATCAGTCATCACTTATGCGAGCCAAAGACGCACGTACTAATTCGCCGGATTGGTCGGACATCAACAACTGATGCTCGAACCGTATTCATGAAATTTTTACTCGAGAAAAGTATAGTCAGACAAGTCATTCACTATCGCCGCGACGCGCTCCGCATATAGTATTTCCCAGTTGAGTTAATCCGTATCCCAAATGAAAAAACTCCTTCCCAAATGAATTAAACTTTTTCCCAATATAATTAAACTATTTCCCGATTGAATTGAAACAGAGTAAATTTACGTGTAGCTTCCGATATGATATGATGACACGCCACAAGCCTATCCACGAACAAAAAATACCCTTTTTATACCCTAGACTTTTATTTTAGTATAGGGTATATTGTTTTTGTCACGACGGAAATATGTAACACCTTAAAGGAGGCTCCGGGGGTATAGCAATGTATATATATAAATGATCAGGGTCACCTCCTGATTCGATTAAGCCATGTCTGTCTGTCTGTCTGTCAGTCCGTTCGCACGATAACTTTCGATAGAATGAAGCTAGAGCCTTGAAATTTTGGTCAAATGTTGGTAGTATAATCTAGTTGGATGGTATTGAAAATGGGCATGATCAAGCCAAGAGAACGCCTACCTCCCCTACATATGTAAAATACTTAAATGTATCTGTAACTCCCGACTAAATAAATATGAAAAGCTCTAACTTTGGTAAATTACTCGTGAGGGTAATCTTATAAACTCCTGGGAAAATAAAATCGATCAGTTGAAAACTAACGGTAATTTTCTTACAAAGAGCCCCGTACTACCCTACTTTTCGGGTTTTTTGTCTATAACTCTTGAACCAATTAACGTAGACGCCTGATTTTTGGCATGTAATCCTGGGGTGAGAAGATGCTTGAGTTCTAGTAAGTTGGGCATAATCGGATCAAAGGAACGCCTACCTCCCCTACAAATTTAAAAAAATTCAATATTCCTTTAATCACGATAACTTTCGATAGAATGACGAGTTGAAAATTTGACAAAATGTTGTTAGTAGGATCTACTTGGTTGGTAAATGGGTAAGATCCGACTCGAGCAACCCCTACCTCCCCTACAAATGAAACTTCAAATAAGCGATAAATTTTGATAGAATGATACTACCGAGTTAAAAATTTGGTGGAATGTTGCTAGTAAGACCTACGTAGTTGGTGTTGAATATGGGCAAGATCCAACCCAAGGAACCCCCACCTCCCCTGCATATGAAACTTCAAATAAGCGATGGAATGGAATGAAGCCAGTGACTTGAAATTTTGATCAAATGTTCGAAGTGAGATTGAGTTAGTTGGCATTAAAGCTGGGTAACATCCGACCAACGAAACCCCTACTTCCCCTACAAACGAAACTTTAAATAAGCGATAACTTTCGATAGAGTGAAGTTAGAGACTTGAAATTTTGTTTAAATGGTTGCAGGTTGATCTAATTGGTTGGTGGCAATGATGAGCAAGATCCGACCTAAGGAACCCTTACCTCCTCTACAAGTGAAACTTCAAATAAGCAATACCTTCCGATAGAATGAAGCTAGCGACTTGAAAAATTCGACAAATATTGTAGAATGGGCTAGTTAGTTAATTGATTTTGAGAATGGTCAAGATCCTAATGAATGAGTGCCAACCTCTCCTATGAACTGGCCATATAGGAGACCCATTCTTAATGCATATGGTCGTTGCCAATTGGTACTTTTGGTATCTCCACTAGGTCTGTAGAAGTCTAGGGTATATACGCTTCGGGCTCCGGGCCAAAGCAAAGCTTCGGCCTGGTTTTTACCTTTTTTGCATCCTTCCAGTGAATATTTTTTACGCAAATTCGAATTTGGACTCTTAAAAGAGGTGTCTGTGACGATTCTGTAATGGACGGTTTGGTGGGCATCCGAAGATGCCCGTGGGGACGGAGCCTAAGGTAGCATAATTGACCGTGAAGGTCGGGCCGTGCCATCTGGCGAAGAAAAAGGCCCCTCAACGATCTAAGCAGCGGCCTATGCTTGCTGTAGCTCAGTTCGGGAGATGTGGGCGGGGTTTTCGCCGCTCGTTGCCCCTGTCCTTTACGTATTAACAAAAATTCATAGGCCTGGGGAAGACAACACAAACAGGGGAGGTAAAAATGGGGAATTAAAAAAAAAAATAGTCGATAAGGATGGAATGGTTGACGGACGGATCAGACGCCACACGGTCGCACCTGGGTGTAATGGGACCCTCGGCCGATGGTTTCGTACCAACAACAGATCACTACTCATCAGGTGCTGGCTCGATCTGCTGGTGGGAGCAGCACTATCAGACCATAATATGGTTCATTACAGGTGGTTCATTACAGGGCAGCTTATACTTCGAGGCCTGCCAAGAAGAAGAAGCTGAGGACAAAATGTGCTGCTAAACAAAACAAAAGCGAGCTGGTTACAGGAGCCGACAACCATTGTAGAGGGGAAAAATTGGCAAAGCAAAAAAAAAAATACTACATTTCCAAATTATTCAGATGATCAACAGGTTACAAAGATTTCTGAGGTCAGCAGAGGCGCAACACTGCATTCCTTGCCGTAATTCACTCATAAACTCTGCAAGCTGCTGAGCAGATGAACAACAGAAAAATGCAATACTGTGTAAATAAATTTTTTTAAGTTACTTAGAAGGACAATCCTGGCAAACAAAAAGGTGCCCAGGGGTCCTCCGCGCTTCGTCCGGACACCGAAGATGCTCCAAATGCCGGCAATTCAAAGCATTTATGGAGGCCTTAGGTACGTGGCTAAACCACAAAAGACAAACACAACACCAGGATTGCCTGGTTGAACTGACTCTAAAAGGATAATCTACTCTATTGGAAGGATTGGGGTGCTACAGAGGAAAGCACAGCTACTTGAAGGAAAAATACGTGAAGTAAAAATGGCTAAGTCCTAAGACTTAGAGCAAGTAGCCTTAATGTGCTTGTGGGGATACAAATCGGTGGAAGGACTAAAAAGGAACCGAAAGAGGTCCTTCTTAGTCCTGTTCTGTACCAGAAATGGGCCCCACGTTGGGCGCCATTCTTTGTAATGAGCAATGGTGGTCACCAGATGGTATTCTTGGGGACGGAGCCGGAAGTATGCCGAGAAGACCGTGAAGGTCCGGCGACGCTACAAGCGAATGCTCCTCAACGAGCTGAGCGGCGGCACATGCTTGTTCCAGCTCAGTTCGGGAGATGTGGGCGGGGTTTTTGCCCGCTCGTTGCCCCAGCCATTACAATGATAACATGTATCATGTGCCTTGGGGGTAGACGAACATTAAAGGATAAAACTGGGTCCCACTGACCCAGAAAAACTAAAAAAAAAGTGCAGGCAATGGCCATCGACCGGCTCATGCTACACGCTCCGGGCCCTGATGGTTTGGACCCTTGGCCTCTTAACCCATGACATATAAACCCAACCAATGAGGTCCCATGGCCGCAAAAAATGTTGGGACCTCCCAAAGCGGAACAAGAGATGATGAAAAACAAAGGAAAACGAGAGATCAGAAAATTACTAAGAAACTGATGTCAAAAAAACTAAAGAAAAACTACAAAAATAAAATAAAATCAATCAAAACGCAAATTTACGAATTTTAAATTAGTATGCAACCACTTACCCGAAATTCTTGATGGCCATCACGATACGGGAGCAGCTGCAACTTAACATAAATTAAAAAAAAAACTATATTTTATCCAAACGAAAACAAAATCCAAACTCAAAAAAAAAATAAAGGAATTTACAAAAAAAATAATAAGTTAGTCAGTTCATCTAGAAATTCTCATATATGGCGGCAACACTCTCCAAAGAAAACCGCAAATGCATACTTTAACCAGCAGCTTCTCATCATCAATCGCGTTCTATGTGATACGGTCAGGCACGCACAACAAGGGGCACACTGTTGTCACTCCCACTGTATCATGCTATCATGCATCTAACGGTCAGGGACGCACAACAAGGGGCACACTGTTGTCACTCCCACTTTGTACAATACATTGATCGCTATCATGCATCTAACGAACCGCGCTGGCTATAATGACTTGCACGTCGTTGTCACTTCCCAAACAAACGGCACAAATGACGTGTTAGGGGCACCGGCACTTGCAGCGGCAGACAAGGTTGCGTTCTCAACTTTCGTTGGGATAGCGGATGGAAGAGTCGTCCGGAATGTATTGTCGCCTTAATTGCGGGTCGACATTTTCATTTTCGACACTCTCTATTTTTCCGACACCGCAGCTATTTTTTTCCCGACACGGCGCAGCGGGTGGCAACAAGATCTACAATAATTTGCGACTTTGTTTCTTTTCGCGGCGTCCAATGACCAGCCAAATCTGAGTTCCACGAACCCCAACCGATGGCATCGGCAGGTGATGGCGCAACTCCATAAAAAAACACGGCCGATCGCGATGGCGGTTCACAAGCCCTCAATTTTTGCGTCGACCTGCACCAATCCGACCGATCTTCTTGCCGGGTTATTCGCCACTCTCGATTTTCTTTCCATTTTTCCGGCGGCGCGCACAAATCCTCGCCGATGTCGTTGGCGGGTGATTCGCAACTCACCATTTGACGGCTGTCAACGCGCGTCACTCATCACTGAGCCAACATGAAGTTGACGCCAAGTGATGAGTGCGCGCGAAGATTAAAAAAAAAGGTGTTCATTACAATTCCGTTTGTAAATTTTAACTCCTGATTCCGCAGTACTTACAAATAGGAATTCAAAAAGTAGACAGCGAGATATCCAGAGGAAAGAGCGTTGAAATCTATGTCAAAATGAGCAATCCAAAACAAATTTCGTACGGAATTAGGATTGATTGTAGATCCAGTAAAACAGAGCAAGCGTACATCAAATGACGGAAATTCTGCCAGCAGATTTTTTTTTTTTTTAATTTCAAAATATCACCCGAAATTACTGGAACCCACGAATGTTTTTTCAGTGATCCTTCAAGATATTTCATCGGTAAGTTAGTTTTAAATAAATATATCGGAAGCTACAAACAAATTCTCTCTGTTTGAATTCAATTGGGAAATAGTTTAATTATATTGGGAAAAAGTTTAATTCATTTGGGAAGGAGTTTTTTCATTTGGGATAGGGATTAACTCAACTGGGAAATACTATAAGTTTAAGGATCCGTTATAAACCCCACACTTACCATGTATAGCACAATTCAAAATTTGTGTACGTGCATGTATACGTATATAATATCATGCCTATAAATTCTGCATTGAGAAATTCGTCAATAAGCAGATCATATTGTATTTCGACACACACCGTAATCGTTCATTCACAATAATTCGCCTATCCAAATACCGGTCGGACTCTATATTGAAATTGTTGTTGGGTTGGGTATGAGTTGGAGTCGGGTTCCTTGTTTCGAACAACGAGCTCGACGCCAACTCGTAGCCAGCCCAAACAACAACTACAATATAGGGTCGGAAGAGATAGTCACGCGAGCTGTCTCTGTACATTTATGCGGGCGCGTCGCGGCCGTAGTGAATGACTTGTTTGACTACTTTTCTCAAGTAAAAACTGTATGAATATGGTTCGCGTATCAGTGGTTGATGTCCGACCAATCCGGCGGATTAGTACATGCGTCTATGGCTCGCATTAGTCTATTTGTATGATTTGGTTATCTGTATGTCGTTACCTTCATTCATACCGGTTAGCCTAAAGCTTTCGTTAAAGCGTGCGGAAGAAGACGGCTTCTGCGGTCAAATAAAGTTGAACCAATGTATTTGAGATGGCAATAAGTACACTCTGCGCAAAGAAGACGTCGCTCACGTCGCGAAAGTTGAGACGAATTTAACTTTGTCGGAATCAACACGCCGCGAAGTGTCAATTCTCGTAAGCTTGTGTTTTAGCACTGTGGGCGATTGTTTGTTTTGTCTTAAGTTACTTTTATGCTCTTTGAAGTGCCATTTAAAAAAGTATTGAAAGTTTGTTAGAAAATCAGTTTTCGACAGTTCAAATGTGTCGAACGGACGCGAACAAGAAATTTGATAACAGGCTGAACAGCTGATTTTCGTTGGCTGCGGCTTGTGGACGTTTTTCACGCACAATATGACTGAAACATTACTCTCAGCTTTCTACGCAATAATTACCTCCCAACTAACAATTTGCTCTTGAGGTGAGAACCAAAACTCCTATAATATCGGTATTAAACCTTTCGGAACAAAATATTACGTTAAAGATATTTATTAGGCATTCTGCTAAAAAGTAAAACTAATACCTGAATCTGTTGTAACTTTTAAAAGAAAAGACGTGTAAAAAGTCTTTAGTGCAGATTGGAAGCTCGATGAAAACTTTAAAGGCATTTTGTTCAGATTATAGCCTTAAAAGTAATTTTTGCAAGTGTGTTATTAGAAAAGATCCTCTTAAAGTTTTTGCTTTAGACCATTCTAAGTGTTAATGCAGTGTAGGTCTAACTAAAACCATTATGGGAATAATTGCCGTTTGTCAACTCTCGTACTGCTTGTATAATAAGCTTGATCAAGAATATATTCCTGTTTCAGGGTTGTAATATTTTAGCTTAAATAGAGATGAGTAGAACGGCTTTAAATGAGAAAGCTATACACTCTGATACTTAAAGAAGTCAGGCGAAGGTTGTAGGGAAAGATATAGTTTAATTGCAATTTTGAAGAAAAGTTTAATAGGAAGAAGTTATTATAATTTACTTATGGGAGCAACAAACTTAACTAAACACTTATAAGTTCTTTAAAATACAGCTTGAGAGAACCGCCATCTTTTTCGACTGTTTGGTTATATCAATTATTGCGCCAGAAATTAATTTCTTCAATACTTTGGTGACTTTGGATATTTTCATTTTAAATGTATTTCTTAGGGTCTGACAAGAAAATAAGAACGTGTTTAATACATTTTAGGCCACTATTAGCTACTATGCTAAAAGTACATTTAATTCATGATGAACATTAAATGTACATGTATGCTAAATTTCGAGAGGGATTCGTTTTTTTTTGGGAGTTTTGTACAGTATTTGATCAGAAAAATTTCTTTCGCAGAGAAAATTTGACTATCAAATCGACAAAATCCACTGCGAAAAAGTGCATCAGACCAATAATACAAGTATGAATTTCAACTCCATTCGTATTTTTATAGAGAACTTCCAAAAGTATCATGAATTCCACTTAATGCTACAATAAGCACAAAATTTACTTACTGAAAAACAATAGAAATCTTTGTCTCTTAGTTAAGATTCTAAAAGCTGATCTATGTATGTATTGCAGATTACTGTAAATCACTTATACGTACTTTTACTGATATCTTTGTGATAAGTTCTCTAGTTAGAGCTGTCAAGAAGACTTGAAGAATTCTTAAAATACTTTATACTCATAATTTCATACGCCACTTTTTGGCTAGAAACGTTCTTTAAGATTTCTATCAGAACAATTTGCAAGTCAATAAGTCTTAGCTGAAACTAAATGTAGTTCTTATAAAATCCTTGAAGATCTCTATAAGAACAAAATTGTTAGTTGGGCTTCCATTCGCTTAGATACGGATCAGTTTGTATATGTACAAAACGACTGACTCTTTGATGCAGTCAGATCCAGATGCAATGCAAAACCTGGTTCTGTAGTATTTCCTTGATTTGAAAATTAAATGGGTTTTTTTGTTCAACAGTCTAGATCAGAGCAGAACAAAAATTGTACGTGTTACACTAACAAAATTGTTCTATATAGAGCAGGTTGTTAGTATTGTATAATGCATGCGATGGTTGTTCTGCTCTTGATCTGAACTGCTAAAAAACGCAGCTATTACTCTTCAAGTGTTGAGTTGTGGGCATTCTGTTGACCCAACGAAGTTTTCAAAATTATGCACTGGAGACAGCTCAGATTCCTATAAGTTGTTACGGCTGGTATTTTATGCCTTCTTCTGTTCATTAAAATTCTCATATATGGAAAGGTGGCGATAGATTCCTTTTGGCTACCAACCGGTTGGATGTCGGAAGAAACACAGGAGTCTAGAAATAAAGATTTCAAGCGGTTTCGCCAGTTTAAAACCCGTAAATTATCAAGGATAGCGGTCAATGAAAACCGGATTAATAATCTGCTAATTTCGTCAGACTACATGGCCTGAAAAGTCGCGGGATTCTTCAATAGGTGGCACCACTAGAATTTGAAAATGACTCATTTCGAGAGGCTCATCTGTCACTAGTGTATGAAGTTTCATGACATTTCGTCCATTCGTTTATAAGCTACAGTCGTTTGAGTGACGCTACTTTCGCCTTCGTAAAAAAATGGAAAAACAGGAATATCACATCTTGATCAAACATTGTGTTTTGATGGAAAAAACTTTTGAAGAATCATTGCAATGGTTGCAGAAATGTTATCCCACATCTTCTCCTTCTATTGTAGAACAACAGTTTATCGGTGGTTTAGTGAATTTAAAATGGGTCGTACAAGCACGAAAGACGCGCCTCGCTCTGGAAGGCCAAAAGAGGCTACGAATGCCGAAATCGTAAAGCAAGTGCATCGAATCGTTTTGAATGATCGTAAAGTGACATCGCGCGAGTTAGCTGAGGCCGTGAACATCACAAAAGAACGGGTGGGATACATTTTGCACGATCTTTTGGAGATGAAAAAGCTATCGGCGCGATGGGTGCCGCGTTTGCTGACCGTCGACTAGAAACGGCAGCACGTTGATGATTCAACGGCCGGTTTGGCGTTGTTGCAGCGTAATCAAGCGGACTTTTTCGACGTTTTGTGACGGTGGATGAAACATGGGTTCATTACCATACGCCTAAGTCCAATAGGCACTCTGCAGAATGGCTGGAAAACCACGAAAGCCGACCAAAGCGGCTAAAAGACCAACGCTCGACCGGGAAGATTATGGCCTCCGTTTTTTGGGATGCGCATGGCATAATCTTCATCGATTACCTACATAAGGGACGAACATACACAGAAGAGTATTATGCAGTGTTATTGGACAAACTGAACGACGAAATAAAGAAAAAACGGCCCCACACCGGAAGAAAAAAGTTCTGTACCATCACGATAACGCATCGTCACACACGTTCTTGAAAGCGATAGCCAAATTAGACCAATTACGATTTGAATTGGTTGCTCACCTACCGTATACTCCAGACTTGGCCCCCAGCGACTATTATCTGTTCCCAAACCTCAAGCGGTGGCTCCAGGGAAAGAGATTCAGATCGAATGAGGAAGTTATCGCGGAAACCGAGGCGTATTTCGAAGGCTTGGACGTTTCGTACTACGGAAAGGGCATCGAAATGTTGGAAAATCGCTATACCAAGTGTATCGCCCTCGAAGGCAATACCAGGGGGTGGCACTTCATACGATTTAATACCAAAGAATAGAGATTATTGCTAACAAGAAATGGGACTCCATACGAAGTAAGAGTGCCTGCCTAGTAGTTGCATATGTGTTGGATTCCATCAGTACACAAAGGGGTAATGCGAAATAGCAAGTATGTTACCCATACGATGAAACGTACTAGGCAGTTGGCATTTGAAGAGCTTTTTAAAATGTTGCCGTCCCTATCCCTCTAAAGGCAACTTTCATTTGATTATTTGCGTATCAATTGGCAATGCGCTTTTGCTTAAATCGTATGAAGTGCCACCCCCCTGGCAATACTATGTTGAAATCCTGGGACTTTTAAGCCCATGTAGTACTATATTTCCCGGCTACGCCATACTTGGGGAAAACCTCCCACAGAGCTTAGAGAAGAGGCAAAATGTCTTCTAACAGTTAATCCTCAGGAGAATGAAGTCAGAATTCATGGACGAGGATTAACACCAGCAATTGCCTATGTTCCTAATAACGCAAAAATTCATCATTAAAAAAAAATACATAATAATAATAATTTTGCATTTTATGAAGCTTGGGGATACCAATAAATATTACGAGTATCACGCTACATCAACTTTAAAAAATATGTTGAGTAAAAAGTGATTGAAGTGAAGTGAAGACATCAATTGCTACTAACCGTTTGGCCAGAAAAAAAAACCAACAAACATACACTCCATTTTTATAGATATAGATAGATGATCCGGTGAACTTTGTACCACCTAAAATTGATTTGAATATAACTCTACATAAGTGATTATGAATCCCAATCAATCTTCCGACTCCAATTCAATTAAATCGACAATACTGACCGCAACGTGTACAACATGATGATGACTGAGTCTACTTTCAATTGCAAATTGTGGGGTGGTAATCTGGGAAATTTCAGCGAATTTAAAAATTCTGTTGACTTCTTCATCCTGATTGATAACTGTGTCAGCCGATTTCAAGGAAGACAACTATCCCGGAATGAAATTTTAAATGGTCGCGTTAAGGTCATCGATATTTTTGTTTTTCGCGGCCAATATGGCTCGTTCGCTCAGCCAATTATGATTTTTTAAGTTCTGCGCTACGTTCGGATAAACACATTGAATGGCTCTTCCTAGGCTTAGGCCCGTTTTCTCAATGTTCGAATAAACTCTTTGTTAACTAACAGGAACACAAGTTATTTGAACCTATAAACAGCCCGATAAGCATTTTCGTTTCCTCATACGTCTCAAGCAAATTACCAAGCCATAATGAATTTCCAGGAACTCTGTTCTTTATGGCCACTTTCATTGTTTTCATTTGAATTTGCAAAAAAAAACCGTCTTAGCTGTCAAAATCTCAGCATCCGGTGTTGGGTTTTTGTTTCGGATAAACTTTCAACCGGAAGCCAGCGGTTGGATTTTGTTTTGGAAAAGAGATTAATCGAAGGCTAGGGGACGGTTAGCGTTTACCCGATTAATAGCGCTAAACAGATATTGAGTAAATCAAATTGTGCTAAATGGCAGTTTATTCTTAAAATAAATTTTAATCGGACATTGAGCAACCGGCCCTAGGCTTTTAAGAAATAAGTCCCTGTTAGCTAACAGGCAGGTTAAAAGGTCATTGAAAAAACGGGCCTAAGAATGTTGTGTTGGTCTCATTAAAACTTTCCGCAAAGATCTGTGAATGTGTTAGCAGTATTCTTCTGGTTTGTTGTTCCTTGTTTTCCAAGTCATTATTTAACTAATTCCAGTACCAGGACATAACATGTTTGGCATTTTCATCAAATTCGAAGAAAAGAGAAAAGAGGTAGAGGGGAAAATATGGGACCATAACTAGTCCCACCCCCCTTGCATTTCGAGACCACTTAGAAATATGAAAACTAACAGGAAGGTTGCTTCTGACTAATACAGAAAACTAAAAATAATGGAAAATTAATATCTTGTAAAAAAAAGGTTAATAATAGTATATTTCTATAGTTAGAGTTACCACACTCCTGCATCCCTCAAACACAGCACAGGTCAATAACATTGATGGCCAACGATAACCAACATCATGGGCAATAACATCTCTAAGTTTCGTAACAATCACGTAATATTTAATAATAGTAAATTCATTTAAATTTGGAAATTTTGATACCATCCATACAAAATGTGCACATAACCGGCCTCTGCTACATACTAGTACTACGAGTATTGCATACTTGAATATTGTTTTATGGTTTTTCGCAGAGTGAATTGGAGTTACCACTTCTGAAAGGATAAAGATTGGTGGGATAGGAGTGGAAGGGGAGAGAAGTGGAGTGATTTTCATCAAATTTGAAAAAAGGAGAAAAGAGGTAGAGGGGAAAACATGAGATCATAATTTGCTCCACCCCCTTGCATTTCGAGACCGTTACACTTAGAAATATAGAAAAATACAGGAAAGTGGCTTTCAGCTAGCACAGAAAACTAAAAATAATGGAGTTTTGACATCTTCTTAAAATAGATTAATAATAGTATATTTCTATAGTTACAGTTAGTGCACCCCTGCATTTTTCAAATATGTACATCCGAGGTCAAAAATATTGATGGATAACGATAATGAGCACAATGGGCAATAATATCTCCAAGTTTTGTAATAATCACGTAATATTTAATAATAGTACATTCATTTGAATTTGAACATTTTGATATAATCCATAACAAAAAATGCACATAACAGGCCTCTTGTACTACATACTAGTACTACGAGTACTACAAACTTGCATATTGTTTTTCGTAGAGCGAATTGGAGTTAACCATTTTTGAAAGGGTAGAGATTGGTGGGAGAGGAGGGAAGGGGGAGGGGGGGAGGGGGGGAGGGGGAGGGGGGAGGTAGGCTGGTCGCTGACTCTACTTTCCATAATTACAATTAAACAATTCATTTTTAATATTTTTTACGCAAGCTTGTAATGTCGTCTTAAGATGAGTGGTTAAGCACCTCCAAGAGTAGGACAGTTCATCTCCTATTGGCATACTACTTTGCCTTAACCCCTAGCGGAGCATAGCGCGTCAACTACTCCTGCGCGCCATCGTACTCTGTTCTGGGCAATAGGGCGCAACTCCCCAAAAGATTTACCCAGTGCCTGACACTCCTTTGCCACAGATCGACGCCATGTGATTCGACGACCCCCTCTTGGTCGGCCTTGGTTGGAAATGGGATTCCATTTCATGGTATGCAAAGCAATGTCTTTATCATTCTTCCGCAATGTGTGACCTATCCTCTGCCATTTTCGCCTGCGTATCAATTCGTCGATAGGTAGCTGCTCCGAACGCCGAATTAGATCTTTATTTGATATTGTTTCGGGCCAGAGAATTCTTAGAATTCGCCGAAGACATGAGTTGACGAAAACTTGCAGCTTTCTGGTAACTCTTACGGAAACTTTCCATGTACTGCTCCCATACAAAAGCACTGACAATACCAGGGAGCGAAACAGACCCAGATTGGTCTTGATGCTGACATAACAGCTCTGCCAGATTTTGGACAGCATGCCGTATGCGCGTTTAGCCTGGATGATACGACGATCGATGTCCTGCTCCGTACCACCATTTTCGGCAACAATGCTACCCAGGTAGATGAAGTTGTCCACCTTCTCCACAGGCTGCCCATTAATATTGATGGCAATAGGTGTCGGATTTCTTTTTCGCAACGGCGGGCTAAGAACATTGGTCTTGTTGGTATTAATATTTAGCCCAACCTTGCTTGCCTCCCTCTCGAGATCTAACGCCATTGCGGACAGATCCATGATTTTGTGGGAGAGTAGGCATATGTCGTCAGCGTAGTCAAGATGTAGATAAGATGTCAAAGTCCATTGAATTCCTCTGTCGAGTCCGGATAGGGCTGCATGCAACACATCGCCGATCACAATGAGGAATAGGATCGGTGAGAGGATGCACCCCTGCCAAACTCCACTGCGAATCTCAAAGTCCCCCGACACCTTACCTTTATGCAGAACGCGACATTTCGCGCCGTCATAGGTTGCCTTAATAATAGCCACAAGCTTCTCAGGGATGCCTCTCCTGCGCAAGGCAGCCCATATAGAATCCCGGTTCACACTATCGAAAGCCTTTTCGAAATCGATGAAAAGCAAGTGAAGCGGAGAATCGTATTCAGCGCATTGCTCGATGATGATTCGCAAGGTGTTAATGTGATCGACACAGGAGAATTCGGATCGAAAACCAGCCTGCTCTTCATCAATTGTGCTTTCTAAGTGGGCCTTTAGTCTTTCCAGGACGATTTTAGCTATTATCTTGGCAACGGTAGGAAGCACACAAATGCCTCTCCAATTATTACAATCTGTGAGGCTACCCTTTTTTGGAAGTTTGATGATCAAACCTTCCATCCACTCAGTGGGAAAGGTCTCTGTATTCCACGCTTTACCAACAAGTGGGTACAGCAAATCGGCAGTTATGCTTGGCGCTGCTTGATAAAGTTCAGTAGGGATACCGTCGAGTCTGGCGGCCTTTCCTCGTTTTAGTGCAATAATTGCAGTGACTATTTCCTCTTTAGTCGGGGCAGTGGATGGTTAGCTAAATTATCTATTGTATATGAGGGGGAACTTCACCAGAGGTTACACGGTTCAAGACCGCGGCGAAGTGTTCTTTCCACCGTCTCATTTGATCTTCTTCCAAGATAAGTAGCTTTCCATCACTATCCTTCACCGGATGTTGGCAGGAGTTACGACCACCTGTAAACTCCTTGATGACACCGTATACGGCGTTTAAGTTGTTACTTCTTGCGGCTTCTTCTGCTGAGGCTAAAAGAGAATTCACATAAACTCGTTTATCGCGTCGCACACTACGCTGAACTTCTCGAGCTTTCTGACGGTAAAGGAGTTCGATGCTGCTTCGATTGTCGTCTGATGCTGCAGCCAAAGGAACTTTCAGCTCCTTTCTTTCAACAATCCGCTGTCATGAAGCGTCGGACATCCAGGGCTTATTCCGGCAATCCGGGTTTGTGCCAAGGATGGTATCTGCTCTATCAATGTACGCATTTTTTATGGCATCCCAGTTTTCATTTATGTCACTATCTGGGTGACTAGTTATCTCAGCTGCTTTTTGCGCAAGATGGTCATTATATTGTTGAAAGACAGCTGGATGTTTTAATCGAGCGGTGTTGAATTTGCGGCGCCTGGATCTTTCGTCACTGGGGCGGCGCACGGCTGCAATACGCAATCGAACATTAGCGATCATAAGATAATGGTCTCTTCCCATCCCAATATCGGCACCCTTCTTGTTTCGCACGTCCAGGAGGCAACTCTTGAATCTTTTACTAATGGCAAAATGGTTCTGGATCTGATTTTGTGTTCTACGCCGATCAACAGAGGACCAGCTGATTTTGTGGTGGTCCTTATGCTCGAACATAGTACCACCGATGAAGAGACTGTGAAAGTTGCAGAACTCTACAAATATTTCACCGTTGTCATTACGATCATTAAGACCGTGTCTCCCCATCACATGTCTGAGCCCATTGTTATCAGCGCCAACTTTCGCATTCAAATCACCCATAACCATTATAATGTCACTTTTAGGTGTTCTGCTCTGAACGGCGTTTAGTTCTTCGTAGAAGGAGTCTTTTGCCAAGACATTGTCGGGTTCAGTAGGGGCATAACATTGTACTATTGAGATGTTCCTCATTTTGGTCCGGAACCTGGCGGTCAAGATTCTGTCAGAGACCGGCTCCCAGGATAAGAGACAGTTTCGCGCGGCTCTGGTTAAAAGGAGCCCTACACCTGACTCACGACGACTACCGGTAGCTTTACCGGAGTACAACATTACAGTGTTGCCCGTTGGAGAGATAAATTCTCCGCTGTGCCACCATCTTATCTCACTAACTCCTAAGATATTTAATTTGTACCTCAGAAATTCACTCTCTAATTGAAGAAATCGTGCGTTCTGGGGACCTTCTGATCCATTGTCCAGGAGAGTACGCACATTCCAGAATCCAATCTTTGTCATTGTACGATAGCCAAAAGTCGTAACCGTTGAGTCAGTCCTAATCCGAGGCATAGTTGACGTTTCGTTAGCATATAAAGATTTCGGATAGTGCAAGTTGCTGGCATACACATCCTGTCCTTTGATTGTCGGTTTTAACGACAGGCCCTCAAAGGGAAAGGCCGTGGTATTTTTTTTCACACCCCACACCACAGGAGTACCTCAACCAAATCATCGCACTGCCATCACTGGCGGCTTGACGTTGGTTGGCAATGGTCAGTGACCACTGCCGTTCCAGGGGGCGCCCACGCGGAGGACTATGGAAGAGGAGTTTTTGCCCCTCTATTTCCAGTTTCATTATATATAGATTTGCGTGGCTGTCACTTTCATCAATAATTGAAATAGAAACTGCTCATATAACTAGCTGTGCAACTAAAACCAAAAAGAGTATGCATTAACCATTGTTGCATTTCGGAAAAACTTCTGGTCCACATATTTCACTTCTCATCTGACAATTGTGGAAAACTACTATCTTGCGTAAAATTCAGTTCTCTATAACATTTATTATAATCATTAGGTGCGTTTTTTCGTACAGAGCAGAGTAGATCAGGTTAAGCGGCAAAAAAAAAACCATTGAGGGCAAATTAGGGTAGCATGTCTTTGCTGGGAGTGTGTATTCGTTTAGATAGAATTCAACTGTCAACACAAATTTCAAGAGAAAACTTAAATCCTCATTACATATATTGTACAATCCGACAAATTTTCTTTAGGCAGTAAAACTATTTTGTATGTTTACTATTCCAAATAATAACACAAAACGTATTTTATTGACAGAAAATGAACTTTATGTGCTTCCCAAATTGTAAACTGTTCGAAAACTTCGACACCTGCGCCGCCTGCATTTCAAAATGCAGACTACTGAACGGAGCAGCATTCTTGCACTAATGTATTATCCAGAGCAGCTCAGATCAAATTGTTAGTGTCATTGTGCGGTGATCTTGAATATGAATATGGATCTTGAAAAAAAAACGCGCCTATTATTCCCTAAAGTTGGTTTCTTTCCAACAAATTGAGTATAATAATTGCTTGAAAAAAAATGCATGCTTTCTTTCTTTGAAAAAAACTCTAAATATCTTAAGAACGGTAAGTCGTAGAGATGTGATTCACCTCTCACACGATTTAGCATAAAAGTACATAAAGAACAAATATTGCAATCTTTTAATTTCTCAAAGAACGCAAGTTACAGAATTAATTCACTTTGGTGCCACTGTGCGCCGCTCAGCTCCAAGGGTCACCTGACATACATGATCACTTAGACAAACATGGCTCCTTCTCCAAAAACACCACCCGCTGAATATCTGATCATTACAAGATATCACTCAGAGATTGATGGAGGTGTATGCTAGCAACTGCACCATCCGAAATATATGCTATCGAAATGTCAACAAGACATAACTATGCAAGGGATGTTGACGCGCTCATGTCCCTGGAGGGGTTAAGGCAATTAACAACTCAGAGAAGGAACCATCATTTTGTTTGCGTGAAATAATTGGATATGACACAGTTTATTGGCATATTTTCTTTGATCATCATAAGTCTTTACAATAATATCAGTTATGAACGCAAATAATGTGGCCATGACATCTTCGCAAGCAGATAAAAGTAAAAACTGACATTCAGATAAAGAATTGGAAACGGAAACATGCTAAAACAATAGTAACAACGATAAAATACGAAGTAATGCCAGAGTAAATATTACAATTACAAAACGTGACATTAAATTATCAAAATATGTGTGAAAGGGATGATGGTGTAATAAAAAGATTCTCTTCGTAGTATTTATCAAAGAAAATTTTTTTCAAAGGAAATATAATGCTGACGCCTTTCTAAATTATGTGCATAAACTACTTAAGAAGGGGGGTTTAAGATAAAACGTGGGAATTGGAATCCCCAATTTTGTGTGTTGTCTGTCTGCTTCATTAGTATGGTTCCTTCGAATCACCATCAACGACTTTGTTTGAAAATGGTCTGAGAACACTGCTCCCGATTCAGTGTGACGGAGATACAAAATACTGGGCAACCGTGAACAAAGGAAAGAGTCGTGGTCAACCTTCAGGGCGGGGGAGAGGTTTCTCTCGTGAACTCGGCCAATATAAGAAATATGGGAAATATGAGTAATGCCAGAATTGAAACTGGATCAATGTTTTGGTTAAACAAGTACACTGTTATGTTAAAACAAGCTAGCCGAAAGCTAGCTTGCCGAAGGTATCATACTTTCGTTGTGACATTTGCCACTTTGAAATTAGTAGTAAAACTTGTTCCAATTTCACTGTGCCTATAAGAGGTATGAAATAGTAGGCTGATTTCAACCAAATTTAGGAACGTGGCTTCGCAGTCAATATGATAAAAAAATATGAAATTAAGTAGAGATATCTTCAGAAATAAAAAAGTTTTTCGAACAAAAACTTGCTTTTGGAACGGTTGTTCCTATGACAGCTATATAATAGAGTAGTCCAATTTCAACCAAATTTAAGAATGGAATTTAACTAAAGATACTATTAATTAGCGTACAATTTGAAAAAGATATCTTTAGAAATAAAAAAGTTTTTCTCACAAAAACGAATTTTTGGACTGATCGTTACTATGACAGTTATAAGACCTAGTGATCCGATTCCGTTGGTTCCAACATATACATATCGCACCTCTGGAGCAACATCGACGTAAGTGCTAATATTGTAATTGTTGGGAAAACGCAATTGAAAATTGAAAGGTTATAATTTTCAGAGTGAATTTGGCTAACGCCATGTAATTTTTTTTAGCTTAATGCTTATATTAAACTATATAAAGTTATTTCCGGCGAATTTTGCTAAACTACACCCAATTAAGGAACGAGGTTAGTAACAAGGTTGCAAATATGTCATTGTTTTGCAACAAAGTCATACCTCTATCTAGCGGAATCTACACGACATACATTTCTGTTCTTGTTGCCACTGATTGATTCTTACTTTTAGAACATTGTGGCATCAATAACTCAATTTTTGAAAAATTTGCACTTACGTCGATGTTGCTCCGGAGGTGCGATATATAACGTGTAACAGAAAAAAGGCTTTGTGTGAAATTTGAGAAAGATATCTTCAGAAATAAAAAAGTTTTTCTCACAAACTTTTAGGCAAGTCGTTCCTATGACAGCTATTTGACGTAGTGGTCCGAGTTCATTGGTTCCGACATATTTACAGCGTGCAATAGAAAGAAGGCTTTGTGCAAAATTTCAGCTCGATAGCTTCAAAACTGAAAGACTAGTTTGCATAGAACCAGATGGACAGACGGACAAAGCTTAATCGACTCGTCTCATCATACTGACCAAGAATATATATAGTTTATATGGTCGAAGATGGTTCCTTCTGTGCGTTGAAAACTTTATGACAAAGTAAATATACCCTATCACATCCGTGAAGGGTATAATGACAAGAATGTCGGCATATTCCTACTTCCCCGGGCGATGTATCGAGGTTCGCGTTATTGGGCGCTACACACAGCACATAGGTAGATTAGAGATTGGATTGGAGATAGGCCGTGGGCTGGCCCACTAACACTGCGACCTAATGGTCTATTGTGTTGTATCCCTATGTCTGCTTACAGGCCTAGACCTGCCGATCAAGCTTAGTCGTACTAATGAAGCTAATTAAATCTTTAATTGATCCGTCCAATCCGAGGCCAGGGCCCGACGTCGGGCTGTTGCGCCATCATGATGATGAAATTGTAATGTGTAGTGACGGCAGCCGGAGGACGAGGAGTGTCGTTTGGCCGTGAAGGCCGAAAGGCACCAGAGGTGCAAAAATCCTCTCCAATCCACTGCACGTGAAGTGCGCTGGCAGACCAGCTCAGTTGTCTGGAGTCGCGGGGTGGATTACGTAGTTGTTGGCCTCCGTGTGTTGACCGTCACACGTCACGACGGTTGGTGGGTAGCCGTAGATACCCGTGCGGACGGAGCCTAAGGTATAATAATACCGTGAAGGGCGGGCCGTGCCATCTAGCAAAGAAAAGGACCCCTCAACGAGCTAAGCAGCGGCCTATGCTTGCTGTAGCTCAGTTCGGGAGACGTGGTTGGGGTTTTCGCCGATCGTTGCCCTTGTCCTTTCCCCTCAATTGCCCTAACCCCCTGTGGGGCATAACGCGTCAACTGTTCCATGTGGCGTAGTTGACGTTTCGACGGCATAAACTGGTTTCGGAGAATGCCGTTGGCAGCATGCACCTCCTGTATATCTATGGCCACGAACGTCGTCGCGAACGGGATTGGAACCCGAAAGGCCGGTAGTCAAACATGGGACTGATGCCTCAACACACAGCGCTACCGGTCGCCCCTGTCCTTTACGTATTAATAAAAATTCATAGCCCTAGGGAAAGCAACACAAACAGAGGAAGCGAAAATGGGGAATAATAAATAATTGGGCGATAAGAACGGAATGGTTGGCGGACTGCTCCGATGCCCTCGCGCTTGCATCGGCGTTCGGGTGTAATGGGACCTTCGGCCTCTGGTTTCGTATCACCGACAGATCAGTACTCATCACCATTAAGCGACAAGTTGAATCTGGGGCCAAAACCCTCAAGTATGAGTGATCTGAAAGAAGTCCGCAAATGTTTCTAAAAAAAGTCGACTCATACTGACCCGGAATGCCGTCCCAATACGCTGCTGCCTCGGTTCTCTCCTATACTCTAATACATCGTGCAACGGAAAAAGCACGGGGGAATTCTAAAGAACGGCTCTGGTCCATGTAGAGGTGTGGACGATGCCAACCTGGCTTGCTCATCAGCGCGTTCGTTATCAGCAAAGCCTACATGATATAAAGCTCTCCTTATTTCTGGCTCTAAATTAACTTAATATACACGAAACTTATTTTTGCGATGCCTGCCACACATGGAGCGCAATTAACATAAAAAACGGCAGCGACATAATTTTTACTAGCATTTAAAAGACAAAGATAATAGGGAGACACAAAAAACAAACATTCATGTTGCCATAGTATTTTCAGGGATCGATATGGTTATCGCTACCAAAACAATAACCATACATAAAACCCAACAACGGCTCGGTATTCGTTCAGTTAAAGATACCTCAAAGATACCTAGTTTGCGCATTATTTAATACAGTATGCCTGTGTTTGTGGTCGCACAAAAAAAAATTGCTTTCGTGTTAGTAATTTGGGTAGCGATTTCTCGCAGGGATATTATTTTTATTTATTTTTTATTTGTTTTGGTTTTGTATTACAAATTATAATAATGTTTTACATCAACTGTCTCAAATAAACCCCTAAACTCAACTAGTATCTTATGTCGATTGCACCCTACAGGAGGTTTGGATAAATCTCGAGATTTAACCAAATCTACCCCTAAATCAACAAAATTTACCATACATTTATTAATCTAGATTTCGACCGAGATTTAAAACAAATCTGGCTGAAATCTTGTTGGTAAACGCGGTATGTTCTAGTGAAAAAAATGTACACGTACAGCACAACTGTCAACTTAATCTTGGTGGCGGAAGAAGAACGGATGGTGGGCATGGGCTTTGGGATTTGCAAGTCTATTAAGTATCAAGATCTAGGTGTCTGGCGTACACCTCAACCGTTATTTGAAAAATCTATCCCATAAAAATCAGGGGAATAGTTTGTTGATTTTACCTCTATAAAGTGCAATTTTTTTTTTTAAATCTTGCATTTCTATCACCTTTTCTCGAATTTTCGAATGCATAATGTGCAAGTTTTATTTAAAAAATCGAATCTATATTTCTTTATGGGCAAATCATTCCGCCCTAATTTTTTAATTTGTGGCAACTGCGAACCTGTCAAAGAAAATCGTTTAAGTCGAAAAATGATTGTTTTCCATTAAATATGTCGTATTACATTAAAGTACATACACACTTACAAATGAAAAGTAAACGCGGATGCTCACACTGCGGACAACGGCATCATAGTTTACTCCACAGACCTGTTACAATGACAGCAGAAGGATTTTCCAATCAAGTGGCATCTTTCCACATAGCGAAGAATCGGGACTTGGTGCTTCTGTCTACAGCGCTTGTAAAGGTACAAGTTCCCAACCAAACGTTTACTTTACGTGCATTGATAGACACGGGTTCGCAGGCTAGCTTCATATCAACAGCTGCCATGCAACGTTTGAAACTCGTGCCTACTAATATAGTTGCTACCATCACTGGACTTGGTAAAACACAAACAGGAAAGGCACATAAAATAGTGAATTTTACTATTGGTTCATATGTTGATGACCAGTTTTCGATTAATATGGAAGCCATAGTCTTACCTACTCTGACTGACCATCTTCCACAAAGTAGTTTTTCTTTACCGGATTACACCCATCTTGCTAACTTGACATTAGCGGACCCCAATTTTGATAAGCCAGGAAGCATTGACATTGTTTTGGGATCCGATGTATACCCTAAAATACTTAAAAATGGTATCAGAACTGGACCACCTTTATCGCCGGCTGCGATAAACACCGCCCTAGGGTGGATTCTATTGGGTCCAATCACACAGCAAGGTGAGCGATCCAACATAATATGCTCATACTTAAATAAACTGGAACTGGATGCACAATTACGCAAATTTTGGGAAGTTGAGGAGCCTAACTTCATACCATCATCTCTCAATGAAATGGATTGTGAAGATCACTTTGTAACAAATCATACCCGACATAACGATGGTAGATATGAGGTCTCTCTCCCATTTAAAACGTCTCCAACGCAGCTTGGTACCTCCTATGCGAAAGCGTTAAGCCAGCTCAAAAGTCTAGAACGTAAATTACAACATAATCCTAACCTGAGGCCTCAGTACATTACCTGTTTGCAAGAATACATCGATTTAGGACATATGGAACCAATACCGGTTCATAAGTTAAACGAGAAACCTAATTATTACATGCCGCACCATGCAGTTTGTAAGGAATCAAGCTCTACTACAAAGCTAAGAATTGTATTCAATGCCTCGTGCAAAACAGATAGTGGGCTCTCCTTAAATGAAATTTTACATTCTGGGCCAAGTTTACATCAGGATATAGGGACAGTCATCACCCACTGGAGATTCCACAGACGCGCATATGCAGCCGATATGAAACAAATGTTCCGTCAGGTGAGAGTATCGGAAAAGGACTCAAACTTCCAAAGGATTCTATGGAGGAACCTCCCGTCATCCCCCGTACAACATTTCCAACTTCGGACATTAACTTTTGGAGTGACGTCAGCACCGTTTTTAGCCATGAGGACCATCAAGCAATTGGTAGAAGACGATGGAGGGAATTTCAAAATTGGAACTAAAGTTCTTACAAATGACGTGTATGTGGACAACGTGCTGAGTGGAGCTGACACCCTTGAAGAAGTGCTAAAATCACAAACGGAAGTTACGCAACTATTGTTGAATGGTGGTTTTCAATTACGCCAGTGGGCAGCGAACGACGTCAATATACTCGCAAACATTCCCTAAGCCGACAGATTGAATTCTGACACTCTTTGCATAAAGGACAACAGCTCCCCCATATCGATGTTAGGGATTATGTGGAGTTCTTAGACCGACACCTTATACCTAAAGATTAACATAAAACCTGACCGTCCCACGACAACTAAAAGAGAGATTCTGTCTTGCATCGCAACTCTGTTTGACCCTTTGGGTTGGTGCGCTCCCGTGATCATACGGGCGAAAATATTTATGAAAAAACTGTGGCTTATTGGACTTGAGTGGGATGAACGAGTTCCGGACGACGAGGTACGTGAATTTGAAAAATTGAAAGCGGCATTTATCAGTTTGGATCAAATCACCATCCCACGTTGGATGAAAACGACATCGACATCAACGTTCGAGCTTCATGGCTTCTGCGATTCTTCTAAAGAAGCTTATGCGGCAGCAATTTATATTCGAGTCTACTACCCGTGGGACAAATCATTCCACACTTCAATCATCATGGCTAAAACGAGAGTATCACCAATCGACAAAAAAACAAAGAAACCACCAAAAACCAAAGAACCAGAAAAGATTACGCTTCCTAAGTTGGAATTATGTGGAGCCTCTTTATTGGCGAAGTTGTTGACAAAGGTCGTACACGATCTTGAATATGCGGACAAGCGAATTTACTGCTGGTGCGATTCCACTATAGTCTTAGCTTGGTTGGCTAAGTCTCCTACGAACTGGAAAACATTCGTCGCCAATCGTGTGTCATCCATCCAAACTAGCATTCCAACAGCTATTTGGAATCATGTAGCTTCAGGTGACAATCCAGCTGATCTAGCCACACGAGGAATAGATCCAGTGACGTTATCCACAAGCAGCTTATGGTGGCATGGTCCCAATTGGCTTTCTGCAGATCCTGCACTCTGGCCACAGTACCAATCCTTTGAAACATCTGATGAGAAACGTAAAATCATTAACATGACAACACAATTGGAATGGAAGCATGAGTTGTTACCTTTAACTAAGTATTCATCATACTTCAAGCTGCTTCGTGTGACATCGTATTGTTTCCGCTTCATAAATAATTGCCGTCGTAATTGCAATCGAGATTCTGGTCATCTGAAGACGCATGAAATCAACGATGCACTACTATACTGGGTACGAACTATTCAAGCTCATCATTATCCAACAGAAATAGACGCGCTAAAATCGAAACAACAAATTAGAACTAAAAGTGAATTAAGAAGTCTGTGTCCAACCATCAAAGACGATAACATTCTACGAGTTGGAGGACGGCTAGACCATTCTATTTTTCCATTCGACGAAAAACATCCCATGATATTGCCGTATGGACATCATTTTTCAAAACTGGTAATCGCACATCACCACCATCAAACCCTTCACGGAGGGCTGACGCAGACCATGCACCAAGTACGCCGAAGATTCTGGATACCAAAGCTGAGGAGCACCATAAAGGCGTTCATACATCGATGTATACCATGTTTTCGACAATCCAAGGCGACTTCGACTCAATTAATGGGAAGCCTACCGCTGACCCGGATTACACCTTCACGAGCATTCACGACAACTGGACTCGATTACGCTGGACCTTTATCTATTCGGATGTCCAAAGGCCGGAATCCGAAAACATACAAGGGATACATCGCAATCTTTGTATGTTTCGTTACAAAGGCTCTACATTTGGAGGCAGTTAGCGACCTGACTACTGAAGCCTTATTAGCAGCACTATGACGATTTATTGCACGACGAGGACTATGTAAAAACATATACTCAGATTGTGGGACGAACTTCGTTGGAGCACATTCTGCTTTGAATAAGATTTACAAGAATTGTATTCGAACTTCATCTGTTGCTGTTGCTGAATCTATTGCAAACGATGGTATCAACTGGAATTTTATTCCACCTGGCTCACCCCATTTTGGAGGACTGTGGGAAGCTGGAGTGCGATCGGTGAAACACCATCTTCGCAGAGTTGTCGGTAATCACGTATTAACTTACGAGGAACTTGCTACTGTCTTAACTCAGATAGAAGCGTGCCTTAATTCACGTCCATTATGTCCGCTTACGGATAATCCAGAAGAACTCGACACACTTACACCGGGACATTTCCTGATTGGTGATGCATTGCTGGCACCACCTCAAGACGATCTGACGGATTCCAAAATAAGTGGTCTTAAACGATGGAATCTTCTTCAAAAGCTTCAGCAAGATTTTTGGAACAAGTGGCGTTTCGAGTACCTTCATCGATTGCAACAACGTCCTAAGTGGCAACGAACTCAACCAAACCCGGAGGTGGGTCAACTTGTGATCATCAAGGACGAGCGAATGCCACCTTTGAAATGGATGATGGCGCGTATCGTCACTTTGCATCCCGGTGCTGATGGACTTGTTCGCGTTGTGGATCTTAAAACCAGACACTCTGTCCTACGACGCCCCATTCACAAAATTTGCATCCTCCCCACTAATGAATACTGGTCTACAGAAAAAATTCTATCAAGTGAACCATTAAACCAAAATAAACTACAATAAGTGCATAGCATATAAAGATATTTAATCAAATCAGTTTCATAGACTCTACATATGATGCGTATTTCCCGATTCCTCTTCCTATCGCCTTGAATTACGAAATAAAGAGGCGAGTCGGGGCGCCACAAAACCCCTGGTTCCAGCTCGCTACTTATATCCGCACGGTGGAAATACCGCGAATATTGTGTAGCGATACTTTAACTAAATCTAAACATACTAATTGCTAGTTACCTTGAATTTTCTGCAAACTTGTATTCTCTCATAGGTCCAACGACAACCGACATCAATCGAAGTTCACGCGCATCCCTCGATGATCAACCTAGTTATTGACATCAGTGAGGCAACATAATTGAGGATCAACATCGACAACGCAATATACACCTAAAAAACAAAAATAATGAAAACAATTCATTCGACCAATTTCGAAATTTACATTTCAACGCCCCCCGAGAATGTTCAAAGGAGTCCCGCGCTGTGTCACCGCCGTCCTAAAACAAAACAAACAAAACGTTAAACATTTGAAAGTAGACTGAATTAGAATGAATTTGTTGCTTACTATTGTTTATATATTTAAATGTCAGTTTTAACTAATAATTGTTACTATTGTCATCCATCAGATGTTAACAGTGTCTTATAAAATCGAGTAACTTCGATTTCAAGTTCAATGTCACCAAAATTGGAGAGTTCGGTACTATATAAGTCCGACTTTCTCCAATCTCTTTCTCTTTTGTTATAGTGAGTTGAAATACATACAATAAACATTGCTTTCGCCAATCTACGCCTTTGAATGACAATTGCCGGCATCGAATCCCAACCTCAATTCTGGAAAATTACAGTTTGTTTACACGAATTTTTGCAGTAGACGTCTAACGTGTTTTTCGTTAAAATGGAGAAACTTGAATATCGTACGGTAGTACAATTTTTTGATTTGGATGATTAACCCCTAAGGAATACATCCGAAGTTAACAAAATTTTACGGGGACTCTGTTCGTTCGATGTCAACCGTTAAAAAATAAGCAGCTGAATTTAAACGTGGTCACACGTCCCTCGAAGACGGCCCACGTGAAGGACGGCGAAAAACCGCAACCACACCGGAAACCTTCGAAAAACTGCATGATATCGTGTTGGAAGATAGGCGAATGAAAGTGAGTGATATTGCTATTGGATTGGGGATATCGGAAGAAAGGGTTCGAAACATCTTCCACAAAGAATCAGAGATGCGAAAGCTCTGCACAAGATGGGTGCTGCATTTGCTGAATGCCGATCAAAAGCAAATGCGCAAACGATTTTCGCAGCAATCTTTGCACCGATTCAATCGGGATCCGACCGATTTTGTGCGGCGATTTGTCACCATGGATGGGACTTGGGTCCACCACTACACGCCAGAAACGAAACAACAGCACCAAAGAAAGCGAAGTCGATCGCATCTGCCGGAAAGGTCATGACCAGTGTGTTTTGGGATGCGAAAGGGACCCTGTTAATTGATTACCTTGAAAAAGGCTGAACAATAACAGGCGAATATTACTCCAAACTTTTTGACCAGCTGGATGGCAAAATTCGCCAGAAGAGGCCTGGCTTAAAGAAGAAAAAAATTATCTTTCTCCAGGACAATGCACCTGTACACAAGTGTGCCTTGGCGATGGAAAAACTGCAGGATTTGGGGTACGATTTGCTCGACCATCCCCCCTATTCTCCTGATTTGGCACCCTCAGACTTCCATCTGCCCAAACTTGAAGAAATTTGTTTCTGGGAAGCGCTTCGCATCCAATGAAGAAGTTGAAAGGGCCGTAGATGAATAGTTTTAGAGCATTCCAGGCTCTCACTTCCGTGAAGGAGTACTAGATGTTGCAGAAACGCTGGACCAAGTGTGTTGAAGTCAAGGGAGATTATGTAGAAAACTAAAAAAATTTTTAACTCAAAATCGCAGTCTTTCATTGTCAGGCCGAGAACTTTTCACCTTACCCTCGTGATTTTCCAACGAAGCCTCGGTGTTAATAATGAAATATTTTGAATGAGAAATGAAAAGCCACTTCATTTGTTAAGTGTAGTCTTCATTCCTCGTGTAATGTTAACAGATATGTACAATACATCGCTAATTTTCAAACAATTATTAAATAAAAATAAATAACTGGCGCAACAGTCCAATTTGAACCACGGCCTCGAGATGAGTTAGCATCATCTCATTTTCTAGATCGTGACGGTTTTTGTGCAGAGGTATGTGATCAGCAACACGCTCAACCGAGTTATTTACCCCATAATGGGTACTCATTTAACAGCTGAGTGGGCTCATAGTCCGACACGTAAATCCCCGGAATCGAACCGGGGCCCAGTGCGTTAAAGGCGAACGTGCTAACCGTTGCGCCATCCGGACTACCGAACAATTATTACGAAATATAATAAAAAAAAATTAAATTGTCGTTTATTTCTCATTAATTCATTATTAACACCCCAAAGTTACGTTGAAATATTATGTACGTATTTTAATACAATTTAATTTTTTTTAATTAATGCAATTTTCGACTTAAACGATTTTCATTTAAAGACCTGCAACCGGCAGAAATTAAGAAAGTAGGACGGAATGATTTAAGCACGATTTAACCATTGGAAAATAGAGATTTGATTTTGAAATAAAATTTGTACATTGTTCATCCGGAAATTACAGAAAAAGTGATAAAAGCGCAAGATTTTGAACAATAAAAAAAGAAATTGCATTTTATAGAGGTAGAAACAAAAAACAATTCCTCTGATTTTTATGGGATGAATTTTCAAAATAAGGGTAAAGGTACTAGTTGAGGTTAAGTGTTTATTTGAGAGACCTAGCTTGCGTAGTTTTCCAGTTATTTGGTTACTGCTCCAAAAAGTCTGTTTCCACATATTCAAAGGGCTTTTATTGCCAGAAATTGCAAAAAATAGGATGAAATGATGTTAACACATCATCGTGGCGCGACAGCCTGACGTCGGGCCTTGGCGGCCTGGATCATTGTCCTCCAATTATCTCGGTCACGTGACCGCGTCCTCCAATTTTGGAAGCCCAGTAGCTTTGCGGCGTCCACATATTCTGAACTCTCCCAACGAGATCTCGGTCGTCGACTCGTTCTGCATTCATTACTCTCTTAGGCATGCGATCATCGTCCATTCTTTGTACATGCCATGCCCATTGAAATCGTTGTAGTTTGACGATTTTCGAGACTTGCAGCTCATCGTACATTTCATATAACTCATGGTTGTACCGGATGCGCCATCCATCTCGATCGTAAACAGCCCCGAAAATTCGCCGTAGAACCTTACGTTCAAATGTATCTAGCATGTTTCCGGAGGCTTGAGTTAGGGTCCATGCTTCGCAGCCATAGCATAGCACTGGTCGTATAATGGTTTTATACATGCGGAGCTTCGAGTTTCTGTGCACATGTTTCGATTTCATTATGGGAAGAACCGAGAAAAAAGTCTTATTAGCTAACCGTATCCGTCCCTTGGTTTCGTCAGTTTCGTTGGCGTCCCTTCACAAGTTGCAACCCAGGTAAATGAAGTTGTTCACGAGCTTGGTGTAGAGGTCCCCCACATTGATGCTCGGTTGTGCAGGTGTCCTTGTCGTCGATTGCATCCTTATTTTACTTTTACCCTTAATACGTAGTCCAACTTCTTTTGCAGCGGTATCGAGCGTATGGAGAAGTTCTTTTGCGTCGGCCAATCTTCGGGACATGATGTTGATGTCGTCGGCGTACGCTGCTAATTGTGTCGACTTGATGAGTAGCGTCTTGCTGTTGTCCATATTCATAGCCCGAATAACGTATTCCAGTGCTAGGTTGAAGAGCGTCAGTGCCAGTCCATCGCCCTTCTTCAGACCGGTGCGTGTTTCAAATAGATCAGTAAGTCTATTATGTAGTGTACATATGGTGTACACTCACCTTAAGAATAGTATTTTCTTCGTTTGTAAACAAACAAGCAACGAAGTAAGCAAAAGCAATTATTGAGCATGCATTCTTGGTGTCATATTGCACTGCTTGATTCTTGCATACTTTAGTTGCATTGCTTGTGAATCACGTTTACTTTCTCCATATCACAATAAGTGACCGGAAATTAGGTCAAAAGTTATTGTGATGATGTCACTTGATTTTTAGGTGAATCTGGAGCATGGGAATAGGGAATAGGTATAGTAATGACTAATTTGTAAGAAAACATGTGTTAGTAATAAGTGATAGTATAAATAGGCGATATTGTATAAGGGAAGGGCAGTCTGTAATAAGCAGTTGCAATTGGCGACTCATAGACTTACCAGCTATTAGGGAAAGATTGGCGATTACGCCGTAATAATAAGATTGCATCTTGCAGTCATTAGTAAAGGTATAAAGTCACTTAATAAATAAAATCATCCAATTTAATTAACTAACTTCTTATTTCACTATGGAAAAAGTACCATCCAACATTACATGGCGATCCTGCCAATCATCGAACAATGGACAAGGACTTGCTCGACATTAATTTTTCATTGGAAGAGCACCGTGAGATAGATGACTATTTCAGCAAATTATTTGGCACCGCAGAGAAATATTCCGTCGAAGTAAATAGGCAAGCACCGCAGTATATTCCGTCGAAGATTAATCCCGATACAGAAGAAAAAGCGCCAGTTCAGCAACCAGTAGACCCTGCCGCTCCTGTCGTTAAAAAGAAGAGGAAAACTTACGAGGATGCAATTTTGCAGGCGACGGAAGACGATCTACCCCATCTAGGACCAAAGCGGAGATACATTCAACGACCACAGCTGACGACACCACAACCTGCGGAAGCGGCTATTACACGCACCAGAGGCGGAAAACGAGTGCGACTCCGTCAGGAGAAGGCTAGAATTTTTGGTATCATCCCATTGGTGAAGGACTCCGCTCAAAAGCGAGCTCTATTCAAGGAAGCTGAGGCTATATCCAGGAAACTTAAAAATTTAAAAAAAAAAAAAACATTAATAATAATACAATAATTAAATATGGGGAACTGCTCTTCAGTAAACACCGGATCTATGATGACCGAATATCGTCAGGCAATCACCACATCAGCAGTGTTTGCTATAGCATTAGTATTATTTTACTTTTATAATAGATACCATAATAATTATGTACGAAAATATGTTAATAGAACAACAAATATTTAATTAATAGACTCCACATATACAATTCAATTTTACACCTTTCATTTTTTTTGGTATTTCACTGAGTAATGTCTGATGTTGAGAAATCAGAACAATCCACTTTTTCGCATGTAAAAGCCCTGATTGAAGAATCAAAAAAGGAGTTAAACAACGCCAAGAAATCAATTAACAAACCTTATAAAGAACAAACTATTAGATCAAAACTAGAGGCTCTTGAGAATACAAGAACTCAGTTAAAAGATTTTTTTTCAAGTACCAAATTGGATGTTCTTGATCTAAAAATTTATTTTAAAAGTATTTACGAAGAACTCAAAAACTTGTTTTTAAAACAACTTGCAATCATGGCGAGTAATTTTGATTTAGCTTTGGCACACAAAGTTATTCCACTTTTTGAAGGACACCATAAAAATCTTCATGCTTTTCTAACGCATATCGAACTCCTTCATAAAACATTTAATGATGAAGGAAAAAAAGAATTAATAAATTTTGTTTGTAATGCAAAATTGTCTGATGTTGTAAGAACGTCATTGGGGACTGATCTACCAACAACTTTCGAGGATTTTTCAACTAGGCTAAAAGCTAATTTTCGGAACACCAGAACTATCACAAGTATCCAAACAGATTTGCATAATATGCTCCAACTCAAATCATCTGCAATTGCTTTTAGAGATAAAATTTTGAAATTAACTAGTGAGCTTACTTCTTTGGAAATCGATGAATTGGGTTCTTTAGCAACCGAACATTCTAAAAAAGCAGTAGCTATGATAAATGAGAAATTAGCATTAACAATTTTCTTGAATGGTGTAAACGAACAGTATCAAAACACTATTTTCGCGTCTAGACCAAAGGATATTATGGAAGCCGCAAACCTAACAGTAGAACTTGAAAAACGAAGCGTTAATAACAAAAGAATTATGTTAATGAACAATGGCAACGCGAAGCCAAATAATAATAGCAACCGAAATAACAATAACAACCGAAATAATAATAACAGAAACTACGGTAACAATAACAACAATAACAATAATTATAGTAGTAATAACCGTCAAAATAACAACAATATCAGATATAATAACCGAAATAATAGAAACAATAACAATAATAGCGGGAATAACCGGAATAACGGTAGTAATTGGAATAACAATAATAGCGGAAATAACCGGAATAACAGTAATAATTGGAATAACAGTAATAACGGAAACAATCGCAATAACTGGAATAACGGGAATAACTCCAACAATAACAGAAGATCCAACGGCAACTGGAATAATAACCAAAATAATTCAAGAAACGTTAATATCATTCAGGACCAGGGAAACGGACAGCTCTCCGGAGAGGAACAACAGTAAATGAAAAATTTGGCCTTCCCGGAAAGCAAATATTCAATATATCTAATAGCGGATCCAATTATATAACAATAAAATGCAAAAATTTACAACACAATCTGACTTTCTTGATAGATACGGGAGCAGATATTTCTATTTGCAAAAGTAATAATATTAATTTAAACGAGTTAAACGATCATTTTCAATGCAAACTAAATGGCATAACCAGTGAAGTTGTCACTTCTCTAGGCACAGCAAGGTTGAAGCTACTTTTAGGGGAATATGTTTCAGAAAATATTTTCCATATAGTAGGTGAAGATTTTCCAATTTTCACGGATGGAATTATTGGAAGGGACATTTTAGAAAAACATTATTCTAAAATATGTTTTGAGACCTATACAATAACTTTCATTATTGATAATGAGGAAATTATCATTCCAATGAACATGAAAGCATTGAAACTTGTTCAATGGAAAATACCCCCAAGAACAGAAGCAGTTGTACCTATTAATCTAACAAGGGAAGGTGATAGTTTAGTTTGTGGTAAAGAGATTTATCCAGGTGTATTTGTGGCAAATACAATAGTCCCAGCAAAAGGCATATGTCACATTAAAATACTAAATGCCAACGACTTTTCAGCGACTATTGAAAATTTCAACATCAATATAGAACCACTTAGCAATTATGAAATCCTTAGTATATCTCAGAAGGACAAAAGTCATGAGCGCCTACAGAAACTGCTTAGCGGGATAGAAACGGGCGCGACTGACGAAAAAACTAAGGATAGTCTCCTAAAAATTATTACAGAATTTCAAGATATTTTCCATATCGAGGGTGATAAGCTAACAGTCAACAATTTTTATAAACAGAAAATTATTACATCAGACGATATTCCTGTGTATACGAAAAATTACAAATTACCGCATGCACAGTTGGAGGAAATCAATACTCAAGTCAATGAATTAATGGACAATGACATCATTGAACCATCGGTTAGCCCTTACAATTCTCCATTACTTATAGTACCTAAGAAGAGTACTGATGGTAGAATGAAATGGCGACTTGTTGTGGATTTCAGACGTTTGAATAATAAGGTTATAAATGACAAATTTCCTTTAACGCGTTTAGAAGATGTTTTAGACAGGCTAGGAAGAGCTAGATACTTTTCAACGCTTGATATGACCAGCTCTTTTCATCAAATCGAGTTGGAAAAGGAATCGAGACCACTGACAGCCTTTTCTACTGACAAGGGTCATTTTCAATTCAAACGACTCCCATTCGGTCTCACGATATCATCTCCTAGTTTTCAAAGAATGCTTACAATAGCTCTGACCGGTTTGGAATCTGAGGCTTTCTTATATGTTGATGATATTATAGTTTTCGGCTGTAGTGTCAAGCATCATAACGATAATCTTATCAAAACCCTGACACGGTTACGACAATATAATCTTAAATTGAATGCTAGCAAGTGTCAATTTCTAAAATCGGAAGTAGTATACTTAGGGCATTTGATAACTAGCCAAGGCATAAGAACGGACCCATCGAAAAACGATGTAATAAAAAATTATCCTGTACCGAAAAATGCCGATGAAGTTCGTCGATTTGTAGCTTTTTGTAATTATTACAGAAGGTTTATAAAAAATTTCGCAGACATTGCTAGATGTTTAAATGTACTTCTAAAAAAGAATGCTACGTTTAAATGGGATGATAATTGTCAAATAGCATTTGAAACCCTTAAGAGCAAATTAATTCAACCTCCGATATTGCAATACCCGGATTTTTCTAAACCATTTATCGTCACAACAGATGCATCTAGTCATGCATTAGGTGCAGTGTTGTCACAAGGAGGAATTGGTAGCGATTTACCGATATCTTTTGCAAGCAAATCCTTAGGAAAACATGATTTGAACAAACCCATCATAGAAAAAGAATTATTAGCAATCCATTGGGGAATAAATTTTTTCCGTCCTTACCTGTACGGTAGAAGGTTTATTGTGGTCACCGACCATCGGCCACTTATTTCTCTTTTTACTCATAAAAACCCATCTTCCAAATTGACTAGAATTCGCCTTGACTTATCAGATTATGATTTTGAAATAGTTTACAAGCAAGGTAAAATAAATACCAATGCAGACGCTTTGTCTCGAATAGAACTGAATTCAGACATTTTAAAGAAAATGATTCCGCTCGACAACGATAATACTATAAAGAAAACTTTGGCGATAACAAGGGGGATGTCGGCTAAACAACAGTCAGACAACAAAGTGCACTATAAAAATAATAATGTGAATAATAAGGATGACCTACCCAGATTACAATCGGAGCCTGATCAACTTCGAGTATGGGAGTGTACATCATTGACGGATATCCGAAATATTATTAAACTGAAGTTTATTATCCGAAATGGAAATAAACCAAAAATTGTACGTACAAAGGATGCAATATGTATATATGACAGCGATAGTGTTAACAGGAAATACGTTTCCGTTAATAAAGCGTCTAACATTTCATCCTACAATGCGAAGCATACCAACAATAGCGATAATTCTGATATGGTATACGAGCCTATCATGAAGAAGCTATTGGAAACGGCGCTTAATTGGAAAATTCATACGCTAGCCATACCAACAAATGATGAAATTTTCCAAGCATTGTCTATTGAAAAATTTAAATATATTATTAATATGTTGCAACAAGATTTTCACGTGAAAGTAAATATAATTATTTATAAAGCCCCTGAAAACATCAAAGAAATTAGTCGTCAAAAAGAATTAATTAAAGAGTATCATGATACGCCACACGGAGGACACTTCGGAGTCAGAAAAACATGCTTAAAACTTAAACAACGATACTGTTGGAAAAATATGAATAGGATGATAAAAGATTACGTAAGCAATTGTGAAAAATGTAAAATTAATAAACAGATACGTCATACTAAAGAACGAATGATAAAAACAGATACGCCATCTACAAGTTTTGAAACCATTTGTATAGATATTGTAGGACCACTTCGAATATCAAACGGTTACCGATATATATTGACCATGCAATGCGAGCTATCAAAATTCGTTATTGCCGCGCCTTTAGAAACTAAAGAAGCCAAAAACGTAGCTAAATCTCTAGTAGAAAACTTAATTTTAACTCATGGTTTATTTAAAGTACTAAAGTCGGATATGGGTTCTGAATTCACTAACAAATTATTAAAAGAAATTTGCGATATGCTAAAAATCAAACAGATTTTCTCTACACCATATCATCACGAAACTTTGGGTGCTATAGAACGAAATCATCGTGTCTTAAATGAGTACATGCTAACTTTTGCTGAGGATATGAATTGGGACGTTTGGTTACCATATTACACTTTCGCGTATAATATAACGCCACACGTAGATAATAACTACAGTCCTTTTGAGTTAGTTTTCGGTAAATTACCTACTCTGCCCAATGATATTCTTACAACTAATGACACAGTATATAATCTCGATAATTATGCAAATGAACTTAAAGTTAGACTCAGATTTTCAGTATCTAAAGCCCGTGAACTTATTGAATTAACAAAACTTAACCGCACTAAGAAAGATAAAAATGTAAACCCACTTATAATATTAGTTAACGATAAGGTATTAGTAAAGAATGAAAACAAAAAGAAAGGTCAACCACCTTATGTGGGACCATTTAATGTAATAAGTATTGATAATACAAATGTAACAATAGATTATAAGGGAATTCCTAAAACAATACATAAGAATAGACTAAAAAAATTTTGAGTAATTAACATTCAATAACAATATATATATATATAAAAAAAAAAAAAAAAAAAAAAAAAAAAAAAAAAAAAAAAATTATATGTAAAATATTAAGAGGATATTGTAAACCTCATGTTCCAGATACCCTACACGTGGAGTAGTATTATAATTATTATTATGATTTGTATAACACAAATCACCAAAAACCCCATGGGTGTAGTGTACATATGGTGTACACTCACCTTAAGAATAGTATTTTCTTCGTTTGTAAACAAACAAGCAACGAAGTAAGCAAAAGCAATTATTGAGCATGCATTCTTGGTGTCATATTGCACTGCTTGATTCTTGCATACTTTAGTTGCATTGCTTGTGAATCACGTTTACTTTCTCCATATCACAATAAGTGACCGGAAATTAGGTCAAAAGTTATTGTGATGATGTCACTTGATTTTTAGGTGAATCTGGAGCATGGGAATAGGGAATAGGTATAGTAATGACTAATTTGTAAGAAAACATGTGTTAGTAATAAGTGATAGTATAAATAGGCGATATTGTATAAGGGAAGGGCAGTCTGTAATAAGCAGTTGCAATTGGCGACTCATAGACTTACCAGCTATTAGGGAAAGATTGGCGATTACGCCGTAATAATAAGATTGCATCTTGCAGTCATTAGTAAAGGTATAAAGTCACTTAATAAATAAAATCATCCAATTTAATTAACTAACTTCTTATTTCACTATGGAAAAAGTACCATCCAACATTACATTATGGATCCTGACCTGTGAGACGGAGTTGGTCATCGTCATCTTTGTCAGTCGCACTAATTTGGCCGGTATACCAAATTGCAGCATGATGTTGCACAATACTCCACGATCGATACTGTCGTATGCCTGCTTGAAGTCGACAAATATTTGGTATACGTTAACGTTGTGTTCCCATCACTTCTGGAGTATCAGTTTGACTGTGAAGAGTTGATCGGTACTGGAGCGACCAGGTCTGAAACCGATTTGATATTCGCCAATGATTCGTTCTGCGTACGGTTTTATTCTCTTTTCCAGAATTTTCGTCAAAATTTTATAGGACGTACAAACTAGTGAAATGCCCCTGTAATTCTCACACCGCAGTTTATCACTCTTTTTGTGAATTGGACAGATGATGCTTCTGCGCCAATCGTCTGGGATCTCTTCGTCCTCCCATACTCGCAGGAGTAATTGATGTATGGCATCAACTAAACTCGTTCCACCGAATTTTAGCAATTCAGCTAGAATCTCATCAGCGCCCGGCGCTTTATTTCGTTTTAGTGACCGCAACGCGAGATCAACTTCCTCTACTGTCGGGGGTTGTATGGGTGGGCCTAGATCAACAATATCGTCGAGAGCTTCTTGTGTGGAGATGTTAGATGGTAGGTTCAGAAGCTCTTCAAAATAAGAGGCCCATCGTTTGTTAATGCCATCTGTGTCGCTGATGATGTTTCCATCCTTGTCCTTACAAAGGCTAGTCCTGGGTTGGTAGTCGTTCTTAATTGTATTTACTACAATAGTTTGTACGCTTGTCTGGTGTTCCTATTAGCTAAGTTTTCGTTTATATTCAGCAACTGCTCGTCAAAGTATTTACGTTTCTTACGTCTAATTATTCTATTCGATATTCGCCGTAGGTCGCCATATTTTTCTCTTCTAGCTCTGGTTCATCGTTGAATCCATTGTCTGTAGGCCTCGTTTTTCGCTTCAAGTGAATTTTTGCATTCTTAGTCGAACCAGTCATTTCGCGCTCGCCGGGCTTTATATCCCACGACTTTCTCTGCGACATCCTTGATGGTGCCCTTGAGTTCTTCCCAGAACCCATTGACGCCTGTGTTGTGATGTTGTGTAGCATAGGTGATAGTCTTTCCTCAAGGGCAGTAGTATACGCCACCGCCTCAGCATCACTCAAAAGCTTATCAACCGCAAAGATTTGGGGGGGGGGGGCTAATTCTCGATTAGTGCGCTGAGGAAATTCTACATCTGTAGGTCGTCTTCACCAAGTGATGATCTGAGTCGCAGTTTGCTCCTCGATAGGAGCGAACATCCATCACACTAGACGCCCATCTCCTGCAAATGAGGACGTGCTCAATTTGGTTGACGGTATGTGCGTGTCTGGAGACTTCCAGGTCTGCTTGTGAATGCGTCGATGCGGGAAACACGTAGAGCTTACGACTAGATTCCTACTGCAGGCAAAGTCGATAAGTGGCTGGCCGTTGTCGTTACGTTCTTCATGGAGACTGTGGCCTCCAGTGGTCCCCCGGTGCCAACTTTCATTTCCGACTTTCGCGTTAAAGTCTCCCAGCAGCAAATTGACGTCGTTTGTTGGAAGTGAGTCGAAGAGAGTCTCAAGGCGGGCGTAGAATCGTCTTTTACTGCGTCTTCTTTAACTTCAGTATGAGCATGCACATTGATGAGCCAGAGATTGAAGAATCGAGTCTTGATGCGAATCGCACACAGCCGTTCATTTATGAGCTTGAACTCAGTAATGTGCGGTTTGAGGTGATTGTTAACTATAAATGTTAACACGATTTGATTATAAAATAGAGAATTCGTTTTTGAAACAGGACAAGTACAATACGTATGCGAAAATTAAAGAAAAATAGTGGGAAACAATTTTATTTTCGAGCGAAACAAAAAATTTTATATTACAAACTTATAACATTTAAGCCGCTTGTCAGATTTCACTAAATAAATTTAGCATTTTAGAGCAATGTATTGGCTGCAACTGATTTGAGCATCCTAGCTAGCGTAATTGTATCCATATACGAGTATTGTATTTTTAGTAATGTGAGGTAGGCAATTTAAAAAAAAAATATGAAAGGCTTAAGAATTTGAGAAAATATTCCTTAATATTTTTCTGCTGGAAATTACATGGGAAATTACGTGGCAGTGCGTTCATGCGCCAAGACACCCTTTATATGAAACCCAAACTACAGACGCGGCGAAAAATTAATTTATAAGAGTGCGCATATGATCAGTACCGTACATACATTTCCATTGCAAGAATGTAGTCCGGATGGCGCAACGCTGATCAGATCACACACCTCTACACAAAGACGAAACAGACCGTCACGACATAGTAAGTGAGATATGTAATTGCAAATTCATTTCAAGGCCTTGATTCAAAATTAGACTGTTGCGTCAGTTATTTTTTTTTTTTAAGAAGCCATAAAATATTTGTATAAACATAAAAAAAGTATGAGATGTATGTGGATTTCAAAAAGGGTTTTACGACGAGTGGTCGAATGTCACTCTCGCGGTCATTGTCAAAATTTGTACAAATGTCCTTTTTGAAGTGCGCTATTGAAATTCCCAAATATTGTAGCAAACTCACCGCCTGCTAATGGCGCCCGGGCCGATCGCCGTCTTCACCCCTCTCTTCGCACGGCCCTGAATGGAACGACAGCGGTATTGAATGGATTGACTCGAAGACATATTGTATGTAGGTAATTTTTGAGTGGTCATTCGTATTAGGGAGAAGGGGGGACGGTAGCTCATTGTGTTGAGGCGTCAGTCGGCTCGCCGGCTTCGATTGTTTGAATCTTGCCATAGCCATGGATGTTTGTGTCGTCTTCCCCTTTCGTTTGGCGTGTAAGCATTAGGAGCCGTTTATAAGCTGCAGGTTAACAAGCGGTTTTTAGCAACGGCACATAAAGCAGCCGCCGCGGTTTATAAATTAAAATTGTATTTAACTGCAATCTGGCCGCTCAATAAACCGCGGCCGGTGCCGCTGTTTCCCTTACCTGCCGTTGCTCAAATCTCTTCTTAAACCGCAGCTTATAAACGGTCCCTAAGTCACATGCACTTTGTGATGTGATATTACAAGACATTAATCCCTTACACAATCGTTCGCCTTGTCGCGGTCATCTTCGCTGTCTCAGCTTTTATAGCACCGTCTTATCCTACACGTCTTGCCGTCTCTTGTCATATACTTAAGTATTCCACTTGTTAAGATGAAGATACTTTGTGTTTACGTTCTCTTTTCTAGATGGTCCGAACAATACTGCCGGGACCCTGACCACCGCGTCACAACTTGTAGCAGAAGCATCGAATCCAGTTGGAGAGGTGTAATAGAAGGTATAAGCCCTAAATAATCCCTACCAAGACCGCCCATTAATCTAAGCCGTCCGCATACAAATTAACTACCCTAACCTATCCTACTTTAAATTAGTCTTAACTATATTGTAATGAACCACCTGTAATGAACCATATTATGGTCTGGTAGTGCTGCTTCCACCGGCAGATCTATGGCAGCACCTGATGAGTAAGGATCTGTCGGTGGTACGAAACCAGAGGCCGAAGGTCCCATTACACCTGGACCCCAATTCGAGCGCGAGGGCAAGCGAGCCATCTGCCAACCATTCCATCCTTATCGCCTCATTTTTTTTTACTCGCCATTTTTACGTCTCTTGTTTGTGTTGTCTTCCCCAGGCCTATGAATTTTTGTTAATACGTAAAGGACAGGGGCGACGAGCGGCGAAAACCCCGCCCACGTCTCCCGAACTGAGCTACAGCAAGCATAGGCCACTGCTTAGCTCGTTGAGGAGCATTTTTCTTCACCAGATGGCACGGCCCGACCTTCAGGGTCAATTAAGCTACCTTAGGCTCCGTCCCCACGGGCATCTTCTGATGCCCAACAAACCGTCCGTTACATATTTGGCGCCCAACGTGGGGCCCATTTCTGGTACAGAACCGGACTGAAAAGATCCCATCGGGTTATTTTTAGTCCTTCCACCGATTTGCATCCCCACATGCACATTAAGGCTACTTGCTCTAAGTCTTAGGACTTAGCCACTTTACTTCACGTATTTTCCCTTCAAGTAGCTGTGCTTTCCTCTGTAGCACCCCCATCCTTTCAGAGTCAGTTTAACAAGGCAATCCTGGTGTGGTGTTTGTCTTTTGTGGTTTAGCCACGTATTTAAGGCCTCCATAAATGCTTTGAATTGCCGGCATTTGGAGCATCTTCGGTGACCGGACGAAGCGCAGAGGAGCCCTGGCTACCTTTTTGTTTGCCAGGATTGTCCTTCTAAGTAACTTAAAAAATTTTCTTTACACAGTATTGCATTTGTCTATTATTCATGTGCTCAGCAGCTTACAAAGTTGATGAGTGAATTACGGCAAGGAATGCAGTGTTGCGCCTCTGCTGGCCTCAGAATTCTTTGTAACCTGTTGATCACCTGAATAAGTGGGAAATGTAGTATTTATTTTTCTTTGCTAATTTTTCCCCTCTCCAATGGCTGTCGGCTGACTCCGGTACCCAGCTAGCGTTTGTTTTGTTTTTTTTCTATTTTTAGCAGCACACTTTGTCCTCAGCTTCTCCTTCTTGGCAGACCTCGAAGTAGAAGCTGTCCTGTAATGAACCACCTGTAATGAACCTTATTATGGTCTGGTACTGCTGCTTCCACCGGCAGATCTATGGCAGCACCTGATTAGTAAGGATGTGTCGGTGGTACGAAACCAGAGGCCGAGGGTCCCATTACACCTGGACCCCAATTCGAGCGCGAGGGCAAGCGAGCCATCTGCCAACCATTCCATCCTTATCGCCTCATTTTTTTTACTCGCCATTTTTACCTCCCTTGTTTGTGTTGTCTTCCCCAGGCCTATGAATTTTTGTTAATACGTAAAGGACAGGGGCGATGAGCGGCGAAAACCCCGCCCACGTCTCCCGAACTGAGCTACAGCAATCATAGGCCGCTTCTTAGCTCGTTGAGGAGCATTTTTATTCGCCAGATGGCACGGCCCGACCTTCACGGTCAATTAAGCTACCTTAGGCTCCGTCTCCACGGGCATCTTCTGATGTCCACCGTCCGTTACAATATAGGCCCTCTGGGGTTTAAAAAGAACTCGTTACAGTGAACCTGAAACCCGTTTATGCTAACGAAAGTCAAATAAACCTTGACTCTAATAATTAGAGCAAATAATATTCGCAATGACTAAATGGTTAGTCGTTTCTTAACTGGTTTATCAAAGACATGTAGACTAGTCAAATTAAACTTTGAGGTGGAAATAATTTTCCTGTCGATGAAAGTCATATCATCGTGTCGGGAAAACTCCCCCGACCGACACATAAAAAGTGTCACTCATTACGTTTCCAGGAAATTAAGTAATTTAATTTAAAAAAATCGTAAAATAGCGTCATAATGCCTAAATCATTGATAATTCCATATCAGTTCATCCAATCGACAAAAAAGGATGTCATTTTAAAGTGGGAAGAATTCCCTACTAATTCACAGTACCATTTCTATGACTCCTACATATTGAGGAATCAATAAAAAATCTATAAATAATTCAAAATGTTTAAATGGTATGAATGTAGACATTCCATAGAAGAGAGAATAAGGGGAAACGAAAAAGAGCGAGAGAAATGAAGTAATTCGGCATAAGTGAGGAAGTAGACAGGGGGTGGAAATTTGACATCTCATTTGCTTCTACATGGACCGGGCGGGTGTTCCGCGGCAGAGAGACAGAATGGAATGTTATTGTTTACGTAGGAGAAGTAGGAGAGGGGATGACATCTCATGTGCTGCCTGTACTTTTATATAGACTGCGCGGGTGTTGCGCAATGGAGGGCGTGTGTCTCTCTGTTTACTTTTTACTAGTTCGTATGTGGTGGAATTACGTCCAGAATTTAGTGTACAGTAAATGGTGGTTTCATCTCCTTCTATATGCCTCTGTGAGACATTCTTTTGTTTAGAGATTGATATTTAGGCTAAGGCCGTATACAGACGCAGCTACTAAAAAGAAACTGAGCAGTGATGTGAGTTACTAACTAGTTTACTTTGAGTCACTTCCTGTGTAATTAAATGGAACACCGCACACGGCGTTACTGGTTGGGGACTCGTTTGTGATTTTCAAAACCCGATTTGTAATCAGTCCGCTGGTGACTAGCATGTTGAGTCACTAGGTGATTTTAGTTTGTAATTTTTTGGAGATGAGTGACCAAAACACCAACCTGTTGCTGGTGGAGAAGGTTGAAAAACACCAGATTTTCTACAATTATCTTCCTGGCCATTCGAAGAAGCATGAAACGGAAAAGTCGTGGGAAGAAGTCGGGAACGTCGTAAAATTTACAGGTATGTACCTATATGTTCAAATAGAGCTGTACTATTGTCGAAAATACTCGTATATAGTGAGGCTCTCTTTTTTTTTGACTCAATGTAAATTTTGCTAAATGGGGAAAGCGTAGACAATGACAAACTACTAATAATTTAATAAGCATTGTGTTTGTACATATACATCTACATGTTTACCGTTGCTTAGGCCTGTTCGGTACAGGGTGGTCATTCTGGGGTGTGCAGCCCCAAAATATTTTTTTTTTCTTTTTTGACTTCAGATTCGGAATCAGCGACCCAAAATTACCTTGTAGTTCGAACCAGCCCGATCACTCGTCCCCATGAAAACAGGGTGGCCATTCTGGGGTGGGCAGCCCCAAAAATTGTTTGACATGGATATGTCTTATGGGGGTCATCCTAAAAATCTGTCCGTAACACGAAATGTCTGTTGTGCTACTCGGGGGCCAGAAGAGGAAACAAGCCCATTGAAAATTTTTCCGAGTTCTATGAATGTAGTGGCCGATTGGTTTACAGAGTATTTCCAACCAGGCTCTCAGAATTGTCAAGCCAGTCTAGTTTAATTATGTACAATACAAGTCTATGAGATTGCATCACAGCGACGCTTGAATTTAAAAAAAAAGCTAGGGTAAAAAAAACAAAAAAAGTAGACTGAGGAGTATAAAAATAGTGGGGATCGATGCTCCGAGGCCCACGGGCATGGGGGTGTATAGTGTTAGGGGGGGGGGGGGATTTCGTCAAAAATTCAACCAATTTCACTAATTCCAAATAGCTTTCTTTGGACATTCTGTAGAAAGCTAAGAATTTTGCGTCCGAAAGTTCAAGTTGTTTAGCCGCAACAAACAAACGGTGCAGATAATTTCTCTGAAGGTATGGGTGTACCCAAAACCTTCTCGTTACTACTTTTCTCTTCCTAAGATAGTTATACATCATGATGGTTTCCTCTTCACTCGTTGAACGACATGACGACACTGAACGAACTGGAGATTTTGATTACTGATGAGTAGCCTCGTGTGCGGAGTCAAGTCACTATTGAGTTAGTAACTTGAGTTACCAACTGGTTCAGTTTCTTTTGAGTAGCTGTGTGTGTATACGGCCTAAGGAGGGTTGTCTTGACTAAACATTTAATCGGACTGCAAGTAAATATTTAGTCGATACAACCTGTAGCGTAAATTTCAACCTAAACAAAAGAATGTCTGTATGCCATGGAATCGTAGGTGGAAGTTAAAAATGATGCTTGTTGGTATTGTTACCTATGGGATAATGTTCATTGGCGGATTTTAATTTAATTATTGATTATACCCTAGACTTTTAGTATAGGGTATATTGTTTTTGTCACGACGGAAATATGTAACACCTTAAAGGAGGCTCCTGAGGTATAGCAATGTATATATATAAATGATCAGGGTCACCTCCTGATTCGATTTAGCCATGTCTGTCTGTCTGTCTGTCCGTTCGCACGATAACTTTCGATAGAATAAAGCTAGAGCCTTGAAATTTTGGTCAAATGTTGAAAGTATGATCTAGTTGGTTGGTATTGAAAATGGGCATGATCAGGCCAAGAGAACGCCTACCTCCCCTACATATGTAAAATACTTAAATGTATCCATAACTCCCCATTAAATAAACATGAAAAGCTCTAGCTTTGGCAGATTGCTCGTGAGGGTGATCTTATACTCTCTTGGAAAAATAAAATCGATCAGTTGAAAACTAACGGTAATTTTCTTACAAAGAGCCCCGTACTACCCTACTTTTCTGGTTTTTTGTCCATAACTCTTGAACAAATTGACGTAGACATCTGATTTTTGGTATGTAACCCTGAGGTGAGAAGCTGCTTAAGTTTTAGTAAGTTGGGCATAATCAGATCAAAGGAACGCCTACCTCCCCTACAAAATTTAAAAAATTAAATATTACTTTAATTACGATAACTTTCGATAGAATAACACTAGCGAGTTGAAAATTTGGCAGAACGTTGGTAGTAACATCGTGTTAGTTGGTATTGAATATGGGCAAGATCCGACCTAAGGAACCCCTACCTCCCCTACAAATGAAACTTCAAATAAGCGATAACTTTTGAGAGAATGAAGCCAGCGACTTGAAATTTTTGTCTAATGTTTGAAGTGAGATTGAGTTAGTTGACATTAACGACGGGTTAGATCAGACCTAAGGAACCCCTACCTCCCCTAGAAATAAAATTTTACATAAGCGAGAACTTACGACAAAATATAGCTAGCGACTTGAAATTTTGGTCAAATATTTGTAGTGGGATCCAGTTTGCTAATACTGACAATACGTAAAATCTGACCAATGAAACCCCTGCTTCCCCTACAAATGAAACTTCAAATAAGCGATAACTTTCGATAGAGTAAAGCTAGACACCTGACATCTTTTTATACCCTAGTTTTTAATGTTTGTAGGGTGATCTAATTGGTTGGTGGCAATGATGGGCAAGATCCGATCCAAGGAACTTCTACCACCCCTGCAAGTGAGGCTTCAAATAAGCAATAACTTTCGATAGAATGAAGCTAGCGACTTGAAAAATTCGACAAATATTTGCAGAATGGGTTAGTTAATTGATTTTTAGAATGGCCAAGAACCTCATGAATGTATGTCAACCTCCCCTATAAACTGGCCATATAGGAAACTCACTTTTAATGCATATGGTCGTTGCCAATTGGTACTTTTGGTATCACCACTAGGTCTGTACAAGTCTAGGGTATATACGCTTCGGACTCCGGGCCGAAGCGAAGCTTCGGCCTGGTTTTTTATTGATTACTCTATAAATAGGAATCGTAGGAAATAACATCGCAAATTTGTAGGGAATTCTTTCCACTTCAAAATTGCACCTTTTGTTTGTCGATTGGATGAACTGATATTTAATTATGAACGATTTAGATATTTTATGACGCCATTTGCCGATTTGGTTTTAATTAAATTACATAATTTACTGGTAACGTAATGAGTGACACTTTTTATATGATGTTCGGGGGAGTTTTCCCGACACGATGATATAACTTTCATCGACTGGAAAATTATTTCCACCTCCCCATATAGCAACTGTCTAACATGATTAGTCTAATGTGCTGAATGATGAATATTTGAAATAAATATTTGGTGTAAGTATGATGGTCGACATCGTGGTCACATATCCGTTGGGTAACTGTCTGTAGCAGGCTTTAAAGTTCGTAAAATAAATAAGGTACGTGTTGTTGTTTAGAAGAGAAATCACATTTTATTTTCCAAAACACAATATTTATACGAAATTCTCACAAATCACTTGATCAAACTAATTAGCACATGTCGCTTGGCAATCGGCAATTTGTTCGAAATTATTTGCATTTCCCTGACATCCGCCATACATGAAACGTTCACATTGCTTTGAAGCCGGATTATAGAAAAAACGTGGTTTTCCAGCTCGACATGGACCTACATCTTTCGGCAACGAGCAAACTAGAGCAGAACAAAAATAGAAATAATTATGAATAATACTCGTACAATGGACATATCATACTTTTTCCACTAATCCATTTTTATTGTTAATATTATTTTACTCACTCGGATTATTTGATGCTACAATGCACAATAAAAGATTTATGAGAATGAAAATTCCAAATAACAGCTTCATGTCGACACACCAGATTGTTAGATTCTGTCGTAATACGATTAGTAATGGTCTACTTGTTTGGAATATTACTGGATTTGTAGAGAAGAAGCGAGACTTTTTATATAAGATCAATGTATTGTATGTACATGTTTACTCGTATTATATGTTGTACGTGAAGTTTTTAGAGGTTTAAGCTAATCAAAACGCCGAAAATGTCCAAAGGTCACGGATATTAATACTCGGCAGCAATATACATGATTAAGGACAAAGATTATTTTCTAACCATTTCTTTTTTGTAAAATATACAGGGTGTCCCTAAAGTAACGAAGCTCTTCTCATGGTCTTCACCACGCAAATTCTTATGCTTTTCTATCTAAGCAACAAATATTTTGATATTGTTGAATATTTTCCCGATTTCCTAACTGTTAGGAATAACTGAATCAAATCGCTGACGACCAATGTCTTAGCGATAAGACAGTTTGGAAAAAGGCAGATAGCTGTAGCCTGAATGACTGACCAACACCTAAGTGTCTCAGGTTTAGTAGGATGGAATAACTTGTGTAGTTGGAACTGCAACATAGTTGTGTGAATTCCAGCACGTTTATTAAACCATCTGAAGCAGCTATCTTCCGAGGCCATCCCCTGAATGGGGTTAAGCGACGTGCTGACAACTCGTCCCTGCAAAAACCACTCCATGTCAAGAAACCTGGAACAAAAGCCTCGGATTGGACGGATTAACAACGACGACCACGCAAACGAATAAAGGATTATTCTTTCGGATCCTGGAATGTACGCTCCCTGAACAAACCGGGGGCCGAAAAGGCCCTCCTTCAACAGGTCGCAAAGTACAAATTGAGCATTACTGCATTCCAGGAAACAAATTGGCTTGGCAGCGAGATCAATGACAAGAAATCGCACACAACTTTTACAAGTGGCAAACCATCGGGCCGCAAACAGTTTGGAGTAGCATTTATAGTAAACAATCATTTCAAACCGCATATTACTGACTTCAAACCCATTAAATGAACGGCTGTGTGCGATTCGCATTAAGACTCAATTCTTTAATCTCTGGCTCATCAATGTGCACGCCCCCACTGAAGTTAAATAAGACGCAGTAAAAGACGAGTTCTACGCCCGCCTTGAGACGCTCTTCGACTCACTTCCAACAAACGACGTCAAATTGCTGCTGGGAGACTTTAACGCGAAAGTCGGAAATGAAAGTTGGCACCGGGGGACCACTGGAGGCCACAGTCTCCATGAAGAATGTAACGACAACGGCCAGCGACTTATCGACTTCGCCTGCAGCAGGAATCTAGTCGTAAGCTCCACGTGTTTCCCGCATCGACGCATTCGATTTCAATTCAATTTCAAAAGGTTTTTAATTTCCGAAAGCCTTTACATATTTTGTCTTAATTTTAACATTATTATTTTCTAACTTAGCATTTTTTGAATAAGGCGGCTGTAAACATTTGGCCTGCCCATCATCGCCGGCTTGTTGAAGCCTTACATTTATTTTCTTTCTTACATCTTATATGAATGTTAACATTTTGTTCTATTTATTTATTTTTTCATATTTTAAGCTTATGCTTAACTAATTATTTAGGTTTGCTTACACCTATTACTTAACGATTTCTTTGTGTTTTTATTATTTTTTTTTTGTATTTTATAATTTTTTTTTGTGTATTTGTTTTTTTTTTATAACTATTTACAACTTAGGACTAATGAGGATGAGCTAGACGTTCTGAAACTCTTTTTGTTTGTAGCTGTTCGTCTTTCCTGTTTTCAATGTCTTCGCCATTGCCGCCCTCTATACTCGTATAGATTGCGGAATAACGCGGTGTTGCTGGACTTGACAATGTCACTCGGACCGCCGGACCAGGACCTTCGCGGATAATGGCGTTTTCGTGGATCGAACTTATGCGACTATTCGGGTGCTCTGCAGCCGAGTCGAAGAATCGCCGCGTAAGGTCGATTACTCGTTGATCAATTTTTTCAATGCCGGTGCAGCGGTAGAGCACTGTGTTGCTATAGTAGCTATTGTTCTGGGTCCATGGATGCCGGAATTTTCCGGTGCAGTACCGCAGTATCCGCCGCTCAAGAACTGTTATTCGGTTGAACGCGGTTTTTGAACAGGTGAGCCATGTCGGGGAAGCATATGTTAGGATGGGACGGATGAGGGTTTTGTACAAGATTAATTTGACTCTCTGAGAAAGTCCTCCCCTTTTAGAAAAAAGGAAACGGATTTTGTTGAATTTTATGTACCCCTTTTTGATTACGTCTATTACATGTGGGTTAAATCTAAGGAACGTGTTAAATAATACACCGAAATACCTGAGAGATTCTTTTAGGTGAATGGTTTTATTGTCTATTCTTATGACAACCCTTTTTGTCTTCTTATTTATAAAGTTAGAGAGAAAGTTTGTGGATTCCTGAAAACGCATACTTGCGTCTTGTCAGCGTTAATGCGGATTCCCCAATTTTTAAAGTAATCCTCGAGGTGTTGGGGGTAACGGTTCACTAATCTTGCAGCTGTTGTTGGGTTGAAGTTTGAGGCGAATATAAGTGTATCATCGGCGTATTGTAATATCTCTACATTGTCGTCCTCGGGGGCCGGGACGTCCGATGTAAAGATATTATAAAATACCGGGCCTGTGATTGATCCCTGTGGGACACCTGACGAGATTGGAAGTAGGGCTGAACTATCGTTTCCGACAGTGACACAAAATTTTCTGTTCTTGAAGAAGCTTACAGCTATCCTTACCACCGACGTTGGAAAACCGAAGCTAATTAGTTTGTACAGTAGACCTTGGGTCCAGACCCGGTCGAAGGCCTTTTCTAAATCCAGAGCACAGGCGACAGTGGGGATGTTGCTATTGTCCAGTTGATCTAGAACTTTGTCATGTAAATAAGCGAGGGCATGTTGTGTGCCGTGTTTCGCTCGGAAACCGAACTGGTGACTGGGGATGATGTCCGCGTCTTCACAGTGGCTCAGAAGATTCAACTAGACTTTTTCAAAAAGTTTTCCCACATTTGATAGCATCGAAATGGGCCTGAAGTTGCTTGCTTCGTAATTTTTGCCTTTTTTGTGTACTGGGATAATTTTGGCGATTTTCCAGGCGTGTCGGGGAAGTAGCCATTATTGATACAGTTGTTATATATTATTAATAATAGAGTAACAGCTGCTCCTGGTATCTTTTTTAGGGCTATGTTGGGGATGCCATCCATCCCGAAGGTCTTCTTGTTGTTTAAACTTTTTATTGTCTCTAGCAGGCTTTCCCGATGGACAAAGGTATTTGTGTTTAAGGGGCGGTCTGAGCGATTTTCGTTTGAGAAATCACAGAGTGTAACCGGGTTAGTGACCTCAAAGTTGTTGATCTCTGATCTCACTCGCGTCTCAGTGTCAGGTTCGCTGGGGGGTGGGAAGTTTAGTTGACGTTGGTAGGTGTCTGCGAAGTGTTACAGCTGCTGTTGTCGGTTAATTACCTCTTCGCCGTTTGATATTAATTTAATTTCACCCCTGTTGTTGAACCTTCCTGAGAGAGTGTTTATCTCTCTATACATGTCTGGACCTGGTCTAACATTAGCCAATCTTTCCGAGAGTTTTTTGCTTCGGAATTTAGCTACGTTCTCTGTTATTATCCTGCTCAAGGTGTTTATCTGTTCCAGGATACATTTGTACTCGTCGTTGACCCTGTTACCGAACCGATGGTAAGTTCTTTTTAGCTTCCTCCTCTTAATTTGCCGGATTTTCATTAGTAGTACTATGTCCGGGGGAAGGGCACATTGCTTGCGTCTGGAGGGAGTGACGCTGATTGTGTGCTCATCTATTGCCACTGAGATGGCACCTGACAGAGTGGAGATGAGGGAGTCGATTTCTTCGTTATTAAGGTTTCTTGTGTTGGGGAACGAGAACGGGTTTAATTTTCTCCTTATAGTTTCTCCAAACTGAACCCAGTCTAAGTCCTTGTAGGATCTGAATGCTACTGGGGGACATTCCAGTAATTCTGCAAATGAGCCCAAACGGAGTGTCATTGAGACAGCGTCGTGGTCAGACATGCCGGGGATGGTAGTACAGTTGGGTGAGATGGCTAAGTTTTCAAGCTCGTGAGAGATCATGAAGTAATCGAGTATAGATGAACTGGAGGGTCTAGTCGGGGATCGTGGGGAAATAAGTGAGAACTCTACCGGGGGTGTTGAATCGTTCAGCCACCTGAGGATTGTTTTCCCATTTTGGTTGTCCGTTGTATCCCCCCATACTGGGTGCCTGGAGTTGAAATCTCCTCCGATTATTATATGGCGGTGATCCTCAAGTAAACTATTTAAAATTCCTAGATCGTTCGTGAAGTTGGCTGTGTTTGGTACGCATCTCACATATAATGCGATCAGTAGAATTTTTCTATTATCTTGTGATTTAACGACGGCTGCAGATGCTGAACAGTGATTGAGTGGTGGCAACTTATACACTTCAAAGGCGAGGGAGTCTTTAATTAGCAAGGCAGTTCCGCTTTTCGAGTCATCTCTGATGCAATTATAGTTGGAGAAGCACACGTTATGTTGATGTCTTAGTTTGGTCTCCGAGATGAAGACAATGTCAGAATTAGTTGAATCTATAACCTGTTGAGCGGTTGCTCTCTGTGCGTGCGAGATCAGGGATCTCGCGTTGAAGGTAATCATCCTAAGCTCCATTAATGGAACTCAGGATGGTGGCGATCGTGGCCACCTTGGTGTCGTTGCTTGCAGTGGATGCTATGACTGCACGGAGCAATTCATCAATTGTTGATTTGGCTTTCATGGATTTTTGCATGGAGTTGCAAGGGCTTTCGGTCAAGTTTTCACCGCGGGTTACCCCGGAGAACGTTTCTCCTTGCCGGACGAATCTGGTTTGTGGCTTCGATTCCGACGGCTTTTTTCCAGTAGCTTTGTTTTGGGTCGGGCGACGCTTTCGTCGACGCTTATTTCTCGGGATTTTTGGGCTGTTTCTGGTATGCCAGTCTTTGTACGCCTGGCAGCCCTTGTAGTTGGCCGGATGGCCTGTTACGCCGCAATTGCAGCAAGCTGGGATTTCTTCCGCTTTCCTGCTGCATTCGCCCAAGGGGTGTAGCTCGTCGCACTTCACGCACCGGCGGATGATAGTGCAGTTAACTGCGACATGACCGAAGTTCTGGCAGTTGTAACACTGCACTACCTCACGGTTTCTTATTTTCTCCACACACGCTGTCGATGCAATAAATGTCAGTCAGTTCTTGGGAGGGTTGGAATCTTACCATTGGGAACAGTGGTCTTGGCTTGGATTTTTTCGGTTCCAGTCTCTGTCTTTTTGGGTAAGAAAATGGGTGGACCCAACTACCAGAAGCTTTGGATATCTTTCCATCAGATCGTCCACAATGTTCTGGGGGTCCGTCTTATTAGAAGAGACTTTACCATTTTGCTTTGGGGGGTTCGTGTTGTGGCGTTAAGCCCTTTGTGCTTTATGAGGTTGAAAGCCCTTTCATGCGTTTCCACGGAATCACATAGGAGATGAGTCCGCTCGCGGCTTATGTTTTTGGCAGTTACTGCCAGGCCCATAACTTTCAGCTCATAGATGATGTCGGGAATGTTTGCATTATGGCAAACAATTGCCGGAATCTTTTCCCTTTTTCTTAGGGGGTTCCTAAGTTTTGGGAGGCGGGTGGCAAAGAGGGAGGGGATTTTGGCTCACCTGTTTTGACTTTGTTTGCGGCTAGTACCTTTTTCCGCTTTTTTCGACTCATCACGAGATTGAAAGTCTCTACCGCTGCTCCGGCTGAAGTCGGCGACGGTTCCTGGTCCATGGCAAGATCGGGCGATGCCGTCTCTTTTACTGCTGTCGGTGGTACTGCTGTTGATGCTGCTGCTGTTGATGCTGCTGCTGTTGATGTTGATACCGTCGCTGGAGTTGCTTTCGCTGCTTCTCTTGCCGCTGCACGAGTCGTAAATGATACTCGGTTGTTGGGCATATCGCTGCCGACTCTTGCCGTTGCACGAGACGCAGGTGTTGATCGGATGTTAGGTCTATCGCTGCCGATTCTTGCCGTTGCACGAGCCGCAGTTGCCGGGATAGCGGCCGCCGGGGGCGAAGCCATTGACAGAAAGCGGTCCAGCTTCCCCATCATTTCGTTAAATTTTTGCTCGAGCTGAGCCACTCTAGAGTTCAATTGGCCTTCATCCGCAGCGCTCGATGCTAAAAGTGCATCTGTCACGATGGTGTCGTTGCTTCTTGTAGAGGTGTCGGAGTCAGATGACGATCCTTTCTCTTCTGATGAGGGTCCCTCCTTTCTTTTCTTCTTATTTTTCGCTCGACTGGCGGCTGCCACTAGTTCCCCGACTATATCTATACTCGGAGGAGACTAGTGTGTCCCAGTCGGCACAGTAACTGATTATTTTAAAATTCAATTTTTTTTTTACTGCACTATTTGATTTCTTAAAGGCGCTCTTTTAGGACATGTGGAAGTGCCTGTCATTAGTAGCGCGTTAGCACATACATTTTCTACACTGGTCCAATATTGCTGGGAAATAGTCTTTTGAGACATGTGGGAATGTCTGTCACTAAAAATAACATAGCACACACATTTTTTTTCAATGGTCGAAGTATTTGAATTGAATTCTCTTTAGTCTTTTAAGACATGTGGAAATGCCCGACTTAACACGCACATTTTTTTACAATTTTCCCTGCTCAAAGTATTTCTGAGAAATACATAGTCCGGGTCACTCTTGGGAATAAAACGAGCGCACACGTCCAAATCGCATCGACGCATTCACAAGCAGACCTGGAAGTCTCCAGACGCACATACCGGAGGACGCGGTCACGTGACCGAGACAATTGGATTACAACGATCCAGGCGGCCAAAGCCCAACGTCGGGCTGTCGCGCTACGATGATGATGATGATATAGAATCCCGGTTCACACTATCGAAAGCCTCCTCGAAATCGATGAAAAGCAAGTGAAGCGGAGAATCGTACTCAGCGCATTGCTCGATGGTGATTCGCAAGGTGTTAATGTGATCGACACAGGAGAATCCGGATCGAAAGCCAGCCTGCCCTTTATCAATTGTGTTTTCTAAGTGGGGCTTTAATCTATCCAAAACGATTTTAGCTATTATCTTGGCATCGGCAGAAAGCACATAAATACCTCTCCAATTCTACAGTCGGTAAGGCTACCCTACTTCAAAAGTTTGATGATTAATCCTTCCTTCCACTCAGTGGGAAAGGACTCTCTATTCCATTCTTTGTTAACAGGTGGGCCCAACAACTCAGTAGTTACGCTTGGCGCTGCTTGATAAATTCGGCAGCGATATCGTCGAGTCCAGCGGCCTTTCCTCGTTTTAGTGCAACGACTATTTCCTCTTTAGTCGGGGTAGTGGACTCTATACGCACATTTTGATGGTCAGCTAAATTATCTATATCATGGAAGATTACACAGTTGAAGACCGCGGCGAAGTGTTCTTTCCACCGCCTCATTTCATCTTCCTCCAAGATAAGTAGCTTTCTATCACTATCCTTCGCCGGACGTTGGCAGGAGTTACGACCACCTGTAAACTCCTTGATGACACCGTATACTATTACTACTCTACTAGACTAGAAGAGAATTCGCATAAACTCTTTTATCGCGACGCACACTACGCTGAACTTCTCGAGCTTTCTGACAGTAAGGAGTTCGATGTTGCTTAAATTGTCGTCTGATGCTGCAGTCAAACGAACATTCAGTTCTTTTCTTTCAACAATCCGCTGTCATGAAGCGTCGAACATCCAGGGCTTATTCCGGCAATCTGGATTTGTGCCAAGGATGCGCTGCGCTGTCCGTGTACGCATTTTTTATGGCATCCCAGTTTTCATTTATGTTACTATCTAGGTGACTAATTATCTCAACTTCTTTTGCGCAATATGGTCGTTATGTTGTTGTCAGACAGCTGGATTTTTTAGTCGAGCGGTGTTGAATTTGCGGCGGCTGGTTCTCTTGGTCGCTAGGACGGCGACGGCTGCAATACGCAATCGAACATTAGCGATCATAATGGTCTCTTTCCATCCCAATATCGGCGCCCTTCGCACGTCCAGGAGACAACTCTTGAATCTTTTACTAATGGCAAAATGGTCGATCTGATTTTGTGTTCTCCGCCGATCAACAGAGGACCAACTGATTTTGTGGTGGTATTTATGTTCAAAGATAGCACCACCAATGAAGAGACTGTGAAAGTTGCAGAACTCTATAAATTTTTCACCGTTATCATTACAATCACCAAGACCGTGTCTCTCCATCACATGTCTTAGCCCATTATTATCAGCATCCGCTTTTGCATTCAAATCCTCCATAACCATTACAATGTTAAGTGTTCCGCTCTGGATGGCGTTTATTTGTTCGTAGAAGGAGTTTTCCGCCAAGGCATTGTCGTGGTTAAAAGGAGCCCTACACCTAACTCATTACCACTACCAGCAGCTCACGTTGTAGAGATAAATTCTCCGCTGTTCCACCCTCTTATCTCACAAACTTCTAAGATGTTTAATTTAAACCGCAGAAATTCACTCTTTAATTGAAGAAATCGTGCGTTCTGTGGACCTTCTGATCCTGTACAGGAGAATACGCACATTTTAGAATCGAATCTTTGTCATTGTACGATAGCCAAAAGTCGTAACCGTTGAGTCAGTTCTTATCCACGGCATAGTTGGCGTTTCGTTAGCATATAGATAATTTCGATTAATGCAAGTTGCTGGCATACGCATCATATCCCTTGTTTGTCGGTTTCTACGACAGGCTGGCAAAGAGAAAGGCCGTGGTATTATTCTTACGAACCACACCACAGAGGCTTACCTCAACCAAATCATCGCACCGCCATTACTGGCGGTTTGATTTGATATACAAGAGATTTTCGTCGATGTTTTCCACGCCTATAGCAATACTAAATGAAAAAGGTTGATTTTTCCTAAGACGGGTCCCGTCTTAGGAAAAATCAACCTTTTTCACTTAGGTTTGATTTGGTTAGCAATGGTCAACGACCACTCTCGTTCTAGGGGCGCCCACGAGGAGGAGTGTGAAAGAGGATTTTTAACCCCCTCACTTTATCCCTTAATTGCCAAAAGTGTACTTTTTCCTCGCCGAAGGACTCAAAATGCCATCAGCAGTAGTCTAGTCTCTAGTGAATTCGCCTCAACACACCCAGTTATATGATACCCATCTTGTCGATTATATCACTTCATTGCCAAACATGTCCTTTTTTCTCACTAAAGGACTCAAAGTGCCATCAACGCTAATTCACCAGAATGTCTTTTTCCTTACCAAAGGATTCAAAATGACTAGACTAGTCTAGTTCATTCGCCTTAATAAACTGTGTTATATGATTCCCATCTTTTCTACATATCCCTTTTTATCAAGAAGGTCCTTTTATTCTAACCCCTAGTGGGGCATAGCGCGTCAACTATTCCATGTGGCTTAGCTGACGTTTCGTTTGTATAAATTAGTTTCGGACGATACACGTTGCCAGCAGCAGGTGCACTGCTGCTCCCATTCCGAGATGAGGGTCACTCGAGGAAACTGAATTTGGTAAAGATCGGACCACGGGGGGTGCTCGGACAAACGCACAAACGCACAGCATGGATCATCGCATATGCCCGTCATATGAATATAATGGGACGGGCCAAAAATTATTTTAAATTCCAAAGAACATAATTGTATTTTTTTTGCAATTTATAAAAAGGATAACTAAAAAATTATAGGTGCATTCTGCAAAACCAAAGATTTATTCCTTACAAAGACGAAAATCATATATGTAATAATAAGAATTTAAATCTTTTATTCAAAATGCACATTTAAGTAAGGCATGTCTTTTCACAATCGGCTTGAGTTAGGAAACGATTGCTGTTACCGCCACATCCTCCATATGTAAATGTTTCGCACTGGTTCGTTTCGCTGTTGTAATAGAAGAATGGTTGTCTCATCCTGCACAGGCCACTATCCATCCGTAACGAACAAATTGCTATTTAAGAAAATTGACGTTTACTTAGGATAACATATTCGTATGTATGAAAATAACACTTTTCACCAACCATTTTTCGGTTTTGCCTCAATCATGAAAATGCAAACGCTAGCGATTAAAATAAAAACGAGAAATTTCATAGTGTTCACTTTGATATCAACGCGTTTTCCACGATAAAAAAGGTTTAATGAATTGAAACTGCCCCGACGGAGTACCTCACAACAGTGTTACAGATCGCGAAGGTACATACTATAAATGTACGAATTTCACTAGTACCAAGTTGACATAATAACATTTAATTATGTTATTATTGTGTGCTAAATTCATTTTTAATTTTCTTTTTTTTTGTTGCTTGGGGTAAACTCATGGCTGCTTTTTATCGCGGAAGAGGTGATAAATTCAAGTTTGGTGATAGTGGAAAATACGATGTAAATACAGTGTAAATAGAAAATTGCAAAAGTGTAAGTTTATTAACCTTTCAGGTGGGCATAACAAGGGAAAATATGGTAAAACTATGACTGGAACAGTATTTCATAATTTATAATAACTTAATTTGATTTATATTAAATTTGTTCCAGTATATGGACAGGGAGAGGCTAACAAATTATGCTGATGCTGGATGGGTTGGGATCTAATCGAATTAATCAAGATCATTGCTTTCAGTTCGGTTACTTTCTTTTTGTACATGTTTTCTTTTATTAGACGTGTCCGCCTCACTTAGCTATTTAGGGGAGTGAAAATTCCACTCAAATTAAAACCCACTATTGGCCAAAGACGCGAATCACTATGCTTCGCTCGGTCAAGTGGGAATATTCCGAAAATTTTTCACTAGGGTTCAAAATATTAAGAAAAAGGAGTACTTTTTTGGCTATAACTTAAATTCCACAAAAAAGCGAAGCTTCGGCCCGGAGTCCGAGGCGTATATACCCTAGACTTGTACAGACCTAGTGGTGACACCAAAAGGAATAATTGGCAACGACCATGCATTAAAAGTGAGTTTCCTATATAGTCAGTTTATAGGGGAGGTTGGCACTCTTTCAGGGAGATCTTGACTATTCTCAAAATCAAATAACTAACCCATTCTACAAATATTTGTTGAATTTTTCAAGTCGCTAGCTTCATTCCATCGAAAGTTATTGCTTATTTGAAGTCTCACTTGTAGGGGCGGTAAGGGTTCCTTGGGTCGGATCTTGCCCATCATTGCCACCAACCAATTAGATCACCCTACAAACATACAAACAAAATTTTAAGTCTCTAGCTTCACTCTATCGAAAGATATCGCTTATTTGAAGTTTCATTTGTAGGGGAAGTAGGGGTTCGGTTGATCGGATTTTACGTATTTTCAATATTAGCTGACTGGATCCTACTACAAACATTTGGCCAAAATTTCAAGTCGCTAGCTTTATTTTTTTGTAAGTTATCGTTTATTTTAAGTGTCATCTCTAGGGGAGGTAGGGGTTCCTTAGGTCGGATCTAACCCATCTTTAATGCCAACTAACTCAATCTCACTTCAAACATTTGAGCAAAATTTCAAGCTGCTGGCTTCATTCTATCAAAAGTAATCGCTTATTTGAAGTTTCATTTGTAGGGGAGGTGGGGGTTCCTTGGGTCGGATCTTGCCCATTTTCAGTACCAACTAATAAGACCTTACTACATACCAACATTCTATCAAATTTTCAACTTGCTAGTGTCATTCTATCGAAAGTTATCGTAATTAAAATAATATTTAATTTTTTCAATTTTGTAGGGGAGGTAGGCGTTCCTTCGATCTGATTATACCCAACTTACCAATACCTAAGCAGCTTCTCACCCCAGGGTTACATGCCAAAAATCAGGTGTCTACGTCAATTGGTTCAAGAGTTATGGACAAAAAACCTGAAAAGTAGGGTAGTACGGGGCTCTTTGTAAGAAAATTACCGTTAGTTTTCAACTGATCGATTTTATTTTTCCAGGGGAGTATAAGGTTACCATCACGAGCAATCTACCAAAGCTACAGCTTTTCATGTTTATTTAATCGGGAGTATACATTTAATTATTTTACGTATGTAGGGGAGGTAGGCGTTCTCTTGGCCTGATCATGCCCATTTTCAATACCAACCAACTAGATCATACTTCCAACATCTAGTCAAAATTTCAAGGCTCTAGCTTCATTCTATCGAAAGTTATCGTGCGGACAAACAGACAGACAGACGGACAGACAGACAGACGGACAGACAGACAGACGGACAGACAGACAGACAGACATGGCTTAATCGAATCAGGAGGTTACCCTGATCATTTATTGTATATATATACATTGCTATACCTCCGGAGCCTCCTTCAGGGTGTTACATATTTCCGTCGTGACAAAAACAATATACCCTATACTAAAAGTCTAAGGTATAAAATTCGGAGCTAAAACCTCAGATTTGTACTCATACAATTGTCCTAACCCCTTGTGGGGCATAGCGCGTCAACTGTTCCATGTGGCCCAGTAATTGACGTTTCGTTGGCATAAATTGGTTTCATAGAATGCAGTTGCCAGCATACACCTCCTGCACATCCATGGCCACGAACGTTGTCGTGGACGGGATTTGAACACGAAACGCCGGTAGTCAAACATGAGACTGATGCCTCAACACACTGCGCTACCGGTCGCCAGGTCGCTTAGCTGACGTTTCGTCGGCATAAACCAGTTTTGGATGATGCATGTTTCCAGCATGCACCTCCTGTTCCGATTTAGCCACCTACCTCCGGCAAGTCGGGAGATGTTGTGGCTTATTATTACATTACGCCCCGTACCACAGGGGGGAAACAACCCGAACATCCATGGCCACGAATGCCGTGGACGGGACTTGAACCCGTAACGACAGTAGTTAGACATGGGACTGACGCCTCTATGCACTGAGCTATTGGACCAGTCACCCCATTAAAAAAAAAGTATAAATATAAAAAAAAATGTCCAAACTACACCAAAATTTGTTTTAGGGAAAACCTGATGACTGGACAACTTTGTAAACAATGTGTTCAAAGACCTAAAATTCCTGTATCTATGAGAGAGAAGGATTATTTTGAAATAACTAAAAAGTGGTCATGTATTTTATTTATATTTGACCTAACCCCTATTGGGGCATAAGCGCGTCAACTACTCCTAAACAGCTTAATTGACGTTTCGTTTGCATGTAACTGATTTCGGACGATGCACGTTGTTAGCATGCACCTCCTGAATGATGTGAGAACTACTGATAATGGAGTGTGGTCGACGTGAACTATCGTATATTCACTCAATCTAACAATAAGTGCCGTAGCAAGCTTTCCTGGTGCCCGAGGTAAATTAGAAAATACGCGCTCCCTCTTTTTCGTGAACAGGTTTTTATTTTAAAAAATATAAAGTAAAACAATGTGAATTCGCTTTCTGTGTCCCGAATGTTTCGAGCTCGAGTTGAATGAATGAGCCAGTAAGATGCTGATTATCTAAAAGCCTAAGCACAAACAATTAATATACAGATGAAGCGTCACATACAAATTTTATTTCCTGGACAGTAACCCGAAATATTTATTATTGAATATAACTGGATTCAAACCTTCTTTCAGCAAAGCCAACTTAGCAAAGATTTGAACTACTCGTATCTTCATATATCATATCTATTTATTTAATCTGTGGTGTAGGTAAATGATTTATAACACGAGTTGGCTATGTTGATAACAACTGAGATTTATTCAATAAAATTCTCTTAATTTATATTCTTAAAATTATATGTCAGCAAATGTTATTTCCAATTACCGGAAAAATCAATCTAAGTAAAAAGTGGCGCGATACAATGTATGTACATATGTATGTAAAGAAAAGTCAGACTAAGCAAAATGTACAATACAATTGTTGATATGTTAAAGAAATGAAATTTGGACTTAATACCTTATAGAGCAAAAACAGATTTTATGATATTATTATTATGTATTATGATTACAAGTGCTGCGCACAAATGGGTTTCGAAATTCGCAAACCGACCTAGATTTAAGTAAGTAATTGAAATATTCTATAAAACGCTGTCACAAAATCAAAAACATCCAATTAAGTTTCAATACAAGCGAAATTCAAGCTTTTTTTCTTGTGGCTAGTAGTCCACAATAAATCATCTACGCATTAAAGATCTTAAAAATCAAGTCCTTCCTGCTTCCTTAATTTCTAAGTCAACTTTTGAAGTGACCTATTTCGTACACCTTAATTTTCGACTGACAATTGCTTTGCTCGTATGGGGTGACCTATACAGCAGCTGGATCTCAAACTTATAGTGACCTATTTGGTACACCTTAATTTTCGACTGACAATTGCTTTGCTCGTATGGGGTGACCTATACAGCAGCTGGATCTCAAACTCATAGAGCACGTATGCAATTTAATGTGTACTTGAGTAACTTTGAAGAGCTTCAAGAGGTCAATATCGACGAATGGGATAACATGACAATAGACGTCATTAGCAACTTCATTGATAAGATGGAAAAAGAGTTAAAGCTGTTATGTCCAATGGACAATGAAGGCCCTAAACTAAATTGACAAAGATCAGTTCAATTTAACTTGCAGCTATAATTTTTTTTTCATAAAGGCAAAAAAAAAAATATTTTTTTTGTCTTAATATGATATATAAAAGTGAAGATTATTTTTGAATGTTTGTCGTGCAGAAACCTTTAAACCACTGGGTTCTTGTTAGCAAATTTTGCAGGAGTATACGAGGGTAAGGTGAAAAGTTCTCGGCCTGACACAAAAATACCGTTACAGTCAGCAAAAATTTATGTTTCCTGCCTAGGTGCACGTGCCATTAGTTCGTATGACAAGTTTCAACTTGTTCTCTCACGAATTTTTACAGTAGTCCTCTTACGTTTTTTTACAGTACATAGTCCTCTTACGTGTTTTTCGTTAAAATGGAGAAACTTGAATATCCTGCGGTCATAAAATTCTTCGTTTTGGATGGATTAGCCCATAAGGAAATTCATCCGAAGTTCACAAAAGTTTACGGGGACTCTGCTCCTTCGATGTCAACCGTTAAAAAATGGGTAGCTGAATTTAAACGTGGTCACACGTCCCTCGAAGACGACCCACGTGAAGGACGGCCAAAAACCGCAACCATACCGGAAACCATCGAAAAAGTACATGATATCGTGTTGGACGATAGGCGAATGAAAGTGTGTGATATTACTGAGGCTGTGGGGATATCAGAAGAAAGGGTGCGAAACATCTTGCACAAAGAATAAAGAGATGCGAAAGCTCTGCGCAAGATGGGTGCCGCATTTGCTGAATGCCGATCAAAAGAAAATGCGCAAACGATTTTCGCAACAATCTTTGAACCGATTCAATCGAGATCCGACCGATTTTATGCGGTGATTTGTCACCATGAGACTTGGGTCCACCACTACACGCCAGAAATTAAACAGCAGTCGAAGCAGTGGGTGGAAGCCGGTGGTTCATCGCCAAAGAAAGCGAAGTCGATCACATCTGCCGGCAAGGTCATGGCCAGTGTGTTTTGGGATGCGTAAGTGACCCTCTTAATTGATTACCTTGAAAAATGCAGAACAATAACAGGCGAATATTACTCCAAACTTCTTGAACAGCTGGATGCCGAAATTCGCGAGAAGAGGCCTGACTTGAAGAAGAAAAAAGTCATCTTTTACCAGGACAACGCACATGTACAGGAGTGTGCGTTGGCGATAGAAAAACTGCGGGATTTGGGGTACGATTTGCTCGACCATCCCCTCTAATCTCCTGATTTGGCACCCTCAGACTTCCATCTGTTCCCAAACTTGAAGAAATTTGTTTCTGGGAAGCGCTTCGCACTCAATGAAGAAGTTGAGAGAGCCGTAGATGAATATTTTCACAGCCTTCCAGACTGTCACTTCCGGGAAGGAATAATAAAAAAGTAAAAAAATAAAAAGGAAATTATGAAGAAAAATAAAATCATCTTTTAACTGAAGATCGCAGTCTTTCATTGTCAGGCCGCGAACTTTTCACCTTATGCTCATATCTGGAGAGCTGGAATAGATAACAAGGTGGTTCGAGATCAGTTACAGTAAAACCCCGTTTAACCGAACCCAATGGTGAAGAGTCATTTTGGATATCGAAATTTTTCATAAGCACTTCCGGGGAGCCGGGGAGGAAAATAAGGTGGTTCGCGACTCTAAAATGATACCACATACAGTAACCCCCAATTAATCCAACCCAAAGAGGGCGACAACATTTCCAAAAACAAAATTTTTAACAAGTACTTCCGGGAGACCGGGGAGGAAAATAATAAACAACTCAACTCGCCAGAAGTACATTCTATATATACTGATTTCGTGAAAGCCTTCGACAAAATGAACTTTGATCTCCTTGTGAAAAAATTAAATAAATTTGGTTTTCACGGGCCCCTTCTTAGCTGGATAAATGATTAAATCAGGGATCGTTAATATTGAAAATCATCACTCTAATCCTTTTTCTTCTTCATCAGGTGTTCTTCAAGGCTCTCATATAGGTCCTCTACTATTTCTTTTATTTATTAATGATATAATCACTATTTTTAATGGCGTCGAATTCTTATTTTTTGCGGATGATTGCAAAATATTTAAGTCAATCGCTTCTCCGGAGGATATTACTATTCTTCAATCTAATTTGGATAAATTTTACACTTATTGTACACAGAACAACTTAGAACTTAATTTAGCCAAGTGCCAGTCTATTATATTTAGTCGTAACACGTCCATTGCTCAATATACGAGTAGACTATTAATAATGTATGTACCTCTCATTAAAATACAATAAATCTAGTTAAAGACCTTGGTATCATTTTCGATTCATCTTTAAATTTTAATCATCATATATGTAAATATCATTTCGGATAATGCTCGTAGAATATTGGATTTTGTAATGAGGAACACTAAAGAATTTGGTAACATTAATGCAATTAAAGCTTTATACTACTCATTAGTTAGGAGCAAATTAGAGTACCTCACAGTTTTGTGGAATCCGTATTATAAAACGGATTCTAATACAATTGAAAAGGTTCAGCATATATTCTTAAGATATATGTATGTCTAAGAAACTTCGATTGTCTTTGGAATATGTTGATTACTCCGCTATTTAATCTTTATTAAAGATGAATACGCTCGAGGCTCGCAGATGTTTCTTGGAAGCAAGCTTTTTATTAAATGTAGTTAACGGCTTACTAGATGTACCTGACATTCTGCAAGATATTTCATTCAAGATACCTACTAGGAGTACAACCTGAGCTATTTCATCTAAATACTTGTAGGACCAATTATATCTCCAACTCACCTTTGGAACGTGTGAAATCTGTTGGAAATCTAGTCTCTAATCACCTTGACCTATTTAATTCTAACCGTCTTAAGTTGAAAACATTTATACTAGACCTGTTTGAGTAATGTATTGTAGTTTTATATTTCCGCGTTTCTTTATATCCATTATTTATTTTTATTTTGTTAGTTAGTTTCGGTTTAAGTGAATACCCTTGAATTAATTACAAATTTACTGTCTATATTATTTTTTCATGCTGAAATCTGAATTTAATTTTCCATTATTTTTTAGTTTTAAGTCTACCATGATGAATATGTATAGTATATGAATTTGTATTCAAAGGACATTGTCCGTTTATATAAAATACAATATTTAAATAAATTAATAAATAAATAAAACCCCGACTATCCAAACCAAGAGGATGGCGTCATTTCGGATAACGAAATTTTTCAGAAGTACTTTCTGGGGGCCGGGGAGGAAACAAGGTGGTTCGCGAACCCACAATGATGTCGAATACAGTGAAACGCCGTTTAACCAAACCAAAGCGGACGACGTCATTTTGGATAACGAAATTTGACACGAGTAAATTTGGGAAGGCGGAGATGAAAGTAAGCGACAGCTTAATGTTTTTGCAAACAGTAAAATCCAATTTAGCAGTACTAGAGAAGTCCGCGTCATTTCATCATCATCATCAGCATCGTAGCGCGACAGCCCGACGTCGGGCCTTAGCTGCCTGGATCGTTGTCCTTCAATTATCTCGGTCACGTGACCAATTTTAGAAGCCCAGTAGCTGCTCGGCGTTCGCATATACTGAGCTCTCCCAACGAGATATCGGTCGTCGAGGCAGTCTCGCTACGTCGACTCGTTCTGCGTTCATTACTCTCTTCGGCATGCGATCATCGTCCATTCGTTGTACATGCCCTGTCCATTGAAGTCGTTGTAGTTTGATGATTTTCGAAACTTCCTGCTCATCGTACAGTTCATGCAACTCATGGTTGTACCGGATGCGCCATTCATCTCGATCGCAAACAGCCCCGAAAATTCGCCGCAGAACCTTACGCTCAAATGTGTCTAGCATGTTTCTGGAGGCTTGAGTTAGGGTCTATGCTTCGCAGCCATAGCATAGCACTGGTCGTATAATGGTTTTGAACACGCGGAGCTTCGTGTTTCCGTGCACATGCTTCGATTTCATTATGGGGAGAACCGAGAAAAAAGTCTTATTAGCTAATTTTATCCGTCGCTTGATTTCGTCAGTTTCGTTGGCGTCCCTTGACAAGTTGCAACCCAGGTATATTAAGTCGTTCACGAACTCGATGTTAAGGTTCCGCACATTGATGCACGGTTGTGCAGGTGTCCTTGTCGTCGATTGCATCATTATTTTACTTTTACCCTCGTTGACACGTAGTCCAACTTCTTTTGCAGCAGTATCGAACGTATGCAGAAGTTTTTCTGCGTCAGCCAATCTTCGGGACATGATGTTGATGTCGTCGGCGTACGCTGCTAATTGTGTCGACTTGATGAGTAGCGTCTTGCTGTTGTCCATATTCATGGCCCGAACAACGTATTCCAATGCTAGGTTGAAGAGCGTCGGTGCCAGTCCATCGCCCTGTTTCAAACCAGTGCGTGTTTTAAATAGATCAGTAAGTCTATTCTGGATCCTGACTTGTGAGACGGAGTTGGTTATCGTCATCTTTGTCAGTCGCACTAATTTTGCCGGTATACCAAATTGCAGCATGATGTTGAACAGTACTCCACGATCGATACTGTCGTATGCCTGCTTGAAGTCGACAAAGATTTGGTATACGTTTACGTTGTATTCCCAGCACCTCTGGAGTATCAGTTTGACTGAGAAGAGCTGATCGGTTGTGGAGCGACCAGGTCTGAAACCGCTTTGATATTCGTCAATGATTCGTTCTGCGTACGGTTTTATTCTATTTTCTAGAATTTTCGTCAAAATTTTATAGGACGTACAAACTAGTGAGATGCCCCTGTAATTCTCACACCACAGTTTATCTCCCTTTTTATGAATTGGACAGATGATGCTTCAGTGCCAATCGTCTGGGATCTCCTCGTTCTCCCATACTCGCAGGAGTAATTGATGTATGGTATCAACTAGACTCTTTCCACCGAATTTTAGCAGTTAGGACGAGAAAAAAGTCTTATTAGCTAATTTTATCCGTCGCTTGATTTCGTCAGTTTCGTTGGCGTCCCTTGACAAGTTGCAACCCAGGTATATTAAGTCGTTCACGAACTCGATGTTAAGGTTCCGCACATTGATGCACGGTTGTGCAGGTGTCCTTGTCGTCGATTGCATCATTATTTTACTTTTACCCTCGTTGACACGTAGTCCAACTTCTTTTGCAGCAGTATCGAACGTATGCAGAAGTTTTTCTGCGTCGACCAATCTTCGGGACATGATGTTGATGTCGTCGGCGTACGCTGCTAATTGTGTCGACTTGATGAGTAGCATGTTGCTGTTGTCCATATTCATAGCCCGAATAGCGTATTCCAGTGCTAGGTTGAAGAGCGTCGGTGCCAGTCCATCGCCCTGTTTCAGACCAATGTGTGTTTCAAATAAAATAGATCAGTAAGTCTATTATGGATCCTGACCTGTGTCAGTCGCACTAATTTTGCCGATATGCAGCATGATGTTGTACAGTACTCCACGATCGATACTGCCGTATGCCTGCTTAAAGTCGACAAAGATTTGATAAACGTATGACATCAACTAGACTCGTTCCACCGAATTTTAGCAGTTCAGCTGGAATCTGGTCAGCGCCCGGCGCTTTATTTCGTTTTAGTGACCGCAACGCGAGATCAACTTCCTCTACTGTCGGGGGGCCTAGATCAACAATATCGTCGAGAGCTTCTTGTGTGGGGATGTTAGATGGTAGGTTCAGAAGCTCTTCAAAATAAGAGGCCCATCGTTTGTTAATGCCATCGGTGTCGCTGATGATGTTTCCATCTTTGTCCTTACAAAGCCTAGTCCTGGGGTGGCAGCCGTTCTTAATTGTATTTACTAGTTTGTACGCTTGTCTGGTGTTCCTATTAGCTAAGTTTTCGTTTATATTCAGCAACTGCTCCTCAGACTATTGACGTTTTTTACGTCTACTCAATTGCCCTAACCCCTTGTGGGGCATATCGCGTCAACTGTTCCATGTGGCCCAGTTGACGTTTCGTTGGCATAAACTGGTTTCGGAGAATGCATGCACCTCCTGCACATCCATGGCCACGAACGACGTCGTGGACGGGATTCGAACCTGAAACGCCGGTAGTCAAACATGAGACTGATGCCTCAACACACTGCGCTGCGGGTCGCCATTTTTCTGTTTTGGCTCTGGTTGCTCGTTGAATCCATTTTTTATAGGCCTCGTTTTTCGCGTCAAGTGAATTTTTACATTCTTCGTGGAACCAGGCATTTCGCGTTCGCCGAGCTTTATATCGCACGACCTTCTCTGCGACATCCCTTGTGGTACCCTTGAGTTATTCCCAGAACCCATGGACGCCTGTGTTGCTGATGTTGTGTAGCATAGGAGATAGTCTTACCTCAAAGGCGGTAGTATACGCCACCTCCGTGGCATCGCTCAGAAGCTTATCAACCCTAAAGATTTTGGGAGGGCTGATTCCCGATTGGTGCACTGAGGAAATTCTACATCTGTAGGTCGTCTTCACCAAGTGATGCTCTGAGTCGCAGTTTGCTCCTCGATAAGCGGACATCTATGACACTAGACGGCCATCTCTTGCAAATGAGGACGTGATCAATTTGGTTGACGGTATATGCGTCTGGAGATTTCCAGGTCTGCTTGTGAATTCGTTGATGCGGGAAACACGTAGAGCTTACGACTAGATTCCTACTGCAGGCGAAGTCGCTGGTCGTTGTCACATTTTTCATGGAGACTGTGACCTCCAGTGGTCCCCCGGTGCCAACTTTCATTTCCGACTTTGGCGTTAAAGTCTCCCAGCAGCATTTTGACGTCGCTTGTTGGGAGTGAGTCGAAGAGAGTCTCAAGGCGGGCTTAGAACTCATCTTTTACTGCGTCTTATTTAACTTCAGTGGGGGCATGTACATTGATGAGCCAGAGATTGAAGAATCGAGTCTTAATGCGAATTGCACAGAGCCGTTCATTTATTAGTTTGAAGTCAGTAATGTGCGGCTTGAGGTGATTGTTTACTATAAATGCTACTTCAAACTACTTGCGACCCGATGGTTTGCCACTTGTAAAAATTGTGTGCGATTTCTTGTCATTGATCTCGCTGCCAGTCCAATTTGTTTCCTGGACTGCAGTAATGCCCAGTTTGTACTTTTCGATCTATTGAAGGAGGGCCTTCTCGGCCCCCGGTTTGTTCAGGGAGCGTACATTCCAGGATCCGAAAGAATAATCCCTTAGTCACTTGCGTGGTCGTCGTTGTTCATCCGTCCAATCCGAGGCTTTTGTTCCAAGTTTCTTGACGTGGAGTGGTTTTTACAAGGACGAGTTGTCAGCACATCGCCTAACCCCATTCAGGGGATGGCCTCGGAAGATAGCTGCTTCAGATGGTTTAATAAACGTGCTGGAGTTCACACAACTATGTTGCAGGTCCAATTACGCAAGTCGTTCCATCCTACTAAACCTGAGACGCTTAGGTGTTGGTCAGCCATTCAGGCTACAGATATCTGTCTTTTTCCAAACTGTCTTATCGCTAAGACTTGGCCGTCAGCGGTTTGAAACACTGCCGTTACCAGGGGACGCCCAAGTGGAGGACTATGGAAAAAGTCTTTTGCCCCTGCGTCATTTCGGTTTACCAAATTTGTTTTAATCCGTGGAAACTATTATCTACATATTTATCTTTTCGCTGTATATATACATATATGTATGGGCTGGAATGGACTGTATGTTTGTTCGTTTTTTCCCTGGTAACCGGCTCGATAGATTTCCATGAAAAATTCATAAATATAGGTATTTGTTACGAAGCTGAATACGTGCTAGCGTTTTGATATTTTTAATGTTGGCCACCAGTATCGACCCCCACAAGGTGATGAGTGAACCTCAAAAAAGGCCTTGATTAGTATCAAAATGGAATGGTGGCACCCCCAAAACTCAACACCCCTCCCAAATTTCAACAAAATTACTCATTTGGAAAAGAAACGTCCGCAATGTGCTTCAAACGGAAAGTTCATCTGCCCCCAATTATAAAGCGCTTTCAAAGCATTTTGGACGAGATCCCCTTTTAAAGCATTTCGTCCGAAATATCAGGAAGTACAAAGCTTGCTTACAAATGACATCGTTTAGAGCAAAAACAGTTATTAGCGAGGGTAAATTTATGTCAATGTTTAAAGTACAATACTACAGGGTCAGATATATCAACAAGTGGGCTAATTTCTTCCACTCCCCGACTCAGACTACAAGTCCTTGCAAATTTATATCATAGGCAACGAAGAACATACGAGTAGCAAGTGGATCAGCATAAGATTCCTAGAGCAAATCATGAATCATGACTGATTTTCAAAGACACTTACAAGCATAAATGCAGTGGTAGGCCTATTCCGAACCCAATTGGATCAAGTGGGAACGGTGGACATGCAAATTCGAACAAGGGCCAATATGATACCAAATATGAATGAATGAGAGAGCAAAATATGTCGAAAATCAGCGAGATTAGTGTCATTAGCGTTGTCGGACTCGCTGGGATGAATGGTGGCGCTTCCAAAGCTCCCCTCTCCCCCGGGTAAATGATCGTAAAAAAATGTCCAAAACAACCGAAATTAGTGTCAATGAGCGTAGCGAGCTCTAGTCTAGATGATGGAGTGAACGAACCGAGCTCTTTTCTTATGTCTACCTCATTTATTGCTCACAATATGTAGAAACGTTGTATACGAAGACAGGACAGCTGATTAAAGTAAGAAAACAATACCACGATTTTTTCAGGTGAAATGTAATAAATTTGCAACTACAGGTAAAACAATGTTTATTTTTAAACTTTAACTTTTAAAAGTTATTGAGTTAACTTTCTGGGCCTGGGGCACCGAAATAAAGCATAGTGTGCATACGAATTAAAGCATATGCATACTTTCGCTTAAGTCAAAGGTGTGCATGTTGACAGTTGTGTGGGTTGCTGCTCTTGGACGCAAGAGACTGTGGTACCCAGAGCGTGCGAGGCGAGCGTTCATGTTTTCGCGATACTGAGGGTTTTGATCCCTTAAGCGCGGAACGGAGCCCACGCAAGAGGCTTTTGCACCCAGAGTGAGCGAAACGAGCGTTCATTTTTGTGTTCATTTTGTGTAGCTATCTCCTCCATTGCACAAAATCAATCGGCAAAATGTTTCCTTCGAATACATTCTTCGAAGCAACACGCGGCTACGAGCGGCAAATCCAAATTTTTTTTTGGATCTGATGTTCGAGTCGCGTGGCGCACGTAGACTCTCGTATCCGCTTCACTCCAGCACGCTTGTGGACGCTGGAAATCTTCATCTTTGGATCTGTCGCGCGATGCCGCTCAAATACGCTTCCAGTGGACGGCCGCACTGATGCGTGCGTCGTGCGATTGTTGTTTTGAACTTGATCTGGACTGCCAAAAAGAAACGCAGCTAATATTTGCAGAATCTCGAATATTTTCAAATAAAATAATTCCATTTTCTCTTTTTATTTATATTTCTCTCTTCAATGACGACTTCAATGCATACATGCTCTTATACAATCCTCAATAGTGCCGAAACGATTGCCATTTCCCTCGCATCCTCCATAATCGAAACTTTCACATTTTTTCGTCCCGGTATTGTAATAGTAGACTGGAACTCGGGCTCTACAGGTACCAATATCACGAGGCTGAGAACAAATATCTGTTCGTGGAACAGTCGCCAGTTTAGTAAAAAAGTTTTGAAGAAACACACGAGTCGTACCTTCATTCGATGCAAAAGTGGCCGACAGAAGGCAGACGGCTAGTACAAACATCAAAACAGATTTCATTGTGACGTCAGAATAATTCGTTTTTGTTTATTACTATACTATATCACTGATTATGAATCTACTCGTAGTTACGAAAGATCTGAACAGTTTGCCGTGTAAGATGCGACTAAATGAGAAAGATTATCTTGTCTTGACTTCAGTAGGGAGGGAGGCGTGCTTTTTTTAATAATATTTATATGATAATTCTTCAGATTGAGAGGTCAGGGTTTAGTGCGATTAAGAAAGCCTGAGTTCCCCCGAAATTAAATCGTTTTGTTTTTTTTTTTTTCGAAAAATATTTTTGATAAGAACATTTTTTTCCCCTGGTATTGATCTGTATGTGGATTCAAATATTAGTAATAAATGTAGATGCGTCAAAGGCTTTATATTGCACTGAGGTTATATACAAAGCTGAGGGTTTTTTAGTAAATATTTATGTATGTATATAATCAGGGGCGCACAGATAAATTTTTATGAAAAAAAAAATAAAGTTTTGTTATTTTTTAGGTTGATCTTAAGTAACTGTCGCGGACGATATTGCCATTTCTATCTCGGGAAAGTTTCCCGGGGTTCTTAGTGAAATTCTGCAAAATGCCCTAAATATTCTATCTCAGTGGGCTAGGCAAGTGGGTGTGGGGGTCAATCCGTCCAAAACAGACCTTGTTCTCTTCACCAGAAGGAACACTCTACCTTCATTGATACCACCATTGCTGGAGGGGACCAGACTGGCCCTTAGCGAAAAAGCCAGATTTCTGGGACTTATATTTGATAGAAAGCTCTCCTGGAAGCCAAATATCGAGGAGCGAGTTGTTAAGGCAACAGTTGCTCTGTACTCTTGCAGGCAGGCTATTGGCTTGAAATGGGGCATGCGACCAAAGGTGGTATTTTGGTTGTACGTATCATTCGTACGCCCTATTTTAATGTATGGGGTAGTAGTTTGGTGGATTGCACTCAACAAGGCGTCCTACAGGATTCTATTGAACAAAGTTCAAAGATTATCCTGTATTGCTATCACTGGTGCTCTCAAGACCACACCAACTGCTGCTCTTAGTGTAATGCTTAATTTGCTTCCCTTGAACATCTTGGCCGAACAGTTGGCTGCAATCACGGCCATTCGTCTTCGGGAAACGGGACAGTGGAAAATGACTACTATTGGCCACTCGACTATAGTGGACAATCTTGATATTCCAGAAGAAACAGATTACACCTCTCCAGTGTACTCCTTCGACAAAGGCTATATCAGCCTAATACCCTCTCGACAAGAGTGGGGCGTAAACAGTACTCCAGAGTCGGAAGCTATAAGCTTTTTTACGGATGGCTCGAAAACAGAAGGAGGTGTAGGCGCTGGTATCTTTTCAGAGGGACTGGTTTTTGGCTTGTCACTCCGTCTTCCAGCATTCTGTAGTGTCATCCAGGCGGAGATCACTGCAATTACCGAAGTTTTGGCTTGGTTGGGCTGCAATGTCGTATCTGCTAGGACTATTACTATCTATACCGATAGTCAGGCGGCGATAAAATCCCTGGACGCTGCACTTTCTACTTCGAAAACCGTGGTGATGTGCCGCTCTGCTCTCAAGGAACTCAGCGACTTTTTCAACATCACTTTGTGCTGGATACCAGGGCATAGTGGTTTCAGCGGTAACTGCCGGGCAGACGAGCTGGCTCGGGTGGGTACCACCAGTGTGGACATAGAGTGTTTTCGCCCCGTCAAAATACCGATGGCAGCTTGTAAGAAGGTGATCAAGACAAACGCACTAAACCGTGCTAATATCGAATGGCTAAATGGAACTACATGCAATGTTACAAGACAAATTTGGCCGGCCTTTAATCCTAGCCGCTCTTTAGGGCTGCAGATGCTAGAGAGAAGGCATCTAAGGAAGGTTGTGGGGATCATTACAGGACATTGCTTGATAGGTGAGCATGCCAGGCGTCTTCGGCTTCCGTATAATGATCACTGCAGAAGCTGTGGAGACGAGGAGGAGGAGGAGACAATAGCTCACTTCCTGTGCTATTGCCCTGCTCTGGCCGGTAGAAGAAAGGACACTCTAGGTTCCCTTTACTTTCTTGACCTGGATGACTTGAAGGACGTAAGTGCTGGTCATCTACATCGCTTTATTGATAGATCCGGGTGGTTTGACGACTAGGCTCTTATGGCGTTGAGGTATCACAACGGACCCATTGGTGGTCTATGTGTGCTGTGTTCTATACAGCAGCCTTTTTAACCTAACCTAACCTAAGTAACTGTATTAGGGATCGCTTGATAATAATTCTTAAATTATTACCTATCTCTTAGGATCCTATGCAAACCTTCGAAAAGAGATTTCAGTATGACAAAACAACAATAAACGATACAAGCTGTATACGTTATAATAATGTAATGTGTTTATTGAACATGATTGATTTCTTTATATTTACAAATATCACTTACGTTGATGGTTATTGACTTTAAAATAAAATAGAATGCTGACAATAAGTTCAAAGGTTAACAAAAATGCTAAGTATGAGTTCAAAGTACAAGTACAAGGTATTGATCGGTTATTTTTGTCATGTCTGCAAATTCGTATTTGCACGTTACAATAATTTACAATTATAGAAGCAATTATTCGGACAATTGATTTTACAATGTTTTAGCTTAAACATACCGCCCACCAAGAACTATTAGTTCTTAAATATCTAGAAGGTGCTTATGAATCATATTACGTATCAAATACCTAATTCTATCAGAATACATATAAGTTCTTAGTACGAGATTGATTAAGCTTATCAGCTTATTTAGTTTTACATGATTTTTCTACAATTCAAATAGATTCAACTTAAAGGCTTCATGTACGGAAACAATTTACACAAATTATGAAATTATTGTTTTTTAAGCCTGGGATTCTTCTTGGCTTACATCTTTTGGGCTTGGGTCATACCATTTAGCTTGACATTTCGTATTTATAGATTTTACATATATGTATTAATTTTTTAAATATGATGAATGAAATTCCTAAAATTACAATAATTGTTAGCCCAGTGATTCCAGAAGTTAATAGTGCTACATAGTGTGGATGAATTTCCCTCCAAGAAGTCATCGTCAAATGATGCTGAGACTCTTCAGATTGTCTAACGAGGTCTGAAAAGGACTCTGAAGAACTTATAATTCCCACAGTCTTCAACGTTTGAATATGACCGGGTTCTAAGGACTTAATTAACGGTTTTGGCTTAGAGAAAACTTCCATAACATCGCCGTACTCTTGTCGCTCTGCAGACAAGATCAATTCTTTAGACGCCTGTTCCATTTAAGATAATTTGGCGACGGGTCCCATTACAAATTGAATCGGCAGATTCAGATTATGGTGCTGTAAACATCCATTTACTTCCTTCTTCCACAGGGTAAAATTTAACTTGAAAGTCTGAACTGGACAAGTTAAGGGTTATCCATTTCGTGTTTCGGAAAGTAAAGCCCTGCCATTCGACATCTGTCAAATGTCAGTGTATTCCAAACTGGTATTGGTTTAGTTGAAGGTTTGCCATTTTACAAGATGGAACGTTTTACGACTGAACAACGCGTTAAAATTATTAAATTATTCTACCAAAATGGTGAATCTGCGGTGGCCACGTTTCGTGCATTACGCGCAGATTATGGTCGACATAATCGTCCCAATGAGCGCACAATTGCCTACACAGTGAAAAAATTTGAAGAAACTGGATCGGTGGCAGACATTTCTACACCTGTGCATCATCGTTTTGCTCGTTCGACCGAAAACATCGCCGCTGTGAGTGAAAGTGTGGCCGAAGACCCGAATTTGTCGATTCCGCGCCGATCCCAGCATTTAGGCCTATCTTACGGCACATTGTGGCGCATTTTGCATTTGAACCTTCATATCCATCCTTATAAAGTCCAGCTCACGCAAGAATTAAAGCCGACTGATCACAGATTGCGTCGTGAGTACTCAGATTGGGTCCTTGAACAGCAGGCCACCGATGCCGATTTTTCGAAGAAAATCTTCTTTAGCGATGAGGCCCATTTTGCGTTCGGCGTTGTCGCATCTGGGGCAGTGAGCAACCGCAAGTGACCGCAACCGTTGCAAAAAGTGACTGTTTGGTGTGCATTGTGGGCCGGCGGCGTCATTAGGCGGTTTTTCTTCGAAAACGATGAAGGAGCCGCCGTTACAGTCAATGGCCAGCGCTATGGCGCCATGATTCATGACTTTTTTTGGTCGGAAATTGAAGATATGGATCTCGACAATATGTGGTTTCAACAAGACGGGGTCACATGCCACACCACGCGACAAAATTTGGCTTTATTGCGCGAGAAATTCCCAGGACGCGTAATTTCGAGATTCGGTGATTTGGCTTGGCCAGCAAGGTCTTGCGATTTAACGCCGTTAGATTTCTTTTTGTGGGGCTATGCGAAGGACCGTGTTTATGCGAACAATCCCACGACGATTGGTCAACTGAAGGACGAAATCCGTCAAGTTATAGCCGAGTTATTGCCCGAAATGTGTGAAAAGGTAATCGAAAATTACCTCAAAAGGATCAAATCCTGCAAGCGGTCCCGTGGGGGACATTTGACAGATATTGTATTCCACGTATAATGGCATAAGCCAAACTTTATTATGAAATAAAAATTCCATCGAATTCAAATATTTACTGTGTTTAGATTAAGTTTACTTTCCGAAAGAGAAAATGGATAACCCTGTACTTTCATGCAAGTCGAATATTTCATTTACAAGGCAATCTGGTTTGGTTCGCATATCAAATAATGAATTTAGTGCAGTGACGTATAAATGATTGTCAATTCTAAGACTTTGTTTAAATGATTGTTCAGATATTTTATAATAAAGTTGATGATCAAAATTTATCCCAATAATATCTGCTGACACCGCAGCAATGGCAAAAATGTTATCGTGTTGATATTCTGGAATTGCAGTAGCCTTCACTAAATCATATGTGAAAATATCAGTGATTGGTAAATGTCCAACAATAGAAACCTCATCCGACGTACTTTGGACCTCCATATTGCCTATTAGGCCAGTCAAATTAAATATTATTAATAATAATTAGGGAAAGATCTGGAAATAGTTTTAATCCCTTCTATAGATACTGAGTACATAAAAACTGAGTTTGCACGGTCGTAGAAGGTGAGCTTAACTTTTGGAGGGCGAAAATCCGAGAAATTTGAGCAATTTTTTTAATATTATCATTATAAATCCTAAACGGTGCCTCGGGTCGAAAAACCTTGCAGGAGTAAATTAAAGACCGTTGAATTCTGCGTTCAATGCACTGCTCAAAGTTGAAATTCGGTGCAGTAGCGTAGTCAAAATCGATAGTCAAAAAATGACAATTTTCGAGGCTCCCGAGAAAAATCACACTTTTTCACTTTTCAAGCTCACAGATCTTTGCAACGGATCCTCCAAATGGAAAAGCTTGTCTGTAAAAGTTGGGGACAATTGGATTGTGAGCCTAGCGTGGCCAATATTTTTCAATTCGGGCCATTTTTAGAGTAGCTATGAGCAAAAATTCAAAAATGAATGCTCATCGATTTATGCCTAAAAAGCTCTATCTCGGTAAGTATTTTATAACAGCTAGAAGTTTTACTTTAGTCTCAAATTGTAGGTAAATTACTCCAGTTAAATAAAGTTTTACAAGATTTTTTGCGAGACCAGTTTAGGAGATACTGAAAAGAAACAGGACAAGCCAAACAATTAGGCACATTTTCAACATGGTGGCGGGGTCCGTGGTGTTAGGGGGGAAATAGAAAACTCGAATTTTTAAACAATGTACCAACTCAAACAAAATATCAAAAATCGAAACTACCCTAATTAAAGCAACCAGTGTTATAACATTTTGACTGACCAAAGTATTTTAACCTTTGCAGAATCACCGACTTTTTTTTTAATAAAAACTCAATTACTCAAAAACTATACCCGCTAGCATATTCTAGTAAAGAGCGAATCGTAGGTAATATCTTACCCTAAAACCAGAAAATAGCCTGTAGAAATCAGATAAACTGTTTATTAGATATAGTTGGAAAAAATAAGAAGGATATGTAGCCCACTATCAACATTTTGTTGTTTTATCTTATTTTTCTCGAGTTTTCACCTATATATTATACTAATTTTATCAAAAATAAAAATTTCCTGTTTTGTTGTAAGCAATTTGTTTTAACATTATATAATACTAATTTTTAAATTTCGAGTCATTTACAGCCCTTAAATTAAAGAAAATAATTTGTTCACACTTTTTTTTATTTTATTTTCCAAGGTCATATCTAATTAACAGTTTATCTGATTTCTACAGGCTATTTTCTGTTTTTAGGGTAAGATATTACCTGCGATTCACTCTTTACTAAAATATGCTAGCGGGTATAGTTTTTGAGTAATTGCGTTTTTATTAAAAAAAAAAGTCGGTGATTCTGCAAAGGTTAAATTACTTTGATCGGTCAAATTGTTATAACACTGGTTGCTTTAATTAGGGTAGTTTCGATTTTTGATATTTTGTTTGAGTTGGTACATTGTTTAAAATTTCGAGTTTTCTATTTCCCCCCTAACACCACGGACCCCGCCACCATGTTGAAAATGTGCCTAATTGTTTGGCTTGTCCTGTTTCTTTTTAGTATCTCCTAAACTGGTCTCGCAAGAAATCTTGTAAATCTTTATTGAACTGGAGTAATTTACCTACAATTTGAGACTAAAGTAAAACTTCTAGCTGTTATAAAATACTTACCGAGATAGAGCTTTTTAGGCATAAATCGATGAGCATTCATTTTTGAATTTTTGCTCATAGCTACTCTAAAAATGTCCCGAATTGAAAAATATTGGCCACGCTAGGCTCACAATCAAATTTTCCCCAACTTTTACAGACAAGCTTTTCCATTTGAAGGATCCGTTGCAAAGATCTGTGAGCTTGAAAAGTGAAAAAGTGTGATTTTTCTCGGGAGCCTCGAAAATTGTCATTTTTTGACTATCGATTTTGACTACGCTACTGAACCGAATTTCAACTTTGAGCAGTGCATTGGACGCAGAATTCAACGGTCTTTAATTTACTCCTGCAAGGTTTTTCGATCCGAGGCACCGTTTAGGATTTATAATGATAATATTAAAAAAATTGCTCAAATTTCTCGGATTTTCGCCCTCCAAAAGTTAAGCTCACCTTCTACGACCGTGCAAACTCAGTTTCCATGTATTCAGTATCTATAGAAGGGATTAAAATTATTTCCAGATATTTCCCTTATTATTATTAAAAAGCCCCAAAATTGGCTTAATTTGACTGGCCTATATCGCAATCATTCTGTGTAATACTTGCAACGAAGGTGAAATGATGGATTCGGTTTTGTTAATAATTTGTAACAATTCGTTTGGCTTAACTATACCAAAAATGTTATATTGAGAGTAAATCGCGTTGAAAAGCTCTGTATATTTCTATTAATTTCCTCTAAGTAGTACAAAGCTCGTTGGTATGTTCCAAGAAATTGGACGTTAATTTTATTATGGTCTGTTGCAATGTACCACTGGTTGAACTGGTTGACACGTTTTATGGTGTCTGCTAGTTTATCGTTAAATCTGTTCAATTGGTTCCTTATTCTTGCATCAGTAAGGTTCAATGTTTGAGTAGCTTTAAGGAGAATTTTAGAGTTGTGACCCATAGTGCGTATAAGTGTCTTTTGATTGACTGACAGATCTTCTACATCGTGATATATTTCATCATTAACCCCGAATAATGCAGTCAGTACATTACCGAACAATCCACGTTTCACACGTTGTTTGAAACGTATGATTATGATATTAAGTTTGTGTAGGATTTCATCATAAAGTTCACCAAGATGTTGATTCAAATCCGTACAATGAATTTCATTGGTTATTGATGAACCGGAAGCGCATAACTTCTTCATGTCGGATAGAACTGCTTTGGCACTAGATTCGTCATTGTCAAAGTTTTTCCAAGGAACCGTGACTCTAACGTTCAAGAAACCTTTGATCATGTGGGCTTCACCAATATTCTCGACATAAAATCCACTGTTTAAAGCGGTAATGTTCACGAGGGCTTCCGTGGGTGTAGCAAAAATGGTCAGAATTATGCTGAATAGTATAGTAGGAAAATATATTTTCCCGTGATTTGAAATTGTGAGACCCTTTCTCTTTGAGCCTCTTGCCGTCTGTTGATCTCTCATGCAGTTGCCTTGCTTATCCTTCTCATTTGTTTCGGATTCATCGTTTTCTATAATAGGCAATGGGCATAACTTCACAACTGATCGTTTCGTTGTGTTCCCTCGTAATTTGATAGTTGCTACTCTAACTAAATTATTTGCTCCAGGTGAAACATCTATAATTCTTACAAGCGGCCACTTGGTTGATGGACAATTTTCTTCTTTCACCAGAACTAATTGGCCAACCTTGAAATTTTGATGTTGTTTCAACCACTTGGGGCGCTTTTGAGGCTTTGTTAAATACTCTTTGTGCCACCTTTCCCAAAAATCTGCAGATAGGCGCTGTACCAATTTCCATTTATTTCGTAAATGGCCTTTATCTGGCATAGTTTCAGGAACATCTGTGAGTGATTCACCTATTAAAAAATGTCCCGGAGTCAACGCTTCATCATCATTGATATCGTTACTAACGGGTGCCAATGGACGACTGTTGAGGCAGGCTTCAATTTGGGCCAGCAAAGTATACATCTCTTCCACATTTAATTTTGTGTCCCCAATAGTACTAGTAAGGTGCCTTTTTACAGACTTAACACCTGCCTCCCATAAGCCACCAAAGTGCGGGCTGTATGGAGGATTAAAATGCCAATTAATGCCATCGTTGGCTATATATTCCTGAGCTTCGCGTATCATCAAATCAAATTCCCTTTTTAATTCCTTGTTTGCACCAACAAAGTTTGTTCCACAGTCTGTATACATGTTTTTGCATAAGCCTCTCCTTGAAACAAATCTTTTGATTGCAGCTATACATGCAGTTGATGTGAGATAACTTACCAACTCTAGATGTATTGCTTTAGTTGAAAGGCATACAAATAGCGCAATATAAGCCTTCATTGTTTTCGCGCCTCTACCACTGGACCATTTAACAGTTAATGGTCCTGCGAAGTTCCAAAGATAAAAATGGACGGGTTGGTGTTACTCTGGCTTTTGGGAGCGATGCCATTAATTGTTGTGCGCGCATTGTGTCGGAAACAAGTGACACATTTATGAATGCATGATTTCACTAAGTTCTGAACGCGTAAAATCCAGAATTCTTGTCTCGTTGTCGAAACGACCACTTGATTCGAGCCATGTAAAGTCTTAAAGTGAAAGTGGGCTACTATCAGTTTCGCTAAATTACATTCTGACGAAATTATTACAGGATGTTTTTTACCAAGGGGAAGATCTGCTTTCTGTAGATGCCCGCCCACCCTGAGGATCCCCTCAGAATCAAGAAATGGAGAAAGTTGTATCAATTTAGATGATCCTTTCAATATTTTGTTTTTCCTGAGACTGTGTATTTCTTCTCGAAAATACAGAATTTGCGAGATTTTTACACATGTATACAATGCATGTTTAGTTTAGTATAACTAGAGAACCGGGTGAGTATTTCGGCGTCAGTTTGAATTTCTGCCGCTGATACCGAAATATCTTGTTCAACGATACTATTTCTTGGTGCCATATCTATTACCCATTAACGCAAGAAGTCAGGGCCGTTCCACCATAGAATATTATTCATAAGCTGGGAAGGATAAATTCCCCTAGAAGCAATGTCGGCAGGATTATCGTTCGATTGAACATGGCTCCACTGTGTGACATTAGTGTACGCCTGAATCTCACTGACTCTATTTGCAATGTACGTCTTCCAGCGAGATGGGTGACCAGCAATCCAATCAAGGACCACTGTTGAGTCCGACCAGTAATGGATTAGTTCAATATTTTTTCCAATCAAAGCTTCTCGTACCTGCTGCATCAGTTTAACGAGCATTAATGCAGCACACAATTCCAGTCTTGGAATCGACTGTGATCTTAAAGGCGCTACCTTTGTTTTTGCTGCAAGCAAATAAACTTGTGGAACAGGACCATTTAACGTTCTTGCATAAACCACAGCAGCCATAGCTTTTTCAGAAGCATCCGCGAAGCTGTGTAATTGGATTGAATCCTCCTTTGAGGATCCAATCCACCTAGGTACTCGAATTTTTTCTAAAGTTTTTAATGATTTCGAGAACTGATCCCATCTCACTTGTAGATCTTCTGTAAGTTTGTCATCCCAATCAAGCTTAGACAACCATAGTTCCTGTATGAAAATTTTTCCAATCACAATGGTAGGCTGTAGCCATCCTAAACGATCAAATAATTTTGCAATATTCGATGTTACTGATCTCTTAGTTGGACTAACAGCCATAGTGGTTGGAGTAGCTATAGTGAATTGGAAGAAATCGTTTAACGGATGCCATTCTAAACCGACGGCTATTACCGTGTCCGGTAACTGAATGTTTAATGGATTGCAGGTTCCACGTTCTTCCATAGGAATTTGTGACATCATTTCCTCGTTATTGGAAATCCATTCCCTCAGGTTGAAACCTCCCATTTTCAATAACTCCACTAATTTTCTTTGTAGCTTGATAGCCTCCTCTACAGTATCGGTTCCTGTCAGAAGATCATCTACATAGAAATCCTCTTCCAAATATTTTGTATACTTGGTGTATCTGGATTGCTCATTACAAGCCAACTGCTTCAAAGTCCTTGTCGCCATAAATGGAGCACAGAATGCACCCAAAGTTAAAGTTTTCAAGCGGTAATGCTTGATAGGAGATGATTCAGACGCCCTACAATTCGTTGGAAATCCGTGTCTTTTGAATTGACGATAATCTGCCTGTACATCTTCTCGATGTCAGCCTTTACAGCAATTTTATGTGTTCTCCATCTAAGTAAAATGTTTACTATGGAGTCTTGGATTGTCGGACCAACCAAAAGAATGTCATTCAACGCCTTTCCCGAAGACGTTTTATGCGATGCATCGAAAACGACGCGAACCTTAGTAGTTGCGCTGTGTTCCTTGATTACTGCATGATGTGGCATGTAATAGGATGGCTTGCCATGTATTTCCTTGCCGGGCACCTCCTCCATATGACCCAATACGAGATATTCATTCAAACACTTATTATAGTGTTTTTGAAGTTCTGGTTTTTTCATCAAACTTTTTTCAAGTCGATCGTACTTAACACTCGCATCTACAACGGATGGAGCAAGAGTTACTCGTGGCTCTTCCTTAAATGGAAGCCGCACAATGAAATTACCATTTTCGCTGCGAACAGTGTTTCGTAGGTAGTGTTCTTCAGCTTGGCTCTCTTCTTCAGATAAAATCTTAGATGACGGCAATTCTTCTTGTTCCCAAAACTGACGAATTTGATTGTTAAGTTCAGTGTTGCTCACCAAACTTACAATTTTGCTAGTATCACAAGTTGATGTAGACCCATAAAGTATCCACCCAATTCTTGTCTTCTGTGCGGTTGGAGTACCACGGCGTAGACCGGTTAATACTAAATAGCCATAGATATCAGCATCTAGGAGGATATCAATTTTAGAAGGGATCTCGAAATTAGGATCAGCCAAGTCGATCTTAGATACTTTTAGCTCAATGCTAACGTCTACTGGTGTGTTTGGCAAGGGACTCACTTCTTTACCCAACACCAATGCCATCACATTAAATATTTTATTGGCCCATTTTTCCCGAATTTCGAGGTCAATTCGGCCTCTTGTCACCTTTGTTGACTCACCAATACCAGATACCACAAATCTACCATCTGATCTATTCAATCCCAATATTTTAACAGCTTCTTCTGTTATGAAAGAATTTTGAGACCCTTGATCTTTAAGAGCCCTCAATTCCACAAAATCACCACAATAATTCTTCACCTTAAGAATTGCTGTTGCCAGCAGAATATTACACAATTTTTTGTTACTGTGATTACATTGAGTTACCTTTGAATCGCCATATTCCTCACGATTGGTGAACTTTTTTTCTTCTATTTGATTTGCACTAGTTTCATTACCGATATGCAAACTTGTATTGTGCCTTTTATAGCATTTTTGCATCGTTTTTTCGACTTGCATTCATAGACTTTATGGTCTTTATGCTTAGGCAATTAAAGCATAACCCTTTTTCTTTAACAAACCCTCTTTTATCTTCCAATGAAAGTTTGTTAAAATTGGAACATTCGAAAAGCTTATGATTGTCCTTGCATTTTGGACAGGTTTGCTTTTTCGTGCTAGCGATGTTTGCTGCAATTGCCTTTGGCCTTTGCAATTGCCTTTGTTTTGCTGCTTTGGGTCTGAGAAGCATTCAATGCTTCCAGAATTGTAAATTTTTCACAAATAAATTTAAGAAATTGTGTTAGTTTGGGCACTTCATTTGATGCCGCAATATGTTTCTGCCATTCCTTTGGAGACTCGGGATCTAGTTTATTGTTTAAAATAAAGACCGCCAATAAATCGAAAGAATCGACTTTGAGTGTCTCAAAAGTAGTCAGAAGCTGGTTGGTTGTATCCAACATTCGCTTCAGACCAGTGCGATTATTGGGTTTACAAATACCAATCTCCCAAAAGTGTTTTAAACTTTCCTGGGTGATCGCACGATTGTTGTCGAATCGGCCTGTCAGCAATTTCCATGCATGCATGTAATTGGACTCCGTGATTGACAAATGTTCAATAACTGTCAATGCATCTTCTTTGAGGGAACTTCTCAAGTATTGCAATTACTGCACATTGCTAATTTGCACATTGTCGTGCACCATGTTTTTATAAAGATCCTTAAACGAGAACCACTTTCCATACTTCCCATCAAAAGTGGGAATTTTTATTCTCTCTAATTTTAAGGAATCGTTGGGTGGTTGTTGTACCCTATCTACAACAACGTTAGTAATACCCCCTCGAAATTCTTCTAGCTTTTGCTTAAACAGTGTGTAGTACTCTACATACTGGTTCTCAGTCTCCTCATATTCCAATAAGAAGTATTCGTTCAACAATTGAGAGTTGTGGGCGCAATGCTTATGTATCGCAAGGTGTGATGCTTCGCACTTCTTCCACGCATCTTGAATTCGCTCAATACGAACTTCAAAATACTCAGCGGAAATATGCCTTTTAGCACCATCTTTTTTAAAGTTATCAATTACCTTTTTAACTCCCTCCAGGTTGAGTTTTTGAATTTGTCCCGGGTTGTACGTCATCGTCGTTTACTTCACGCACGGTAATTCGTTCACCACGTTCAAGCCCAAAAGGCTGAAGGTATAGATGAGCCTTGTCAAGATGGAGGTGTGCCACCAACAACACTGCTGATGGCTTCGAAGTCGTCAATCAAAATCCTACTTCCGCAACGCAGTGGTTGCCACAATATATCGAAATTGCGAATTCAAAGAGTATCGGTGAAGACCAATGATGTAAGCTCCGGAACGTCGCTTCCGCAAATCCACTGTACTAGTTGACGAAATCCGCAGGATGAGGATGAGACAAGAATTCCACCAATGTGTACCAGCTGCCAAAATCCAAACAATGAACCAAAAACTCCGCAAATATGTGCTAGCTGCTACACGAAATCCAAACGATGAGACGAGAACTCCGCAAATATATTCGAGCTGCTACACAAATCCAATTGATTTTACAATGTTTTTAGCTTAAACAGTAACAATATATTTTCACTAATATTATTACATATTACAAATCTAGAGACTTTTTTCTTGCTTTTATGGCGCTAAATTCCTGAATGATATCTTCGAAATTTATTGTACTGACTTTTTCGTGTACGGTAGAGATTATCAGTAAGTGGTTCAACCTGTCCTCAGCCATCGTAGATGTTAATCTATTCTTTATATAGCTACGTTTAGACGGCAGAGAAAAAGTGGCAGAGCTCTACCAAAAAGAAAACTTTGCTGAAAAATGCCACTGGGAGCATTTACACGAGAGTGCGTCTCTACCATAATTTAACTCTACGTAAGTTCTGTAGGACATTTTTTGGTAGAGCTCTACCAGGTGTTCACACAGCCTACTTATTTTTATCCCTGGAAAATATTAGTAGAGCCACATTCTGAAAATAAATCAGTTTGATTGAAAGTTGTAACGGACGGTTTGGTGGGATTCCAAAGATGCCCGTGGGGACGGAGCCTAAGGTAGCATAATGAACGTGAAGGTCGAGCTGTGCAATCTGGCGAAGAAAAAGACCCCTCAACGAGCTAAGCAGCGGCCTATGCTTGCTGTAGCTCAGTTCGGGAGACATGGGCGCGGTTTTTGGCGTTCGTTGCCTCTGTCCTCTACGTATTAACAAAAATTCATAGGCCTGGGGAAGACAACACAAACAGGCGAGATAAAAATGGGGAATAAAAAAAATGAGGCGATAAGGAGGGAATGGTTGGCGGACGGCTCACTTGCCATCTCGCTCGGATTGGGGTCCGGATCTAATGGGCCCCTTGGCCTCTGGTTTCGTACCACCGACAGATCATTACTCATCAAGTGCTGCCATCGATCTGCCGGTGGAAGCGGCACAACCAGACCAGAATATGGTTTACTACAAAGTGTGCACAAAAGAGTCCTAGGAGAATGGCAGCTTTTACAGTTGTTTATTTACTGTTAAGTGAAAAAAAGAAAACAAAGTCGGAAATGGGTGAAAAAGTGGGTGCAAAAGAAAACATTTCGGAATTTACAATCAATTATTGACGGAATTAGAAGCTGAGGATTCAGCAGCTTTCGGAACTTTTTGAGTATGTCGCATTCGGATTTTAATTTATTGCTTGAAAAAGTAACTCCGTCAATTTAAAAACATGATACAAACATGCATAAATCCAGACTTGGTACGTTCCATAAATCCATTTGCGCTTCACCTAATGAAATTAATTTCAATGTTTAGTCCTTGAACCAGACATTTTGGCTGCTTCCCCTTGCATTTTTAACCTACAAAAAAAGCACAATGACACAACTCTGCTATCACCGTTAATTAACAGATGAATGAGGATTTAATAAACGGTAGAGCTCTACGAACTTATTCAACTCTATGTATAAAGTGTAGAGTAACTGTAGAGACGAAAAATTTCTCTTTGAAAGGTGGTTACATGGTAGAGAAATTTCTACAAAACTGTCTCTACGGAGTATAGCATAGAGCTCTACACTTCAGTTCTACGTGGTGTTTACACGTCACTACCGAGAGTTTTCTCTGCATTCTACCACTTTTTCTCTACCGTCTAAACGTAGCTTGAGGGCTAGTTTACTGAAAACTCATTTCCCGGACGCCACAGAGAAGCACTTTCTCTGTGGCAAAAGCCTGAGTGAAATACATATTTGGGTTAAAAATGTTTTCGTACCCGCATGAACATATAAGATTCAAAATCTCCAAGGCAGAATTGAAATTCCATTCCTGGATGTTTCTTGTTTTGCGCAACAAACATATTTCCTGGCGTAGATCAGCTTCGACCAAATCACTTCGATATGCGGCCTTCAAAGCAGAGCAGCATATGTAACGGTCTCTTCGATATCAGCTTCGGTTACTTCGTCGTCGTCTGGCCCCGCCGACTTATCTTCTGGGTGGCTACAGTAACTCGGTTGCCCAATAATAGGCGTGTACAGCCTCGACAACTCAGATAATCTTAAGTACAGTGTGCCCACCTCAGTTAAAAGCATACGTATCTATTGTCGGGATGAACACTTTAACCTTAGAGCGATCTTCAGTGCTCTCGAATACGTGCTCTGCGTTGCAGGTTTTATCATGGAATCGTTTTGTTATAATTTTCTTTTTTTTTTCATTCAACATTCTAGTGCCAATACCCAAATTTGGTGTAATAATCTAGGTTTGAGTCAGTAGACGGATATCTTTCAGAAGTTTATCCACACTATGAGCTCCTACTTCTATCGTCAGGTCCGAATTTTTGTGAAACGGATGAAATCGAAGGATTGTAGCCACTTACGTAAGGAGATAATATCCGCTTGGATTTCGGATTCCATTTGGAGGGCTTTCTGTAGAGATTCGACGATACCGCCATAGTTCTTAGGTAACGGGCGAACCAGAGCAATTCCTTAAGTGACACCATTCGCCAGTAACATCTTACTGAGATGACGTTAGGATGCAGTGTTTTGTTGCAGCAGATCCAAGGACCTGGATTGAGCCGGCGCGATAGAGCAGAATCGAGAGCTTTTGCGTCGAGATGTATTAGTCCAAATTCCCAGAAAAAAAACCGACTTGCAAAATATATAGCACACATATACTTTCCTTCTTGTATTGAAGGGGCTGCGACAGCTCTTGGCCGTAGTAAACGGGTCGCTCCGGTGCGAAGAACGGGCTGCCGTAGGAACGGTTGATGTTTTTTCATAGATGGTGATGGTTGAGCAATACGAGATCGTCTTCTTGTAAGCTCCATGCATCTGCTCTAGTGTGATATTTAGTTAGAGTTAGAATTACTTTAGCTGCCGTTGTGATACGACCGGGCTTTGTCTTTAACCTTAAACATTTATTGTAATAAATATTTACAATAATATATTTATTACATAACACGTTTATGTATTCTTTCAAAATTTCACGGTAATTTTATTGAATGGTTTTCGCAATCCATTCAATAATTATTGTCTTTTTTTCCTCCAATTCAGAGCAAATTTTAAGTTGAAGTTCAACATCGGGAATTGAAGCAAGCAGAACTTCGTATGCCTTTTTTTTCGAAATTAACGGACGATTCGTGACCGAAATCGATCACTAATCCGGAACACTCCCACGGCAGCCGGTTTTACGCACAGGAGTGACCAGTTCATCAGAAACCAGCCAAGGGCTGCCAAACCCCTTCAACGCCAGTAGGCGTTGCCACAACAACAACAATGAATCCGGAACAACCATGCGTTGTACAGCCTATGAGCTGGGAGTTTCGAAAATCATCAAATTGTAACGCCTGCAATGTTGAAAGGTCATCAGCGGAACAAGATTGAGAGGAAGACCGAGAGCTCGATGGGAAAGCTCAGTTCATGCGGACGCATTCATTGCACTGAAACAATTGGAGGAAAATTTATTTATTTATTAGCCATGTCGTTCCTGCTGGGATATGGCTTCCGGAAGTCGTCGCCTTAATCGTCTTGGTCTTCACATCGCTGTTTTCAATGCCGCACGCCAAGCAACTTCCTACTTCCTAGGTCTTTCACGCGCTCTCACACCTAGTGGCAACAAACGCCTTTTCAGGGATTTGGTGTTTGTCCATTCTTTGCAGATGACCTACCCACTGCAGTTTTCGATTTTTCACAAATATGAAGGCCTCTGGTTCGTAAAGTAACTCGTACAGCTCGTTGTTGTACTTTGTTCGGCATTGGTCTCCATCGCGCGTCGCTCCAAAGATTCGTCCAAGTCTCACATCCATGGCAAAATACCGGTCGAATTATAGTTTTGTAGACTTGGTGCTTCGCTTTTCTATGGATGCAGCTGTTCTTCAGTAGGGGGAGAACTGCGTAAAGGGTGTGCGGTTTGCGAGTTGGATCCCTCGTTTGATCTCGAGAGTTTCGTCCCTATCTACCGCGACGTTTGCGCCAAGGTATGAAGTTGTCTACCCTTTCAATGTCGTATCTCCGATATTAAAAGGGTCTTTGTTGTGTCCACTGGTAGCTTTCGAGTCACATATTCGGGAACAAGGTTGAAGAGCATGGGGACCAACACATCACCCTGTTTCAGTTCGACTCGTGTTGTGTTTCAAATGGTTCGGTCAAGTTTTTTCCTGATTCTGACCTGCGATGTTGACTTTAACATTGCCATACGGGTCAGTCGGACTAATTTTGCTGGTATACCGCATGATTTCATATAGAGCACTTTGGTCGATGCTGTCGTATACCTGTCTGAAGTCAACACATATTTCGTCGACTTCTCAGTTGAATTAAAGACATTTTTCAAGCACTTGTTTTACCGCGAATGTTTGATCGATTGTTGTAGATGGTCCGGGCCGAAAGCCAACTTTTCATACATTTTTAATTGACTGTCGGATTGCCTTGTTGTGCGATTTTTTTTTGTGATGGTATCTTCGCAATAAACTGACCCATTTTTGAAAAAACAATTAACGTATCTCTTGCACTTAAAAAAAAAATTAACTGATGATAGGTCCACGAACAGAACGGCCCAATAGCCCTAGCTAAAAAAGCCGACGTCTTAAAGCGGGTAAATATTCAATATCGTTACGAATGTATACGAGTAGTCTCATACAGTAACCAAAATTGTCTGACGATTGAGGGGAACCAATTTAGAGCTAACTCTTCGTCAAGTCTCGAGTTGTAGGGCCCCCACCGTGCAAATCATCAGCGTTGTATGTACGTTGTTGGTTGTTTGTATTTAAGAATGAAGTTAATTTTTCAAGCATTTGTAAATGGATCCATAATGCTTTTTTGCTTGATAACACAAAATAATGAATTAAATTTTAATTAAATTCAAATATTTTCACCGTCCACGTCTTTAAAATAATTATCATTAGCACAAAAGATCCATTGATAGCATCTTGACGAATCATAACCAAATTGAACGAAAAGTTTTAATACCTCATATGACATTATGGTTAGAGCTAATATCACACGGATTCTCATGAATCGGGGCCCGGGAGATTGACGGCTGTCAAGCATTGTTAAAGGTGCGTTACTGTTAGGCACACGATCGTCGTACATTATTCGCGATTAGCGATCAAGTCATAGAGTACGGAACACTGTTTGTATGTATCTTTTTGATCGTCGCCTGCGATCGACGCAGGGTGGTGCCTAGCAAAACGCTCCTTAAAGCACAGGATTCAATGGTACAATCCTCATGGGAAATATACATGTCTCCGTAGAAGCTCCTTCCTTCCTTCCCTATTTGTCATAGCTACGTGTTTGATTGTTTGAACGAAGAAGTCGAGTGAGGATCGCTTTTCTTGCAAAACGATATTTGTGCCTGAAATATTGGAGGGGCGTTGCCCCCCCCCCAATATTTGGATTGAGGGGGGGGGGGGGGGGGCAAAAAGTGCCTTGCCCCCCATAGTCGGCGCCTATGTCTGCTGGTATTTCGTGCCTGGCGCTTTGCAGTTCTTTAGTGCCCGGATGGCGGCCTCAACATCTTCGAGTGTTGGAGGAGTGGTGGTCAAGTGGTATATCAACTGATGTTGCGCTGCTTTCGGGGTTGAGAAGTTCTTTAAATTAGGATGCCCATCTTTTGTTGGCCTGTTGTGTGTCACTTATGATAGAGCCATCCTTGTCTCTGCACGAGATGGGATTCGCACTAAACTCACTTTTAATTATTTTCATTACTTTGTAGGTTAGGTTAAAGGGTTGCTATGCTTGTCCACAGCACACATAGACCGCATCAGGGTCCGTTGTGATGCCCAACGGGATAAGTAGTCCCGACCCATTCTAAACTTCGAACCAGCCCGAGCCCACAACAAAACGTTGGAGCTGGCCAACATCGATGTCCTGCAAGTCACCCAGGTCGGCAAAGTAGTAGGCCCCAAGAGTAGCCCTCCTAATACTTTCCAGGCCCGGGCGTTCACAGAGAAGGTGGAAAGTACTCTCCTCTACCTCCTCATCCCCGCAGCTTCTACATAAGTCGTTATACGGAAGCCTAAGCCTCCTGGCGTGCTCTCCAATTGGACAGTGCCCAGTGATGATTCCACGACCGTACCAATGTGATGCCTTTTCAGCGACAATAGCTTAGCGGAACGATTCATATATAACCTGGGCCATATCAGCTTTGTCTTATTACAAGTGCTACCACTTAGCCATCTCGTATTTGTGATACTTATCGCGGCCTGCATTATGCTATGCTTACATGCATTAAAAGGCATCTCAACATTGCAGAGAGTACGTTCGGAGTCTTCCGAGGTCCCTCTTCTAGCAAGTTCGTCAGCTCGGCAGTTGCCAACGAAACCACTGTGACCTGGAATCCAGCAGAAGACAATATCAAAAATACCACTTATCTCTGTGAGAGATTCACGGCACTCCAACACTATCTTTGAGGTTATACGTACGGATTCCAAGGCTCTAATCGCAGCTTGACTGTCTGTTAAAATAATGATGTTCCTCACAGATACGTCATGATGGTGGCGTCCCAGCCAGACCAGGACATCCCAAATAGCTACCAATTCGACTTGCAGAACGCTACAGTAGTCGGGTAGTCGAACCGATAGGCTTAGATTCAGACATTCGGAGTAAATGCCAGCTCCTACGCCATTGTCAGTCTTAGACTCATCTGTGTAGATATGTATCGTATCTGTTGTCGGAAGAAAGTCTTCAATCCATTGTGTATGTAATGGGATGAGACTTTTGAGGGACTTATTGAACATAAGTTTTGATGAGACATGGTCCGTCCTTGCAGGGATATCACGATTATTTAAAATCGTCGAGTGCCCACAGTTCAGAGCTAACCATTGTCCTGCATCGCGAAGACGGACGGCCGTGCGTGCAGCCACCTGTTCACCAAAAATATCTAGCGGGAGCAGGTTGAGCAATATATTCATGGCATCAGAAGGGGTCGTTCTGAGAGCCCCGCTGATTGCCAAACTAGCTGATCTTTGAACTTTTTCCATTAATCTACGATTTACTGCAGTTCTAAGTGCGTTCCACCACACAATAATGCCGTGCAAAAGTATGAGGTGAATAACCGCCACATAGAGCCAAAGCACAACCTTCGGTTGCAGGCCCCACCTTTTTCCGATGGCCTTCTTACAACAGTAGAGTGCGATATTTGCTTTATTAACACGCTCCTGAATGTTAGGCTTCCAACTTAGCTTCCTGTCAAGTATCAACCCCAGGAACTTAGCCTTGTCTATGAAGACCAATTTATCTCCCTCCAATACCGGAGGTTCTGTTGTTGGTGTCCTATGCATTCTTGAAAATAGGACAAGTTCCGTCTTTAGCGGATTAACTTTAACGCCACATTTTGTGGCCCAATTTGTTAAAATAGAGAGTGCATTCTGTAATACCTCGCTAAGAGTGGTGGGGAACTTACCCGAGATGGCGATAGCAACGTTGTCTGCGTAGGCAGTCACCTTGCATCCCAGCGCCTCCAGATCCAGGAGAAGTTCATTTACCACAACATTCCATAAGAGGGGGGAGAGAACACCACCCTGCGGGGTGCCCCTATTAACGTATCTACGAGCGGACGATACGCTCAATTCAGTGCAAATAACCCTAGATGTTAACATCAGGTTAGTGAGCTTACAGAGAGAGTCGTCCACTCCGAGAGACGACAGTGCATCAATGATCGCAGCTGGTCTAACGTTGTTGAAGGCTCCCTCTATATCTAGAAACACTACCATAACCATGGTAAACTCCTTACAGCTCAAGGACTTCTCGATATAGCCCACGATAGAATGCAACGCTGTATCAACGGATTTACCCTTCCAGTATGCATGCTGTGAATTTGATAAGAGATTCGCGGGGATCTCACTTTGTAAGTGAGTATCTATAAGCCTTTCCAATTCACTACTTTGTAGGCCTGCCCGGTTTTATTTTTGTCGAGATTGTCGTTGATGCCTCGCAGTTTATCATCGAAGTAGATTTGCGCTTAATGATCTTATCTGCGACAAGAAGATGCCACGAAAGTTTAAGGGCAAGTTGTACAAAACGGTCGTACGCCCCGCACTCATGTATGCGTCTGAATGCTGGACTATGTATAAGATATACGGAAGTAAAATGATTGCGACTGAGATGAAAATGCTACGGATGTCAGTTGGTGTGACCAAAAAGGATCGTATCAAAAGTACCCACATCCGAGGCAGCTTGTTTGTTGAGCAACCGATCACTGAAAAGCTCGAAGATCGTCGTATGGATTGGTATTGCCACATTCTAAGGCATCCGCCTGAGAACCCTGTCATGAAAGTTCCATTTGCTGGACCCAAACGCCGAGGCAGACGGAAACACACGTGGATCGATCAGATGAAAAAGCAACAACAACGCGTTAATCTTGGCGATGATACGATTCAAGACCGAGCTGCCTGCAGAAGGAAGCTGAGAATATACCGCTAGAATGGGCGAAGTGCCAACACCACAAGCAGAGCAACGCGAAGCCACAGAGTTGTATGAAAGGGCAAGAAAGAAGAAAATCTTATCCGCCTCCTTTCTAAAGCTTTCGCTTTTCTCTCGTTTCTCTCGCTGTAAAATTTTTGTAACCTTCAGTTTATTCCTTCACCGCTTCTAAGCACTCATCGTCAACCCAATCTTTCTTCCTGCGCCGGGTTTCATACCTCCTGGTGTCCTTGATCACATTCCACGTATTGTCCACGGATCTTGCTGAGGTGCTTTGTAGAGTGGTTGTAGTCGATACGTATTCCTCCGCTACTGCTGGTATTTGCAGCTTCTCGATGTGGAATTTACAGCGGGGGGCTTTAGTTAGATAGGCTTTGGACACACGACAGCGGTATTTAGTCTTAAAAAGATAGTGATCAGAGTCACAGTTTGCTCTTCTAAATGTACGTACGTCGAGGGTGCTCAATGTCCATCCTCGTTGGATGAGGACATGGTCTTTATTTTTCCATGGAAGAAAATTATCCAGATTAAATTGTCAGACGAGGGTTCAGTCGATCCTTGTAGAATGATATCGCTTATCCTGTATTATTCAATAAATAGTAACGAAGTATGCAGATGTCCATTAGTACTGTATTCACTTTCAAATTTGAATCCCAACTCTCCATGTTTGTTTGTATTTTTATACATCAATGGTACTGAATTATCCGATAATATTATATTCTATGATTCGGCTCATTTTACAAATGCCACTGGCAAAGTTTTGCAACATTTTTTTCAACATTTCTTTTAACATTTTTTGAAGTTCCTGTAAGAGAGCCACCCCCAATCAGGCCTCCTCATGTTATTTTGATGCTCATGTGTCCAAATTTCATTAAGCTCGGAACGAAACTGTAAATTAGTATTAAAAACATACTTATAGGCGAACTTTCTACTCTATATAATAGATCAACAGCCGCATAAACTCAAATTTTAGAAAATAACTTTTATTATCAATTAATCTTAACTATGAAAATCAAACGTGTGTTGATTTCTTGAAAAATCAAGATTTGAATCTCTAGAGAAATCAATTACATAATCATTCACAACGCTCAGTGCTTTATCCATTGCAGTTAGCTGATTGCTAGGATTATGAATCGGAATGTCAGATTGTGTTGTATTCATGATCGGTGGTATAAGTGGCGATATCATGGTATTATTCAAATGCGTTTCGGACATCAGGATATTTTCAATGTCGAATTTCTGGGATACAGACGGAACAAACTTATTTTCAGGTATCTGTTGTGGAATATTTTTGGATGGAGTAACCGAAGGTTTTCTATAAATATAAGTCAAAATGTTATATGCTTTGTATAATTATTTATGTTGCAACGACTTACAATTTTGAGTGACGTTTTGTGTGGCGCATTAAGGCCGACGATTGGTTGAAGCTGATGTTACAAATTGTACATTTATAAGGTCTTTCGCCTGTATGAGTCCTGTTGAGATGTTAAGGGGAGGAGCATAATATTTGATTGATTAATTGAAGAAAGGGCCACTTCATAAAATACTACTGTTATGCAATCGTTGACTAACTCTTTCACTAACAACAATTGTGTTCAATGGGCGGACATAAGCTGACAATAATAAAAAAACAACATAATGCCCGTACCACATTAGGCGCGTTTTTTTCCTACAGAGCAGAGCAGAGCAGGTTAAGTGACAAAAAAACGATCCAGAGCAATTTAACGGAGTAACTTTTTGTCTTTGCTGGGAGTGTGTCTTGGTTTAGTTAGAATTCAAATGTCAACTAGAATTTTAAGAGAAAACTTAAATCCTTAGTACATATACAATCGGATAAATTTCCTTTAGGCAGCAAAATTATTTTGTATGCTTACTATTCCAAATAATTACACAAAACGGACATTTTATTGAGAGGAAATAAGCTTTATGTGCTTCCCAAACTGTAATCTGTCCAAAAACTTCCACCTCCTGCGTCGCCTACATTTCAAATGTGGAACTATTTAAGAGAGTAGAAATCCTGCACTAACGTTCTATCGAGAGCAACTCAGATCAAATTGTTAGTGTAATTGTGTGGTCTTAACCTGCTCTGCTCTATATGGATCTTGAAAAAAACGAGCCTATTGTGCAAGACTCGCCGAGCCACGAGCCAAGTGGAGAGCACATTGTGCACACCCAAACACCGTGCGTCTCTCCCGTCCAGCGATTCATTGGATGAACAAAATGCTCCACGAGTGCTTGCTCGGCATTCGTTGCATTAGATGAAATTCGTTCACTCGTAGGTGCTTGGATGTGCACAACGTGTTATCCACTTGGCTCGTGACTCGGCGAGTCCCGCATAATGTGATACGGGAATAAGAAACAAATCGAAAGTAAATTTGCAAAAACCCGACAAAAAAAAAATTAAAACACACCTCCATACAAACCGACGGAATCAGTCAATTTGACTTTTCTTAATCAGATAAAAGGTCCTACTGGAAAATATTCGTTAAAAAAAATCTACAAACTACTACTACGTAGGCACCACCACCATGAAAGGGTATGATGTGCAACTTGATGGTGGATCCGCAAGGACATGACACTTCGCATTCTCAACATTTATCTTGCGCTATCTAGTGGAGGTACTGTTAGCCCTGATCGCAGACTGGATAGGTTAGGTTAGGTAAGAGGGTTGCCGCTAGCGCAGCTTGCATTAGGCCTTCGATTTGGGCACATTTCACACCTTCCGCTGGCTGTTGTTGTCGTTGTAGCGACATTTGGGGTTCATCATAGGGCGTCACATAAAAACGCCTCCTCGTCTTCTCCTTCTATGTCGAGGCCAAGTAAGAATGCGATCTTGATGGGGTTTTCCCATAAAGATATAGGTGTTAAATTTGTGGGGGCTTCTGGCCACTCAAAAAGATGTCTGACGTCATGTGGAGTGCCATTGCAAGCGGGGCACGTGTTGTGGATGTTTCGATCGATTCGAGACAGGTATGAGTTTACTCTCGAACACCAGCCAGATCGGAGCTGCGTTAGGGTGGTCCTAGTACGCCTTGGCAGTGTAACTTCGTTGGAAGATATGTTTGGTGGACGGGACTGGAGTACCGGGTTGGAGCGGAGGTCTTGGATCGATCGGCGTGCCTCCTCAGTGTGTATCGATGCAATAGCAGTCTTGTAAGCTTCGTTGTCGAACGGCACCCTCTTGAATCTTTGGACCTCCCTCTCAAGGTCCCTTAGGTTACTTCTGATGTTTCTGGGTAGGGGAGTTTTATCCATGAGATGTTGGTTAGGATGTTTGTTGCGATAGCACCCGACAAGATATTGCTTGGACAGCGTTTGGCTGGTAGCATGTTGGTTTCCTGGTGAAGGTGATCCTGGGAGGACATCAGATGACAGCCCGTCACAGTGCGAAGAGCAGCGTTTTGACAGATCTGTATCTTCCTCCAATTAGTGTCCTTGAGGTTCTCCGCCTACACAGGTGCAGCATAATTTGCCACAGATCGTCCTATGGCTTTGTAAGTAGTAAGCATGGTCTCTTTGTCCATTCCCCAGGAGCTGCCGGCAAGAGCTTTTAGGACCTTATTACGGGCTCTCATTCGATTGCATACCGAAGAGGTGGGTAGGGTAACCCCTAGAATCTTCGGTTGGTTGACTGTGGGGATGGTTATGTTACCTATACTTACATTCAGCTGTGTGTTGACCTCCTTGGTCCAAGATGTGAGTGTATAGGGTTGCGGTAGACTTAGGCGCTGATAACTGTAGGTTACAATTAGCGAAGAAGGTGTTGAGTTCCGCCAGATATCCGTTAATCTTTCCATACATAACCGGGATACAATTGTCCGTAGCTACAATGGAGCAGTCATCCGCGCAGGAGATGAGAAGCATATCATCAGGCGGGGATGGAAAACCGGCCATGTAGAGGTTGAATAGGTGGGGAACAAGACTCCGCCCTGTGGGACTCCTTGCTTTACTCTCCTGAGTTTGAACTTTTTGCCTCTAAACTCTGTGAATGATTGCCTGCCAGCAAGGTAGTTAGAGATCCACTTCTTGACTTGAGCTGGGAGAGAAGACATGATGTCCGACAGAAGTGTAGTGTGGCTGACCGTGTCGAACGCCTTCTAGATTTCAAAGGCCGCGAGAATTGTTCTAGAACATGGGCATGACTGATTTAGTCCATTGTGGATGCGAGTCGTGATGGCATCTAGGGCTGTAGTCGTGCTATGCATCTTTCTGAATCCGTGTTGATGGTCGGCAAGTCGAATGTGGGTCTCTACTATCGGTTTGAGTATAGCCTCGAGGGTTTTCGCGACTGGGGAGAGCAGAGAGATGGGACGCTAGGACTCTCCCAAGTTGGCCTTCTTACCGGGTTTTAATATGGGAATTTTATTTTTATATTTCCGGTATCACTAACGGCGATAGTGATAGGTTCAATGTCGTCGTTAGGTACTCAATGTCTGGCGTATCCAAGTGTTTCAGCATGGTCATTGATATGCCGTCAGGTCCTGATGCCTTGGTGTTGTTTGCGTCCTTAATAACTTTGGCTACTTGGCTTGGGGTGGCTTGAAGGTTCCACTGCTAAATTGCGGATGTTTCTTCAGATTGCGGGTTTGAGCTTGTCGCTGGGTGGATGTTCGACAAACTGCCGGTTGAAGTGGTTGGCGCAGTTGATCGGGTCGTAGTAAGATTTGTTCCCGAACTCGATGGCGATGTGCCCGTTTTTCTTGGTGGACTTGAGGTTGCAGGTATTCAGGTGGGCATGCCATTTGGTCTTTCTATGTTCAGCTACCTGTTTATTGATTGTAGCATTCAGCACTCCTATTTGTGGATCATCTGGGTTTGATTGGCGAATGCGACCTCTGTCACCTGCCAGTCTGGCGGCAGATGTAGGAAAGTTTAGGCGGACCTTAGGGATTCTGCCTACAAGTATGAATCTAGCTGCCGCCCTGTTGATGATTTTCCTAAAGCTAGATTTAGCATCTCGCAAATTCATAGGTACTGGGAGAGCAGAGATAGCGTCGTTGATGAATAGTTGGAATCCATTCCAATCTGCTCTATTGTACGATACTTGATGAAAGTGCGGCGTTCTGCAGACATTTGATGCGAAGGTCGGTCGAGTCTTATGATGATTGGCAGAGGATCAGATGACAGGCTGAGATTGTGGCTCTCAGATGGGATTACTGATGAGATTGGCACTAGCGATCGAGATGTCAGGTGAGCTGGTGCACGAGCCTGTAATCCGTGTTGGAGCGTCGTCATTCAAGGGGCAAAAATCGGAGAAGTCGAGCTGTTCGGCGATGGTGACTCCTCTAGCATCGTTGCCGAGATTAGAATGCCATAGCTCATGGTGCGCGTTAAATTCTCCTAGAGAGAGTAGGGGGTCCAGGGAAACTCGGTAACCTGACCTGAGGGACAGCTGGATACCGGCGGGATGTATTTTATATATTGCATATTTCAATCTCTACATTCCCGGACTTAACTGCTATTGCCTGGCATTCGAGGACGCTGTCGTTGTCATCAGGTAAAGTCAGTTCTCGGTATGGTACTTCCAGGTGGATCAAGAAGGCCAGTCCTCCTCCTGAACCGGTAGGTGTGTCCTTGCGCAAGATCGTGTAGTTACCATGAGAAGTTAGAGACAAATTAGCATGGAGTTTAGTCTCTTGAATGGCTCCAATCATTATGCTATTTCTGGCCACGAACGCTGTCAGTTCGTCAAGAATGTGCTGCAATCCATTGCAGTTGAGCTGCACCAGTGAGAGCATATCAAAATTTGGTGTTGGTTGTGTCGGGGTGAGACTGTGCGGCGTGGCTGTTGAGTTGTGGCCACCTGAGCCAACTAATGTAGTAGGGTTTGTATTCATCGGGCTAGATTGTGTTGTTGGTAGCCTATTAGGCAGCGGTGAAGGAAGTATCCCATAGCCTGTGATGGAATAGCCCTGAGCAGCATCTCAGGTGGCACCAGTCGTTGCAGCAATTGCATCTCACTGATGTAGCATTCGGGTGCAGCACTCTACTGCAAACGCAGCAGATCCATGGGCCAGGGTTTTGCTCGATGCGGGGCGAATGAGGAGTAGCCGGGTGCAGTTGCGCCTGTATGTGCTGCAACCGGCCAGTAAAAATTTGTGACGAGGAGGGGTCTGTCAAGACACCCTTGATGAATCCTTCGTGTCGAGGGGGGTAGGGCAGCTCTTGGCCGCTCGTAAAGAACGTGTCGTTTTGGTACGGGAAACCGGCTGCCATAGGACCGTCCTTCCGCTGGCTAATTAGAGCTGCCAGGTGACCACTCCGCTACATTGAATCAGCTGATCCAACGAGACGACACTTACCACCTCTGCTAGCTCTTGAAAGCTGGAAGCACCTAAGATGTTGAGGTGTCTCCAATTTAGAGCTGGACACTCACACAAAGTACGGTCGATGGTCTCCTCTTCCATCTCGCATCTTCTGCATAAATTGCTGGAGGTCAGTTCCAATCTTCTCGCGTGAGATGCGGTAGACCTACCGTCGCTCTCAGCCTATTTCTTTTAAGTTTGAGCAACATCCTGCTCTTGCTCAGATCAAATGATGGCCACAAAGTCCTGGCTAGTCTATAATCCGTTCTGTTTGTCCATTCAGTTTGTAGTTTAGTCCATATGATTCCATCTAGTTCGTCTGTGATGTCTGCAAATGACCGTGGCATAGGTGCCGGTAGGCTGTTCACGGCTCCTTGCCAGTTTATCGGCTTTCTCGTTGCCTGCGACACCACTGTGGACGGGCGCCCACATAATCCTTACAGGAGTATGTTTAACCTTTCTGTCGATAGCCTCTCTGCATACGTTTACAGCTCTCGAAGAACATCTGTATGACGCTAGAGCCAGAATGACCGCCCTACTGTCGACATAAATCGTCGTCATCCTCGTTGAAGTTCCTTGAATGGACTCTACCGCCATACGTACAACATATAACTCCGACTGGAATGTGGTCGCGTGGTTCGCTAGTCTGAACCATTGGCTCAGGCCCAGATCCGCCGAGTAGACGCATGAGAGGCACCGAAATAAGCTATAGCAAAATAAGGCATACGAAATAATCCATGTAGATACTTTCGTTTGCATGCAGTGTCCAGAGCGAGCGAAGCGAGCGTTCATGTTTGTGCGATACTGAGGGTTGTGATCCCTTAAGTGCGGAGTGAGCGTAGCGAGCGCAGCCCACACATGGGACTGTTGTACCCAGAGCGAGCGAAGCGAGCGTCTATGTATGTGCGATACTGAGGGTTATGATCCCTTAAGCGCGGAGCGAGCGTAGCGAGCGGAGCCCACACAACGGACTGTTGCACCCAGAGCGAGCGAAGCGAGCGTTCATTTTTGTGTGATACTGAGAGGTGTGATCCCTTAAGTGAAGCCTACACAAGGCCTGTTAATTCACAACCCGCAGTATCGCACAAGTGTGCGTTGCGAACCCCCGTATGTAGCCCTAGGTCGCCCGTTTCACTCTTTGTACATGTACTTGCAGCCGTTTCGTCCTAGCATATCTGCATCCACCATTTTTCTTTCTGGCTATGCACAATTTCAAACCGAAATAAGGTATGCAAAGGAAAGCGAAAATAGCCATGTACATACTCACCTTCGATTTAGCATTGAGTGTGAAACCGAAAGAATCTATGCATGGCTACTTTCAACCGAAATTATCCATTAATGCCTTACTTCTAAATGGCTTATTTCATGGTGCCGACGTCTGAGCCAACTTTAGTGTCAGTCTTTCAACCATCCGTATAAATCAGGACGCCACCGTTATTGATGGCGACTCTGCTCTCCCAGTCTCTCCATGTAGGGAACTTCACTTCGAAGTTCCTTTCGGGGTATGTGTGTTCTATTGAATCGTGCCACATGCCAGAACTTTTAACATGTATTGCTGCTAAGCATGTGCTTAGCATAAGCCTCAGGATCATCATCAGACTGGGTAAAAACACCTAGCGTTTAAGCCCCAATGAAAGAGAAGAGAACAAAAGCAGAATAGCAGTCATGTCCTCCTAGAGGGGTTAGGGCGGGATGCTGGCGTTTCCCCGGAAAAAATCCTTCTTCAAAAATCTGGAGTACAGCCTCGGATTGGACGGATTAATTGGAAACGAACTCGGAGTCGACAATTTTTCAATATTTGGCTGATTAGCTGCCATCAACTGAGGAGAAAGAAAATGTCATTAAAGAAGTATTTTATGTTTTACTAGACGATTTATTTGATGAGAATAAAAGTGGAGTATACCATTACTAAACAGTCAACAAGACCATTTAGCAATGATCCCCACCCAAATTGGGTGACGAAACCAGCTCAAGCACTTAGTGCTTTTGGCTTAGGCTGAAAATTTTTTGAGTGGGGATCATTGCTAAATGTGTAATGAACCACCTGTAACGAACCATATTATGGTCTGATAGTGCTGCTCCCACCAGCAGATCGAAGCAGCACCTGATGAGTAGTGGTAGTGATCTGTTGGTGGTACGAAAGCAGGTGCGACCGTGTGGGCGTCTGATCCGTCCGTCAACCATTCCATCCTTATCGACTATTTTTTTTATTCTCCATTTTTACCTCCCCTATTTGTGTTGTCTTCCCCAGGCCTATGAGTTTTTGTTAATACGTAAAGGACAGGGGCAACGAGCGGCGAAAACCCCGCCCAGATCTCCCGAACTGAGCTACAGCAAGCATAGGCCGTTGCTTAGCTGGTTCAGGGGCCCATTTCTTCGCCAAATGGCACGGCCCGACCTTCACGGTAATATGCTACCTTAGGCTCCATCCCCACGGGCATCTTCGGATGCCCACCAAACCGTCCGTTACAAATGGTCTTGTTGACTGTTTAGTAATGGTATACTCCACTTTTATTCTTAAAAATATAAACATGCGCTTATGCTTGAATAAAGGGTAATGCGATTTATTTGATGGCCTACTCTCTATGATATCAAACTTTTTCTCGGGCACTTTAATGACAAAGTCGGCAATGAACAGCATCATAAGGGCACAACAAGACTAATTGATTTGGGGCGACCGATAGCGCAGTGCGTTGAAGCATCAGTCTCATGTTTGACTACCAGTGTTTCGGGCTCGAATCCCGTCCACGACGACGTTTGTGGCCATGGATGTGCAGGAGGTGCATGCTGGCAACTGCATTCTCCGAAACCAGATTATGTCAACGAAACGTCAACTGGGCGACATGGAACAGTTGACGAGCTGCCCCACAAGGGGTTAGGGCAATTGAGTAGTAGTAGTAGTAAAGACTAATTGATTTCGCCAGCAGTAAAAACTTAGCCATAAGCTCCACAGGCTTCCAGCATCGTAATATACGTAAAATAGCATGGAGGTCACCAGGAGGTATTACATCGAATCAAATTTACCACTGCCTCGTTGAGAAAAGGGCTTTCTCCAGCATATTGAACGTAAGAACCCTACGTAGAGCCAATTGCGACTCGGACCACTTTTTTGAACTGCCAGGATGCAATTACAAAGAAAAACGAAACTTATCGACCATTTGTGGAAAGACCAGCACGAGCCAGGGAAAACAATAATCGCGAGCTTAAACGATATGCAAAGAAACTGTGTCGACTAAAACAACATAAATATTGCAACTACAAAATCTCAATCTCAACTTGACGAAAACCTAAATAGAAATGACATGCGAGCAATATTTTGGGCGGTCAGGTCTGTGGAGTAACTCACGGGCAAGTCTACATAGCACCTCCGCGTGGTGGCCGCTGGCAACTTCGCGAATAGCGAAGGCTGAGCTATGGGGCCGGTTGCGTGTACTGTCGCATTACGCGAGTACCGCCGTTTTGCGATATGTACGCAATCGACACACTCCCTACCTGGCCAACTCTTGTGTTCTATAGTTTTGGCGAAGGTAGCCCATACGGAGTGTCAGATGACCTAAATCCCCGGGGTGTTATGCGACCATGCCCATCGGGGGAAGGTGACCAGGGACGCAAATGGTCATCACTAACGGAGCAAGTTACTGCCACACACCTGTACAATAACCAGTTGTATGGGTAGTGTAAACTGTCTCCCCGACCGTACGTTGGCAGAGGGGCGCCTATGAAACTCTCTGCATAGGTGACACGGCGATCAGGTGTGAGGCTGGAGCTGGTGACTGAGGTGAAAGTTCACCTGCGGGGTTCTGGATCCAACACTTCACTTTGCTCCTTTCTTACACCTGGTGAACCGTGGTCTACAGAGTAGCGATCTGTTAGACTAGGAGAGAAACCTTGATTTGCTTCAAGGGTAGCAGGTGCAGAGTGGCATAAACGCCTACGGAACTTTCGGGAGGTCGCGAGGGAGTCTGCTTCGCGGCACAAAGAGAGGAAAGGACGGCCGGATCGTCATAATGTTCCTATAGGGGCGGGGAGTAGCGGGAAGCAATATGCTGGCAGTTGCCTCGGCTGTGGTCCGAGAACGGGAAACCCAAACCTGAATTAATAAAAACAAGAATATGGAATTAGACAAAGACATTCTTGGAGGAAGTGGCTGGAGATATTCCAATGAGATGGACAGCGACGACTCGCAAGGGTTGAAGAGGTTAATCTCTGAAGAAGACGCTCCAGGGGAGAAGGGAGGCGTTGTTGGAACGGACAATGACGCGCCAGAAGGCGCGGAGAGGTTAGTTCAGAAAACGCGCACTCTGATTGACGATCGATCTGCCGACTCCGAACCAATGCGGATCACAAAAAGTGAGAAACAGAGGATGAAGAGGAGGCGTCGAAGGGAAAGGCAGGCTATTGGGAAGATCTCGAATCAACTCGATGAGTTAGGGCATGAGGAGTCGACTCCGGAAGTGGAAAGACCGGTGAAGAGATTCAAGGGCGGAAACCCTGGAAACTCAAAACCGGACCAACCACGGGGGGACAAGAGTCCTCGTGGAAAGACTGTTCCACTTGGTGGACCACCCGCAAGGGAGGTTAACCAAGGTGAAACAGTAGAGCGTGCGAGCCAGCGACCAGGCAGTGGTGGAAAGAGTACTAAGAGGCCGAAGGCAACCAAAAAAGGGAAACCTAGCCAGGGAAAGCAATCTTTTGCACAAGTGGCAGGAAGAGACCTTACCCTGGGTATCACCAACTTGTCGCAGGAGGGGACTCTAGGGACGACACACCTGAACGCTTTCAAAGCGTCTCTCTTGTCTGCTCTGGATAACCTCAGTGAAGGTGTTGGTGATATAGGTTTTGTTGGCAATGCCAAACTGGTCGACGGATTCATTACCATCACGTGTAAAAATCAGGCGACCAAAAGCTGGCTTATCAACACTCAGCAAACCCTGACCAATTTATGGGAAGGTGCCAACCTGAGGGTGGATACCTTGCATGTGTTGCGTGACGAGGTAAGGATGATCATCCTTGCTCATGGTTGTACCGACAGCAAGGATATCATTCTGAAGAGGCTGCAAAGGCAAAATGAATGCGTGAAGGACACTTCCAAGTGGAGGGTTACTCACGAGGGAAAATTTGGCAATGCAGAGAAGGGGGGCAAGATGCTCACGGTATGGTGTCCAAAGGAGGACGCGAAGGCTATTGAGAACGCAGGGGGGAGACTCAACTGCGGTCTTGATCAAGCCATTGTGAAATTCAAGAGGAATGTCCGGTGAGCTGAATGTCGAAGTTAGAGCGGGGGTAGATGATTCCGCAGGGAGGAGTCTATCAGGGATGGTGGCGGGCCCGCACAAAGAAACATTAACTGTGTGCCAGCTGAATATTCACCACAGCAAAGCGGCATCAGCGATTATGACGAGATGCTTTGATGAAGAGAAACTGGACATAGCTTTGACACAGGAACCCTGGATTTTACAAAACATAATTAGGGGTTTGTCACAACAAACCGCAAATTTGTACCATGCACAGGTGGACGGTAAAATAAGGATATGCATCCTGGTGCGTCATGGAATACGTGCAGTATAAATGATGCATCTCTGCTCGCCTGATCTTACGGTAGTAATGATCGGCAGTGGTGCAGGATCATTCCTAATTGCATCAGAATATCTCCCTTATGATGCACCAGAACCACCTCCATCAGAGGAAGTAGAAAATCTGGTAAGATATTGTAAAGAAAGAGATATGGCCCTGATCATAGGCTATGATGCCAATGCGCACAACACTGTGTGAGGCAGCACAGATGACAATCCCAGAGGACAGCAGCTGCTAGAATTTGTGGAAAAGTACAATCTGCTGGTAGCAAACAAGGGGGTCGCTCCCACCTTCGTGGATGCACCAAGGACTGAGGTGATCGACATTACCCTAAGCTCTGTTAATATGCTTGACAGAGTTCAGAATTGGAGAGTGGTGGACAGGCTAACCATGTCTGATCACAGGGCTATCCAGTTTGAAATTCTGTATGGCAGAAAACGGAGTAGCGAACGCAAACGTATAAGAGTGCCAAAAAATACTGATCGTGTTAAGTACGAGACATATTTACCTATATTTGAACAAGTCGAGGATATTCAAGACGGAATACCTCGGAATACGGTCGAGATAGAGCGAACAGTGGAACAACTGAACTCCGCTATTAATCGCGCCTTCGAACACGCTTGTCCCTCCACAGTAGTGGACGAAAAGGACCCAACACCATGGTGGATTAGGGAACTGGAGTCTATGAAAAAACAGACAAGGAAAGCCTTTAACCGTTACATGAGGGAGAGAGACTCTCACTCTTGGGAACTATACAAGGATAAAAAGAGGCAGCTGAAGGATACGTCGGAAGTATGCAGATTACAGAAGATGATATCGAAAGACACTGTTTCGAAAATGGGGTTGATACGCAAAGTTGATGGTTCCATGACAGAAACAGTAGAAGAAACAGGCGCTGATGGAGGTACATTTTCCTGGAAGCTTCAAGTCAGACCAACCATGGCCTCAAACTAACATGGGAGCTGGTGGGGGAAGTCAACAAGAAGCTGAGAGGATAATAACTCCAAATGGAGTCAAAAGTGCTATAAACTCTTTTGCTCCATTTAAAACGGCTGGAATGGACGGAATATTCCCGGCACTATTACAGTGGGGCATGAGCGCTCTACTAGATAGGATCCGGAATATATTCGTCGCCTGTCTTTCAGCAGGCTACATCCCGAAGGAGGGAGGCTAAAGTGGTCTTCCTGCCTAAACCGGGAAAGAAAGACTATACAGAGGCAAAGTCCTTCAGGCGGGTTAGCCTTACATCATTCCTGTTGAAAACAATGGAAAAGGTGTTGGTGGACTACCTGGAGAACACCACGCTAATGTATAGTCCTCTGAGTAGGTGCCAACATGCTTATAGAGCAGGCAGATCTACGGAAACCGCTCTACACGAACTTGTTAGAGTTGCGGAGAGAGAGATTAACAATGGCGGGATCGCTATGTCTACTTTTATGGATATAGAGGGTGCTTTTGATAAAATCTCCTTTACCAAACTAAGGAACGCCCTGATTGAGCGGGGGATTGATTACATTATAATTAAGTGGATCCACTCTATGCTTAAGCAGAGGGCGATAAATCTTAGCAGTGGATGTGACAGAATACGGGGTAAGGTAGTCCGAGGATGCCCACAAGGAGGTGTTCTTTCGCCTCTACTGTGGAACATCACCGTGGACAGTCTTCTCTGGAAGCTGGACTCGATGGGCGTACACACTGTAGGATACGCCGATGACTTGGCACTCACGGTCAGTGGAAAGTTCATGGACACAATTCTAGGTTGCATGGGACAAGCTCTCAAAGTAACCGAAGAATGGTGTAATGAGCAAGAGCTAACCATAAACGCTAGTAAATCAAACACTATGATTTTTATTCGTAAGAGGAAAGACATAGAGATAACTCCCTTATGGCTTTTTGGTTCGGAAATTAAGGTGTCCAAGGAAGTGAAGCATCTAGGAGTTACCTTAGATGCGAAACAAACTTGGAATGTTCACGTTGATGAAAAGATCCAAAAAGCGAAAAGGATTTTGCATCAATGTAAGAGAGTGTGTGCTCGTAGGTGGGGAATTTCACCTAAAGCGACACACTGGATTTACACAATGATGGTAAGACCTATTCTAGCCTACGCATCAGTGGTATGGTGGCCAGAATACCACAAAGCAGAAGCTAGATGGGGTACAAAGGATAGCTTGCGTAAGCATATGTGGTGCAATGCGCACCACACCAACGCGAGCAATGGAGGCATTGCTGGGACTGCCGTCGTTGGACTTATTTATAAAGAAAACGGCGGCGCGGCGGCAATACGCATGGAAAGGGATGCCATGTGGCATCGCTTTGGAACTAGCAGCGGTCATAAGAGCATCCTAGACATTATTCATGATGAGGTCAGGGAGACTCTAATGCCGGTAGAAGGCATGAGTAGACGTAGGGTAGTTGAAAGACTACACAAGACTCACATTGCAGATGGAAACATACATAATGAATGTATGTACAATGACATCAGCATTTTTACTGATGGCTCTTTAATGGACGGTAAAGCGGGGGCGGGGGTTTATTCTGAAGAGCTAAACCTAGCATGTGCGCTTAGTCTAGAAGAGTATGTGTCCGTATACCAGGCAGAGATGCTTGGCTTGTTGCATGCGTTGGACCACCTGCTTGAAGGTCAGGTGCGGGGGAAGAAAATCCTTATTGCACTGGACAACCAATCGGTGATCAGACGCATGCAGCAGACGAACATAAACTCTAAACTGGTACTAGAGTGTGTCCGGAAGCTCAACACGTGTGCCTCAGGAAATGAGGTTACGCTGATGTGGGTAAAAGGACACATAGGTACAACAGGAAATGAGGCGGCGGATGCCCTAGCAAAACAGGGATCTGCGGCAACTTTCATTGGCCCAGAACCCAGAGTTGATCTGGGGAACGGCATGATTGGAGCGAAGGGTGGGAAGTGGATGGACTCCATGCATCAACAAAGATGGCAGAAGCTAGTCACTTGCAAACAAGCTCGGAATGCAATGACCAGCCCTTTAGGCAGGGAAGCGAGAAAGGTACTTAGTTATAAACGGAGTACCCTAAGCTGGATAACTGCCTTCACAGGGCATGGTAATTTTAAGGCTCATCTGGCCAAGATGAAAATCGGGGAAGATGACGTTTGCAGGCTATGCCTGGAGGAGGCCGAGACGGCAGCACACATTGTGTGCGAATGTCCAGCACTGGCTAGCACGAGGTTGAGGATCACAGGCAGGCACACGATAAGTGTAGAAGCCATGAGTGAACTCAGCTTCAAACAAATGCTAGCAATAACACGGGACTCAGTGATGAAGAAAGAGGTCGACAATTATCAGTCGACATCTGGAAGCCAGTGATGACCAGGAGGGGGCGAAAAGGGACCCAAACGTTAGTGGTCTGCTTCGGCTATCCCCCAGAATATATAATAATAATAATATTTTGTACCGTGAATCAGATGAGAAGGGGATACAAACCGCAAATAACCCTTTGCAAGGACCAAGTAGGCGACATTATTAGTGACCCGTCTCAGATTAAAACTAGATGGGTTCATACTTCCAAAATTTGTTGAACCCACAACATCTCAGTTACAAGCCCTTTCAATTGCAGACGATCCTGATGGCGAACGGATACCCACTATATTACTACTACTTGATCAGTCGAATCCATAAATTAATAGTTAAGATTTAGACAACTGAAAAAGTACCTGACGACTATGTCCAATCCACAAAAAAGGCGACCATCTGAAATGTGAGAATTACAGAGGGATATCCCTATTGTGTACGTCCTACAAAATATTGACAAACATTATTGAACAACGACTAAAAGCATATGCAGACAACATTATCGGCGGGTACCAAAGTGGCTTCAGAGCAGGTCGATCTGCCACGGATCAAATTTTCTCAGTAAAACAAGTACTCGAGAAATGCTGGGAATACGACATCGATGTCTTCCAACTGTTTATGGACTTCCGCCAAGCCTACGATAGTATTGATCATAACGTCTTGTATAAGAAACTACTCGAGTTTGTCCGCCGAAACTGATCGAGTTAATAAGAGCCACTATAGATGTACGGATACAAAACGAGCTGACACACAGCTTCCAAACGGAGTCAGGCCTGAAACAGGAAAATGAGTTCGCACCCATGCATGCAACCTGGCTTTAGAGTATGTCGTCAGAAAAATGAACGAGGTAGACACGAGAAGCTCGCTACTAACAAAATCAACGCACTTAGTAGCATACGCAGGCGATGTCGACATTGTGGCCAACCATGTGCTAAGGAGGAATTCCAAGAACTGGAGTCAGCAGCTTTAGAAGTCAGATTAAAAGTCATCGTATCGAAAACAAAATGTATGACCCAATCTCGAAGAACGGCGCCTAACAGGCAAAACATCACAATGGGTGAATACAACTTCGAGTAAGTAAACGAATTTATTTACTTGGGGGCCCTACTATCAAAGGGCGGTAACGAAAAATATGAGATCCAGAGACGAATAACAGCAGCAAACAAAACGTTTTACGCAGTCCTGCCCAAAACGACGTCCACACTAATCCACAAAAATAACTAGCTGCGCATCTATAAAACATTAATACGACCTGTGCTGCTCTATGGATGCGAAATGTGGACCTTAACACAAGGGTCAGAAAAGTTGATCGATACGTTCGAAAAAAAAAAATCCTGCGGAAGATATTTGAACCAGTCAGTACTTTAGCTAGCTACAGTAGCTAAAGTACTGAAAAAGGGAGAAGGTAGCTCCCGAAATACGAATGTTTGGAATTGATGCCTCATCCCGCGACACCGACAACCAAAGAAAAGGGACCACACAGGACCATACCATCCACAACACAGAAGAGGACCACACAGGAACATGCCTAGTCTATTTATAGATTAGAGGCCACTTGACGTTGATCCTGCACGTATGCAGGGAGACTTGTTTGCCGACTTTTGAATTGAAAGGACGTATCCTTCTGCCAGTAAAATTGTATCTTGTCTCAACATAACGATAAAGCGACTAATAAATTGTATTTGAATTGTTTTGGAATTCTTGTCGCCTTTTCCGTTTATTATTAGTAGTGCTATAGTGCACTTGGTCCGTCGCAGTTTAGCAAGTTTGTTTGGTGTTCATCGGAATAACAAACACGTATATACTCTGAATAAATATATTTATAGTAGGAGAAGCTATGTATTTATTATTTAACTAATGCCCTTATGAATAGAACCCGTCTAGAGATAACCAAAGTTGCTGCGGTCACGACGGGACACTGGTCAATGAGAGAGCATGCGGCTAGACTGGACATTCCCTACAATGAGCACTGTCGATGCAGGGATAGCGTGGAGAAGTAGACTCTGCCACATTACCTTTGCGAACGCCCAGCTCTAACCAGGGCGCGGCACGGCAGTGCGTTTTCCACAGATATATCCGAGACAGGTGTCTCATGGTACAGGGGTGACAGTTCGTTTTCTCAATGCGACAGGTTGGATCTGAGCTAGCACCCCGGATAACCCGCGGCTTGCGATGCCTGTGGAATCAAAACTGCGCACACCAACCAACCAAAAAAAACAAAAATTATACTCCGCAAATAAGAGAAGAATGGGATGTGAGCAGGATAAAAAACAATCCCACATACCTTAAGTGACAAATCAAATTCGAACTATTCGAAAACTCCTTATTACACTCTGTACATTTGTGTTTTCGTTCGCCCCGATGAACTTTTCGCATGTGCTCGTTTAAATAGGACATTTTCAAAAACTCCTTCTGACACACTTTACAACTGAACAATTTTATATTGCTATGTGTCGCGGAATGGCTGTTGAGATCCTTAGCAGTCTTGAAGCTGCGCAAACATTCACTACATTGAAAACTACGTTCTTCGGAATGTGTGACCAGATGTGTTTTCAAATTGCTCGACGTTGTGAAAAACTGACTGCAAATATCACATTGAAATCGCTTCTCGCCCGTGTGAATTCGCATATGAAGCGTTAGATTGCTGGTTTGTGTGAAACGTTTTTGACAAAACTGAAAAAATGGAAGAGAGTTTTTAGAATAGTTGGCGGTAGTAGTAGTTACTTTCTGCCATATACTTTGCACTGAAACGGCTTTTCTCCAGTATGTATTCGCATATGTGTCTCCAAATAGGTTCGGTTATCGAAACTTTTGCCGCAGACCGTGCAAATAGCTGGACCTTTTTTGTTCGATTTTGTGTCTCCTTTGTCAGAACACGCATTCTTTACTGGAGTTTCCTGAGAATTGAGAAATTTGGATGAATATTAGGTTCGGTTTTCTTTATACTAACAGTACTTACAGTCACTATTCCATTTTTATTCTCAATTGGATATTCGATACAGTTTATTTGATCACAATTTCCTGTTTGATCAGTATCTGCAGCTACTGTCGCAACTTGTTCTTGAACGCAGAAGCCGCCGGAGTCTTCTGATTGTGTCAAACTGTTAACGTCGATTATAACATCATTCAGGACATCGTCGTCTGCTGTTGATAACCGTGATTGATTTTCATTGAGAATTTCGCAAGCGATATTGACAGCGTCGTATATTTCATCGTCTTTAGTGAAACCGGGTGATACTTCGGAGCTTGTAGTCGTTTTCATGTAGTTCTGATCCGTGTCGGTTCGGATCGTATTATAGTTGAATCCTTTATACATGTGGAAGTATTCGTTCAGTCGAGCGTTGGAATACTCACACTGTTCCTTTAGGTTATAAGCATCAATTAAGCGGCCTATGCATGTTTGACACAGCCACGTTGAGAGTCCGTAGAGATTGTCAACCTGAGAAAGAAGGTAGATTTTGTAAATAATATTTCTGGATATTTATAGTTTTAAGGTGGTAGTAACTCTTATCAAAATCCGTCGTTCTTGCCCTTGCCAAAAAATGGTAGCTAAAATTGTTATGTTAAGATTGAGGGACCACCAACTGAGCCTTCTAGTTGATGAAGAGCTGATCGGCTTTCGATCCGGATTCTCTTGTGTCGATCACATTAACACCTTGTAATGAACCCTATTCTGGTCTGGTTGTGTTGCTTCTACCGGCAGATCGATTTCAGCATCTGATGAGTAATGTTCTGTCGGTGGTACGAAACCAGAGGCCGAAGGTCCCATTACACCTGGATCCCGATGGGAGCGCGAGAGCAATTGAGCTGTTCACCGACTATTCCATCCTTATCGCCTCATTTTTTTGATTCCCCATTTTTGCCTCCCTTGTTTGTGTTGTCTTCCCCAGGCCTATACATTTTTATTAATACGTAAAGGACAGGGGCAACGATCGACAAAAAACCCCGTCCACGTCTCCTGTACTGAGCTAAAGCAAGCATAGGCCGCTACTTAGCTCGTTGAGGGGCCTTTTCTTCGCCAGATGGCGCGGCCCGACCTTCACGGTCATTATGCTAACTTAGACTCCGTCCCCACGGGCATCTTCAGATGCGCACTAAACCGTGGGATATTCCCCTTCACTTGATTTTCGTTGATTTCGAGAAGAATTTCAACGATGTGAATCGGAAAACTACATTCTCTGCAAAGTCACCCGCAAAGGAGAGGAATTTTTCAGAAGCTGTGGGTAAGCATTTTTTGGCCCGAAACAATATCAAATGAAGAGCTGAGTAAACATACGGGTCAAGTGCCAATCGACGAATTGCTACACAGCCCAGGGCAGATCAAAGGCTAAGGGGAAACAGGAGGTCCCCTGGGTCGCCGACTCTGAACGGTTGCCAAAAAGGGCGCTATGAGGAAAGCCCAGCTTGAGAGTGAATTTTGTCAATTTAAAGCTGAACGTAGTGTAATTCCTTAAATAGTTCGTGATTTACAGCTCAAATTTACACGCGTGAACGATTCAATTTCGAGCGTTAAGATCGCCACACTTGATCCCTCACAGCCAGGACCGAACTTCCATCGATCCGTCAATTTCATAGAATGTGCTCAAAAAATAAACTCCTTCTTTCCACAGTTCTATGAAATTGATGGACCGATGGAAGTTCGGTCGTGGTTGTGCGCGATCGTGTGTAGTGACCATTAGGTTTTATTTTCCATTGAAAATGACTTAAGCTTGCACAAAATGGTTTGCGAAACGGGGTGGAAATGAGCAAAATTCTTTTCCGCCCATTCAATTAAATTGTCGTGGTTGCGCGTGTTCGCGAACCATTTAGTTCGATCATCTGTTGCGATCATTGAGTGCGTTCTGGATCTTAAATGTTGCATTTTCGCCTGCGTATCAATCCGTCGATTCGCATCTGGCCCGTACGCCAACTTAGCTCTACATTTGATATTGTTTCGGGCCAGAAAATTCTTAGAATTCGACGAAGACATGAGTTAACGAAAACTTGCAGTTTTCTGGTAACGCATACGAGAACTTTCCATTGTTCTTACGGCAGCCAGTTCTACGCACCGCAGCGACCCATTTTACAACGGCCAAGAGCTGTCAAAACCCTTCAATGCAAGAAGGAAAGTGTGTTTGTATGTTACATGCCTCGTATCGTCTTTTTTATGTTCACTGGGAGCAATACATCTCGGCGCAACTGCTCTCAGTGCTACTTCTCCGCGCCGGCATTGAGAGAAACCCAGGACCATGGATCTGCTGCGTATGCGACAGAGTGCTGCACCCAAACGCGACTACGGTGAGATGCAATTGCTGCAATCAGTGGCGCCACCTAAGATGCTGCTCTGGACTTAATCATCACAGGTACTGAAATTCCTCCTTTACTGCCAGTGCAGGAACAACATCCAACACCATCGAGCGCTCAGACAGGTTCACAGTCATCCCCTATGACTCCTGCTAACAGTTCCATAGGATTTCTCAACACAATCTTACGCCTGAACCACCGACTGCCATCTTCAATACGCTCTTACTCGTCCAACTCTTGCAATGGGTTGCAGAAAAAAATCGCCGAACTCGCATCATTTATGGACAGACATCGCATCCAAGTTGGAGCCATACAGGAGACGAAACTTCACTCCAACTCGTCCCTCAACACACATGGTAGCTACGCTATTCAGGAAAGACAGGTTGACCAACGCTGGAGGAGGGCTTGCCTTCATTATTCACCATTCCGTGCAATACCGGGAAATCGATATCACTAGCAATGATAACACCATGGAAGTGCCGGCCATCGCCTTAAAATCGGGTAATGTTGATATCGAAATTTACAATATTGACATCCCACCGGTATCCGGTTGTCTCTCAGGATACCACGTAAATATCAACCATTTCTTACCGGTCAACATCGCCTCCTGCTCGGTGACTTTAATGCTCACCATAAACTCTGGTACCCAACCTCAGCAACGACGCCAGAGGAATCTCAATAGCTGAATAGTTTGATGCCTCCGATTTCTGTACCCTAAATGACAACATCGCCACTCGCATCGCCGGTACATGTTCCAGTTCTCCAGACATTACGATCGCTAGTGCTAGCCTCATAAACGAAACACAATGGGAACCGGTCCTAACACTATCTTCAGACCAACTACCAATCGTGATAAGGCTTGACAAACCGACAAACATCATATCTGCCGAACACCGCACGTTTGTCAACCACAATAAAGCTGATTGGAACGGTTTCACCTCCTATACCAACGCTAAATTCCTCGCTCTGCCAACGCCAACCGACGTTGGTACAGGCGAATCAAACATAAGGAAAGTCCTGAACAAAGCGGCTGCGAAGTTCATTCCTGCAGGACGGATTCCAAAAATTCGGCACAACTTTCCAACCACTGCCGCCAGACTGGCAGACGAGAGAGACAGCATCAGGAGCGTAAACCCGGACGACCCCATAATTCACGAGATGAACTGCGAGATCCAAAGGCAAGTAGCCGAAGACAGGGGGTCAAAATGGAGCACCCATCTGAATAACTGCAATCTAACCACAGGGTTGAGCAAGTTATGGTCGACAGTCCGTGCCCTTTCCAATCCACCAAAACAGAAAGGGAACGTCGCTATTCAGTTCGGTGAAAATTCAACAAGTAACCCTATCCACTGCGCGAGTCGTTTCAATAAACAATTTATTGAACACCCCGCACCAGGCAGACTTAAGCGCAAAATTCGTAGGAGGATTCACAACCGAAACAGACAGACAAGTTTACAAGTTTCTTTATTGAGACTTCAAGATTACAATGTATGTCACTTATTATCTAATGATGTTGGACTTCTGACAGTCGCAGTTTGTCAGAAAATACATATATAGCATATAATTCGACAATTTCAATTTGTTTGCCAATCTCGAAACAGACAGACAGCATACCTGTTTTCACCACGGACGAAGTAGTTGCAGCAATAAAGAAGGCGAACAACTCGAAAGCATTGGGACCAGATGGCATTTCAATGACTATGCTCAAACACCTCGATCTGCCAGCCATCAACTATCTCACCGCTACTTATAATCTAACCATCTCCTCGCTGACCGTTCCGGAAATCTGGAAAAAAGGGAGAGACATCCCAGTATTGAGACCTGGGAAGAAAGCGACACTCGGCGAATCCTATCGTCTAATAACTCTACTGTCACCAGTACCCAAAACGCTTGAAGCACTAATCCACCCTGTTCTTACGGCCCACATCCAGCTCGCAGATCACCAGCATGGCTTCCGAGGCATGCACAGTACGACCACGGCCTTGGATGATATTACATCCCGCATCCATAATGGACTCAACCAGGCTCGTCCATGTCAAAGAACAATATTGGTAGCGCTTGACCTGTCGAAGGTCTTCGACACTGTCAGCCATTCAGCGCTTTTGTCTGACATCAATTGTTCATCGCTTCCGACGCAAATAGTGAAATGGATTGCCAATTATATCGCAGGCAGGCAATCCTTAACATTAACAGAATTTAGGAGCAGCAAATTAAAGCTTAGGAACAAGGTGTACCTCAAGGAGGAGTTCTATCTCCTATCTTGTTTAATCTATACTTATCAGGACTCCCAACACCACCTGAAGGGTTCGACATCATATCCTACGCTGACGACTGCTCCATTCTGGGAACAGTGAACAACAGCGGATATGTGCGAACGCATCAACGGTTATCTTGAAGAACTTAGCTCGTTCTTCATAAGCAAGAACCTTACAGTCTCAGCGTCTAAATCCCCTATTTACCACCTGGACGAAGGAGGTCAAGATGCAGCTTGAAATCTCGATTGGGAATCCAATTCCTACTATAAACCATCCTAAAACCCTAGGAGTTACGCTGGACAGCATGGCCACATCATTACCCTATGCCTCAACCGTGTGCGACAGGATGCGTAGTAGGCATAAGATCCTCAAAGCCTTGGCCGGTAGTACCTGGGACAAGGATAAGGAAACTCTACTGGTCACATATAAAGCAGTCAGAAGATCAGTGGCCAACTATGCGGCTCCTGTGTGGTCGCAGAATCTCTGTGACACACAGTGGAAAAAGATTCAGGCGTGCCAAAATGCCGCTCTCCGTACTGTTACTGGCTGTCTCCTGATGTCATCCCAGGACCATCTACATCAGGAAACTAGGATGATGCCTTCAAGGGACCACAACCAGCTTCTTGCCAAGCAATACATGGTGAGTTGCTACCGAAGTGATCACCCAAACTCCAACCTTATGGACAAGGCGCCGCCGCCCAGACATGTCAGGCGCAACTTGAGGGACCCAGAAAGGGATGTCCAGAGGTACAAAAGGGTTCCCTTTGATAGTGGCGCACACAGGTCGGCCATCGCAGCGATACATCAGTCAATCGCAGGTTTAAGTCCGAATCCAGTTTTCTCGTCCGTTCATTATCTATATCTTTCTCGTCCATACCACCAATGATACCTCCCGAAGAGGAAAGACTTCCGAAAACTACGAGAACGACACTCGCCCAACTTCGGTCAGGCTGGTGTTCACGACTGAACTCCTACCTATCCCGCATCGACCAGGACGTCTCAAACATCTGTCCTGCCTGTATAGTAATGGAGCCCCTGGAGCTTCAGTAACAATGAGTGCGTTCAGAAGGTGGCAAAAGAGCAGAAACCGCTCGCGAGCAGCTCTGCAACTGCTCGCGAGCAGCTCCGGAGCTACTCGATTTGGAGTCTGCACCTGCTGAACGCTACTTCACCAGCTGACAAATCGACCAGCTGAAAGCTGACGATGACAATTTTAGACGTCAAATGCCGAAAAGTGGAAAATACATGAATCCCACGCTGTCCATTACAAAAATCACGAACAACGAAGAAACAAATTCAAAAGCACCCGAAAACCAAAGAACTAGAAGCCGAAAACGGCGAAAACACAACAACCAATTTGATAACTGTCAAAACTCGAAACTCGCAACATGAGCGTGAGGTTGAAAAAGAAGAAGAAGAACCTGAGCACTGATCAGTGAGCAGAAATATTTCTTGCTCGGTGAAATTTGATCATGCTCACCCGAGCAGAAGTTGCTCGGTCACTTCTGAACCCGCTCGTTCTGAACATGTTCGCTGAGCGGAAGTTGCTCAGTTCCTTCGGAACGCACACAATGCTACTCAGTTAGACGAAGTTGTCCACCTTTTCCACAGGCTGCAATAGACTTAGGATTTCTTTTTCGCAATGGCGGGCTAAGAACCTTGGTATTGTTGGTATTAATCTTTAGACCAACCCTGTTGTTGTAGCCATGGTCAGAAGTTCGTTGTGTGTGCTACATGTTGTGTTGTTCTTCGTCTTCCTCGGTGTTAAGTGATAGGAAGATAGCTGCCTCTACGGGCTTCTCCCACAGCGATCTGGGGGTTAGATGTGTGGGTGCAGCTGGGCATTTGAAAATGTGGTCCACATCATGAGGTGTACCACTGCAGGCAGGGCATGTGTTCGTGACATCCCGATCAATGCGAGATAGGTAGGAGTTAAGACGCAAACACCAACCCGACCGAAATTGGGCAAGTGTCGTCCTCGCTGCTCTCGGAAGCGTTCTCTCATCAGGAGAAATGGCTGGTGGTTGTGTCGAGAGAACTTTATTTGGACCGCGATTGATCCTTGTACCTCCTCGTGGTGTATTGCTGCGATGGCTGTTCTGTATGCGGTGTTGTCAACCCTGCTTGCTTCTTCTCAAGATCTAAGGCTTCGTTCACATGTGAACGCTGAGCACCGAATATTGCATTGAAAAGCATCAACAAGAGATGGGAACGACTCAAATGGTCACGAATGCTCATGAATTCATGTTTTCCACGTAAGAGCAGAAAAAGTTTCTTGTTGTTGTTGTTGTCACGTCTAAACGAAGCATAACGTCATTACGGATAGATCCACGATTTTGTGGGAGTAGGCACCGTCACCGTAGTCAGTTACACTTAGACCGGCAAAGAAGTAGTCGCTAGCCGGTCTTATTAGGTTTTTTGATGTCTACTCGGGGCTTAACGGTTAAATACTCACCCTAAACAAGTCCATTTTCTGAATCATATCAATCGGTCGTACAGTGAATGCTTCACTATAAATTGATATGGCGGCCTCTCCTTTCAGACAAATACGACAAATCAAGTTTAAATCGAAATAGGGAACATGGTCCATAGCAATTTCACGAAACTAGTCGCCAAAATATATTTTCCTTTTACCAACCGAAGCGTTTCAGCTGTAAAATTGCGAGGAATAGCGTGTTAATCTGGACTACTCCAACTTCCCGATTTGTTTACCTGGTTGACAATTCGGATAGAAGTAAACAAAAAGATGTCAATGTGGAAAACGCACAGTTCAGTTTATCACCCTGAATGTTCCCACTTCTTATTCTTCCCAATCACGAATGTTCATCGTTGCATTCGAATCCGCCTAGCTAAGACATCGACTATTGCGGAGTGGTCTGAAACAAGGCTACAATAATTTCGGAGTTCTGGAATTTATTGTAGCACAGTTTCTGTTCTGTGGTGCAGTTTGCAGTTGTACTGGAAATGTCGTTATAACTGGTCACGTACGTTTATGCCGTGGAACTATGTTTCAGTATATGGCTGAATTATACTATGCGCGAACAACGCGGATTCTGCTGTCAAATAAAGTTGAACCAATGCATTTCAGATGGCGATAAGTACTGTGCGCGAACAACACGTCGTTCACGTCGCAAAAGTTGAAACGAGTTCAACTTTGTCGCAATCAACGAGCCGCGAAGTGTCAATTCACAATATGCATGTGTTTTAAAACTGTGGGTGATCATTTGTTTTGTTGTAAGTTACTGTTATGCGCTTGGAAGTAGGCCTGTTCGGTACTGAGATTTCAGTACCGGTACTTGATATTTTCAAGTACCGGTACCACAAGCGGTATCCCGGTACTCACAGGTATTCGTTCAGTACCGGTACTAGTACCGGTTTATTTCAGTACCGGTATTTTAAACCATGAGCCGTTTTTTTTCAGTACCGGTACTCAATACCTGTTCTTTTCAGTACCGGGATCCGGTACTCAGTACCTGTTCTTTTCAGTACCGAGTCTTTTCAGTGCCTGTTCTTTTCAGTACCGGGATCCTGGGATTTGAGTACCTGTTCTTTTCAGTACCTGATATTCATGATTGATGATTGAACACGGCAGCCAAAGGCGTTGAAAATCTTTTTTTTTAGCAAAGTATCTTTTGGTGGTGCTTTGTAAAAATATCTTTTTTTTTTGCAATGCCTTTGCGATTTGTGTGAATGTGAAATTAAGGGTTTTTGTATGAAAATATAACTCGTATGTTGCGCAGGTTGTGGCTATGTAATCAAGGATTTTTATAAGTGCGTGAGGAGAATGTATGGAAAGCGACGAATGTGCTGTAGATGTAGAGTCCTTCGGTGGCATTTTGGCATTTTAAGTCCTTCGGCGGCGAAAAGGACATTCACGAAAGTCAAGTGAAAAATGGGCAATATGGGTGTCATATGTACCGGGGTGAAGAGGCGAATGTCCAGGAGTACTTTAGATGATATTCCGGATCCTTCGGGGGCGACAAGGATATTCGAAAAAGGATATTTTTGGCAGTGAAGCAAAAAATGATCAACATGGGTGTCATATGAATCGGGGTGAAAAGACGAATGTCCAGGAGTAGTGTAGATGGCATTTGAAGTCCTTCGTCTACTTGCGCAGCATTTCCTCGAAAATAGTTGTACGGGCCAGGACATCGCTCGTCCTATCAACCAGGCTAAATACGCATACGGCATGCTGTCGAAAATCTGGCAGAGTAGTTTTCTCAGCATCAACATCAAGCTGATATTTTTTCGCTCCCTGGTACTGTCTGTACTTTTGTATGGGTGCAGTACATGGAAAGTTTCCGTAGGAGTTACCAGAAAGCTGCAAGTTTTCGTCAACTCATATCTTCGGCGAATTCTAAAAATATTCTGGCCCGAAACAATATTGAAGAAATAGCTAAGGCGGCGTAGGGGTCAGATACTACTACTTTGCCTTAATCTTACTTGGGGTATATCGCGTCAACTACTCCTGCGCGCCATCGTACTCTGTTCTGGACAATAGGGCGCAACTCCCCAGCAGATTTACCCAGTGCGCTACCCTTCTTTGCCACAGATCGACGCCATGTGATTCTAGGACCCCCTCTTAGTCGGCCTTGGTTGGAAATGGGGTTCCATTTCATGACGTGCAAAGCAATGCATTTATCACTCTTCCGCAATGTGTGACCTACCCACTGCCATTTTCGCCTGCGTTTCAATTCGTCGATTAGCATCTGCCCCGTACGCCAACTTAGCTCTTCATTCGATATTGTTTCAGGCCAGAAAATTCTTATAATTCAACGAAGACATGAGTTGACGAAAACTAGCAGCATTTTGGTAACTCTTACGGGAACTTTCCATATACTGCTACCATAAAAAAGCGCAGACAGTACCCGGGAGCGAAACAGGCCCAGCTTGGTCTTGATACTGAGATAACTGCTTTGACAGATTTTGGACAGCATGCCGTATGCGCATTTAGCCTGGTTGATACAAAGAGCGATGTCCTGCCCTGTATCATCTTTTTCGGCAACAATGCTTCCCAGGTAGACGAAATTGTCCACTTTTCCACAGGTTGTCCATGAATATTGATGGCAATAGGTGTCGAATTTCTTTTTCGCAATGTCGGGCTAAGAACCTTTGTATTGTTGGTATTAATCTTTAGCCCAACCCACCCATTTCGCTTCACTGCCAAAAACATCCTTTTTTGAACGTTCTTGTCGACACCGGAGGACTCTAAATTCCATTTATACTGCCCCCGGACATTCGCTCCTTCACTCCGGTTCATATTACACCCATATTGCCCATTTTTCACTTGACTTTCGTGAATGTCCTTTTCGCCACCGAAGGACTTGAAATGCCATCTACACTACTCCTGGACATTCGCTTTTTCACCCCGATTCATATGACACTCATTGCCCATTTTTCGCTTCCCTGCCAAAACTATCTTTTTTCGAGTGTCCTTGCTGCCACCGAAGGACTCTACATCTACAGCACATTCGTCTCTTGCTATACATTCTCCTCACGCACATATAAAAATCCTTGATTGCATAGCCACAACCTGCGCAACATACGAGTTATATTTTCATACAAAAACCCTTAATTTCACATTCACACAAATCGCAAAGGCATTGCGAAAAAAAAGTTATTTTCCCAAAGTATCACCAAAAGATACTTTGCAAAAAAAAAAGATTTTCAACACCTTTGGCTGCCGTGTTCAATCATCAATCATGAATATCAGGTACTGAAAAGAACAGGTACTCAAATCCCGGGATCCCGGTACTAAAAAGAACAGGTACTGAAAAGAACAGGTACCGAGTACCGGGATCCCGGTACTGAAAAGACTCAGTACTGAAAAGAACAGGTATTGAGTACCGGGATCCCGGTACTGAAAAAAACCGGCTCATGGTTGAAAAGAACAGGTACTGAAAAGACTCGGTACTGAAAAGAACAGGTACTGAGTACCGGGATCCCGGTACTGAAAGGAACAGGTATTGAGTACCGGGATCCCGGTATTGAAAAAGAAACCGGCTCATGGTTTACTCAAATCCCGGGATCCCGGTACTCAATACCGGTACTAAAAAAACCGGGATACCGGTACTCTTAGTTTTTGGTACCGGTACTGAAAAAAAACCGGTACCAAACCGGGATCCCGGTATTAGGAACAGGCCTACTTGGAAGTGCATGTTTCTACTCTTGATTCAAAAAAGTGTTTCAAGTTTGTTAGAAAGCCAGTTTTTCACAGCTCAAATGTTTCAAAAGAACGCGAACAAGAGATTTGACTATAACAGGCTGAACAGCTGATTTTCGTTGACTGCGACTTGAGGACGTAATTCGCGCACAGTATAATTCCGAGGTAACTAATCCCAGTGAACTCACCACGATGTAAACATGTCGGATTAGTTGATTAGACTAGCTCTTAGCTCCACTCGCGATACGGTGCTAAACTAAAACATAAAAGAACTACGATTGGGGTAAACCCCAATCATGCAATACTCTAGATGAATTTGAACCTGGTTAAAGCCAATAAATAATTTTGGTTGCAATCTCGGATGCATCGTTAAGACTTTGTTGATCCCATCACCTCTCAGATTTCATCTAGAGTATTAGTTTCTGAGAAAATCTGATTATTAAGTGCGTTCAGAAGGTGGCAAAAGAGCAGAAACCGCTCGGAAGCAGCTCCGCAACTGCTCGCGAGCAGCTCCGGAGCTACTCGGTTTGGAGTCTGCACCTGCTGAACGCTACTTCACCAGCTGACCAATCGACCAGCTGAAAGCTGACGATGATAATTTTAGACGTCAAGTGCCGAAAAGTGGAAAATACATGAATCCCACGCTGTCCATTACAAAAATCACGAACAACGAGAAAACAAATTCAAAAGCACCCGAAAACCAAAGAACTAGAAGCCGAAAACGGCGAAAACACAACAACCAATTTGATAACTGTCAAAACTCGGAAACTCGCAACATGAGCGTGAGGTTGAAAAGAAGAAGAAGAACCTGAGCACTGAGCACTGATCAGTGAGCAGAAATATTTCTTGCTCGGTGAAATTTGATCATGCTCACCCGAGCAGAAGTTGCTCGGTCACTTCTGAACTCGCTCGTTCTGAACATGTTCGCTGAGCGGAAGTTGCTCAGTTCCTTCTGAACGCACACATTGTAAATTATCAAAAATGTGTCATTTTGTATGGGAGGGGGTAGACGGAGTAAGGGTAATCGATTACTTTTTTTGAATCTAACTGATATTGTTAATTAAGTGTTAAGTACAAAATTTCAGCCCGATAAATTGTATACGTACTGAGTAAATTGGCTTAACGTATTTCATGAAATAGTGCAGTTTGTATGGGAGGGGGTAGAAGGAGGGTGAGGATTACATTAAGTTTTATAACATAGGTTACAATTATCATAAAAGTGATATATTAAAAATTTCAAAGCAATATGTTTTATAGTTTCTGAGAAAATCTGATTATTGTAAATTTTCAAAAATGTGTCATTTTGTATGGGAGGGGGTAGAAGGGGTGGAGCGATTTAGCCCGTTCACGAACTTAGCCTTCATTTTTTGTCAAAAATAACGTGTGCAAAATCTGAACTTCATAGCTCAACGCGTTCTCGAGCTAGAGAGGTCACGGACGGACGGACGGACAGACGGACAGACGGACATCCGGTTTTGAGATATTCGAGTGATAATATGAACTTCTGTTTCATTCATTTTTTTCTGCGAGCCTTATTTCTTAGCGTTACAAACTTTGTGGCAAACTTATAATACTCTCAGATTTCATCTAGAGTATAAAAATATGGATCAGGTTTGTGTTTTCGTTGTGGACGCTTGTTTTTGCCGATGATTATGAAGAAGCTACTGGGCTCTTTATATTTCTAAAATTCTCTTCGAACCCAAGCGATAAGCCAACATCTGACGTTTGAAATATTTAGTACCGGTCGGGACAAACACTCCACGAAGTAGAATGATGATCTAATATTATCTAGTTAATACTCCTTTTAGTTCCACGGTATAAATGGGGCCACTACTCAAAACTCTATGGTCGCGTTTATACCGTTGAACTAAAAGGAGTATTAACATTGCCATCTAAAAATACAGGCCTTCGCTCAGCTGATCGTGGTGAGTTCGACTTCTGTTTTGACGTCAATTTTACATCATTAATTTCTTGCCAAGGCAGTGACTGCACACGACGATGTCCCCGGCACGACATACATATGTTTACAATTGGAATTGCGTCAGACGGCATTTTTGTCCTCTAAAAACACACTTTCTGGACACTTGCAGCAAAGTGGTCGAAACCGCAGCCCCGCGGATCAGTCGCAGAGTATCGTGGAACAGTTCACACTTGAAAAAATAGGTACATCTTTTGACCGCACGCATAGATATATATTAAACAGATATGAAATAGGCACAGAGTGGGGGTAAAAATTTGAATATCGAGTTACGGCTGACATATCGGCGCCTGCGCAGTGAAACGCGCACAACACGTATTAATATTTGGCCCAGGGGCCTGAGGAGCGAGGGGCCAAATGCTTCGCAAATGTGAAAATTGTGGCTGAGTGGCCAATGGCGTAACGACATTTACCGAACGTATGGCGACCGCGTGCAAATGGCTAGCAGTGCGCATGCGCGGCTTGGTTCGAAAATAACCTGAAGCGCAGAGTGGGGATAGTACTATTACCAATCTGTTCTATTTAAATCTATGACCGCACGACACATTTTCGTCGCGCACGTGTTTGTTTTCTCGGATCACTAGATGGAATTTCGCGGAAAATAAAAACTAAATACGAAACTCACAAAACCCGGGGACTCGCTGCCATTAGTCGCCGACCGCGACCACTGGATTGTGATTGTGGATACGATGAAATCGTAGAAGTAAGTAATTACGTAATGTAGCCGTCAAAATCAGCTGAGCGGAGGCCTGTATTTTTAGATGGCAATAATTCTGTGGTCGAAAGGCGAAATCACATAACCCGAGATATGTCAAAAAATAGTTAAGTTCCCATTGATATTCAAGAGAAGGATAGAGACAAAAGCTATACGTGACTGTCTGTGAAAGTAACCAAACTGTTGTTTTCCTTTTTTTAGCTGCGATCAGCTGTTCTTAGTTTCGATTTCGTGGGATGACATTTCTCGCCGGTCATTTTGTGCTGAACACGAGATTGCAGTGAAAAATTACATTTTTTCAAGTGAAAACTCTATTAGTTTTGTGAAAATTACATCAAGAACTGTAAAGTGTTGTTTATGTGTTCACTTAGTGGCCTATTTTAAGTGAGACAAGCTACTAATCCCATTAATTTTGGAAAATGGAGTGTGCTATGGAACATTGCCACAACAGATGGATTTCCAGGAAAAGTGGAGTTTCATTTCACAGGTAAGTGTCCTGATTTTGTATCGCTATTAAGTGCATCGTCGCTCTACGTAGCTGAAATGCTTTTAGAACAAAGATATTCCCCGGTAAGTAAGTGTTTTTGTTCGTGGTCCGCGGGTAATTAAAATCTGAACACTTGGGTTATCAGCTGCTTAGTTTTGATTCAGTAGCGCAGCCTTGAAAGTGCAATGTGTGGGTAACCTCTTGAGAGAAGTTGCATAAAACGCAAACGCCACTGGAAAGATGTGATAGTGGTCGTGTAACAACCACATCTAAGCGAATGGTTACCAAAATTTTCCCTTTGTCTACTTCCTGGTCTCCCTATTCCAAGTAAGTTCCCCATAAAATTCGCAATTTTTTCTTCTACATATATGGTAAAATTTTTTGGTGCAAATCGGTTCAATAGTTGCAAAGTTATTATAAGAAATCCAAACGACACATCTCGTTGCGATCAAATTTACAAAATTAATAACATCGTAAGTTATGCAGTTATACCAAATCGAAAAACGTATTAAGTGTCTTCGTATTTCATCATCATCATCGTGGCGCGACAGCCAGACGTCGGGCCACCTGGATCGTTGTCCTCCAATTATCTCGGTCACGTGACCGCGTCCTCCAATTTTGGAAGTCCAGCAGCTGCGCGGCGTCCACACCTACTGAGCTCTCCCAACGAGATCTCGGTCGTCCTCGCAGACTCGTTCTGCATTCATCACTCTCTTAGGCATGCGATCATCGTCCATTCTTTGTACATGCCCTGCCCATTGAAGTCGTTGTAGTTTGACGATTTTCGAGACTTGCAGCTCATCGTACATTTCATACAACTCATTGGTTGTACCGGATGCGCCATCCATCTCGATCGCAAACAGCCCCGAAAATTCGCCCTAGAACCTTACGTTCGTATTTGATTTATGTTATTATTCCAAAATCTACCTTCGCTTACTACTCGACATATTTGGATTTGTGTCATTGGCTAAGTTCATAACACACAGCGGAATCGCAACATGTGGTAACAGTATCAAACAGCCTTACAACAGGTTGTTGTGTTCTGAACTGTACTCGCATCTAGTCATCCCTCAATTGTCAATTGTCAAATTTCCTGTTCAAAACTGACTACTGATGAAAAATCGTATGACAGCGCGAGTGTCATTTCAGGATTGTCATCATATGCTGGTCCTAGCCAGCGGAGAAATTTTTGTGATAGAGAAAATGACATTTTTCACAGCATGTTGTGCCCATCAAAAACTCAGTGGAGAGAGTTCATAAAACAAATTGGCAACAGTATGCAAACGGTTGTGTGTTGTGAACTTAACCATTATTTCAAATTCAAATGTTTATTCAGGGCAGTTATAACTTGACTTATTTATGACATTATTCAAAATTGCCAAATTTTAGGTTTGTGCACATACGTTATTGTCCAAAATTGTTTCTGGCGATTTGTTGCTTATATGTTGATTTGTGGCATTATTCCGAAGACAACCCCATTCCGAAGTCTAGAATATTGTCGTCCCAGAAACATAACTCGCCATGAAATGTTATATAAGAGTAGAGAAAATATTATAAAGGACTTAAAAAAAATGCAGGAAGGGTTTAAATAAAGCCAATTAGCTTCAGAGAGTTGGGTACTAGCTGTTTCAGCTTCCACTTAGCACTATAAAAATAGGAAAGTACGTGTGGTGCACACCTTTGAATTTAACATACTGTAATATTTCCTCTGATGAGCGATTCGTTATTTATTTTTATGCTGAATAATGAAAACACTTCGATTAAAAACACACACTTTACTTATTAAACGAACTAAACACGCGTAACTAACAATTAACGTAAAACTAGCTCAAACTATTTGTTAACGGCGGATAACAATAACGACTATCCTTCTTTCCGCTTCCGAGCGGATACTTTACAACGATCCGACCTCCAGTGAGTGTCGAGTATTACTACTTCTTCTTACTTCCTCCTGTTCTTGGTGACATATCAGCCTTTATATAGCTGCTAATCCATGTACTCGTCAATTAGCGAAGACTCTAGACGTTTCGAGATGTTCTAGTCTCGGGTTTCCACTACTCAACGAAGGTTCGATACTTGTTATCGATCATTCGAGATTATGATGGAGCTTAGTACAGTGTGTGTCGTAAGAGAGACGTACTTCGTACATACAACACTGCCTCCTCCTTAGACCTGTTCGTCCCTAACAGAAGTCACTATGAAGCCACTAACGCGGTGTCATCGGATCCGACTGCGTGGTCTTCATTTTTACTGTTGGCCTCCAACGTTTCGGAACGCGACGCACCACATTATCCAACCAGGCAACAATCTCGTCCGGTTCCTTCCAGTTTTGCTGAAGCCACGAGCACATCTGTTGTCCGCTCCTCAGCACTTCGACCTCGTCGGCAACAGTATCGAACCCGCCATCCACTTTGGCGTCATCCTGCATAAGGTCGTTCTCGAACTCCTTGGAGGTTTCTTGTTGCCTCTCGTCGAGCAATTTCGATATTTCCGCCGATTGTTTCTGCAATTGCTTGTCTAGCCGCTTGACAAACCGCTCAGATTGCTTTGCTTGTTGCTTGGATTGCTCATCAAATCGTTTGGATTGCTCGTCAAATAGGTCGTTAACTCGCTTATCAAACCGCTCGAATTGCTTGGACATCGACAGTAGCAGCCGCATGACAGGGCCCCAGTCTCTAACCGGTTTCGCTCCCGACACGTTGAGATTTTTCGTCAACTTATCCGGAAATTCGACCGTATACGGATCCTGTCCGCTGGCTCTTATCACTTCCTCTAAACGAGCACAAAGCGCGAACGCATCTCCCGTCGTTAACGAATTCCGTTTTGCTAGTTCGTCTTTTAACTCCGCGGTTGTTAATTCCCAGATAGAACGCGGCATTTCAGTTCGTTTTTCACCTCACAAGTTCACAACAGTCAATCGTGCAAATTCTACCCGCGTAGAATGTTCCCGCACTTCACTACAAAGTTTCTCAAAACATACAATCGCGCAACTTCCCGGCGCTTCACTTTCAAGTTTCTCGAAACTTTCCGTTTATTTACACTTCCGAAAATATACCGCACGACTTTCACTTTTCAAACGAACGTTCACTACACGCATGCGAATATCCCACTTCTGACACCAATTGTAATGTTTCCTCTGATGAGCGAAACCAGGTTCGTTAGATATTCTTGTGCTGAAAAATGAAAACACTTCGATTGAAAAACACACACACACTTTATTTATTAAACGAACTAAACACGCGTAACTAACAATTAACGTAAAACTCATCATCATCATCGTGGCGCGACAGCCCGACGTCGGGCCTTGGCCGCCTGGATCATTGTCCTCCAATTATCTCGGTCACGTGACCGCGTCCTCCAATTTTGGAAGCCCAGTAGCTGCGCGGCGTCCACACCTACTGAGCTCTCCCAACGAGATCTCGGTCGTCCTCGAAGTCTCGCTCCGTCGACTCGTTCTGCTTTCATTACTCTCTTAGGCATGCGATCATCGTCCATTCTTTGTACATGCCCTGCTCATTGAAGTCGTTGTAGTTTGACGATTTTGGAGACTTGCAGCTCATCGTACATTTCATACAACTCATGATAGTACCGGATGCGCCATCCATCTCGATCGCAAACAGCCCCGAAAATTCACCGTAGAACCTTACGTTCAAATGTATCTAGCATGTTTTCGGAGGCTTGAGTTAGGGTCCATGCTTCGCAGCCATAGCATAGCACTGGTCGTTTAATGGTTTTGTAACGTAACGTAAAACTAGCTCAAACTATTTGTTAACGGCGGATAACAATAACGACTATCCTTCTTTCCGCTTCCGAGCGGATACTTTACAATGATCCGACCTCCACTGAGTGTCGAGTATTACTACTTCGTGTTCTTGGTCACATCTGCCTTATATATATATGTAGCTGCTAATCCATGTATTCGTCAATTAGCGAAGTTCTAGTCTCGGGTTTCCACTACTCAACGAAGGTTAGAGAATCCGCTAGTGCCCATTCAGTTGACACTTGTTATCGATCATTCGAGATTATAATGGAGCTTAGTACAGTGTGTGTCGTAAGAGAGACGTACTTCGTACATACAACAATACATTAGTACAAATAATGTTTATTAACATTGGCTATGCCCAAATTGAACTATTAACTACTCGTAAAGTAGCAATACTTACTTAAAACACGGCATTCCAATGAGATCCAGTATTTACTGGGGTTTACTAGGTTTTAAAATGTACTATAATGTTTCCTCTGACCGAAGCCGGGTTCGTTAGATATTCTTGTGCTGAATAATGAAAACACTTCGATTGAAAAACACACACACTTTATTTACTAAACGCGTAACTAACAACCAACGTTAAACTAGCTCGAACTATTTGTTACCGGCGGATAACGACTATCCTCCTTTCCGCTTCCGAGCGGATACTTTATAACGATCCGACTTCCACTGAGTGTCGAGTATTACTACTTCTTCTCGTTCTTGGTGACATCTGCTTTTATATAGCTGCTAAACCCATGTCCATCATTTAGCGAAGATTCTAGACAGTTCGAGAATCGGCTAGTGCTCATTATATTTCTCATTGATGGTTCGAGACCATGATGGAGCTTAGTACAGTGTGTGTCGTAAGAGAGATGTGCTCCGTACATATAGGTACAACAGTACTAATGGCTTTATCCCTTGTTGGGCATATCGCAACAACCAATAAATCAGTCCTTAACCGAGGTCAAGTTGGCGCTTCGTTAGCATATAACAAATTTCGGATAATGCGAGTTTCCCACACACATATGCTACTAATTTTCTCACCTTTTACAGCAAACGCTGTGGATAGTCTGCAATCCTTCCATTACTTTTGCCGAGAAAGCGATTAGTATATGATCCGTATTGTGTATACCAGGGCTTTCTAAACTTTCATCATACATGATCCGTTTTTATCATCGAGATTTTTTCGCGACCCCAGACATTAAATATTGTTGTATGTACAAAGTACGTCCCTCTTACGACACACACTGTACTAAGCTCCATCATAATCTCGAATGATCGATGACAAGTACCAACTGAATGGGCACTAGCGAATTCTCGAACCTTTTTCTGTGGAAACCCGAGACTAGAACATCTCGAACCGTCTAGAATCTTCGCTAACTGGTGGATACATGGGTTAGCAGCTATATAAAGGCAGATGTCACCAAGAACGACAAGAAGTAGTATGACTCGACACTCAGTGGAAGTCGGATCGTTATAAATTATCCGCTCGGAAGCGGAATCGGAAAGTAGTACCGTCGTTATTGTTATCCGCCGGTAACGAATAGTTAGAACTAGTTTGACGTTGGTTGTTAGTTACGCGTGTTTTGTTCGTTTAGTAAATAAAGTGTGTGTGTTTTTCAATCGAAGTATTTTCATTATTCAGCACAAGAAAGATATTCCCGAACCCGATTTCGGTCAGCGGAAACATTACAATATGTATAATGCCCGGTTCACATTATTCCAGTCCAGTAATCCAGTCCAGCGATCCAGTCCAGTGCTGGACTGGATCATATCGTCTACATGATTCCAGTCCAGTAGTCTGGCGAGTGTGTTGTTGATTCGGTAACTATAGTAACAATGATTTTTGGGCGAGCTGGAATCAAAAAGTAGACCGACAATCCAGTCACTGGACTGGATTACTGGACTGGATTGCTGGATTGAATTGCTGTCCAGTGCCGGTTCACATTATTCCAGTAGCAGTCCAGCGCTGGACTGGATTGGTTACTGGAATAATGTGAACCGGGCATAAGGTAAAAATTGGTTATTAGGCCAGTAAAATTAAGCCAATTTTGGGGCTTTTTAATAATAATTAGGGAAAAATCTGAAAATAATTTCAATCCCTTCTATAGATACTGGGGCCCTATTACGTAATTGGTTTCGATTGAAAAAGCTATCGAAACGATCAAAGTGGCATCGTGTAAATCGATATCGAATTTCCCTATTTGAAAGTCATCGAATATTCGATTCGATTAGAAAATCGCCGTATCACACAATTCGATTGTTTGGGAAAATTTGTCATTTGCAATCGAAAATTGTTTCGATAGCAAATTGCATTCAAAATATTTGTCGTGCATGTTATAGATTATGTTGACGATGTAAGTATGATTATCTACATTTCTTGTGAATAAATAAATAATGTTATTTATAATTTCAGGGGAAAAACACAAACTTTGCGCAATACAACGCGCTTGTGGAGCATATGGAGAAGAACACAAATTAGCCTGCGGAATCCTTCATGCAAAAGACACTAGGGCCTGTGCTCTCTACAAATGAAGAGCTTTGGCAAAAAAAAACGTTTCTACTTAAAAAGAAAGCCATTGCAATTGAGGAAGAAAAAACTCAAATTAGAAAGGAGCGGAACCTCCAAAAATCAAAAAATGGATTAGGGAACCTACAAATTAAAATGAAACCGGAATATAGAGGGCTACGCCCGCAATCCGAGGGTTTTGTAGCAAGCGCTTATTTTGGTATATAAATATCGGCTCCTTGCTCTTCTTGATATCACTCAGATGGATAGAAAAAACGTAATTAAAATGTCTTACCCACTTACATTTTACATGCTAATTCATATTACGTGATTGTAACGAAACTTAGAACATATTATTGCTTAAGGTGTTGGTTATCGTTGGCCATCAGTATTTCTGACCTCGAACGTGTTTAAGGCGTGCAAGGGTGTGCTAACTGTAACTATACAAATAAACTATTATTGACCTATTCTGAGAAGATATACAAATTCCACTATTTTCCATTTTATATGTTTTTCGAAACCCACTTCCTGTAAGTTTTCATAATTCTAAGTATAACGGTCTCAAAATGCAGGCAAGGGGGGGGGGGGGGGGTCAAATTACGAACTAATATTTTCTCCTCCCCCACAGTTCCCCTTTCTATAAATTTCGAGAAAATGCGAAAAAATGGAATGTACTCATCATTACCTTTCTCACGACACCTCATTTGCTTATATCAGTCAATAAAAAAAATTTGACCTTAATTTCGCCTCTATGTGGACCCCCCTTCCACCCGGTAAAGTTGGCCAATTAAGACACAGCGCCCCCAACCAATCTTTACCCTTTAAAAAATGATTAATTAAATAACTGCAATTCGCACTACGAAAAACAACATGAAAGTATAGTAGTACTCACACCTATGAGGCCGGTAGGTGTATTTTTTGTGTGGATAGTGTCAAAATGCCGAACTTTAAATGAACGTACTATTATTAAATATTATGTGATTATAATGAAACTTAGAGATATTATTGCCTAGGATGTTGGTTATCATTGGCCATCAATATTTTTGACCTCGGGTACGCGTAAGGGGTGCAGGGTTGTGCTAACTGAAACTATAGAAATGTACTATTATTAACCTTTTCTGATGAAATTTCAAAATTCTAGAAATCTAGGTTTTCTACACTAGTAAAATGGCGCTTTTCTGTAAATTTTCATATTTCTAAGTATAACGGTCTCGAAATGCAAGGGGGGGGGGGGACAAACTCGGATGACATATTTTCCCCTCTCCCTCTTTTCCCGTTTCTTCAAATTTGAAAAAAATTTCAAAAATGGAGTGTACTCGACGGTACCTTTCTTATGATACCCCACTTGCCTGTACCAAACGAAAAAAAAATTTCGACCTTCATTTCCCCTCTATGGGGACCTCCCCTTAAAGTTGACCTATTACGACGATTCGCTTTCTCCGGCGAATTATAGTAATTCTACACATTCCTACCAAATTTCATGTATGTAGCTTCAGCCGTTCCTGAGACATTCCATGGACAGACAGACAGACGGACAGACAGACATTTGACCGATTTCATAAGGGTTTTGTTTTACTATAAAACCCTAAAAATGAAAGTAGAATCGGATTCGATTGTCGAATTACATTTCGATACGAATCGAATTACATGATAGGGCCCCTGACTTCAAGAGTAAACACAAAAAATGTGCGGAATAGGACAAACACCCTTGGCAGACCCAGCAAGGAAGTCGAAGTGTAGCATTCTAAGTTAGATATGAGGGTCTCCGAATTGTTAAATATTAGCGCGACGATAGAACCTGAAGGACTGACGTTCAGTGAAACTGTGTTTTTTTTAACCCATGTTTTTATTGTGTATTATTATTTTGCGCAGCGCACAGCAGCTCTTTACAATAATGTTGCTTTCATTGGCGAATAATGACGATGGTTCTCTTTCAAAAGACATCTAAAATATGCTTTCAGCAACCAATTGGTTCTTTCGATGACGTTTCCCCGCCTCAGAATGGTTCTTGTTAAAGCGTGCTTCCCGACTTCCTTCAGCAGTTAAAAAAAACGTATTTATCTACCCGAAATAATTCGGAAAACCTGTAGAGTAGATAATTAGCTTCAGATGATATATCAAGTGGATCCGATGCATCCCGTAATGTCCTGCGACCAACAATCGTATCGCCGCGTTCATCTTCCACATTATACATATAAATATCTCGCTGTACACCCTTATAATCACACATTTCTAAACTATTCATCTCAAAGAAGCAATACTATAACGGACCACTTGACAAATAAAAAAGATGCTACCGAAAAGCTATTAGAAATTATGATAAACATTTTTTAATGAACCGAATTAGAACACTTGAAATTATTTTAAGTTAATTGTCAAACGTCTAATAATTTATTAAAAATCCTTGTATTTGACAGGGAAATTTTCACTTCACATCAGGCAATGCAATTCATTCGATACGAGCGAGTTACATGATACGGAATTGTCATCGAATCGGATTCGATGGTCGAATTATCTTTCGATACGAATCGAATTACATGATTGGGCTCCTGAATACATGGAAACTGAGTTTGCACGGGCGTAGAAAGTGAGCTTAACTTTTGGTGGACGAAAAACCGAGAAATCTGAGCCCTCGAATTTTTAAACAAAACCCTAAAAATAGAAAATAGCCCGTAGGGGTAGCATATTACAGATATATTATTCAAAGTACTGTCCATCACTACTTTCGCCCATCTCTCCGGCAATTTTCGGATTTCATCTCGGAAAAAGGAGGCGTCTTTCGACGCGATCCATGATTGGATCCATTTTTCGACTTCCTCGTACGAACGAAAATTCTGATCAGCCAGGCCGTGCGCCATGGAACGAAACAGATGGTAGTCGGAAGGAGCGATGTCTGGGGAGTACGGCGGGTGGGGCAAGATTTCCCATTTCAGGTATGCCTTGACCACTTTTGCGACGAGTGGCCGAGCATTGTCGTGCTGGAGGATGTCTTTGTCGTGTCTCTCTTGGTGCTGTGGTCGTTTTTCCTTTAATGCTCGACTAACATCAATTGCGTTCGGTACCGATCACCTGTGATAGTTTCATTCGGTTTCAGTAGCTCATAGTATATCACACCGACCTGGTCCCACCAAATGCAAAGCATAACCTTGGCGCCGTGAATATTCGGTTTTGCCGTCGACGTTGAGGCATGTCGGGGCATTCCTCATGACTTTCTGCGCTTGGGATTATCGTAACGGACCCATTTTTCGCCGCCGGTTACAATGCGATGTAGACATCCCTTCGGGTCCGGTCTCGTCTGCCAACAAGTGTAGTCGGATGTGCTAAGTTCTCGCAAAAATCGCGCATTAACCGAGCCATATAAGGCCATCGTGCCCTAAATCTTTTAAAATCGTGTGTGCCAGTGTGGCACGTTTCTAACACACAATTTATTTAGTGAATTTTCGCTAAAGATCGCAGTGGATGAATTAGTTTGTTGCCCGATCCGGGATGCCGGTTTCGTTGGCCGACATTTGAAGTCCGATGTGTTAGTGATAACAAAAACAAAATCGTGCCTGATCCGTGCCTTCTAAGGCCATCGTGACCTGAAATAGTTAAAAACATGTGTGTCAGCGCGGCACGTCACTAAAAAACAAGTTATTTAGCAATTTACTTAGTGATTTTTCTCGTAAGATCGCAGTGGAATTGTCAAGTCTGTTGTCCGACCCGTGGAGTCTTCCGCGTGCTATAGTGCCCTCTTCGAACCAAGTGCTTCCGGGAAGCATCTCCTCGGATATTCTGCCAGCGTTTAAAGTCCTCTTCTGGAGGCTGGTTTTCCTCTTTTTCCTGTTTGCTAACAGGAGATCTCGTAAAGGAATTTTGAGGTTAAACTCTGTGGGTTACCGGTACAACACATTTTCTACAAACTAAGTAAGTTCTAACAAATGTTCTACTCACTAGATCGTCGTCACTTTACGCCTTAGCCAGGATGCTGGGTAAAAAACGCTCTCCTAAAATCCCCTTGAGGGCGTCTCACAAAAAACCACCGTGGCCTCCGCTTATGGCCACCTCACGGGCCCCTTGCAGCGAAGAGGGGGTTGAACCCCTAGTCAACAACTCGTCGTTAGATAGCGAACCAGCTCTCTTTCCTAAGAACCGCAGCAATAGCGCCTTTGGTAGCATCGGTGGAAGAAATAAGCCAGAAGTGGCTCCTCCCAGCGCTCATGCCAACACCTGTAATCAACCCCGCTCCAGCGCCCTAAGCCGTTGCACTGGAGGCTCGCCGTCCCTGCACGGCCGCAACATTGAAGGCGAAATTATAGACGACATCGAGGAAATATTCATGATCCCTGAACCACAAATCGCCCCAACTGACTTCGACGAATCGACTAGGTCGGAAATTAATAACGACTTCAATAGTTTTAAGTTAGCCACAGGTAGACTGGTCACTAAAAATAAATCTAACCACCCAAATGAGCCATTTGCTAGCGTCCCTACTAATACTAACAGGTTTGAAGAACTGAACGCGCAGGAACAGGAGGAGTCAGTCCTTACGATGCCGTTGCCAAAAAAGGCATGGTGCCCTCCCATATTCATTAAAAACATCCACGCAAAGACCATCAAAAACATGATGGACAAAGTTCCCGGGACGGATTACCGAGTCACCCATTTCTCTGAGGCTAGGCATAAGCTCATTGTAAATGACATCGTGGTGCACCAAAAAATTATTAATACAATTAAAAATACGGACGCTGAGGGGTATTCCTTCACGCCGAAAGAGAACAAAAAGTTCTCGGTCATTATGAGAGGTCCAGCTCGCATTTCCAGCCTGAAGAAATAAGGGAGGGAATTCTTTCGAATCGCCCCGAAATTCTACCCGAACATCTCTCTGTCGCCCAATTCTCAACGGCTTGGTCTAGAAGCAACAAAGTTGCACTTCCCTTCTATAGAATAGTCCTGAACAAGGAAGAAGACCTTAAACACTTGACATCGCTTAGATACGTTCTTAATCAACGTGTATGGTGGGAGAAACCGCACAAAAACGGTGTTACACAATGCTTCCGTTGCCAGCGCTTTGGCCATGTTGCCGCAAACTGCGCCTTCGCCGCCCGTTGCGTGGCCTGTAGCCTTGAACACATAGGCATCGAATGTCCGAGACGTAGCGACGCCAACCTCAAAGAAAGCGTTCCCCCTAAGTGCATACTCTGTAACGGTGCCCATCCAGCTAACTTCTCTCAATGTCCTATCCGTCTGCAACACTTGAAGAGGATAGAAGAAGCTAAAACAAAGCGTGAGGAGGCGAGAAAACAAACGTTCTCCAGCTTCTTACATCCACAGTTGGGAATCAGTGCATTACCCCAAGTATCCTATTCAGACGCTCTAAAAAACAATAGCTTCAACCCGCCGCTTATACCTAATATGAGCTTTTCTAATGAACTCTCCTGCATCTTCAAAGATTGTCAGGTACTGCTTGGCATCAGTCTTGTCACTTTAATACAAAGAGCTAAAGCTTTCTGGGTTTCCTATAAAACACTACCACAAGAGGCCAAAGCCGAAGCTTTAATAAATTTTGCTTTAAACGTCACCAACAATGCTTAAGATATTAAACCTAAATATAAATTCCTTAATCGCCCACTACAAGCGAATCGCCCTGGAAAACCTCCTTCAAAGTTGTAAGCCTGACATTGTATTCCTCACCGAAACCAGGCTACATATTCGGCATAGGCTATTTTTCCGTGACTATGAAATATTGCGTAATGACTCAGGCAGAGGCACGGCCATTTTATTTTTAAAAAAGTACCAGATAAACCGCAACAGTATAAATATCATGGAGGAAAACACCTCTAGTGTTTTTGCCACCCTTAAACTACACTTACCTTTTGGAGCCTTCAAAAAAATCTTAATTGGTTCCCTGTACTTCAAATCGGGCTTAGGTCAAAAAGTCAAGGATTTCCTTAACTCCACAGTAGCGAATAGTAATGAGTTTAACTCAATGCTCTTAGGTGGCGATCTCAATGCGAGACATCTCTCCTGGGGAGATTCACTTAATAATACGAATGGCATTGCGCTTTCTGACTGGATCTCTGGTTCAGTAAATAATGATCTGGTCGTAGTAAATGCGAATTCTCCCTCCTTCCCAAGAGGCGCTTCATTCATCGACAACTTTCTTATCACTACGGACCTCCTCCCGCCGGTCGTCTCACAGACCGTCTGCTATACTATCGCGTCTCCCTCGGACCACTTTGGCCTCCTTCTGAGCCTAGATATCCCAAGAGGCCATATTCCGCAAGCTCCTCCGATACTGAAGAGAAACTTTTCCAGCATTAATTGGACAAACTTCAATGAGGACCTGCTCGAACGCATTGATGAACCGTTCCCTACGACAAGAAACCTCTCAAAAACAGAAATAGATTGCTATATTGCTCTAATTACTCAATCTATAATTGGATGCCTTGATAAATATGCCCCGCTTAAACCTCTAAACCGTTCTAAATACGATTTCCTGTCTGACTTTACTCAGAGTTTGATTAAAACCAGACAAAATCTTCTACAGAGTCTTAAAAGAATTTTTCATTCAAACCTCAACCGATTTAATTACAACTACCAGGTCCTCAAGAGCCAAGTGAATTGTTTAAACACAATTATTAAACAGCGAGTCAACTTAGAAGTAAATGAGTTCTATAAAAAACAACTAAAAGAGCTTAAACCCTCTCCATATATTTTCAAGCAAATCAACAAAATCTCTGGACGGAGAAATAATGGCTACAACATCGTTAAAGACCCTATTACTGCTGATGGAATTAAATATCATTCTATTGATAGCAAAATACTCGTATTAGAAAACCACTTTAAGGAAGTTTTCAAAAAGAGAAGTCTCCCCAATGAGGGGCTTAACTCAATAGTGAACGCCAGAAACGAGGAATTTTTAGTAGGGCATGAAGGAGCAATACTTTTAATGTTCTCAAACTTGAACACGTCAGCAAACCCTATAAATACAAACCACAACCAGTTCTTTACATCTTGCGGAGAGGTGCTCAATCTTATTAGGTTCACTAACAATAAAAAATCAGCGGGGTCAGACGGAATACCAAATAATGTCCTAAGAAAATGTGCAGAATCCCTGTCAAGACACTTGACGATCATATTCAATAACTGTGTTAATACAGCTTACTTCCCCAACCCTTGGAAGCAAGCCCTTCTTTGCCCTATTCCTAAAAAGTCAGGCAATGGAGAAATTAACTCCTTACGTCCAATCTCGCTTCTTTCCAATATTGGAAAAATATTGGAGAAGATAATGTTGAGCAGACTTTCTGAATTCACTGACAGCTTAATGCCAGATAACCAATTCGGATTTGAAAAATTCAAGTCAGCGGAGATGGCTATCTTAGCTTTTCAGGATATCATCCTACACAACCTGAACGGGAAAAAAACAACGGTTGCCTGTGCGCTTGATCTCAGCAAAGCCTTCGACTCGGTACCACATTGTGGTCTATTATTTAAACTCATTGAGGCCAACTGCCCCTTCGAGCTGAGCCGGTTAATCTCCAGTTTTTTAAGTGACAGATCGCTCCGAATATTAGTGGGTCCTCACACGTCCACATCTGTACCCATCTTCTCCGGTGTTCCTCAAGGTTCCATCCTGGGCCCCAAGCTCTTTAATTTCCATCTTCACGATATACCATCATCACTGTGCCTGCCTGACTTCGATGTGGAATCGGACTTGGCGTCAATTATTTCAAGCCTATTCTTTGCTGACGACATGATTGTTTTGGCAGAAGACCCTAAACCTTCCTTAGCAATCTCCAAGCTCGCCTCTAGGCTAGCTCCGATATGCTTATATCTACACAACTGGGGGTTTCACATTAATTCTTCGAAAAGTGCTCTAACCTGTTTTAGGAACGCCAGCGGTAAAGGACACCGCAATACGGTCCCTGAAAGCAAACGGATAAATCTCCAAATTAATGGTGAGCCGATTCCCTTGAAAGAACAGCTCAATTATTTAGGAGTGATCTTCGACAATAAAGGCAGGTGCAATCCTCACGCGAGAAAAATCTTAAATAAAGTCAACAATGCTGCCAAAGAAATAAGTGCTCTCCTCTCCTCCAAATCGCTGGAACCTAAAGTAAAACTCCTCCTTTACAAAACACTAATTCGCCCAGCTATCACTTACAGCTTTCCAGCTTGGATGACGGTCTCACCTAACGTCGCGGAAAAAATTCAAATCTTCGAAAGGAAAATATTGCGCAAATGCCTATCGAAATATCGTAGGCCAAACCGTAAATATTATCACAATTCCTTGCTGTATGAAGACTCTGGCATAACACCGCTACTCCAGTATATGACCCTTAGCAGCAGAGTCCGGCTAAAAAAGTGGGAGACACACCCGTGTTGGATCACTAAAGCTCTCTATGTCAATAATGCCAATGTAGGATCACAAGCTGTATTTTATAACTCGCCGTTCCACTACCTATTTGTGCCTTCTTCTGACCTGCCTGACACTCTTTCTCCGAACTCGTTCATGCCGCCTTTCTATCAAAAAGCGTCGGGGAACAATCTCAGAGGCTAATTTCCCATTTAGATTTAGAGTTCGATTCTTCAAGCCTGTTTTGCTTTTTATACAGCATCAGCCAGAAGGCTGAGCGTAACGTTTAAGGAAATTAATATAAAATGGACTTTTATCCGCAAACAAATGTAACCTCCTTGTACTGAAATATTAGCTCTGTAAATATTTATTGTAAAGTAAGAAGCATAGCGTAACTCTACTATAAGAAAAGCACTGTACCAGTACTTATGTAATACCAGACAGAATTTGAACATTTAATGGATTACTTTTGATTCCTTTACAACCTCTAAAATTAAGAAGACCGTGATACGAATTCCATTTATTATAACGTATTTTATTGAATTGACTTTCTCATCTTAGCATACTATATTACAATACGAAGAAATACCTCAAGAAAGAACCATATTCTTATGATACATGTACAAGAACCCGTCATCTAAATCTGTTCGTTCTTAGAACTGTTAAACTCAACATGTAGGAATCTCTAAGACGGAGGCACCCCCCAAACCAACTTAATTGGCTTTGGGATCACCATCCGACTTACAGATTCCTTCGCATGTGAAAGAATTAAATTGTTTTGTTTCGTTTTTAATTGAAAGTATTTAATTTTGTAATTTTCTAGTATAAGGCACCCGCTCCTTCTGGAGTCGTTCATGTATATAAGCCTATGAGCAAAGGCAAAAATTTCAATCGTTAACTAGTATATAAACAATTGAATCGGTAGGATAAAACCGAATTCCTTCTTTTCCATATATGTGATACTTTGACAATTCGACTGTCATAAAACCAGCTACCTTGTTTCATGTAAACCTACATTAAAAAAAGAAAAGACTCAAATAAATGAAATGAATGAATGAATGAAGTAGAAATCCCTTCCGATTCTGCCTTTGAAGCAGTTGTTCGCATGCAAATAATCGTCGTTCAATATATCTTGGTTTTAACTCGCACGGAACCCAATTTTCTTGTTTCTGAATTATGCCCATGGCCTTGAGGCGTTTTGAGATGGCTTGCTGAGTCACTCTCAGTGATTCAGCTAGTTCTTCTTGCGTTTGGCATGAATCTTCATCGAGCAGTGCTTCCAATTCGTCGTCTTTGAAATTTTTTTCTCTCCCACCACCATGCTTATCCTCGATATTGAAATCGCCACTTTTAAAACGTTGAAACCACTCACGACATGTTCTGTCATTCAGAGCAACCTCACCGTAAGTTTCTGAGAACATTCGATGAGCCTCAGGTGCAGTTTTCTTTTCAAATGGAAGCGGAAGATCAAAACTTCTCGCAAATGACGAAAACTTGGCTCGAAAACAGACATTTTGAATCGCGAATCTTATTAAAAATACGAACAACTTTTACTAATGCGGGGATGTCGATACGTTCACAGACGTCCAAACTCACTTTGTGACACTTTTGAACTACGTATTTTGACCAGCCCTCACAGATGCAACTGTCTGTCAGAAAACGGCGGAAGCAAAGTTGTACACCTAATAATAAGAGCTGAAAAAGTTATTTTACATAAGCATGTCCAACGCACCCATAGAAGGTGCACTGCACTTCACGGTCCCATAAAAACCTCTTATATAATACAAAACTGTAATAATAATAATTAAATGTTTATTTTTACCTAAAACTGTACAATATTAGTGAATTATTGCATGAAACAAATTATTATAAATATTACCTTTGTACGATTTAATGATAGATACTCTAAGCAGTTAAATAATCAATCGATTCACTATTGCTTTCATATATGATCACATCATAATCAAATACAAAATACATATTTCTTAAGTATTTTATAATTAACATACATATCTCTATTTATCTGTGTTAACAACTTATTTAGTACTGACAAGACGATTTAGAATATACTATATAAATAAACTTCAACTACATCATTACAGTAACATTATATACAAGAAACCTAACATAAAATTATAGTACAATAGATAATATCGAAATGGAGTGATTGCGTGTTTCTTATTTATTTTTCTAATTGTGTTTATGCGGTCTTTTCACTTTTTACCCAGCTTCTGCAAGCGATCCTTTAAGCTTCCTGGCTTCACCTTTTGACTCGCCTTAGGAACATTCAGAGTCTGTTGCTTGAGTTTTTTAAATCTAAAATTGAAAAAAAAAGTAAAAAAATTATACATATTATACAAATTTCGGCTTTTATAGAAATAAAAAAAAAACAAGAGTGCACAAACCAATGAGGTTTTCATTTCATGAATAGAAGACTTACAGTTCATTTGATAGCAATGCTATCTCCTTTTTCCAGATATCCTTAAAATCATTCGTAAACGATGCCCAGTACTCAAAGAACAGTCCAGGTGTACACTGCTCCAATGTTCCCGATTTCGGAATGAAATGATAAAATTTCATCATTTTTATGAAAATCGCTTGGCATTCGTCTAGCTTATTCAATTGCTTTTCAATTTTCCGGGAAGCTGTTTCTATGAATTGCTCCATTTTATCTTTGAACGGTTGAACATTTGATGGATCGGATAATGCGATAACTTTTTCGGTGGTGTTTTTACAAACTGCAAGAAAAGAAGGAAGAATGGAAAGTTTATTTATTAATTGAATGGGTAAGAGTAGGAGTGGTTTTTGTGAGTTTACAATGAGAGATATTTTCAGATGAAAGTATGGAAACGTATTATCAGGACAAGGTGGAAAAAATGCATAGCAGTGACTTCGAATTTAAACAGAGGCGACAAAAGTTTTTGGAAGTAATGCCCGTACCATATTATGCGGGACTCGCCGAGCCACGAGTCAAGTGGATACCCAATAATGGAGTCAAGTGCACACCCAATAATGGATCGCTTAATTTATGGCGGCTATTAGAGAAACGTTCACGTGAAACGTGCTCATGTAGCTTTCCCTGCCCATGCTATTGCTAAAGGTGTGAGTTCCAAGGCAGCGACTGAGTAACTTGCGTTTGCGACTGTGAAAAAAACTATCATAACGGAGCAATATTTCTTGTGTATTTTAAAGTTTACGGGATCGTCGAATGCAGGCTGTAGTTGTACGACTGTACTTTCACATAAAGTACACACTAATAGTGCTCAGTTATGACAGTTTTTTTCACAGTCGCAAACGCAAGTCGCTCAGTCGCTGCCTTGGAACTCACACCTTAAAGGTTCATGTTCCTCGGGGCGATCCATGCGACGACAGCGCAGCTATCCCAGCTCAGCGATCAGCGCTGAGCACTATTTGATTTGTGTGTATTGTCTATGGAGCTGTGTTCCTCCAAACGACTGCGACTACACTCGCGAGCGAGGATCGCATGGCTCCGTCAGTCGCATCGCAGGGGGTAGGATATCGTCGCCATCATATTTGGGAGTCGCAATCGCTGTCGTGCATGTCGTTTGGCTGCTTTGGCCGTTGTGCATGTCGAGAAAATTGTATCTTTTGACGATAGCTTGTGCGTGCGCGGGGTCGGCTGTTTGGCGGATACTTGCGTTGTACATAGAAGGCGAGTCGCTGTCGTATTTGCCCTGGACGTGATGATTATTATTGTTTGTGCATGTGCAAGGTCGCGGGAATTTGTCGTTTGGTCGAGTTGGTCGTTGTGCATGGCGAGAAAAATTTATGTTTTGGGGATTACTTGTGCGTGCGCGGGGTCGGCTGTTTGGGGGTACTTGTGTTGTATATGGAAGGCGAGTCGCTGTCGTATATGCTGTGCACATAGCAGAGAAGTCGCGACTCGGCCAAATTCTAAAAATTTATGTCGCAGTGGGAAATAATGCATGCGTTGCAGAAAACACATTCCCGTCCTTTTGTAGATACTTTTCTTCGCGCCTTCAGTTTCGGATTCATTTAAAAATATATTAATTAAATACACTTCTGTTTTGTCTAAGAAGCGCGCATAAACGATTTTCGAGGAAAATTAGATTAAACATGCCGCGATGATTTTATGATTCTGATGGTTTATGATTTAGATATGCGTTTACAAATTTAGTGAAGTATGCAATGGGGTTCGCCGATGTATACAATTATTTTATGCTGTATACTCGCAGTGTCAGTTTCAATTAATTTTGAATTTCGTCCGTTTGCCAGCGCACACACTATTCCCCGCTGGGAGCTTGGCATGAGTGTGAATGCGTCTCATGCTTTTACTTAATCATCGCGTCTAGAAACACACCCCGTGCACGATCGTCGATTAGCTTTCGTCGCAGGGCTATCGTCGGTGAGCTATCGTCGCATTGGTCGCCCCGAGGAACATGAACCTTTAAGCTCAAGATCGCATTCGTAATTGTTCGGTGATTTTCTGTATAAAGTCCATTCATAACACACATAAAAATTAAACGAATACATCGGACAATTACGAATGTGATCTTCAGCAGCATGGGAAAGGAAAGCTCCATGAGCACGTTTCTCTTCGCTGAGTGTTCACAATCAAAACACCAGCACCAGCTTTCACTCTGTGGTCGCCCTTAGAAGTCCTGTTTCATTTGCCAGAGGTTTTTATGGAGAGTTCTCGTTTCACCAATGTATGCTGCAATGTGTTGCCAGCCTGCTTTCAGCACCCAACGCAACAACAACAACCACCGATATAGATATCAACTGGGAAACAAAACAGTGCCAGTGCGACGAGCCGGTTGAACGAGTTGCCGCATTATGTCATCATACAATTCCTAATTTTTATTGTTTATCTTTTTCTTTCGGAAGTTTTTCTTTTATCGAATTAGTGTACTCCGTGTTTTTTTAATGATAATGCTTGGCTTTCAATTGCTCAAATCTTCGATGTGGCCACAGCGGATCCCGAGTAAGTGTAGTCATTGTTTTTGCTTCTCAAATTTTTTTTCGATTGGTTCTACTATATTTTATTGGTTCTTGGATTTTATATTACCTAAAAATTTTTTCTCTTCCTTTATTTTTGATTTTTTTTTTGCATCAATTATTTGATTATTTTTGAATTAAGTTTTCCTGCCATCCCGAAACTTTGTATAGCGAATCTGACGCCAAGAAATAAAGAAAAAACCTGGCGTTTCCTTTAAGGAAATATCTGACGCCCCAGGTTGGTGAGATAAATTAAACGTCAGCTCTTTATGATTTCGTTAGGGAGGTACCCTAATTGTGGTCGATAATTCGTACCTCGTTGGTAGGGTGGGTAGAGAGGCCAGGATCCGCTCCAGCTGGACCAGGAGTCGTGTCAAGGTACATGAGCCGGTCAAAGGCTATTGCCTTTATGTAGTTTTATTTTGTTTACTCTGCAATTTTTTCAAGGTCGTGGGACCATGGTACCTTTGCGTGTGCTGTTTGTCCTTAGGCACGAGAATTTTTAGAATGGTAATGGCAGGGGCAGCAAAATGGCAAAAATCTCGCCCACATCTCCCGTTACTGAACTACAGCAAGCTCGTGCCGCCGCCTATCGGGCTGAGGAGTTTTCATCAGATGGCGTTGCCGGACCTTCACGGTCATTTCGGCAACTATTTACTTCATTCCCACGGACACTTGTGTCCCTAACACCTGTTCATTACAGTCTCCAATTAAGAGGGCTGCACTAAAAATCGTAATATCAGGTGAACTGAAACAGATACCAGCAATACGAGTGGGAGTGTCATCATTCAGTATTAAGTTGTTCTGCTATTGATATACCTCTGGCTTCGTTGTCAAGGTTGGAATACCCAGAGTTAATGGTGAGCATTGAAGTCACCAGGCAAAAGACGGTGTTGACTAGTGAGGAAAGGATTGATATTAACGTTGTATCACGAGGGACAGCTGGATACCGGTGGTATGTAGATGTTATAGACTTCGATAGTGACTTTGTCTGGTTGTAGGGCAATGACCAGGACTTCCATGACGTTGTCATTAATGGAGATGTAAATTTCCCAATATTGTACGGAATGATGAATAAGGAAGGCAAGCCCTCGTCCAGCGTTGGTCAATCGGTATTTTCTAATAATGGCGTAGTTGATTGAGGGACGAATTAGAGTGGAGTTTCGTCTCCTGTATGGCTCCTACAATGATGCAGTGTCTGTCCATGAATGATGTTAACTCGGAAATTTTGTTTTGCAGTCCATTACAGTCTAGCTGCACTAGTGAGAGCATGTCGAAGTAGGCGAAAGGTGGCGCAGGCGTAAGGTTAGACATCGAGATTCTATTATGTCTGGAACTATTCGCCGGAGTTATCGGGGATGGCTGGGAGCATGTCAGGGTGCTCACTGGTGTTGCTGGTGTTGAAGAATGTAGCGTATTAGACAAGGTCGAAGACTGCTGTCCTCTATTTTTACACTGATTAGTAGTGAAGGAGGAGTTCCAGTGTTTGCGGTGGTTAATCCAGTTCCAGTTAAGCAGCTCCTTAAATGGCACCACTCATCACAGCAGTTGGATCTCACAGATGTGACATTTGGGTGCAGTACTTTGTTGCAAACGCAGCAGATCCAAGGACCGGGGTTACGTTCAGTACCGGCACGGTGTGGAAGGATTGTTGAGAGTTGCGCCAAAATGTATTGTCCACAATATTCGTAAAAAATGGAGTTGAACATGTAGTACATATACATACTTCCTTCTTGCATCGAAGAGGGTTTGACAGCTTTTGGCTGTTCTGATGAACGAGTCGCTCCGGTACATAAAACCGGTCGCCGCAGAAACGAAGTATATTTACAAGTGGTCGTCCATGATCCGTCTTATTTTATTAGAAAGCTGCGCATGGATGGATTAGTGGACAAGATTTTGAGAAACCAGACCCCTCAATGTGTTCACAAAAATTCCACAATGAGCTAAGTTTCGTTCTTCTAAGTTCCTGCTGAAAGAGTTGCAGATGGTTTTTATAGGAGCTCCAATCCGACTTCAATCAGACTCCAATCGTGTGAACTTGGCCTTATTGAAAGACCTCCTGCACACATCCCTGAGCGCAGAAATTTTGCCTACTGACTGAGCACATGTCCATGTCCTTAAAAAAGGCCAGTTAGTCCAGCTACGATTTCGTAGTTTTGTATTGTTAATAGGAAGTTCGCCAAGGCTGAATTGCAGGTAGCGGTGCTTGAAGAACGAATACTCCGATGACACTTTCCAGTTGTTTATCATATCAACAAATTGGCCCCATTTATACCGTGGAACTAAAAAGAGTATTAACTAGATCATATTAGATTTAGTTCTAGTTCGTGGAGTGTTTATACCGACCGGTACTAAATATGGCAAATGTCAGATGTTCGGTTATCACCTGGATTTAAAGAGAATTTTAGAAATATAAAGAGCCCAGTAGTTTCTTGTAGAAAGCACTTTTATGCCACCGACTCTAACAAAACATAAACATCGACAAAAACAAGCGTCAACAACGAAAACACAAACCTAATCCAAATTTTTTAGTTCAATACCGCATCGCAAGTGGAGCTAAGAGCTAGTCCAATCGACTAATCCGACATGTTTACATCGTGGTGAGTTTGATGTAATTAGTTAATACTGAAACATAGTTCCACGGCATAAACGTAACCAATGTCAGTGTATAACAACAAGAAGAGAGATATCAAAAACCTCCTGCCTGTTGTTTGTAACGAAAGTGGGCTTCCTTCCCATGTTGCAAATAAATAAGTTTGTTTCAATAAAGTTGGTTGGTTGGTTAAAGTGGCGGCAGAACCCTCAAAAAGGGGGGAACACCCAATTAGCGCTGGTGTCGGCGCCGTTTTGATGCCGCAAGCTTCGTAGGAGGAAAACCACTGAAGTTAAGTGTGTCTAGGGGGTTTACCGGGGTACTACCTTAGATCCACCGTGTGGAAGTGTGAAGTATCTCGCCTATACCCAAAGCTCGGTGCCGCACCCTAGTTAGTGCTGGACATTTACAGACAAACTGTACCAGGTTCTCCTTATCCGCACTATCCTTGCCACTACGACAGCAGGCAAGGGGAAGTAGGGAATACCAACTCTGGCAGCGTGCTCTCCCACTGGTCAGTGACCCGTCGTGACCGCGACAATCCTGCCCGCGTCTGGACGGGTCCTATTCGGAAGGCCGCAAATAAAAGTACAACAAACAAAACAAAGATTTGCAGCGTCTGTGCGGGCTCTCGGTCGATATGGGATTTCATTCTCATCACTACATCCAGATTCGCGCCTGGCAAGATTTCTCCCGCAATCCTGACAAATTGGTAAACTTGAACAAAGTCTCCGAGCGCTCGTCAGCAAAGTGCATAATTTTGGAAAATTACAGGCTTTGAAAATGGAAAAAGAAAAAAAAAAAAACTAAAACCGATGACGATCCTTCGAAGTTGTAATCTACATCATCCTTACCACTAATCGAGTTTTGAAAGCTTGATTTCGCAGAACGCTTGCAAAATGGGTATTCGCGAATAGCCGCAATAACCAATTCGAACATTTAAAGACTCTGTCCTACTTAAACTCGTACTACTCTACTACTAAACATAAAAATCTTACCCGTAAATTTTTTTCTTAAATCTTTGATTTGCATTTTGACCTCCTCAAAGTCCACGGTAATAGCACGATCTACATCCCCCGGTTCAGGTACAGGTAGCAACATCTCAGGCAACGGCACGCCTTCTTTTCTTCGCTGACTAATATACGTTTTCACAATGAAATGCAACAGGGTTATTTTCGAATCTTTAGATTTAACATCCCTTAATTTGCCTAGAATTTCCAATCCGAATCCGTCTGCTTGACCTCTCGACCGATTCCCGCCGTTCATATAATTCCCGAGCGTAAGAATAATCGAAAACAACAATTTCAAATCCTCATTTTCCGTCAAAAACACGGACAACTGCTTCACCGTTTGAAGTTTGCGAGAAACTTGAACACAACCTTCCTCAAATTCCTCTTGAAATACTATGCATGAGATTCTTTCAGCCGACGACGAAATTTCCGAAATTTTCAATAGAAATGCTTCGGGAGCGTCCAGCGGGATATCGCCCTGAGCTGCATCTTTGATCATGGCCAGTTCGTCGGACGTGGCCTTAATCTCCATGATATGCTGTAAAGCCTCTAAACTTACGACCGAAGTGTCGCAATGGTAAATGGCGTGTTCGATTTCAGCAAAATCGACATGTAAACTTCGTGAGAATATCCCAACATTTTGAGATCGTTTACTGTCCAACACTTTTACGGTTTTTATCCTAACGGGTTGAGCTGCTTCTTTCTTGGGCTTGCGAACAATCGCCTGTCGTGAAAAGAGTTCGGTGAATTCGTCGATATTGTCCAAATTGGTTTCGTCGATTTCTTGCCATAAATGGTTCGTCGTCGACGAAGTGGAGTCTGTGACATCTGATTCTGGGGACGCGACTGTTTTGGGAGCAACAATACGTGTCCAGTACAGGGGTTTCATCGGTTTCGGCGGATTCACTGCAATTTTTCGCATGGCTGTAAATATAAAGGAGCGAATTAAATGATGGCTCAAATATAATTGTCACGTCCGAAAACTTACTGTTTGCAGATTGCGACCAGGCTCCACCAGGCAACGGCATCGGCAAAGGTGGCGGTCCTCCAACTGGAGGTGTCTTAACCGCAGTTTGAGGTTGCTGGGTACCGTCAGGCATTACTATCGAGAGAGGAGTAGTGGTAGGGGCACTAGCATCACCTCCAATTGGTGGAGGAGGTGGTGGTGGTCCCGTTGCACAAGGCGGTGGAGGTGGAGGTATTGTATTACTGCCAGGCGGAGGTGGTGCTGGAGGTGCATTCGCCGTTGCAAAAGGTGGTGGTGGCGGAGGTATAGGAGCAGCTGGAGGAGGAGGAGGCGGCGGTGGGGCACAATCTGCAACTGGAGGTGGTGGTGGTGGAGGTGGTAATATGCTGCACGGAGGAGGTGGGGGAGGCGGAGGTGGTGGTGGAGCTGCTGCTGATAAAGGTATCGGCGGAGGTGGGGGCGGTGGCGGTGGAAGAACTGCAATGGCTGGAGTCGCTCGTTGAATTTCACCCGCATTATCTACTTTCGCGACTTGCCTCTTTTCTACGTCATACACAATCTCATCACTTGTTTGAACGTCTTTATCAATTTTGGCTTGGATGCTTTTACTGTCATTATTGTCTTCGGTTTGTGTGTCCTTATCTAACAGGTCGTTTGGCGTTTTCTTTTTCTCTGTATCACATATGCTCGTTTGAACATTTTTATCTTCCTTTTTCGGCTCTAAGTCTAATTTTCTTTTGGTCGAAAGATTGCTCCACCCAACGCGATTGCCATAGATTGTCACATCAGTTTCATTGAGTAAATCCTGTACATTGATCTCTTTATTGCTTTGTATCATTGGACTTTCCGATTTTCGTAGTCTTAGAGCTAGTTCGAAGACTCGGCATATCTCATCGATAGTATCACAATTGAGTAGTTGTTTCTTTAAATCTTTTAGACGCTCTTGTGGCAGTCTGTGGTAAGAGGTATCGCTTGGCAATAGATTCGTTGTTAAATCGGCCGGAGATTTTTCAGATGGCTGTCGAACTTTGCCTGGAAATGGGGTTGAAGCGAAGGGCCAAACTGTTTCGGGAGCAAGTTTGCCGGGAGTGCTGGGTGAGGGTTGCGGTAGTTCAGTGTGAGACCATTGGTACATTTGATAAGGCTGTAAAAAAAAATGGGAATGTCAACTGAATAGTGTAAGAAATGTAAAGAGTTGAGAAATTATCCATTTTCCTTAATTTCCATTTACCATATTTTCTATTTTCTTTCCCCATTTCGCACATTTTGCATTTTCAACATTTTTTCGTTTTCCATATTATGTATTTTCCATTTCCATATTTACTGGTTTCAACATTATCCTTATTTCCCCCTAATTATTGCGTTGTGTCAGTTCGCATTGCATTGCTAGAAGGCCTATTGAGATAAAGATTGCATTGCGACGCACACTACCGTCGTATAAAAAATAATGAGTCCTAATGACGGGGTTTTTCGGTGAATAGGTGCGAAGGAGCTTTGGATTTATCAAATCCAAATGCGCGTTCCCCATTTCACTTGTGGAGAAAAAGGACTTCCCTCGTCTACACGTTATACGTGGCTATTTTTCCCGCAGCTCTACGCTGAGAATCACTGGATCAATTGGAGCTTTCCACCGAAAATTTGAGGGTTATAAATCGGGGGTAAATGAGGACTTCTATCACCTCGTTCTGGCAGTTGGCGACGCCTCGATGGAGCAAAATTGATAAAATTGCCTACCGCTTCACGCACGTCACGCTCAATCTGGGCAAGTGCAAGCGTCCAAAAGTAGACAATGCACAATTCCTCCGATAAGCAGGATGCGCGCAAATTTCATCCACCCGCCGCGCCGCATGCGGACCTGGTCCTAAGGTTGCAGTGGACCCAATTCCAACCAATGTGGGGCCTGTTGGTACCGACGGTAACTCTACATTCATTATAGATGCGAATACACCATCGACCAGCAGCGAATCTAGGATCATGCCCAACGTTAAGTGCTGCAAAACCTATGCCGCCCGTGATCAATGTCCGTCAAGGCATACCGTCGAGACGGGGCATTAACCCGTTTGATCCTCGTGCTGCTAATAGTCCGAGGAGCCTCAGCGGCTCTCACCGAAAGGAGCGTAAACGAAAGGGGGACGGAGGCAACAGTTCCCGATAAAACAAGCAAAAGTGCCTAGTCCAATGCTCGCTATCTTCGCAGGACCATGAGTGCCATTAAGGTGTTTCAGGCGAACCTGCACCACGCAATACGAGCATCGGCCACTGTGTGCAGGTTATTTTCCGATACACAGGCCACCATTGCGCTTATTCAAGAGCCATGGGTGGCCCGTGACCGAATTTGCGGTCTAAACACAACAACTGAGAAGTTGATATACGACAGGTTAGTGGGTTGTTCACGTGCGGCGCTTCTGATCGATAAATGCGTCAACTATTTGCCACTAAAAAATTGTATTTCTAGGGATCTAGCTGCAGCATTGGTTAATGAACCACCTGTAACGAACCATATTATGGTCTGGTAGTGCTGCTCCCACCAGCAGATCGAAGCAGCACCTGATGAGTAGTGATCTGTTGGTGGTACGAAACCAGATGCCGAGGGTCCCATTACACCCGGACCCAGGTGCGACCGTGTGGGCGTCTGATCCGTCCGTCAACCATTCCATCCTTATCGACTATTTTTTTTATTCCCCATTTTTACCTCCCCTGTTTGTGTTGTCTTCCCCAGGCCTATGAATTTTTGTTAGTACGTAAAAGACAGGGGCAACGACCGGCGAAAATCCCGCCCACATCTCCCGAACTGAGCTAAAGCAAGCATAAGCCGCTGCTTAGCTCGTTGAGGGGCCTTTTTCTTTGCCAGATGGCATAGCCCGACCTACACGGTCATATGCTACCTTAGGCTCCGTCCCCACGGGCATCTGGTGAAAGTATCCACGCTCAACAGTCGTCAGAAAGCTATAACCAACCAGCCATAAAGGCGCTCTTCTCATAAAAGGAGTCCTCAAAACTGGTGAAGGGGTGTTACGAACTCCTCCAACTGTTGGCAACCAAAAACCGAGTCTTCTTGTGTTGGGTGCCAGGCCACCAGGGTATTGAGGGGGAAGAGGCTGCGGATGAACTTGCTAGACAAGGATCATCCAGTCGCTTTCATGGACCTGAGCTTTACTGTGGCTTTGAACTGGCCTCGGTTAAACTGCGGATCACAGACTGGTCTGCACTATTGCGTCGTCAGTACTTGAATAACCTTCCGGGGCTACATCAATCAAAGGAGCTGATAATACCCTTCATTCACAAGGGTACTGCTCAAATGAGTAGAACCCATCTAATACTAAGAAACGACCAAACACATCTTGCGCGAATGTCCCGCCATCGCGCGTTTTACGATGTCATTCCTCGGGGAGGAAGGCAGGCAGAAGACTTTTCGATAAAAGCAGATTTATGTAATAAATTATGAGGCCACTCAGCTATGAAATGAGTATGAGTACCCATTTGGGGTAGATAACTCCGTTGAGCGTATTGCTGACCTGATCACACATTTCCAAGTACACCATCAAAATTAAGTAAATGAGATGATGCAAAGTCATCTTGAGGCATTGGGTCCGCCAATTGGACTGTTGCGCCAGATATTTATATATTTTAATTAATCTCACAATTGACTGATTTAACTTGACCTAGTTTGCAGATAATTGAAACGAAAATGAAAAACCTAAAATTTTGTAAGTTACACATTTCAACAATGATCGTCAAGAGGAACAACAAAATACTACACATACGCATACGCATAGACACAATTTCCTCCGCTCGTTCCTATTTAGAGCCAGCATGTCGGACTTTTATGAATTAAATAGTTTTAATTTTAAAAATGTAATCCTACAATGCATAGAAAATCCGTAAGCATGATAATGACTAAAAAAAGAAACAACTAAAAGACATGGAAAAACTTGCAGTCCAGTCTAAGAAAATTTAACTGAGGATTAGATTTTTAGTGGAAAAAAAAACACATACTCGTATGATAAGTCTAATCACTACCAGAAAAATTTACCAATATAATATCGAACGTCACTACAATGGCTCGTATTTGTTGTAGTTAAACCATGTTATAAGTGAAAAATTCTAACTTGATATTCTTTCAAGACACAGTTTGTTGCACTTCAAAATTATTAAAATAATCGACAAGATTCACACATTTACATACTTATGTATGTTATACGCCAAGTACGCACTGCAGTTCTTAGAATAGATTCTCTTGCTTGTATGTATTTTCTGCATCTTGCAATGAGTCGACACAGGCAAGATTCTGGAGAGACTCAAAAGAATCTATTCAAGAGTGGCAGTGCGTACTAGGCGTTAGACAAACAAGTATTGTACGCACCCCATAGGAGTAAAGAAATATACTCGTACGTTTATCCATTGCTAGAAAAATGCGTTGGATCCCGATGCAGCCAGCGAACAATTCACTTTATGATAGCACAATCTTTCAGCGAATGAATCTTCTGCAAAATGCATTGCCAGGTGATGAGATGACTTACTTGTGCACTCCTCTAAGCGGATTATATAAAATCATCTTTAAAGTGGTTTTTACACATAAGGTCAATCAGCCGCGAGGCATGCTGTAAGGCTAGTCGCGAGGTATGCTGCAAGGCCTGCCACGATGCATGATGTTAGGCCTGTCACGATGCATGTTGTGTGACCTATAATCTATGAGGCATGATGTGAGGCTAGCCGAGATGAATACTGTAAGGCCAGCAAGCAAGGTGTGCTTTGAGGGCAGTGAAGCCAGTTCTCCGTTTCCCATAAATGTATTTGTTGGTTCGAGATTTACGATTTGAGTAATCAAGCTCAGTTTAAAGCCCTGCAATCCGCATTCACACACAGCATACAACTGAACTTGATTACTCAAATTGTAAATCGCAAACTAACAAAAAAAAATATGGAAAACGGTTAGCTGGCCCCAGGGCACGCTTCAGTGGCGTAACGCAAACCGCAAGGGCCCTCCCGCAAAAATTTTCACAGCCCCCCCTTATATATTCTATTCTGGGGGATAGCCGAAGCAGACCACTAACGTTTGGGTCCCTTTTCGCCCCCTCCCGGTCACCAGTGGCTTCCAGATGTCGACTGATAGTTGTCGACCTCTTTCTTCATCACTGAGTCCCGTGTTATTGCTAGCATTTGTTTAAGGCTGAGTTCACTCATGGCTTCCACACTTATCGTGTGCTTGCCTGTGATCCTCAACCTCGTGCTAGCCAGTGCACACAATGTGTGCTGCCGTCTCGGCCTCCTCCAGGCATAGCCTGCAAACGTCATCTTCCCCGATTTTCATCTTGGCCAGATGAGCCTTAAAATTACCATGCCCTGTGACCAAGGCAGTTATCCAGCTTAGGGTACTCCGTTTATAACTGAGTAAGCTAACTGAGCCCCCCCTTACTTATGTAGAAAAACATCCTTGAATTTGCTTAAAAGTTATTTAAAAAAAAACATAAAACATTGCAATAAATTCTTCCATTTATTATCAAAATCGGTTGCACCATCATACAACGTACAGCAAGAAAAACATATTTTAAATCAATCGAACATATTTATATATTTTTAGTTGGTACATACATGCACAGTATACAGTATACAAATTAATAATGTAACTTTGCCAAACACTTCGTGGTATGGTTACGATTTGGCCAACAAAAACCGTTTTTCTCGTCGAGAATTTTGAGATGCAAAAGTTCGAATCAAACTCTTCACATCAAAATTTCGTGCTTTTTCATTTTCTATGCTTAATATACTAAGCGCTATGAGTCTCTCCTGGCTCATGGTACTTCTTAAATAATTTTTTATTAGTTTTAATTTTGAAAATGACCTTTCTGCGGTTGAAACAGTGACAGGTAGAGTTAAAAATAGCAGAAAAGCTGTGCTTAATTCTGGCAAACTGGAGGTTAGAGTAGAATATAGTCCAGGAATAATAATTCCGCCAATTCTCGAATTGAATTTGTTTTTTCAATATCATGTCTGAGAGCAATTCGGAAACTCTTTGCATCGGACGCCAAACGCTCACTCAGATCATCTTCATATTCCGTAACTAAGAGTGAAGACTTTTCGTCTATTTCATTATCAGTTGCAGTTAACAGAAATTTTGGCGTTAGCAATTCAAACAAATTGGACAACTCTTCCATACTAGAAAATTGAATTTTGACCTGAATTAACACAAGACCTATTGTACGATTAAAAACGGACACCTGAAAATGCTTTTCGGGATCCGTGAGCCTTTGGTCCTGACATAGCGTATCGAAATGGCGTTTAACCTTTTTAAAGCGATTGTTTTCAAACACATCTCTAACGCCCCACTTTTTTGCAAGGGTTTCAGCTTCGGTTTTAACGACAGAAAACGCATTTCGTAACTTGGCTAGATTAAGAGTCGCATTCCTTAAGGGATTTGGAACCCCTTCGGGGCCCCCCGCACCGCGGGGTTTGCGGTCCCTTCCGTTACGCCACTTGCACGCTTGGTGGCAGGCCTCAGGTCTCATACCATGCGTCGCGGCTGACCTCACAGCATGCCTCGTGGGAGACCTCCCAGCGTGCCTCCCAACAGTCCTCCCAACAGGATTCGCAGCATGCCTCGCGGCTGATTAGGCTTATGCACTGCCATCTAAAAGAATAGACCGGCTCTCTGATCAAAAATGTGAGGTTCCTTTGTCAAACGCCATAGAGTTTACATAATGCTTGACTGACTTGCTTGTTTGCGTTTTAGCACGTCCATCTTAATATACAGGACAAACAGTAGAAAACAACTCGCCTGCACACATTGGAATTTTGCCTTCGTTGGCTACATCATTGAGAATATGTGTATAAAGTTAGGTAGTGGTAGTGCAGTGGTACTACCAACGCCATCTATATAGACAGGCCTGCGCTCAGCTGGTTTTGACGCAATCATTTCCTTTGATGACGCCATCAGTATCCACAATCCAGTGGTCGGGCGAGTCCCCGGTATTTGTGCGTTCCGTGATTAGTTTTCGTTTTCCGCGTTCAGTGTTTATTTGTAAGTAAAATTTCATCTAGTGATCCGGGAAAACAAACACGTGCGCGATGAAAGTGTGTCGTGCGGTCAAAAGATGTATTTTGTCAAGTGTGAACTGTTCCACGATGCTCTGCGACTGATCTCCGGGGCTGCGGCTTTGACCAAATTGGTGCAAGTGTCCAGAAAGTGTGTTTATAGAGGACTAAAATGCCGTCTGGCGCAATTCCAATTGTAAACACATGTCGTGCCGGGAACATCGTCGTGTGCAGTCACTGCCTTGGCATGGCCTTGGCGAAGGAAATAATGACGTAACGATCAGCTGAGCGCAGGCCTGTCTATCTAGATGGCGTTGGTACTACTCATTACACTGTCGCCGTCACGATGTTAACAATTGGAATTTGTCAGACGTTAGGCAGTGGTGTTCACCAACTTCGTGTTTTCTTTCAGGTTATCCTTTGTTTAAATTCCATCTAGTGATCGGAATATCAATATGACCGCAAAGAAAATGTGGTGTGTGGTGTTAGACAGCCAAAACACACTTTTTGGGACACTTTCAGCTATTTGGTCGAAGCCGTAGCCCTGGGGATTAGTCGCAGAATATCGCCGAACAGTTCGCAAACTTTTTTAGCCCAAACTACTTTACGACTCGTTAAAAAAATGGTGTTTTTACCGAGCACTTTAGTATTTTTTTTGGGCTTTTGAAAAGATACGTTTTTTGGCCGCGCAATGCACAACATCTCATCGCGCACATGTTTGTTTTCCCAGATCGCTAGATGCAATTTAACTAATAAATGAACACTGAACGCGGAAAATGAAAACTAAACACGAAACGCATAAAAACCGGAAACAGACGAAGGCAGTAATAACATTATTCATCACTCAAAAGTCAAAACTAGCCAGTAGTTGGCGACTGATGGCTGCGAGTCCGGTTTACATTTCGTAAACATACGTCTCTTGTTTAGATTTCGTTTTCCGCATTCAGCGTTAATCCAGTGTTTCGTTAAATTGCATCTAACGATCTGAAAAAACAAGCTAGCCTTCAGCTAGCTTGCCGAAAGTATCATACCTTCGTTGTGGCCTACAGTGCATTTGCCACTTTGAAATAAGTAGTAAAACTTGTTCCGATTTCACTGTTCCTATGAGAGGTATATGAAATACTAGGTAGGCCGTATTCAACCAAATTTAGGAATGTAGCTTGGCAGTCAATGTGATTGAATAATATGAAATTTGGAAAAGATATCTTCAGAAATAAAAAAGTTTTTCTAACAAAAACTTGCTTTTGGAACGGTCGTTCCTATGACAGCTATACGATAGAGTAGTCCAATTTCAACCAAATTCGGGAATATGATTTGACTAAAGATATTATTGATTACGGTGAAATTGCAAAGAGGTATCTTAAGAAATAAAAAAGTTTTTCTCACAAAGACGAATTTTTGAACCGGTCGTTCCTATGGCAGCTATATGACGTAGTAGTCCGATTCCGTTGGTTCCGACATATTTACAGCGTGCAATAGAAAGAAGGCTTTGTACAAAATTTCAGCTCGATAGCTTTAGAACTGAGGGATTAGTTTGCATAGAAGCAGACAGACAGACGGACAAAGCTTAATCGACTCGTCTCATCATACTGACCAAGAATATATAATACAATACATAGTTTATATGGCCGGAGATACTTCCTTCTGTGCGTTGCAAACTTCATGACAAAGTTAATATACCCTATCACATCCGTGAAGGGTATAACAACATGTGCATGAAGGAAATTTGTCGTGTGCTTTTGTATGCAAAGTGTTTGCAGTGGTAATACCACTACCTTCTTTATACAAAAATTCTTAATGACGTCATGATGACAGAGTCAGTGAAGGCAGAATTTCTATGTGATCGGGCGAGTTATTTTCTACAGCCCGGGCTACCGTGGCTTATGTGTAAAAACCACTTAAAATCTAGTTTACTTGGCTTCTTCCCACACATCTAAAGATATTGTGAAGAATAGAGCCGAGCACGTTTCTTGCGTGCTTTTGCGTCGACAACAATTAGAATAACCGAGCCATACAAGCCCCTTTATTCCAAGTTAGCTGAATGAAACTGCGGAAGGGATATTATATTACGATAGAAGCTACCCAGTAAAATGATGATGAGTAGGAACTACAATAGAAAGTGTGAATGGAAGTGACCAACAGAATGACGAATACAGTCAATTTTTCCTGAACACCTTTGGTTCTGGAAAGCTTGTTCGTTCAATAGGGGTATCATTTTAAATGTTTTCCAATGTGAAGTGTGGTGCGGCCCCAGTAATGCCGCGTTAATATGGTGGGCCAAGAGAAAACAGAGCTCAGCCATGCTAAAATGGAACAACTTAACCGCCTTGCTTGTCTGGGGTAACCGGGGCTACGCGTACATACCCAACGCCTGCTCTGGAAGCGAATATTGGACATTGGACTGAACCCACTGTATATCTTTAGTAAATAAACAGAACCTCCCAGTGCTCTTAGGAAACACCTCAGTTAAGCTTGCTTGAAGAGAGGTAAGGCTAGAATAATCTGTAAACCAGAGCAAGATCACAATAGAATGAATGATCCGCATTGATTTCGTATTCTCTATATCCACGGCCCATTTTTTAATCCACTACATCCCAGCTAACCACAAACTCGAGATCTCTTAATTACTTCTTATGTATTTCTAGAATAATAATACTTGAGCTTAAATAAATGATATATGAACAGAAAGGAACCCTTTTTTTGCTTTAATGTACCTTTATTCGTACTTAAATCACTCAGAGAGCCTGAAGTACGATTTAATAGATATATAAGAAGTTTATAAGAAATATATAAAAACGATTTAAGGAAAATATCAAACTTCTTAAAAAAATATATATGAAAGATATAAGAACGATATAAGAAAGATATAAACTCGACAAAAAAAATTCATACCCAACAGAATTTTGGGTTCGAGACTCTCTCTCTGTTCTCTCTATCACTTTTTATACCCCAGACTTTATAAAGTATAGGGTATATTGTTGTTGTCACGATGAAAATATGTAACACCTTAATGGAGCCTCCGTAGGTACAGCAGATAAATAAATATAAATAAGGGTCAGCTCCTGATTCGATTTAGCCATGTCTGTCATGTTTGTCCATCTGTCTGTCAGTTCGCCTGTCTGTCCGTTCGCACGATAACTTTCGATAGAATGAAGCTAGAGGTTTGAAATTTAGGTCAAATGATGAAAATGGTCGTGGTTCGGCCAAGGGAGCGCCCACTTTCCCTACATATGTAAAAAAAAAAATAAGTGTATGTGTAACTCCCGATTAAATAAGCATAAAAAGTTCTAACTTTGGTAGATAACTCGAGAGGGTCATTTTATACTGTCTTGTGAAAATGAGATCGATCAGTTGGAAAATAGCAGTGTGTTTTCTTACAAAGAGCCCATCATTACCCTACTACTTTTCACGTTTTTGTTTATAACTCTTGAATCAATTAAGCTGATTTTTGGCACATAAACTTCGGATGAGAGGCTGCTTCAGTTTTAGTAAGATCGGCGCAATCAGACCAAAGCAACGCCTACCTCCCCTACAAACGCCAAAAAATTTAATATTCCTTTAACTACGATAACTTTCGACAGGATGAAGCCAGTGAGTTTAAAATTTGGTCGCATGTTGGTAGTAAGATCTAGTTAGTTGGTATTTAAAATGGGCAAGATTCAACCAAAGAAACCTTTCCTACAATTGATACTTTAAATATGGGATAACTTTTGATAGAATGAAGGTAGCGACTTGGAATTTTAGACAAATGTTTGTAAAAGGATCCAGTTGGTACCTAAGTATCAAAGTGGGCATGATCGGATCAAAGGAATACTTACCTTCCCTGCAGATGTTATCTAAAATAAATGGTGATTTTCCATAGAATGAAGCTAGCGACTTGAAACGTTGGTCAAATATTTGTAATGATGGTTAGCTAGTTGATTTTAGCATACGCCACACTGGTTTCATATTTATACAACCCCATCGCTATGTGTCTAGGACTCTCTTATGTAATGATTTAAAATATATCTAAGAGAGTGATGTGAATTATATAAGAAAGATAAAGGAGACCAGCATCGCAGAAAGTGGACCCAGCAAATTGTGTTTCTAGCGTAGTTGACTAGACTATGTGGACGCGGACAACACGGCGACTTGCGTTGGTCCAATTAATCAATTGTTATTAAAATAATTAATTGTTATTATAATAGTTACACATATGTTTGTAATAAAGTTTGTCGAAATCACCCCAGAGGTAGGCTGCTGACAGACAATACGCGAACGAGATATTACCCGGGAAATGCGCTCTAGTTTGGCCAGGCTCAGTCAATCTAGAGACAGCCGGCGAAATTGGACTGCTGTTAGGGAGTTAGGCCCCCCTCCAATCTTACGAAATACGAATATTCAAGTTAAGATCGCTTGTCGGTAATTGTCAGTCACTTTTAAAACGTTTGTCGGTTCTTGGTTACTGACTTATAGACGTATCAAATGTTTGTGTGAAGTTAGTCCCTCCCGAATTAAAGAGCTGCTTGACTTGTGGTGCTCAACAAAAGTCGCATCATGAAAACATTGCCTAAAGCAATGCTCCCAAAACCTTTATGGCACCAGGTTTCATTATATACAAGAACCGAACCGTTAGGTTAGGGTAAATTAACTAGTGGAGCAAAAAACAAAACGATCCAGGGTAGCCATCCAGGTTAACCTCTTAAATGTCATGTCATGCCAATCAGAGCTGTCTGATTGGCTTTCAAAATTGACCGTAGCGACAAGCAATTATAAATATGGCCGCCTAAATATTAGATAGTAGTGCCGAGAAAAAATAAAATGTGGAAATTGAATAAACTGTCTTCGTAACTTCGCACCAATTGTCATATTAACGACAAGTATACTTATAGGCGCATTTGCTGCTACAATTGTACAACCTATCGAGTGCAGGTTAGCCACTCCACTGGCCCGTACAGGGTTAAGTTGTTGTTGTAATGCCTGGAGATACTCTAACCTGCACCTGTAGTTTGTGCACACCTCTGAAAGAATACCTTTCTAATGGTGTAAAAATCATTAAAATATGTTCAGTAGTTTGGGATGAAAACTCGTCACAAAATTCCCATACAAAATTTGTTAGCCTATTAATACTTGGATATAAAGAAACCAGCATCGTAGATAGCTGTTGTGACAAAAATTCAGCTTAAGAACAATTTAAGAGAGTTTAGCATTGCATTATGTATAAGAGGAAGAGGATAACTCTTTTCTGCTAGAGATTCCCAAAAAAATGCTAATGACTATACGATTTTGGCTATTGTCTGGTACATACTTTACTCCTTTTAGGGGAAAAATATACATATAATCAAGTTCATTCTAAAGCATTTGTCAATAGCATGGAACTGTACTACGAAATCCACTTACAATAATCGTTTTTTTTAAAGTAAGCGAAACAACTAACAACGAAATCATTCTTCTTATAGCGAAATCATACATACGAGTACAACGTACGAGTACCTCTTTCCTGTTGTGCATATACTCGTATGCACTTGATAGTCCGAATATGCTATGTTCCGGCCAGTGAAATATGGATGAAAGCAAAGGATGTATTTAGGCAAGAATACATTGTTTTGGCCTGGTCAAGGCAAGTACTCCTCTTGCTCTTAGTAACATGGCCGGGTTGTGCCATTATCAATTTTAAGTGCAACAAAAGTTCAACGGCAGCTTCAGGAAATAGCTGCCACACAGTTCAAGCTTATGGGGGTAATGCAATTTGTTTGAGAGTATAAATCCTTTTCGTGGTGTGTCCTGTTTTGTTTTTACGAATGCATGTTGACGTGTGCAATGCATTTTTATTATTAATGTGCCATAAATTAAGGAATTGAAATGATATTGGCCGGGTTCCTATAAAAACATCCGGGGTCATGATTTCGATTTAGCTAGTGATAGTGAATGACATTACATACTAATTGCATTAAGCCCTTCAGTGGTAATGTCTGTTGACGTTTCGATAGCATATCAATTTCGGGTAGTGCAATTGCTAGCATATATTTATGTTATACGAGTATACCTCCAAGTGAGTGATGATTATGTATCCGTAAGTGAAAGAACGAGTTGTATTATCTGAACCAGAGTCCTGCCAAAGCATCTGCATAGGCATTCCGAGAGCAGAATGACAACCGGTCTATTTTCGTTATCGCTGTCATTTACTAATTGTACTAAATAGAAAGAAACAGAAGATCGGTTTCTCTCAATTCTCTCTCATATCTTGTATAGAGATGTACATATTATATTTGTTTAGAAATATGAAACCAATTAGATTTTTTTTCAGTCAATATCCGCTCTAAAAACACAAATGATTCGGAGTCAGATACACAGCCACTTACGGATACACAACACTTTACAACTCTGTGACTCATTGTCATCTACTGTATCAGATTCAAAATCTCAGAACGTTTTAATAGGTTCAATTAAACGAAAAAATAACTGATTTGGCTGTTCCAAAGTGATGGTCGAGAATAATTTTGGGAGCGTGTCAAAATAGAAAAGCGCTTGTGGAATGATAGACCTAGAGCCATCGATAATAAAATTCGTGTCATTGGCTTACAGTTCTAATGCATACGACGGTTGTCTTTTAAGTTTTGCATATAGGGCTGAATTAAAATAGTACATGATTTTTAAAGATTTAATTGTTTTTCGAAGTGTTTCCACGAAGATTAATGCACTTTTGTTTGCGATCGAACCAACTCTAGAAGCAGTTATTCCACTCGTTTGTTGGTACAGTCAAAATTGCGTTTCTGAAGGCGTCAACTGCTTCTTCTGGCGACTGGAACCTTTGACCACGCAGTCTGTTCTTAATTTTCGGAAAGGTAAAGAAATCGTTGGGGCTTAGGTCGGGACTGTACGGAGGATGGTTTAATAATTCGACGTTTTGTTGCTTTAAAAATGCAATTGTCGTGCGAGCTGTGTGCGAATATCCATTGTCTTGGTGGAGGACGATTCGTCGTTCGGGACCAGTTTTTCGAAGCTCAGTGATAACTTTTGGCAAACAAATGGTTGTATATCAATCGGCAGTAACTGTTCTTTGATCTTGCAGAGGAATTGTTGCTACATGGCCTGCTTTTGAGACAAATGTCGCAACCATCTTTTTAGAGACACTTTGAGAACGGATGACTTTTATCGGCTTTTCTTCATTTTGGAACACCCAAACAGACGACTGGCGTTTATTTTTGGGTTTATAAGAGTAAATAGTAAGTAAGAGTAGTCCGGATGGCGCAACGGTTAGCACGTTCATCTTCTACGCACTGGGCCATGGTTCGATTCCTACTGAATGCGGTAGTTTTCGATAAAAAAGGGGATTTATGTGTCGGACTATGAGTCCACTCAGCTGTTAAATGAGTACCCATTTATGGGGTAAATAACTCGGTTGAGCGTGTTGCTGATCACACACCTCTTCATAAGCCCGTCACGATCTAGAAAATGAGATGATGCTAACTCATCTCGAGGCCATGGTTCAAATTGGACTGTTGCGCCAGTTATTTTTTATTCTTAAGAGTAAATTCACGATTCATCACCACTGATGATGCTGTACACGTGGTTAAGAGTTTCCTGTGTTGAAGCGGTCTAGCGTTTTTTGACACGAATTGACGCGAGCAGCTTTCTGTTCTTCTGTTAATAGACGCAGTATCCAACGGGAAACTATTTTTTTTACACACAATATTTGTTGAATTGGGGTCTTTGGAATCCCCAATGATGCCTTAATCTCGTGATATGTCACACGCCGATCTTTCGGAATGAGCTTGCGTACAGCATCGACCTTTTTTTGGGTGACTGCCGGTTTTGGTGTACCTGCCCTTGGATCGTCGTTCACGTTTGAGTTCTGCATACCAACTAGAAATAGTCGACTGGTGTGGTGCTTCATTTCCAAAAACAGAAACCAACTCGGCGAGGCATTCTTTTTGAGAAAAGTTGAAGTTTTGAGAAAGTTCGAAAGTTGTAAAAAATTACTACGCGAAAATTTTCTCGGTTCAATTCCATTATTCGGATAACTTGACGACTTCGACACTTCGTATCGTACGTATCGCACTAACACTTTGGATTTAGGTTAATTAAGGATGCCGGTTAATGTTTAGTAGGGGCATTTGATTCGTGACATCCACGCTGTTCCTGTATGCAAAACTTAAAAGACAGCCCTCGTATCACCGAAAAGTACATATGATTAGATACTCGTATACAAGGAGCTCGTCGCGAATAGGTATGAAATTTGACGTACATGTAAAAAAAATGGAAGTCATGAGTTTCGGTGGATTGCGTTGGTGTTGGTCTTTCGGCTTCTCTCTGTGACAGTACCTGGCTATCATCATTAACTTGACGTATTTTTCGACAAATGTTTTCATACTTGTTTGTTTTGACGGTTGTTTATGTTTATTATGTTTTTATTTGATAGAGCAATTAGGGGATGCTCCCAACCCGTTCACTACGACATGCGAGACCATATAGCCTCGCATACCACAAGCGTAACAAATATAATCTGCTTTAGGCCGCTGTTTACTTTTCCGAGTGTTGCGAATTGAATTTGTTAACTCAGGTGGCATGATCCTCAGCTGATTTTGTGTGAACTCCATATTCTTGGCAATATCACACGCTATCTCAAATGTTAAATCGGATTCATTTAACAATTTTTGCTAAACAGTTTCACTGTATAATCCACAAACAAATTTGTCACGTAATGCATCATCCAAAAATGACCCAAAATTGCAGGTTTTTGACATCGTCTTCAATTCGACAATATAATCCGACATAGGCTCGTTCGGCTTCTGATTTCTCTGTGGAGCGAAATACTTTCAAAAACTGAGATTAGCTCATCAGGCTTCTCTGAAGCCGTCAAAGACGATTCCGGCCCAATTAAAGTAATCAGATATGAAACTTTAGCGGTCACTTTATTTATGGATAAAAGGTGTTCCATCCGTTCTTTATGTTCCTCGAAATCTTCACCTGGCGTGAAATATTCAATATTGCCATTAAACGCCTTTTTGGTTTGCCTTGCCTCCGACACCCGCAGTTCCAAAACTCCACACAATTAATCCGTAATATTTATGCTTAATCCATTTTTTGTTCCTGTTCACGCTTTCCTTTTTCCTCGTCGCCAAATAAAATGATAATACTGAATAATTAAACTCAGGAAATTAATCCATTACTATTTATTTAATACTCTATAGATAATTGGTACATTCTAGGTCGATGTTACAGCGGAGACTGAACTTATGATTTAACTCTAGACTGGTAGAGGCAAGTTCTCTTGAGCTATACCTGTATACATACATATCAAAAAGGAGTAAAAGTTGTCAAATTATTTCTTAATAGAAAATTGCCCGATAATAAAAAGGAAAAACAATAAAAAATAGCGCTTCATTCTTAGCAAAATCGTGAACATTTTGGTTGGGCAAATGTGACTCAAAGACATATACAGTACTTCGATACAATCTGCACGCTTTTGAGTCATATGTGTACATGCATTTTTTGTATGAGGACGTGCGAGTAAAGATGCCGGAAAAAGGCCAGACAGTGAACTTGATAACAGGTATATGGGAAAACTCAAATTACTTTTCCTCCCCTCAACCTTAGGCGGCTATTACACTATAAAAGTTCTTTTACAAATATCGTTTGTAAAAGATATTTTGGAAGTACTTTTCTAGTGTGATAGCCGCCTAAGAAAAGATTTGCGACGCGAACGTTGCTTGTTTCAAGTGCTTTTCTTACATGCTTGCACACGTTCCCCCTTAGGCGGCTAATATCATTCATAAAAGTTCTTTTAAAATATCGTGAGTCAAAGATATTTGTAAAAGAACTTTTATACTGTAATAGCCGCCTTAGACATCATACTTTCGTTGCTTTAAAATATCCAAGTTTAAAATTTTTAACAATTTATGTGTCTGCCATCGTGTTCCTTACGAAATGTCGGTCTGCCTTCTTGCACTGACACCGGTAGGAGTATCTTAAATCAAATGCAGTTCGAATCAATATTGACCACATGACTTCACTAGGGTCATTTATTAGAGCTTTAATAACGTCTACATTGACACAATCCACAATTTTCCACAATTTTGCCCCGTCCGCCGCGATGTTAGCAACGGAATTTCGATCTGCTTTCTTGCAATGACACTTAAGGAAGTGTCCTGAATTGAATGCCATTGGAATCGAAATTGTGCACTTGAGTAAGGACGAGTGATTCGTGATTTAGATATACTAGACGTATTCTTCAGCTTTTGTACATAACATGCAAACTTTCGATTTTCGACATTTTACGCTCGTCTGTCGCGGTTTTAGCAACAAAATTTTTTTTTTTTGCATTGGCACTTGAGGTAGTGTCGTGAACCGAATATTAGGCGCGTTTTTTTAACAGCTATGCAAAGCAGAGCAGGTGAACACCACACAATTACATTAACAATTTGATCTGAGCTGTTTTGGATAGAAGCAGTGGCGTAAATAGCTTTAAGCGAGGAGGGGTTACGTTGTCTTTATATTTTTTTTATGTGGGTAGACCTAGCACAACCGTCTTTTTAAAAGAAAATTGAGCAAATATCAAACCATACACGTAGAAAGATAGCTAATGTTATTCTTCAATATATATGTATGTATGTCTGTATAATCGAAACATTCATTGAGAACGGGTCGATGAAATACTTGATGAGTGCCATTAACAAAATCATTAGAAGGTTTGTAATGATATTCTTGGTGACTACCATTTGCTCTAATCCCTAGTGACCCAATTTTTGCCCCTCATATATGTGTTGTCTTCCCCAGGCATATGAATATTTATGAATACGTAGGTAGGTAGGTAGGTTAAGGGGTTGCCATGAGTTAACCACAGCACACATATACCACTCTTGGTCCATTGTGATACCACCAAGATTCTGTTACCTAAAACTGTTAAGCCGAAGTATCCAGCCAGCCGACGCTGGCAATAAACCGATGAATTTGAAACGCATTAACTTTTACGAGGCCCTCTAGGTCCTGAAAAGGGAGAGTCCCAAAAACCTTTCGCTCCTATAAGCCAAGGCTGGGCAGTAACAAAGAAGGTGAGCAACACTTTCCTCCTCATCCGCATCATGAAAACTTCTACAGTAGTCGTGATGAGGAAGTCGAAGCCTCCTCGCATGCTCGCCGATAGGACAGTGCCCTGTGATGGATGACCCCATCTACCCTGCCAATATGTTTCATGTTTAATGAGAGCAGAGATGCAGAGCGATTAGGATGTAGGCCATATCATCCTCGTCGTTTGGCAAGTACTACCGTCGAGCTATCTGGCATTGGCTCTGCCGATCGCAGCGGGCTCGATTGCCATTTTACACACTGCTATGGGTTAACGTGGTTAAGGTTGGTATCAGTGGATCCGATTGCCCCTTGACGGGCCAGCTCATCAGCCTTGTAATTGCCCGTGAAATCTCTGTGGCCCAGAATCCAACAAACAGTAATACATAGAAGGAGTCAGGTGTAATAGGGGTGCTGCCCGCCCATTGATCTCCAGAGCGAATTAGGCTGATGTGGTTGCTGTCAAAGGTAACTTTTGGAACGGTATAGTCGGTTACTGCTGGAAGATCCAGACTACCCAGAATAGCGGACTTTCCAGTATCTTGAAGACGCAGGGCTGTTTTGGCCGTCAGTTGTTCGCCAAAAATATCCAACGGAAGCAAGTTGAGCAGCATGTCCAAGCCAGCCGACGGAGTAGTTCTCAAAGCCCCAGTAGCGGCAATCGCAGCAAGTCTTTGCACTTTCCCCAGTAGGTTACAATAAGACCACTGCAGTATATAACCAGTACACCACTTTCGGATTGAGGCCCCAGTTTTTACCTATGGCCCTTCGACACGAGTAAAGCGCAACAGTTGCCTTTTTCACCCGGTTTAAAATATTTAGTTTCCATGTTAACTTCTTATTGAAGATAAATCCGAGGAACTTTGCTTTGCCAGCAAAGACCAGTCTCTTGCCATCCTTGAATACGTAAAGGACAGGGGCAAGGAGCTTCAAAAACCCCGCGCACGTCTCCCGAACTGAGCTACAGCAGGCCTAGGCCGCTGCTTAGCTCGTTTAGGTGGCTTTTTTTCGCCAGATGGCACGGCCCGACCTTCACGGTAATTATGCTACTATTATGGCTCCGTCCCCACGGGCATCTTCGGATGCCAATCCGTTACAGTGTGGCAGCAGGAGTAGCAAACAATGGGCCGGATATCTTTGTGACCACATGCTGGCCCATCACCGTCCAATGTGAAGAGGAGCCATAAATCGCATATGTACGTATATGATTTACAAAAATAGATCGTGATTGGTTTTTCGGCAGATATCAATAATCGTTTTGAACAATTGGCCTTTGATTTTTTCAACGATAATCAATTTCCACAAAATTAAACTGACTACAAGAGAAAAAAAAACAAGCAATTGATTACGGGCGATTAGAGAAAGCCCACTCGACTAATAATTTACTGACTTTGAATTGTGACGCGATATTTGTTTTTGACGCACCACTTCGAGAAGGCCGTCTAACAGCTGCCAAGCAGTAACAGTACTTTTTTAGGGTTTTGTAGCAAAAACAAAACCCTTATGAAATCGGTCAAATGTCTGTCTGAAAACTTACAGGAAGGTGGGTTCCGAATAGCATATAAAATGGAATATAACGGAATTTGTATATCTTCTCAGAATAGGTCAATAATAGTTTATTTCTATAGTTATAGTTAGCAGACCCCTGCATGCTTTAAACACGTTCGAGGTCAAAAGTACTAATGGCCAACGATAACCAACATCTTAGGCAATAATATGTTCTAAGTTTCGTTAGTCCGGATGGCGCAACGATTAGCACGTTCGCCTTCAACGCACTGGGCCCCGGTTCGATGCCTACTGAATGCGGTAGTTTTCGATAAAAAAGGGGATTTACGTGTCGGACTATGAACCAACTCAGCTGTTAAATGAGTACCCATTTATGGGGTAAATAACTCGGTTGAGCATGTTGCTGATCACACACCTCTGCACAAGACCGTCACGATCTAGAAAATGAGATGATGCTAACTCATCTCGAGGCCATGGTTCAAATTGGACTGTTGCGCCAGTTAATTATCTTTATTTAAGTTTCGTTACAATCACGTAATATGAATCGGCTTGTAAAATGTACTCGTAAGTGGGTAAGATATTTTAATTATGTTTTTTTTTATCCATCTGAGTGGTATCAAGAAGAACAAGGAGCCGATATTTATATTCCAAAATAAGCGCTTGTTATAAACCCTCGGATTGCGGGCGTAGCCCTCTATATTCCGGTTTCATTTTTAATTATTTTTCTACAGAACGCACAAAAATATTGAAAAATTGAAAAAAAAATCGTTGAATACTAATAAATTAAATTAAAGTGGTAGAATTAGTCATACTCATCGTCACCTTATATCACAGAAATCTTAAGGCTCATCTTGCTAACACCCAACAGACTCCATTGGCATAACGAATATTTTTATTTTGAGGAGAAATTCAGCGATGCCTACATTTATCCGAAGATCATTTAATTGAAAATTTTGTTTTGACATTTTGAGGCTATGAGCGTCCCTCTAAGTTCAAAATTATGTTTCTACAAATTTAATCTCTTGGATATTCCTCGCGGAATGTTTATTTTTCCCGATACACACATCACAAACACGAAAATTTCACAAAAATACAAATAGTGAAAAAAAAAATCAGTGAAAGTGATTTGACGCTGAAATGAAGTAATTCGCAAGTAATTTTGAAAGAACTTTAGCTTAATAATAGCTTAATTTCGTACAGCGCAGAGTAGAACAGGTTAAGTGAACAAAAAACCATCGAGAGCAGATTGGGGAAGCGAACACGAAAATGGGGCATGTCTTTGCTGGCAGCGTGCCCTAGTTTAGTTAAAATTCAAATGTCAACTCAAATTTCAAGGGAAAACTTAAATCCTTAGTACATATACAATCCGGAATATTTCCTTTAGGCAGCAAAATTATTTTGTATGTTTACTATTCCAAATAATCACACAAAACGAACTTTTTATTGACAAGAAAAGAACTATGTGCTTCCCAAACTGTAAACTGTTCGAAAATTTCGACACCTGCGCCGCCTGCATTTCAAAACGCAGACTACTTAACGGAGCAGCATTCTTTCACTGGCGTTTTATCCAGAGCAGCTCAGATCAAATTGTTAGTGCAATTGCGTGGTCTTAACCTGCTCTGCTCTGTATGAACGCGCCTAATATTGTCATCCCTACTTAAACCTAAAATATTAATTTCAATTCTTTTGCGTGCATAAAAAGATATTTGGATAAAATCCTTCTGCCGACCTTAACTGTCATAGCGCCTTTTTAACTACATAATAGGAAATCGTAACATTCAAAGTCGACGCTTATTTCACAGTTCTCTTCATTTTTGAAAACAGGCGAATAAATTTACATACAACCGGTACAAGTGGCTGATGGAGCTTTTGATGCATTCATTCCCATAAAGGGTTAACCATAAAGCCGTTTATCAGTAGAAAATGAAATGATCGAAAAGACTGAAAAATGTGGTGTCAGCGCGCTTTTACGAGTATCTACTACCAAAACACAAAAATCGAAACTATTTTAAACCTTACTATAACGATGCATTGCATTAAAGCTACCTTAATGTTTCCTGGAGGCGTTTTTATCCTATTACATTAGAGTAGGATATGATACAGAGGCCATTTGAAAAGTTTCCGGCCTTACCGACATAAAGTAATTGTGGAAAAAATTTCTTCCCCCATCCGACAGATGGCCTTGACATATATGTAAACCGTAAAAATTTCAAGCTTTTCAGATCATGCCAGCTGACATTGTCTGTCAACAATGGAGAAAATTGAGTCTCGCACAGTGATAAAATTCCTTCATTTGAAAGGGAAAAAGACTCGGGAAATAAAAGATGAGTTAGAATCTTTATACGGTGAAGCCTCACCTTTATTTGCAATGGTCAAACATTGGGTGGCCGAGTACAAACATGGTCGTACGAGCATTTTAGACAAGGAACGTTCCGGGCGCCCGAAAACCGCTACAACTGACGAAATGGTCGATTTAGTGCATCAAACTCCCAACTAACAATTTGCTCTTGAGGTGAGAACCAAAACTCTTATAATATCGGTATTAAACCTTTCGGAACGAAATATTACGTTAAAGATATTTATTAGGCATTCTGCTAAAAAGCAAAACTAATACCTGAATCTGTTGTAAAGACGTGTAAAAAGTCTTTAGTGCAGATTGCAAGCTCGATGAAAACTCTAAAGGCATTTTGTTCAGATTATAGCCTTAAAAGTAATTTTTGCAAGTGTGTTATTACTCGTAGAAAAGATCCTCTTAAAGTTTTTGCTTTAGACCATTCTAAGTGTTAATGCAGTGTAGGTCTAACTAAACCATTATAGGGAATAATTGCCTATAGTAGCCTTCAGCAAAATCACAAAACTCTTGCGGTTTCAAAAATTGTTTTTTTAAGAGCATTATAAAAATGTTGTCTTGTTAAAGCGTATTACAGGAAAGAAGTTTATTCACTGACTCTTCCAAGAATATATTTTGAAAGATTGCAAAATAGTATCTGCCGCGTAATGTTGTTTGTTTCCACTATTTTATACATCTTGCACAATATTACACCATACAGTATTTCACTCGTAACTTCAAGGAAGCGATTTGAAAAGAACCGAATTGAACTGCAACCGAACTATTATAAATAAAAATGTGTTTCATGTGACAGCTATATTTTCTAAAAAGTCTTCTAAGACTCTAGTTAAGGCCTCATACGTTCCATTTCTAATAATGGTCTTAATAGAACCTTTTCGAAGAATAAATGTTTGTCAACTCTCGTACTGCTTGTATAATAAGCTTGATCAACAATATATTCCTGTTTCAGGGTTGTAATATTTTAGCTTAAATAGAGATGAGTAGAACGGCTTTAAATGAGAAAGTTATATACTCTGATACTTAAAGAAGTCAGGCAAAGGTAGTAGGGAAAGATATAATCTAATTGCAATTTTGAAGAAAAGTTTAATAGGAAGAAGTTATTATAATTTACTTATGGGAGCAACAAACTTAACTAAACACTTATAAGTCCTTTAAAATAGAGCTTGAGAGAACTGCCATCTTTTTCGACTGTTTGGCTATAGCAATTATTGCGCCAGAAATTAATTTCTTAAATACTTTGGTGACTTTGGCAATTTTCATTTTAAATGTATTTCTTAGGGTCTGACAAGAAAATAAGAACGTGTTTAATACATTTTAGGCTACTACGAGTATTAGCTACGGATACTATGCAAAAAGTACATTTAATTCATGATGAACATTAAATGTAAAATATGTACATGTATGCTAAATTTCGAGAGGGATTCGTTTTTTTTGGGGAGTTTTGTACAGCATTTGATCAGAAAAGTTTCTTTCGCAGAGAAAATTTGACTATCAAGTCGACAAAATCCACTGCGAAAAAGTGCATCAGACCAATAATACAAGTATGAATTTCAACTCCATTTGCATTTTTATAAAGAACTTCCAAAAGTATCATGAATTCCACTTAATGCTACAATAAGCACAAAATTTACTTACTGAAAACCAAAGTTTAAACAGAAATCTTTGTCTCTTAATTAAGATTCTAAAAGGTGATCTATGTATGTATAGCAGATTACTGAATATCACTTATACGTACTTTTACTGATATCTTTCTGAAAAGTTCTCTAGTTAGAGCTGTCAAGAAGACTTGAAGAATTCTTAAAATACTTTATACTCATAATTTAATACGCCACTTTTGGCTAGAAACGTTCTTTAAGATTTCTATCAAAACAATTTGCAAGTTAATAAGTCTTAGCTGAAACTAAATGTAGTTCTTATAAAATCCTTGAAGATCTCTGTAAATTGTTTATTTGGGCCTGTGATGGAAGATCGTCAATTTACTGTTAAGGATATTGCTGATGCTTGTGGGATATCATCTGAATGGGTGCACAAAATTTTACACCATATTTGGGTATGAGAAAATTATCCGCACGCTGGGTGCCGCGCTTGTTGATGATCGGCCAAAACCGCAAAACATGTTAAGCGAGTGTCTTAGCCTGTATCAAAAAAGTCCAGCGGAATTTTTGCGGCGAATGACAGCCTAGGACCAATCAACAGTCAGTGCAGTGGGTTGCGGTGGGGGAACCAACTTCGAAGAAGGCAAAGGTCGCTCTCAGTAGGAAAAATGATGGTGACAGTTTTTTGGGATCGCCGTGGAATAATTCTCATCGATTACCTTGCAAAGGGTCAAACAATCAACGGACAGTACTACGCTGCTTGCTGGATAAATTGAAGGCCACAATTGAGAAACAAAAAAACGTTCGCCATTGGCAAAGAACAAAATCCTGTTTCGCCAAGATAACGCTCCGGTTCACATGTGCATGGCTGCAATGCCGAAATTGAACTATTGTAATTGAATTTTGAATTGCTTCCGCACCCATCCTATTCGCCAAATCCAGTTCCCAGCGACTTTTCCTGTTGCCTAATTTGACAAAAAAAAAAATGCTCGGGGAAAAAATATAAGTCAAATGCTGAGGTGGAAAACGATGTAAACGAATATTTTTCAGGTTTAGACAATCAATTTTTTTCTGACGGTTTAAAAGGATAGGAGAAACGTTTGGACCAAATGTATCGAGACTACGTCAAAAAATAAATTTAGTTTTGCTTCAAAATATGTGTTTTTCTTAAAAAGGCCGGAAACTTCTCAAATAGCCCTCATATATATGTTTTTTATATATATATACAGAGAAATAGCCGAAAATTGATCGAAAAGACCGAACATTTTTGGCGCCCAATGTGAGGTCAGTGTGGTTTATCTAGCTAATGAATCCGAAATTGGCAAAAATATTGTCGAACAGGCGCGCGGTGCTGTTCGTAACAAAAAATAAAACTTTTTAACCTGTAAATGGTTAAAAATTTTGAACTAACTTTCCTCTTGGATACATGACGACACCAAAATTTGTTTAGAATTCAATATTTGGTAAGTTATCAAATAAGTCTTAAACTTCTGCCGGTATTAAAATTTAATTCCATATGGCGCATCAGTGGTATGGTGGCCAAAAACCATGCAGAATACCACAAAGCAGAAGCTGGATGGGGTACAAAGGATAGCTTGCGTAAGCATATGTGGTGCAATGCGCACCACACCAACGCGAGCAATGGAGGCATTGCTGGGACTGCCGCCGTTGGACTTATTTATAAAGAAAACGGCGGCGCTTTCGGCAATACGCATGGAAAGGGATGCCATGCGACATCGCTTTGGAACTAGCAGCGGTCATAAGAGCATCCTAGACATTAATCATGATGAGGTCAGGGAGACTCTAATGCCGGTAGAAGGCATGAGTAGACGTAGGGTAGTTGAAAGACTACACAAGACTCACATTGCAGACGGAAACATACACAATGAGTGTATGTTACAATGACATCAGCATTTTTACTGATGGCTCTTTAATGGACGGTAAAGCGGGGGCGGGGGTTTACTCTGAAGAGCTAAACCTAGCATGTGCGCTTAGTCTAGGAGAGTATGTGTCCGTATACCAGGCAGAGATGCTTGGCTTGTTGCATGCGTTGGACCACCTGCTTGAAGGTCAGGTGCGGGGGAAGAAAATCCTTATTGCACTGGACAACCAATCGGTGATCAGACGCATGCAGCAGACGAACATAGACTCTAAACTGGTACTAGAGTGTGTCCGGAAGCTCAACACGTGTGCCTCAGAAAATAAGGTTACGCTGATGTAGGTAAAAGGACACATAGGTACAACAGGAAATGAGGCGGCGGATGCCCTAGTAAAACAGGGATCTGCGGAAACTTTCATTGGCCCAGAACCCAGAGTTGCTCTGGGGAACGGCATGATTGGAGCGAAGGTTGGGGAGTGGATGGACTCCATGCATCAACAAAGATGGCAGGAGCTAGTCACTTACAAACAAGCTCGGAATGCAGTGACCAGCCCTTTAGGCAGGGAAGCGAGAAAGGTACTCAGTTATAAACGGAGTACCCTAAGCTGGATAACTGCCTTGGTCACAGGGCATGGTAATTTTAAGGCTCATCTAGCCAAGATGAAAATCGGGGAAGATGACGTTTGCAGGCTATGCCTGGAGGAGGCCGAGACGGCAGCACACATTGTGTGCGAATGTCCAGCACTGGCTAGCACGAGGTTGAGGATCACAGGCAAGCACACGATAAGTGTGGAAGCCATGAGTGAACTCAGCCTTAAACAAATGCTAGCAATAACACGGGACTCAGTGATGAAGAAAGAGGTCGACAACTATCAGTCGACATCTGGAAGCCACTGATGACCGGAAGGGGGCGAAAAGGGACCCAAACGGTAGTGGTCTGCTTCGGCTATCCCCCAGAATATAATAATAATAAAATAATAATAATTCCATATGGGATTGCTTTGTTAATTTTTTTGACATGGATATGTCTTATAGCAGGAGGTCATCCTAAAAATCTGTCCGTCACACGAAATGTCTGTTTTTCTACTCGGAGGTCAGAAGAGGAAACAAACCCATTGAAAATTTTTCTATTCTGGTTGTGCATGTCGTTTGAGTGAAGTAGTCATTGTGCATGACTGTTGCTTGTGGATCCGCGCGGGCGGCGCGCTTGCGGGGATCTTCTGTGTACATGTTGAGATGTTGATTGACGTTGTGGACGGCAAGAATGAATGTAGTGGCCGATTTAAAATAGCACCCCTTGTACTATCTGAATCACTAGGATCCCAGAAAAAGTAGCAAGTAGTCAGTTCGACTAACACTTGGACATGCGCAGACGCAATTTGAGAGAGTGTACATAGATCCCGCCCCCCGCAGATGAGCGAGAGCGGATGAAGTTAATTCGATCCAAATCGGGTGATCCAGCGACTGTGGTTGTGCATTTGCAATGGCGGCGATTTGAGGTCTGACTGGTTCACAATGTGGGCCCCCACCACACGTGCAATAAACAGATAGAACAAAATGGCGGATTTATAGTACGTGCTATAAACATATAACAAATGCTCCGCATACGGTACGATGTATTAGCAGCATAAATGTTGATTTTCAATAGGGCGTGTGTATCTGTCTCATGTGGTTGGGTGTTCTATCTCATTAGAACGGGTGTATCCGGTTCATATGGGGACGTTAGTTTTCAATGGGGTATGTCCCTCTGTCTTTTAAAGGGGGTGTTAAGTTTGATTTGGGGCGGGTTTATCGGGAATTGGTTCTTGGAAGACAGGTTATTGGCTTTTGGTGGGAAATGATACAAAGTATCTACACTGCATGCAGATACGTCGAAACATGGATATGTCTTTGGCTACCGACTGCGTGTAACCTGTTGTGTTGAAGATATCGACGTAAGTTTTATAAAGATCCCAGTATAGTTATACTGGATCAAATCATTCGACAAAACACATCCCACGCTTTCGGTAGGCATAAGACATATCCATGTTTCGATGTATCTGCATGCAGTGTAGATACTTTGTATCATTTGACATGGATATGACTTGTGGCTGTGAGTCATACTGAAAACTTGTCCGTCACGTTGGATGTCACGATTTTCTAAAATAACAACAACACGTGTTGGTATTCAAAATTAAAGTACAGTTTATGCCGTAATAGGGACACGAAGGTACAAATGCATAATAGTGAGAGGACAAGGGTGTCCCGGATTAAAAGTAAGTGATAGTGGCACAGGGGGGCAAAGACCTTTTCCATAGTCCTCCGCGTGGGCGCCCCCTGGTAACGGCAGTGTATCAATTCGCTGACGGCCAATGTCTTAGCGATAAGACAGTTTGGAAAAGGCAGATAGCTGTAGCCTGAATGGCTGACGAACACCTAAGCGTCTCAGGTTTAGTAGGATGGAATGACTTGCGTAGTTGGACCTGCTACATAGTTGTGTGGGCTACAGCCCGTTTATTAAACCATCTGAAGCAGCTATCTCCGAGGCCATCCCCTGAACGGGGTTAAGCGACGTGCTGATAACTCGTCCTTGTAAAAACCACTCCATGTCAAGAAACCTGGAACAAAAGCCTCGGATTGGACGGATCAACAACGACGACCACGCAAACGAATAAAGGATTATTTTTTCGGATCCTGGAATGTACGCTCACTGAACAAACCGGGGGCCGAGAAGGCCCTCCTTCAACAGGTCGAAAAGTACAAACGGAGCATTACTGCAGTCCAGGAAACAAATTGGCTTGGCAGCGAGATTAATGACCAGAAATCGCACACAATTTTTACAAGTGGCAAACCATCGGGCCGTAAGGAGTTCGGAGTAGCATTTATAGTGAACAATCGCCTCAAACAGCATATTACTGACTTCAAACCTATAAATGAACGGCTGTGTGCGATTCGCATCAAGACTCGATTCTTCAATCTCTGGCTCATCAATGTGCACGCCCCCACGGAAGTTAAAGAAGACGCAGTAAAAGACGAGTTCTACGCCCGCCTTGAAACTCTCTTCGACTCACTTCCAACAAACGACGTCAAATTGCTGCTGGGAGACTTTAACGCGAAAGTCGGAAATGAAAGTTGGCACCGGGGGACCACTAGAGGCCACAGCCTCCATGAGGAATGTAACGATAACGGCCAGCGACCTATCGACTTCGCCTGCAGCAGGAATCTAGTCGTAAGCTCTACGTGCTTCCCGCATCGACGCATTCACAAACAGACCTGGAGGTCTCCACACGCACATACCGTCAACCAAATTGACCACGTCCTCATTTCCAGGAGATGGGCGTCTAGTGTCATGGATGTCCGCTCCTATCGAGGAGCAAACTGCGACTCAGATCATCACTTGGTGAAGACGACCTACAGATGTAAAATTTCCTCAGTGCACCAATCAAGAATCAGCCCTCCCAAAATCTTTGTGGTTGATAAGCTTTTGAGTGATGCTACAGCGGTGGCGTATACTACCGCCCTTGAGGAAAAACTATCACCTATGCTACACAACATCAGCAACACAGGCGTCCATGGGTTCTGGGAAGAACTCAAGGGTACCATCAAGGATGTCGCAGAGAAGGTCGTGGGATATAAAGCCCGGCGAGCGCGAAATGACTGGTTCGACGAAGAATGCAAAGACTTACTTGACGCGAAAAACGAGGCCTACAGACAATGGACTCAACAAGAAACCAGAGCCAGAAGAGAAAAATATGACGAGCTACGGCGAATATCGAATAGAATAATTAGACGTAAGAAACGTAAATACTTTGACGAGCAGTTGCTGAACATAAACGAAAACTTAGCTAATAGGAACACCAGACAAGCGTACAAACTAGTAAATACAATTAAGAACGGCTACCAACCCAGGACTAGCCTTTGTAAGGACAAGGATGGAAACATCATCAGCGACACCGATGGTATTAACAAGCGATGGGCCTCTTATTTTGAAGAGCTTCTAAACCGACCATCTAACGTCCCCATACAGAAAGCTCTCGACGATATTGTTGATCTAGGCCCACCCATTCAACCTGCGACAGTAGAGGAAGTTGATCTCGCCTTGCGGTCACTAAAACGAAATAAAGCGTCGGGCGCTGACGAGATTCCAGCTGAACTGCTAAAATTCGGTGGAACGAGTCTAGTTGATGCCATACATCAATTACTCCTGCGAGTATGGGAGAACGAGGAGATTCCAGACGATTGGCGCAGAAGCATCATCTGTCCAATTCATAAAAATGGAGATAAACTGCGGTGTGAGAACTACAGGTGCATCTCACTAGTTTGTACGTCCTATAAAATTTTGACGAAAATTCTGGAAAATAGAATAAAACCGTACGCAGAACGAGTCATTGGCGAATATCAAAGCGGTTTCAGACCTGGTCGCTCCACAACCGACCAGGTCTTTACAGTCAAACTGATACTCCAGAGGTGCTGGGAATACAACGTAAACGTATACCAAATCTTTGTCGAATTCAAGCAGGCATACGACAGTATCGATCCAGAATAGACTTACTGATCTATTTGAAACACGCACTGGTTTGAAACAGGGCGATGGACTGGCACCGACGCTCTTCAACCTAGCACTGGAATACGTTATTCGGGCCATGAATATGGACAACAGCAAGACGCTACTCATCAAGTCGACACAATTAGCAGCGTACGCCAACGACATCAACATCATGTCCCGAAGATTGGCTGACGCAGAAGAACTTCTGCATATGCTCGATACCGCTGCAAAGGAAGTTGGATTAAGTATTAACGAGGGTAAAACTAAAATAATGATGCAATCGGTGACAAAGACACCTGCACAACCAAGCATCAATGTGGGGGACCCCAACATCGAGTTCGTGAACAACTTCATTTACCTGGGTTGCAACTTGTCAAGGGACGCCAACGAAACTGACGAAATCAAGCGACGGATACAGTTAGCTAATAAGACTTTTTTCTCGGTTCTCCCCATAATGAAATCGAAGCATGTGCACAGAAACACGAAGCTCCGCGTGTACAAAACCATTATACGACCAGTGCTATGCTATGGCTGCGAAGCATGGACCCTAACTCAAGCCTCCGAAAACATGCTAGACACTTTTGAACGTAAGGTTCTACGGCGAATTTTCGGGGCTGTTTGCGATCGAGATGGATGGCGCATCCGGTACAACCATGAGTTGTATGAAATGTACGATGAGCTGCAAGTCTCGAAAATCGTCAAACTACAACGACTTCAATGGGCAGGGCATGTACAATGAATGGACGACGATCGCATGCCTAAGAGAGTAATGAATGCAGAACGAGTCGACGGAGCGAGACTGCGAGGACGACCGAGATCTCGTTGGGAGAGCTCAGTAGGTGTGGACGCCGCGCAGCTGCTGGGCTCCCAAAATTGGAGGACGCGGTCATGTAACCGAGATAATTGGAGGACAATGATCCAGGCGGCCAAGGCCCGACGTCGGGCTGTCGCGCCACGATGATGATGATGATAGTGGCACAGGGTGGTTTGCATATTTGATGAAAGTGATACAGTAATAGGGAAAAGTGAAAGGACACAGGGTGTCCTGTAATAAAAAGTGTGACAGGACAGGACTAATGGCATATTCTCGAAACTTCATGACATTATATACAGTAGCCTATTTGTCCATTTTATTACAAGTGATATCAAATCGAAAGTCCCGTTGGGATTTTATTGGCAGTTTTATTTTAAAAATCAATTAGTCGAAAACCGGATATATCCGATATATGTAGATATTTAAATACATTTTAAACATTTGAAACGTTTTTAAGTTGATACAGTTATCTGTACGAGTCAGGAAAAAATGCTTTTCAAATAGGAGAAAATGAATATAGAAACTTTGAAAGTAAAAGAACATCAATATCGCAAAACAAATTGGTAGAATCCATCGAGTGAGAAATACTTTTGATGCTGATCTCAAAAATCGTGAGAAAAATCAAACGGGACGCCTTTGCCCGGCTTCGATTTTTACTGGGAGAAGAAGAGTTCAGAGGATATCGGCTGATTATGCGCTATTGGCGCCAAAAATTGAGGTATGAGGATTTCCATTTTATTCTATGCAGGGTTCTGAAGGTTTCTTTTGAAAAGAGTCAAATTTAGTATGCACTGAACCTATTATAAAAGTGCTGTAATGAAAGGCTTGGTTTAAAAATTAATCCAACATTTTAGACAGTGTACCTTAAGGCACTTTATTATTTATTTAGAGTGTAACGTATAACTTTATTTGTTAGGCAGGAGATTTAATAACACCCCATTCAAATGCACAGTCTGTACACCTCAAAATCTTTCAGGAGGGGGCCGGACCCCCCGGACTTCGCCCCTGGCTACGTCATTGCCGCCACAACAACAACGGACGGAAAGTGTGCTTAGAAGATTTTTATTTTTCTCTTAATTGAATTGCACAATAATTTGCTAATTGCTTTCTCGCTATTCAACTATAGAAACACGATAATATAAACAGATGTATGTATGTACTCACATTGAACATTTCCACGTCAGTTGTCTGTTGTTTCTCGCATATTGGCTTGACAACCCCAGCTATCAGTAAATTAACGCAAAACTGTTGCGCTAACGATGTAAGATCCATTTCGTTCAGAGGATTATTGCCCGTACTCTGCATGGACGTCATCAGCCATTTCATCAACATTTGACCTGGAATCAAACATAAGATACAAATCATTAGATAAAAGATAAAAATGAAAAAAACCGGAAGGAATTCTTGATAAATCATACCGATATACGGAAACCATTTCGAACTAGTAAATTTGTCACCCCTTATTTTCGCAAATGACATACTAAACAAAATCTTATCAGTTCCAGTTCGACATGTTACAGATATCTGATTTTTACGAAAATCGACTATGAAAAACAGACCAGAAATACAATATATCACAGCATAGCTAGTTTGCTGAGCATTCATCAGCGAAAGGACATAGGACATATCCATGGTGAAAAAACGACGGTTAAAGTGCTTGTGACGCGATGGTATGGCTACCGTCCAGTCAGGTTTTTGGATATGGGGAGGTTGTGTCAAATTCATCACCAAATTATATGTCCATTCAACGCTTAGAGCCGATTGTTTGGATCGATCGACGGGCTTTTGATAGAAGCGCTCCTTACGCCATTCTTTGAAGATATTCACTGTGTCAGACATGCTGGTGGATAGTAACTTTTGCGATAACACAAACGGTTAAATTAAAACTTAAAAACGTAAAAATTAACCTAAAATCCATTTCACTTTTCCGCACTAGCGCTACTTATACTTTCACTCGCGCATAGGAACTAAGAGCCCAATGTTTATCATCAACGCTTCGCGATATTGCATGTTATCGCAATATGTATTTAGCGCAGTATATGTACATATTTAGATAGGTGGTTGGAGACTTGTTGATTGACGGTGATATTAGTAACCAAGATCAAGATTGTCTGCGAGAAATAAAAGCTTTTGCTTCGCTTTATTGACTTTGGAGTATTTTGGGCAGGTGAGTCATACTGAAGGTCGTTTATTCATCTTTTGATTAAAAAAAGGCAGTATATAAGCAGTGGCGGATCTAGAAATCGACTTCGGAGGGGCCCGAATATGTTTGCTACCTGGCGAACTCCATACACATTCTACTTTTGGTCCTCATGAGGTAAGTGTCTATTGAAAGCGCAGACGCATTTCTCATTAGAGAGAAGCTGGCAATAACGAACGTACAAAACCATGAACTAAGGTTAGGTTAAGTATATGCTGCGCTTACTAAAGTATAATGTAATACGTTTCGCTCAGTTACCTCCAGGGACTCATCACCCGACTTTCCTAATCATTGAACCAGACAGAACTTAAAATAAAACGATGGTTTTTGCAATTTATTAACAACATTAGCTATGTTAAGTCATCCAGTTCTGTGAAGTATTCAAATGTCTTTTTTTTGCAAGAGCAGGGCAGGCACACTCTTTCTTCTCCACGACATCATAGCTTCTACACAGTCATTACAGAGGATGCGAAGCCTTATGGCGAGTTCCAAAACTAAGTAATGCCCTGTAAAAACTCCCGCAAAAGCTCTGATGTGTTGCCAGCACTGGCCACAACTACTTTATTGAAACGTATGTTTTACCATTTATCGATCTTAAGTTGTTTCTGCTAATCGCTTTCAACTTTAGAGGTAGTTTTTAAGGTGTATAAATGTTGAGACGAATTTGAGCAGCATCGTTGGTTGTACTCTGCGTGAAATAGGGTATCGACCCGGTACGGTCTGCGCGTCTAGTTTAATCGCCACAAACCTCCCAGCCTCCAGATTTCTTGACAACGAAATGGATTGGGCTGGTCCAAGGGCTGCTCGATTTTCGGCATTTGCCTTTTTTAAACATGGTGTCGAACTCTGCACGAGTTGATTTTAGTTTGCCGTCGGTGATTCGATGAGGACGTCAACTGGAGATCCGGTAGTCGCAATGGCCACGTTTAGACCGTGGAACTAAAAGTCGATTTAACTAAACCATTTTAGTGTTAGTACTTGCTGGTGGAGTGTTTATACCGACCATACGGAGAGGTACTTCTTCTTCTTCATTCTCCGTTGACAGCACAGATAAATTTTACAACTATAAATTTTACGACAGAAAAAGACTTTTTCTTGCCCGTGATCATGCACTGCTTTCCTGAAATTGCAAACAAAGCAAACGCCGAACAAAAAAAAACGACAACAAAGGAAACGTCAACCACCGAATCAACATTAGCGATGACAGCGACATAGTCCCAATTTTTTTAGTCCAGTTCCGCATCGCAAGTAGAGATAAGCCAAGTCCAAAACTAACTAAATCGATACGTTTATATCGTCGAGAGTTAGATCGATTTAGTTAGATTTCGAAGATAGTCCCGCGGTCTAAACGTAGTGAATGAAGTACGCTACTGAGTTAGTTGGTGCTGTGTCATGTGTAGCTAGTGCTGTTGCCTTGGTGTGTACCGTTGCGTGCCTGGAAGGGATGATAGATTGCCTAGCCATTGCAGTAATGCTCGTGGCTGTTGCCAACGGATGTGTGACAGTTGCTGCTGCGTTTGCTGCGTTTGCCAGAGTATTCGTAGCCGTTTCGCTTGGTAGTTTGACAGTTGTTGTTGCGTTTGCCGTAATGTGCGTGGCAGATGCCGTTGCGCTTCTTGCAGTTGACGTGAAGTGTGTGGCCGTTCTCGTAGCATTAGCGGTGGTGCCGTATGGGTGGCGGTCGCACTTGTGCCCGTTACCGTAGCGTTAGTGGCGGTTGCCTTGCTGTCCGCAGGTGTTATCGTGGATATCCCGAAGACATCTACCTGCTCTAATTGCCCAGAGCTACAGCACAAAGGGCTATCGATCAACTTTCTGTGGTTGAGGTTAATCAGAAGTTCGAAGTGAGTCAGGAAGTCCGCTCTGATAATAGGTGTTTGAATATTTGCCACAATGAGCTCCCATGCAAACAGTCGTTTGAAACCCAAGTAGAATTTCAAGAGTTAGCTGGTTAGGTAAAAGCAAACTCCCACTTTTTTCGATGTGCGCTTAAACTTTACTTGCTTGAGGCATTTATGCAATCTGTCAGCTGATTGATTTGCATAGCGATGCCATGAAGTTGATGTTTGATTACTTCTATGCGAACTTCTAGATCCGTAGAGCGTAACGTATCTTCCTGTGTCTTAGTTGACTTCACAAGCAGGAAGCCGGAACACTATTTTCTACGATGCGATCCACAATCTCAGCAATTTTGCCAAATTCCGATTCCTTATTGACTGCTAAAACACACCCAACATTTACAGTTAATCGTTTGAGCCATAAAGTTTTAAGAATGTTCTCAGTTAGGTTTGATGGTGCGACAGCGCTGGATTTACACTAGGGCCCTCGGTGCTCAGGCACAGGGCGGCAGATTTTAGGGGGGCGGCAAAATTGGAATCATAAAATAGAAAATTTGTTTTAACGATACAATGAATTGTTCGAAAGGCGTGAGAAAAGCGTGATCCATAAGAAAATCATTATTATCACCATAAATGTACGAAATTCCGATTACTGCAGCTTTATTCATATAATGTCAATCATCTACAGCTTTTCAAATTTGAGACAAATTTTCGGTAATAATTAAAAGTACAGTAGAGCGTCGATTATCCGGACGTCGATCAACCGGAACGTCAATTAACCGGAACAATTTTAATACATTTTTGTTCAGAATATGTAATATGAATGCACGTACATATGTATTTGGGATCGATCAAATCATGAGCTTAAGCTCACGGGAATACACCAGACTCAAAAAAAAACAAGCATTATTTGCCATACCTATTAAACGAAATCACAATTGTCTATTTATGTGTATCTTTCTATTATATATTTAATTTTTCTTGGAAAATTATGATTTTTGGTCATTCGTCGATTAACCGGAAAAATCAGATATCCGGAATGGTGCCGTTCCCAATTGTTCCGGATAATCGACGCTCCACTGTAATTCCGTTATTCACATCTTCAAAAGTTTTTCTTCGATGTTACCATGCCTAATTCAAGTTCGAATTACGCGCCTCAGTATGCAAAGAAAGCTGCAACGCCCTCTCGTGCTATCTAGCTCCTGCCAGTTGTGGTCAGTTATGATTTCAATTGAACTGAGTAGTTATCTTTTCGATCGAGGTAATTTTGTATATTTTTGAGACATGAGTGGCGGCCGCAAGAGGTTAAGCGGCGCTGCGTATAAAAAGCGCGCTTTAGAGAAAACAAATAAGGAGGAGGAAATCTTGTGAAAAACTCCAAAAATACATAAATTTTTCACTAAAAAAGACGGTACAGAAGAAAAACTTATCAATAATGAGGGTTGCTTTATCGCGGAGCAAGGAGGTATGTCACAATAATTATGCTAATTTTTGTATTTTTTTGAAGTAAAATATTTATTTTTAATACATATGTGAATTTACCATCTATTGCAATTATTACTTGATTGAAAATATATTGAATTTGTACAAGTGGTGAAAATGCGCGGATTTACTCGAACTTTTTCTACCAACAAACATAAAGCTGAGTTTAGAGTTTACATTTTTGTTTCTAGATGACAACGATGTTATCAATAATTCATCAGATAATCCTTCCCTAACCCAACCTAATGAGGAAATCTTACTTTCGTCTACGGATCATGATGTAGATATTATTATTACGACTTCTTGCCTGCAACGAAATTCAAACGAGGGAAAAAAACTCGAACGTTCAATTCCAGTTGAAGAAACAAAAGAAGTCAAAGCTGAAGAGGGTGTTATAAATGATGACCCAGGAAAATGGATCATAAGCGACTCCACTAGAGATTACGTAGCAATACATGGCTGCAAACAAAATAGAAGCATTGATTTCACTGGTACAGAACGAGTTTATAGCGATGGAAAGTCGCGATGGTTAACGGATGCGTTATTTGAAAGAAAACTTCTCAATGGTGAAAAAGTTCCACGACCGTGGCTCATTTACTCAGCTAGTAAAAAGTCTGTATTCTGTGTTGCATGTCTTTTATTTGATGCAGACTGTACATTCAATGGGAAGACATTGGAGGCACGGAGGTGTTCGTGTAACCGATCATGAAAACTCGAAAAATCACAGAAAAAGTATGGTAGCCCTCAAGGAGAGATCAAACATCAAGATAAGGATAGACAACGATTTGATTATTCAATTCGAAAAGGAAATTTCGTATTGGAAGAACGTTTTGAGATGAGTAGTTGCTGCTACGAAAGCTCTAGCCTCACGTGGACTTCCGTTTCGAGGAAGTAATGAGAAATTCGGCTCTCCAAATAATGGCTATTTTTTGATGCTGATAGAATTTCTTGCATTATTTGATCCATTTATAAAAGAACATATCGGAAGGTTTGGTAACAACGGATCTGGCAGTACGAGCTACCTATCAAAAACTATCTATGGAGAATTTATACAATTTTTGGCAGATCATTGTTGAAGAAGTCAAAACAGCGAAGTATTTTGCAATAATAGTGGATTCAACACCTGATATATCGCATGTCGATCAGCTTTCATTCGTTCTGAGATATGTGCAGAAAGATGGAACACCTGTTGAAAGGTTTCTTATGTTTATTCAAAACACAGGACACAAAGCTGAAGATTTGTTCATTGCTGTAATATCTGCTCTGAAATGCTTCGATCTTGATATCGCAGATTGTCGAAGTCAGTCGTACGATAACGCGAACAATGTATCAGGAATTTATTCAGGCTTACAAGCAAGAATCAAAGAAATCAACGATCTAGCAGAATACGTTCCTTGTGCAGGTCATTCGACCAATTTGATTGGGGTTCACGCAGTAGAAAGTACTCCTAAAGCAGCTTCTTTTTTTCAATACAGTTCAAGCATTGTACAATTTTTTCACTGTATATATTGTACACACCGCTGGGAAATTCTACAAACTCATACTGAAAAAAAATGCTTTGCAATCGTTGTCTGCAACAAGGTGGTCAGCTCGTCAGGAAGCAGTTAAAGTACTTAATGAACACTACGGCGAAATTATTGAAACATTACCCAGCCAACATAAAATGCATGAGTGATTGATAAATAATGTCTGACTCGTAAGATATATATGCCTGAGTGATACATCACGTTTTTGAACAAACTATGTCTGACGATGTCCCCCTATATCAGACATTGTCCCCCTAGATATGCCTTTTGCCCTTATTACGCAAAATATATTTATAATGTATCACTCGTGATGAAAAAGAAATGTCTTTTATATAAAGACAATAAATGAATGATGGATAATGCAATTTTAAAGCATTATGCATCATGATAATTAATATATGATGCGTGATACCTTTTTTAAACATTACGCTTCATATATTTTGAATATATCGCTGATCATTAAACAGTAATATGTGAGACATGATGTATATAAAAAGCATTATTCATCAGACTAACATAAGGTATGATGCATAGCATATAGAAAATGATTCAAATATGTAGAGTGCGAAATTTTCCCGTTTTTACTACGTTTTTTTGGCATAAGGTATAAAATGACAAAAAATGGTATTTGGGCATATTCGGCCTATTCGATTCGCCCGGATCTCATGGACCTTCATACAAAATGGCAGACCGGTCAAAGACCGGGGTGAAACGAATACGCCTATTGTGTTTGTCACTGCGAAAAATGCAACACCTAAAGGACACTCCGTAGGTATAGCAAAGTATGTATGGAAATGGGCAGGGAGTTGAATAAGCGATGTGTCTGTCCGTTAACAGGATAACTCTCGACAGAAAGTAGCTAGCGACTTTACTCCCAATTGGGTGTGAATGGACAACTGAAATTTGTGTGCACGACTATCCAGGGCCTTTTTAATATCCCTCTTAAAAATTCTGCCGGATCGGCTAAAAATTAAGGATTCACACATGACAAAATTTTAGGAATAAAAAGGTTTCATGGTATTTTTCGCATAGTTTGAGGTTTTTTATTTCTTAGTAGTTAAATATGTATAATAAAAATAGTTAGGTATCCTATGGGTATAGTGGTTAGTAGAATATAATGAAAATACTAATAAAAACTTAAATATTAAAAACTATATGGCAGAAACTTAAAAAAATAATAATAATAATATATATATTTTCGATTTTAATTGGTTGTTTTTTCTCGCTGCCGGTTATTCGAAGAATGGACTATGGCATGAGACAGTTTGATAATTTTCTTCATTTATGCTTCGTATTCCGGCATTCCACAGTCAGGATGCTTACATGAATCTGCAAATTATGACAAAAACAATCAAAGTAATTATATATTGTTTAGAAATATTGAAATAGAGAATTTTTTATTCATATACTTACTGAAAACTGATGCAAAAACACGTTTGTAAGACTTTAACGGTTTTTGTCCTTTTTCGCCATCCCAGTTGAACTTTAGGATAAGCTTATCGATCATAAGCTTATAGGAACTTAAACTTAAAAACTTAATTTTTTTTACTGCAACGGGGGATTCAAACCACGACCCTTTGATTTGTAGAAATGCAGTCGCGCGAAATCTCACGGCTGCAGAGCGCACTTATTGCCTGCCCAAAAATTAATATTGTAATAACGTTTTACCAGCAATCATACATTTGAAATTCTACCCTTACTCCTTTTTGGAAATGAAATCACACCTCCTAAACTACTCATATTTGTCGAATGAAAAAGACCTTCTAAGACCCGCCATACGCTGCAATCCGTAAAATTGCACCAAAAATCGGCAGATAAAATTTGATCGTCAGATCAGTGAAATCGTCAACGATAGTCACATACGATCAAAATATCGTCAGATGGATCTGAGGACGGATTGCGTCGTATATGGGGGCTCCCCATCTCCCCAGTAGGACCTCTTATTATTACTGGTGGGATTATACTGGTAGATAATTAATATCAAACACTTACCTTCAATATTTACAAAATTCGCCGCACAAAAACTAATATTTTCACTAAATCAAATGAACGGCACTGAACACTAGCAAACACTACATGAAAACAAAAAAAAATTAACGTGCCGTCATCTAGTCCTCATGTATACAAATCAAATAAATTCTAATGCTATAAACACTTCAAGAAAGAAAATGCTCCAATAAAAAACACTCAAAAGTACGTTTTTTCTTCGCCGTCATCAGAAAATCAAGTGGTCGTAAGAACCTTGAAAAGATTATTTAATCGTCATCGAAGACGATATCACTTCGAATTCAACTCGAGCGACTTGAAACAACCTTCATGCAGATTCTTTGGCATTTTATACTTTCGAGATTCAATGCTGTAAACCAAAGATTGCAGAAAGTTGATATCAGCATAGCTGACGTCATTGATGACTCTCGTGGGCTAATCAAAGTGGTAGCTGATACACGAATGGAATTCGAAGTTTACGAAAATAAAGCGTTGAAAATCTCAGAGAGCCAGGAATATCAGACGACTGTTTCCAGGAGAAGAAGAAGAAAGTTACAGGCTGACGAATCACGAGATAGAGAAGTCCAATTGTCAGGAAGAGATAATTTTCGAGTAAACACCTTCAACGTCATTCTCGACAACCTCGATTCTGAATTGCGGAGAAGATGCCAAGCATATGAACGGATTCAGGAAAAATTTTCAGTAATCACTGAACTCGGCAATCTGAATTCCAGTGAAATTCGTAAAAGGTCAAAAGATTTAAGGAAAAGTTATACATTGGACCAGGAGTTGTCATTGGAGGACGAATTGGTGCACTTCCACTCGTATTGCTTTGAGAAAAAGTTGGAACGTAATTCCCCATCGGACCTTTTGAAACTCTTGCGGACAAATGAATACACCGAGTTCCCAAACGTAGATATAGCATATAGAATATTCATCACATTAGCCGTGACGAATTGCAGCGTAGAACGTTCATTTTCATGTTTGAAAAGGGTCAAAAACTATATATAAGTGGAAATTGGTTGAATAGCCTAGCTATTCTTTGCATTGAATCGGATTTGCTTGAATGCTTGGATTGTGAAGATTTAATTAATCAGTTTGCCGAAAAAAAAAGTCAGACGTGTTTGCATTTGAAAAGATGTTTTTGAAATCACAATTTGATTATCGGACTTTGTTTATGATGAAATAATACGAAAGAATTTACCACATTTTGCCCTTCTCAAACAATTATCTTACTTTGTGCACGTTATTTGATTATTTTCTTATAAATAAACAATGAATTTCAGACCACATGTTTTACTTTAATTTCAACTGCGAATTGTAAAGATAACGATTTTTTCATGTAGGTTCAGGAAAAAAGGGCGGTATTTTCTACTGTGCACAGGGCGGCATTTTTAGTAAATCCGGCCCTGGGTGCGAGACTCTGTATTTCGCGCCGCAGTTCAGAAGTCTGCTTGCCGTCCATATCCAACCCAGTAAGAAGACGATTCGGCTGGCGCTCATTCGAATCTGAGAAGCGCGTTATTAAATGACGTTTCATTGACGTGTATTTGTCTGACATAGGTGATGAACGAGTTACGTCCGAAACCTGTTGTAGAATGTCCCCATCCAATGCCGCAATGATGGTATACTATCGTGCGTTGTCCGACAAGATTCTGTTTGTGTAGAACTGTGCGTCGGCTTGAATGAACCACAATGTTGGGTCATTTCGCCAGAATGTCGTCAATTTGATATTCTTAATCAAGGCAACGTTAGCTCCCGTTGTCACATCAGATGACGGGCCAGTCTCAATGAACAATTTTGATGTTGAACTCATCAAAATTGTTCATTGAGACTGGATTCTGTAACGAGTCCCACAGTGTGTTGGACGGCCTGATGTTATGAGGTGTACGCGGAAAAGATATACTGGGCGTATCACCTTCAGATGACATTGAATGTCCTGCGGATTACCTATGTCTAGAGTTCATTGTACGGCGAGTTTTTGTCCAGGCAAATCTTTCAACATGCGAGGCTCGTTAACAAATAACAAAACTTAATTCAATACAGAATTTCACAACAGGTTAGCAGCGTGTAACGAGAGTGACAGAAGTGTCAATGACAATTACCAGATATATATTTTTCTAATTAGCTTGGATGTCTTCTTCGTGTCGACGCTCCGCGGCAGAAGTGGTGTCCATAGCCGCCACAAATAGTCTCTGAAGGTGGCCTAGGTGTGAAGCGATAGTCATACCACATATCCAGCCACTAGACCTAACCTAACCTGGCCTGGTTTTTAGCCAATTTCCCATCAAACGGAAACTGAAGTGTCAGTGTCTTCCATTAAATTGCTCATTAAATTGGTTTATGTTGTTCATTTACATATGCCACTTCCCCGTATAATGGCTTCCATTAGCAAGTTGTAGCTTCTTCCTTATTTCATAATCTGCACTTATAAATCCTGCAGTTGCTTACATTTTACACTTTCAGGATTTCGTTAAGGTGTGTTTAGGCAACATATCAATCTCTCGCTTTGTTGTGGGTCACAATGTTAAATAGCAATTCATGTGAAGCATATTCAACTTCATGCAAATGCCGGAGTTTCATTTTTTCAGCGAACTTGTAAGCATATTCTCCGTAAATGGCCCAACTTTATTACAAAAATGTTTCCGCCTCGTTGATTTATAGGCAACATGGAATCGCTGTATCCTGCAACATTCGACTACGACTACTTAGCGTGTGAAGTACGTGGCGTACACGCGCTTTCGTGCCAGCACCAAATAAATCAAAACAGGATATTGAGTTTCTCCCTTTAACAAGGCGTCAAGTATCTTTTCGCACCTTTTTGCATTTTAATGCAAGGAAAAATACAAACTGTATGACACAGTGCGGAAGTATATGGTTTTGGATGATGGATGTAGCTTATTGGTGTTTCAGACTAAAGACAGTTTGAAGGACTTAACAATTTAGGCTCATTTTAAAGAATTGTTACGACATTATGGGGTTTGGTTTGTGTGTTCAAGTCTTCAACGATATGAAGGAAAAGTTATGATAATTCAGAATGTTTCCAGTTAACCGAAAACCGGCAATATTGTTCTTTATATTAAAGCATCAAGTAAAGCTGGATATACGAGTACATCTTTTTATTTCTAGAGAAATGATTAGAGCTTGACATGTCAAAGTATAAACCCTTACAAAATCTACAACTAATTCATATCACGGGCGCCCATTTAATATCTAATAACGCTACAGTGTAGTAATTCTCATCTAGGGAAGTCCCGCATGTCGCACTATATGCTCTCATCAATCTGCTCACCGAACCAAAGAACCACCACAACATGGGGTCGCCGCTTTGGTACGACTATAACGCGGGGAGACTTTGATATGGAATGAATAACCAATGGAAATCTGTCCATGTCACGTTCCACGGTCGTTGTACGGTAGTGGTTTTCGAATTCACCGCTTGATATTCAGGATTCCGGCTACAGGTTTTGATTATGAAATAGCGAAATGTGGAAAAGAACGAAAAAGGACGCCGGCAGCGAAACCTAGCATAGTTCAGTGTTTGCCCAGTTTTCAAACGCGCTTTTACTCGAAATACAAGTTTCGGTTAAGGGGATAATTAAAGTCTTACATTCATTTCGAAGTACCACCGCAGATTTGTAGTACGGTTGGGATATGGTATAAAATATATATGGTGGGTTTAGTTGACATAGTACAACTATTGCTACCCATGTCACCACACAATCCTTTTTAATTAAAAGTTACCGTGAAATTACTGACACGACATGTACGAGTAACTAGTGGTGTAGAACCATAACGACAATATTCTCGTTGATTTGTAATGATATCGTCATGTCATACTTTGATTGAATCACGCGGTTTTTAAGGATCACTGTAATTATTTTTAGCATGTTTGTTTATTATGTTTTGAATACATACGTAAGTCAACTTCATTAACTAATTCCGGGATATGGTTACAGGCCACCGAAGATAAAAAGTCGCAGTTCTAACGCCCTAGACCAAGAGTTCTCAAACACTTTTCGGCCGCAGACGCCTTCAGGACCTTAAACGTTTTAATGCTGTTTTAGAACAGTCCAATGATTTCGTGGAGATCGTTTACGTTTCCGCTTCAGATACAAGAGACCACGATCAGGGCAAATCAATCATAATTTTTTTCCTTCTGGGAAATTTTTAATAGTTTTTCTACGTTCGGTTTCAAATTTTTGAATTCTTAGGATTCGTTTACACGTGAACATTGAGCAAAACACGGAGCATTGAAAAATTGAATTGAAAAGCACCAACAACCAAAAGATGTTCTTACATGGCCAACATGAATCCACGATTATTTGAGTCGTTCCCACAAGAGAGGGATGCGACGGCAGTACATCTAACAGCAGCCCGCGGTAGTAACCCTCCATATCGCTCTCATACAGAAATATTCGCGCCTTAGGGTACGTTCCGATATCGACGAGGAGTTATGCGACTTTTTATTACCACTTTTGCACTTTGCAGGCAGTTTAACATAAATCGGCATCCAACAAGTGATCGAAGTTAAACCAAAACCAGATCGAAGCTTCGCTTCGGCCTGGAGTCCAAAGCGTATATACCCTAGACTTGTTCAGACCTAGTGGTGATACCAAAAGTACCAATTGGCAACGACCATTTGCATTAAAGAGAGTTTCCTATATGACCAGTTTATAAGGGAGGTTGGCACTCATTCTGGAGAATGCTGACCATTCTCAAAATCAATTAACTAACCCATTCTACAAATATTTGTCGAATTTTTCAAGTCGCTAGCTTCATTCTATCTAAAGTTATTGCTTATTAGAAGTCTCACTTATAGGGGTAGGTTTCTTTTGTCGAATCTTGCGCATTTTTAATAACAACCAACTAGATCTCAGTACAAACATTTGACCAAAATTTCAAGTCATTAGCTTCATTTTATCGAAAGTTATCGCTTAGTTGAAGTTTCATTTGTAGGCGAGGTAGGGGTTCCTTGGGTCAGATCTTGTCCATTATTCCCACCAGCCAATTAGATCATGCTATGAACATTTTAGCAAAATGTCAAATTTCTAGCTTCATTCTATCGAAAGTTATCGCTTATTAGAAATTTCATTTGTAGGGGAAGTAGGGGTTTGCTTGGTCGGATTTTACGTATTTTCAATATCAGCCAGCTGAATTCTACTACAAACATGTAACCAAAATTTCAAGTCGCTAGCTTTATTTTGTCGTAAGTTATTTCTTATTTTAAGTTCCATTTGTAGGGGAGGTAGGGGTTCCCTGGGTCGGATCTGGCCTATATTTAAAATCAACTAACTCAATCTTACTTTAAACATTTGACCAAAATTTCAAGTTGCTGGCTTCATTCTATCAAAAGTTATCGCTGATATGAAGTTTCATTTGTAGGGGAGGTAGGCGTTCGCTTGGCCTGATCATGCCCATTTCCAATACCAACCAATTAGATAATGTTATGAACGCCACCAACATGAACCGCTTCCCGTTGAATGGTAAAATGAAACCGGAATATAGAGGGCTACGCCCGCAATCCGAGGGTTTTGTAGCAAGCGCTTATTTTGGTATATAAATATCGGCTCCTTGCTCTTCTTGATATCACTCAGATGGATAGAAAAAACGTAATTAAAATGTCTTACCCACTTACATTTTACATGCTAATTCATATTACGTGATTGTAACGAAACTTAGAACATATTATTGCTTAAGGTGTTGGTTATCGTTGGCCATCAGTACTTTTGACCTCGAACGTGTTTAAGGCGTGGAAGGGTGTGCTATCTGTAACTATACAAATAAACTATTATTGACCTATTCTGAGAAGATATACAGATTCCATTATTTTCCATTTTTTTCGGAACCCACCTTCCTGTAAGTTTTCATAATTCTACAATAAGTATAACGGTCTCGAACTACAAGGGGAAGGGAACAAGTTACGAACTAATATTTTCTCCTCCCCCAATGTTCCCCTTTCTACAAATTTCAAGAAAATGCAAAAAAATGGAATGTACTCAACATTACCTTTCTCACGACACCTCACTTGCCTATACCAGTCAATAAAAAAAAATTAAACTTAATTTCGCCTCCCCCCCCCCCCTCCACCCGGTTAAGTTGTATTAGTCAGCCAATCTTTACCCTTTCAAAAATGATTAATTAAATAACTGCAATTCGCACTACGAAAAACAACATGAAAGTACATAGTACTCACACATATGAGGCCGGTAGGTGTATTTTTTGTGTGAATAGTGTCAAAATGCCTAACTTTAAATGAATGTACTATTATTAAATATTATGTGATTATAATGAAACTTAAAGATATTATTGCCTATGATGTCGGTTATCATTGGCCATCAATATTTTTGACCTCGGCTACGCGTAAGGGGTGCAGGGTTGTGCTAACTGAAACTATAGAAATGTACTATTATTAACCTTTTCTGATGAAATTTCAAAATTCTAGAAATCTAGGTTTTCTACACTAGTAAAATGGCGCTTTTCTGTAAATTTTCATATTTCTAAGTATAACGGTCTCGAAATGCAAGGGGGGGGGGGACAAACTCGGATGACATATTTTCCCCTCTCCCTCTTTTCCCGTTTCTTCAAATTTGAAAAAAATTTCAAAAATGGAATGTACTCGACGGTACCTTTCTTATGATACCCCACTTGCCTGTACCAAACGAAAAAAAAATTTCGACCTTCATTTCCCCTCTATGGGGACCTCCCCTTAAAGTTGACCTATTACGACGATTCGCTTTCTCCGGCGAATTATAGTAATTCTACACATTCCTACAAAATTTCATGTATGTAGCTTCAGCCGTTCGTGAGATATTCCATGGACAGACGGACAGACGGACAGACGGACAGACAGACATTTGACCGATTTCATAAGGGTTTTGTTTTACTACAAAACCCTAAAAACCCCTTGCCGGGTCAAATTGGGCTTCTGACTCGCTGTCTCACCGTTTCAATTTTTAGGGTTTTGTAGTAAAACAAAACCCTTATGAAATCGGTCAAATGTCTGTCTGTTCGTCTGTCCATGGAATATCTCAGGAACGACTGAAGCTACATACATGAAATTTTGTAGGAATGTGTAGAATTACTATAATTCGCCGGAGAAAACGAATCGCCGTAATAGGTCAACTTTAAGGGGAGGTCCCCATAGAGGGGAACTGAAGGTCGAAATTTTTTTTTCGTTTAGTACAGGCAAGTGGGGTATCATAAGAAAGGTACCGTCGAGCACATTCCATTTTTGCAATTTTTTTCAAATTTTAAGAAACGGGAAAAGAGGGAGAGGGGAAAATATGTCATCCGAGTTTGTCCCCCCCCCTTGCATTTCGAGACCGTTATACTTAGAAATATGAAAATTTACAGAAAAGCGCCATTTTACTAGTGTAGAAAACCTAGATTTCTAGAATTTTGAAATTTCATCAGAAAAGGTTAATAATAGTACATTTCTATAGTTTCAGTTAGCACAACCCTGCACCCCTTACGCGTACCCGAGGTCAAAAATATTGATGGTCAATGATAACCAACATCATAGGTAATAATATCTTTAAGTTTCATTATAATCACATAATATTTAATAATAGTACATTCATTTAAAGTTCGGCATTTTGACACTATCCACACAAAAAATACACCAACCGGCCTCATAGGTGTGAGTACTACTATACTTTCATGTTGTTTTTCGTAGTGCGAATTGCAGTTATTTAATTAATCATTTTTTAAAGGGTAAAGACTGGTTGGGGGCGCTGTGTCTTAATTGGCCAACTTTACCGGGTGGAAGGAAGGGGGGGAAGTGGTGAAGGGGGGGGGGGGGAGGGGGGGGTCCACATAGAGGCGAAATTAAGGTCAAATTTTTTTATCGACTGGTATAAGCAAATGAGGTGTCGTGAGAAAGGTAACGATGAGTACATTCCATTTTTTCGCATTTTCTCGAAATTTATAGAAAGGGGAACTGTGGGGGAGGAGAAAATATTAGTTCGTAATTTGACCCCCCTTGCCTGCATTTTGAGACCATTATACTTAGAATTATGAAAACTTACAGGAAGTGGGTTTCGAAAAACATATAAAATGGAAAATAGTGGAATTTGTATATCTTCTCAGAATAGGTCAATAATAGTTTATTTGTATAGTTACAGTTAGCACACCCTTGCACGCTTAAACACGTTCGAGGTCAAGAGTACTGATGGCCAACGATAACCAACACCTTAAGCAATAATATGTTCTAAGTTTCGTTACAATCACGTAATTTGAATTAGCATGTAAAATGTAACTGGGTAAGACATTTTAATTACGTTTTTTCTATCCATCTGAGTGATATCAAGAAGAGCAAGGAGCCGATATTTATATACCAAAATAAGCGATTGCTACAAAACCCTCGGATTGCGGGCGTAGCCCTCTATATTCCGGTTTCATTTTTTTATACAAACGATCGCTTCTTCGCGGCCACAGTTGGGCGGGGAGAATCTCCACGACAGCTCTCAGCCACCGAACGCGTTCAGAATGCAACAGATAGAATTCGTGGAATTTTCGGACCAGCAAGATTTGCAGCAAGTGCAACAAGCGACCAAGCACCTGGGGTGTCAAGACTCGAATATCAGCAGGTACCCCTAGGAATTTGTGGAAGTTTCGTTAAAAGATGAGTCCGTTTGCTGCAGACGACCAGATTTCTTGCCTTTTAATACTGTATTTGGTTTTGCCACTTGCGGGAGTGGGACAATTCAGTTTGGTGTATCAGTAATAAAATCAACTAGATAGTTTTATCTACGCGATCAAGAAGAGTAAAATTGCTTGGTTCAATTCATGAACACATCGACTCAGTGTCACAATGTCGCTATAAGTAAACGCTGATCATTTTTCACCACCGCTCCAAATCTATAGAAGGACGCTGACGAGTAAGTTGATTAAATAACGATCCCGCCCTCTAGCCTATGAACTTTCACAAGGTCGCTAGAATGGAGGCCTGGAAGCAGACCAGATTGGGGTAATATTGTATGCTCCTGCCCATCACTATAGTATTATGAGCTAGGGGCGGACAGGACCCCTTTAATTTGTGCTGATTTCTCGCTTCTCCGCTTCGTTGCCCTAAATGCGATCGTTTTAATTTAAATAGATTTTTACTAAACAATTACCTGTTTTCAGAGTGGAAGTCGTTTTCGTAAAGGACACCAGCGACCGCGAAAAACTCGAAGACAAAGATGGTGACAGTTTTCTCAACTTTGTTGTGAACAACAGTTTAGATTTTGAAGGATTTGGCGGCTGCGAGGGAACGCTTACCTGCTGGACATGCCACTTGTTTCTAAAGCCATAGGGCTATGAACGGCTGCCCGAGTGATGAAGAGTGCGATATACTCGACTTGTCACAATGAAGGTATCGTCTACGATAAATGATGCCTGAGAAGTTTCCCAAACCTAGAAGAAAACTTCTGAAGGCACAGTCCATTTGCATCCAAATTGTACCACTTACCAAGTTACCCCGCGAACTCAGCTTTAGCAAATGTTTAGGGAGAATTTTGCTAACCCTTGATGTATTTACGTTTGTAGAGAGATCCAATATTTTTTTTTGCAGATTGTAAATGAGGTTTTTTAGCGAGATTAAGTTCATTGGGTGGGCAAAATACCTTTTCCATAGTCCTCCACATGGGCGCCCCCCGGTAACGGCAGTGTGTCAAATCGCTGGCGGCCGCCAAGTCTTAGCGATAAGACAGTTTGGAAAAAGGCAGATAGCTGTAGAATGAATGGCTGACCAACACCTAAGCGTCTCAGGTTTAGTAGGATGGAACGATTTGTGCAGTTAGGCATGCAACATAGTTGTGTGAACCCCAGCACGTTTATTAAACCATCTGAAGCAGCTATCTTCCGAGGCCATCCCCTAAATGGGATTAGGCGATGTGCTGACAACTAGTCCTTGTAAAAACCACTCTACGTCAAGAAACCTGGAGCGAAAGCCTCGGATTGGACGGAGCAACAACAACGACCACGCAAACGACTAAAGGATTATTCTTTCGGCACCTGGAATGTACGCTAATTTAAACAAACGGGGGCAAACGAGAAAAGTACAAACTGAGCATTTCTGCAGCCTAGGAAACAAATTGGCTTGGCAGCGAGATCAATGACCAGAAATCGCACATAATTTTTAATTTTTAAAGTGGCAAACCATCGGGCCGCAAGGAGTTTGGGGTAGCATTTATAGTGAACACTCACCTCAAGCCACACATTATTGACTTCAAACCCATAAATGAACGGCTGTGTGCGATTCGCATTAAGACTCGATTCTTCAATCTCTGGCTCATCAATGTGCGCGCCTCCACTGAAGTTAAGGAAGACGTAGTAAAAGACGAGTTCTACGCCCGCCTTGAGACTTTCTTCGACTCACTTCCAACAAACGACGTCAAATTGCTGCTGGGAGACTTTAACGCGAAAGTCGGAAATGAAAGTTGGCACTGGGGCACCACTGGAGGCCACAGTCTCCATGAAGAATGTAACGACAACGGCCAGCGATTTATCGACTTCGCCTGCAGCAGGAATCTAGTCGTAAGCTCTACGTGTTTCCCGCATCGACGCATTCACAAGCAGACCTGGAAGTCTCCAGACGCACATACCGTCAACCAAATTGACCACGTCCTCATTTGCAGGAGGTGGGCGTCTAGTATGATGGATGTCCGCTCCTATCGAAGAGCAAACTGCGACTCAGACCATCACTTGGTGAAGACGACCTACAGATGTAAAATTTCCTCAGTGCATTAATCGAGGATCAGCCCTCCAAAATCTTTGCGGTTGATAAGCTTCTGAGCGATGCTACGGCGGTGGCGTATACTACTGCCCTTGAAGAAAGACTATCGCCTATGCTATACAATATCAGCAACACAGGCATCCATGGGTTCTGGGAAGAACTCAAGGGTGCCACCAAAGAGGTCGCAGAGAAGGTCGTGGCAAATGAAGCCCTGCGAGCGCGAAATGACTGGTTCGATGACGAATGCCAAAATTCACTTGATGCGAAAACGAGGCCTGTAGACAATGGATTCAATAAGGAACCAGAGCCAAAAAAGAAAAATATGACGAGCTACGGCGGAGATCGAATAGAATAATTAGACGTAAGAAACGTAAATATTTTGACGAGTAGTTGCTGAATATTAACGAAAACTTAGCTAATAGGAACACCAGACAAACGTGCAAATTAGTAAATAGAACGGCTATCCACCCAGGACTAGCCTTTGTAAGGACAAGGATGGAAACATCATCAGCAACACTGATGGCATTAACAAACGATGGGTCTCTTATTTTGAAGAGCTTCTGAACCTACCATCTAACATCCCCACACAAGAAGCTCCCGACGATATTGTCGATCTAGTCCCACCCGTACAACCCCCGACAGTAGAGGAAGTTGATTTCGCGTTGCGGTCAATAAAACAAAATAAACGAGATTCTAGCTGAACTGCTAAAATTCGGTGGAACGGGTCTAGTTAATGTCGTTGCTAGAAAATAATGAATGAATCGAAGCGATGTCGGCAAAGATGTCGTCAATGATGTTGTTGAAGGCAAAATGATGGATAAGTCATTTCGTGCGGATCACGCTTTAGACTCGAGCCAAAGCTTGAAAGGGGCGCACCATCCCGCACCTTTATATAACCAGTGCTATTATAATATCCGCGTTCTATTCGCTGGATCAAGTCAAGTCAAGTCCTCCTATGACACAACCGGCAAGGATTCAGAATATTGAAGCACTCGGATTAAATGAACTTATAATAGGAACCTATTTATCATCCGTGCTTACTTCGAAATTACGATTTCACTAAAGATTCAATGAATGTCTTTTGCAATATGAGAACGTAACGGTGCAGCGAATATCACCGTCACACCTTGCACATAATATTCCGAAAATAACTAGGAAGCAAATGCAGCTTAAGTCTCGAAGCAAATCAAAATCTGCACGCGTAAGGATCAACTACGGCATTGCCACCTGGTGGATATGGATTCTCCAAGCTTTCGTCTCTATATGCTTCGGTCCATACACTGCTGCTTCCCATTTGTCACTGCAAGCAGCTTTCTACTCTTTTCTCGGTCGACCCAAAGGCTTCCAGTATTACTAGTAGTGTTACACTTCTTGACGCCAGCCCATTCCCCTGCTTCAGTCCGACTCGGGTGCTGAATGTCTCTGTCAAGTTGTTTTTAATTCTAACCTGAGAAGACCAGTCTGACATGGTCATGCTGGTCAGCCGGACTTGCTTTGGTGGTATATCAAATTGCGTCCCGATGTTATACAGAACACTTTGGCCGATGATGTCGTATGCCTGTTTGAAATCCACAAAAATTTGGTGAACTTCTCTACTAAACTCCAGACATTTTTACAGCACTCCACTAGTCAGTTGTGGAACTTCCGGGCCGGTCGGTCCCTGATATTCGCCGATTATTCCTTCAGCGTATGGGTTCACTCTTTTTCCTGAATTTTTCATGAGTATATGAGTCTATGCAGAGTTGTGAAATGCCTCGATATTTGCTGCAGTCTAATTTGTCCCCTTTTTATGGGCATATAAAGACCATGTCTTGATATAACTAAAATAATATAAACTCAATTTCAGACCTAAGCCCTTCAGAGAAGACTCCAGCGCTCTGAAGTCCCCTTCATGGGTAAATTAATTAAATTTATTATATGAACTGGGCTGACAAATTGTAATGTTTGACAGGAAACCCGTGGGGAGTTTCACGCAGTCGTATCGGTCCCTTTCCAGTGAGCAAAAGATTAAAGTATCTGTTTGCCTTAAAATCGACTTCCACAATTTTAAATTTATATACATATACCTGTAAGCTTTTCACATATCACTGTTTTCGTACCAAAAAAAAAAAAAATCAAAAATATCATTTCAGGTATATGTAAAAAAAAATCCATCCCTGCTCATCCCTGTGTTCATTCTGTTCACCGAACTAAAGGACTCGAAATCTAAGACACGAGTCTACCGTTTTGGGAATTGCAAGTTAAATGGGCAAAGCGAGCACTCGAAACACTGTTCAGGGAATTGTCTTAAGCAGGCAAACATTTTCGTTTTGTAAACAAGGAGCGGAAATAAGAAAAGAAATTACTTTACAGCATCCAGATTTGTGCTGCCTCCGCCATGAGAGATTTCCTCCTTCCAATGAGCCCAGCTCACCGTATAACTTGCTAGCTTGCAAGCTTGAATAGCTTCGGATGAAACGCCTGTACCTATGTATAATACGAAAATATTCTGTATTACGCGAATATATTTTTAAAATTGTATCTGCTCCATAAATTTTTACAGTCGACATTGTATTTTATTATTGTGCGGTTAAAACGTGCGGGGATGACTTTAATATACGCGTACAAAACGGAATTGTCGTTGTTTAAATCTGTATATGGCTAATATACTTGCAATAATCGTATCGTATAGTCGCAGGCATTTAAAAAAAAGATGGCCGCGTTTATATGCACGAAGCACGAGCAGACAACCAGGCCAGGATATGAAACGAAAGCATAGCAATTGTCTGCCAACTGGATTGTAAAGAGACGCGTTTTGATTGTGTAAATATTTCGTCAGTTTAGTGTCCTTTGTGCAATATCGTGTGAATTTTATTTCATTGAATGTCATTTCACTTGAAATTTGGCGTATCTACAAGTGCTTGCTAATGGCAAAGAGTTGGTCATTAGAATTTATTGGGCCTGTTATGGAAAAACACGCAATGATAACGAGATGTTTGATGTTTTGGGGCAATTGGCATGTCAGAGCAATTTAGGGACATTTTGTTAAATGTATTGCAAGAGCTTGATCATCTATAATGTTGTCTTACAAACTCGATAAAATTGATGCGAAAGGCTCCATGGCTTCATGACCATGACCACTCTCGGTCCATTTCACTTACCTTATGCTATCATTTAGAGAGAAAACAACAGCTAGACCTTTACCGCATTTGCTTGTCCGGTTGCAAGAATGACCAAGTAGTATTTTTGACCTTCATTCATTTGGTCCGCTTTTCAGGCCTGGAAGATTTCGCATCAGCCATGCACATACAGTTACTTTATTCGCTTATGCCGCTTTCTTAGTAACTAATCTTTCTAAAAAAGACATATTTCACGTCAACCAATAGACTTTGATACTTTACTTAAATCTTATAGTAAAGTTCTGCCTGCTTCCGACACGGCTCGCTTTAAGAACTTTTCGTTCCATGTCTACTAAGACGGCTTTCGTGTTATTTTTTTTGGCAAATTACTAGTCGCAGTGTGTGTACCTTTCGATAAGTCAGGTGAAAGGGCTACCACAGCACACAACGACGAATGGTTCCGTTGCGTTACAATAGGGATTTCTTATCCCGACTATCCTATACATTGAACCAGCCGGAGCTTATAAAACATCGATGGTGTTGACTAACGTTCAAGTTTGTCAAGGCACCCTAATCAACAAAAAACTAGGATATAAGGATGTCCTGATAAAAACGTAAGTGAATAGTACTATCCACTTCATCCGTGTTTTTACAGCTTCCATAGCCGATTTTGTTCGGAAAAATGAAAATTACAACGAAGTCGGTTAAATTGGATACAAAAATGAAGATTGCGTCCGTTACAATAGGGATACAAGCAGGGACGCATTAACGTTACATCTACGTAATAGTTGAGCCAACGAAAGCTCGAAAACCTTCTTAGATGTAATGCCAGACTAGCTATCGCAACTGTCATCAAACCTTCCTTCAGGCTTGTTATAAATTCTGCTATAAAACTTGCCGGTAAACCTCTGGCATTAGACCTGCTATCAAACAAAACGTCGTCAGGTTTGATTTGAAAGCAACCGTCACGGCCTTAATATCAGGTTTGATAGCAGACCTAATGGCAGGCATGATAGCAGTTTTGATACCTGGACTGACATGGTGTTTAAATACTTTAACATTTTTATTTTATGTCCCCAAAATCGATGTCAAGAAGGTGAAGAACCGAATTGACCTGTTGTACTGAATCATAGCCACGTTTTTGCTCACTGTTCTGTTCTTCTAATACACCTCTCCCCAGTTTATGGAAGACAGGACCTTTGTATTGCGTCTCCTTACTGGTTTGTTTGACAATACCTTAAAACAGGGGTCGGCAACTATTTTAGCAAATAAATATATTTAAGCGGACCGCATACTAGAAAAAACAGGCTCTCATCGTCGGTTATTCCTACAAAATTCTCGTTCATTTTTTCAATACCATCAGTTAAACTGATAGTAAGTAAATGATGATAAATTTAGACCGATTAACAATACGATTGGATTAGTTTCTCACAGATTTATTTAGTTAATTCAAAACACGTCTGTACATCTGGACGGTCAAGCACGGAAGAGGATATAAACTTCTTAAACTACAGTGTTGTCATATTAGACAGTGCTGACCAAAGACAATTACAAAAGAAGGCGGGAATTTCAAAATTCATTTAACTTTAACACTTCCCCTAAATGAGCGCCTTCTTCTTTTAATTACATTGTTTCAAATTCAATGTTCATATTTAATCTCATAGTAGTGTTCGCAAAACAATCATTCTTACTTTACATTCTTCTGTCCAATTGAATTCAAATTCTTATGAAATCTATCTTTTGGTAATGGTTTTGTAAAAATATCTGCTAGTTGCTCCTTACTTTCAACAAATTTTAAGATAATTTCTTTATTACAAAACTTTTCTCTAATGAAATTATATTTTATGTCTATGTGCTTGCAACGTCTATGGTTATCTAGATTTTTAATTAAGTTAATTGTACTAGTGTTGTCAATACATAAGGTTACAGAGTTATTTGGAAATTCACCAATATCAACTAGAAGATGTTTTATCCATGCTGCACATGCAGCCATATATTCCGCTTCAGTAGTCGACAGGGCTACCGTTTGCTGTTTTTGAGTGTTCCAAGTTATAGCTGCTCCACTTTTCATTGAAACATATCCCGTCGTCGAACGCCTGTCATCCAAATCGTTTGCGTAATCTGCATCAGAGTAGACAATCAGATCATCGCTATTGGAATAGTGTAAACCATAGTCAGGAGTGGCCTTCAGATACTTTATGATCCTTTTCACAGCGTTCCAGTGTTCCTTGGTGTAGTTGTTCAAATATCGGCTTACCATGCTAACTGCAAACATTATATCGGGCCTGCAAACAATCGCAGCATACATTAATGACCCGACTGCTTCACGGTATGGAATGTTGGAGTTGACTTCGTCGTCGTCAGATGCCTTTCGTAAGTGAACATGGGGATCTGCAGGAACTTTGACTGGATTACTCTCACCTAAGTTAAATTTATTGATTAGATGCTCGATATAATTTTTATATTAATGAAAATAGACGACTTAAGTTTGTCTTGAAAAATTTGGATACCGACTGATAACACATATTTTGAATCTGGTTCCAAGGTCTTCAAGAACAGCATCTAATGCCTTCCGACTGGAGGACATCAACAAACCGTCATCCACATAAAGCAGTAAGTGGACTTTAATGCCGTTCATGTACCCAGTATAAACACAACGATCTGCGCTGCTTTTTGGGTTAAGTCAATATTTCTGAAGGATGGCATCAAAAGTACGATTCCAGCATTTTGGAGCTTGTTTAAGTCTGTATAAAGATTTGTTCAGCTTGCACACAATATTAGAGTCCACATGCAAGCCTCCTGGAGGGCTCATATATATATCCTCAGAAAGTTCTCCATACAGAAAAGCTGTTTTAACATCAAATTGAGCCATTTCGTAGTTGTGCCTCGCAGCTATTGATAGAAGTATCCTTATAGAGTCGTACCTAACCGTAGGTGCGAAAGTTTCCTGATAATCAATGCCTTCCTTTTGGGAGTATCCTTTTGCGCACAGTCTAGCTTTAAATCGAATGCCCTGGATGTCTTCTTTAATGCGAAATACCCATTTGCAACCAATTACTTTAACATTTTTCGGAGCAGTAACTAGATCCCAGGTATTATTTCCTTGATGCGCATTCAATTCCTCCAGAATCGATAACTTCCAGTGTTCAGATTCAGTTGAAGTCACAGCTTCCTTATAACTCGTTGGTGCAGAGAGCTCCGTAAAATTCAATTCCAAACGTTCTGGTTGCCGAAGTTGATAGCGTTGACGTAGATTTCGTTTTTCTTCGACAGCTTCACCTTTTATAGAAATGTTTTCATGATTTTCGCACTCTTCACTGTCAGCATCTTCATCAACTATTGGAAGAAATTTCAAAGTTCCATCACACTGATCAACGTTGAGATCATTTTCGTTGAAGGAAACATCTCGCGATATTGAAATGATCTTTGTTTTTAAATCGAATAGTCTATATAGTTTGAAGACTGACTTTCATATCCAACAAGAATCATCTTTTTACTCTTCGGGGATAATTTCGATCTTTTTTCCTTTGGAACATGAATGTATGCTGTCGAACCAAACGTTCTAGCATAAGCCAAACAAGGTTTCTTCTTCGTCCATATTTCGTATGGAGTTGTTGCACTATTTTTCCACGGTGTTCTATTTAGAATATATACTGCTGTATTGACAGCTTCAGCCCACAAGCACTTTGGCAGGTTTTTGGCGTAAAACATAGATCGCACGCAATCCATGATTGTTCTGTTACTCCTTTCTGCCCTTCCGTTTTGCTCAGGAGTATATGGTGCTGTCGTTTCTGACTGAATACCTTTGCTTGCTAAGTACTCCCGAAAATTTTCGCTACAGTATTCACCACCATTATCGGAGTGCAATTTCTTTACCCGAATGTTGAATCGATTTTCAACCAAATTCACGAAGTCTTTAAAGCATTTCAATGTATCAGTTTTGTTAAGCAGAAGTAAACAAATCGGAAATTTGAATGTCCGTCCAAAAATGTCACAAAATATCTTGCGCCGCTTACCGACGGAGTATCCATTGGGCCACACAAATCACTGTAGACAATGTCACCGTCTTCTTTCAACGAATCCGGCGTTGATTAAAATGGATATCCATGCTGTTTTCCGTAAACACAGGCTTCACAAAAAAACTTTTCAGGTGAATTGAGCTGCACACTGGTAACAATGTTTTTGTTAACCATATTTTGAATGGTTCTATGATTAATATGGGCAAGTCTATCATGCCATAATTTTGCACAACTGCATGTAATATGCACCTCACTAATTTTTGTTTTTATAAGCATTTTGTATAGGTTATTATTATCGCGTTCAGCACAAGCAACTAGTTTTCCATTTTCGAAAATTTCAGCCCACTTGTTAAAGCAAAACAAGTGGTTTTCATATTTTTTGTTGTTATTGCACCTTCCGCGAACAAATTTCTTTTTAGTTTTGGGACGTACCAAACGTTTGTTATTTTCGCGTCGACCCACTTTCCTTTCAAGAAACACTGAATGTTTATAGTACCGACACCTTCTACATTAAGTTCCTCACCATTGCCTAAGGTGACACTTTGTTCATTACTTTGATTAAACACTGCGAAAAATTCTTTTCTAAAGTCATATGCGCTGAAGCGCCACTGTCGAGAATCCAGGTATCCCCATCTGTTGATATGGTTGATAGTACAGAGTGATGCTTTTCCACATTGAATGCCGTACCTTTGGAACCGGTCTGTTTTTTTTTTGGCTTCTTACAGTCTCGTGCGAAATGTCCCATTTTGTTGCAATTGCAACATCGAATTTTTGACTTGGACTTGGCAACTGAAAGAGCTACAGGTTCTTCATGACTTGAAAGGCTTGCCTCTTCATCTAGGAGTCGCGCTAACAGATTATGGATAGTCTGTTTCCCTTCGTCTAAGGAAAGCCAGGCTTGGCGGAACGATCTATATTTTTCTGGCAGGCCCCCAATAATTTTTGTGATGACTGCTACTTCACTCAGAGATTCGCCGCAATCTCGTAGCTGACGAGCTATATTTTCCACTTTGGCTATGTACGTCGCCATAGATTCACCGGCGACATATTTGTATGTCGAAAATTGTTCATAGAGCATCATTTTCGACATATCACTTTTCTTGTCGTACATAGCATCCAGCCTATCGATGATATCCTTCGTTGACGAGCAAGTTTCTATGAGCGAAATCTGATCAAATTCTATCGCTGAAGTAATGACGAACATTGCTTTGGCGTCATTTGGTTCTCGTAAAGATTTCTGCTCTGCTGTCTCATTTGCTGGCGGCTCTTGCTAGATCATATCCAGACCTTTTGCTTTTAGGGCGCAATTTACTTGAAATTTCCACTGGCGATAGTTTTTTCCATTGAACTTCGGCACCGCAAGGGAATCCATTTTTCGAATAAACGGCGAACTGAATAAATTCCCAATTTAGATTATTTTCAAGTAAAAATTAGACACTAATTCCAGTATTGAAAAACACACGCGTTGTCTGGGCCCATAACCTGATAAATTTAGACCGATTAACAATACGATTGGATTAGTTTCTCACAGATTTATTTAGTTAATTCAAAACACGTCTGTACATCTGGACGGTCAAGCACGGAAGAGGATATAAACTTCTTAAACTACAGTGTTGTCATATTAGACAGTGCTGACCAAAGACAATTACAAAAGAAGGCGGGAATTTCAAAATTCATTTAACTTTAACTCCTTAAAACATTTTTATGTAAAAAATTCGTAGGCCTGGGATAGATAATACCAACAGGGGAGGCTAAAATAGGGGGAAAAAAGGGGCGATAAGGATGGAATGCTTAGCGAACGGATCAGATGTCCTCGCGCTCGCATCGGGATCCGGGTGCAATAAGACCCTTGGTCACTGGTTTCGTACCACCGACAGATCACTACTCATCAGGTGCTGCCTTCGATCTGCCGGTTGAAGCAGCACTACCAGACCAGAATATAGTTCATTACAAACCCTTGGAAAAGGTTTAAAACCAATGGTATGTCGCCTAAATGAAGGTGAAAGGGGGATTAAACTCTTGAAACTTCAAAACTAATGCTCGCTATAGACACACGTACCAATCTGCCAGATTCGTCGGGCATCAACCGTTGATCTTCTTTTCTTCTTTCAATTGCCCCAACCCCTTGTGGGGCATAGTGCGTCAACTGTTCCATGTGGCCAAGTTGACGTTTCTCGGCATAAATTGGTTTCGGAAAATGCAGTTGCCAGCATGCACCTCCTGCACATCCATGGCCACGAACGTCGTCGTGGACGGGATTCGAACCCGAAACGCCGGTAGTCAAACATGAGACTGATGCCTCAACACACTGCGCTACCGGTCGCCCCGCTGATACGCGAACCATATTCAAACAATTTTCAATCGAGCCAAGTAGTCCTGCAGGTCATTCAAGTAGTATGACCCCAGGATGGACTTCCTACTACCAGCAAGAGCAGACCAAGTGAAAAGAACACTCCTTCTCATCATCGTGCCCACAGCTTCTTCAGTAATCATAATCGCATAGTCTCCTGGCATGCTCTCCCTACACAACACTATTAATACACTTCCTGTCCATCATAAGCAGTCCTGAAGAGCGACCACGCTTTAGTACTGGACAGATCTGCCTGGTCGCGTGACATGTTAAGCCATCACGCCATCTAATGTTAGCCCCCGCAGTCGAACGGACCTTAGGGCCAGTTTGCAGGTGTTCATAGGCATACCAACATTCCGAAAACTGTCACCGACTTCGTTATAGGTCCCCTCACGGGCCAGTTCATTCACCCTACAGTTACCGGCAAGGCCACTGTGGCCCAGAATCCAAGAAATAGTAATGTTGAGAAAGCTCCTCAACTGTTGGTTCGAGGTACGGCATTCAGCAATTGCCTTCGAGTTAGTCATATCAGAATCGAGCGTTTCATTTCGGATTGAATATCACTATAAATGATTACATTCCTGAACGGAATTACATTACGACCCAGCCATGAAATAGCTTCATGAATAGCAATCACCTCCGCCTGGAAGATACTACAGTAATCAGGGAGACGGAAGGACAGACTGATATTCAGCATCTCCGAGTAGATGTACCTATATGCATGCTATGCTTACAACGTTAGTACCTAAAGCAATAATATCCGCCCACACCTCACGAGAAGGGATTAGGTAACAGAAGTTTTTGTCAAACTCTAGTTTGGGTAACGTATAGTCCGTGGTTTTATTAACATCCAAACTATCCAAAATGTCCGAATGTCCAGTGGTGGAAGGGGTATATTGACCCGTTTCACGGAAAATAATTAACGTTAACGTTAAAGAATAGTCACATTGGCAGCAAGCTGCTCGGCAATGATGTACTTAGGAGTCAGGGTGAGCATGGCTTCAAGGGCTACAGTAGGCGTAGTACTTAGAGCTCCAGTACTGGCGACACACGCCAGCCTTTGAACTTTCTCCAACATGCTTCTGTACGATGCGATTCTAAGTGCCCTCCACAACGCCACTATCCCATACAAAAGAATGGGTTGTAAGACCGACACATATAGCCAGTAAACCTCCGTCGATTGCAGGCTCCATTTCCTACATATAGCTCTTCTACGCGAGTATAATGCGACAGTTGCGGCCTTTTTAACTCGTTCCTGATTATTAGACTTCCAGCAGAATTTTCTATCCAGGATGAGCCCAATAAATTAAGCTTTGTCAGCGGGAACAAGCATAATGCTATCCAACAACGGCGGCTTGAACGAAGGGACAATCCCCTTCCTGGTGAAAAGAACAAGCTCAGTTTTGGTCGGATTTACTTTAACCCCAACTTCACTCGCTCACTTCAGATGACAATTGTGATGTCATCGGCATATGCAACGGATGTACAAACCAACCGATCCAATTCTATAAGCAGTCTATGGACCGCCAGATTCCATGAAAGAGAAGAGAGAACTCCACTTTAAGGAGTGCCCCTGCACTCCTATGCGCGGTCGAAATGCCTAGTCATGTGCAGACCACCCTCGAAGTGAGCCACGAATTGATAAGCTTGTAAATATATTCACGTACACCAAAGCTGACAAGTGCGTCCGGTATAGCCACCGGTCTTATGTTATTAAAGGCACCCTCAATATCAAGGAAAGCAACCAGTGTGTACTCCTTGTATACAAGGGATTTTTCGATATGGTCTACTAAGGCATGCAATGCCGTATCCACTGATCTTCCCTTCCAGTAGGCATACTGGGAGACAGACAGCAAACGACTGGGAATAGTTTTACGTAAGTAGGTGTAGTTCCATCTCTCCAACACGTTCAATAGAAAAGACGAAAGCAGATCCTTCGGTCGCGCGTGCGAGGCCTTACCCACTTTCGAGATGAAAACAACACTGACCTCCCTCCATAAACAGGGTATATAAACAAGCTCCAGCTCCAACCCCTGGAAAAAATGGATTCAATCCAGGGATATACAGCATCCATCGTATGCTGAAAATCCGCAGGTATGATACCGCCAGGTGCAGCGGACTTAAAAGGGTTGAGGCAATGAATGGCCCAATATATCTTCTCCTTAGAGAGAATTGATGCAAGGTCGCATGGAGTAACTACGGGGGATACGCCATTACAAACAGGAGTAAGGGCAGAGCAGTCAGGAAAATGTGTGTCGAGCAGCAAGTCATAGGTCTCCTGACTGGATGAGGTCCAAGTCCCATATTGTTTCATCAAATAAGTGGGCATTGCAGGGATCGAAGACAGGATTTTACGGAGTCTTGATGCTTCGCTAGATCGCTCAGTGTCTTCACAGAATAGTTTCCACAAGCTGCACTTAGATCTCCTGAGTTCTTTCTTGTACTGACTGAGTTGTTTTTCATAGAGCAACCAGTCTGAGCTCAGTCCCGACGATTTAGCCGTATAGCCACTTTCGGTAGGTGGTTCTGAGCTCATGGATCTGAGCACTCTATCACATGGGTTTAACTTTTCCCTTTGATTTTGTGGACGGCCATGCTTTTGCGGCTGATTTCGCTAGCGCTTTGGTAATAATTCCTACTATGGTATTCAACTCCAACTCGTTACTTAGATGACACTGGAAAGAGGGTAGTGACTCTGCTAGACATTTCCTGTAGATGTCCCAGTTTCTCCGTCTTCAATTTACTATGATCGGGTTGAGCCCGGTCCTCGTGACTGAATTGTAGATATCTGTGATCCGTGAATCATATATGTAGATCCTTAGAGGCAAGTGTAATATCGAGGACTTCCTTCCTAGTCTTGGTGAAAAAAGTAGGCACTGCACCTATGTAAGTTAACACCTGAACGCGCAGCGCATCCTATTACAAAACGCTGACGTAGCGTCTACCCCATTTGAAGCAAATGCACGTTTCCCACGGTCAGCAAATCGGCGTAGCAGATTTAGTTTAAGCGAAATTCATGTAATTAGAATTAAGTCAGTTTCAATTGTACTCTAGAATGGAAAAGAGGGTTCTTCCCCAAAAATAAAAATAATTTTTTTAAAGTAATCCCAGTGTTAATTATTTAACTGGCGCCCGAGCAGGGACGCGCATCCGTAGACATCTGTAGTAATTACGCGAAGTTGTTAAATTAGCCGCGCGAAAACCAAGTGCGTGTTTTTTACCTAAGCGTTTTTGCAAATAACCGCGCGATAATCAAGTGCGTGTTGTGCCATAAACAATCCGAGTGAGAACCAAATTCGGAGAAACAGAGTCCTGCAGGGGAACGAGGCCCCCAAGTAGCTGCATTGCGAAAAGGAGCCAATAATCAGATTGGCAGCCGCCCCGGCCGTCGGAGCAGTCGCGTCCGTGAATCCAAATCATCAGGGATACTTATCTTGAGGAAGGAGGACATTTCCATAGCAGAGATCAAGGAACTCACCTATATCCTTTTTAAAACCAAACGAATTATGATTAACATCTTACTGTAAGTCAATAGTTTTAAGAAAATTTCAACGAGTGGTTTTAAATTTAAAAGTTTTTTTCAAAAAGGCCAGTTCTAAAATTCCCTTTTTTTCAATACCTATTCGAAAACCAGAAAATTTTAGTATCGCAAGTTGGTTGTTGTTCTGTGCAGTTTCTCTAGATTTTTAATAAATTCCATTAATATTTTGCCGTGATCGCTTAAAAATTATCCGAAAAATGTCAAACCCGAGCAATTTGATTAGGCCTGCGCGTTTGAATGTAAACGAAGAGGCTGGACAAAATAATCCTGCGCAAAATAATCCTGTGCATAATAACCCAGTGCAAAATAATCCTCCGAACAACGAAGAACATAACAACCAACGACTACGTGATTTTATCACCTAGCTTGTCGGAAACCCTGCGGGTTCAAGGAAGACAACTATTTGACTCCTTGAGCAACCCAGAACCCGATGTTGATAATAACGCCGACGTTCCGATTTACGTCGGAGCAGAGGGGGGACTTTCCGACATGGACAAAATACCGGATGTGGTGAAAAGTCTGAGGCAATTCTCGGGTGAGCCCGGTGAATTCAACTCGTGGAGAAAGAGCGTTGATCGTATCCTCAAAATATACGAACACTTAAAAGGCACGCCAAAATATTACGGGATTCTTTCCGTAATACGGAACAAAATTACCGGCCATGCCGACATCGCCCTGGAGTCATACAACACTCCATTGAATTGGGATAAGATCTCTAAATGTCTGACGCTTCACTACGCGGACAAGAGAGACTTAGGTACTCTTGAGTACCAAATGACGACATTGGTTCAAGGTTCAAATTCAATCCCAGAATTTTACCAGGTCGTCTATCACCATCTTTCACTTATCCTCAATAAATTGGGTTCGATTGGCATGAGTCAAGAGTCACTAACCGTCATGACTCAATCGTATCGAGAGAAAGCGCTCGACACATTTGTGAGGGGATTAAGAGGTGACCTTCCCACGCTCTTAAGTATTCGCGAGCCTGCTGATCTGCCACAAGCGCTACACCTGTGTCTCAAATTGCAGAATGTGAATTACCGCACGCAGCATGCTAATTTTTCACAATCTACTCAGCATAGGGTTAACAATCAGGCCCCACCTGTAGTTCCACCTAGAAGAAATATTCCACCTACCACGAACGTGAGGCCTATCCCAGCTCCAAGGCGTAACTTCTACCCCGAACTCGTGCACAACCCACGAGTTCCACCAGCGCCTCAGTGGAGCAAGCAAACCTATCAACAACAATTCCCTCAAATTTCAAACGTTCGCCCACTTGCACCAAAACCTCTACCAAGAGCAGAACCCATGGACGTGGATCAGTCCATGAGAACAAATCTCGTAAATTATTCAAACAGACCACGGAACCAAAACCAGCAGTGGAACAATAAACGCCCTCAATTCCAAACACGACAAATTCACCACCCACCTAACAAAGTACGAGTGTATTACACAGAACAGGACAAAGAAGAAAACACAACACCAGAACAATACGAACAGTGCGAACAAAACATGCCGCAGGACGACGAAGACTATGACCAGACCCTGTCGGACTACACCGACCAGAACAATGAATCTAACCTTGACGTCTCTGAAGAATTGGATGACATTTATTTTTTAGCCTAAAGCGCTCTTCGCTTCCTTATTTCGAGTATCTTTCACGAAGCGGAGAGGTATTAAAGTTCTTAGTCGACACTGGGTCGAATAAGAATTACATTCAACCCAGACATATTAAATATCCTTTACCAAACATTAAACAATTTTACGCAAATTCAGTCGCTGGAGGCATAAAAATAACTCATCATGCCTTCGTGCCACTTTTTGGACCTGATAAAGAAAAAATCCAATTTTTCATTCTACCAAGTCTTATATCCTTTGACGGAATAATAGGCAACGACACTCTCAAACAACTTAACGCAGTCATCCATACGAAAGACAATTACATGACTATTTACCCAAATTTAAACATTTCCTTAAAACAACATATTTCGGAAACTGTCAACAATATTAACATTCGAACCTCACATCTTACCCATAACCAGTCTGCAAAATTAAATCAAATTCTTCAAAATTGCTCTAATCTACTCACGGAGCCAAATGAAAAACTGACCTATACTACTAACGTAAAAGGAGAAATACGGACGTCCACCAATGAGCCAGTGTATTCCAAATCCTACCCTTATCCCATGTCATTGAAAAATGAAGTCGAGATCCAGATTAATAAACTTCTCGAGGACGGAATTATTCGCCCGTCCAGATCTCCTTACAATTCACCGGTTTGGATTGTCCCTAAGAAGGCTGACGCGTCTGGGGAGAAAAAGTACCGTATGGTAATCGACTACCGGAAATTGAACTCGGTAACGATTGCTGATCGGTATCCTATCCCCGAGATTAGTGAAGTCATTGCAAATTTGGGAAGTAACATGTGGTACTCAATTGTAGACCTGAGAAGTGGCTTTCATCAAATTCCCCTGAAGGAGCGCGATGTAGAGAAAACCGCTTTTTCAGTCAACAACGGCAAGTTCGAATTTACGAGACTACCGTTTGGGCTGAAAAACGCTCCAGCCATCTTCCAAAGGGCTTTAGATGATATCCTCAGAGAACACATAGGCAAACGATGCTATGTGTACATTGACGATATCGTTATTTTTGGAAAAACCGAAACTGAACACTTCGATAATCTCGAGAAGGTACTGAAAACACTGGAAGCCGCCAACATGAAAATTCAAACGGATAAGTGCGAATTCCTAAAGACAGAAATCGAGTTTTTGGGTTACGTTATTGGTCGAGATGGTATTAGAGCTAACCCAAAAAAGGTACAAGCAATCATCGATCTACCTCCTCCAAAAACGCTCAAGGAGCTCCGTTCCTTCCTAGGAATGTCGGGGTATTATCGTCGCTTTATCAAAGATTACGCGAAAATCGCGAAACCCCTGACATCTCTCTTGAGAGGGGAAGACGGTCGTGTGTCCAAAAACCAATCCAAAAACAAAGCAATCAACTTAAATCCCAACGCTTTAACCGCTTTCGAAAAACTAAAAAACTCACTTGTATCCAAAGACGTTATTTTGGCTCATCCCGATTTTGAGAAGGAATTTGAATTGACAACCGACGCTTCTAACTACGCCCTGGGTGCCGTCCTTTCACAAAACGGTAAGCCCATAATGTTCCTCTCCAGAACACTTACGGAGACAGAGGAAAATTATGCCACGAATGAAAAGGAAATGCTTGGCATTATTTGGGCCCTAAACTCATTGCGTAGTTATCCGTATGGCTCTCGCAGGGTGAAGATTTACACCGACCACCAGCCCCTTACATATGCCCTTAGTAGTAAAAACACTAATAGCAAATTGAAAAGGTGGAAGGCCATATTAGAGGAATACAATTACGAGTTAAAATATAAGCCAGGAAAGGCGAATATTGTAGCGGATTCCCTTTCCAGACCTCCTCTTCCTTCTCAAATCAACTCTATGACACCTACAGAGCACAGCACCGATAGTTCACCAGAATATCTAATTCCTTCTGTCGAAATACCGGTAAATGTATTTCGAAATCAAATTCTTTTAAAAATTGGCGATGAAGACAGTCATCAAATCGAAGTCCCCTTTCCAAATTACACAAGACACACAGTCATTAAACCACACTATTCCGATACCGATATAATAAACATTTTTAAAAGGTACCTTAATCTAAACTTAATAAATGGTCTCCACACGAGCGAAGAAATCATGGGAAGAATCCAACAAATCTATCCTAACTACTTCAAGGACTATAAAATTCGCTTCACTCAAAAAATCGTTGAGGACATCACCAACGAAGTTGAGCAGGAAGAAAAGATTCTACAAACCCATCGTAGAGCTCACCGCAATGCGGACGAAAATCGGTTACAACTTTTGGAAAACTTCTATTTTCCCAAGATGTCGGTGAAAGTTAAAAACCTGGTCAAATGTTGCCAGATCTGTAAAGAAAATAAATACGACCGACATCCCAATAAACCATTTTTGAGTTCCACCCCAATTCCTTCTTACCCCGGACACATAATTCACATTGACATCTTCAGCACTGAGAAACATCGAGTTTTGACCGCAATCGACAAGTTTTCGAAATTCGGACAAGCTAAAATTATCGCGTCGAAATCTACCGAAGATATCAAAGAACCTCTAATGGATCTTCTTTTTTATTTTTGCATCCCCGAACATGTGGTTGTAGACAACGAAGGTGCACTTAGGTCCGCGTCAATAACGTCTATCATGGAGGATGATCTTCGGATCAAAGTCTATAAGACACCACCTTATAAGAGCGAGGTGAATGGTCAGGTCGAACGCTGGCATAGTACGCTCACTGAAATAATGAGATGTTTAAAAAAGGAAAATCCTTCAAGACCTTTCAGAGATCTACTAAACCGCGCTGTGAATGAATACAACTTTTCCATTCACACCACCACCGGGAAAAAGCCGGTAGCGCTTCACTTCGGTAGAACCCCCGAAATTGATCTTGACGAATACGAAAGAATACGTCTATCCAACATTGACAGACTAAAACGAAAACAGGACATCGACATCAAAAACCATAACAAAACCAGACGACCTATAAGACAGTATGAGGTAGGTGAAACAATCTATGTAAAACAAAATAAATGCTTGGGATCAAAATTAACACCTAGGTACAAACAGGAACTAGTAAAAGAAAATAACAATTCAACGGTACTAACAGAATCCGGCAAGATTATCCACAAAAGTAACATTCGAAACTAATACATCGTTTCAGCTTCATCTTCCCCCTGATACATGCGAAAATTCAAATTTTGGATTTCTCCAACTCACAAATAATATCCTTCCACGCGGGACAAACAAAAATACAGGACGGAAACTTCAAACTGATCCACGAAATCAACATAGACCAATACGTACGCTTCATTTCGGAAATCGAACCGATCCTCAACCTTTCCGAAGTCCGACAACATTCCCTTTCCAAATACCTATCCCACGAACTTCAGCAAATTCAGGACCTCGTACAAAATTTAAAACCTCGCAGAACAGAGAGATCGTTAGACTTTATTGGCACAGCATGGAAATGGATTGCTGGCAATCCTGACCATGAGGACTTCATTACAATCCAGGACAAAATTAATAATGTACTACAGAACAACAACAAACAGGTGGTAATAAATCAACAACACAACGACAGGATCAACCAGCTAACAAAAACAACAAATGATATTTTAAAATTGTTAAAGAAAGATAGTCAAACTAATAGCAACATGATTTTAGACGTTCAGTTCAGACTGAGACTAGTAAAAGAAGAACTAAGAAATATAAACCTAGCAATTCATTGGGCAAAGTTAGGAATAATAAATTCTCTAATCCTTTCAAAACAAGAAGTTAAATTTGCAATAGATATATTTAATAAAGATTTGTTACCATATGCCACCGTTGAAGAAGCTTTAGATTTCGCTGAAGTAAAGATTATTACAAACTCTTCAGCATTGCTCTATATTATTAATATCCCACTCACAACTGGTACAATTTATGAAACCTTCATTATCAAACCAGTAAAGAAAAATCATCAAATTAACGAATTATCTCATAGTAAAATTATAAAAAATAACGAAAGAATATTTGGAATTATCGGAAACTGTAAAACTTTTGACAAATTGAGTATATGTAAATCTGATTATATTTTAGATATTAGCGAAACTAATTGTATACCCAATCTATTGCGAAGCCAGAAAGCCATTTGTAACCGAATTAGCAGTCAACACACACCCACGATCGACGAGATCTCTCCTGGAATCCTTCTACTCAATCAATTTGTTGGACGCCTGAAAAACGAAAAAGCAATTCATCATTTGAACGGGACATTCTTGGTTAAATACCAAAATACAAGTATCACGGTAAACGATAGGACTTTCATCAACAAGGAAACCACTAGTCTACAGGTACTACCCGCCATCCTACAACCACCTCCGGAAGAAAAAATGTATCACGAAATACTATCATTGGAATCGATGAGGGAGCTAAATCTGAACAACACGAACCAAATCGAGTTATTACGCCATGAAAAGCACGTTCATCTATTGACCACGTACGGCTTATTCGGAATCGCATCAATCATCTTCGTCATATTGATCATCTGGCATATCCTAACGAAGAGAAACACTAAAATAATTTTACAACAACCGCTTCCCACGGAAATCGAAACAAAGCATTGGAGTCCTCCTGCAAAATCAACATTATCCTTACCTTTGGAATTATCTTCGTCTCAACCTTTGGCATCATCCTCATCTCCACCTTTGGCAATTTCATCGAACCCGGATACAAAAATCAAATTTAATAACATTCCATATTTTTAACGATCGAGGACGATCGTACTCAAGAGAGGGGCGAGTTAACACCTGAACGCGCAGCGCATCCTATTACAAAACGCTGACGTAGCGTCTACCCCATTTGAAGCAAATGCACGTTTCCCACGGTCAGCAAATCGGCGTCAGCAGATTTAGTTTAAGCGAAATTCATGTAATTAGAATTAAGTCAGTTTCAATTGTACTCTAGAATGGAAAAGAGGGTTCTTCCCCAAAAATAAAAAAAAATTTTTTTAAAGTAATCCCAGTGTTAATTATTTAACTTGTATATTACCAATAAGAAGGTTTGTTTCCATCTGATATTGGAAAAACGCATCTCCCAGTTCGTTTGTGTCAGAACTGTCGCATACAACATAATGCGCATTACAGTCCGCATTACACCAATATTACTTGCTCTCGCTGAAGCTAAAGCTCGCATGAGTTAACGGATGGAATATCACCTTCCGAAAGTAGATAGGATAAAATTAGCCAGAAAATTATATTCCGGATTTCCAGGTTGACCACTAAATTATGCGTGCAGTTGTACGGCGATACATGGAACGCACTAAGAGTTTTTATCAAGAATACACGATCCTTAACGTAAAAAATATAATAAGAGTGGAGACCTTAGACTATTCACTACATTGCGCACGATCTAAGGCTCTTCCTCTTCCTCGTTCCAGCGAGACGGAGAAGACGTGCAGCGGACGCTGGTTTGCAATGGTGAAGATTAATCAGTACGATTCTAATCATTACTGATGATAATAATTAGAAAAAAGCATTACCGACCCGTAGCTGGCGAGCCCATATCCACCACAGTGGCGTTCGCATCCTCATTACTGTCAGACTCCAAAGAATTTAAGGCGAGGATTGGTTGCGAAGTTTCATCTACACTACGGAACAATAGATCTTTTAAGATCGCAGTGCCTTCCTGCTGGGGCAGTAGCTCGACTATTTCTATCTATCTATCATCTAGGGCCGCTAGCTCCGATCCTAGTGACACACAGTCATCGTCAGTGTCTTCTTGTTCAAGCGCAGACACTGAGAAAAAGGCGGTATCTTTCTCTCTCAATTGAGCAACTACTTGCTCAACAGGTTCGACAGTGGCCTCATAGCCTTTTTCGTATGACTTATCTAAACCTTCGGTTTAATGCTAAAAAAGCCAAGACTAATAATACCGTTAGTTCTGGCTAGAGGACCCAGCGATTGGGAATTAATCAAAAAAACCGCACTGCTGCAGTTTTCCACAGGTTCATCCACCTTGACGATCCTCCAGTCATGGGTCGCAAGATCCGCGTTACATGCTCTTACGATGTTCATGACTTCCTCCTCTTCAGATACTAAAGCAGGGAGCCTGGCTGTGGGTCGCGTTGGGATCTGATTTCTCGCCACAGCTTCCAAATTTGTGCCCGGCCAGATTTCCCCCGCACTTGAATAGGTCAGCCGACCTCTCGTCCGCAAATTTAATAATTTTGACACGGCCCTGGAACCAATCACCATGCTTGTATACTGGGAGTATGCAGCTACCGTATACAGCTTCCAGTTGTTAAGTGAGATATTCCCATCGGTTGTATTTCGATCAAGTATCGCCAGTTCAGTCCAGTTCCTCACCGCATTGGCCTAGGAGGGAACTGAATCTCTGGGACTATGAACAGAGGTTTTTTGCCTTTTAGGAACACCAGTAGGTTTCTCAACGGACCTCTGCCTCTTTGCGACAGCGGGTTCTTCACGAATCCCGGCGATAGCCTGCAGTGCCCAGTCAAGCGAGTTCTTCGGCTTTTCAGTGCGGTGTTCCTCTTCAATGCTCGATACAAAATCCTGAACATAAAAAGTATTCCTCTTGTCCTGAAAACGGTCTTGTGACGGGGTCAGGTGTTGGCTTCTCCCTCCCGAAGTCGCTGATGCACCCTTACTCGGGCCAGGCAAATACACCCCACATTTGGCGCCAATTTGATATTTGTTTCAATTCTTAGCTCAGAGAAATTTTTTTTAGATCATTTAAGCCTCCTTAAATCTATGGGGGTTAACTGATATGTGTGAAAGCAGGCAGGGCCGGCAGAACAAGTAAAACTCGCGTGTTGAATTTTATTAATGAAAATGCATACTACACCAACACATCGTCCCAAAAGGTTTTTTCTCCAAAGAAATGACAATTAGAACTTAATGAAAATACCAATTTACTCATCAAATAATTGTATTTAAAAAAAACCCTATTTTGTTGATTTCAACACACACAAAATTTCGTGTGTTGAGGTCTCGGCACATTCCTGTTTCGGAAAAGTTAGGGGAATTCTCTCTATTTGATTAGAGAGAACTTTCACAAAACCCCAGAAATTTCCGCTTTAGGACCTACAAATCCCCCCGAGTGGGTTTAAGGTTCTTACCACCTAAAACCCACTCGGGAGGATTTGTAGGTCCTAAAGCGGAAATTTCTGGGGTTTTGTGAAAGTTCTCTCTAATCAAATAGAGAGAATTCTCCTAACGTTTCCGAAACAGGAATGTTCCATGTTGAGGCATAGTTCTTTTGTCAGAAGATCTGATGGGATCCATAGGTCTGTTTAGGTGTTTGTTCCCTTCCGCCTACAAATCGCATACAGAACCATACAGAGTTTTATTAGAAGTATGCGAAAGTTGTACATGAGTAGACATCTAATTCGCCTAAGAATGCATCTCTTTTTAAATGGGACGATTACCATCTTAGTATTATCATACACGGTCGAGCTTCAACTCAAACTCGAACCTGGTACAAATGTCCTCTGAATAGCTCTAGACACACACACTTCACATAAATCTGAAGAAACTGGTCCACTTGTACCATGTTCGAGTTCGACAGTGTATGGTGACACTTACATTTATCCGTAGGATATGTTATCTTCTCATAAAATCTTCTAGTATGGAGTGGCGTGCTTAGTTCCCAGATTAAAATCCCATAGAGTTGTGTTGTCTTGAGGGACAGATTAGAGCTCAAGTAGTTGCGTTGAGTAGCTTACAAGAGCTACAGAGGAGAGTATTATGTAAGAATGGGGAAATAAGCCTGATTGAGTCAATAGCATGCGAAGGGTAGTTTAATCGGTTATTAGGGCCAATAGATAAAAATTAAGGTGAAGTAGGTCTTCGGATTAGAGATATCCTACATTGGCTTTCAAACCCGCTATCATTGGAGGCGGACACATGAAGGACTATGAAAGAGGCCTTTTGGCCTTTTACCATCTCCGCAAAATCATGATCTTTTCCAATTTTTTTATAAAATTTAATTTTGAAATGAAGTGTTCTGTGAGGAGACGAGCGTATTTTATATTTCTGTCCTTACCATTCTTCAACAATGATCACATATTGACCCGTAATCATCCCAAATCCTGAGTTACTTGTTCCAAGTGCAATTTTTCTGCATGTGACATTAGCAAACACTGGTCTCTCAACTAATTAGCATTTTTTTACTTTGCAACTCTTTTTGACAAATCTTCGGTTGTAGTGTACCTTTTGCCATTTTATGGACCAACAGGAAACACATTAACTACTTTCGGTGGACGACGTGCAAAAGGACTAGCAATGAGCTTTCAGTATCTATGGGTTTTCTTCATGCTGTCTGCATACAATCCATTCTCGGGGGAGGCATTTCACTTGGCCTGTCCTCTACCCTTTCTCATTTCTTACTGGTGCACTTTGTTTCATTTCTTTTTGTCGATTTCCATTTTGTTGGTTACTCGGACAACTTGCATTTAGCTGATGGGATTTTGTTGGCTACGATGGTAACCAAAAGAAGATGCTTCTCGTGTCTGTCCGCACAATGAAATTTAAATTTAAAGTGGCTTAAATGCAAATGTGGTAAAAACCCCATAACATGGAAATTTATGTCGACAGATAAAAACTTGACGAAAATGCCAACAGTTTTTTGTTTGGCGCTTCTGTTTTTTGCTGGTTTGGTTTGTTGTATGAGGTGCTAAAAGATTGGTGTGACAAAAGAAAAGGATGAATGTTTTAATGTCTTTCTGGAGTCTCTGGGGAATATTAAGGAGCCATATGCCTATATATGTACAATATATGCTTTGTTTTAGGATTTAAGAGGAATTGGAGAATTTTTCGAAAAGTATGTATGGAACAGTTTAAAGACAAAAAAAATCATACCAACGATCATCGAATTGCGTGCGTAGAGGGATCAGTCTTATGTCTGACTACCGGCGTTTCGGGTTCGAGTCCCGACCACGCCGACGTTCGTGACCACAACACAAACTATTGTCTTCCCCCCTGTGGTGCGTGGCGTAATAATAAGCCACAGCATCTCTCGACTTGTCGCAAGTAGGCGGTTAAATGGGGGAGGAGGAGGTGCATGCTGGCAACTGCATTCTCTGAAACTATTTTATGCCAACGAAACGTCAACTGGGTCACATGGAATAGTTGACGTGCTATGCCCCACAAGGGGTTAGGGCAATTAAGTATTCATAAGTATAATTGATCGCGCTCGGTGGTCGTGGTCGTTCGGTCACCGCTCTACGATACTAATCTAGAGCTCGGAGTTCAAATCTCGGCGCGATCAAAAACTGCCTGTGAGTACTAATAGAACTCTCACAGTGCTCCGAACTTGTCAGTATAAAGACGGCGCGGATAGGAGGTGCAAGCTAGCAACTGTACTTCCGAAGAGTAGATATGCTATCGAAACGTCAACAAGGCATAGAAATGATAGAGATGTTGATGCGCCCATGCCCCTGGAGGGGTCAAGGCAATTAACAGCATAATTGGTTTCATTTCACATTTCAATGAGCTATGCGCCAGGGTACTTATAGTACGACGCGAGCTATAAAAAGTTACGCACTAATCGGAAAATCTTTCAGAAATTCGGAAGTCGAAGAAAATAGTGCAGAATCAGATTGTCGTCTATTATAAAGAGAACGACGAAAGTACAAAGCACGTTTTATGTAAATGCCAAGCACTGATTCGGTCAAAGAGACAAATCCTTCGTTTATTTAATGGGGGATAAATCTCAATATGACCATCTTTAGTCGAAATACTCACCACCCACTATCTAAGAATTTTAAGGATGTGGTTCAACGTTCAAATTTTAAGTTAAATAGTCGGTTTCACAAACTGCCTGCATAGGATAAGGGCCTTACACCTTATGGATCGCATCATCTCCCAGTTGTGGACTCTGGGAAGAGTAGTATGATATGGGCACCAAATGAGCAACATCGGACAAATCGACCTAAGCCAACGACGGATTTAATTTTGAAAAGAACACTGCCTGAGGTTTCGCCGGCTGGTCATAACTTCATGGGGCAGAAATGAATTCGGCTATTCGCCGTGGCCGGGTCGATCGTCACTACCTGCTGCTGTTACTACTTTTTACTTGTGCCGGTGTTTTGGGAAAAAATTAAAATAGGAAACGGAATGGGAAATTTCAGTTCGTTGAGTAGGTGCTTGTTGCAGACCCCAGACCAGGATCATCATTTCATATTGCGTCTTGACATCGACCTCGCTGTCCTTACCCATTCCATGGCACTTTCAAAATTCCTTGATGATTACACCTTGACGCCACCACATGTGGTAAGTACAATGTAAGATATTAAAAGGCCATCAACCAGAGGTTTGCTCTGCAATGGAATATGCCAGCTAACGAGGAAGAAGAGTCCGCAGGGGTAACGCCCGTTAAAGCAACAAGATGCCCAGCATCGTAGCCCGTCATTCCTGTAGGCGGAGGGTGTTTCTGTCCACCGCCACCGCGGACTTCTTGCTCATATTGGACTCTGCGCCCCAACCGTCCATGAAAACACTGAGATACTCAACTGGACCGACAGAAATATTGCCAGGAGCAGCCTCAAAGAAAGACGCCACGCCTTGAAGGAGCCTTGCTAGTTGCTAACCCAAAGTAAAAAAAAAAATCAGCGCATGATTGTACCAGAAAGTTCTACAGCTTGTTTAGATCGATTATGCGTGTTTAATATCGGTTGCTTTCGAAGAACACAGTTTCTGCTGAATGTCGCTGGCTCCAAGTACGTTACCGAGTTCGCAAGTGAGCCCAAGATCTTCGCTAAACTTGATACAAGAGGATGGAAAAGGGATGCGTCAATTAGTCTGCAAAAAGAACATTGTTACTAACCATAATTTCCTATTACTGTCCAAAGTTTGTCGCCGCAACAACAGCAGAAACATTCGCAAGTACAAAAGCAGTAATCACGCTAAGTCGAACTTGCATTGAAGGATGAACTTGTTCGCTGTCATCCCATCCGGGCGTCACCAGCCCAAAAATTACGCTTAATGCGCTGTCTAACGTTATCAGTGGGCACCCGTGTTAGTTTCAAGGGAGGATTGGATCCTCAATGGCCAATTTTATTTTGATTATGTGGAAACTACTATATCTGGTGTCCAATTCCGCAATCTGGTAGACGCGTGAATATCTTTTTTTTTCTGTAGTACGAGCGAGGCAGAAAGCCACGCTTATTCATCCAGCCCTCAACTACCAATAGCCGAATTAGCTATCAACCTTCTATGCCCAGTTAATTGAGAAAGTAGAACGGGTCCTGAACAGTCTCCAGTGAAAAGACCTTGGAAATTCTTTTGTACACTCATTTTGCCGATAGCTTTCCGATGGCGACTCATAGTCAGCACGAACAGGAGTGGATGGGGACACCTGACGTCTCCAGAGCTATCATTTCTACGGAGAAAATGATGAAAAATGACCACCCGTAATGGTGCTGCTTCTACCGGTAGATCGAGCGGAGAAAACCCCGTCCACGTCTCCTGAACTGAGCTACAGCAGGCATAGGCCGCTGCTTAGCTTGTTGAGGAGCCGTTTTCTTCGTCAGATGAAGTGGCCCGACCTTCACGGTCATTATGCTACCTTAGGCTCCGTCCCCACGGGCATCTTTGGATGCTCACCAAACCGTCCGTTACAAACCCTATAAGTCCGCCGGACTGGATAGTATTATACTTGCGGATTTTCAAAACATGTTACGGATATACATATATTGTAGTCGGTGGGATGAAACTATCTTCAAAGCGTGTATGGACCATGTTTACGTTTCACGAACATGGAGGGAAGTAAACGTGGTATGTATATATTCCCAAAGAAGGAAGAGCTCAGATGTGGGACTCAAAGACCTGAGACCCATTAGTCTTTCATCCACACTTTTGAAAATGCTTATTGTTATTGCTACCTACGTAGCACGATATTAGAAAGTTTTTTTTCGCGACATCGCAACCTGCCTTAACCAAGGGTAACATAGATCTGTAGATACAGCTTTATATTCGATTGTGAATTATATAGACGAATCACAAAGCTACGGCGAACTTGCTCTGGTTATTTTTTTGGACATAGAAGGTGCCTTCTACTATGTCGACCCGGAGGCGATTATCGTCCCTCCCATAGGACTGTTGTTGTTGTTGTGGTAGCGATGCTTCGAATACTGCCGTTCTTTTTGCATTGAAGGGATTTGGCAGCTCTTGGCCGTTGAAAAACGGGTCGTTCCGGTACGAAGAACTGGCTGCCGCAGGAACGCTCTCATAGGATTAAATGTTGACAGTTCTTTAGTCCAACTCAAGTAACCTCATGTTAACATCTAGGGTGATTTCATCTAAACTAGGGGCTTCGTCAGTGTGCCGTAGTGTTTGCAGAGGTATTCTCACGGCGTTGTGCCCTCACCGCTCCTTTGGAACATTACGGTCAACAGACTGCTTTTAGATCTGGAGGAATTGGGTCGTAGTGTGACCGCTTATGCCGATGATGTCTCCACTGCGGTCTCTGGTAACTTCCCATGAACTCTCAGCGAGGTAACGTAGTCTGCGCTGTCTCTGCTGACCAACTGAACTAACAGATGTCTAATAAATTAAAATACTTTGTTTCCGTTATACCGTCGGTGTTTTTTTTTCACGATTGCAAACACGTGTTTCGGATGCAACATGTGCCCTTCTTCAGTGCTCGTTTTACAGTGTGTTCTTACATGGCTAGTTCTAATATTTATACATGAATTTCGTTCTATATGTATACATGTGAGGTCTTATACAACTTACCTTATTCCTAATTATTGTTGCTGTTTTTCCTTTCTTTGTTCCTAACTGTTTATGTTGACATTATTTTATGGCGTATTGGAGTTTTGTTTTTTAATTGGCCTTGTTGACTTATTAGCCTGAAAAGGAGTGAAGGGCAATTACCGTCGTCGGTATTGAGCAACATCTGTTTGTCGCGTTTCGAAATTTCCAGACTCTCTGCGGCGTCGAGTTTATATTTTTGTCTTACTGTTCTCAGTATCTCGACATATATGAATATGACGATATGTTTCGCCACCGATAATTTTATGTGTTTAATCGGGTTTTTTCGAGTTAGCTCTACTTCTTTCTTCTGCTCTTCGAATCTCACTTTTACAAACCTTTTTGTCTGACCGATGTATGATGTGTTGCAGTTGGGGCACTTGAGCTGGTAAATTCTGCTTTTTAGGGTTTTGTAGTAAAACAAAACCCTTATGAAATCGGTCATGCGTCCGTCTGTCTGTCTGTCTGTCTGTCTGTCCATGAAATATCTCACGAACCGCTGAAGCTACATGCATGAAATTTGGTGAAAATATGTGGGAGTACTATAATTCTCTGGAGAAAGTGATGCGTCGCAATAGGTCAACTTTAAGGGGGGGTCCCCATAGAGGGGAAATGAAGGTCGAAATTTTTTTTTCGTCTGGTATAGGCAAGTGAGGTATCGTAAGAAAGGTACCGTCGAGTACATTCCATTTCTGAAGTTTTTTTCAAATTTGAAGAAACGGGAAAAGAGGGAGAGGGGAAAATATGTGGTTCGAGTTTGTCCCCCCCCCCCTTGCATTTCGAGACCGGTACACTTAGAAATATGAAAATTTACAGAAAAGCGGCATTTCCCTAACATAGAAAACTAAAAATAATAGAATTTCAAAATCTCATCAAAAAAGGTTAATAATAGTACATTTCTATTGTTGCAGTTAGCACACCCCTGCACCCTTTAGGCACACCCGAGACCAAAAATATTGATGGCCAATGATAACCAACACCATAGACAATAACGTCTCTAAGTTTCATTACAATCATGTAATATTTAATAATAGTACATTCACTTAAAGTTAGGCATTTTTACACTATTCATACAAAAAATACACCTACCGGCTTCGAAGGTGCGAGTACTACTTGTATGTATTTTTTCGTAGTGCGAATTGCAGTTATTGTTACATATTATGGTTAATTACATTTATGAAAGGGTAAAGATTGGTAGGGGGCGATGTGTTGTAATTGGCCAACTATAACGAGCGGGGGAGGGGGTGGGGCGAAATTAAGGTAAAATTTTGTTAATCGACTGGTATAGGCAAGTCGGGTGTTGTGAGAAAGGTAATGTTGAGTACATTTTATTTTTGGCATTTACTTTAAATTTGAAGAAAGGGGAACAGTGAGGGAGGAGAAAATATTAGATCGTAATTTGTCCCCCCTTGCATTTCAAGACCGTTACACTTAGAAAAATGAAAACTTTCAGGAAGGTGGGTTCCGAATAGAATATAAAACGGGAAATAATGGAATTTGTATATCTCCTCAAAATAGGTTAATAATAGTTTATTTCCATAGTTACAGTTAGCGCATCTCTGCATCCCTTCAACACGTCCGAGATAAAAAGTACTGATGGCCAAGGATAACCAACATCAATATGTTCTAAGTTTCATTACAATCGCCTAATATGAATGGGCATGTAAGATACAATATGATGGGTCAGACATTTTTATTATGTTTTTTTTTATCCATCTAAGTGGTACCAAGAAAAGCAAGGAGCCGATACTTGCGTACAAATATAAGTGCTTGCTACAAAACCCTCGGATTGCGGGCGTAGCCCTCTATATTCCGGTTTCATTTTTCATTTTTTGTAAGTGGGTCCTTTTCGCTTGGGAGTAGTGTTTTCAGTTGCAATGCCCTGCTGGTCGGGACTACTTCCACGCTGAAGGGCCTCATCTTCTTCCTGATGTTTTTCCATTTACTGTTGTAGACCATACTTGATCTGAGTGTTTCTTTATCCTTTGTATGGAACATCGTGGACATTTTGTTACGTTCGTTTATTGCGGTCTTTTTCTTGACGATAGCTTCAATTATAATGTCTTTGTAGCCATTCTTTCTCGCTGTGTTTTGAATGTGTGCCAGTCCTTTGGATATCTTTTCTTATTTAGGGGTATACTCGGCATTCTGTGCACCATGCTGTGATTGATAAGCGGCCATCGAAATGGTTCTCTGGGTTGTTGTTTTATTCCTGTAGATATTGCTGCCGTTTCTAATAATTTGTACATCCAAGAATGCTATCATGTTATTTACTTCAGTTTCCATCGTAAATTTGATATTTTTGTGCAATTTGTTGATGTTTTCTAGCGAATGTTGTAGATCTTCTCTTTTAACAATCGCCAATACGCCGGCGTTATTCCTCGTTCCTTCATTATTTCTTCTAGGCTGACCAGAAGGACTCCTCCATGCAGAGGGCTGCCAGTTCCACGTATTGACGATTCTTCTGTTATGGGCTATGGTTAGCGTGACCACCTTCTTGGAGCGCAAATTCGGCACACATAAAAAAAAAACACCAATATGAATAATGTCTTCATAACGACAAAGATTTTATTCTTCTTTTCGCGATTCCGAGTATACAAAAATTTATGCCGTATTTTCACTGGCTTTCTTGAAAGCGTATTTCCCATCGCTTCCTATTTGTTTCAGGAGGTTGAGCTGTCCTTTCAAGAAATCAAAGAATTCCAAGCAATCCAATTTGTTATTGTATCGAACATATAAAATGTCTCGCAATGTTTGAATGTTCAATCGCGACTTGCCATGTGTCCCAATTTCTTTGATTAGAGAGAAGATCCGTTCAACGGAGGCTGATGTTCCCGGTAAACATAACATGTACGCGACGATTCTTGCTAGGTGGTTGTGTGGAATGTGATTTTTCGCGAAATGTTGGAAACATTCGACCCAACGTTTATCGACAGCAACACTATTCACCTCCCACGATTGGATCTTTTCTTTGGAAACGAATCTTGTCAAATAGCTGAACTGATCGAACAATTCATTGTCACTCGATTCTATATCAAATCGGCCTCTCAATGCCATAAATTTCGCAGTACATTCGACGAACTCCCATTCAGGTGGCTGATCAAGTCCGACCCACGCAAAAATCATGACTCCGTCCAAGTGAATAGTCCATTTCTTAATATAATCTATACACGTTCCTGAAATCCAGAAAATATACGTATCGTGAACAAGATTGAATTGCTGCATTTATAAAACGCAATTATTTTGTAAATACCGTAGAATAATTTCGCAGTATTCAGGACTCTTTTCTTCGAAACAGTTCCATCTCCAGCTGCGGCTTTCTCGATTTCCTTGATGACGTTCGTAGATAGAATATTATTTTTCTCTCGATCTTCGAGCAATGCAATGAACATATTGATGGCACTGCTCACTTCCATGGCAGCGGCAGCGACGTCCAATATTTGTCGCAAAATTCGATAGCTCACCTGGTCGCGAAGGAACAGTAACCATATTTTCCCCATCGGGTCATTGAAGAAAGTTTTCAGTGAAACAGGGCTACTTGGGTCTTCGTTGAAATATTCTTTCAGGCCATCGAAAATTCGTAAAATCGATTCGACCGCCGATAACAGAGCCAGAAATCTGGTCTTACTGTAACCAAGTAGTTTTTAATATTCCACTTCAACTGATTCACAAAATCGTTTCAGCTTGGCAACTCTCACGGTGAACAAATGAAAATGAGAATATATTTTCACAACGATAAGCTCCACGTCGAATGGCATTTGGTCACAGTCTGCTTTCAAAGTATTATGGACGATGTGTGCCCCACATCCTACTCCGACCAATCCTGTGTGAAGCATATTCAGCTTAGCGAATGTATTATTGAGGCCAGTGCGCTCACGATTGCCGAAATTGCAGGTTGCATTATCATCGCAAAATTCAGCCAATTTGTTTCCAATGCCGAATTTTTCCATAGCAGCCTGGACTAATCTGACAATAGTGTCACTGTCTTCGCCGTTTTCAGATGTCAATTCAATTATTCGGATCAGCACTCCTTGCCTCTCCGAAAAATAACGAACAAGCACAGGAAACATCTTGATCTGGCCGTGGTTCGATGCGTCAGTGATAATTGTGACGAAGTGACAATCTCCCAGGCCCTTTTTCTGTTCTTCCACCACATATGGCGCAAATACACCAGTCGCAATGGATTCGCACTTGGTGGTTGGTGCGCGAGCAGGCGAATTTCGACATACCGAAACAATGGCGAATAATTTTTAATGCGCAGTCCGCAGAACGAAAACTGTGATTGGAATTTATCATGTGGTACGACCAGACACCCTCGCAAGCCGCATTTTGTTGATCATGTTTGGTGAACGTGACACTATTGAAAAATTTTGTCAATGGTTGACTTGCGCTGCCAGCATTCAATGCTTTTTTGTGATGTTCCGATTTCAGATGCAATTCGATGTCTGTTTTGCCGCCATGAGAAATACAGAAATTAGCGTTGCACACATTACAATAAACATCACTGTCCGATTTTTTTTTTTTTTTTTTTTGATAAACGGATATTGTTCGTGTAATTTCTCGTTCAGAACATTTATTCCGCGTTTTCTTGGCATTTTATTACGAGTTCGATGTTTTTTGCACTGAGATCAGAAACTGCAATCATGTATTTTGAGGTTGAGTTATCAGCGAAAATTGATGACAGCGAATAAACAAAGAACACTCGCGCGAATAATGACGTCTCATTAATATGCACTCCACAAGTGTCAATAGATGTCGCGGGATCCGATTCATTGAACTCAATTTGAATATAGCCGTTGAATTTAAGAAATCGAATCCAAAGATCCTAATTCGGTACATGCCAGCCGATCTTGGGTACACGGTACATGGCCTCCCGAATTCGGTACTGTACCGGGCAATTCGGTATAGGTGGTCACGCTAGCTATGGTATGTCCTTATGTCCGTGAGTTCCTTGACTAGCCACTTTGCAAGTCAAGTCAAGTCAAGTTGTTGGGGAATTTGTGTCGGCGACTATTTCCTGTACTTCATTTCCTTCTTTATGTATTACTTTAGGTTGCACTCTTAGTCTTGGTAACGATGGATTCGGCATTCTCAGAGCGCTTATATTTTTCACTACTTCCGTGCACTCTTTTAGGGTTTTATCCACTTTTTTAAATAACGCAGGGAGGGGGTCCGTCCTCAGTTTGTAAAAATTTATACTCTCTAGTTTTTGACTGCCAGGTCAAGGTCATCATACTTTGTTTTATCGATGATCACTATCTGGTTTCCTTTGTCAGCTTTCAGATAATACACTGGTTTTGATCGCAGTTCCTGGATGGTCAGATGTTCGTTTTGGGGGGTTTCTCTATTGTCACCTCACTTTGTTGTTCGAGTATGTCTTTAACGCAGCATCTTGCACATTCTTTTGCGTCTTTGCCTAGGGTTCGTATAGCTCCTTCTGTGTCAATGATGATATCTTCTAATTGTGTTTTCCTTGTGTTGTGACTGCAGAGTTGAGTCCTTTATTCAGCAGGTTCATTTCGTTGGCTGTAAATTCGTGAGGTGAGTTGTTAACAACGAAATTTGGTAGGATTTGCACTTGTTGAGGAACTTTTCTTTTCGTCGGGGACGTCTTTATGAGGCCTAGAAGTTTTCTGGTTAGAGTCTTTTTTTTCGATAATGTTCGCACTCGTATGCACGGTGAAGTTTCAGAATAGTTTGTTCGAGGGGTAGATTGCAAACTGTGAGTTCTGCTGCTAGTTTTAGGTGGTTATGGTAAGCTTTTGTCGTAATTTGACTTAGTTTGGTGTACATATCCTTGATGCTTGCTTTTAGTAGGTCCCTTTCCAATTTTTGGCGATGTTTTTCTGCGTTTGGTAACCTTGTTTTCACTTTTACTCTATGGGACTTGGGGACCACGTCATGTTTTATGCATAGTTACAGGAATTTGATGTCTTGGCTTAGGGCGGCCATTTGTTTCTTCGATTTTAGCAAAATCTTGAAGGCGGAATGGGACTCGGTGGTCATCTTTATGTGGTGATTTGATATTAGTTTCTTTAATTCCGACAGTTGATTAATAAAATAAAATATTGTACTTTCTTTCCGTTATAGTTAGTTGTATAAGACCTCACCTCCCGTTTTATAAGAACAAGGGTGACTCACGCATGCTCAACAACTAGGGCAATCAAGTTAACATCTCAGACATTGAAGACTTACGAGCGGGTTGTCTGCAATCGATCGAAACAGATTGTACGGTTGGATGACAATCAATGCGGCTTTGTGGAGGGTCGATCCACAGTCGATGCTATTCAGTGCATACGTGTTACGATGGAAAAGCATCGTGATGCACGGACGGACTTGCACTTTGTGTTCATCGATTTGGAAAAAGCCTTCAATAGAGTTCCTAGTGATCTGATTTGGGTGGCCCTAAGAGCACTTAAGGTCCCCGAGGCACATGTCAAGATGGTACAAGACATGTATGATGGAGCACTATTAAAGTTAGATGCACAGCTGGTGAGTCTGAAAAATTTCCGGTTAAAGTCGGAGTTCACCAAGGCAGTGTATTGAGTCCTTTGCTCTTCAATATCGTCATGCTCTATTTACAAACACTCATTTCTGACGGCCTGGAAATATCCCTTCTCTTCGCCGATGACATTGTCCTGGGTAGCTTTGCAGGCTGCACTGACCAAGTGGTGTAAGATACTGGAGGATCATGGATTGAGGATTAGCATACCAAAAACTGAGCATCTTTGCTGTCCTTTCTCAGATCCAGAGAGACCGATACCAGATATCTACATTAAAGGAGAGCAGCTGAAGTCCTTTACAAAGTTCAAATACCTGGGCTCGATGGCCAACAAAGAAGCTACCTGCGATGACGACATCAAACATCGCATTAGTGTCGGTTGGATGAAATGGCGAGAAAATGTCACGAAAGCTTAAGGGCAAGTTGTACAAAACGGTCGTGCGTCCACTTTCATAATATTCAATCGTACTCGCCGCCAAATCACATTCTAAAATTTGGTTGAAATTGGCTCACTATTTCATATATTGTACATCTCATAGGAATAGTGAAATCGAAACAAGTTTTACTACTAATTTCGAAGTGGCAAATGCACCGTATGCACCTTCGGTTTTAAATAACTTCGCGCTCACTAGGCAATCGACGACAACTTCATGTTGGATGCGTGACTGGTGACACGCATGGACAGCCGTCAAAAGAGAGTTGCGAATCACCCGCCGGGGCCGGGGTTTTTGCGTATCGGCGCCAAAAGGAAACAACGGAAAGAAAACCCTCGTGACAGGGAGTTGTTATTTGGACGAGGATTCGCGATCCTGAAACCAAAATAACAGGGAGGGCAATAATTTTATTGATTTGTTAGTCATTTGCCGGCCCGTCGCGATCGTGGTGTTGTATTTGATGGTCGGCTTCTGCTTGTTGACGGGTGAATGGGGGGAAAAAAGGCCTTTTAATCCGCCCAAAAGAGTAAGCCGTGAGCCGTGTAAAGCCGCTTCTAAACGATGCGTTCAACGTTTGAATCAAACGATTTGGTAATTGAAGCGACACATGTATCTTCTCAATTGCAACGGCAATTTGATCGTCCGATTCAAACGTTTGACGGTTTGGCCGAGTTGTCAATTAATAAATTAAATTGAAATTACTTATCACACGGTGATGGCGGAAGGAAGAAGAGATAGCATCTGTTGCTGCCGCCATGGTGGTATTGTCGTGCTGCTACTTTTTAATTAAAAAAAAGAATCCGGTTTACCAAATTCGTCGTGCCTTGCAACCGAGCTTGCTTCAAATGTTTCTGCTCAACGGTTCGGCAATTGTTTCGTTCAAACGTTGGAACGTTCGAATTCACTTGATTCGGGTACGAAATTCGCCAACAGAGCGAACGTCTTCCAACGCGAACGTTCGACGCTTGACATTGGAAGCTCGTAGCTCGACATTCGGCCACACGGTGCTACGAACCATCAAGCGTCTAACGTTGGAAGGTGTTCGTAGCATCGTTTAGAAGGGGCTTAATACTGTCGAAACGATCTATGCCGGGCGACAAATAGTAACCTCGGCCAGCAGAGGCTGTGTGTGCTCCGCGGTGTCATCCTGTCGCCAAAAAATAAACTTTCCTTCCCGAAGTTTTTACGGAGACTATCGGAACGGGTGGAGGGGGAGTGGTCAATTGTGGCCCCGGAGTACTGTTCCGAATTAGCGTCACTTGTTTGTGTAGGTGTGCCACTTAGTCCGCCGTATTGGCTGGCAAGTTTCTATTTTTTATGGAATCCGGAGTTGGGCTTGGGTTAAAGCCGACTGCAGCAGCGTTTGCATTTTCTTGAATTGCTAATGAATTAGTGCGAGCGAGTGTAGCAACGAGCATCATTTGCAACGTTCTTTCGTCTGGCGTACCGGGTCAGTGTTGCCATCGTGTATTTTTTTTTCTCTCTATTATGAACTGCAAATTCTGTCCAATCTTAAGTTTTTTGCTGTTTCTTTTGTTTTTATTTCGCTTAATTTCGCATGAGTTTCAGCTGCTTCAGTTTTTTGCGGTGGCCATCAAGGATCTGGGGTAAGTGTGCTCCTTTTGCTAAGCACTCTTTAACGTAACGTTTATTTTAAATTTTTTGTTTCTTTGCATATTGGTTTTTATTACACCCCTTTTAGTCTAATTTCCTTTCCTTTTGCCGAAAAACGGGACATTTAATTCTATCTTTGGGTCGTAGTTTTCACTTTTTTTTTGGGGATCTTTTTGTCGATGCTTTATATGTGAATATGGATTACATAATTGAATATAATGTTTGAATTTTAAAATCTGGGCTTTTCCGTCATAGAGCCTTCCCCACACCCCTTTCAGGTTGGTTGTGGTTCTGTGTACGCCTTGCGAGGCTCCAACTTTTGCCAGCTACAGAACCTCAATGGTTGGGTTTATTGTTTCTTGGGTATAGAGGCCAAGAGTCCATACCAGCTGGGCCCGGAGCTTGTTGCATGAGCCGGTCGGCAGCCAATGCCGGCATTTTTCTTTCATTAGTTTTCCTGGGTCGTGGGACCCAGTTTCAACCATTGTTGTGATTGTCTAGCCCCAAAGCACATGAGCTGGTAAAAACCCCGCCCACATCTACCGAACTAAGCTGGAACAAGCATGTGCCGCTGCTCAGCTCGTTGTGGAGCATTCGCTTCTAGTGTCGCCGGACCTTCACGGTCATCTCTGCAAACTTTCGGCTCCGTCCCCAAAACATCATCTGGCGAACACCTTGCACATTACATATTTGACGCCCAACGGGGGCCCCACTTCTGGCCCGGAAAGGAATAAAAAGAACCTCAACATTTTAACTTTTTAGTTGTTATACCGAGTTGTACCACATTAAGACTGCCTGTTTTAAGGCAGAGTCCTTAGTCCATTTGTACTTCACGTACACATTTTGTTGTGCATCCCATACAGCTTTGCGTCTTGCCCGTAGAGTAGCTTCAACCCTTATATAACGTAGTTTCTAGCTTCGGGTTTCAACAGGCCAATCCTTTTTTTTCGTACTTTTGCCTCGGTGGTTTTCGACACGTACTTTAGGCCGTCAAGAAAACACTTGAATTACTAGCTCTTGGAGCTTCTCTAGACTAGCCCTGTAATGAACTATATCCTGGTAGTGCTGCTTCCACCGGCACTGATATGTCGGTGGTACGAAACCAGAGGCCGAGGCTGGTCAGGGAATCCCAGCTTAGATGAACGGATGGCGCTACTTGTTACAATGCCAAGCTTATCTGACCAAGGCGGAAAATCAGCCGAACTGCTAAACTACTGTCGCTGACTAAATACCAGGTCAGCTTGGTTGTCGGCTCCGTTGCTGGACACTGCCTTAGCGGCGAAGGAGGGTTCGTTTTTTCTTCTCTAAATACTGTGGGGGTTGCGGAGAGGAGGAGGAAAGTATTACTCATCTGCTCTGCGAATGCCCTGCTTTTACACAGTTACGGAGGCCAACTCTAGGTAAATGCTTTTATAACCATCTTGGGGTGCTGGCAGAGGTGGAGGTGGGACAACTGCTTCGATTCGTGAGTGGCTCCGACTGGTTCTAATATGCTATTTCGGTTCTCCTTGAGTATCACTATGGACCCATGTTTTTGGCCTTAGTGTGCTGTTTCACCTCGGAATTATACTGTGCGCGAATTACGTCCACAAGTCGCAGTCAACGAAAATCAGCTGTTCAGCCTGTTATAGTCAAATCTCTTGTTCGCGTTCTTTTGACACATTTGAGCTGTAAAAAACTGGCTTCCTAACAAACTTGAAACACTTTTTTGAATCAAGAATAGAAACATGCACTTCCAGGCGCATAACAGTAACTTACAACAAAACAAATGATCACCCACAGTTTTAAAACACATGCATATTGTGAATTGACACTTCGCGGCCCGTTGATTGCGACAAAGTTGAACTCGTCTCAACTTTTGCGACGTGAATGACGTGTTGTTCGCTCATAGTAATAAATAAATGAAATACATTGGTTCAACTTTATTTTGCAGCAGAAGCTGCGTTGTTCGCGCATACTATAATTCAGCCAAAGAATAGAGATTATTGCTAACAAGAAATGGGACTCTATACGAATTAAGAGTGCCTGACTAGTAGTTGCATATGTGTTGGATTCCATCAGTACACGAAGGGGTAACGCGGAATAGCAAGTATGTTACTCATACGATGAAACGTACTAGGCAGTTGGCATTTGAAGAGCTTTTCAAAATGTTGCCGTCCCTCTCCCTCTAAAGGCAACTTTCATTTGATTATTTGCGTATCAATTGGCAATGCGCTTTTGCTTAAATCGTATGAAGTGCCACCCCCCCTGATTCAGCCATCAGTAACCTTGCTACCTAACCTAACCTAGCGCGCCAAACTTCGGCACTTCGGATTGTGGCACTTAGGTGTCCCGGACGTTCTGCACGACCTTTCTCAAGAAGCATAGTTTTTCTTGATGTGCCGCTACTCTTACTACAGGCGTCGAAAGAAGCTGACAAAAAAACAGTCAAAGATTCCATACAAAAGTGTTGCTTGTTGAAATTGCGAGCGGATAAATCGAAAGTCCTTAATCAGAATAACATGACATGCAAGATTATTTATCAATATCACTCGTGTACATCAAAAAGGCGATCCGGGGTACAAAAAATGTAAAATGTCATTTACCTTTAAGTTGGCTATTAACATAAGATGAGACTTGTTTGTATTCGATACTAAATGTCAATAAAATAAGTTTATGAAAAACGACTCTTAGTGAGTATCTTATTCTCCATTATTATATTCCTAAGGTAAATATCGGTCACTTTATTTGGCATAGTTAAAATTGGTGGATTGCCTTGTAAATTCAAGATATTCCCTGTAATAAAAAGCTTTACAAGCAACACAAATAAAATGTTCTCATTAACCTCCGAGTACTCGTACATTGCAATTCAGAGAAGAAAACCAGTAATTCAACACGCTTGGATACTTTCCAACGTCAGAATGTAAATTTCTTTCCGTATTATTCAATACGTCTACTCTATTTCGGCATTAAAAGCCCGAAGTACATTTCCCTCGGCCAATCTTACAGCCGTAGGCAACGTTAAACCTAGTTATATCCAGTACGCATCGGGATGAATACGAATTACACATTTTTACAACCCTATCTATCGTCTCTTATTACACTCGGCAGTATACGGTACAGAACTCACCTTCAAATTTTTCGCAAGCAGCAAAATTCAATTTTTCAGGAACATGCGTTGGGCGTTTTGCTGTGCTGTCTCCGTTCGACCTCTCAACTATAAAGGACGCCACCTTTTTCAAGACGTTACCATCGCCGGCTGAAGATTGAACGGGCGAAGATGCTGCCATCATCCCCGAGGCCATTGTTGCCAGCATGGAGGGTGACGGAATTGTCGTTATTGTTGGGGTTGTGGGAGCTGTCGATGGCTTCGAAAAGGTTCCTTTTCCCAGCGTCGATGTCGTTGTCGTCTCAGCATTTATATCGTTCAATGCCTGCGATGTGATAACGGTTGGCGTGGCTGTTGTCGATTTCGATGTAGGTGTTGTTGGTGATGTTCGTCCCGTTAAGTTTGGAATTACAACGCATGGCTGGGCGTCATTTGATGAGCCGGTTCTTCCTGATGTTGATTCCGTTGGAGCTTAAGAATTTGAGAAGATGAAAATGAAGAAAAAAAGGAAAATAGTCCGTTAAATAAGTTTATAGGATGATAGCGAACGATGGGGAGCAAGTAGCCGTTTTCATATTGTAGCTCAAATTGTTGGCCTGTCCCATAGAAAAAATATAATTGACGGGCATATAGTCTGATGTATACTGTTGTCCGTTCGTCAGTTGGTCCGTTTGTACGTTGGTCCGCTTGACCGGGCACTTCCCGTGGTCCGATCTTAACCGAATTTGGTATGTAACTTCTTTGGGTGACCCTAAGCACGGCCTAGTGACAACAATTTCGGTTATCAATTGGACTAACGGTATATTCTGTTGTGTTCAAATCAGAGTTTCTCGCCTAAGGCTTTTCTAAGCTCTTAATAGAGAACCTTTGGCGCCTCTTGCAAAATCGGGCGGAGTCGTGAGACTCGGCTTTGGTAAAATAAAGCTTCGCATATACAGAAGCGATATTAACAAGGCATGCAAATCAGAAACCACCCCAATGAAGAGGATGCAGCTCCTTTGGTCGATTCTCTTCTTTTTGCAGTGTCAAGGTCAATGGCGACACAGATGACGATTGCGTGTCGCTTGGTTCTGATCTGACTATTTTAGATGACACTTCGCAGCTGTCTCTAGCGTACGAGTCTCTTGACATGGATGAGGAAGCGAACGGAACTTTGGTTGAGATGCACGCGTAATGATAAGGATTCTTCAAATAAACCTTCACCATTCGAAAGCAGCCTGGGCTGCAAACCTTCTTCGTCTGGCGCACAGTGAAGAAGATATCGCATTGATACAGGAACCTTGGATTGTGCACGATCTCGTTAGAGGTCTGGGGTCTCCTAATTATACAATTTTCTATGTCAAAGGCCAGGGTACACCACGATCTTGCGTTCTTGTTAAGAAAACCGTCAAAGCATTCTTACTGTCAACTTATAGCAACAAGGACTCTGTAATAGTCTGCCTGGAGTTCAGAGGCAAGGTGCAGTTTGCACACATGCCGCATGACAATGAAGGCACTTTTACTGCGTCCAATCTGAGGGAGGCCATTGCAGCAGCAAGGGCATCTAAGACCAGCATGATTCTTGGCTGCGATTCTAATGCGATTCTGGGGTAGCTCGGACATCAAGGAGCGGGGTGAATCGCTTCTCGAATATATCTTGGAAACTAATCTTTTACTCTGCAATGTGGGCCACGAGCCCACTTTTATAACAAAATCCAGGCAGGAAGTCTTCGATATCTCTCTTTCGTCGGATGACATCATACACCGGATTACAAACTGGAGAGTGTCGTCGGAACACTCCTTCTCTGATCATCGATACATTCAGTTCATCCTTGCCGATCATCCTGAAGCACTTCAACATATTATAGATCGCAGAAAGACTAACTGGCCTAGGTATCGTGATACCCTTTCCGATGGGCTACTTCCACTACCAAGTCAACACTGCAGTAGACAGGAGCTGGACGATATGTAAATATTCTGACTGGCGCTATGAATGCGGCGGTGTCTACATCGTGTCCTGCTACCTTACATCTAGGAAAGAAAAACAGCCTGGTGCAGTACTATGATAGAATCTCCGAACTTACGAGTATGGTTGTGTGGGAGAAGTTTTAATAAAGCTTAAGGCTTGTTCGGACTAGGCTAGTAATTTAGTCGAGTAGCGAGTAATTTACTACTTTGCCTTAACCCCTAGCGGGGCATAGCGCGTCAACTACTCCTGCGCGCCATCGTACTCTGTTCTGGGCAATGGGGCGCAACTCCCCAAAAGACTTACCCAGTACCTGACACTCCTTTGCCACAGATCGACGCCATGTGATTCGAGGACCCCCTCTTGTTCGGCCTTGGTTGGAAATGGGGTTCCATTTCATGGCATGCAAAGCAATGCAGTTATCACTCTTCCGCAATGTGTGACCTATCCACTGCCATTTTCGCCTGCGTATCAATTCGTCGATTGGCATCTGACCCGTACGCCGACTTAGCTCTTCATTTGATATTGTTTCGGGCCAGAAAATTCTTAAAATTCGACGAAGACATGAGTTGACGAAAACTTGCAGCTTTCTGGTAACTCCTACGGAAACTTTCCATGTACTGCTCCCATACAAAAGTACTGATAGTACCAGGGAGCGAAACAGGCCCAGCTTGGTCTTGATGCTGAGATAACTGCCCTGCCAGATTTTGGACAGCATGCCGTATGCACGTTTAGCCTGGTTGATACGACGAGCGATGTCCTGCTCCGTACCACCATTTTCGACAACAATGCTACCCAGGTAGACGAAGTTGTCCACCTTCTCCACAGGCTGCCCATTAATATTGATGGCAATAGGTGTCGGATTTCTTTTTCGCAACGGCGGGCTAAGAACCTTGGTCTTGTTGGTATTAATCTTTAGCCCAACCTTGCTTGCCTCCCTCTCGAGATCTAACGCCATTGCGGACAGATCCATGATTTTGTGGGAGAGTAGGCATATGTCGTCAGCGTAGTCAAGATGTTGTAGATAAGATGTCAAAGTCCATTGAATTCCTCTGTCGAGTCCGGATAGGGCTGCATGCAACACATCGCCGATCACTATGAGGAATAGGATCGGTGAGAGGATGCACCCCTTCCGAACTCCACTGCGAATCTCAAAGTCCCCCGACACCTTACCTTTATGCAGAACGCGACATTTCGCGCCGTCATAGGTTGCCTTAATAATAGCCACAAGCTTCTCAGGGATGCCTCTCCTGCGCAAGGCCGCCCATATAGAATCCCGGTTCACACTATCGAAAGCCTTTTCGAAATCGATGAAAAGCAAGTGAAGCGGAGAATCGTATTCAGCGCATTGCTCGATGATGATTCGCGAGTAATTTAGTAGCTAAATATGTCTGAACAGCAAAAATTTAGTCGAGTAGTTTAGCAAGCGATTTAGTCAAGTCAATCCATTTTGTTCTATTTTTTCGGGCGAGTAGCAAGTATCCCAGTAGCTTGGGTGATTGAAGTGTCAACTTGTTTTATTCGAAGCAAAGCGAGAGTCAGGTTGTGAGTGTTAATTATCCGAAACTAGCGACGATAGCGAATCGAATAGAACTCCACTTTTCCGAGATTCCGCGCGCTGAACTCGAAATTATTTTGGAGAGACGTTGCCAAATTCCGAAATCGTATTCGCAAAAGATGGTCAAGTGCATGTCCGAGTTGCAAGTGAATCGCAAGATGACGAGTAAGAATAATTTTACTCTCCGTGATCTGTTTCGATGGGGCAACCGGTACACGTGGGTCGATAAGAAGCATTTGGCCAACAATTTGTACGATTGGAATCAGCATCTGGTGGACGAAGGTTACTTGGTCCTCTCGGCGAAAGTTCGTACTGAGATTGAGATCGAGATTATCGAGGAGGCGCTGTTCAAAAATTTCCGAAAGAAGGTCGATTTAAATAATTTGTATTCGTTGCATGAAGAGATGTCCTTGGTGACCAGGGACATTGTGGAGAGTCTGTTGTCCTACACGGAACGTAGCGATATTATTTGGACTCAAAATATGACTCGAATTGCCGTTCTGATGGCTAAGGCCTTGCAGTTCAGGGAGCCGGTTCTGTTGGTTGGTCCCACGGGTTGCGGCAAAACGACAATATGCCAAATATTGGCCGACATCCAGAAGACAAATTTACGAATTTTGAATTGTCACTTGCATACGGAGAGAGCCGACTTCCTCGGCGGGCTGAGGCCGTGTCGAGATAAGCCGCGAGAGCAGGAAACTGAGAAGCAACTATTCGAATGGGTCGATGGACCTCTTATACACGCCATACGAGACGGAAGCTTTTTTATGGTGGATGAAATTTTTTAGCCGAAGATTCAGTTCTTGAGCGGTTGAACAGTGGCCTGGAGACAAGCAGAACTATCGTTCTGGCGGAGAAGGGAGGAGCATTGTCAAGCCGCGGAGGGATTCCAGTTCCTCGCAACAATGACCAATAGATTTAATATTCAAACGAAGGGATAATATAATACTGGTACAAGTACATCAAAAAATATTATTATTACAACAATGGAAGATTTTAATGTTTATAATCAACCTTCTTAATAAATGAATATTCCTCGAAATATATCTGTACAAAGTTTATTAATGTTCCCTCGATAAATTCCTTTAATTCCGGACTCGCACTCCTTAAATGGGTATCTTCACGTTGAATTTGCGGAGCCATTTTCATTAATAGATAAATGAAACAATTTTCAGACATTCTTAAAGTTGCGAAATATTCTTTGGGATCTTCTAATGCAATTTCCTTCAGGAGACAATTTGTAGCTCCTAGCTCGTCTCTTCTATTAATCCATTTCCGTACCCACAGCTTTTTTCTCTTAATCACACAAATTTCGTTTTTAACCTCTTCTGAAATAGAAATTACCATAAGCTTTATTAGTTTATTTACTTTTTTACGTTGCAGCATGTTCATTTTTCAAAACGTCACTAACTTGTGTACTTGACACGACTGTAGTGCGAACGATTTTTTTGACAGTAGCGAGTATTTTAGTAGCTAAATTACTGGCTACTTGACTAAATACTCGCACAGTCCGAACAAGCCTTTAGGCTTCGAGGTTGAAGTTAAATTGGCGCTTCTATAAGAAAAAACATCCGAACTCCTGCCAGAAATATTTAAGAGGAACTAAACGCAATGCTTAAAGGAGCTTTGGCGAACGTATCGAAGGGCCCTATGAGACCTCTAGATTTCGAAAAATTCTGGCGTCAAATCCATGATGCCAAGTTTCCTTCAAAAGAAAGACGGGACATGGACGTCTAAGAGTAAAGAAACCATTGAGTGTCTGCTTGACATAAATTTCCCGGGAAGTTCGGCTGTTGCCTCACTTGGGGACTCCCTCACTTGTCGCATAGCATCATGTGACAGTGCATCCATCCTGTCTCGTGAGAAGATTTTATGGGCGATCTCTAGCTTTGAATCTTTTAAATCGGATGGCATCATTCTGGCGGAAGTGCAGTATTGTTAAATATTGTATAGCCATGGGTAGAGGGTATCCTGACGGCCTTCCTGAAGTTGGTATACGTTCCTCGATCTTATACCGAAAGCGAGTAGAAGTTCGCATGCGCGTCCTAACGATCTGAGACCCTCTCTTCAACCATGCTGAAACTACTAGACCGACTGGTTATTCGAAATACAATCCCGTCACGTCTTCTATCAATGTTGCAACATGCATATTGGTAAGTTAAGTCGGTGGATACGGCTCTGAACACTTTGGTCAGTTGCGTTGAAAAATCCCTTGATCAAAAGGAATATACGATGGTTGTTTTCCTGGATATCGAGGGTGCTTTCAATAATATTCGACCTAGTGCGATAATTGAGGCAATTTAAAACCTCCATGTTGATGAGTCGCTGAGCAAACTCGTTAACACACTATTAACATCTAGGCGTATATACATATGTATATTACTTCGGGTGCACCGTCGGTATGTAGGGGAACACCCCAAGGTGGTATATTGTCTCCTCTTGACTGGAATCTGGGAATCAACAGACTGCTTGTGAACCTGGAGAAGAGTGGGTGCAAAGTTATTGCATATGCGGATGATGTTGCCATAGCTGTTACAGGTAAGTTTCCTGACGTCCTCAGCGGATTGCTGGCCACATGGAACAGTTGACGCGCTATGCCCCACAAGGGGTTAAGGCAATTGAGTATATCTTCAAACTTATCCGTAACGAAACATAGATCACGGCCACGTAGTCCAAAGGTAACACAATTTTCCTGAATTACCCTTCAATTAAACGTATCCATTGTAAAAAGCTACGTACTTGTGTTGTGACTTGTATAATACCATTGCCAGCCTTAACTATTTTATCCCCCTTTTCAACCAATAGAAAATCGCTAAAAATGAATATTAGACATACACAAATTTTTTAGTCAGGCCCTTCTAAATCGAAGACGTAAGAGTATAGATTCATTCCTTGTCGATGAGGTACCCATAATGTTCCTTGGTTTCTGGAAGTCGAAGTTATTTTACAGACGTTACCGTATGCAAAAGTATTTTAATTCCATATCTCTCTAAAGAAGATAAGCAAGGCAAAGACACGTCACGAAATCAGACTTGTTAAAAGGAAGAGGAACAGAAAAATTAAAGGATCCCGGATTGGATATTGCAAGTAAACTCTCGGCACCGGAAGTTCCAAAGAGTATCCATGACGCACCTGTTGCTGACTACGATGCAACAGCATCGGAAGACAAAATAACGTAGGCACTGCATGTTGGGGGATAGATGTGGGAAAGGAGAGGGTACATGGATGGGATAAGGATTAAAAGAGATTTCGTTCCTTGGATGACCGAAATTAATACTAACGGGTTCGGTCACTGGGACCCCGACCGAAGTGCTACCCAACTCTAACGGTAAATTATTGGGCACCATTTGATAGCTTTTGAGGTTCAGTCCAGAGATTTGTCCATCATGCACACAGGCCCTTATAAACTTCGGCAATTTGTTTTCTAATTTTTTTTATCATTATCCGATCCAAGTGCCGTTTCCTTGCAGAAAAAGATTTTCCCATCTCTGCAAACTATCCCCCAATGAACTCCCCACCGCCAACAAATAAACTATCAACCAAAAAAAAATTAACGCGATTGGGGTGATTGCTCCAATGTTAAATCACCCTAAATTTGGGGTGATAATTCGCTAAATTACCCCAAAAATTCGATTTGGATTTCGGGGGAAAAAGTTATTGTGAATGCAACGAAATCAGACTTGCAAAAAGGAAGAGTAAATGAAGGCCAATGCCGGCCACAGAAAAGAGAAAGGATCACGGAGCCCGGATTGGATATTGGAAGTAAACTGCCGACACCTAAGTTCGAAAAGGGTATCGCACCTGTGCATCACGTACCCAGGTCCTCATAAACTTCGGTAATTTTTTATACCCTTCACGGATGTGATAGGGTATATTAACTTTGTCATGAAGTTTGCAACGCACAGAAGGAAGCATCTCCGACCATATAAACTACAATATATATATTCTTGGTCAGTATGATGCGACTAGTCGATTAAGCTTTGTCCGTCTGTCTGTCTGTTTCTATGCAAACTAGTCCCTCAGTTTTAAAGCTATTGAGCTAAAATTTTGTACAAAGCCTTCATCTATTGCACGCTGTATATATGTCGGAACTAACGGAATCGGACCACTACGTCATATAGCTACCATAGGAACAACCGGTTCAAAAATTCGTTTTTGTGAGAAAAACTTTTTTATTTCTAAAAATATCTTCTTGAAATTCCACAATAATCAATAATAGCTTTAGTCAAATCATACTCCCGAATCTGGTTGAAACTGGACTACTCTATCGTATAGCTGTCATAGGAACGACCGTTCCAAAAGCAAGTTTTTGTGAGAAATACTTTTTTATTTCTGAAGATATATTTTTCCAATTTCACACTGGTCAATAATATCTTTAGTCATATCACATCCCGAACTTGGTTGAAATTGGACTACTCTATCGTATAGCTGTCATTGGAACGATCGTTCCAAAAGCAAATTTTTGTTAGAAAAACTTTTTTATTTCTGAAAATATCTTTACCAAGTTTCATATTATTCAATCATATTGACGTTCCAAAATTTGGTTGAATACGGCCTACTATTTCATATCCCTCTCATAGGAACAGTGAAATTGGAACTAGTTTTACTACTAATTTCAAAGTGGCAAATGCACCATAAGTCACAACGAAGGTATGATACCCTTCACGCGAAGCGAAGGTATGACATCCTTACCTACTGGGAGTGACTCAGCAACCCATCTTGAAACGCTTCAAGGCCATGGGCATGATTCAGAAACAAGGAAATTGAGTTCCGTACGAGTTAAAACCGAGAGATATTGAACGGCGATTATTTGCATGCGAACAACTGCTTCAAAGGCAGAATCGGAAGGGATTTCTACATCGTATCGTAACCGGCGACGAAAAATGGGTCCGTTACAATAATCCCAAGCGCAGAAAGTCATGAGGAATGCCCGGACATGCCTCGACGTCGACGGCAAAGCCGAATATTCACGGCGCCAAGGTTATGCTTTGTATTTGGTGGGACCAGGTCGGTGTGATATACTATGAGCTACTGAAACCCAATGAAACTATCACAGGTGATCGGTACCGAACGCAATTGATGTTTAAGTCGAGCATTAAAGGAAAAACAACCACAGTACCAAGAGAGACACGACAAAGTCATCCTCCAGCATGACAATGCTCGGCCACTCGCTGCAAAAGTAGTCATACTTGGAAACCCTGAAATGGGAAATCTTGCCCCACCCGACGTACTCCCCAGACATCGCTCCTTCCGACTACCATCTGTTTCGTTCCATGGCGCACGGCCTGGCTAATCAGAATTTTCGTTCGTACGAGGAAGTCGAAAAATGGATCCAATCATGGATGGCGTCGATAGACGCCTCCTTTTTCCGAGATGGAATCCGAAAATTGCCGGAGAGATGGGCGAAAGTTGTCGCTAGCGATGGACAGTACTTTGAATAACACATATGTAAGTACTTTTTGACAATTAAGCTTTTAATTCCAGAAAAAAAAACCGCGGAGGCAAAGTTGTACACCCAATAGATTTCCGTTTCAAACAGTACGAGCCTATATTGTTCGGTTGTGAAGCTATTGTTATGATACACATATGCTAAGTTTGTACTGCCTAAAGCGGATATCAACTCTGAGCCCAGCCACAAGTGGATTTCCGCTTTTGGCAGTACAAAATTACCGTGTACACATTGGTGAAGTGTAATAAATTTGTGCTTCTCAGGTTAGACAAAATAGGCGGCTAATTCAAGCAGGGTCAGAATGGGCGGTGTGCGGTGCTCCAAACGCCATCAGGAGGCACTTCTATTCGTAGTAAGGACAAAATTCGGTTCTTCAAGGGACAGTTCCGTTAGGAAAATATCTTATTCGTATACTGGAATCGGACGGATGGGCGGATATCTCCTTTTTTTTGTAGTACATGTGAGTCAGGAAGTGGCACCTTTATTTACCAAGCCTTTCTTCATCGATAATCGAGTTAGCTAATCATCGCGCGTCAAATCTGTCACTAAAGAGGAGGTTTTGGCACTTAGGTGTCCGGGACGTTCCGCACGACCATAATACTCAGCCTCAGACCTCGTTTGTATTTGTTACCAATAGCACCAAAATAGGCGAGTCCATCTACATATCATCGGTATAGGTAACTGATAGAGTTGTTTATGCACTACGGTCAACAAGGAGTCAAGACAAACTAGTATAAGCTTCCTTAAGACGACTTTAAGTTTTCTTTTCACGCCATTGTCACTTTATAGCAGAAAATAGTCAAAAAGTGGTCGAAAATATTCGGCGCCCAATCTAAGGTCAGTGTGATTTTATCTAGTCAGTGAATCCGAATTGGGTAATCGGATAGGTGAGCGGTGCCGTTAGTTACAAGGAAAAAAAACTTCTTTAGATCTCAACTCGAGGCAACTTTTGATTTTTATAATGTAACGCTTACTCTATTCAATTGGAGATTTCCCGCCCCTACATAATGGAACCCTATTCAAATGTACAGTCTGCACATGTGGTAGAACCTGGCCTGACTTGGGCCTGTATATAACTTTATTTGGAAATTTAAACCACACTTGCTCAAAAAAATATAATTTAAATTTACGCAATGTTTTAACGTTGCTTATACGCACATAATTTCCCCTGGCCTCCCCTATACAATCAAAACTTCTATGAAGTTGTGTAAACCTTTCAAAATTAATGCTATACAGATATACACTCGTATACCACCATTATAAAAAGCAAAAGTAAAATTCAGGACAGATGAATAAAGTCGACGCGACGCGACGGTACAACAGCACAAAAGAAAAAAAAGTAAAACCATCTTGGAATCAACTTAATTTAATTAAAATAAACTTTGTTTGTTCGTAAAAATTCGAAAATACGATATTATAGCGAATTTGTAAGACGTCGAGAATATCTTCAGTTCGCATAATTTACAACTTTTGTATTCGTCTCGTGGAAGTGATTGTATATTTTATGCGAGAAGAAATATGAAACATTGAAGTGTTGTATTTGATTGCACTAATAGCAATTTATGTATGTTTTAAAGGGGTGGTTGTGAATTACAGAAAGTCCGCTCAATTGTAAGAAATTTGTATTATGTAGCGCGACCCCTACTTCTCATTTGCCCTACCCCCAGGGGGGCATAGCGCGTCAACTATTCCAAGCAGCTTAGCAGACGTTTCGTTGGCATAATCTAGTTTAGGACGACGAACGTTGCCAGCATGCATTCAAATTTTAGTTAATTTGTTATGTAGGTTCCTTGTGAGTATGGCTCGGTGGCCGCATATTTGATTATCGACTGGACTAACGGTACATTCTCTTGTGTTCAAACCAGAGTTACTCACCTAAGTCTTTTCAAAGATCGCTCCTCCAGCCATTTCCGTTGTCCGATTTAAATAAATTCGGCACAAAGCTTTTTTGGGATATTATAAATACAACACGGTGACATTTTGGTCCTGCTGCAGGTGTGCGTCCGGGGAAAAAGGACTCTCATCATCATGAAATGAAACAGAAACCAAATCTGGTAGATATAGCCATCTCCTGAGTCGGGATGATGACGCCAATGCACTGGAGTACTGTTAAAGGCAGGTCAGGACAAAAGGACCTTTTGGTCATGATGTGAAACCTAGCCAATATGGGTATAAGTTATGGCAACACGCACTCGGACAATGAAATTTCTCAAGTTACAACAAACACCAACTTCCGACAATTCTAAATCAGCTACTTTCCAAAGTTTATCATATTGTCTAAATTCACTTGTAAAAATTAACTTCTTATATTTCAATAATTATTCTGGACTCAGACAATTCTAAATCAGCTACATATTTTCCAAATTCCAAAGATTATCATATTGTCTAGATTCACATAGCAAAGTTAAATTCTTCTATTCTGGATATGTAATTGTAAACCTTGCTTGGTTAGCAAATATTGTACTCATGGAAAAGATTATATTTTTCTGGCATTCTAGTTCGCTCGGTCTTGAGGAATAGTAGCGCATAGCGCTAAAAGAACGGAATAAAAAACCTTCGTAATAATTTTAAGAAAATAAGCACATAGTGCTGAATAAAATTTTTTATAACGATTGATAAATTAATTTTGATTTAATTTATATTCTGAATGGAGGTGATGACAACCATGCACTGGGGTATTTCTGAAGGCATTAGGGGTCCTTTGGTAAGAACAAAAAGACCTTCTGGAACATGAAGTGTAACGAAAAACAAACATAACAAGTATGGGTATTTTCTGAATCAGAATGATATGGCCAATGCACTGGGTACTGTTGAGGACATTTTAAGTTCTCTGGTCAGGACAAGAGGACCTTCTTCGGCATGAAGTGAAACGAAAACCAAACCCTAACATAACAAGTATGGATGTTTTCGGGAACAGGATGATGAGATGAGACCAATCCTCTGGACAAAAAAAAAATAAAAAACCGAAGATATGATACCCTTCACGCTTCGCGTTTCATACCTTCGTTTTGACCTATGGTGCATTTGGCACTTTGAAATTCGTAGTAAAACTTGCTCTGATTTCACTGTTCCTATGAGAGGTGTATGAAATAGTGGGCCGATTTCAACCAAATTTAGGAACGTAGTTTGGCAGTCAATATGACTGAATAATGTGAAATTTTGTAAAGATATCTTCAGAAATAAAAAAGTTTTTCTAACAAAAACTTGCTTTTGGAACGGTCGTTTCTATGACAGCTATCTGATATATTAGAATAGTCCGATTTCAACCGGGGGGCAAAGACCTTTTCCATAGTCCTCCGCGTGGGCGCCCCCTGGTAACGGCAGTGTATCAATTCGCTGACGGCCAATGTCTTAGCGATAAGACAGTTTGGAAAAGGCAGATAGCTGTAGCCTGAATGGCTGACAAACACCTAAGCGTCTCAGGTCTAGTAGGATGGAATGACTTGCGTAGTTGGACCTGCTACATAGTTGTGTGGGCTCCAGCACGTTTATTAAACCATCTGAAGCAGCTCCGAGGCCATCCCCTGAATGGGGTTAAGCGACGTGCTGACAACTCGTCCTTGTAAAAACCACTCCATGTCAAGAAACCTGGAACAAAAGCCTCGGATTGGACGGATCAACAACGACGACCACGCAAACGAATAAAGGATTATTCTTTCGGATCCTGGAATGTACGCTCCCTGAACAAACCGGGGGCCGAGAAGGCCCTCCTTCAACAGGTCGAAAAGTACAAACTGAGCATTACTGCAGTCCAGGAAACAAATTGGCTTGGCAGCGAGATTAATGACAAGAAATCGCACACAATTTTTACAAGTGGCAAACCATCGGGCCGCAAGGAGTTTGGAGTAGCATTTATAGTGGACAATCACCTCAAACCGCATATTACTGACTTCAAACCCATAAATGAACGGCTGTGTGCGATTCGCATCAAGACTCGATTCTTCAATCTCTGGCTCATCAATGTGCATGCCCCCACTGAAGTTAAAGAAGACGCAGTAAAAGACGAGTTCTACGCCCGCCTTGAAACTCTCTTCGACTCACTTCCAACAAACGACGTCAAATTGCTGCTGGGAGACTTTAACGCGAAAGTCGGGAATGAAAGTTGGCATCGGGGAACCTCTGGAGGCCACAGCCTCCATGAAGAATGTAACGATAACGGCCAGCGACTTATCGACTTCGCCTGCAGCAGGAATCTAGTCGTAAGCTCTACGTGTTTCCCGCATCGACGCATTCACAAGCAGACCTGGAAGTCTCCAGACGCACATACCGTCAACCAAATTGACCACGTCCTCATTTGCAGGAGATGGGCGTCTAGTGTCATGGATGTCCGCTCCTATCGAGGAGCAAACTGCGACTCAGATCATCACTTGGTGAAGACGACCTACAGATGTAGAATCTCCTCAGTGCACCAGTCAAGAATCAGCCCTCCCAAAATCTTTGCGGTTGATAAGCTCTTGAGTGATGCTACAGCGGTGGCGTATACTACCGCCCTTGAGGAAAAACTATCACCTATGCTACACAACATCAGCAACACAGGCGTCCATGGGTTCTGGGAAGAACTCAAGGGTACCATCAAGGATGTCGCAGAGAAGGTCGTGGGATATAAAGCCCGGCGAGCGCGAAATGACTGGTTCGACGAAGAATGCAAAAATTCACTTGACGCGAAAAACGAGGCCTACAGACAATGGATTCAACGAGGAACCAGAGCCAGAAGAGAAAAATATGACGAGCTACGGCGAATATCGAATAGAATAATTAGACGTAAGAAACGTAAATACTTTGACGAGAAGTTGCTGAACATAAACGAAAACTTAGCTAATAGGAACACCAGACAAGCGTACAAACTAGTAAATACAATTAAGAACGGCTACCAACCCAGGACTAGCCTTTGTAAGGACAAGGATGGAAACATCATCAGCGACACCGATGGTATTAACAAACGATGGGCCTCTTATTTTGAAGAGCTTCTAAACCGACCATCTAACATCCCCACACAGGAAGCTCTCGATGATATTGTTGATCTAGGCCCACCCATTCAACCCCCGACAGTAGAGGAAGTTGATCTCGCGTTGCGGTCACTAAAACGAAATAAAGCGCCGGGCGCTGACGAGATCCCAGCTGAACTGCTAAGATTCGGTGGAACGAGTCTAGTTGATGCCATACATCAATTACTCCTGCGAGTATGGGAGAACGAGGAGATCCCAGACGATTGGCGCAGAAGCATCATCTGTCCAATTCATAAAAAGGGAGATAAATTGCGGTGTGAGAATTACAGGGGCATCTCACTAGTTTGTACGTCCTATAAAATTTTGACGAAAATTCTGGAAAATAGAATAAAACCGTACGCAGAACGAGTCATTGGCGAATATCAAAGCGGTTTCAGACCTGGTCGCTCCACAACCGATCAGCTCTTCTCAGTCAAACTGATACTCCAGAGGTGCTGGGAATACAACGTAAACGTATACCAAATCTTTGTCGACTTCAAGCAGGCATACGACAGTATCGATCGAGGAGTACTGTACAACATCATGCTGCAATTTGGTATACCAGCAAAATTAGTGCGACTGACAAAGATGACGATGACCAACTCCGTCTCACAAGTCAGGATCCAGAATAGACTTACTGATCTATTTGAAACACGCACTGGTATGAAACAGGGCGATGGACTGGCACCGACGCTCTTCAACCTAGCACTGGGATACGTTACTCGGGCCATGAATATGGACAACAGCAAGACGCTACTCATCAAGTCGACACAATTAGCAGCGTACGCCGACGACATCAACATCATGTCCCGAAGATTGGCTGACGCAGAAGAACTTTGCATACGCTCGATACCGCTGCAAAGGAAGTTGGATTACGTATTAACGAGGGTAAAACTAAAATAATGATGCAATCGGTGACAAGGACACCTGCACAACCGAGCATCAACGTGGGGGACCTCAACATCGAGTTCGTGAACAACTTCATCTACCTGGGTTGCAACCTGTCAAGGGACGCCAACGAAACTGACGAAATCAAGCGACGGATACAGTTAGCTAATAAGACTTTTTTCTCGGTTCTCCCCATAATGAAATCGAAACATGTGCACAGAAACACGAAGCTCCGCGTGTACAAAACCATTATACGACCAGTGCTATGCTATGGCTGCGAAGCATGGACCCTAACTCAAGCCTCCGAAAACATGCTAGACACTTTCGAACGTAAGGTTCTACGGCGAATTTTCGGGGCTGTTTGCGATCGAGATGGATGGCGCATCCGGTACAACCATGAGTTGTATGAAATGTAAGATGAGCTGCAAGTCTCGAAAATCGTCAAACTACAACGACTTCAATGGGCAGGGCATGTACAAAGAATGGACGATGATCGCATGCCTAAGAGAGTAATGAATGCAGAACGAGTCGACGGAGCGAGACTGCGAGGACGACCGAGATCTCGTTGGGAGAGCTCAGTAGGTGTGGACGCCGCGCAGCTGCTGGGCTCCCAAAATTGGAGGACGCGGTCACGTGACCGAGATAATTGGAGGACAATGATCCAGGCGGCCAAGGCCCGACGTTGGGCTGTCGCGCCACGATGATGATGATGATTTCAACCAAATTCGGGAATGTTATTTGGCTAAAAATACTATTTATTAGTGTGGAATTCGAAAAAGGTACCTTCAGAAATAAAAAAGTTTTTTCCACAAAGACGAATTTTTGAACCTGTCGTTCCTATGGCAGCTATATGACATAGTAGTCCGATTTCGTTGGTTCTGAGGTACTAGTTTGCATAGAAACAGACGGACAGACGGACAAAGCTTAATCGACTCGTCTCGTCATACTGACCACGAATATATATAGTTTATATGGTCGGAGATGCTTCCTTCTGTGCGTTGCAAACTTCATGACAAAGTTAAAATACCCTATCACATCCGTGAAGGGTATACAAAAAACATAGAGGATGTAAGGGACATAGTGGACACGAAGAATGTGAATGGCATACATAAATGACTCAAAATTATTTCAAAGGCAAATTGCCTATAAGGACGCACATCCAAAGATTTAAAGACAGATAGCAAATCGACCATGTGCATGAGACCTACTGCCCTAAAGTGCCAATTAAGATCGCTTCTTTCTGTGTAATTTTTAGTGCCGATATCATCATAATCATCGTGGTGCTACAACTCGACGTCGGCTTTGGCGTCTGGATTATGGTTCGCAAATTATCTCGGTTAAGTGATCACGTCCTCTAATTTCGGAATCCCAGCAGTTGTTCCGGGACAATATCTACTGAACCTTCCTAACGAGCTCTCGGTCTTCCTCGAAGCCTCGCTTCGCCGATGAATCCTTTCAATATTTGATTAGGCATGTGGTTATCATCCGTTCGTTGTACGTGCCACTGAAGTCGCTGTAGCTTGACGATTTTTGAAACTTCCAGCTCATCGTATACTATATAGTTCGTACAACTCATGGTTGTACCGGATGCGCCATCCATTTCGATTGCAAACTGTTGTAATGGACGGTTTGGTGGGCATCCGAAGATGCCCGTGGGGACGGAGCCTAAGGTAGCTTAATTGACCGTGAAGGTCGGGCTGTGCCATCTGGCGAAGAAAAAGGCTCCTCAACGAGCTAATCAGCAGCCTATGCTTGCTCAGTTCGGGAGATGTGGGCGGGGTTTTCGCCCCTCGTTGCCCCTGTCCTTTCCGTATTAACAAAAATTCATAGGCCTGGGAAAGACAACACAAACAAGGGAGGTAAAATGGGGAATAAAAAAATGGGGCGATAAGGATGGAATGGTTGGCAGATGGCTCGCTTGCCCTCGCGCTCGTATTGGGGTCCAGGTGTAATAGGACCCTCGGCCTCCGGTTTCGTACCACCGACAGATCCTTACTCATCAGGTGCTGCCATAGATCTGCCGGTGGAAGCAGCCCTACCATATGCTCCATTGCAGGTGGTTCATTGCACTGTTCTGAAAATTCGCCGAAGTTAGTGCGGCTATGACTGCTAAAACTGCTGGTCAGGCAGAAAGTCTAATAAACCCGACTATTTTAGGTCGAACTCCGAATGGCCGTGTTCGTAGAATGTTACTGTATGTGATAAGTGACAGTGAGTGACAGAGATGTAAAATGTTATGGATTCGTTGGTGAGAGAGGGTTGCAGATATGGCATCAGTCTAGGTTAGGATTATTTTTCTAGGAAATTGCACAATATTAGTTGACCTCCGATTGAAATAAAACGTGGCGATGATACGCTCGCTACGGGATGATGTCTTGTGCTGCATGAAAATCAGTGGCTCTGAATGGTGACATGTTTGAAGTTTTCAGCAGTGTGAGGAGTTCACGATCGTCTTAAATTATTCTTATATGAATGGGAAAAGTGGTAATTTTCGATTAATTCAACGCGAAATCATACGTAGCTGATAGTGGGGCAAGCTATTAAACGATATGACAAAGCGGAACAAATCCAAAAATAAGTTTTATTTTACTAATGACGTTTCCGCTCAAATATCAAATATAATTGTCTCCTTCCTCATAGATACATTTCCAGAAGCCAATTCAGATATTTAAAAAGTTTATCTGTTTTCCGTTGGTTCGAAAAACAATGGAAAGTTGTGTTGTGTTAAGTCTTGTGATCGATCCAACGATGTGAAATCCTGCAGCCAATTTAAATTTATTCAATACCCAGTAATTTGGAATAACAACAATAAATGCACGGATGCCTTTTTTGCCGGGATTGTCGAAATGGACGAAATGTCTGGTTGAATTTCGCAAATTCCATGCATTTTAATAGCACGTATTATTCCGAAAATATCTCTGACGATGATAATTTCAGAGTTGTTTATAAAATATTTTTATATTGTTTATATTGTGCACTTGTATTTCTGATTTTGGCTGGCTATTTAAAATAATATCATCTTAATAAATGTTTGGAAGTTATCACTTATTTTCGTTAATGAGAATATTTTATTGGGGATATCCGATAATTTTGCATTCGAGCCTGACATCTTTTTTATTTGTACGAACAGATGCTGACTATTTGGACGGCACATGTACGGAAAATGAAGTGAGAGAGTCTGACAATATTATAAAATTCCCATATTGTTGTTTTCAAATTAAATAAATGGCATGATGTCACCAGAAAACAAAGTCAGGGGTGAGGTTAAAAAATGAGATTGTCATACAGAGATATTCTGGATGGAAATGTTGATTGCAAGAACCCTATTAATTTTCATTTCGGCGAATTTTATTTATTCTGATGGAATTAAAGTACATATTGTACATTTTTGAAATATGGTTGCGTTGCGAAAATTTAAAAATACGTTGTCGATTTATTCATTGGATGCTGAGGTGCATGAAGGTGACTATAAAATGAACAACATGAGCAGAGAACTCCTACATTAAAACATACATATTTACGCGATTTATAACAAATTAATTTAATTGAAGTCGAAAAAAAACAACCTTATGTGGGCTTTATGGCCAACAAATTACCCAATTTGCGATCTCTTTGCTAAAGGACCCATTAAGGATGGCATTTGAGGATCAACGGAATTCCTTGCAATACAAATCATTGAGAATTTGCGTTTCGATTGCACCTCCCTAACTGGTGAAAACATTAAAGCTGTACTTGCGGGACCCCCGTAAAAACATCACGTGAGTTAAATTCATACATACCAGCTATATTACAGGTATCCGTTATCCTCGATGACAAATTCTGCAATTCCACCTTCTTGGCTTTCGCGACATTAAAAATTCCCGTCTCGTTAGTGACATTTCTCTCTTCCAAAGTGTTGCCATTAGTAGTATTCGTGCCACCATTGCCGGCTAATGGTGAAATTTTGTTGGGAAGGTGTATTGGCATTTCTTCTGCTTTTCTCCCGTTGTCAGCAACTTTTTTCCCACTTTCGCTCGTGTCGAGATCCGCACTATCTTGCTGGGCTTCGTCGTCAGCTTCCGTAGTCTCTGCAGCAACAGCACAATTCTCGTTCAGGACGAAATAAGTAATTTCGCTAACACTTAGGTTGGATAGAGTCTGTTGAGTGTTTTTACGGGCGGATGACACCTTGCTCGACGTTTTTCCACCATCTGCAGTGGCGGCGTTTCTCGAATAATTTCGTGATGCCAGGGCGGCCTTGGTGATTTCGCGAATGGTTTTCTCGTCGGCCGTATCGCAAGCGTTCTCCTCTTCAGAGATGTAGCACTGATTAATTTCCGCCGCAAATCCCACAGGTGTTAGGGGATCTGTAAAAAGCGAATCTGAACTAGAAGATGCAGTTTGTTCGCGTAGTACAACAACATTACTTGAGCCAATCTGAAGATTATCTGTAATGGAAATTGGAGTAGAGGGTGAAAAAACTATGTGAATGAATATATTTATGAGAGAAGTGGGCAAAACGTATGTATATAAGGAGGGTTGATTTTTAGTTTGAGTGTAATTTTAGTACCAGAAGGATGAGTGAATTGTGGGATGCGATAGTTTTTGACGTGGACACGACCTGGGGCTCGGTGACATTAAAAAAAACACATACATACACTTTTTAAATGATATTTATAATATAAAAATTTCAAGACGTATTGAGAATACGTCACATTTAGCTCTTGATGAATACACATTTTTAACTTTGGTTTCCATTTATCTTGATATGCGAGAAGTTCCTGTTGTCCCTACCAATGACCTCAAAATGCTTTCAACAGTTCTCTAGTCAAATGCGTTGGTTTCATCACCTCAATTAAAAAAATGGGAGTGGGGGGGGGGCAAAATACCTTTCCCATTGTCCTCCACGTGGGCGCCCCCTGGCAACGGTAGTGTTTCAAACCGCTGACGGCCAAGTCTTAGCGATAAGACAGTTTGGAAAAAGGCAGATAGCCTGAATGGCTGACCAACACCTAAACGTCTCAGGTTTAGTAAGATCCCAGCAAACCAAAAAACGAATGGTAGAGAAAAACTAAGATTTTGCGGACGAGTCCCACATGCTCAGTATTGATTTCGTGTTGAAATTTAAGCATGCCGAGAAACCCTTTAATAATTCTCGATGTTTGCGTGAAAGAGTAAGCAAATACAATACAAAACCAGGCTGGCCCGGAGTCCCAAGCGTATATACCCTAGACTTGTACAGACCTAGTGGTGATACCAAAAGTACCAATTGGTATCGACCATATGCATTAAAAGTGAGTTTCCCATATGGCCAGTTTATAGGGGAGGTTGCAGCAATCATTCAGGAGGATCTTGACCATTATCAAAATCAATTAACTAAACCATTCTACAAATATTTGTCGAATTTTTCAAGTCGCTAGCTTCATTCTATCGAAAGGTATTGCTTATTTGAAGTTTCACTTGTAGGGGAGGTAGGGTAGGCCTGTTCGGTACTGAGATTTCAGTACCGGTACTTGATATTTTCAAGTACCGGTACCACAAGCGGTATCCCGGTACTCACAGGTATTCGTTCAGTACCGGTACTAGTACCGGTTTTTTCAGTACCGAGTCTTTTCAACCATGAGCCGGTTTTTTTCAGTACCGGTACTGAGTACCTGTTCTTTTCAGTATCGAGTCTTTTCAGTACCGGGATCCCGGTACTCAGTACCGAGTCTTTTCAGTACCTGTTCTTTTCAGTATCGAGTCTTTTCAGTACCTGGCTTTTCAGTACCGAGTCTTTTCAGTACCGAGTCTTTTCAGTACCGAGTCTTTTCAGTACCGAGTCTTTTCAGTACCGAGTCTTTTCAGTACCTGTTCTTTTCAGTACCGGGATCCCGGGATTCGAGTACCTGTTCTTTTCAGTACCGAGTCTTTTCAATACCTGTTCTTTTCAGTACCGGGATCCCGGGATTCGAGTACCTGTTCTTTTCCATAAAAAAGACTCGTTCATTGCTGGACCAATTCTTCAGGTTTTTGGAAATTGTTATTGGAAATGTTCATAGAGTCGTGTCGTACATTGAAAGATTTTTCAGATACACATCATAGTATAGTATGTTAGTTAGTACGCACATAGATATACGAGTATGTACATTGTTCATACATAATTGATTTTGAGTTTTGTTAGGATTGAGACTGAGATGAGAGTATTTATTGTATTGGGAATAGGATATGTAATTGGGTATGATATAAATATGAAATACATATGAACGAATATGTACCTATATATGTACGTATGTACATAATATAATAATATAATGCGTTGCATTGGTCAATAGCCGGCCATACACACACGCTCTATCATCTGCAAACGTACGCCAATTCGATCGCCCCATTTTTTTCCGAATGATTCGCCGCGTTCGCAATCCCCTGCAAAATCGCGTCACCTGGGTCGCCCAATTTTTTTGCGAATGATTCGCGGCGTTTACAATCACCTGGAAAATCGCGTCACCTGGATCGCCCAATTTTTTTGCGAATGATTCGCGGCGTTTACAATCCCCTCGAAAATCGCGGCTCCTGGGTCGCCGAATGATTCGCCGCGTTTAACGAGTAGTGAAATTTAAGTAATTTTGTGCGACCAGACGGTTCGTGGCGTTTTCGGTTTGCAGATGATAGAGCAACAACAATTTGTATGGAGACGATGTCTAGTTGGGTGCGTTGTGATTTTGCAGATGATTCGCCGCGACCGAATTTTTATGGGTTATCTATAGTGGCGGTAGTAGTAGCTTGCATAATAAAATATGAGAAGGATGGGTCCACGCAGATATTTTGGTCCTGCTGCAGGTGTGCGTCAGGATAAAAGGATTTGTTTATCGATGAGGAGAGATATATAGGCAAGATGGGTGTTGTATGACTAGGGGTGCTGAGACGAATACGTTAGACTGCCGCTGAAGGCATTTTGAGTCCTTTGGTAACGAAAAAAGACATGCTTTGCAAGGAAAGCCCGATCAGACGAGTATTTCCCCATGAAAACAGGGTGGCCATTCAGGGGTGGGCAAAAAAAAGTGCTGGATGCAGATATGCTAGCACGAAACGGCTGCAGGTACATGTACAAAGAGTGAAACGGGCAACCTAGGGTTACATGCGGGGGTTCGCAACGCCCTAGGAGGGGAGCTAGCCCAGCTCGTTCCAAACCGAAATTATCCATGCACACTTGTGCGATACTGCGGGTTGTGAATTAGCAGTCGCTTGTGTCAGTTGCCCACTTCTGAGTGACCACCCTGTTTTCATGGGGAAATAGGGCGTTGCGAGCCCCCGCATGGAGCCCTAGGTTGCCCGTTTCACTCTTTGTACATGTACCTGCAGCCGTTTTGTGCTAGCATATCTGCATCCAGCACTTTTTTTTTTGCCCACCCCTGAATGGCCACCCTGTTTTCATGGGGAAATACTCGTCTGATCGGGCTTTCCTTGCAAAGCATGTCTTTTTTCGTTACCAAAGGACTCAAAATGCCTTCAGCGGCAGTCTAACGTATTCGTCTCAGCACCCCTAGTCATACAACACCCATCTTGCCTATATATCTCTCCTCATCGATAAACAAATCCTTTTATCCTGACGCACACCTGCAGCAGGACCAAAATATCTGCGTGGACCCATCCTTCTCATATTTTATTATGCAAGCTACTACTACCGCCACTATAGATAACCCATAAAAATTCGGTCGCGGCGAATCATCTGCAAAATCACAACGCACCCAACTAGACATCGTCTCCATACAAATTGTTGTTGCTCTATCATCTGCAAACCGAAAACGCCACGAACCGTCTGGTCGCACAAAATTACTTAAATTTCACTACTCGTTAAACGCGGCGAATCATTCGGCGACCCAGGTGCCGCGATTTTCGAGGGGATTGTAAACGCCGCGAATCATTCGCAAAAAAATTGGGCGACCCAGGTGACGCGATTTTGCAGGGGATTGCGAACGCGGCGAATCATTCGGAAAAAAATGGGGCGATCGAATTGGCGTACGTTTGCAGATGATAGAGCGTGTGTGTATGGCCGGCTATTGACCAATGCAACGCATTATATTATTATATTATGTACATACGTACATATACATATTCGTTCATATGTATTTCATATTTATATCATACCCAATTACATATCCTATTCCCAATACAATAAATACTCTCACCTCAGTCTCAATCCTAACAAAACTCAAAATCAATTATGTATGAACAATGTACATACTCGTATATCTATTGTATGTGCGTACTAACTAACATACATACTATACTACGATGTGTATCTGAAAAATCTTTCAATGCACGACACGACTCTATGAACATTTCCAATAACAATTTCCAAAAACCTGAAGAATTGGTCCAGCAATTAACGAGTCTTTTTTATGGAAAAGAACAGGTACTCGAATCCCGGGATCCCGGTACTGAAAAGAACAGGTATTAAAAAGACTCGGTACTGAAAAGAACAGGTACTCGAATTCCAGGATCCCGGTACTGAAAAGACTCGGTACTGAAAAGAACAGGTACTGAAAAGACTCGGTACTGAAAAGAACAGGTACTGAGTACCGGGATCCCGGTACTGAAAAGACTCGGTACTGAAAAGACTCGGTACTGAAAAGACTCGGTACTGAAAAGACTCGGTACTACTGAAAAGACTCGGTACTGAAAAGACTCGGTACTGAAAAGACTCGTTGCTGAAAAGACTCGGTACTGAAAAGACTCGGTACTGAAAAGACTCGGTACTGAAAAGACTCGGTACTGAGTACCGGGATCCCGGGATCCCGAATAAAACCGGCTCATGGTTGAAAAGACTCGGTACTGAAAAGACTCGGGACTCGGTACTCAAAAGACTCGGTACTGAAAAGACTCGGTACTGAAAAGACTCGGTAGATCCCGGGATCCCGAATAAAACCGGCGCATGGTTGAAAAAACCGATACTCAAATCCCGGGATCCCGGTACTCAATACCGGTACTAAAAAAACCGGGATACCGGTACTCTTAGTTTTTGGTACCGGTACTGAAAAAAAACGGTACCAAACCGGGATCCCGGTATTAGGAACAGGCCACCGTAGGGGTTCCTTCGGTCGGATTTTGCTCATCATTGCCACAAACAAATAAGATCATGCTACAAACATTTGACCAAAATTTCAAGTCTCTAGCTTCACTCCATCGAAAGTTATCGCTTATTAGAATTTTTATTTGTAGGGGAAGTAGGGGTTTCATTGATCGGATTTTACATATTTTCAATACTAGCCAACTGGATCCTATTTTAAACATTTAACCAAAATTTTACACCGCTACCATTATTTTGTCGTAAGCTATTGCTTATTTTAAGTTTCATTCGTAGGGGAGGTAGGGGTTTCTTAGGTCGGATCTAACCCATCTTGAATACCAACTAACCCGACTTCACTTCAAACATTTGACCAAAATTTCAAGTCGCTGGCTTCATTCTATCAAAAGTTATCGCTTATTTGAAGCTGCATTTGTAGGGGAGGTAGGGGTTGCTTGGGTCGGATTTTACCCATTTTCAATACCAACCAAGTAGATCCTACTAGCAACATTTTGTCAACTCGCTAGTGTCAATCTATAGAAAGTTATCGTAATTAAAAGAATATTTAATTTTTTGATATTTGTAGGGGAGGTAGGCGTTCCTTTTATCCGATTATGCCCAACTTACTAGAACTTAAGCATCTTTTTACCCCAGGGTTACATGCCAAAAATCAGGTGTCTACGTTAATTGGTTCAAGAGTTATAGACAAAAAACCCGAAAAGTAGGGTAGTGCGGGGCTCTTTGTAAGGAAATTACCGTTAGTTTCCCAGTGATTGATTTTATTTTTTCAGGGGAGTAGAGGATTATCCTCACGAGCAATATACCAAAGCTAGAGCTTTTAATGTTTATTTAATCGGGAGTTATAGATACATTTAATTATTTTACATATATAGGGGAAGTAGGCGTTCTCTTGGCCTGATCATACCCATTTTCAATACCAACCAACTAGATTATACTTCCAACATTTGACCAAAATTTCAAGTCTCTAACTTTATTCTATCGAAAGTTATCGTGCGAACGGACAGACAGACAGACATGGTTAAATCGAATCAGGAGGCGATCCTGATCATTTATATATTTACATTGCTATACCTCCGGAGCCTCCTTTAAGGTGTTACGTATTTCCGTCGTGACAAAAACAATATACCCTATACTAAAAGTCTAAGGTATAAAAATCCATTCTTAGGTAATAAACTGGTGCACATTGTGCACGTGGACGAGAAATGTGTATTATATGCTTGTCACAAAGAATAAAATAAATAAATAACTGGCGCAACAGTCCAATTTGAACCACGGCCTCGAGATGAGTTAGCATCATCTCATTTTCTAGATCGTGACGGTTTTTTTTTGTGCAGAGGTATGTGATCAGCAACACGCTCAACCGAGTTATTTACCCCATAATGGGTACTCATTTAACAGCTGAGTGGGCTCATAGTCCGACACGTAAATCCCCGGAATCGAACCGGGGCCCAGTGCGTTGAAGGCGAACGTGCTAACCGTTGCGCTATCCGGACTACTTGCCACAGAGAAAATTCAAAAAAAATGTATGCGATATTTGAGTTTATGGTCCGTAATGATCTGCGTTTACACCCTGTTCTGTTTTTCTTTGTTTTTGGAATTTCCACAATCCTAATTACGTACCTATGCAGGTTTGAAAAATGTTAAATGGTTCATTGATTATTTGGAAGTGTTCCGTGTAAGAAGTGTGCTAGTTGTACTACGAGTGAAAATTTTAATATTGTTTACCATTATTACATAATTAGAAAAATGTCATTTGATAATTCCGAAAATACCCCCACCGAGCTTTTGGACTATAGACAATTTTTAAAGATACAAGGTAATGGATACTTTTATGAATATATTGTAATATAATAGTTAATGTAATATATGTAATGTGTTTTCGAATTAATACTTTGCAAAGAGGCAATCAATACCCAACTACATCCACCCAAAGAAATATGGAAAGAAGGGAGTATGGCCACGGCAGTAGGTGTGAAAATAAGAAAGACCTCATCAATCACCATCGCCTTCTGTACTGCAGCCAAGAAACAGCACCAAAAAAATTACCAAGAAAAAAACAGGTATAAAATATAATTCTCCATTTAAGACAGGAGTAATAAAAGTTATTTTATATGATTAGGAAAACAAAGCGAATGTGGATGCCTTGGAAAGTATAAAGTCTTTTTGTCGACTAGTTTAAAAGCAATGGAAGACAATAATAATAAAAAAATGACGCGCCTGACAGAAGAAGTTGTTTGTCTTCGGAGGGAGCTGCGCGAGGTAAAGCAAATGTTGGCCCGATTTTCAGAAGGCACTCCACATGCTCAAAAATTACCGGGTTTGCCTTTTACTTCAAAAGAGGCATTTATGGAATTCGAGCATGAAATCCAAAACGATGAGGGCAAATTTAACCAATTTGTAAGTACAGGGTGGCGCAAAAGAAACGAAGGGGTTTGAATAGTCCATAATTCCTTTATTTTTGAATTAACCGAATTTCTTTTCTTTTTGTAGTACACTTCATAAATGGGGAATTTTGTTAATTTAAACGTGAAAAATAACATCGCGTAATTGGTGCCCATTTCCAGCTTCGCAAATTGCGCTCTTTCTAAACGTTTTCATTATTTTTTCAAGATTTCTGGAGGTATCGCTCGAATTTCTTCTCGAATATTATTGTTTAGTTGGGGTATGGTCTGTGCCTTATTCATATGCTATACACATACTCCAGACCATACTCCAACTAAAAAATAATATTCGAGAAGAAATTTTAGCGATACCTCCTGAAATCTTGAAAAAAATTCATTGAAAATATTTTAGAAAGAGCGCGACTATGCAAAGCTGAGGATGGGCACCACCTACGCAATTTTTTTTTCACGTTTCAATTAACAAAATTCCCCATTTATGAAGTATACTAAGAAAAAAAAAAGAAATTCGATTGATTCAAAAATAAAGGAACTATAGACTATTCAAACCCCTTCGTTTCTTTTGCGCCACCCTGTATTTGCATTAAAAACTATTCCCCCATTTGTATCTACACTATTATTATATTATGATCAACATTTCAGCAAGAATTTATGCTGCTGGGAAGAAATAATGATCCGAAAAAGTTTATTCGGCTTGCGTATGTCAAAGTGATGAGCGATGCAGTAGCAGAGCAATTTGCGTGGACCGGTACACAAGCGAAGGAAAGCGCTAGAAGCCTAAGCGTGACGGTTGCTATCAAAAGTAGTTTTTTTTTGGAGAATTGACAACAAAGGATTATGAGGTTATATCTTTTCTTATAAATACTTTTCTATATTTTCACAGATTCATTTCATTTGGTTTTTCAAAATGCGGGCGAAGAAGTGTTCGACCAGGGCGCCATGAAATATTTTCAGTATGCCAAGGATCGACAGACAAAAAAGAAAAAACATCAAAATACAAATTGATATTTTTTTCCCTTCTCATTAATTTTTTTTTAAATATGTAGACCTAGATTATAAGTAATACGATATCAATAATATTATCATAATATAAAACATTTCATTTATCTTTTTCACACTTAATATATTCTTAACTTTAATAATTTAAAACCTTTTTTCTGATTTTTGTTTACACTATCCGTATAATAATATGTACCTCATTTGTTCTTAACTTCATTTTAGTTTATATGTAAATATTACTTTTTAAAATAAACATTGTGTTTCAATACTTTTATGGAAATACCCTGTTTTCTTTTCTGGGAATATGAACCGAAATAGGCTCTTAAATACCGATGGAAGTCGGTCCAGAAACATGAACCGTAACCGATTCATACATTCGACCCGCAACCGATTCATAAATTCGACCCGCAAGCGATTCATAAATTCGGCCCGTAACCGATTCATAAATTCGACCCGCTAGCGATTCATATATACGACCCGTAAACGATCCGTGTAAAACGACCCGCAAACGATTCCTACATGCGGTCCGTTTTCGGTTCGCAAATATGATTCGTAAACGAGCGACCATTTCAGTCCGCTCATCGAATCATTTTCGGACCGTTTCGGATCCGAAAATGAATCGTCATCCGTTGAAAACGAATCGTTTACGGGTCGTTTACAAATCATTTGTTTTGCTGGGATGGAATGACTTGCGTAGTTGTGTGAACTCCAGCACGTTTATTAAACCAATTGAAGCAGCTATCTTCCGAGGCCATCCCCTGAATGTGATCAAGCGATGTGCTGAAAACTCGTCCTTGTAAAAACCACTCCACGTCAAGAAACCTGGAACAAAAGCCTCGGATTGGACGAATCAACAACGACGACCACGCAAACGACTAAAAAGGATTATTCGTTCGGATGCTGGAATGGACGCTCCCTGAACAAACCGGGGGCACAGAAGAAGGCCCTCCTTCGGCAGGTCGAAAAGTATAAACTGAGCATTACTGCAGTCGTTCTTGCGGCAGCCGGGTCTACGCACCGGAGCGACCCGTTTTTACAACGGCCAAGAGCTGCCAAACCCCTTCAATGCAAGAAGGATGTGTGTCTATGCGTTGCATGCTGTATTCGTTTACACCAAGGAAGATGACGAAAAATAACAGCCACCATTGCTACAACAACAACAACATTACTGCAGTCCAGGAAACAAATTGGCTTGGCAGCGAGATTAATGACAAGAAATGAAAGTTGGCACCGGGGCCACTGGAGGCCACAGTCTCCATGAAGAATGTAACAACAACGGCCAGCGACTTATCGACTTCGCCTGCAGCAGGAATCTAGTCGTAAGCTCTACGTGTTTCCTGCATCGACGCATTCACAAGCAGACCTGTAAATCTCCAGACGCACATACCGACCGTCAACCAAATTGATCACGTCCTCATTTGCAGAAGATAGGCGTCTAGTGTGATGGATGTCCGCTCTTATTGAGGAGCAAACTGCGACTGAGATCATCACTTGGTGAAGACGACCTACCGATGTATAGTAGAATTTCCTCAGTGCACCAATCGAGAATCTGCCCTCCCAAAATATTTGCGTTTGATAAGCTTCTGAGCGATACTACGGCGGTGGCGTATGCTGCCGCCCTTAAGGAAACACTATCACCTATGCTACACAACATCAGCAACACAGGCGTTAACGAGCAGTTGCTGAATATAAACGAAAACTTAGCTAATAGGAACACCAGACAAGCGTACAAACTAGTAAATACAATTAAGAACGGCTGCCAACCCAGCACTAGCCTTTGTAAGGATAAGTATGGAAACATCATCATCGACTCTGATGGCATGAACAAACGATGGGCCTCTTATTTTGAAGCGCTTCTGAACTGAACCTATCATCTAAAATCCCCACACAAGAAGCTCTCGACGATATTGTTAATCTAGGCCCACTCATACAACCCCCGACAGTAGAGGAGGTTGATCTCGCGTTGCGGTCACTAAAATGAAATAAAGCGCCGGGCGCTGACGAAATTCCAGCTGAACTGCTAAAATTCGGTGGAACGGGTCTAGCTAGTGCCATACATCAATTACTCGTGCGAATATGGGAGGACGAGGAGATCCCAGACAATTGGCGCAGAAGTATCATCTGTCCAATTCACAAAAAGGGAGATAAACTGCGGTGTGAGAAATTCATGGGCATATGACTAGTTTGTATGTCCTATAAAATTTTGGTGAAAATTCTGGAAAATAGAATAAAACCGTATGCAGAACGAATCATTGGCGAATATAAAAGCGGTTGCAGACCTGGTCTCTCCACAACCGATCAGCTCTTTATGGTCAAACTGATACTCCAGAAGTGCTGGGAATACAACGTAAACGTATAAAATCTTTGTCGACTTCAAGCAGGCATTGGGGCGACCGGTAGTGCAATGTGTTGAGGCATCAGTCTCATGTTTGACTACCGGCGTTTCGGGTTCGAATCCCGTCCACGACGACGTTCGTGGCCATGGATGTGCAGAAGGTGCATGCTGGCAACTGCATTCTCCGAAACCAATTTATGCCAACGAAACGTCAACATGGAAAAGTTGACGCACTATGCCCCACAAGGGGTTAGGGCAATTGAGTTCAAGCAGGCATACGACAGTACCGATCGTGGAGTACTGTAAGACATCATGCTGCAATTTGGTATACCGGCCAAATTAGTGCGACTGACAGAGCTGACGATGACCAACGATGATCCACAACTCAGGATCCATAATATACTTACTGATCTATTTGAAACACGCACTGTCTGAAACAGGGCGATGGTCTGGCACCGACGCTCTTCAAGCTGGCACTGGAATACGCTATTCGAGCTATGAATATGGACAACAGCAAGACGCTACCCAGCAAACCAAAAAACGAATGTTGGCCAGAAATGAATGATTCGCGAATGTAGACCGCATCATGGGCACAGAAAATTTCTGTATTTACTCATTTTTTACGCGGAGACTCAACAAATATGTAGAAATTACACGGCGCGGTGCGATGGATTTGTCTTTGCAACCGAAAAAAATATTTGAGCTGTGAGTTTTTATGACCTTAAATGAGATAAAATGCACCACATTTCGTGTGAATATTAATATCGAGTACATTGTGGGAATTCCCTTGTCTTCGTAATTGAGTAGCTTATGGTTATATGGTTTGCAAACGTAACAATTGCATCTTCTACCTGTTTTTACGTTCTTTCACAATTTTTGTCTGGTTCTAAATTCGTGGTTCATTGATCATTCGAATGTGCATAGTGGAGGACCGAACGTGCCAATAAAGTTTAAAGTATTACGTAGTGCAACAATAAATCGATAGACAAAGTGATAAAGTGTGTTAGAGAAAAAGAAAGTGATATAAATTGACTATATAAAAAGATACTCTATAATATATTTGTGTGTTCAGGCATTTCAAGGACGAAAATAGGTAAGTACAAAAAAAAATCATTCCTTAATTCGACAAAGCACTAGCTTTTGGATAGTTAATAATTCCGCCGCGCTTAAAAAGAATAGTGTTAAATATGAACTTTATTTTACGTGGTATGTTTCAGTTGTTAGGCTGAGCCACGTTGTTCGCATTCGCGTGCTTTCTGTCAAACGGGTTGAATCTTCGGTAGAATGGCAATCCGTCAGTTTGACAAAGACTCGGCGGTTTTCGTTTTACCATTTGTTTTAACTGTTATGTATTTAAACAAGCTATTAAGTAAGAAAAGTGTGCTAATATATGTGTTAAATTACGTTTACACTATCCCCAGATTACTTCATCTGCGCCGGCTGATTTAATCTGGAACTGTCAAATACATACAATTTTAAACTCACCACACCCAGATTAAGCAGCAGATGAAGTAATCTGGGGATAGTGTAAACGTAATATAACACTGTCCGGTCGTTTGTTTCTTCGCTCACTTCTTGCCTAATTATCTATTGTAAAGGACAACGGTCAACCCAATTTTCTAATACGATGATGCCCGAGTATTTGTTAAACTGACGGAGTGTCATTCTAGCAAAGATGCAATCCGTTTGACATAAAACACTCGAATGTGGTCAACTTACGCTCAGCCTTAAAGTAAAGTATCAGCTACGATCGAATGTTCATTTCAGTGTTCTACCTCGCGCAGTTTTTAAGTTATCACTATTACGGAAAGATCTGAGTTTTTGTATCCGCTAAATCTTAAGATATATAAAAAAATTTTTTGTCTTTAAATTATAGCTTTCACCACGCGTTTCCTCATAAAGCTTAATTTCAGAAAAACTTGTTGCTTGTGTAATATATGTTCGTTACCCTACACTACACTCGATAAATACGCAAAAGTACATGTATCACCAGAATAAACTCAGTTCACACTTCGAATTAGTTTTCCATTTTGAATTTACTATTGTTTTTTCTTTTTCTTTTATTTGGTCTACAACTTAATAATGAGACTTTTTTTAGAGATGGCAACACCGATAAACCAATGGTAGTCCATCTTTGACATACATACCATTTGAAGTTTGTATTCATAAGCTGTCAATGTCAGTATAAACATTTCGTGTTGATTGTTGACAACGTATTTTACCGGACCATGGAAAGTTTCGAAAATTCACGAAAAAAACAGCATTTGCGGGAAGTTTTACTTGGACATTATTTTGCTAAGAAGACTGCAGCTCAGAGTCATAAATTGCTCGTGGAAGTTTACGGTGACGATGCTTTTTCGCGTGCACAGTGTTTTCGGTGGTTTCATCGGTTCAAAAATGATATTTCGACATTACCGACGAAGAGCGACCTGGCCAGCCAAAAAAGTTTGAAGACGAAGAATTGACGAAATTACTCGAAGAAGATTCGTGCCAAACGCAAAAAGAGTTGGCAATTTCGTTGGAAGTGACTCAGCAAGCCATATCGAAGCGGTTAAAATCACTGGGAATGATCCAAAAGCAAGGCCACTGGGTTCCGTACGAGTTGAAGCCAAGAGATGTTGAGAGGCGCTTTTGCATGTGCGAACAACTGCTTCAAAGGCAAAGACGGAAGGGTTTTTTGCATCGTATTGTGACCGGCGATGAAAAGTGGATTCATTATGATAACCCAAAGTGAAAGAAATCATGGGGACCGCCCGGGCACCAATCAACATCGACCGCGAAGCCAAATATTCATGGTTCCAAGCTTATGCTCTGCATTTGGTGGGACCAGATCGGTGTTCTTTATTATGAGCTGCTAAAACCGAATGAAACCATTGACGGGCAGCGCTATCGACTGCAATTGATGCGTTTGAGTCGAGCATTGCGTGAAAAACGGCAACAATTTGCTGAAAGGCACGACAAAATAATTCTTCAGCATGACAATGTTCGCCCTCATGTTGCGCAAGTCGTGAAAACGTACCTGGAAACAACCAAATGGGAAGTGCTACCCCACCCGCCGTATAGCCCTGACATTGCTCCATCCGATTAATATTTGTTCGCTTCGATGACTCATGCGTTGGCTGATCAGCACTTCACTTCATATGAGGATACTAAGAACTGGCTCGATTCATGGATAGCCTCGAAACCCCAAGATTTTTTTCGCGACGGAATTCGTAGACTTCCCGAAAGATGGGAGAAAGTTATCGCTGCTGATGGCCAATATTTTGAATAATTTAGTTATATGAATAAATCTATGAATAAATGCCCAAAATTCCAAAAAAAGTCTCATTATTAAGTTGTAGACCAAATATTTCAGCAAGAATTCATACTATTGGGGAAAAGTAGTGAGCCGAAAAAGTTTATACGTCTGGCATAATCGAAGATTTTGACCGATGCTGTAGCGGAACATTTCGCTTGGACCGGGACGAAAGCGAAACAAAGCGCTAGAAGCTTAAGTGTGACGGCTGCGATCAAAAGTATGCCATTTTTTAGACAATGACTTGTTGTCAATTATGCTTATTTCCTTTCTAATTAAATTTCTCTACAATTTTTACAGATTCCTTTCATCTTGTGTTCAGAGATGCGTCTGAGGAGGCTTTCGACCAAGTGGCAATGAAGCACTTCCAGTATGCCAAGGATCGAGGGTGCAAAAAATCAAATAAAAATAAAAATTAATGTTAAAATTTACATATCTTTATGTTTTATCAAATATATTTTATTATAATTAAGTTTGTTATTTAAGTTTTCCTATTTAATTTGTTTCCCAATATTTTTATAAAGTTTGTATCTAATTTTGATTCATGTTTTAATAATTTTCTTACTAATTCGCTATACTAATTTTAATTCAGCTCAATTTATCACCATTCGCAAAGTTTAAATTTTTTAAGTTTCCAATTTCTATTTTAATTCGTAATTTAAAAAAAAAACACTTTATTTTTATAACCCAAAGACCTGGAAATAAATTCATTATTAAACCGTAACCAATATGTATTATTCATCTTATACATATAAATTGCCCACAACCGATTCATACATCAGACTCGGAATCGATTCATATACCGGATTCGCAACCGATTCATATATCGGATTCGCAATCGATTCAGATATCAGACTCGCAACCGATTCATAGATATGATTCATTTTCGGCTCGCAATTGCGAATCATAAACGAGGGATCATTTTAGTCCACCAAAAGAATCATTTGCGAATCATTTACGAATTCAGAAACGAGTCATCATTCGTCAAAAACGAATGGTTTACGAATCGAATACGAATCATTTGGTTTGCTGGGTACTCATCACGTCGACACAATTAGCAGCGTACGCTGACGACATCAACATCATGTCCCGAAGATTGGCCGACGCAGAAGAACTTCTGCATACGCTCGATACCGCTGCAAAAGAAGTTGGACTAAGCATCAACGAGGGGAAAACTAAAATAATGATGCAATCGACGGCAAGGACACCTGCACAATCGAGCATCAATGTCGGGGACCTCGACATCGAGTTCGTGAACGACTTGATATACCTGGGTTGCAACCTATCAAGGCACGCCAATGAAACGGACGAAATCAAGCGACGGATATAGTTAGCTAATAAGACTTTTTTCTCGGTTCTCCCCATAATCAAATTGAGGCATGTGCACAGAAACACGAAGCTCCGCGTGTACAAAACCATTATACGACCAGTGCTATGCTATGGCTGCGAAGCATGGACCCTAACTCAAGCCTCCGGAAACATGCTAGACACATTTGAACGTAAGCTTATACGGCGAATTTTCGGGGCTGTTTGCGATCGAGATGGATGGCGCATCCGGTACAACCATGAGTTGTATGAACTGTACGACGAGTTGGAAGTTTCGAAAATCGTCAAACTACAACGACTTCAATGCGCAGGGCATGTACAACGAATGGACGATAATCGCATGCCAAAGAGAGTAATGAATGCAAAACGAGTAGACGGAGCGAGACTGCCTAGACGGCCGAGATCTCGTAGGCACAGCTCAGTCTATATGGACGCCGAGCAGTTACTGGGCTCCCAAGATTGGAGGACGCGGTCACGTGACCGAGATAATTGGAGGAGAATGATCCAGGCGACCAAAGCCAAACCTCGGGTTGTCGCGCTCCGATGATGATGATGAATTCAAAAAATTCCTATATTGGCTCTCTGTTGTATGTTCTAATGAACCACCTGTAATGAGCCACATTCTGGTAGTGCTGCTTCCACCGACAGATCGAAGGCAGCACCTGATGAGTAGTGATCCGTCGGTGGTACGAAACCAAAGGCCGAGGGTCCCATTACACCCAGACCCCGATGATTAGATTTCGGGCTACAATTGTCCTGTAGTCCTGTAAGAAAGTAATAGGCAGAAGCTTGGGCCTGCAACCTGAAGTCTTTAACTAGCTTTACGTATCTGTTGCTTGACTTTCCTAGAGTTAAGCAACAGATTAATTGTCTAATGGAAGACCCTTGGGATAACAATCTACTGTGGCTTGCTGTTTCTCCTATACTTAGTTTTTATCGCGGCGCCCTTGAGCTGTTATATGATAGACCAAGCCTGCAAAAATTTACGAAAACTGAATACAAGGGGTTTGTTGCAAAAAGGAGGTAGCTCGATTTTTGGAAAATTTTTGCCTAATCGCAAAAAAAACGTTTCAAAAATCGCTGCAGAATATATCTTTGAGTGAAGATATTATCGTAATATGCGGGACAAGTGAGCAAATTTATAAAATTTAGAATTTTTGCATTTTTGCTTGATTTCGATTTTCCAGACGTTCTCTAAAATCTGCCAACAAATATTACAGAAATGAAACTACCTTCTTTTTGCAGAAAACCCTTGATACGATTAAACAAGTCCACGACAAAGAAATAAAGTTGACCGTTGACACAAATAAGTACTATAACAGTTTTCGTTTTCCTTTAAGATGTTATTCAATGCAGACTTTTCTTGGAAGAAGAAGTCATATGCAACTCAGTATAGACCACTCGAAAAAAGAGCAGAAGTTGGGTAGTATCAGTAATGTTTGTCCACTCATCTTCCTGATTACTCTCTTTAGAAACTACTCCACATTTGTGCAGAGAAGTTCCGTCACTATGGACACGGGACTCAATGCCATGGGTCCCGGATTGAAATACACTGGGCCAGAAATTAATATTCTGGTGTCAGTCCAGAGACTCCAGCAACAGCTGCCCCTTCCATTTCTTAATCCATCAGTAAAACCAGAGTCCCAAGCATATATACCCTAGACTTGTACAGACCTAGTGGTGATACCAAAAGTACCAATTGGTAACGACCATATGCATTAAAAGTGAGTTTCCTATATGACCAGTTTATAGAAGAGGTTGGCAATCATTCAGGAGGATCTTGACCATTATCAAAATCAATGAGCTAACCCATTCTACAAATATTTATCGAATTTTTCAAGTCGCTAGCTTCATTCTATCGAAAGTTGCTTATTTGAAGTCTCACTTGTAGGGGTGGGTTTCTTTTGTCGAATCTTGCGCATTTTTAATAACAACCAGTTAGATCCCAGTACAAACATTTGACCAAAATTTCAAGTCATTAGCTTCATTTTATCGAAAGTTATCGCTTATTTGAAGATTCACTTGTAGGGGAGGTAGGGGTTCCTCGGGTCGGTTCTTGCTCATCATTGTCCCCAACAAATAAGATCATGCTACAAACATTTAAACAAAATTTCAAGTCTCTAGCTTCACTCTATCGAAAGTTATCGCTTATTGGGAGTTTCATTTGTAGGGGAAGTAGGGGTTTCGTTAGTCGGATTTTACGTATTTTCAATATTAGCCAACAGGATCCTATTGCAAACATTTGACCAAAATTTTAAGTCGCTAGCATTATTTTGTCGTAAGTTATCGATTATTTTACGTTTCATTTCTAGGGGAGGTAGGGGTTCCTTAGGTCGGATCTAACCCATCTTGAATACCAACTAACCCAATCTCACTTCAAACATTTGGCCAAAATTTCAAGTCGCTGGCTTGATTCTGTCAAAAGTTATCGCTTGAGTCGGATCTTGCCCATTTTTAATACCAATACCTAGTAGATCTTACTAACAACATTCTAACAAATTTTCAACTCGCTAGTGTCATTCTATCGAAAGTTATCGTAATTAAATGAATATTTAATTTTTTTAAATTTGTAGGGGAGGTCGGCGTTCCTTTGATCTGATTATGCCCAAAAACCCCAGGGTTACTTGCCAAAAATCAAGTGTCTACATCAATTGGTTCAAGAGTTATAGACAAAAACCCCGAAAAGTAGAGTAGTACAGGGCTCTTTGTAAGAAAATTGCCGTTAGTTTTCAACTGATCGATTTTATTTTTCCAGGAGAGTAAAAGATCATCCTCACGAGCAGTCTACCAAAGATAGAGCTTTTCATGTTTACTTAATCGGGAGTTATAGATACATTTAATTATTTTACATATGTAGGGGAGGTAGGCGTTCTCTTGGCCTGATGACGACCCATTTTCAATACCAACTAACTAGATCATACTTTCAATATTTGACCAAAATTTCAAGGCTCTAGCTTGCTTCTATCGGAAGTTATCGTGCGAACGGACAGACAGACATGGCTAAATCGAATCAGGAGGTGACCCTGATCATTTATGCCATACCTCCGGAGCCTCCTTTAAGGTGTTACATATTTCCGTCGTGACAAAAACAATATACCCTATACTAAAAGTCTAGGCTATAAAAATGATATGACCCACCTTTGGTTGATGTTTGTGTTGATTTTTGGGCTTCTACCCAAGTCAGTACACATATATTTTGATAATATGATTTGGGGGGCATAGACCTCTTCCATAGTCCTCCGCGTGGGCGCACCCTGGAACGGCTAACCAAGCCAACCGAGTTTTGCACTGCAAAACATTTGGTAGAGGCACAATAACGATGATCATCCTGATTGGCCAATAACATCAGTGCGTCTCAGGAAATAGGCGAACGGTGGAGTTGCAACATTGTTGCGAGAACACCAACACGTCACACCCAGCTGAAAGATCATCACAAGAGCGCGCAATTAAAAACACCATTCGAGAGCTACCTTTGCGCTATATAAAAAATAGCTCCCGGCGACTCTTAGGACACCTAAGGAAGCAACCCTTCCCCTAAGATTGGGTATGTGGGCTTGTAACCTGAGTACCTGAAATAAATTTACACTCGAAACATTAAACGAGCCTCGGATACCACGGACTGATTCACCGGCAACGACTTTTGGCTACAAACAACGGACCACGATCGGTTTTTGGAACGTTCGAACGATGTGGGGCGAGTGCAATAGTGCGAGGCTCACTGAAGTCGAACGGGAAATGACCGCATATAACATCAATATACTAGGACGAAGCGAAACAAGATGGCCTGGATCGGGATCGACTTTATCACCAAGCTCCCAAACAGTACTACTCTACTCTGGAAATGAAGACGATACGTCACCTCGAATGGCAGGCGTCGGAATCCTGTTGACTAGGGTGGCACGCCTATCTCTAATTGACTGCAAGCCAATCTCCGACCGTATCATTACAGCCAGATTTAAATCCAGGGTAAGAAACCTCACAATCATTCAGTGCTACGCTCCGACTGAACCAGCGGATCAATCAGCTAAAGACGCATTCTATCACCGACTCGGCGACACCTTCGACAAGGCCCCCAAAGGTGACATAAAAATTATTATGGGGGATCTCAATGCCAAAGTCGGGTCTGACAATCTTGGTTTGGAACACCAAATGGGCAAACATGGCCTAGGCAACAGGAACCATAATGGCGAGATGTTCGTGGAGTTTTGCAACTCTCGTCAGCTCGTCATCGGCGGTACTTTGTTCAAGCACAAACGATGCCATTTAACAACCTGGGTTTCTCCGAATGGCAGAACAGAGAACCAGATTGACCATATAGCCATTTCCAAAACATGGAGGAACTGTTTCTTAGATGTCAGGTCGAAGCGGGGTGCTGATATTGGCAGCGATCACCAACTTGTTGTCGCAAAAGTAGGCTTACGAACGGCAGCGATCCATCGCCTTCAAAATGCAAGAATCTTGCCACGTTTTAATGTGCAAAAGCTTAAAGATCCATCTATAAGACGTGCTTATTCCACCGCCTTGCACGAAAGAGCTAATGCACCACCATCTTATGAGTATTTCGTGCGGTGAAACTTTTGCGGGCAGATTGGAGCGCGGTAGAAGGCCATTCATTAGTGACTCTATGTACATGGTCTCTAATTAAGGCACGCAAGAGAATTAAAGAACAAATCAACTCAGCCACTGACGACGCAGTCAAAGACCAACTTAGAGCTGAATACCGTTCTCTTCAGAAAGGCGAGCAAAGAAGCGTAAGACGGGACAAACGAAACAACATCAATGCATTAGCGGCGAAGGCAGAGGAAGCGGCTTACCGTGGTGACAGTGGAACCCTTTACAAACTTATCAAGCCATTAACTGGCAAATCTTTTACAGCTGAACATCCCGTGAAAGATAAAGACGGGTCTCTACTGGTCACTGATGAAGACCAACTGCGACGGTGGAGAGAGCACTTCATTGAGGTCCTCAACAACACCTTTGGACATTCGAACTCATCTTTACTAGAAGCAGAAAATATTCCCCAAATAGCCAGAGTTGATACCAATCCACCATCTAAACAGGAATTAACTGTCCCTATTAAATCGATGGAAGCGGGTAAAGCCCCGAGGATAGATGGAATTCCGGTGGAGCTCTTTAAGGCGGATATAAACGCTACTGCGGATATTCTTCTCCCCCTTATCCAAGAGTATTGGGAAACCGAAACTCTCCCTAAAGAATGGAAGAAGGGCTTCATTATTAAGATCCCGAAAAAAGGTAACCTGAAGGATTGTAATAATTGGAGTGGAATTTGCCTCCAAAAATAGTCTTAAACCGGATCAAGCAAACAGTTGACCGAACAATGAACAGGCTGGTTTTCGCGAGGGCTTTTCATGTAGCGACCATATCAACACCCTCCGAATTATTATTGAACAATACGCAGAGTGGAGATCCCCATTACATCTCATGTTCATCGATTTCGAGAAGGCGTTTGACAGCGTTGACCGGGAATATATCTGGAAGGCTTTACGTAGGAGAGGAATACCAGATAAAATCATATCCATCATCAAGGAGTCCTATAGCGGAGCCCAATGTCACGTCTTATACAAGGGTAAGCTTTCAGATCCCTTCGAGGTACATAGCGGAGTGAGACAAGGCTGCATTTTGTCACCTATATTGTTTTTGATTGCCATTAACGACGTACTCTGCAGTGCGCTTCGTGAACACCAGAGCAAAGGTATGAGATGGAACCTGTTTGAATACCTTCAACACCTGGATTACGCTGACGATATTAGTCTTCTCTCAAATATATCGGATCATCTAGTTCAAATGACGGATGCCCTGCACCGCGAAAGTGGCAATGCGGGGCTCAAAATCAATGCTGCCAAAAATAAATACTTGAGCTTGGATCCAGGAAGACAGAGCGAAATTTGTGTTTCGGGGCAGACGGTGGAAAAAGTGGACAATTTTTGCTACCTCGGAAGCGTTCCGTACAGCAGATGGTGGGGCGGATGCTGATGTACAGTCTCGCATCAATAAGGCTCGGGCAGCTTTTTTCAGTTTAACTCCTTTCTGGCAAAACAACAACATCTCCAGACGTACCAAACTCAAGATCTTCGATACCAATATAAAATCTGTGCTTCTTTATGGCTCTTCAGCTTGGAAGGTGACCAGGAAGATAACAACTAAATTGCAAACTTTCGTGAACCAGTGTCTACGGCGCATCCTGCACATAAGCCGGCCGGAGGTCATTTCTAACGACGATCTCCTGTACATTACTGGCCAGGACAGGATAGGCACCTCTATAAAAAGGCGAAAGTGGCAATGGATAGGTCGCACACTTCGAAAGGCGCCGGAAAACATTGCAAAACAGGCCCTTGATTGGAACCCACAGGGAACCGATGCAAGACGCCGCGTTGGACGACCTAGAAACACCTGGAGAAGATCAGTTGAGGACGAGGGTAAGTCATTAGGCAAATGGTGGGGAGAGTTGAAGGCGATGGCGGCAAACAGGACGAGGTGGAAAGTCGGCGTGGTTAATGCCCTATGCCTCACAAGGGGTTGACAGGATCCAGAGAGAGAGATTTATGTACGTCGCAAGAGCAATGCGATTTCTTTAACGAACTTTTCTTGCGATTCAAATTTCGTGTGTAATTTGATATTTATTGAATGTGGCATCGAGACATGTGCCGAGCTATGCTTGAAGATCGGCTACGACAACAAGCACGGCCAGGCGGCCATCAAAACGCTGTCAAAAAGTACAATAACATCTAGAATCGTATATAGTTGCCTAAAAGCACTACATAAAGTTGGCTCTCGAAACAGAGTAACTCTATTCGGGGACCCTGGCCGCGCTGGCATCAGTGGCAATGAACAGGACGACGAAATGGCCAGAACAGCTTCGGCCACTCCCTTCTGAAGACCGGAACCCTTTTGCGGCATTCAAACCTGGGGCGACCGGTAGCGCAGTGTGTTGAGGCATCAGTCTCATATTTGACTACTGGCGTTTCGAGTTCGAATCCCGTCCACGATGACACATGGAACAGTTGACGCGCTATGCCCCACAAGGGGTTAGGGCAATTGAGTAGTATGTAGTATGAATCTCTCATCAGAGACTGGGAACGCAGTGAGGTTACCGCCTATTGGGATAATCAACCAGGGTTGAGGCAGGCCAAGCTTTTCGTCTCGGGCTTCTCGCGTAGCAGATCGACTGAATTGCTAAAGTTAAACCGGAACAAGGTTAGAACCATCTGTGGTCTCCTGACTGGACACTCAGGCCTGAGAGACCACTTGAAATCTATGGGGATTGTTCCTGATTCGAGCTGTCGCTTTTGCGGTGAAGAAGTTGAGACTTCAACCCATATTTTATGAGATTGCGACGCCTTAGTCCGGCGACGTAGAGACTGCTTCGGAGCAGCCTACCCGGAGGCTCATGATATCGCCTCGGCTTCATTATTCCTCCTGAGCAAATTTATTAGCTCGATCAAACTTGATCGACAGGTCTACGCCTGTTACCAGACGCAGACTTTAGCTTTAGCGCATTTAAATAAATTTCCATATTAATTAAACAATCTGCTAGGGTTCGCACTCGATGGATTGATTAGTCACTTACGCATAAAGTAGTAAAGGGGAGGTTGGCACTCATTCAGGAGGATGTTGGTCATTCTCAAATCAATTAACTAACCCATTCTACAAATATTTGCCGAGTTTTTCAAGTCATTAGCTTAATTTTATTGAAAGTTACCGCTTAGTTGAAGTTTCATTTGTAGGGGAGGTAGCAGTTCCTTGGGTCAGATCTTGCCCATCATTGCCACCAACCAATTAGATCATGCTATGAACATTTAAGCAAAATTTCAAATCTCTAGTTTCATTCCGTTGAAGTTATCGCTTTTTTTAAGTTTCATTTGTAGGGGAAGTACTGGTTTGGCTGGTCGGATTTTACGTATTCTCAATATCAGCCAGCTGAATCCTACTACAAACATGTAACCAAAATTTTAGGTCGCTAGCTTTATTTTATCGTAAGTTATCGCTTATTTTAAGTTCCATTTGTAGGGGAGGTAGGGGTTCCTTGAGTTGGATCTGGCCTATCTTTAATACTAACTAATTAAATCTTACTTTAAACATTTGACCAAAATTTCAAGTTGCTGGCTTCATTCTATCAAAAGTTATCGCTTATTAAAGTTTCATTTGTACGGGAGGTCGGGCTTCCTTGGGTCGGATCTTGCCGATTTCCAACACTAAGTAGATCTTATTAGCAATATTGTACAAAATTTTTAACTTGCTAGTGTCATTCTATCGAAAGTTATCATAATTAAAGGAATATTTAATTTTTTGAAATTTTTATGGGAGGCGTTCCTTTGATCTGATTATGCCCAACTTACTAAAACTCGAGCAGCTTCTCACCTCAGGGTTACATGCCAAAAATTAGGTATCTACGTCAATTGGTTCAAGAGTTATAGACAAAAAAACCTGAAAAGTAGGGTAGTACGGGGCTCTTTGTAAGAAAATTACCGTTACTTTCCAACTGATCGATTTTATTCTTTCAGGAGAATATGACATTACCCTCACGAGCAATCTACCAAAGCTAGAGCATTTCATGTTTATTTAATCGGGAGTTATGGATACATTTATTTATTTTACATATGTAAGGGAGGTAGGCGTTCTCTTGGCCTGATCATTCCTATTTTCTATACCATCCAACTAGATCATACTGCCAATATTTGACCAAAATTTCAAAACTCTAGCTTCATTCTATCGAAAGTTATCGTGCGAACGGACAGACAGACAGACATGGCTAAATCGAATCAGGAGGTGACCCTGATCATTTATATATATATACATTGTTATACCTCCGGAGCTTCCTTTAAGTTATTACATATTTTCGTTGTGACAAAAACAATATACCCTATACTATAAGTCTAGGGTATAAATAAGTTTCTCTCACAAAGACTAATTTTTGGACCGGTCGTTCCTATGGCAGATATATGACGTAGTGGTCCGATTCCGTTGGTTCCGACATATTTACAGCGTGCAATAAAAAGAAGGCTTTGTACAAAATTTCAGCTCGATAGCATTAAAACTGAGGGACTAGTTTACATAAAACCACACAGACAGACGGACAAAGCTTAATCGACTCATCTCATTCATATTCACCAAGAAAATATTTTATATCTTTTATATGCTCCCTTCTGTGCATTGCAAACTTCATGACAAAGTTAATACACCCTATCACATCCGTGAATGGTATAAAAAAGACATTTGATTGATACAATAACAGCCAGAGTGACAAATGACACGTCGTCATAAAACTCCTTTTGAAAATCCACATGCATCTCATATCTCTATCTGGAACGGCAGTGGTCACTGACCATTGCCAACCAACGTCAAGCCGCCAGTGATGGCGGTGCGTTGATTTGGTTTAGGTACCCCTGTGGTGTGGGGTGTGAAAAAAAATACCACGGCCTTTCTCTTTGAGGGCCTGTCGTTAAAACCGACAATCAAAGGACAGGATGTGTATGCCAGCAACTTGCACTATCCGAAATTTTTATATTCTAACGAAACGTAAACTATGCCTCGGATAAGGACTGACTCAACGGTTACGACTTTTAGCTATCGTACAATGACAAAGATTGGATTCTGGAATGTGCGTGCTCTCCTGGACAATGGATCAGAAGGTCCCCAGAACGCACGATTTCTTCAATTAGAGAGTGAATTTCTGAGGTACAAATTAAATATCTTAGGAGTTAGTGAGATAAGATGGTGGAACAGCGGAGAATTCATCTCTCCAACGGGCAGCACTGTAATGTTGTATTCCGGTAAAGCTATCGGTAGTCGCTGTGAGTCAGGTGTTCGGCTCCTTTTAACCAGAGCAGCGCGAAACTGTCTTTTATCCTGGGAACCGGTCTCTGACAGGGTCTTGACCGCCAGGTTCCGGACCAAAATGAGGAACATCTCAATAATACAATGTTATGCCCCTACTGAACCCGACAATGTCTTGGCAAAAGACTCCTTCTACGAAGAACTAAACGCCGTTCAGAGCAGAACACCTAAAGGTGACATAATAATGATTATGGGTGATTTGAATGCGAAAGTTGGCGCTGATAACTATGGGCTCAGACATGTGATGGGGAGACACGGTCTTGGTGATCGTAATGACAACGGTGAAAGTTTTGAAGAGTTCTGCAACTTTCACAGTCTCTTCATCGGTGGTACTATGTTTGAGCATAAGGACCACCACAAAATCAGTTGGTCCTCTGTTGATCGGCGCAGAACACAAAATCAGATCGACCATTTGGCCATTAGTAAAAGATTCATGAGTTGCCTCCTGGACGTGCGAAACAAGAAGGGTGCCGATATTGGGATGGGAAGAGACCATTATCTTATGATCGCTAATGTTCGATTGCGTATTGCAGCCGTGCGGCGCCCCAGCGACGAAAGATCCAGGCCCCGCAAATTCAACACCGCTCGACTAAAAAATCCAGCTGTCTTACAACAATATAATGACCATCTTGCGCAAAAAGCGGCGGAGATAACTAGTCACCCAGATAGTGACATAAACGAAAACTGGGATGCCATAAAAAATGCGTACATTGATAGCGCAAATAGCATCCTTGGCCCAAACCCGGATTGCCGAAATAAGCCCTGGATGTCCGACGCTTCATGACAGCGGATTGTTGAAAGAAAGGAGCTGAAAGTTCGTTTGGCTGCAGCATCAGACGACAATCGAAGCAGCATCGAACTCCTTTACCGTCAGAAAGCTCGAGAAGTTCAGCGTAGTGTGCGACGCGATAAAAGAGTTTATGCCAATTCTCTTTTAGCGTCAGCAGAAGAAGCCGCTAGAAGTAACAACTTAAACGCCGTATACGGTGTCATCAAGGAGTTTACAGGTGGTCGTAACTCCTGCCAACATCCGGTGAAAGATAGTGATGGAAAGCTACTTATCTTGGAAGAAGATCAAATGAGGCGGTGGAAAGAACTCTTCGCCGCGGTCTTGAACCGTGTAACCTCTGGTGAAGTTCCCCCTCATATAGATAATTTAGCTAACCATCAAAATGTGCGTATACGGTCCACTGCCCCGACTAAAGAGGAAATAGTCACTGCAATTATCGCACTAAAACGAGGAAAGGCCACCGGACTTGACGGCATCCCTGCCGAACTTTATCAAGCAGCGCCAAGCGTAATTGCCGATTTGCTGCACCCACTTGTTGATAAAGCGTGGAATACAGAGACCTTTCCCACTGAGTGGAAGGAAGGTTTGATCATCAAACTTCCAAAGAAGGGTAGCCTCACAGACTGTAATAATTGTAGAGGCATTTGTGTGCTTCCTGCCGTTGCCAAGATAATAGCTAAAATCGTTCTGGAAAGACTAAAGGCCCACTTAGAAAGCACAATTGATGAGCAGGCTAATTTTCGATCCGGATTCTCCTGTGTCGATCACATTAACACCTTGCGAATCATCATCGAGCAATGCGCTGAATACGATTCTCCGCTTCACTTGCTTTTTATCGATTTCGAAAAGGCTTTCGATAGTGTGAACCGGGATTCTATATGGGCGGCCTTGCGCAGGAGAGGCATCCCTGAGAAGCTTGTGGCTATTATTAAGGCAACCTATGACAGCGCAAAATGTCGCGTTCTGGATAAAGGTCTTTTGGGGAGTTGCGCCCCATTGCCCAGAACAGAGTACGATGGCACGCAGGAGTAGTTGACGCGCTATGCCCCGCTAGGGGTTAAGGCAAAGTAGTAGTATATCTCTTCTTCCTGTCTCTAATTATGAGAATGTAACATATGGATAGTATGTATAAAATAAAATATAATTTCTAATTTTTTGAGAAAGAACAAAGGACGCACATTTTATGAGTGTACACACATGTTGTGTGTTTCATCGAATATACATGAGCTCGATAATTTTGTAAAAATTCTAAGCCCAAATTGTTTTTTCAAAAATTTGTACAGAGTTTTGCACGACCGTGGATACCTCACATTACTAAAAAACGTTGTCCAAAATTTTAAGTACGAAAAATTGTACAAGCATTATGGCTGTTTAAAAAAATAACTGACGCAACAGTCGAAGACCAGAATGGAAACAGCATCAGCGACACCGATATTTTGAAGAGCTTCTGAATCCAACTTCTAACGTCCTCATAAAAGAGGCCCAAATCGATGGCGTTATTATTGATCATGGCCCCACTACATAACCTCGGACGGTAGAAGAAGTTGATCTCGCCTTGCAGTCACTCAAACCCAATAAAGCGCCGGGTGCTGACGAGATTCCAGCTAAGCTGCTAAAATCCGTTGGGTCTATTCAATGCCATACACTAACTATTTCTGCGAATCTGGGCAGACGAGGTGATCCCAGATGATTGGCGCAGGAGCATCATCTGTCCCGTCCACAATAAGGGGGATAAATTGCGGTGTGAGAATTACAGAGGCATTTCACTAATCTGTACGTCCTACAAAATACTGGAGAATGGAATAAAACCGTACGCCGAACGAATCATTGGCGAGTGTCAAGGCGATTTCAAACCTGGTCGCTCCACAATTGATCAGCTTTTTACGGTTAAGCTAATCCTGAAAGAGTGCTGGGAATACAACGTCGAAGTGTACCAAATCTTTGTCGACTTTAAGCAAGCATACGACACCATCCATCGTGGTGTACTATACCACATCATGCTGCAATTTGACCATAACCCACTCCGTCTCACAGGTCAAGTCCAAAACAGGTTGACTGATCTTTTTGAAATACGTACTGGTTTGAAGTAGGGCGATGGACTGGCGCCGATGCTCTTCAACCTGGCACTTGAATACGCCATTCGGGTAATGGATACGAACACCTGCGGAACGCTACTCACAGTTGACACAGTTGATGAGACCAACATTATGTCCCGAAATCTGACCGCCGCAGAATAGCTTCTGCATGATCTTGACACGGCTGCAAAAGAACTTGAACTACGCATTAACCAGGACAAAAACGCAAATAATGAAGAAATTAAGAAAAAGGCCGCCAGCACAATCGAACATCATTGTCAGGGACTTCACCATCGAATTCGTAGACGACTTCACATACCTGGGTAGCAACCTGTCAAATGACACCAGCGAAACTGACAAAATCAATCAATTTATACAGCTGACAAATAACATTTTTTTCTACCCCTCCACCACCCCAATAATGAAATGTTGTTGTGGTTGTAGCGATGCTTCGAATACCGCAGGAACGCCCAATAATCAAATCGAAGCATGTGTACAGAAATACGAAGCTCCGCATATGCAAAACCGTCATACGACCTGTCCTATGCTATGGCTGCGAAACCTGGACCCTAACTCAAACCTCCGAAAATATGTTAAACCCATTTAAACGGGAGGTCCTTCATTGAATTTTCGGAGCAGTTTGTGACCGAAATGGATGGTGCATCTAGTTCAACCATAAGCTGTACGAACTGTACTATGAGCTCGAAGTTTCGAGAATCATCAAACTACAACGTCTTCAATGGGCAGGGCAGGGTACAACGAATGGACGATAATCGGATACTTGAAAAATTATTGAAAGGACGCACCAGCGGAGGCCAGTAAAATTAGGCCAATTTGGGGGCTTTTTACTAAAAATTAGAGAAAGATCTGGAAATAATTTGAATTCCTTCTATAGATACTGAATACATGGAAACTGACTTTGCACGGTCGCAGAAGGTGAGAATTTTGAGCCTTTTTAATACCCTTCACGCATGTGATAGGTTATATTAACTTATATATATATATAAACGTTTGTTCATATGTTGCTGCTTTTATAATTCACGAACCAATAAAGCTATCCAACTCATATTCACACCATATGTTCGTTTGGTCCTCCGATGTGCATAACTTTTTTTTTTGTATTCAGTAGGTGGCACTGGAGTGGAGTTATTTACAAAATTCTTATTTATGGTTCAATTTGGCTCAAATTCACAACATATATTAACTAAATAATAATAAAGTTGTTGCCAAAATTTGGACCCGGTAGGTGGCGCTGGAGTCGAGATATTCATGAAAACGTGTATTTTAGGTCTTATTTCGTTCAGTGTATATAGATTTGACATTTCAGTATTCATTATTTTAATTTAGCGAATACGAATTGTTGACCATACATTTAATCAGCGAACTGGGAGTAATCCAAACGCCCAAGAGTTTTCAGGTCTGTTACTGAAAATTGGTGACAGTGCGTGTCCGGAAGAAGAAGAGAAGGTCATTCTACATAATAAATTATGTCGTGTGGTTCAATCACGAAAAAACCTAATTTCTTCAGTGTATGGCGACCCTGCAAAATTAACAGATCATGAAAGCTCTAGGCTTTGCAGGAGAGCTATTTTGACTCCCCGGAACAACCAGGCATCTGCGACAAACGCTGAAATATTAAAATGCGTTTCTGGGGAATGTGTTGAATATCGCTCAATCAACCGAGTAATGGATCGAGAAGATGCTACAAATTTATCTGGTTGAATTTTTAAATTCCCTAAGCGCCCATGGACTTCCGTCTCACAAAAAAATACGTCAACAAAGGTAGTGATCAAGCAACATTTGAGTTAAGAAATAATGAATACGACGAAGTCAGTAGGTTCCAATCTGGCCGGTATATAAGTTTTTCTGATGCGGTTTGAAGCGTTTTGAGCTTTCCTATTCATGAAAGATTTCCACCAGTTATGCATCTTGATGTTGGGCAGCGGGTGTACTTTAACTCTGAAAATGTGACAGAGCAAATTGAAAGCTTTGTCGGCATTTTTTCGAATTTGTCAAGTTGACGATTTCGCAAAAACACTGTTAAAAACACGGATTAGTTGCAGATGGCGTACCTGGCATTCTCAAAGAACGTGTCCTGGAAAGAGTTTACACAGTACATCCGAACAACTTCTACTACTACTACAACTACTACTTCATATACAATAGTACAATAGTACCTACTACTTTCGCTGATTTGCGAAAGGTTGACGATTTTTAATACGATACTTATGAGGCTACTTGCCGGGCACGTTACTTGCTAGATGGTGATCAGCATTGGGATGACGTATTGGCCAAAGCATGCTTCAGCGATAGTTCACATCGCTGGCGTCGTTTGTTTGTCATATTACTGGTATTTTGAGGTCTTTCGGATGCAGCGTAGTTGTGGCATAAGTATCAAAATAAATTTGCTGAAGATTTTTTCAGGGATGCATGCCGCAACAATTACGGGAGACTGACAGATTACGTGAGAGTAATCTCAATCGATGTTTGCTGGCTTTCCAAGAAACAGGGGGTAATTCTATGCCCACACCAACTTCAGGCGGGGAACAAACTAATAGGGAGTATTCAGCGGAAATCAACTATAGTTCAGCGTAACGTTTGATATTCGATCATGTATGTCATAGCGTAGACGGTGATTTGGGGGAAATCCTATTTTTAAATGCACCCGGTGGGACGAGGAAAACATTTCTCAATAAAGTCATCTTAGCCCAAATACGTATTCAAAAGTAAATAGCAATTGCTGTCGCCTCTTCAGGAATATCCGCCACATTGTTAGCAGTAGGCAAAACTGCCTATACTATACTATGTTCGAGATCCCGATTTACTTGGACCTTACGGAGATCGCAGTGTGTAGCGTTTCCAGGAACAGTAACAAAGCCAGGATTCTGCGCGATTGTTTCTTAATAATATGGGACGAGTGCACTAGGGCGAATCGGAAAGCGGTTGAATCAGTAGATAGAACCTTAAGTGACATCAAAAGGAAAAAATGTTTAACTCTAGCTTAAAACTATTTATTTTGTTTTGTACTGAAAATGGCCCGAAAAAAAACTATACTACAGCATCATCAAACAAAACGCCTATGGGCGGTATTCCTTTCCTTTTCTGTGGCGACTTTAGACAAACTTTGCCAGTAAAACCCCGAGGGATGAGGGCTGATGAAATTAGGGCATGTCTAAAAAGCTCACATCTATGGCACATTGAGTGCGTTCAGAAGGTGGCAAAAGAGCAGAAACCGCTCGCGAGCAGCTCTGCAACTGCTCGCGAGCAGCTCCGGAGCCGCTCGGTTTGGAGTCTGCACCTGCTGAACGCTACTTCACCAGCTGATAAATCGACCAGCTGAAAGCTGACGATGACAATTTTAGACGTCAAGTGCCGAAAAGTGGAAAATACATGAATCCCACGCTGTCCATTACAAAAATCACGAACAACGAAGAAACAAATTCAAAAGCACCCGAAAACCAAAGAACTAGAAGCCGAAAACAGCGAAAACACAACAACCAATTTGATAACTGTCAAAACTCAAAACTCGCAACATGAGCGTGAGGTTGAAAAAGAAGAAGAAGAACCTGAGCACTGAGCACTGATCAGTGAGCAGAAATATTTCTTGCTCGGTGAAATTTGATCATGCTCACCCGAGCAGAAGTTGCTCAGTCACTTCTGAACCCGCTCGTTCTGAACATGTTCGCTGAGCGGAAGTTGCTCAGTTCCTTCTGAACGCACACATTGTCATACCCAGACATTTGTCAACCAATATGCGGGCGCGAATTGGGGGTAATCAAAATGCCCAAGAGTTTTCAGATTCGTTACAGACAATTGGTGACGGTACGTATCCGGAAGAAGAAGAGAAGGTTATTCTCCAAAATAATTGATGTTGTGTATTTAAAAAACGACCAGGCATCTGCGATAAACGCATAAATATTAAAATGCGTTCCTGGGGAATGTGTTGAATATAGCTCAATCAACCGAATAATGGATCAAGAAGATGCTACCCATTATACGGTTGAAATTTTAAATTCTCTAAGCACACCTGGGCTTCCGTCTCACAAATTAATATTAAGTCGGCGTCCCTGTAATGCTTAGAAATTTGAGTCGTCGAAACTTTGTAAAGGTACCCGACTGAAATTGAAGTTACTTTTGATTTAGTTAGCGTCGCGGTGTTGAGTAAGTGGAGAACAAATTAATTATGTATGAAAATAATAGTCAAGGTAAGTATCAAGTTGCGAGCGCAGCGAGCACTACTAAACTATATTCTTGGTCATTATGATGAGACGAGTCGATTAAGCTTTGTCCGTCTGGTTCTATGCAAACTAGTCCCTCAGTTTTAAAGATATCGAGCTGAAATTCTGCACAAAACCTATATATGTCGGAACCAACGGAACCAAACCACTACGTCATACAGCTGCCATAGGAACCACCGGTTCAAAAATTCGTCTTTATGAGAAAAACTTTTTTATTTCTAAATATATGTTTTTCAAATTTCACACTAATCAATAATACCTTTAGTTAAATCACATTCCCGAATTTGGTTGAAATCTGACTACTGTACCATATAGCTGTCATAGAAAAGACCGTTCTAAAAGCAAGTTTTTGTTAAAAAAAAACTTTTTTATACCCTAGACAGTATAGGGTATATTGTTTTTGTCACGACGAAAATATGTAACACTAGGAAGCTCCGGAGGTATAGCAGTGTATATGTATTAACTTTCGACAGAATGAAGCAAGAGCCTTGAAATTTTGGTCAAATGTTGGCAGTATGATCTAGTTGGTTGGTATTGAAAATGGGCATGATCAGGCCAAGAAAACACCTACCTCCCCTACATATGTAAAATTCTTAAATGTATCTATAACTCCCGATTAAATAAACACGAAAAGCTCTAGCTCTGGTATATTGCTCGTGAGGGTAATCTTATGCTCTCCTTGAAAAATAAAATCGATCAGTTGAAAACTTTTCTTACAAAGAAATCCGTATTACCCTACTTTTCAGGTTTTTTGTCTATAACTCTTGAAATAGTTGACGTAGACACCTGATTTTTAGCATGTAATCCTGAGGTGAGAAGCTGCTTAAGTTTTAGTAAGTTGGCCATAATCAGATCAAAGCAACGCCTACCTCCCCTATAAATTTAAAAAAATTAAATATTCCTTTAATTACGATAACTTTCGATAGAATGACACTAGCAACTTGAAAATTTTGTACAATGTTGCTAATAAGATCTATTTAGTGTTGAAAATCGGCAAGATCCGACCCAAGGAATCTCTACCTCTCCTACAAATGAAACTTCATATAAGCGATAACTTTTGATAGAATAAAGCCAGCAACTTGAAATTTTTGTCAAATGTTTAAAGTAAGATTGAGTTAGTTGGTATTAAAGATAGGCCAGATCCGACCCAGGGAACCCCTACCTCCCCTACAAATGGAACTTAAAATAAGCGATAACTTACGACAAAATTAAGCTAGCCACATGAAATTATGGTTACATGTTTGTAGTAGGATTCAGCTGGCTGATATTGAAAATACGTAAAATCCGACCAACCAAACCCCTACTTCTCCTACAAATGAAAGTTTAAATAAGTGAAAACTTTCGATAGAATGAAACTAGAGATTTGACATTTTGATTAAATGTTCATAGCATGATATAATTGATTGGTGGCAATGATGGGCAAGGAACCCCTACTTCCCCTACAAATGAAAGTTCAAATAAGCGATAACTTTCGATAAAATGAAGCTAATGACTTGAAATTTTGGTCAAATGTTTGTACTGGGATCTAACTGGTTGTTATTAAAAATGCGCAAGATTCGACAAAAGAAACCCACCCCTACAAGTGAGACTTCAAATAAGCAACTTTAGATAGAATGAAGCTAGCGACTTGAAAAATTCGACGAAAATTTGTAGAATGGGTTAGTTAATTGATTTTGAGAATAGCCAGCATTCTCCTGAATGAATGCCAACCTCCCCTATAAACTGGTCATATAGGAAACTCTCTTTAATGCAAATAGTCGTTGCCAATTGGTACTTTTGGTATCGCCACTAGGTCTGTACAAGTCTAGGGTATATACGTTTCGGACTCCAGGCTGAAGCGAAGCCACAGAGCATGTATACTAAGAGTAGGAACTTAGAACAGATTTATTTTTAAAGCAGGATGCAAACAATCCCACGCACACAAATAAGCCTCACCACTCTAGAAGCAACGGCTACAATTTAAAGTAAACCGACCTTTAAGTGATAAGGACAACAACACATCAAATTAGCTGTGTCTGTTGATTAAAAAGCCAAAAGTTCCTCAGTTGCTATTGTATGCGTGACATGGTTCTTCAATTTCATATGTGTGAGTTACCATTATCGGCCATTGCATTCGTGCATTTCCATCTTTGTGGGCGTGGCTTGTGTCAGGTGCATGATGAAACGTCTGCGATGAAAAAACGATTTATTGAAAATTTTTACAAATTTTAAAAACACCCTAATAGCACCTCCACCACTTTAGAAAAAATCATTTTACATCATAATTCATATGCTATAAATCATACTAAATCATAGACCACATAGCATGTTTTTTTCTTTCCGGACAGCCTAAAATGCGACCATAAAGATTCAGTTTCCGATTTTTCATCACACACTTTTCATTCATTCACTTGCTACAAGCCACACCCACAAAGATGGACTCTTCGTGATCATCCCACAATATCGCATGGTTCCCCTTACCTGACGAGCGCATGGTCTTTTCACACTTTATCAGCAATCATGTACATTTGCCAGAGAGGAATGCAGACAGCATGCGATCTCATTGATAATGCATCCAATACCAAATGGGTTTGCCATCTGTTGTCACGCGACGTTCACTCCGATTTTAGAGGCCCCGCCAGGCACAATGGACGCGGATATAAGACCCTCATAGACAATGCAATTCATCGTTAGACGACAACGCTATTCATCGTCGGATTAATCTAACGATGGATCGCCACAAAATATTTCGCGGCTAAAATTACATGGACCTGTAGAAACAAAACGAAAACGATAGGCGCATACACTCTGCGATCGAACTGACGATCACAATATCGTCAGATAGGTGTCGACTGATCGCAAGGTATATGGGGGGCTTTAGTTTTCACTTTTTGTACATTTGTGTACGGATTAGTGAACACAACACATACGCAAGTGAGATACTATGGGCAACCTTTGCTTAATTTATACTGAGTTCCAACTCTGTTATATTTTTCCTCTATGGCGAAGCTTCGGTCTGTTTTTTTAAATATTATCCTTATATCTTTAAACGGAGCTTCGGATCGAAAAAATGGATAGAAATAAATTAAAGAGCGTTGAATTCTACTGGCTATTTTCTATTTTTAGGGGAGGATATTACCTGCGATTCAGTTTTTACTAGAATATACTACCTGGTGTAATTTGAATTATTGCGTTTTTATCGAAGAGTATTAATACTCGTTGATTTTGCAAAGATTTAATTGCTTTGGTCAGTCTAATTGTTATAACACTGGTTGCGGTAATTAGGGTGGTTTCAATTTTTGTGTTGGTACATTGTTTAAAAATTCGAGTTTTCTATTCCCCCCTTACCACCGCGGACACCGCTACCATGTTGAAAAAGCGCTTAATTGTTTGGCTTGTCCAGTTTCTTATTTATGTCTCCTAAATTAATCTGACAACCTTACAAAGGTTTTTAAACTATTTTATCCACAATTTAAGACTAAAACGAAACTTCCAGCTGTTATACTTACCGAGATAGAGCTATTAAGGCAGAAATCGCTAAGCAGCTATTTTTGCATTTTTGCTCAAAACTTCTCCAAAAATAGGCCGAGTTGAAATATATTGGCCACGTTAGATTTGCAATCAAATTATCTTCAACTTTTATCAAAAAGTTTTTTTATTTGGAGTTACCGTGTGAAAGATCTATGAGCTTGAATAGTGATAAAGTGTGATTTTTCTCCGAAGCCTCGAAAATCGTCGTTTTTTGACTATCGATTTTGACTATACTACTGAACCGGATTTCAACTATGAGCAGTGCATTGGACGCATAATTCAACGCCCTTTAATTTACTCATACGCATCTTTTTCGACCCGGGGCACCGTTTAGAGGTTATAAGGTTAGTACAAGTTGCCCGTCAGCCGAAGGTGTGACAGGGGGACTAACATTTGGACCACCATGGTACATTTGCCGTAACTGTCATGCCCTAGGAAGTGCGACCTTTACCTCCGCGTGGTGACGGGCGGAAGCAGGCTGTTGGCAAAATCTTATCTGTGCCATCAGCGCTGACTAAACTTGGTCGGGCGGGGAGCGGTATCTCCCTTATAAACATACCCTAAATCCAAGGTGGAACAGCATACGCCGAGGGATGCATGGTCAAGAGGTTGCTTGGCCGCTAGTATGCGAACTCTGGATACCTGTCGACCTCCAGTTTTAAACCAGACTTCTGACGGCAGACCGGACCATGCCGTCGGTGACTGTTTTTCCCGGATATTCATGGGCTTCTATGAATAATAAAAAAGAAAAACAAAACAAACCAGAGTGTGATGCAACTCCAAATGCATCAAACACAGTTTCCTCTGAGCTGCCTACTAGCTCACTGCTCGACGGAGCCTCCAGGCCCGTTGTTGAGACTGTCGATGGACTGAACGTTAAGCGATACAGTCCCTCTGAATCGTCCTTGGACTTTTTTAGCCCGAGGAACCTCAGCGGCTCTCACCGAAAGGAGCGTCAACAAAAGGGGGACGGAGGCAACAGTTCCCGACAGGGCAAGCAAAAGTGCCTTGTCCAACGCTCGCTATCCTCGCAGGACCATGAGCGCCATTAAGGTGCTTCAAGCGAACCTGCACCACGCAATAGGAGCATCGGCCACTGTGTGCAGGTTATTCGCCGATAAACAGGCCACCATTGCGCTTATTCAAGAGCCATGGGTGGCCCGTGGCCGAATTTGCGGTCTAAACACAACAACTGGTAAGTTGATATATGACAGGTTAGCGGGTTGTCCGCGTGCGGCGCTTCTGATCGACAAATGCGTCAACTACTTGCCACTAACCAATTTTATTTCTAGAGATCTAGCTGCAGCATTGGTGGAGGTATCCACGCTCAACGGTCGTCAGAAAGTGGTAGTTGCGTCTGCCTACTTCCCATCTGACAATGTTGAGATTCCACCACTCGAGGTCCAGCAGCTCGTTGACTTCTGTCGACGTACAAACCGGCATTATGTGATCGGTTGCGATGCAAACGCACACCACACGGTGTGGGGTAGCAGCGACATCAACGACAGAGGTAAGCGCCTTCTTGACTATCTTATGTGTAAACATATGAATGTCCTGAACAGGGGGTGCAAACCTACCTTTGTCACTGCGGCAAGGGCAGAGGTACTCGACATCACCCTTGCTAGCGGTTTCTTCTCCAGGTTCATTGCGAACTGGCACGTGTCGGACGAAGTGTCTCTTTCAGATCATAGACACATCAGATTTGACATCCTAGGACAATCCGACATTCGCTCGGATACTTTTTGTCCAAGGAAAACTAACTGGATTAAATTCCGTGAACTAGTTAGCTCCAAAGCGGAACTACTGGTCAGCCCCATAAGCACTACAGGGGAAATTGAGATTGCAGCTGAGGAGCTCAATGAAATTTTAACTTCCTCCTACAGAGATAGTACCGTTTCACGTTCGGTGGAGTCGGGGCGAAAAGTACCCTGGTGGAACGAGGAATTGGCCCGCAAGCGATCTAAAGTTAGGAGGATGTTCAACAAAGCCAAGCGCTTCAATAGGTGGGATGAGTACAGAACTGCTCTCACCGAGTACAACAAACTCATTAGGCATTCCAAACGAGAATGCTGGAAAAGACATTGTGAAAGCATTCAGTCGCTACCGGAAGCGGCGCGCCTTCACAAAGCCCTTTCCAAAGACTCAGCTAACGGCGTCGGCCTTCTATTGAGACCAGACAGTTCGTATACTGAAGGTCCAGAAGAAACATTAAAGTTGCTTCTTCAGACCCATTTCCCTGGGTCCGTACTGTCTGATGGTGACCCCTGCCCAACTGCGAGGCCCCAACGGGTTCCCGTAAGCCGGGCTCGCAGTTTATCGGGGGTCATCTTTGACATGGACAAAGTAAAATGGGCGATAGAATCCTTTGAGCCATTTAAAGCTCCCGGTGTAGACGGCATCTTCCCCGCTCTGTTACAAAACAGCTTGGAGATCATAATAACTCCGCTAATCGAACTTTTTAGGGCAAGTTACACCCTAGGGTACATACCACAACCTTGGAGGAAAGTTAATGTGGTCTTCATACCCAAAGCGGGCAATAAGCCGGAACATATGCCCAAATCCTATAGACCGATTAGCCTTACTTCCTTCTTCCTTAAAACCATGGAAAAGTTGCTTGATTTGCATATCAGGCACAAGATGGAACTGTCAATCCCCCTACATCGTATGCAATTCGCGTACACGAAGGGTAAGTCAACAGTAACCGCCTTGCATAGCCTTGTCAGTACAATCGAAAAGTCCCTCAGTGAAAAGGAAATCGCGTTGTGCGCGTTTCTTGACATTGAGGGGGCTTTCGATAATACTGGCTACGAGTGCATTTCCAGAGCACTGGAACTCAGAGACATCCCGCCCGCTACCATTGCATGGATAGACGCCATGCTCCGTGGACGGGATATTTACTCAACTCTAGGCAGTACATCCATTTGCGTGAATGCCGTAAAGGGTTGTCCACAAGGTGGCGTTCTGTCACCCCTTTTGTGGTCCCTTGTCGTAGACGAACTGATTTCCATGCTTAATGAGCGCGGTTATCTCACTATCGGATACGCGGATGATTTAACTATCATAGTCAGGGGCAAATTCGAATCTACCATCACTGAGGTGATGACGTCGGCCCTTGACATAGTTCTACGCTGGTGTGTGGCTGTGGGCTTACATGTAAACCCACAGAAAACTGTCGTTGTGCCGTTCACACGAAAACGAAATATAACCTTGGATCCAATTTCGTTAGGCGGCACGACCTTAGATTATTCCACTGAAGTTAAATGCCTGGGGGTAACTCTAGACTCGAAACTCACCTGGAATACTCACATAGATAATGTACTTGGAAAAGCCACACGCACAATGTGGGCTTGCAGAAGTTTCTTTGGACGGACATGGGGGCTCACCCCAAAGATAATTGAGTGGTTATACACCATGCTGGTGCGGCCTATGGTGACCTACGCAGCGCTTGTGTGGTGGCCGAAAACTCAGCAATCTTCTGTCTTACTGAAGTGCAATAAGCTTCAACGCCTTGCCTGCCTTGGCATCACTGGAGCTATGCGCACTTGTCCTACGCCAGCCCTGGAGGCGATTATTGGACTTACTCCGTTGCATATATTCATTCAAGAATCAGCAGCTCTAAATGCTCTTAGACTTCGTCTAACTTCCGACGTGCGTAGTGAAGAAAGCGGTCACATGAGCATTCTGAATCAAATTCCTGACGTGCAGATCTGCTTGAGATCAGATTACATGATCACGGAGGTTTGCTTCGGCAGAAAATATTCAGCCCTCATCCCTAACCGCTCTGAATGGGTAAATGGCACACCCTGTCCAGACCCTAGATGTATCAAGTGGTTCACCGATGGGTCTAAAACAGAACAGGGTGTTGGTGCAGGTGTCTTTGGACCCAACACCAGGATTCCGATCGCAATGGGAATCTCGCCCAGCGTTTTTCAAGCTGAGATCCACGCCATTGAGGTCTGCGCCAGGGTAATCTTGGAAACTGGACTTCGCGGCGCTCACATTGCTATCTACTCAGACAGCCAAGCAGCTATAAAAGCGCTCTCCTCATATAAGGTCTCTTCAAAACTGGTGAAGGAGTGTTACAATCTCCTTCAACTGTTGGCAACCAATAACCAAGTCTTCTTGTGTTGGGTGCCTGGCCACCAGGGCATTGAGGGGAACGAGGCTGCGGATGAACTTGCTAGACAAGGATCATCCAGTCGTTTTCATGGACCTGAGCCTTACTGTGGCTTTGGACTGGCCTCGGCCAAACTGCGGATCACTGATTGGTTTGCACGATTGCGTCAACAGTACTGGAATAACCTTCCAGGGCTTCGTCAATCAAAGGAGCTGATAATGCCCTTCAGTCACAAGGGTACTACTCGAATGAGTAGAACCCACCTAAGACTCCTAGTGGGGTACTTATCTGGCCATCACTTGGTCAGATATCACCTGAACAAGATGGGTCTGTCAAGCGAGACTGAATGCCGTCTTTGTCTGGAGGACGTGGAAACGACCAAGCACATTTTGTGCGAATGTCCCGCCATCGCGCGTTTTAGGATGTCACTCCTCGGGCAAGCTACTATCAGCACTGCAGAATTCAGGTTGATTCCTGCTAAAGACTTACTGCCCTTTATTAGAAGGGTGGACGGTCTTTTGGATTAATGAGCTACGGCACAATAGATCTTTATGGTCGCAGTGCCTTCCTGCTGGGAAAGTAGCTCGAATCTTTATATCTATCTATCTATCTAGTACAAGTTAAAATATGTCAGATTTTCGCTCACTAAAACTTAAGCTTACCTTCTTCGACCGTGCAAACACAGTTTCCATGCATTCGTTATCTATAGAAGGGGTTATAATTAATTCCAGATCTTTCCCTTGTTTTTAGTATTACATTTTTTTTTACTGGCCTAGGAGCAAGGCTGCCAGGAAGACCGAGAGGTCGTTGAGAAGAGTCAGTAGATGCTGACGCTAAACAACTGCTGGGCCTCCCAAACTGAAGGACGCGGTCACTTGACCGAGCTAATAGGAGAACAATGATCCAGGCGAACAAAGCCCGACGTCGGGTTGTAGGGTCACGATGTTCTTGTTCTCTATTTTAATTCTAAACATTAATCGGTCTTACGAGTATTTTTAGTTTTCTTCGGCACTCGCCAGCATTTGACATCATCGTTAATTTTACTTACGCTTCTCGTCAGAACTTGTTTCATGTAGGAATATAATAACTGATAGTGAATGGGCTCCTGTAGTCTTCCAGGGATTATTCACAAACATAAATACGTATCATTAATTAAAATAACATTTCTAAAAAAAATGATCACGCATTTCGTACACAAGTATCTTAACTGCAGAATTAAATTAGCTTGAAATGATACTTCGAATAACATTATGTACGAGTAGATTACGACAGATCAAAGAAATTACACGATCTGATCGCCAAATACCGTTCGGTTAATCCCCAGTTAACCTGGCGTTACTGTTTTTACGCATTAGCACCCGTTCCTGGTGAAATGACGATATTCGCAATGTTTACAAAATGAGGCAACTCGTGAGCGCACCTGAACTTGTTGACCCCCGACGTATGCTCGGCGTTAGCGTCTCCACCGTTCGCCATGAGTCCGTTTCCACGATGATAAATTCTCTGCCGGCGCTACCACTAACACTACCACTGCCACCTCTGGACGAAAGACGTTTCTTCGATTCACCTGGGACCCTGGCGGAAGAGTCTCCATCAATATCCGGACCTTTGCAATTTACCGGAAAATCTTCAGAACTCACGGGTTGACTTTCTACAAAACTTTTCCGATTTGATTTGTAATCGATTTGCGTGCAACCGGTTGTTGAATTCACTGGCGGCGGACACGAGGAAGACGACAACGACAACAGCGACGACTCGTCTTGAGCGGTTTCAATGACTGGCCCTGGAATGTGCTCGGCCTCGGCATTGGGGGCCCCCAATTTCAGATTGCCGGAGTCACCAGTTGCTTCTCCACCGGCGTTGTTCTTGTAGGCCGGTGCTGGGTGCACTAGTATGGGTTCGGTGACGGTGGCTTCCAGTTCCAATAATGGTCGTGGTTGCGATTCAATGCGAGCAGCAGCTGTTGCTGCTGATAGCGATGTTATCGGTGCTCTTATTGCTGCAGCTATTTCTGGTATGGTCGGTGAGCAGCACATGGAGAACTTGACTTCGACGTCTTCTCCGTCTGCTGGAAAAATCAGTGAAGCAGATTTGGAAGTGTTGGAAGCGATGGACCCATGGCCATTTGGCTTCGATTTGGATGGTTGTTTGGCATTGTCAGCATCCAACAGCAGACAGGGAGCGAGTTCTGAATCAGTGACCGCGGTTCTTGTAGCGCGAAGCACACCTTGTTTTGAGGTCAACGACACGTGGTCACCCTTTGTTGCTATTGTTGTGCTCCGGCCGCGGCTCACTGGCATTCTTGATGGTGCACATGTGGACATGGCGGTGGAGCTGATTTGTGGTGCATTCGGTGAAGGTTGTTTGCTGTGCTTTCGATGTGCTTTGCGCTTCGGCCCTGTGCAAGTAAATAATAAACACAGGTGAACTACATTGTTTTGCTTTGTCTAAGGTGACTAATCGGGTAGTTCGGGTGTGGGAATTTGTAAAATTTGTGAACAATATGCATGCAAAATACTAGAAAGTGTGCAGTATGATAATGTCAAAGATACAAATTCAAGAATTTCATAATTACAGGAAAAGTACTACGTACTACGGGAAAACGGTCAATTATTAAAAGGAAACATCTAAAACAAACATTGTTTGTATCGGAAAAAATTGGTAAACTTCGAATAAAAAACGATTAATAGACCAATCAATGAGTGCTCAAAAGAGGGGTGTAGACTGCATGGAATATGCGATAATTTTCGACTTCAGAGCTTCGTTAGGAGTAGTTAGGAGGTAAACATACTAAATGTCCCCGCCCCTGGGGGGTGAACTTACGGGGGGAGGGGTGGGAGAAGGTCCCATTTTTAGATTTTTCGATTATATCTCGGAAACGGTGTACTCTAAAAAAATATGTTATATGCTAAAATGAAAACTTATTAAATTTCCTATAAAATTGTTGTATGAATATTTGTCGAATTTTTAACGGTTCACGAGATATACCTTATTGACAATCTAGCTCAGTCGAAAAGTAGAAAAAACGGGGGACATCTTGCGAAAATTGCGAATTTAATGAAACTTGGGGATGTTGTTGGTGGGTGCCCAGAGGTGTTACATCCAATTTATAGAACAAAATTTCCTTGTGCTAACTTAGTGGCGGCCAAAAAACCGCAAAATTTTGGCACTTTTTTCAGTTTTTGCACGATAATCTTTTTACCTTGCATCCTATGACAAAAAGTTGTCAAGATACTTTGTAGAACGTTAAATTGGCTATAATTTGGACTGGTCAAACTATTTTCTTCGCTCACTACACATAATGATACAGCGCTTTGAAAAGTGCTCAAAATTCAGAAATTATTAAGAAAACTGCAAAAGCGCAGATTTTGTAAGTTTTTTTTTTAATTTTACATTATATATTTGATGGAGTTGAAGTACTTATCTGCATTTGGTTTCATTTAAAGACCCCCTCCTCCGGGGGTCTTTTTCCCTTTTCCACTCTACTAAATCGAACTAAAATAATAAAGGTTTGGTACCTACAGCCAAATGTGACTGCAGTCCAAAAATACAATTCCCCTCGATTCTTTATCCGTTTTGAGATTTTATTCGTCCTCTTCTTCCCTTTCCAAAATCGCGTCCTCGGCTTCTTCCTCCTGCAGGTCGGTCTCGGGCGAATTTACGCATGCGTGCCCTGAGCAGTTTTTGCAAAGTGTGGAACACCGTAGACCAGCTTTTTTGCAGCTGCAGCCTCCAGTGCTACACTCTTTCTTACATTTGCAAGAAATGATATGCAGGATGGAGTCTGGGGCCGCATTTTGAATGGTTGTAATTGGAACCACCTAGTCTAGATTGCGACCACTCCCAAGCCGATGGTGTCTTATTGTTGCCCAGCCACGTTTGAACTTGGAGGTAGGTGGCAGCAGAGATCGAGTACGTTTAGGGGCAGTGCTAGGGCCGGGACATGCACGGCGCTCGGTAGACTCAATCATTCTCTTATTGTTGTATGATTTTTGACAAGTTAAATGCACTGAAATTTGACTGAGCCCACCTAATACTTCCCTCAAAAACTGTTCATCAGTAGAATTCCTTCGTTTGATAGTGGACTCCAGGAGTGTTGAAACTCCTCTTGACTTTACAAGAGTTACATCGTCTCTAGAAAAACTTTTTTGGCAGATAAAACAGTGCCCTGTCTCTGTGGGAGATGCCATTTTAGCTGTAGACATACACACACACACGAACGCGTTTGTATTCAATCACAAAATTACTGCAGTTTATTACTACGGCTACGGCGCGGCACTGCGAAATATTACAAATCACTATAATGTTGTAAGAACTCAATATCTGATTACGACACGATAATCACATGATCACTATTCAACATGAGAGTGATATACCTTCAGCGGCTGGGGCATATCTCACAAATATTTTGAACTACTAACTCTTCACTTCACACATATTATGCTGTGTTTTGCTAGACAGCGGCTGGGCGATTTGCGTCTGCGGCTCGAGAGCAATTGATTCATCATTCAATGTCGGGGTTTTGTATGAAAATAGTACTATATAGTATGTTGGGCAGGTTGTCTATGCAATCAAGGATTTTTATATGTACGTGAGGAGAATGGATGAAAAGAGACGAATGTACTGTAGATGTAGAGTCCTTCGGTGGCAGCAAGGACATTCGAGAAAGGATATTTTTTGCAGTGAAGCGATATATGGGGAATATGGGTGTCATATGAACCGGGATGAAGAGGTGAATGTCCAGGAGTAGTGTAGATGGAATTCCGGATCGTTCGGTGGCGACAAGGATATTCGAAAAAGGATACTTTTGGCAGTGAAGCGAAATACGGTCAATATGGGTGTCATATGAATCGGGGTGGACACCCGAATATCCAGGAGTAGTACGGATGGCATTTCGAGTCCTTCGGTGGCGAAAAGGACATTCAAGAAAGTCAAGTGAAATATGGGCAATGTGGGTGTCATATGAACCGGGGTGAAGAGGCGAATGCCTTGGGGTACTATGGATGGCATTCCGGATCCTTCGGTGGTGACAAGGATATTCTAAAAAGGATACTTTTGGCAGTGAAGCGAAATACGGTCAATATGGGTGTCATATGAATCGGGGTGGACACCCGAATATCCAGGAGTAGTGCGGATGGCATTTCGAGTCCTTCGGAGCGAAAAGGACATTCAAGAAAGTCAATTGAAATATGGGCAATATGGGTGTCATATGAACCGGGGTGAAGAGGCGAATGCCTAGGAGTACTATGGATGGCATTCCGGATCCTTCGGTGGCGACAAGGACATTCGAAACAGGATATTTTTGCTGGTAAGGCGAAATATGGGCAATATGGGTGTCGTATGAATCGGGGTGAAAAGACGAATGTCCAGGAGTAGTGTAGATGGCATTTCAACTCCTTCGGTGGCGAAAAGGACATTCACGAAAGTCAAGTGAAAAATGGGCAATATGGGTGTCATATGAACCGGGATGGGGGGGCAAAGACCTTTTCCATAGTCCTCCACGTGGGCGCCCCCTGGTAACGGCAGTGTATCAATTCGCTGACGGCCAATGTCTTAGCGATAAGACAGTTTGGAAAAGGCAGATAGCTGTAGCCTGAATGGCTGACAAACACCTAAGCGTCTCAGGTCTAGTAGGATGGAATGACTTGCGTAGTTGGACCTGCTACATAGATGTGTGGGCTCCAGCACGTTTATTAAACCATCTGAAGCAGCTATCTCCGAGGCCATCCCCCGAATGGGGTTAAGCGACGTGCTGACAACTCGTCCTTGTAAAAACCACTCCATGTCAAGAAACCTGGAACAAAAGCCTCGGATTGGACGGATCAACAACGACGACCACGCAAACGAATAAAGGATTATTCTTTCGGATCCTGGAATGTACGCTCCCTGAACAAACCGGGGGCCGAGAAGGCCCTCCTTCAACAGGTCGAAAAGTACAAACTGAGCATTACTGCAGTCCAGGAAACAAATTGGCTTGGCAGCGAGATTAATGACAAGAAATCGCACACAATTTTTACAAGTGGCAAACCATCGGGCCGCAAGGAGTTTGGAGTAGCATTTATAGTGGACAATCACTTCAAACCGCATATTACTGACTTCAAACCCATAAATGAACGGCTGTGTGCGATTCGCATCAAGACTCGATTCTTCAATCTCTGGCTCATCAATGTGCATGCCCCCACTGAAGTTAAAGAAGACGCAGTAAAAGACGAGTTCTACGCCCGCCTTGAAACTCTCTTCGACTCACTTCCAACAAATGACGTCAAATTGCTGCTGGGAGACTTTAACGCGAAAGTCGGGAATGAAAGTTGGCATCGGGGGACCTCTGGAGGCCACAGCCTCCATGAAGAATGTAACGATAACGGCCAGCGACTTATCGACTTCGCCTGCAGCAGGAATCTAGTCGTAAGCTCTACGTGTTTCCCGCATCGACGCATTCACAAGCAGACCTGGAAGTCTCCAGACGCACATACCGTCAACCAAATTGACCACGTCCTCATTTGCAGGAGATGGGCGTCTAGTGTCATGGATGTCCGCTCCTATCGAGGAGCAAACTGCGACTCAGATCATCACTTGGTGAAGACGACCTACAGATGTAGAATTTCCTCAGTGCACCAGTCAAGAATCAGCCCTCCCAAAATCTTTGCGGTTGATAAGCTCTTGAGTGATGCTACAGCGGTGGCGTATACTACCGCCCTTGAAGAAAAACTATCACCTATGCTACACAACATCAGCAACACAGGCGTCCATGGGTTCTGGGAAGAACTCAAGGGTACCATCAAGGATGTCGCAGAGAAGGTCGTGGGATATAAAGCCCGGCGAGCGCGAAATGACTGGTTCGACGAAGAATGCAAAAATTCACTTGACGCGAAAAACGAGGCCTACAGACAATGGATTCAACGAGGAACCAGAGCCAGAAGAGAAAAATATGACGAGCTACGGCGAATATCGAATAGAATAATTAGACGTAAGAAACGTAAATACTTTGACGAGCAGTTGCTGAACATAAACGAAAACTTAGCTAATAGGAACACCAGACAAGCGTACAAACTAGTAAATACAATTAAGAACGGCTACCAACCCAGGACTAGCCTTTGTAAGGACAAGGATGGAAACATCATCAGCGACACCGATGGTATTAACAAACGATGGGCCTCTTATTTTGAAGAGCTTCTAAACCGACCATCTAACATCCCCACACAGGAAGCTCTCGATGATATTGTTGATCTAGGCCCACCCATTCAACCCCCGACAGTAGAGGAAGTTGATCTCGCGTTGCGGTCACTAAAACGAAATAAAGCGCCGGGCGCTGACGAGATCCCAGCTGAACTGCTAAGATTCGGTGGAACGAGTCTAGTTGATGCCATACATCAATTACTCCTGCGAGTATGGGAGAACGAGGAGATCCCAGACGATTGGCGCAGAAGCATCATCTGTCCAATCCATAAAAAGGGAGATAAATTGCGATGTGAGAATTACAGGGGCATCTCACTAGTTTGTACGTCCTATAAAATTTTGACGAAAATTCTGGAAAATAGAATAAAACCGTACGCAGAACGAGTCATTGGCGAATATCAAAGCGGTTTCAGACCTGGTCGCTCCACAACCGATCAGCTCTTCTCAGTCAAACTGATACTCCAGAGGTGCTGGGAATACAACGTAAACGTATACCAAATCTTTGTCGACTTCAAGCAGGCATACGACAGTATCGATCGTGGAGTACTGTACAACATCATGCTGCAATTTGGTATACCAGCAAAATTAGTGCGACTGACAAAGATGACGATGACCAACTCCGTCTCACAAGTCAGGATCCAGAATAGACTTACTGATCTATTTGAAACACGCACTGGTTTGAAACAGGGCGATGGACTGGCACCGACGCTCTTCAACCTAGCACTGGAATACGTTATTCGGGCCATGAATATGGACAACAGCAAGACGCTGCTCATCAAGTCGACACAATTAGCAGCGTACGCCGACGACATCAACATCATGTCCCGAAGATTGGCTGACGCAGAAGAACTTCTGCATACGCTCGATACCGCTGCAAAGGAAGTTGGATTACGTATTAACGAGGGTAAAACTAAAATAATGATGCAATCGGTGACAAGGACACCTGCACAACCGAGCATCAACGTGGGGGACCTCAACATCGAGTTCGTGAACAACTTCATCTACCTGGGTTGCAACCTGTCAAGGGACGCCAACGAAACTGACGAAATCAAGCGACGGATACAGTTAGCTAATAAGACTTTTTTCTCGGTTCTCCCCATAATGAAATCGAAGCATGTGCACAGAAACACGAAGCTCCGCGTGTACAAAACCATTATACGACCAGTGCTATGCTATGGCTGCGAAGCATGGACCCTAACTCAAGCCTCCGAAAACATGCTAGACACTTTCGAACGTAAGGTTCTACGGCGAATTTTCGGGGCTGTTTGCGATCGAGATGGATGGCGCATCCGGTACAACCATGAGTTGTATGAAATGTACGATGAGCTGCAAGTCTCGAAAATCGTCAAACTACAACGACTTCAATGGGCAGGGCATGTACAAAGAATGGACGATGATCGCATGCCTAAGAGAGTAATGAATGCAGAACGAGTCGACGGAGCGAGACTGCGAGGACGACCGAGATCTCGTTGGGAGAGCTCAGTAGGTGTGGACGCCGCGCAGCTGCTGGGCTCCCAAAATTGGAGGACGCGGTCACGTGACCGAGATAATTGGAGGACAATGATCCAGGCGGCCAAGGCCCGACGTCGGGCTGTCGCGCCACGATGATGATGATGATGATGAACCGGGATGAAGAGGCGTAGATGTAGATAACATTTCGAGTCCTTCGTCTACTTGCACAGCATTTACTCAAAAATGGTGGTGCGGACCAGAACAACGCTCGTTCTATCAACCAGGCTAAATGCGCATACGGCATGCTCTCCAAAATCTAGCAAAGGAGTTATCTCAGCACCAAGACCAAGCTGGGTCTGTTTCGCTCCCTGGTAATTTCTGCGTTTGCGTATGGTAGCGATACATGGAAAGTTCCAGTAAGAGTTACCAGAAAGCTGCAAGTATTCGTCAACTCATGTCTTCGTCGAATTATAATAATTTTCTGGCCTGAAACAATATCAAATGAAGAGCTAAGTTGGCGTACGGGGCAGGTGCCAATCGACGAATTGATATGCAGGCGAAAATAGCAGTGGGTAGGTCACACATGTCGGAAGAGTGATAAATGCACTGCTTTGCACGTCATGAAATAGAGCCCCGTTTCCAACCAAGGCCGACCAAGAAGGGGTCCTAGAATCACATGGCCACGATCTGTGGCAAAGGAGTGTAGCGCGCTGGGTAAGTCTGTTGTAAGCTGCACCCTATTCTCCAGAACAGAGCACGATGGCGCGCAGAAGTGCAGCTTTCTGGTAACTCCTGCGGAAATTTTCCATGTACTGCACCCATACAAAACTACAGACAGTACCCGAGAGCGAAAAAATATATGGTTGATAGAACGGGCGTTGTCCTGGTCCGCACCACAATTTTCGAGGAAATGCTGCGCAAGTAGACGAAGGACTCGAAATGCCATCTACATCTACGCCTCTTCACCCCGATTCATATGACACCCATATTACCTATATATTTTGCTTTACTTGCAAAAAGTCTTTTTCGGACATCCTTGTCGCCACCGAAGGATCCGGAATGCCATCTATAGTACTCCTGGATATTCGCCTCTTCGCACCGGTCTATATGACACCCATATTGCCTATATTTCGCTTTACTGCCAAAAACATCCTTTTTCGAATGTCCTTGTCGCCACCGAAGGATCCGGAATGCCATCTCAGTACTCCTGGACATTCGCCTCTTCAACCCGGTTCATACGACACCCATATTGCCCATTTTTCACACGACTTTTGTGAATGTCCTTTTCGCTCCGAAGGACTTGAAATGCCATCTGCACTACTTCTGGATATTCGGGTGTTCACACCGATTTATATGTATGACACCCATATTGACCGTATTTCGCTTCACTGCCAAAAGTATCCTTTTTCGAATATCCTTGTCGCCACCGAAGGATCCGGAATGCCATCCATAGTACTCTTAGGCATTCGCCTCCTCACCCCGGTTCATATGACACCCATATTGCCCATATTTCACTTGACTTCCAAGAATGTCCTTTTCGCTCCGAAGGACTCGAAATGCCATCTGCACTACTCCTGGATATTCGGGTGTCCACCCCGATTCATATGACACCCATATTGACCGTATTTCGCTTCACTGCTAAAAGTATCCTTTTTCAAATATCCTTGTCGCCACCGAAGGATCCGGAATGCCATCTGCACTACTCCTGGACACTCGCCTCTTCATCCCGGTTCATATGACACCCATATTCCCCATATATTGCTTCAATGCCAAAAATATCCTTTCTCGAATGTCCTTGCTGCCACCAAAGGACTCTACATCTACAGTACATTTGTCTCTTTCCATCCATTCTCCTCACGTACATATAAAAATCCTTGATTGCATAGACAACCTGCCCAACATACTAGTACTATTTTCATACAAAACCCCGACATTGAATGATGAATCAATTGCTCTCGAGCCGCAGACGCAAATCGCCCAGCCGCTGTCTAGCAAAACACAGCATTACACTGCTTCCTACTTAAGCCACCACTGAAGGTTCCAAAGAATCCCGTTAGAGATAACGAGAAGTAGATAAATAGGGTAGAAGGGTCAGTAGATATTTGCAAGTAGGATTTGAAGATCGTATTCAAACAGAAAAACAAATCAAAGTTGTTGTTGTCATAATGAGTTTTAGAGGTTCGGAAAAGGGGGATGTGTGAGATATTTAAACGTAGCCAAAACGGATTAGTTATCATAACTACACTAAATATAATGTAAAGTGAAAAATATGTATAAAAACCAAGTTATTTTTTGTGTTTTTTGATATTATCTAAATTTTGGGTGTTTTTCAAAGCGATATATCTCTGTATGTATTTAGTGGAAAAATAGGTTTGTCATGTTCAAATTATAAAATAGCAAATTTTACGCTCTACAAAGTATCTTCACAACTTTTTGTCATAGGATGCAAGGTAAAAAGATTATTGAGCAAAAACTGAAAAAAGTGACAAAATTTTGCGGTTTTTCGGCCGCCACCAAGTTAGCACAAGGAAATTTTGTTCGATAAATTGGATGTAACACCTCTGGGCACCCACCAACAACATCCCCAAGTTTCATTAAATTCGCAATTTTTGCAAGGCTAATATACTTGTCGACTGGGCTAATCGATAATTTTCAAAGAAATAATTTTTCGAAGAAATCATTTCTTTCTAGTGCCTACCACGATCTTTTCTCAGAAAACTAGTCTGAGACGAAGTTGTAGAGAATTAAATTTTCTTCAATTTGATGTACAGTTTTGCTACCTTATCTTCAACCAATCAAAAGTTATAGAATTTCTAACAAGTACAGTCATTTTCAAAATATTAAAGCTAATTAAATTTCCTATGCAATTGACTCCACACATAGGTATCTCTGGAACTCCCAACGGTTTTCGAGGTACATGTTTGGAATTGATGCCACATCCCGCGACAGCGGATATAAAGGAAAAGGGACCACACAGGACCATGTCATCCAACACCAAAAAGGGACCACACGGGAATTATGCCTGGTCTATATATAGATTCGAGGCCACTTGCCGTCGATCCTTCATGCACGAGAAGAAGAGACTTGTTGCTTGGCGTTATCCGGGTACAGTCAGCATCACGACCGTTCGCGTGCATTGCTTTTGTTCGTTAAGAAATTAAAATCATTATTATTGTAAATTTTGTCGTTGTATGTACCTATACTATAGTATCTTAGCTTACCATTCTAATTAAAATCGATTAAATTGAAAGTTGTGTTTTTTTGTTGTATACTATAGTACTGGTCCGTCGAGTTCTAGTTCTTTCGTTACAAGACATTTTCGGTCGTGTCGTTAGGAGACATTAAGTAATGAAAATCGGTAATTTTTGAAAACGTTAAGTTAGTTATTATTAAATAATATTATTAAAACGTCTATACAGTTGGCGGGACGGTCGTCGGTCTTAATCTTCAGTTTCAGTTCATTTCGCACGTTCGTGCGTTGTAGATTTGAACAATTATGTATATGCAGTTTGAATTGGCTCCCTACCCCTTGGCATTATTTAACGAATATGGAATGAGGGAGCAGAAAGTCAGCACTATACACATTTTTTAACGAAGTTGATAAGAACGTTGATTTAACTACCTTTGAATTTGTTGTTGATGGGGGTTTCCTAGTCCACAAAGTTGTTTGGCAAAATAGACAAGTGTATCACCCTTGTGATGGTTACGTAAATTTTTTGAGGACCCATTATAATAGGAGAGGTTGTACAGTGGTTTTTGATGGGTACACTGACACATCAGAGATCACAAAAGCAGCGGAACAGAGTCGACGATATCGGCTCAGGAGATGTGTGGACATCAATATCAGTTTGGAAAGTGAAATTAAAGTCAAACAAGAGGATTTCCTTTCAAACTTTCAGTCAGTTGATAAACCCGCTGATGATGCATAGATAAATACGCTCCAAGCTTCAGGTAATGCTGATGTTGATATTGTGAAGACATCTATCAACAGATCGCAAAATTGCTCGGTAGCTGTTATTGGATAGGACGTCGACTTGGTTGTTCTTTTGGTAGCCAAAACCCCATCAGATCGTGATATTCTGCTGGTAAAACCTGGAAGAGGAAAGGTCAAGACTACTGTATATTCCTCACAACAGCTGCGGCAGGAGATGGAAATGAAGGACAAGGATCATTTGTTATTTTTACATGCATTCAAATTGACTCAACATCCGCAGCATATCGCAAGAGTTAAGTGGGTTTTTTCAAATCGTATCAAAAGTCCAAAATCATTCAACGTGCAGCTGAGGTATTTCCCACCGGTTCTTTCTCCCCTGACTCCATTCAGATAGCGGGGATCATGAGTACTCTCTCATGGTATGGCCGTATGGTGCTCCAGCCACAGAAAAGTCCCTCAACGAGTTCCGCTACAAATTATTCATCGAAGCAGCTGCAAACATGAAGCCCGATCTCTCAACTCACCCTCCAACTGAAGGAGCTGTTAAGCAGCATGCACTCCGGAATGACCAATTAGTTCCAAAACTTTCAGAGTTGGATGCTTCTCCTGATGAATTATTGAGAATGATTTTTTGCCTGCTCTGTTGCATGCCCTAATTGCAAGGGTAGTTGCGACAAAGTAGTCGGAACTGTAATTCAAGAAGAAGGCGACGACGATGCCATCGATACACTACCAATCTTTTTGGAAAACGTCTTCACTGCAGAAGAAGATGAATGAGCCTCAATTCTTCCGTCTCAGAAAGAGCAAGATGTCACCTTGAATGCTTATTTTTTAGAGTTTTGTAGAAAATCAAAACCCTTACAAAATCGCTCAAATGTCTGCCCTCTGTCCGACTGTCCGTCTGTACGATTGGCCGTTTGGCCATCTGCCCGTCTGTTTGTCTGTCCATAAAGTATCTCGTGAACCGTTGAAGCTACTGAAATGCTAATACATGTTAATCATCATGGTAGCGCCAACATTAAACGCATATTTTAGAAATTCTATAACTTTTGATTGGTTTAAGATAAAATAGCAAAAGTGTACATCAAATTGAAGGAAATTTAATTTTCTACAACTTTGTCTCAGACTAGTTTTCTGAGAAAAGATCGTGGTAGGCACTAGAAGGAAATGATTTCTTCGAAAAATTCTTTCTTTGAAAATTATCGATTGTCAATAAGGTATATATCGTAAACCGTTAGAAGTTCGGCAAATATGTATAAAACAATTTTCTAGGAAATTTAATAAGCTTTCATTTTTGCTTAGATCATATTTTTCTAGAGTCCACCATTTCTGAAATATAATCGAAAAAACCCAAAAATGGGACCTTTCCCCACCCCTCCCACCGTAAGCTCACCTCCTGGGGGTGGGGACTTTTAGTATGTTTACCTACTAACTACTCCTAACGAAGTCTTGAAGTCAAAAATTATAGTACATCCCATGTAACATACAAAGTGTTCTTTGACTGGTCTATAAATGTTAACGCTGAAAACAAAATCATCTCATAACCAGATCCCGGGATAAGAGGCAGCTTCGTGTGGCTCTGGTTAAGAGGAACCCCACACCAGACTCACGACCACTACCGGTAGCTCTACCGGAGTACAACATTACAGTGCTACCCGTTGGAGAGATAAACTCTTCGCTGTTCCACCAACTTATCTCACTAACGCCAAAGATATTTAATGTATACTTCAGAAATTCACTCTCTAATTGAAGAAATCGTGCGTTCTGGGGACCTTCTGATCCATTGTCCAGGAGAGTACGCACATTCCAGAATCCAATCTTTGTCATTGTACCATAGCCCAGTCCTTTACGTATTAATAACCGGGCCGAAGCGATAACTTTCGATAGAATGAAGCTAGCGACTTGAAATTTTGGCTAAATATTTGTAGTAGGGTACAGTTTGTCGATGTTGAAAATGGGTGAGATTCGACCCAAGCAACGCCTACCTCCCCTAAAAATGAAAAATTAAATAAGCGACAACTTTCGGCAGAATGAAGCTAGTGATTTGAAATTTTGGTCAAATATTTGAAGTTGAATCTAGTTGGTCGATATTAAAAATACGTAAAATCCGACCAAAGAAGCCTCTACTTCCCCTACAAATTAAAATTCAAATACACAGTTAAAAATCCTGGTCTATTATCAATGCTAATTGGGGTTACATATATGACGACACCAAAATTGTATTAGATTTTAATAAAATGAAAGTATTACAATTGCTTCCGTAAACTTCACTGGTTTAAATATTAAACTTTTCTGGCATTATTTTTTTAATCAAATTGTTGGTTTAAAATTTAATCTACAGATATTATAATCTATGAAAAAATATTAATTTTACTGCGTTTTTTTAACTCCTCTAAGTTTTTTCTCCATTATTTTTTTTTTCAATTTTCTAAACTTCCAAATCCTTTATTAAGCCCATCGCAGGTTAGCCAGCTAATCTTTAACTTTTTTCGCCATGGCGCAGCATCGAACCTGTGAACTCCGTGTTGTAGAGTTGCGACCTAGACCACTCGGCCACGCAGCATAATATTTTGAGCTGACTGCGAGTAGTTATAGTGAGACTTGAGACTCAAAAAATATACTTTGTGGGGTTTACCTTTTAATTAAACTTAGATTAGAAACTAATGCGAGAACAAAAAGAACACAAAAAGGTTTGAATTGTATTAGAATTTATTACAAATTGGTTTAAAATAGGAGTAAACTTTGAATTGTATTAGAATTTATTACAAATTTGGTTTAAAATAGAAGTAAACTTTGAAAGGGTTTAGATTATAGAATTGAAATTATTAAAAATGGTGGTAGTCCAAGACCAGGTTTAAAAAAAATACCGAGATTTTTAACTGTGTAAGCGACAAATTTGAAGATAGCGATTTGAAATGTTGATTAAATGTTTGTTGTAAGATCTAGTTGTTAATTGCCTTGACCCCTCCAGGGGCATGGATGCGACAACAACTCTAGCATTTCTATGCAGTTGCAGTTGCTATCATTCACCTTCTATCCGTGCCGTCTTTATACTGAGAAGTTTGGAGAACTGTGAGAGTACCCACAAGCAGTTTTTGGTCGCGCCGAGATTTTAACTCCGACCTCTAGATTAGTATCGTAGAGCGGTGACCGAAAGACCACGGCCACGGCCACCGAGCGCGACAGATCTAGTTGGTTGGTATTGAAAATGCGCAAGATCCAACCAAAGGAACCCTTACATCCCATAGATATATAATAAACAGATATGAAATAGGTACAGAGTGGTGGTAAAAAATTGAAAATCGAGTTATGTCTGACATATCCGCGCCTGCGCAGTGAAATGCGCACAAGACGTATTAATATTTGGCCCAGGGGCCCGAAGAGCGAGGGGCCAAATGCTTCGCAAATGTCAAAATTGTGGCTGAGTGGCCGATGGCGTAACGACATTTACCGAACGTATGGCGACCGCGTGCAAATGGGTAGCAGTGCGCATGCGCGGCTTGGTTCGAAAATAACCTGAAGCACAGAGTGGGGATCGTACTATTACCGATCTGTTCTATTTAAATCTATGTTACATCCACTATAAATGAAACTTCCAAGAAGCGGTAACTTTCGATGCAATGATGCTAGCGACTAGAAAAAATCGACAAATATTTGTAGTGAGGGTTAGTTAGTTATTTTGAGAATGGGCAAAACCCTACTGAATAAATACCAACCGCCCTATAAACGTTAATTCAAATATACATATACCAAATTCGAATGGATAAACGATGAAATTTCTCACTGGATCCAGACACATAGTTCAACTTGACCCTATATGGTCAGGCTAGGAACGAAAAGTAGGAAAAAACCAGGCCGAAGGAAAAAACCAGGCCCGGAGTCCGAAGCGTATATACCCTAGACTTGTACAGACCTAGTGGTGATTCCAAAAGTACCATTTGGTAACGACCATATGCATTAAAAGTGAGTTTCTTATATGGCCAGTTTATAGGGGAGGTTGGCATACATTCATGAGTATCTTGGCCATTCTAAAAATCAATTAACTAACCCATTCTACAAATATTTGTCGAATTTTTCAAGTCGCTAGCTTCATTATATCGAAAGTTATTGCTTATTTGAAGTCTCACTTGTAGGGGTGGTAGAGGTTTCTTGGATCGGATTTTGCCCATCATAGCCACCAACCAATTAGATCACCATACAAACATTAAAAAAAGATGCCAGGTGTCTAGCTTTACTCTATCGAAAGTTATTGCTTATTTGAAGTTTCATTCGTAGGGGAAGCTGGAGTTTCATTGGTCGGATTTTACGTATTTTCAGTATTAGCCAACTGGATCCTACTACAAATATTTGACCAAAATTTCAAGTCGCTAGCTTTATTTTGTCGTAAGTTATCGCTTATTTAAAATTGCATTTCTAGAGGAGGTAGGGGTTCCTTAGGTCGGATCTAAACCATCCTAATGCCAACTAACTCAATCTCACTTCAAACATTCGACCAAAATTTCAAGTCGCTGGCTTCATTCTTTCAAAAGTTATCGCTTATTTGAAGTTTCATTTGTAGGGGAGGTAGGGGTTCCTTAGGTCGGATCTTGTTCATTTTCAATACCAACTAACAAGATATCACTACCAACGTTCCGCCAAATTTTCAACTCGCTAGTGTCATTCTATCGAAAGTTATCGTAATTAAAGTAATATTTAATTTTTTAAATTTTGTAGGGGAGGTAGGCGTTCCTTTGATCTGATTACGCCCAACTTACTAAAACCCAAGCAGCTTCTCACCTCAGGGTTACATACCAAAAATCAGATGTCTACGTCAATTTGTTCAAGAGTTATGGACAAAAAACCTGAAAAGTAGGGTAGTACGGGGCTCTTTGTAAGAAAATTGCCGTTAGTTTTCAACTGGTCGATTTTATTTTTCCAAGAGAGTATAAAATTACTTTCACGAGCAATCTACTAAAGCTAGAGCTTTTCATGTTTATTAAATCGGGAGTTATGGATACATTTAAGTATTTTACATATGTAGGGGAGGTAGGCGTTCTCTTGGCCTGATCATGCCCATTTTCAATACCAACCAACTAGATCATACTTCCAACATCTGACCAAAATTTCAAGGCTCTAGCTTGATTCTATCGAAAGTTATCGTGCGAACCGACAGACAGACAGACAGACAGACATGGCTAAATCGAATCAGGAGGTGACCCTGATCATTTATATAAATACATTGCTATACCTCCGGAGCCTCCTTTAAGGTGTTACATATTTCCGTCGTGACAAAAACAATATACCCTATACTAAAAGTCTAGACTTTTAGTATAGTTATACACTAAAAGTCTAGGGTATAAAAATATTCAGTTTCTAAATTTGGCACAATTGTAGAAGACAGTCCCCTAAATACATGCTCAAAACTTCCCGATGATAAAGGGTCCAAAAGTGCAGGGGAGAGGGGGCCAAAGGTCCATTTTTTATGCCGTAGACTTTATAAGTATAGGGTATATTGTCTTTGTCACGACGAAAATATGTAACACCTTAAAGGAGGCTCCGGAGGTATAGCAATGTATATATATATAAATGATCAAGGTCACCTCCTGATTTGATTTAGCCATGTCTGTCTGCCCGTTCGCATGATAACTTTCGATAGAATGAAGCTAGAGACTTGAAATTTTGGTCAAATGTTAGAAGTATGATGTCATTGGTTGGTATTGAAAATGAGCGAGATCCGACCAAAGGAACATCTACCTCCCCTACAAGTGAAACTCAAATAACCGATAACTTTTGATAGAAGCTATCAACTTGAAATTTTAGTCAAATGTTTGAAGTAGGTAGTAGTCCGGATGGCGCAACGGTTAGCACGTTCGCCTTCAACGCACTGGGCCCCGGTTCGATTCCGGAGATTTAAGTGTCGGACTATGAGCCCACTCAGCTGTTAAATGAGTACCCATTATGGGGTAAATAACTCGGTTGAGCGTGTTGCTGATCACATACCTCTGCACAAAAACCGTCACGATCTAGAAAATGAGATGATGCTAACTCATCTCGAGGCCATGGTTCAAATTGGACTGTTGCGCCAGTTTTTTTTTTTTTGAAGTAGGATTTAGTTAGTTAGTATCAAAGATGAGCCAGATCCAATCAAAGGAACCCCTACCTCCCCTACAAATTAAACTTAAAAAAGTGATAATTTTCGATAAAATGAAGATAGTAACCTGAAATTTTGGTCAAATGTTTGTAATAGGAACTAGTTGGCTGATAATATGTAAAATCCGGCCAACGAAACCCCTACTTTCCCTACAAGTGATTCTTCAAATAAGCGATAACTTTCGGTAGAATGAAGCTAATGACTTGAAAAATTCGACAAATATTTGAATTGTGAGTTAGTTATTTTAAAAATGGGCAAGATCCTTCTGAATGAGCGCCAACCTCCCCTATAAACTTGTCATATAGGAAACTTACTTTTAATGCATATGGTATCATCACTAGGTCTGTACAAGTCTAGGGTATATATGCGTCGGACTAGTTTTTACCTAAAACGTAAGAAACGGACGAGCAGTAGATGAACATTAGTGATAACCTAACTAATAGAAACACCAGACAAGCGTACAGACTAGTAAACACGATTAAGAATGGCTATCAACCCAGGACAAGGCTGGAAACATCATCAGCGAAACCACAAGCATCAACACACTATGGGCGTCCTATTTAGAAGAGCTTCTTAATCCCGCATCCCACGTCCCCATACAAGAAGTCTCAATCATTGATGATATGATCGATCATGGCCCCACTACACAACCCCCGATAGTAGAAGAAGTCGATCTCGCCTTGCAGTCACTCAAACCAAATAAGGCACCGGGTGCAGACGAGATTCCAGCTGAGCTGCTAAAATCTGATAGAACGGGTCTATTAAATGCAACACATCAACTACTTCTACGAATCGGGAAGGACGAGGTGATCCCGGAAGATTAGTGCACGAGCATCATCTGTCCCATTCACAAAATGGAAGATAAATTGCGGTGTGAAAGTTACAGAGGCATCTCACTAGTCTGTACGTCTTACAAAATACTAACCGAAATTCCGGAAAATAGAATAAAGCCGTACGCAGAATGAATCATTGGCGAATATTAAGGCGGTTTCAAACCTGGCCGATCTACAACCGACAACAGCTTGTCGCGTTTAAGCAGATCTTGGAAAAGTGCTGAGAATGCAACGTTGAAGTGTACCAAATCTTTGTTGATTTTAAGTAAGCATACGACAGTATCGATCGTGGAGTACTGTACAACATCATGCTACAATTTAGTATACCAGTAAAATTATAGTACGAATAACAAAAATGACGATAACCAAACCAAACGATCCAAAACAGGGTGACTGATCTCTTTGAAACACGTATTAAACTGAAGCAAGGCGAACTGGTTCCGAGGCTCTTCAACCTGGTACTTTAACACGCCATCCATATAATAAATGCGGACCACAACGGCACACTGCTTTTCAAGTTGACGCAGTTGATAGCGTACACTCACGACATCAAAATCATGTTCCAAAACCTACCCGCCGCAGAAGAACTTCTAAATAATCTTGACACAGCTGCAAAAGAAGACGCATTAACCAGGACAAAACAAGAGTAATGATACAATCAAGAACAAGGACGCCGGAGCAACCAAACGTCAACATCGGGGACCTCAGCATAAAATTTATAGACGACTTCATCTACCTGGGTACTCAATTACCCTAACCTAACCCCTTGTGAGGCATAGCGCATCAACTGTTCCATGTGGCCCAATTGACGTTTCGTTGGCATAAACTGGTTTCGGAGAATACAGTTGCCAGCATGCGCCTCCTGCACATCCATGACCACGAACGTCGTCGTGGACGGGATTCGAACCCGAAACGCCGGTAGTTAAACATGAGACTTTTGCCTCAACACATTGCGCTACCGGTCGCCCCAGCTAGCATATAAGACTTTCTTCTCGGTCCTCCTAATATTGAAATCGAAGCATGTGCATAGAAATACTAAGCTCTGTACATACAAAACCGTCATACGACCTGCTGCGAAACTCAAGCCTCCGAAAACATGATAAACATAATAGAACGTTAAGTCCTTCAGCGAATTTTCGGAGCAGTTTGCGACCGAAATGGATGCAGCATCTGATACAATCATGAGCTGCACGAACTGTACGATGAGCTGGAAGTTTCGAGAATTGTCTTACTACAATGTCTAAAATGGCCAGGACATATACAATGAATGGACAATGAACGTATAACTAAGAAAATATTCGTCGCCGGAGCAAGGTTGCGAGGAAGACCGAGAGCCCGTTGGAAGGACTCACTAGATGAGGACGCCCAACAACTGCTGGACGTGCAAAATGGGAGGACGCGGTCACTTGACCGAGATAATTGGAGGACGACGATCCCGGCGGCCAAGGCTCGACGTCGGGCTGTTGCGCCACGATGATGATGAATGGGTTCCGGGGTCCCGTGGAATCGCTATGGACCCAAGCGTTCAATGCAAAGCCGTTAGGTTGCCACCCATGCCACCCAACCTAACCTAACCTTGGATCACTGAAATCAAAATTTTACCCATTTTCTAAAGTTCTATATACATATAATATCCTTGTAGCGAATACACACAGTTCTCTATATGTGTACGTAAGTTCTAACAAAACAAACAAAAAATACGGAAGAAGGCTCAATCCAATTGATGGATCCGATGTGTAGCCTCCTCAACTCTCAATTGATTTCTCAACTTGAAGACTTCTCTTCAACTCATTCTTGACACTCTTGTACTTGTAGGCATAAAAAGCATCTGAGAGCTAATCAAAAAACAAGTGTCTGAAAATTTCAAGGCGGCATGTATTCAGGGTAGCTATTAATAGGCGATTGATTTGAAACTTGACAAATTTGTATAAAAGCCGTCTAGGCTCCGCAGTTTCACCCAAATTCGTTAAAAAAATCGTTAATATTCATGAATTTTTGTCTTACCAACTTGAAGTATTATTTCAGGATGATTATTAAGAATGCAGACATTACCATAAAATCAATTAAATGGTGAAAAAGCTCTAAATGTTAACAAATTGATTTTAATATGCAATTCACAATTTCCAATTCGCACTTGACTCCGTCGAAAGGATATTGTAATTGACTTTCAGTTATCGTTGTCAGCTTGGCAAGCATTTTCAATACACATTACAAGTATTCCGTTTTTTTGTTGTTGTGAAAAAGTACAACAATTTTTTTTTCAGCGTGCTCATCGACTTGTAAATTGATACAAAAGACGAGCAACACAAAAAGGCATCCTCACAAAGACAAATTGAAAGAGCACACTTTTGAATATCAATTTTTTTTGTATGTCAAATGTTTCCATTATCAGTTCGGGCCTGAACATAAGGATAAAGTTCGCCTTTGTGTCATGTGGAATCAATAAACAGTAAAGTGTTGATAATTTGGTCGTTGAAAACCCAGATCGTCGATAACCCGGATTCGATTCGGACAAAACATTTACATAAAATAAGACAGTCTGCATATGCAGTACTGTGCAATTAGTACAGTATCTCTATCTATCAACTCTAATTAAAACTCGTAATAAATACGAGTACATGAATAGTGGTTTATTCATCCGGCGGTCCACTTCTGTAACCAGCAGATTGAATTGTGTATGATTTTACCAAGATTTTTTACGCTGAAGACGTCTTCCAGCCCGGACAATTAATCCGGATTATCGATGCTTTACTGTAAGCAGGTATGTACTCGTATCTAGCGATCAGTTTGTATGTAAGTATTTGTGCATTTCGCAAAATGAAAATTTTTCGAATTTGTTTGGTCGTTTTCAACACATCTAGATACCAATATGATTGTTAATCCTTTATGCAGGGTGTACCGCGTTAGGTGGGCAATACTGATAGATAGACATGTCGGTCCTAAGATTTCAAGACCGGTTTTAAGTTTTTATAAAAACCGGTTTTCTTAGCCGTCAACCGGATCATTAAAAAAAACCGGCCAATTGTTAAAAAAAAAAATCGAGTTAAAAACCGACTCATTAAAAGACGGATTCATTAAAAACCGACTAATAACAAAACGAGTACTCGAGTACTCAAAAACCGACTCGTTGAAAACCGACCGGTCATGAGCCGAACCACAGCTCCCTAGGGGCGGAGTTAGCCCAGCCCGTTTCGAAACTAAAATTGTCCATGCACACTTTGTGCGATACTACGGGTTGTGAATCAACAGTCCTTGGTGTGGGGGTCCCCTCGCTACACTCGCTCTGCGCTTAAGGGATCACAATCCTCAGTATCGCACAAACATGAACGCTTGCTTCGTTCGCTCTGGGTGCAACAGTCTCTTGTGTGGACTCTGACTGTGAATCGACAGTTCCTTGTGTAGCCTCATCTCGCTACGCTCTCTCTGGCCTTAAAAAATCACAACCCTCAGTATCGCACAAACATGAACGCTCGCTCAGGACACTCCATGGCAATTTTTTTTTTCGCATGCCTTATTTCGATTTAAAGCATCCCTCAAACCAACGCGATCAAACCAACGCGAATTAATCGCAGCGGATTATTCGCCGCGGATCCGCAATTATGTTCACACCGACGCGATTTATTCGCTGCGGATTCGTAATTTCCTTCACATTGACGTAATTTTTATGCCAGCGAAACTCGTGAAAGTCATTTTGATTGTAAAACCAGGCCGAAGCGAATATACCCTAGACTTGTACAGACCTAGTGGTGATACCGAAAGTACCAATTGGCAACGACCATTTGCATTAAAAGTGAGTTTCCTATACGACCAGTTTATAGGGGAGGTTGGCACCCATTCAGGAGGACCTTGACCATTCACAAACTCAATGAACTAACACATTCTACAAATATCTGTCGAATTTTTCAAGTCGCTAGCTTTATTCTATAGAAAGTTATTGCTTATTTGAAGTTTCACTTGTAGGGGAGGTAGGGGTTCCTTGGGTCGGATCTTGCCCATCATTATCACACATCACTAATTAGATCACCCTACAAACATTTAAAAAAAAATTCAAGTCTCTAGCTTCACCTTATCGAAAGTTATCGCTTATTTGAAGTTCATTTATAGGGGAAGTAGGGGTTTCGTTAGTCGGATTTTACGTTTTTAAATATCAGCCAACTGGATCCCGCTGCAAACATTTGGCCAAAATTTCAAGTCGCTAGCTTTATTTTGTCGTTAGTTATCGCTTATTTTAAGTTTCATTTCTAGGGGAGGTAGGGGTTCCTTGGGTCGGATCTTACACATTTTCAATAACAACTAACTAGATCTTACTACCAACATTCTGCCAAATTTTCAACTCGCTAGTGTCATTCTATCGAAAGTTATCGTAATTAAAATAATATTTAATTTTTGGAATTTTGTAAGGGAGGTAGGCGTTCCTTTGATCTGATTATGCCCAACTTACTAAAACTCAAGCAGCTTCTCACCTCAGGGTTACATGCCAAAAATCAGGTGTCTACGTCAATTTGTTCAAGAGTTATAGACAAAAAACCAGAAAAGTAGGGTAGTACGGGGCTCTTTGTAAGAAAATTACCGTTAGTTTTCAACTGATCGATTTTATTTTCCCAGGAGAGTATAAGAATACCCTCACTAGTAATATACCAAAGCTAGAGCTTTTCATGATTTTTTAATCGGGAGTTATAGATACATTTAAATATTTTACATATGTAGGGGAGGTAGGCATTCTCTAGGCCAGATTATGCCCAATTTCGATACCATCCAACTAGATCATACTACCAACATTTGACCAAAATTTCATGGCCCTAGCTTCATTCTATCGAAAGTTATCGTGCGAACGGACAGACAGACGGACAGACAGACAGACAGACAGACAGACAGACGGACAGACAGACAGACAGACAGACAGACAGACAGACAGACAGACAGACAGACAGACAGACAGACAGACAGACAGACAGACAGACAGACATGGCTAAATCGAATCAGGAGGTGACCCTGATCATTTATATACAGGGTTATTGGTTAAGTCAACCTATTCCTTGTAACACGTTATAATAGGGTCAAAATGCAACAAAATGAGGCCATAAATGTTAGACCGATTTTCAATGGTCACTGAGATATTTGAATTTTTATACCCTAGACTTTTAGTATAGGGTATATTGTTTTTGTCACGACGGAAATATGTAACACCTTAAAGGAGGCTCCGGAGGTATAGCAATGTATTTATATAAATGATCAGGGTCACCTCCTGATTCGATTAAGCCATGTCTGTCTGTCTGTCTGTCCGTTCGCACGATAACTTTCGATAGAATGAAGCTAGAGTCTTGAAATTTTGACTAGATGTTGGAAGTATGATCTAGTTGGTTGGTATCGAAAATGGGCATGATCAGGCCAAGAGAACGCCTACCTCCCCTACATATGTAAACTAATTAAATGTATTTATAACTCCCGATTAAATAAACATGAAAACCTCTAGCTTTGGTAGATTGCTCGTGATGGTAATCATATACTCCCCTGGAAAAATAAAATCGATCAGTTAAAAACTAACAGTCATTTTCTTACAAAGAGCCCCGTACTACCCTACTTTTCAGGTTTTTTGTCCATAACTCTTGAACTAATTGACATAGACATCCGATTTTTGGCATGTAACCCTGGGTTGAGAAGCTGCTTAGGTTTTGGGAAGTTGGACATAATCTGATCAAAGGAACGCCTACGTCCCCTACAAAATTCAAAAAATTAAATATTATTTTAATTACGATAACTTTCGATAGAATGACACTAGCGAGTTGAAAATTTGGTAGAATGTTGGTAGTAAGGTCTTATTAGTTAGCACTGAAAATGGGCAAGATCCGACCCAAGGAACCCCTACCTCCCCTACAAATGAAACTTCGAATAAGCGATTACTTTTGATACAATGAAGCCAGCAGCTTGAAATTTTTGTCAAATGTTTGAAGTGAGATTGAGTTAGTTGGCATTAAAGAAGGGTTAGATCCGACCTAAGGAACCCCTACCTCCCCTAGAGATGACACTTAAAACAAGCGATAGCTTACGACAAAATAAAGCTAGCGACTTGAAATTTCGCCCAAATGTTTGTAGTAGGATCCAGTCGGCTAATATTGAAAATGCGTAAAATCCGACCAACGAAACCCCTACTTCCCCTACAAACGAAACTTCAAATAAGCGATATCTGTCGATAGAGTGAAGCTAGAGACTTAAAATTTTGTTTATATGTTTGTAGGGTAATCTAATTAGTTGGTGGCAATGATGGGCAAGATCCGACCCAAGGAACTCTTACCTCCGCTACAAGTGAGACTTCAAATAAGCAATAACTTTCGATGGAATGAAGCTAGCGACTTGAAAAATTCAACAAATATTTGTAGAATGGGTTAGTTAATTCATTTTGAGAATGGTCAAGATCTCCCTGAATGGGTGCCAACCTCCCCTATAAACTGGCTATATAGGAAACTCATTTTTAATGCATGGTCGTTGCCAATTATTACTTTTGGTGTCACCACTAGGTCTGTACAAGTCTAGGGTATACACGCTTTGGACTCCGGGCCGAAGCGAAGCTTCGGCCTGGTTAGATTTTTTTTAGATAACCTAGAATTTTGCCATTTAAAGTAAAGATAAAAAAAAACTACTTAGGTAATGGGTTAAAACTTATTTTTGAATTTCAGTCAACACTATAGCTGACATTTCTTAATCATTTAAAATTTTAAAAACCCAGCACTATTCGAAATTTTTAATTTTAAATAAAAAAAATTTTCTTAAATTTTTTTAAGTTGATTTTTAATGTAGTATTACTAAAAAAAATTATATGGCACGGAGTCTGCAGACCACTGAGAAAACATACTCGTATTGTCAGCTTTCCAAAAAGGTGTCAATGTCAATACAAATATTTCAAATGATTGAAAAAACTAGCTGCAACTTGTTCGGGGACCATCAAATCATTCGTCTCGTTCATATCTGCTTACATCATATGATGCGTTTTTAGGGTTTTGTATAAAAACAAAACCCTTATGAAATCGGTCATGCGTCCGTCTGTCCGTCAGTCTGTCCGTCTGTCCATGAAATATCTCACGAACCGCTGAAGCTACATGCATGAAATTTGGTGGAAATATGTAGAAATACTATAATTCTCTGGAGAAAGCGATGCATCGTAATAGGTCAACTTTAAGGGGGGGTCGCCATAGAGGGGAAATGAAGGTCGAAATTTTTTTTTCGTTTGGTATAGGCAAGTGGGGTATCGTAAGAAAGGTACCGTTGAGTACATTCCATTTCTGGAATTTTTTTCAAATTTGAAGAAAGGGGAAAAGAGGGAGAGGGGAAAATACATGGTCCGAGTTTGTCCCCCCCCCCCCCTTGCATTTCGAGACCGTTATAGCTAGACATATGAAAATTTACAGAAAAGCGGCATTTCACTAGCATAGAAAACCGAAAATCATAGAATTTTTAAATCTCATCCAAAAAGGTTAATAATAGTACATTTCTATAGTTGCAGTTAGCACACCCCTGCACCCCTTAAGCACACCCTAGGTCAAAAATATTGATAGCCAATGACAACCAACATTAAAGGCAATAATACCTTTAAGTTTCATTACAATGACATGATATTTAATAATAGTACATTGACTTAAAGTTATGCATTTTGACACTATCCATACAAAAAATACACCTACCGGCCTCACGCACAGATATGCGTGTACTACTTATGTACATGTTGTTTTTCGTAGTGCGAATTGCAGTTATTTAATGAACCAACTTTGGAAGGGTGAAGATTGGTGATTGGTGATCCTAACAATAACTATTCACACAGTTAATTTTTTTAGGGTTTTGTGTCTTAAATCTTACAAAATCGGTCAAATACCTGTCTGTCCGTCTGTTCATAGAATATCTTACGAACGGCTGAAGCTGCACACATAATTCGGCGAGAATGTGTAGAAATGCTATAATTTGCTGGAGATAGCGTTGTGTTGTAATTGGCCAACTTTAATAGGGGGGGGGGGGGGGGAGGGGGTCCACATAGAGGCGAAATTAAGGTAAATTTTTTTTTATCCACTGGTATAGCCAAGTGGGGTGTCTTGAGAAAGGTAATGTTGAGTACATTCCATTTTTGGCATTTTCTTGAGATTTGTAGAAAGGGGAACAGTGGAGGAGGAAAAAATATTAGACCGTAATTTGTCCCAGCCGCCTTGAATTTCGAAGCCGTTACACAAGTTTGCAATTTGCAATGTCGTCTTAATATGAATGGTTAAGCATCTCGAAGAGTCGGACAGTTTATCTCGTATACATACATACATATCTATCTACAGCTTCTCGTATTAAAACTATTACTTTGAGAGGTGACAGATGCAGTTTTTTTGTGAATTGGCATGTAAGATACTGTATCATGGGTAAAACATTTAATTATGGTGTTTTTATTCAGCTGAGGGGTACCAAGAAGAACAGGGAGCCAGTATTTACATGCCAAAATAAGCGCTTGCTACAAAACCCTCGAATTGCGGGCGTAGCCCTCTATATTCCGGTTTCATTTTATAAGAATTCTGATAATACCATAGCTTCTGTTACATTTTTTATCAAGCGAAATGATGGTCCCCGAACAAGTTGCAGCTGGTTTTTTCAATCATTTGAAATATTTGTATTGACATTGACACCTTTTTGGAAAGCTGACAATACGAGTATGTTTTTTCAGTGGTCTGCAGACTCCGTGCCATATAATATTTTTTAGTAATACTACATTAAAAATCAACTTAAAAAAAATTTAAGAAAAATTTTTTTTCTTTAAAATTAAAAATTTCGAATTGTGCTGGGTTTTTAAAATTTTAAATGATTAAGAAATGTCAGCTATAGTGTTGACTGAAATTCAAAAATAAGTTTTAACCCATTACCTTAGTAGTTTTTTTTTATCTTTACTTTAAATGGCAAAATTCTAGGTTATTTAAAAAAAATCTAAAAATTCAAATATCTCAGTGACCATTGAAAATCGGTCTAACATTAATGGCCTCATTTTGACCCTATTATAACGTGTTACAAGGAATAAGTCGACTTAACCAATAACCCTGTATATACATTGCTATACCTCCGGAGCCTCCTTTAAGGTGTTACATATGTATTTCCGTCGTGACGAAAACAATAAACCCTATACTAAAAGTCTAGGGTATAAAAAAGATAACACTTGAGACATATAGTACAGGAAATATGCATTATCTACAATAAATAAACAGTGAAAACATTCAGTATTGAAATTCAAATAAAACTTCAATGAAATCCATTGAATCCAATCAGTATCCATAATAGGCGCGTTTTTTCAAGATCCATATAGAGCAGAGCAGGTTAAGACCACACAATTACACTAACAATTTGATCTGAGTTACTCTCGATAGAACGTTAGTGCAGGATTTTTACTCTGTTAAATAGTTCCACATTTGAAATGTAGGCGGCGCAGGAGGTTGAAGTTTTTGGACAGTTTACAGTTTGGAAAGCATATAAAGTTCATTTGCTCTCAATAAAATGTCCGTTTTGCGTAATTATTTGGAATAGTAAACATACAAAATAATTTTGCTGCCTAAAGGAAATTTGTCCGATTGTATATGTATTAAGGATTTAAGTTTTCTCTTGAAATTTGAATTGACATTTGAATTCTAACTAAACCAAGACACACTTCCTTAGCAAAGACAAAAACTTACTCCGTTAAATTGCTCTGGATCGTTTTTTTCGTCGCTTAACCTGCTCTGCTCTGTACGAAAAAGAAACGCACTTAATAACGCGAATCTTCTTCTTCCTTGCCCTTTCATACCACTCTGCGGCTTCGCGTTGTTCTGCCTCCCTGTGGTATTGGCACCTCGCCCATTCTGGCGGTACAATATAATCTCAGCTTCCTTCTGCAGGCAGCTCGGTCTTGGGTCGTATCATCGCCAAGATTAACGCGTTGTTGTTGCTTCTTCATGTGGTAACGCGAATGTTTTACGGAAAAATAACCAGACGGAAGCGTATATACCTTAGACTTGTACAGACCTAGTGGTGAAACCAAAAGTACCAATTGGCAACGACCATATGCATTAAAAGTGAGTTTCCTATATGGCTAGTTTATAGGGGAGGTTGGCACTCATTCAGGAGGATCTTCAACATTCTCAAAATCAATTAACTAACCCATTCTTCAAATATTTTTCGAATTTTTCAAGTTGCTAACTTCATTCTATCGAAAGTTATTGCTTATTTGAAGTCTCACTTGTAGGGGAGGTAGAGGTTTCTTTTGTCGAATCTTGTGCATTTTTAATAACAACCAACTAGATCCCAGTACAAACACTTGACCAAAATTTCAAGTCACTAGCTTCATTTTATCGAAAGTTATCGCTTATTTCAAGTTTCTTTTGTAGGAGAGGTAGGGGTTCCTTGGGTCGGATCTCGCCCATTTTAAATAATGACTAACAAGATCTTCTACCAAATTTTCAACTCGGTAGTGTCATTCTAGCGAAAGTTATCGTAATTAAAGGAATATTTAATTTTTTGAAAATTGTAGGGGAGGTAGGTTTTCCTTTGATCTGATTATGCCCAACTTACTAAAACTCAAGCAGCTTCTCACCTCAGGGCCACATGCAAAAAACCAGGCATATTCCTCAATTATTTCAAGAGTTATAGACAAAAAACCTCAAAAGTAGAGTAGTACGGGGTTCTTTGTAAGAAAATTACCATTAGTTTTCAACTGATCGATTTTATTTTTCCAGGAGAGTATAAGATTACCCTCACGAGCAATCTACTAAAGCTAAAGCTTTTCATGTTTATTTAGTCGGGAGTTATAAATACATTTAATTATTTTACATATGTAGGGGAGGCAGGCGTGCTCTTGACCTGATCATGCTCATTTTCAATACCAACCAACTACATCATACTGCCAACATTTGACCAAAATTTCAAGGCCCCATGTTATCGTGCGAACGGACAGACAGACAGACGGACTGACAGACGAACAGACAGACGGACAGACAGACAGACATGGCTAAATCAAATCAGGAGGTGACCCTGATCATTTATGTATAACACTGCTATACCTCCGGAGCCTCCTTTAAGGTGTTACATATTTTCGTCGTGAAAAAAACAATATACCCTATACTATAAGTCTAGGGTATAAAAATCTCTGCAAGTTGACTGACACCGCGAATACGCGTCGTGTCGGTGTGAACAACTCCATAAGACGCCATGTAAACAAATTTTGCGAATCCGCCGCGAATATATTGCGTTGGTTTGAGGGATGCTTTTAATCGGAATAACACATGGGGAAAAAAACGAAAAAAGCAAAGTGTCCAGAGCGAGCGAAGCAAGCGTTCATGTTCGTGCGATACTGAGGGTTGTGATGTCTTAAGCACGGAGCGAGCGTAGCGAGCGGAGCCTACACAAGAAACTGTTGATTCACAATCGAAGTCGGTTTTTAACGAGTCCGTTTTTGAATACTCGAGTACTCGTTTTGTAACGAGTGGGCAAATAGTATAGATTCCACAAGAGTTATCACTCCATATAAGTTTCTCCTCTGCCAGGAGATTTGTATGTATTGGCAAATTGTATAAACATAGTATAAACTACACAGTATAGATACACAAGAGAGTCAATACATACAAATCTACCGCCGGAGGTGGAGTCAGCTTTCTTGTAAAGTCTATGCAATTTGTCAATACATAAAAATCTCCTGGCAGAGGGGAAGTTATATGGAGTGATAACTCTTGTAGAATTATCAATCCTCTTTGGAGTGGGTAAATGATCGAATCGGTCTTTTAATGAGTCGGTTCTTAACCCCGTTTTTTCTAACCATGGTCCGGACGGTTTTTAACGAGTCGGTTTTCGGGTACTCGAGTATTCGTTTTGTAATGCGTCGGTTTTTAATCAATCGGTATTTTAATGAGTCGGTTTTTAACTTGTTTTTTTTTTTAACCATGAGCCGGTCGGTTTTAACAAATTGGTTTTGAGTGCTCGGGTACTCGTTTCTTAATGAGTCGGTTTTTTACCGGTCATGGGTCGGTTTTTACGACCATAAGCCGGTTTTTTTTAATGATTCGGTTTTTGCGAAACCGGTACTTGAGAATATCGGGACCGGTACTAACAGAAGACCGGTTTGTAACCGGTGGATCGGTTTTAGGAACAGGCCTACTGATAGAGGTTATACCACAATAAGTTTGAGGAATAATGGCACCAATTAAATTCGCTTAACTTTAACCGTTACCATGATAGAACTGTTTTGTAATTGTCTTCAAAAATCGTGACCTGTCACATAAAATTTGCCACTTCGCTAATCACCAAACCTGCGATTTGACATCACTTTCTAAAACTACATAAAATTTCAGATAAAATATTTTTTCCTGATTGCGAAAATCGGCGAAAAGATAAAATTATCCAAACAAATTTCATTTCTGTTCGGAAAATTTTGATCGGAAAAGTCCCAAAAAGGACGAAACAGGATGATTTTTTTTTCATCCGGGATAGGGTTGTGGGATCCACTTCCGATACAGCAATTAAACATTTAAGCCAGCAGAGACCTCGATATTTCGAATGTTAACCAGTAGAGACCCCAATATTTTGAATGTTTTCATTAAAGAGCTTAGAAGGGATGACAAGCTGGACAAGATTTACGTTTCCACTTCGTTCAAACATGGCCCTAATATTGCAAACAAATTTAATGTTTATACATATACGCTTTTAGTGGCTGCGACACAACATCGTTTGCATTCGGACACGGGGAAAAAAGTCCTTTATAGCAAGACTCAAATTACAGCAATCAAAGTTTTTAAGGAACCGCAGATCAACGCGGAAGTAATCATAAAGATATGAGAACAGGCATTCATTGCAAATTATGCATCGGCAAAGCGTGGAGCTATTAAGGACAGATCATTCGATATAATGTGCTTTAACAGCTTTCAATCTATAGTTTCCAAAAGGGATTTCGATCTCAAAACTTTACCTCCTATGAACGCAGCTAGGCAGCATAGTTTGCGTGTGTATTACTAGGTTTAAACCTGCCTGGGAAATTACTTTTCACATCAGCCCGAGAATAGGGGGTGGAAAAAACAGTAAAGGATTAGAGCCGACGCGACGGAAAAGTAAGCAGCACCTCAGACGTTAATGAAAATCATTTCTTTTAACTACACCACGGGTTGCGGGTTGCGATGCAAAGTGTGGGTTCGCAAGGGCAGGGATCATGTGTTGATCCATTTCTAATTGCGGGGAATCATGCCAAAACTCGCAACCTGCGGAAGCACCTGATTCGGAGGACAAATCGGATGAAGAGGATTGGGACGAATCGTTGCACAATTTTAGCCAAGTTTCATTCCTGAGCCAGTAAAAAAGTAACAAAATCTTTATTTTTATGAAAATGAAAATTTACCACTATTTTTATTGTTCTTTATACGTTTCGCAGTTTCGAGCATCGTTAGAGGAATCTAGCTAGAGGCAACAAAATGATGGAACAATAAAAATAGTGGTAAAGATAAGGCAATTTGCTTCTTTTATTGAAATAAAAATAAAATGGGTTGTCACAAAGGTAAAAAATTATCAGTCTAAAAAAATTGGCTTGTTCTTTTAGACTCCAGTGCAGGTTAATTCGGCTGAAGGTTAAACGGCGTTCAAAAAACGGTCCGGGTTAACTACTCGGTTAAGTGTCAAAGTGCAATGGACCTCTGGTGTCAATTTAGTTTTTCAACATTTTTGACTGTGCTCGCAAGATTCAAAATATGGATCATATCCGGAAAAATATCTACGATATTGACTGATAACTTAAAGGAGAAACAAAGTTTTCTGACTACAAAATGTATTTATTTTGGCAAATACGTATTTTTGGAGTTACTTACTCCCTTCTTCAGTGCTTTTTGTTTCTAAAGATATCATGGCTAACAATCGGTCATGTATACTTACTATTTTTTTTAATTAAGAATGTTCAACTTTTATATACAGTTCGGCAAAAATAACAATTGCAATACAAACAAAAATTATTTTTGATGCTGAATATTTGTTGTAATATATTCTCTTCTTTTTCATAATTTTCACAATTAAACGTATTTATAGAAAACAGTGTTGCCATTCTTCACCTGTTATTTCGACTTTTTTTTAAATAATTTTAACGTCATATTCGCAATCGGCGACCTTAAAAACCCCCGAGTGACGGGTTTCAATCTAATATGATAATAATAGGAAACTTTAATCAGTTTTTTGTGTGCAAGGTCAAGTGATCCAGTAAAGTCCTTCTAAAATTCTTAGGGGTAGTTGCGGATAGCAAGGTTTTTAATATGTCCAAGGTATAAACTGAAGAATCCAGATTGAATCGGAGTGGAAGCTCGTGGAAGTTTTAACTTTTTCGACTCTTCTATAGATTTTTCCGGTGTAAAGAAGGTCAACTTTCAACTTGTGTACAAATGACATGGAAATTTATATTGACTAACTGTTTGGGGAACTGATGCTCGGACAACAACTGAAATCAAAAATAGCATTCAGGAAAAAAAAAAAAAAAAAATAGTTCATTTTTTTTACTTTTGGACTTTTGGGATTTTTGGCCACTGTGCGTCGTGGTGATTGTTGTTTGTGCTGTCGCACATTGCGAAAGGATGATAACTGGATTGCTACACATGCTATGAAATGGGATCCCATTCTCAAACCAGGGCGACCAGATGCGTCCCAATGCCCTGAACCAAATACGATGGCACGCAGGAGTATTTAACGCGCTATGCCCACAGAGCAAATGCAGATATAAAACATCACGAGACATGGAATTAATAATGTTAAAACTAATAAGTAAACTGTGTCCACCGGGTACTCCTCTCTCTAATTGCCTTGACCCCTCAGGGTATAACCAACGGTTTGGTGGGCATCCGAAGATGCCCGTGGGGACGGAGCCTAAGGTAGCTAATTGACCGTGAAGGTCGGACTGTGCCATCTGGCGAAGAAAAAGGCTCCTCAATGAGCTACGCAGCGGCTTATGCTTGCTGTGGGCGGGGTTTTCGCGGCTCGTTGCCCCTGTTCTTTATGTATTAACAAAAATTCATAGGCCTGGGGAAAACAACACAAACAGGGGAGGTAAAAATGGGGAATGATAAAAAATGAGGCGATAAGGATGGAATGGTTGGCGGACGGCGCAGATTTCCTTGCGTTCGCATCAGGATCCAGGCGTAATGGGACCCTCGGCCTCTGGTTTCGTACCACCGACAGATCCTTCCTCATCAGGTGCTCCCATAGATCTGCCGGTGGAAGCAGTACTACCAGACCAGAATATGGTTCAATACAAAGGGCATGGGCGCGTCAACATCTCTGGCATTTCTATGCCTTGTTGACGTTTCAATAGCATATCTACTTTTCGGAAGTGCAGTTGCTAGCATGCACCTCCTATCCACGCCGTCTTTATTCTGACAAGCTCGGAGCACTGTGAGAGTTCTATTAGTGCTCACAGGCAGTTTTTGATCGCGCCGAGATTTGATTTCCGAGCTCTAGATTACTATCGTAGAGCGGTGACCGAACGATCACGGCCACAGAGCGCGGGTACTCCGGCTAGTATTCAATATTTTTTATAGCGAATCTAAAAAGGGTATTTCCTTGGGCAAAGAAAAAAAAACAGAACTTCCACCAAACTTGCTATAATATTTTCGTTCAATAATTTCAAAGGATTCTTTTCATTTAATGATAATTATTCAATGACCAAATCAGAAAGTTCCAGCAACGACTTTTTAATAGCCGCATGGAAACCACTGAAGCGAATAGGAAACCAATTAATTGGTGAAAATATTTGTCTTTGTCAACGTCAAGTCCAACTGCAAAGTATCCATTTTGTCGTGGCTTTCATATTTAGAACTTTTATTTTCTGTGGAAAATGCTATTTTCCCAAAGTTTCTTTTTATTCCCAGGACCTTGTCAGGACGAAGTTCTCTCTGCTTACTTTCAGATATTTATTTTTCTTTAAAAAAAAAAAACATTTTCAGTTACCTCCAAGAAGATGTACAATAAAATCTTCGTCGTGGGGTTGACATTTAAAAGAGAATGCAAAAAGTGCAGCGCCAGTCGGCAGAAACAAAAATAAGTCAAAGCCGCTTGACTTGCTTTTTCAAGAATTAGCCCAACATTGGAAACTTTGTAAACAGATGTTGGACCTCAAAGTACAATCTATGTTAATAGAAAAATGTAAGATTTTTTTTTCTTTTTGTACATACATACGAGTACATAAAGATAATTTTGTGCTTTGTGATTGGAAAGATAGATAGAATAAAAAAAAGGCAGATACATATGTACTAGGCGCGTTCTTTGCTCCAGAACAGAAAAGAACAGCAAGAAAACAAAACACAACAGCACAAAATGGCGAAAGGGGAAAATTTAGTATTTGCGTGGCTCGGAGAGTGTCTTGTGTTAGCCAGGTTAGTCAAACCTAAATTCAAATTTCAAGAGACAAATTATTTTCTAATATATCCTCAGTGCGAATACAATCTAACAAATTTAATTTGGGCAGCAGAAACATTTAACTTGTTTGCTCTTCCATTTAATTGCACAAAATCAATATTTTATTCACATGTAAGGAACCGTATCGCCGAACTGAGCCGCACGCAGGTTGTTTTCGAGCCTGTTGCCGGAGCAGCTGAATCCTACTATTCAATACGCATACACTTGAGCATATTAGGGAACATTCAGGCAAATGCAATAACAACAAACACAGTATTCGTGTTGACTTTTGAGGGCGCGTCGTGTTTGTTTTTATCGCATTTCCCTGATTTTTCCCAAATATGTTCAGGTGTGTGTCTCTGTGTCTCTCCATTGGCCTAACCCCTTGTGGGGCATAGCGCGTCAACTGTTTCTTGTGGCCCAGTTGACGTTTCGACGGCATAAACTGGTTTCGGTGAATGCAGTTGCCAGTATGCACCTCAGGTGTGTACGAAGCCTTAAATTACCATACAATCATGTGTTAATTGCCTTGACCCCTCCAGAGGTATGGGCGCGTCAACATCTCTAGCATTTCTATGCTTGTTGACGTTTCGGTAGCATATCTACTTTTCGTAAGTGCAGTTGCTAGCATGCACCTCCTATCCACGACGTCTTTACACTGACAAGCTCGGAGCACTGTGGGAGTTCTCGTAGTACCCACACCAATTTTTGTTCGCGCCGAGATTTGAACCTCCGAGCTCTAAATATAGTATCGTAGAGCGTTGACCGAACGACCACGGCCACCGAGCGCGACAGTAGTATAAATTGATATAAGATTGTAAAAAAGGAATATGCGACCATTGGTTGATCGGATGCGGCACAGTATAGTGACGTATTAAAGGCGACATGGTGTGCAGATCGAAGGCCACAATATGAGAGGTTTGCTGTAAAAAGAGGGAAGCCCCATTTTTGTAAATTTTTTGGCAAATCGCAAAAAAATGTTTTAAAAATCATCATCATCGTGGCGCGACAGCCCGACGTCGGGCCTTGGCCGCCTGGATCATTGTCCTCCAATTATTTCGGTCACGTGACCGCGTCCTCCCATTTTGGAAGCCCAGTATGCGCGGCGTCCACACCTACTGAGCTCTCCCAACGAGATCTCGGTCATCCTCGTAGTCTCGCTCCGTCGACTCGTTCTGCATTCATTACTCTCTTAGGCATGCGTACATCGTCCATTCTTTGTACATGCCCTGCCCATTGAAATCGTTGTAGTTTGATGATTTTCGAGACTTGCAGCTCATCGTACAGTTCATACAACTCATGGTTGTACCGGTTGCGCCATCCATCTCGATCGCAAACATCCCCGAAAATTCGCCGTAGAACCTTACGTTCAAATGTATCTAGCATGTTTTCGGAGGCTTGAGTTAGGGTCCATGCTTCGCAGCGATAGCATAGCACTGGTCGTATAATGGTTTTGTACACGCGGAGCTTCGTGTGTTTCTGTTCACATGCTTCGATTTCATTATGGGGAGAACCGAGAAAAAAGTTTTATTAGCTAGGTTAGGTTAGGTTAAAGGGCTGCTGTGCCTAACACAGCACACATGGACCGCATCAGGGTCCGTTGTGTTACCACCGGGGATTCAACACCCGACCATCCTAATCACTAAACCAGCCAGAACTGTAAATGAAACGATGGAGCTTGCCAATATCAACATTAGCCAAGTCGTCCAATTCAGTGAAGAAGTAGGCTCCCAGAAAAGTCCTTCTCCTTGTTGACAAAGCAGGGCAGGTACATAGAAAATGAAAGACGCACTCCTCCTCCTCCTCGTCACCGCAGCTCCTACAGAAATCATTGTAGGGAAGGCGAAGCCTCCTGGCGTGCTCACCAATCACACAATGCCCAGTGACGATTCCCACCGCCGCTCTGATATGCTGCCTTCCGAGCGACAGCAATTTAGCTGATCGGCTAGAATCCAATCTGGGCCACAGCGACTTTGTTGAAAGACATGTGCTTCCATTTAACCATATAGAGTTGGTTTTGATAATTGCTTCGGTTTTAATAGCTAGTTTGCAGGCAGCGATAGGCATGTAGATATTACGACGAATTTCACCAGCTAAGTAGGTTGTACCCTGCCTGGCAAGTTCGTCTGCTTTGCAATTACCAGCGAAACCACTGTGGCCCGGAATCCAGCATAAGAAAATGTTAAAAAACTCACTCATCTCCGTAAGCAGAGAGCGACATTCCGCGATAGTCCTTGACGTGATCAAACCCCGTTCGAGAGATTTAATTACAGCTTGGCTATCTGTAAAAATTGTTATATCTCTAACTGATATTACATGACGCCCCAACCAGTACAGGGCTTCTGTAATCGCCGTAATCTCTACCTGAAGAACACTACAGTAATTGGGGAGATTGAAAGAGAGGCATAGGTTCAGCCCATCACAAAAAATTCCAGCGCCTACTCCCTCGTCCGTTTTAGATCCATCTGTGTATATTTCTAGTGACTTATGTAGTGGCAGCAGGTTCCCTTCCCATTGACTGCGTGATAGTATCAGACTGTCAAAGTTCTTATCGAGGGCATATTTTGGAGCCGTATAGTCAGTCGTTGCCGGAATAATTGGGTTATTGAGAACAGCAGCGTGTCCAGAGTTTATTAGCTAACTGTATCCGTCGCTTGATTTCGTCAGTTTCGTTGGCGTCCCTTGACAAGTTGCAGCCCAGGTAAATGAAGTTGTTCACGAACTCGATATTGAGGTCCCCCACATTGATGCTCGGTTGTGCAGGTGTCCTTGTCGTCGTTTAAAAATCACTGAACGATATATTCTTGAGTGAAAATATGATCGTGATATGCGGGACAAATGAAAAAATTTATAAAATTAAGAATTTTTGCTCGATTTTGATTTTCCAGATGGTTTTGAAAATCTTCCAAAAAATTTGACAGAAATGGAGCTACCTCAGTTTTACAGCTAACCCTTGAACTAATGGCAGACAGTCATATGTAATGTATATAGTCTGTTATGTATAGATATTTTCGGGACTCGGAAAACGTGGCGTGCCCTAGTTGTAGAAGGGTGAATATCGAGTTTCCGAGCCGGAACATCATGGCTTTTCTTGGAATCACGATAGATTCAGAGGTAATCGATGTCATGTCTTTTGGTAGTTTTTTTTGCTATAAGTATCGGACAGACTCGCCCCCCCCCCCCCTTCTTAACCCTAATTGCCACCATCTGACCAATTTGAATAGGAATTTTTGTAGAGGGAAGACCTACTTAAAAAAAGGTAACCACTTGTCTGCTGGACCCAAGTTTGAAAGCAAGATACATTGTAAAATGATGTGATATGCCAAATTACAAATATCTTCTTTATGAAAATCATCATTCACTCCGTATGGGTAATCACCCATTCCTGAATTTCCGGCCACCGGCCCTGTTTTCTACCGCAATTACCCCCTTGCCTTTTTTAAATGAAATTTTTAAAGCCGACTTGCGAGTAAATCGGTTTTCCCGAATTAGCGACGATGGCACTGACCCTAAATTGTTGAGCTTGAATTTATAAATTTCGGTAATTATTTCCTTCAACCTTCATCGCTCCGATTGTCTAGACCTAACGATTTGTCATTCTTGGGGTCATTCTGATTATAAATGTAATGCACATGCTGGGCGCACATTTGCCTCCTTTATATTTTTTGTTGGTGAAAAATTTTGATATTTTACTTAACTATTGTGAATCCACAGTCTCTTGTGTGGGCTCGTGGCCTACGCTCGATTCGTGTTTAGGGGATCACAAGAATCAGTATCGCACAAAACATGAACGTTCGCTTCACTCGCTCTGGGTGCAACGCGGTAACCCAGTTTGACATTTGTTGCTATACACAAACCCACAAGTTAAGGAAAATATGCCATTTTTAATACAAAAAATATATGAAGGAGGCAAATGCGCACCCAATATGTAAATATATAGTATTCTTGATCAGCATAACTCCAAGAACGGCATATATCAAGCAGTGACGTGCACTCGTAGTAAGCAATTCCAAACTGCTTGACTTACCGAAATAAGCAATTCAATAATAAACTTTGCTTACACCAATACACATATCATCATTTCAGTCAATGTTTTTCTTTAAGCTGAAGAATACATATTATCATTCAAATATTCCTTTACACATTCAAATTCTGATCCGCGCCTTCTTTTCGTTAAAAAACATTCGTTCAATTACTTTAGATAATATTCAAACCTCCCACATTTTGCACACCATAGACACCAAACTTAGAATAGGAAAATGTGCCTAGATCTTTAGATGCATGTACCATGTGTGCATCCAAATACTAGAGACATGTTGATTCCAGAAAATGGGAATCTTGGATTTCGGTAGTACATTGGGCAACGATTTTTTTTTTGTTTTGTTCGCAAATTTATATGAGACAAGTCAAGCACTGGCGCGACTGCTTTTGTGTGTGGGATAAAGCCCAATGATGCTTGTTAATGAAATGTTGCCAATGCAGGGAATGTTTATGGGAATTTGATTTTTCCAGTAGAGCTTTTGTTTTTGTTATGTAATGGATTTTCCGTTGCAATTTAAAAGAGGAAATCAGTGCAATCGGGTGATTTTGATTAAATTGTGATTTGAAGTTTTTTTGACCGTTTGTAGTGATTTAATTGATTTGATTTGTGATAAAAGTGGTAAGTTTTCTTTTCGCATTATGTCGGAGTATTGCTGCGCGACGGATTTCGTACTAGAAGCGGGATTTTCAACTCTTTCCTTTGCCAAGAAAAGAGAAATTATAGAATCGGATAGACCGAAGCCAGATCTTAGTTTAGAGCTTAAATTAAAAAATATTACGCGAAAATTCCATATCGAAACGTATGAAAAGTACATTTGGTTAACGGGAAGCTGTAAATTAAATAAGTTATTTTGCTGGCCGTGTCTTTTATTCACGAATGAAAAATCTGTTTGGAATAAAGCTGGATTTAGTGATTTGAATAATTTTACGGGCTCAGCAGCAAAGCATTCAAGTTCCGAAAAACATCTTCAGTCGTTAATTAAATTAGATAATTTTGGTTCTCAGCGTATAGAGTTTATGCTTAGTAACCAGGTGGCAATATCTGTTAGTTTGCATAATGAAAAAGTTGAGCGTAATCGTAATATTTTGAAACGTTTAATCGATACTGTAATTTTTTTGGCAAAACAGGAGCTTCCTTTTCGCGGAAATAATGAAGACTCTTCTTCAAATAATCGTGGTAATTTTATCGAAACCGTAAATTTCTTGAGTTTGTACGATCCGATAATTGAGTCCCACATAGATTCTATAAAAGCAAATGCAGCGTTTTCGGGTTTGTCTAATAGAATCCAAAACGATCTTGTTTCCGCAATAGCTAATGTGGTTCGAAATAAAATCAATTTGGAAATAAAGGAGGCTCCATTTGTAGCTGTAATGGTCGACGAAACGCCAGATGTTAGCGGTCGGGAACAATTAACGATGATTTTTAGATATACAATATCAAATGAGATTGAAGAAAGATTTATCGGATTTTTGGATGTAAGCGCTAATCGTACAGCTACAGCAATAAGCTCTCACATTTTAAAACAATTGCAAAATTTTAATATCGATAAGAAATTAATTGCACAATGTTACGATGGCGCAGCAGTAATGAGTTCTCAAATTCGTGGAGTTCAGACTTTAATTCGGGAAAAACATAAATCGGCAATTTTCGTTCCATGTTACGCTCATTCACTAAATCTAGTATTGTCTAAAGCAGTTGAGTTTATTCCGGAAATTAAATTATTTTTCGCGCACATCAATAAAATCGCATCATTTTTTAATACATCCACTAAAAGGTCGGACCTTTTTGCAAATATAGTAAATCGTCGTTTACCATCGGTTTCCAAAACGCGTTGGCATTATCATTCGCGTATTATTAACGTTATATTTGAACATAAGCATGAAATTTGTACAGTTTTTGAGACAATTTCGAATGGTTCTCAACACTGGGATGGCGATTCCTTGACTTTTTCCGATATATACTTACAAAAATTCGCAGAGTCAGATTTTCAATTATATCTGTTAATTTTTTCTGAAATTTTTTCGAAAACTGATATATTATTTAATATTATTCAGAGCAAAGTGGTAAACATTTCATATGCAAGCCAAAAAATTATTGAATTTGAAAATTGGCTTGAAAATGACTTTTCTAAAAAGTTTGATAATTTCTATTCGACAGTTACAGCAGAATATCAGCCACCACGTAAGAAATGTAGAAATGCGATAGATCCTTTACAAAATTTACGGCGGATATTTCGGGAGATTATAGATGTTATTCTCGGGCAAATTCGAGATCGATTCCATTCGTTTAAAGATCTTTCATTTTTAGAGTTGCTTGAACCGAATTATTTTTCTAAATTCAAGTCAAATTTTCCCGATAAAAATTTTGACTCACTTATTGAATATCACGGTCAATTTTTCGACAGAATAAAGTTGAAAAATGAACTAAAAGTTATTTATTCTTCAGATGAGTTTAAAAACGCGAATCCTAGTAAAATTTTCGATTATTTTCAAAAACGGCCTTATGTCGCAAACGGTTTTAAGCAAGTTCATATTTTAGCAAAATTATTAACGTCAATTCCAGTCACAGTGGCAACTGCGGAAAGGTCATTTTCAACACTAAAGCGCGTTCACACATTTTTGAGAAATCGCCAATCCCAAGAACGACTTTCGGATCTTGCTTTAATTGCGGTTGAAAAGGATCTTCTTATACAAATGCGAAGAGAAAACGATTTTTTTGATAATGTGATTAAAGAGTTTTTACTTAAAGAACGGCGCATAGATTTGGAATACAAATAAATGGCAATGGCGAAAGAATATTTATTTATTTCAAATACCCCTGAATTTTTCTTAGTCTTAATTAACATATTTTAATATTTATTTATCATTTTTTTTATTAGTAATATTTTATTTATTTATTTTTTTTTTTTATTCCGAATATATGTGCCAATATTTTATTTATTTCTTTCCTGATTTCTTCTTTAAGGCTTAAAGCCGCTTGGTATAAATGTTTTTGTGACTGTCCATATTCTATTATACAGTCCATTTTTGTTTATGCTAAATTGGCTTTAGGGCGCCCAACTGCTTGACTATGAAAAATTTCCACTGCACGTCACTGATATCAAGGTCAAGACAATCGGAGCGGTGAAGGTTAAAGTTAATCATATTCGAAATTTCTTTATACCTTTCATTGATGGCATTGTCCTATTGGAGACTTCCGATGTTCTTGTCTGTTACACCATTATTATTTTTTACATTCATGATGTGTTCGTCACTTGAGTACTATTCAACATTATGTACGAGTATTTGCCTAAATCCCAAAATCAATATAGTGATAATTTATGTTGTATTCATGCGCACCTATTGCACAATGCAGAGGGAGTTTCCCCATGAAGGAGCACCACATAAAATCAAGCTACTATAAATTCTAAAATATGCACACATAATAAAATAAAAGGGACTTTTCCCTTCGAAAGTCCCATTTTATCCTTAATACTTTGATTAACTACACTTTCCTACTTGTCTTTCGAATGCACTTAGAGCAAACATCTTATTGAAAGATTACGTAAGGTAGTTGTCACTATAAATTTGCACGTTAAGCCAACCGTACGTCCGTATTTCCACCCGATCCCATCGTCTCAAGTCGAAGAGCATCTCTTCATCGTTTTGTTCGTTCCGAACATATATTTCTTAAGGGATATGATGATGCATTCAAATCTACTAAGTGCAAAACTTTTCTATAAGAAACTGTCATTTCAATATCAGTAAGGGTACGAGAGTTAGTACCAAAAGGCTAGCCGAAGAGATTGTTTTGCCTTGTTCAGTTAGGGAATAACAATCTAAACACATTACTAAATTGATTACCCAGTCCAAAATAAACAGAGAACGAAAAAGAAAATTTAAATTGATCATTTTACATTCTAAACGGCTGTAAATTTAATTTATCAAATAAGTTGAGAACCACTAGACGCGTTTTTTTGTACTCGAGTACAGGTCAATTCGGGTTAGTAACACACAATTGCAACAATGCGTCAACCAGAATTAACTTGGATAGCTCTACGGGTTGATAAATCTGCACCGGATAGATATGTCACGAGACGGCGCTTGCATCGCTAAATGGCGAGTTTTTTTATGGAAAATTAGAAATTTTCGTAGTTTTATTAAATTTTTGATATTAAGTTAATTAGTAAATACAATACATCGTAGATTCCCGAATATGATCCATATTTTTAATCTCGCGGGTACAGTAAAAAATGTTGAATAACCAAATTGACGCCAGGGGTCCATTGTGCTTTGATACTTAACCGAGTAGTTAACGCGGACCGTTGTTTTGCACGGCGCTTAACCTTCACCCGAATTAACCCTACTGGAGTACAAAACTACGGTATAAAAACGCCTCCTGTGCTCGAAAGTGAACCAGATAACTCCTGGTGACAAAATTATTGATAAATGTCTACCAGTATACATATAACGCTTCCAAACGCACGCTTTCATAAATAAATTCCCCAAAAATGTAGTAGCATATTTGCCCTCATTTCGAGTGAAATTTCTCGAAATCTGTCCCAATGCTAATCGAAAATTCTATAAAATTTTTAAGTTGCTTATGTGTGTTGGTGCTCGATCTGACAGGGCATATCAGGTGTCAGCTGTTAGTTCGTTACACAATAAATAAATTTATTTGTATTTTATATGTATATATTTTGACGAAATAAAAATGATGCATTTTTAAGTTTAACTTTTAAATGTCTTTATAAAGAACTCTTGTTTATTTTTTCCTTTTTATTTATAACTAACACAAACTTAAAAATAAACAAACAAATGTTTTTTCATAGAAACCTTAAAAGATATAAATGAATTAGTAATTTCATGTGTTGACATACGTATTTTGACAAGTATGTAATGCTAAGGAAACAAAGTTTAAACTTAACAAAAGTAAAGAAATTAAGAAGGATTTAGGAAAATGTATAACCTCCTTTGGCTTCAATAACTTTCTGAAGGCGTCTCGGTACTGAGTCCACTAAATTTTGAAGAATCTCTGGAGATATCTCTTTCCAAAGGAAAGTGACCTCAGAAATTGTCTCCTCTCTGGTTTTATTTAACGAAACTGTTCTTTTGCGTTTCAAAAGAGACCAGACGTTTTCTATAGTATTTAAATCTGGACTTTAAGGTGGCCAGTCCAAAGTGGTAACACCAACATCCTTCAAAAAGTTAGTTATCATCCGGGATTTGTGGCATGGGGCATTATCTTGTTGCAGGATAAATGATTCCCCAATAAGCGTATCTCCGGAAGGAAAGGCATTATCATTTAGGGTACTCAAATATTGACGTTGGTTCATCGAGCCGGTAATAGGAACCAAGTCACACAGCCCATTATACGCAACACATCCCCAAAGCATAACAGATCCTCCACCATGGCTCAATTTTTGACAAACGGCTCGTCTTTTTTGTCTTACTACCTTTGGCAATCTTACACGAAATTTGTTTTTTGATGAGTTATACTCAAAGGAGCTTTCATCTGTCCATAGGACGCTTCTTCAAAACTACTTAGGCTTGTGCAGATGTTCCTTTGCGAAGGCCAGTCTTTTAAGCTTGTTTGCCTTTGATATGTACCGCATGTCCTTAGCTTTAATTGTCTTAAAATCACCTTACTTTAAACGTCGTCGGACAGTGCGCTCACTGATTGGATTCTTGACCGTCAAATTCCATTGATCTGCAGCAGATTGAGGCTTCATAAAAATATTTTTTTTTTAAATTCCCGTAGAAGGACTCGGTCTTCAGTGGGCGTTGTTTTGCGCTTAGCACCTGGGGATCTCCACTCTGCGGATTGCTGAATAATAATTCGGAGGGTGTTGATTTGGTCGCTAAATGAGAAGCTCTCGCGAAAGCCGGCTTGTTCATCATTCAATCTGCAGCCAACTGTTTGTTTGATCCGGTTCAAGATTATTTTTGCCATCAGTTTGGAGACTACTGGGAGAAGACAGATCCCACGCCAATTACTGCAATCCTTCAGGTCGCCTTTTTTCGGAATCTCAATAATGACGCCCTTGTTTCACTCTTTAGGGAGAGTTTCGGTTTCCCAACACTCTTGGATAAGGGGGAGAAGAATATCCGCAGTAGCATTGGCAGCCGCCTTGAAAAGCTCCACCGGAATTTTATTTATCCCCGGGGCTTTACCCGCATCCATCGATTTAATAGCCGCAGTTACAGTCATTTCCACAAGACCGTATACCTCACAAAATAAAAACAAAATGTTACAAGTAAGAAATTTTATTTTTTATTGAAAGTAAATACAAAATACATTTTCGCAATTATATTTAATACATGGTCCAATCGCCGTCACTATTGATTATTGACTGGCATCTTCTTCGGGGGCAAAGACCTTTTCCATAGTCCTCCGCGTGGGCGCCCCCTGGTAACGGCAGTGTATCAATTCGCTGACGGCCAATGTCTTAGCGATAAGACAGTTTGGAAAAGGCAGATAGCTGTAGCCTGAATGGCTGACAAACACCTAAGCGTCTCAGGTCTAGTAGGATGGAATGACTTGCGTAGTTGGACCTGCTACATAGTTGTGTGGGCTCCAGCACGTTTATTAAACCATCTGAAGCAGCTATCTCCGAGGCCATCCCCTGAATGGGGTTAAGCGACGTGCTGACAACTCGTCCTTGTAAAAACCACTCCATGTCAAGAAACCTGGAACAAAAGCCTCGGATTGGACGGATCAACAACGACGACCACGCAAACGAATAAAGGATTATTCTTTCGGATCCTGGAATGTACGCTCCCTGAACAAACCGGGGGCCGAGAAGGCCCTCCTTCAACAGGTCGAAAAGTACAAACTGAGCATTACTGCAGTCCAGGAAACAAATTGGCTTGGCAGCGAGATTAATGACAAGAAATCGCACACAATTTTTACAAGTGGCAAACCATCGGGCCGCAAGGAGTTTGGAGTAGCATTTATAGTGGACAATCACCTCAAACCGCATATTACTGACTTCAAACCCATAAATGAACGGCTGTGTGCGATTCGCATCAAGACTCGATTCTTCAATCTCTGGCTCATCAATGTGCACGCCCCCACTGAAGTTAAAGAAGACGCAGTAAAAGACGAGTTCTACGCCCGCCTTGAAACTCTCTTCGACTCACTTCCAACAAACGACGTCAAATTGCTGCTGGGAGACTTTAACGCGAAAGTCGGGAATGAAAGTTGGCATCGGGGGACCTCTGGAGGCCACAGCCTCCATGAAGAATGTAACGATAACGGCCAGCGACTTATCGACTTCGCCTGCAGCAGGAATCTAGTCGTAAGCTCTACGTGTTTCCCGCATCGACGCATTCACAAGCAGACCTGGAAGTCTCCAGACGCACATACCGTCAACCAAATTGACCACGTCCTCATCTGCAGGAGATGGGCGTCTAGTGTCATGGATGTCCGCTCCTATCGAGGAGCAAACTGCGACTCAGATCATCACTTGGTGAAGACGACCTACAGATGTAGAATTTCCTCAGTGCGCCAGTCAAGAATCAGCCCTCCCAAAATCTTTGCGGTTGATAAGCTTTTGAGTGATGCTACAGCGGTGGCGTATACTACCGCCCTTGAGGAAAGACTATCACCTATGCTACACAACATCAGCAACACAGGCGTCCATGGGTTCTGGGAAGAACTCAAGGGTACCATCAAGGATGTCGCAGAGAAGGTCGTGGGATATAAAGCCCGGCGAGCGCGAAATTACTGGTTCGACGAAGAATGCAAAAATTCACTTGACGCGAAAAACGAGGCCTACAGACAATGGATTCAACGAGGAACCAGAGCCAGAAGAGAAAAATATGACGAGCTACGGCGAATATCGAATAGAATAATTAGACGTAAGAAACGTAAATACTTTGACGAGCAGTTGCTGAACATAAACGAAAACTTAGCTAATAGGAACACCAGACAAGCGTACAAACTAGTAAATACAATTAAGAACGGCTACCAACCCAGGACCAGCCTTTGTAAGGACAAGGATGGAAACATCATCAGCGACACCGATGGTATTAACAAACGATGGGCCTCTTATTTTGAAGAGCTTCTAAACCGACCATCTAACATCCCCACACAGGAAGCTCTCGATGATATTGTTGATCTAGGCCCACCCATTCAACCCCCGACAGTAGAGGAAGTTGATCTCGCGTTGCGGTCACTAAAACGAAATAAAGCGCCGGGCGCTGACGAGATCCCAGCTGAACTGCTAAGATTCGGTGGAACGAGTCTAGTTGATGCCATACATCAATTACTCCTGCGAGTATGGGAGAACGAGGAGATCCCAGACGATTGGCGCAGAAGCATCATCTGTCCAATTCATAAAAAGGGAGATAAATTGCGGTGTGAAAATTACAGGGGCATCTCACTAGTTTGTACGTCCTATAAAATTTTGACGAAAATTCTGGAAAATAGAATAAAACCGTACGCAGAACGAATCATTGGCGAATATCAAAGCGGTTTCAGACCTGGTCGCTCCACAACCGATCAGCTCTTCTCAGTCAAACTGATACTCCAGAGGTGCTGGGAATACAACGTAAACGTATACCAAATCTTTGTCGACTTCAAGCAGGCATACGACAGTATCGATCGTGGAGTACTGTACAACATCATGCTGCAATTTGGTATACCAGCAAAATTAGTGCGACTGACAAAGATGACGATGACCAACTCCGTCTCACAAGTCAGGATCCAGAATAGACTTACTGATCTATTTGAAACACGCACTGGTTTGAAACAGGGCGATGGACTGGCACCGACGCTCTTCAACCTAGCACTGGAATACGTTATTCGGGCCATGAATATGGACAACAGCAAGACGCTTCTCATCAAGTCGACACAATTAGCAGCGTACGCCGACGACATCAACATCATGTCCCGAAGATTGGCTGACGCAGAAGAACTTCTGCATACGCTCGATACCGCTGCAAAAGAAGTTGGATTACGTATTAACGAGGGTAAAACTAAAATAATGATGCAATCGGTGACAAGGACACCTGCACAACCGAGCATCAACGTGGGGGACCTCAACATCGAGTTCGTGAACAACTTCATCTACCTGGGTTGCAACCTGTCAAGGGACGCCAACGAAACTGACGAAATCAAGCGACGGATACAGTTAGCTAATAAGACTTTTTTCTCGGTTCTCCCCATAATGAAATCGAAGCATGTGCACAGAAACACAAAGCTCCGCGTGTACAAAACCATTATACGACCAGTGCTATGCTATGGCTGCGAAGCATGGACCCTAACTCAAGCCTCCGAAAACATGCTAGACACTTTCGAACGTAAGGTTCTACGGCGAATTTTCGGGGCTGTTTGCGATCGAGATGGATGGCGCATCCGGTACAACCATGAGTTGTATGAAATGTACGATGAGCTGCAAGTCTCGAAAATCGTCAAACTACAACGACTTCAATGGGCAGGGCATGTACAAAGAATGGACGATGATCGCATGCCTAAGAGAGTAATGAATGCAGAACGAGTCGACGGAGCGAGACTGCGAGGACGACCGAGATCTCGTTGGGAGAGCTCAGTAGGTGTGGACGCCGCGCAGCTGCTGGGCTCCCAAAATTGGAGGACGCGGTCACGTGACCGAGATAATTGGAGGACAATGATCCAGGCGGCCAAGGCCCGACGTCGGGCTGTCGCGCCACGATGCTGATGATGATCTTCGGTGACAACTTTCGGCCAATTTTTCCGCGTAGTCTGTCGATAAGTTCGCCTTAAATGTGCTTCTCCTTTTATTTGCTTTCCTTGAAGCTTCTGCTTCATTAATCCCCAAACATTTTCAATAGGATTGGCATCCGGCGATTGCGAAGGCCAATCAAGTACTTGAATGTTATTTTCTTCTTTCCAGCGTGTACACAACCGTCTTCTGTGTTTCGGATCGTTATCTTCTTGTAGAAACCAATCGGTGTTGTCGTTGCCATATAGCATCCTAGCAGACTTCAATAATCCTTTCTTGTACAAAATGATCATCAAAATATCAAAAATATCAATGATGGCCTTATCCTGGGTTTTTGAAGTGCTTCGGGTTTTACCCCTACCAGGTAGATCGTCTACATTTCCAGTATCTTTAAAACGCTTTATCCACTTATTCACAAACTGTGTCGAAACTTTCAGGTACTTTCCGGCCGATGCAGGTGTCATTTTTGGTCCTTTCGGATGACTTACTGAAAAAACACAGCTTCGAATCGTTTTTTGTAAAACGCACTCATTTCACTTGACGTCTTATCACTCTCCTACTTGAACTTAGAATGACCAAATTTATAAAATACAATGCGAAAAAGAGGAAAAATGCAGGTAACTAAAAGTCCCCCACCACTCTTTGAGAAATGGTGCATTAAAAAGTTACAAAGTATACGCTCTTGTGGAAATGACTGTACTTCCAGCTTAGATGGTGGGCTGGTATCAACTCTGACTATTTGCGCAATAGCTTCTGCTACTAATGAATATGCATTCAAGGTCCGAAGGTGTTGTTGAGGATCTCAATGGAGTGTTCTCTTCATCTCCGCAGTTGGTGTTCTTCGGTTACCAGTAGAGACCCATCTTTATCTTTCACAGGCTGTTCTGATGCAAAAGATTTGCCAGTTAATGTCTTGATAAGCTTAAAAAGGGTTCCACTGTGACCGCTGTAAGCCAATTCCGCTGCCTACTCAGCTAATGCGTTGATGTAATTTCGCTTTCCCCGTTCAGCTCTGAGTTGGTCTTTAACTCTCTTGCGTGCTGAGATTAGAGACCGTGTAGAGTCACTAATGAATGGTCTCCTACCGCGATCCAAACGACTCGCAAATGTTACGCCACACGAAATGAATTAGTCTTTAACGACATCTATCATCAATTGTAGGAGTCTCACAAGGTGGTGGTGCAATAGCTCTCTCGTGCAAGGTGGTGGTAAGCTTTTGCACATTAAAACGTGGCAAGATTCATGCATTTTGAGGGCCCTGGATCGCTGGCGTTCCTAAGCGTATTTTTGCGATAACAAGTTGGTGGTCGCTGTCAACATCAGCACCTCGCTTCGACCCGACGTTCAAGAGAGAGGTCCAGGTTGTTAAGTGGCAGCGTTTGTGCTTGAACAGGGTACCGCCAATGACGAGTTGAAGAGAGTTGCAAAACTCTACGGACATCTCGCCATTTTTGTTCCTTTTGCCTAGTCCATGATTGCCCACTAGGTGCTCTAAGCCTACCTTGTCAGACCCAGCTTTGGCGTTGAGATCCCCGTGATAATTTTTATCTCACATTTTGGAGCCTTGTCAAAGGTGTCGCCAAGCCATTAATAAAAGGCGTGCTTAGCTGATTAATCCGCTAGTTTAGTCGGGTCGTAGCACTGAATTATTGTAATGTTTATTATCCTGGTTTTGAATCGGGCTATGATGATACGGTTGGAGATGGGATTCCAGTCAATTAGAGATAGAGGCATGCATCCGTAGTCAATAGGATTCCGACGCTTGCGACTCGAGGTGACGTATCGTCTTCATTTACAGAGTAGAGCAGTACTGTTTGGGACCTTGGTGATAAAGTCGTTCCCGATCAAGGCCATCTTGTTTCACTCAGTCCTAGTATAGCGATGTTATATGCGTTTTTCCCGTCCGATTTCAGTGAGCCTCGCTCTACTGCACTCTCCCCACTTCGTTCGAACGTTCCAAAAACCGATCGTGGTCTGTTGTTTGTAGCCAAAATTCGTTGCCGGTGAATCAGTCCTTGGTATCCGAGGCTCGTTTAATGTTTCGAGTGTAAATTGATTTCAGGTACGCAGGTTACAAGCCTACATGCCCAATCTTAGGGGAAGGGTTGCTTTTTTACGTGTCATAAGAGTCGCCGGGAGCTATTTTTTATATAGCGCAGAGGTACCTCTCCAATGATGTTGTTGATCGCGCGCTATTTTGATGATCTTTCAGCTGGTGTGACGTGTAGGTGTTCTCAATACTATGTTGCGACTCCACCGTTCGCCTACTTCCTGAGACGCATTGCTGTTTTGGCCATTCAGGATGATCATCGTTATGTGCATCTACCAAATGTTTTAAACTGCAAAACTTGCCTGGCTTGGTTAGGCGTTCCAGAGGGCGGCCACGGGGAGGACTCTGGAAGAGGTCTTTTGCCCACCGATTTCACAAGCCCTTTACAAAATATCGCAAAAAAAAACCCAAAAAAACCAGGCCGAAGCTTCGCTTCCGTCTTAATTCGTACTTGTCACGTACATATTTCAGACAGACGGACAGACAGACAGACATGGCTAAATCGAATCAGGAGGTGACCCTGATCATTTATATATATACTTGTACATTGCTATACCTCCGGAGCCTCCTTTAAGGTGTTACATATTTCCGTAGTGACAAAAACAATATTCCCTATGCTAAAAGTCTAGGGTATAAAAACAACAAAAAGCCAACTAAGAACTGGCAACGAACATCGACCGGCTCATGCCTTTTCTTAGTTTTTCTTTTGATTTTTGCTAATGATAGGTTAGAGGTCCCGTCACTAAGCTACAGCAAGCCATCGTCCCTTGCGCTGAAGGACTTCTGTTCATTACCGAAGTGTTGGGGAAAATATATGCCAACTTGTTATTATTCGATTAAAACTAGAATAAAAGGAATGTCTGATTTATTTTTAAAATGTGCTTTAACGCTCTACTAATACCTACCAGAGAGAAAAATAAATAACCAAGTAGACTATGTAAACACCTAGTAGAGCGCTAATGTAGAGCTTTACCAAAAAATGCCCTACAGAATCTATGCCGAGTTTATCCAAGCAGCGACAGCGCCGCGGTTTACAAATTTAATGCAATCTCGCCGCGGGAGCCACCGCTGTTTGTTCTACGAGTATTGTATTTAAATTTAATGTATCGTACCGCAGGTGCTCCCGCAGCTTCTAAACTTGGCCTTACGTAGAGCGAATTTATGATTTAGAGACACATTCTCGTGTAAACGTCTCTGGTAGAGCAAAGTTTTTTTTTTGTAGAGCTCTACTATTTTTTATCTCTTGTCGAAACGTAGCTTTAAAAAGGACGACTTCCTTTCATGTACCGTGTACATTTGAATCTTAATCTACTTTATCCAAAGAAAGTATAAAACTCCGGAGATAGAATTTCTTGGTCGTACGGAACAATGGTTACACATGGAGTACGATTGAAGAAAATTTTGTAATCCTATTATCAATTACTGTGATTAAGGAATAAAAGTCATTCCGAGAGAGGACATTTTATTTGGTTTGAAATAGTTTAAGAGATATAATGGGGGGCTTGAAAGTTGAATAATTTCGTGAAATGTATTTTTATGAGTCTAGTATGGATAAATGTAATTTTCACTGCCGCGAACCCAAAGAACCTCCTGTTGTTGTTGTAGTAGCGATGCTTCGAATACTGCAGTTCTTCTTGCATCGATGGGGTTTGTAGCTCTTGGCCGTAGAAAAACGGGTCGTTCCGGTACGAAGAACCGGCTGCCGCAGGAACGAACCGGCGCCGCTGGAAACTTCATCCTTAAACGAAGGCTTTATTGAACCGGTCGCTGGTAAGAATTTTATCCGACGAGGTTAATTCTGTCGTTGATCATGTTTTAATGTTGCCTTTCCCTTGTGGTGAGGGGTGTAAGAGTAGTCGCAATCTTTCCTAACTTGTCGAAAGTATGCGGCCAAATGAGCGGGTGGTGCAGGCAGTGTTGTTGCAGCACAACCTAACTCCGATACCATTAGTTGCAAACTATTATATAATATCCTCTCTCTAGTCTAACTTAACTGCAATGGATTACAACACAAAATTGTAAAAGTGACAGCATTTATGGACAAATATCGAATTATGATTGGTGCCATTCAAGAGACCAAACCGAACTCCAACTCGTCTTTCGATTCCCATGGCAGCTATAACGTTGTTCGTACGAACCGTGTGACCAACATCGCCTGGGGACTCGCACCCATAATTCATCAGTCAGTGCAATACTGCGAACTAGCTTTATGACAACATTCTTGAGCTGCAGGCAATAGCCGTATAATCTGGTAAGGTAGAGATTGAAATCTTCAAAATCTAGATTCCACCGGTGTCTAGCTGTTCCTCCGGCTACAAGGTCAACATAAGTTTCATACTCACTGGCCAACACCGTCCAGTGCTTGGAGACTTCAGTGCTCATCATGAGCTAAGGGACTCAAATATAGCCAATGATGAATTTCTTTAACGGAACAAATTGACTCAACCGAGATGTGTCCATTAAATTACGACGCTCCCACCCGCATTGCCGGTACGTATTTCAGCTTTCCTGACATCTCGATTGTTAGTGCCGGCCAGTCTTATTACCAACACTCATTGAGAACCCATCCTCACGCTGTCTTTCGGCCATTTGCCGGTCATTAACAGACTCGACAAGCCTTGCAGTCTATTTCCTGCAAAGTATCGCACTTTTATGAGCTTTAATAAAGCTGATTGGGACAGTTTTAGGCACACCAATGCAGCTTTTGCCGCCCTCCCGACACCTTCAGAAGTGCGTGTTGCCGATTCGACCTTCAGGCGGTACTGATCAAAGCGGCCGCCATACGTATTCCTGTAGGACGAATACCAACGCTTAGGCCTAACTTCTCCACATCCGCAGCCAGAGTGACCGACGAAAGAGACCGCATCAGCAGCGAAGACCCCAGTGATCCAGGAATTAGAAACCTGAACATCCAGATCAACATGCAAGTAGCTGAACACAAACGCTCAAACTGGAGGACCCATCTTAGCGGCTGCAATCTTAAATCCGGAGTTCCCAGTCAGAGCCCTCACTAATCCATCGAATAATAAAGGGAACGTTGATTGGTGACCCCAACCTCAAATTCGCACACTATTTCAATAGGCAGTTTGTCGATCATCTTGCTCCTGACGAACTTAAGCGCATAGTACGTCGTAGGATCCACAACATTACTATTGACCGACGCTACAATTTACTCTCAATCAAGAGGCGGTAACAAACAAAAAAGCGAAAGGTGCAAAAACCGTAAGACCGGATGATATCTCGATGTTGATGCTAAAGAATCTGGACGTGCCGGGCATAGAGTACCTAACGACCACTAAGGATCTTTCACTCTAGTAGTTAGTTGTTTCCGAGATATGGAAGACTGCACGGGTGATACCCATACTAAAACCTGGGAAGAAAGCAACAGGTGCGGAATCATATCGCCCTGTTTCTCTACTTTCACTTGTTGCCAAGACGCTTGAAGCGCTACTCTTGCCATTGCTCACGTCCCATGCTCAGCTCGCCAACCATTAACAAGGTTTCAGGAGTATGCAAAGCACTATGGCGACTTTCAATGCAATCACATCTCAAATTCATAATCATAATAAAGAAGAATTAAACAGGGCGTCCCGCAGGGAGGATTCCTCTTAACTACGTTATTCAACATCTATCTGTTACGACTCCCTACACCCCCAGAAATACTCCAACCCATCACTTATGCAGGTGACTGTTCAATCTTAGCCGCCGGTAACGACATCACATTGATGTTTGCAATGATCAAATGATCAGCAGTTACCCTGACGTACTTAACGGATTTTTCATCAATGAAAACTTGTTGATCTCAGCGCCAAAATCATCTGCCACATTGTTCACATCTTGGACCAAGGAGGTGTAACAACAGCCCACCGTTAATCATCAGAAAAATCTTTAGGTTATCTTGGATAGTATGCACAATACTTAGTGGGCTGCTACCGAAATGACCACTCGAACCACCAACTCATGGACAAAACACCGCCTCCGCGTAACACCAAACACAATCCTAAGGGATCTTGAGAAACAAGTCGAGAGATTTTAAAAGGAGCCATTCGACGAAGCCGCCTCTAGAACTGCTTTAGCCACCTTACACAGCGAGGAAGTCCAAAAATCTATTGCGGAACTAGACTCCAAAATTACTTATAGTTATAGACCGACCACCTGCCATTTCTCCTTTCGGAAACAATCTACCAAGATCGACTCGAATCATGCTTGGACAGCTTCGATCTGGCTGGTGCTCCCGCCATAATTCGTACTTGTCTCGCATCGATAACGACATTTCAAATGTATTCAGCTTGTAGCGTAATGATTCGTTTACACACCGTTCCCACAAGAAATGGGAACGACTGAAATGCTCCTGAATTCATGTTGGCCATGTAAAAACAGAAAAGTATTTTTTTTGTTGTTGGTGCTTTTCAATGCAATTTTTCAATGTTCCGTGTTTTGTTCAATGTTCACGTTGTAACGAAGCATTACACCTCATGATGATGATCACATCTTTAAATGCTCACCAGCTCCCACCTCACTAGCATCCAGTGCTCTGTGGAAGGCTCCCATCGAAGCCGCTAAATTTCTTGGCCTCGATATCGTGGAAGAGTGAGCCGCTGCCGGCATTGAGAGAAGGCCTGGACCGTGGATCTGCTGCTTATGTGACAGAGTGTTGCACCCAAACGCGACTACAGTGAGATGCAATTGCTGCAATCAATGGTGCTACCTAAGATATTGCTCTGAACTTACCCATCACAGGCACTGGAATCCCTACTTTACTGCCAGTCAGTGTAGGAACAGAGGACAACAAGTAGCAACCTCGTCTAACACGCCTCAACATCCAACACCATCGAGCGCTCAGACAGGTTTACAGCCATCCCCGATGACTCCTGCTAACCGTTCCCATAGGATTTCTCAACACAATCATACGCCATCTTCAATACGGTCTCACTCGTCCAACCCAACTGCAATGGGTTGCAGAACATTTACATCCCACCGGTATCCAGTTGTCTCTCAGGATACCATGTAAATATCAACCATCTCCTTACCGGTCAACATCGCCTCCTGCTCGGTTACTTTAATGCTCAGCATGAACTCTGGCACTCCAACCTTAACAACTAGGCCAAAGGAATCTCAATAGCTGAACAGCTTAATGCCTCCGATTTCTGTACCCTAAATGAGGATATCCCCACTCGCATCGCCAGTACATGTTCCAGTTCTCCAGACATCACGCTTGTCAGTGCTAGCCTCATAAAGGAAACACAATGGGAGCCGGTCCTAACACAATCTTCAGACCAGTTACTAATCGTGATAAGACTTGACAAACCGACAGACATCATATCTGCCGAACACCGCACGTTTGCCAATCACAATAAGGCTGATTGGAACGGTATCACCTCCTATAACAAACGCTAAATTCCTAGATTTGCCAACGCCAACCGACGTTCGTACAGCCGAATCCAACATAAGGAAAGTCCTGAACAAAGCGGCTGCGAACATCATTCCTGCAGGACGGATTCCAAAAATCCGGCCTAACTTTCCAACCACTGCCGCACAGATTCGCAGACGAGAGAGACAGCATCAGGAGCGTAAATCCGGATGACCTCAGAATCCACGAGATGAACTGCGAGATCCATAGACTAGTAGCCGAACACAGGAGGTCAAAATGGAGCACCCATCTGAATAACAATCTAACCACAGGGTTGAGCAAGTTATGGTCGACTGTCCGTGCCCTTTCCAATCCACCAAAACAGAAAGGGAACGTCGCCATTCAGTTCGGTGAAAATTCAACAAGTGACCCTACCCACTGCGCAAGTCGTTTCAATAAACAATTTATTGAACACACCGCACCAGACAGACTTAAGCGAAAAATTCGTAGGAAAATTCCCAACCGAACCACAGACAGCATACTTGTTTTCACCACAGACGAAGTAGTTGCAGCTATAAGGAAGACGAACAACTCGAAACATTGGGACCAGATGGCATTTCAATGAGTATGCTCAAACACCTAGATCTGCCAGCCATCAACTATCTCACGTCTACTTTCAATGTATCCATGTCCTCGCTGATCGTTCCAGAAATTTGGAAAAAAGGGAGAGTCATCCCAATATTGAAACCTGGGAAGAAAGCGACACTCGGCGAATCCTATCATCCTATAACTCTCTTGTCACCAGTTGCCAAAACGCTTGAAGCACTAATCCACACTGTTCTTGCGGCTCACCAGCACGGCTTCCGAAGCATGCACAGTACGACCACGGCCTTCGATGCCATTACATCCCGCATCCATAATGGTCTCAACAAGGCTCGTCCATGTCAAAGAACAATACTGGTGGCGCTTGACCTGTCGAAGGCCATCGACACTGTCAGCCATTCAGCACTTCTGTCTGACATAAACTGTTCACCGCTTCCGACGCGAGCAGTGAAATCGATTGACAGTTATCTCGCTGCCAGGCAATCCTATACAGAATTCAGGAGCAGCAAATCAAAGGGGCGACCGGTAGCGCAATGTGTTGAGGCATCAGTCTCATGTTTGACTACCGGCGTTTCGGGTTTGAATCCCGTCCACGACGACGTTCGTGGCCATGGATGTGCAGGAGGTGCATGCTGGCAACTGCATTCTGCGAAACCAGCTTATGCCAACGAAACGTAAACTGGGCCACATGGAACACTTGACGCGCTATGCCCCACAAGGGGTTAGGGCAATTGAGTAAATCAAAGCTTAGGAAGATTAAACAAGGTGTACCTTAAGGAGAAGTTATATCTCCTACCTTGTTTAATCTATACTTATCAGGACTCCCAACACCACCTGCAGGGATGGACATCATCTCCTACGCTGACGACTGCTCCACTCTGGCAACAGGGAACAACAAAGCGGATATGTGCGAAAACATCAACGGTTATCTTGAAAAATTTAACTCGTTCTTCATAAGCAAGAACCTAACCGTTTCAGCATCTAAATCCTCGACAACCCTATTTACCACCTGGACGAGGGAGGTCAAGATGCAGTTTGAAATCCTGGTCGGCAATCATCCAATTCCTACTATGTTAATTGCCTTGACCCCTCCAGGGGCATGGGCGCGTCAACATCTCTAGCATTTCTATGCTTTGTTGACGTTTCAATAGCATATCTACTTTTTCGGAGGTGCAGTTGCTAGCATGTACCTCCTATCCGCGCCGTCTTTTATACTGACAAGCTCGGAGCACTGTGAGAGTTCTATTAATACTCACAGGCAGTTTTTGAACGCGCCGAGATTTGATCTCCGAGCTCTAGATTAGTATCGTAGAGCGGTGACCGAACGATCACGGCCACCGAGCGCGACTATAAGCCATCCTAAAATCCTAGGAGTCACGCTGGACAGCATGGCCACATCATCACTCCATGCCTCAACCGTGTGTGACAGGATGCATAGTAGGAATAAAATCCTCAAAGCCTTGGCCGGTAGTAGCTGGAGCAAGGATAAGGAAACTCTACTGGTCACATATAAAGCAGTCGGAAGATCAGTGCTTAACTATGCGGCTCCTGTGTGGTCGCAGAATTTCTGTGACATACAGTGGAAAAAGATTCAGGCGTGCCAAAATGCCGCTCTCCATACTATTACTGGCTGTCTCCTGATGTCACCCCAGGACCATCTACATCAGGAAAACAGGATGATGCCTTTAAGGAACCACAACCAGCTTCTTGCCAAGCAATACCTGGTGGGTTGCTACCGAAGTGATCACCCAAACTCTAACCTCATGGACAAGATGCCGCCGCCCAGACAAGTCAGGCGCGACTTAAGGGACCTAGAAAGGGATGTCCAGAGGTACAAAAGGGTACTCTTTGATAGTGGCGCACACAGGTCGGCCATCGCAGCGATACATCAGGAGGAGGTTCATCAGTCAATCGCAGGTTTAGGCCCGAATCCAGTTCTCTCGTCCATACCACCAATGATATCTCCGTAAGGGGAAAGACTTCCGAGAGCAACGAGAACGACACTCGCCCAACTTCGGTCAGGCTGGTGTTCACGACTAAACTCCTACCTAACCCGCATCGACCAGAACGTCTCAAACTGTCCTGCCTGTAATGGAGCCCTTAACGACGTAGACCACATCTTTCACTGCCCAGCTGCAACCACACCCCTGACTCCCAGATCACTGTGAGAGAACCCAATAGAGGCAGCTAACTTGCTATCCCTCAACACAGGGAATGAAGACGAACCGTAGGCATGTAACCAACCAACAAACCGAATTCCGACCATTGCTACAACAACAACAGCAATTCTATCAAAAGGCAGATTAACACTAAAACAGTAATATCAGCTGTCTATTTAGGGAAGCCTCGGGAGCCGTGTTCGTTCGATCATCTCTCTACGATTTATCTAGAGAATGGAGGTTCGATTCTCGGCGCGAACAAAAACTGCCTGTGGCTACTAATAGAACCTCGACAGCGCTCCGAGCTTGTCAGTATAAAGGCGGCACGGATAGGAGGTGCACGCTAGCAACTGCAGTTCCCAAAAGTAGATATGCTATCGAAACGTCAACAAAGCATACAAATTCTAGAGATGTCGACGCGCCCATGCCCCTGGAGGGGCCAAGGAAATTGTCATTAACAACACATGGACATGGATGTAAGCTCAGTTATTATTGTTTGTGTATCGAAAGGCTTTGAATATGCAAAATAAAACTTTATGATGATGATCTATTTAATTTTAAGATATCCAGAGTATAATTTTCGATTTTCAAAAGTTAAGAGACACGAAGAACCAAGCCCGTGAATTATCGGCCATAATAGTCCGGCTTTGAACATGACAAAAAAAATTACCTCTCAAACTAATTGATTTTTAGGGAGTACTCGTAATAAAACACTTCCATTATAAATGTTTTATTGCGTTTGAAGTAGAGCTGCGACATCGACCTCGAAACATCGATGTTTTCAACATCGATGTTTTGAGGAAAAACAATCGATGTCGATGAAAAATCGGTTAAAAAACATCGATGTTTCCGAAACATCGATGTTTTATCTCGGTAGAATTTTGTAGATGCTATGATATGATAACTTTGCTAAGAAATTGCTTAAATTCAAGAGAAAAATTGGGTGTTAAGAATTCCAATTAAGTATGTATTGCAAAAAAGTTGCAAATAAAAAAAAATAGTATGTATTTATTCCAGATGCCAAAATGTTGAGTCTACTGTCTGCAAAAACAGTAGTTTTTCAAGCTTGTCCCCTGAGAGAGAGCTTCTTCTGCTGGAAGCAATGTTCCCTGTAGCAGAGAACACTCTCTCAGAAGGGACCGAAGTAGCCATAATGGATAGGTATTTCATGGCAGTCTTCATTAGTGCCGAATTTCTGGGCACGTACCCCTGTTCCCATCCGTCCAGGGGGTTTTCATTCAACCTGGAGACTAGGCCTTTTAAATACAGAGACAATTCTGCGGGCATTTGGGCAGTATCGAGTTCGTCTATTACTCTGGACCTTTTTTTCGCTTTCCAATTTTCTTGCACTAGTTTGTGATGGTCTTCCCAAAGGTAGGTTCTTAACGATATTTTGTGTTCGATGTCGATGTTATTATAAAACATCGATGTACAAAAACATCGAAGCCAAAACATCGATGTCGCAGCTCTAGTTTGAAGTACCCAGACGATTGGCTGAAGGTGGGACGGAGTTTAGTATCGATTGTCATTGCTCTGGATCAGAACCATTTATTTTATTTACTTTTCCAATTTTCAATATATTCGAATGCCGCAAGTTATATCTATATATGATATTTATATAAATATATATATTAATATTTAAGACTCTAATCATCATGTATTTTTTTCATATTCCAACGCTTCTGATTTGTATCCTTATTTTCACGTTGAAGATTACTTATGTGAATCAAGCTCGTTAAGGTTTCCAGACAAACATTTTTTAATGGAATTCGCGAAATTTTCGTATTTCACGCTGAACAATTTTAAATGCGAAATAAAATGCGAAGCCTGTTCGAATAAGGACGACAAAAACTCTTCCATGGATATTAAAAATTCAATGAAGTATTAAATTCAATTAAGCACATGGATGCAGACAAAAAATCGCCCAGAGTGTAACAGACAATGGTGTCGTACTTCATACTTGATTTATGGATGAGGTCAGATTTCAAAATTTTAAAAATCAAAAATTAATGGGACAATGAAAATCATATTTAAATGTAACGCAATTGGAGGCTTAATTTATAATGGTTGTATGTGATGCCTTTGTGCTTATTTTTATCACTCTGCAGGATGCCGGTTATACCTGAAAAACTTTGAGTGCACTAAAGATTTTCTCTGCGAATTCCCAGCGGTTGCTCGGTCCAGGATTAGGTTTCTTGGGAATTTGATCGTGAGCTCCGTTGATATTAAGAATGGGCCCACAAAGGACCTACTGGGACTGCGTCTTCTGCTGACGATAGAAGAGATTTCATATATACTCTTTTATCGTGTCGCACACTACGCTGAACTTCTCGAGCTTTCTGACGGTAAAGGAGTTCGATGCTGCTTCGATTATCATCTGATGCTGCACCGAAACGAACCTTCTGTTTTCTTCTAACAATCTGCTGCCATGAAGCGTCGGAAATCCATCCTTATTCCGTCTAACCGGGTTTGTGGCAAGGATGGTATATGCGCTATCAATGTACGCATTTTTTATGGCATCCCAGTTTTCATTTATTTCACTACACATTACTCAGCAGCTTTTTACGCAAGATGGTAGTTGAACTGTTGTAAGATAGCTGGATTTTTTAATGAAGCTGAACTGAATTTGCAGAACCTGGATCTTTCGTCGCTAGGACGGTGCATGGCTACAATACGCAATCGAGCATTAGTGTCACCAAACACTGTCGAACTCGAGCACGTACCTTGTACAAATCTCCTCTGAATAGCTCAATACACTCACTTCACATAAACGTGAAGAAAGCCATTCCACTTGTACCATGTTCGAGATCGAGTTCGACAGTGTATGTCTCTTCCCATCACAATCCCGGCACCCTTTTTATTTCTCACGTCCAGGAGGCAACTATTGAATCTATTACTAATGGGAAAATGGTCGATCTGGTTTTATGTTCTGGGCCGCTCAACAGAGGACCAACTGATTTTGTGGTGCTCTTTATGCTCAAACATAGTACCATGGGTGAAGAGACAGTGAAAGTTGCAGAGCTCTACAAACCTTTCACCGTTGTCGTTACGATCCCCAAGACCGTGTCTCCCTACCGCATGACCCATAGTTATCCGCGCCAACTTTTCCATTCAAATCCTCCATAACCATTATAATGTCAATTTGGGTATACTGCTTTGGACGGCGTTTGGTTCTTCGTAGAAGGAGCCTTTCGCAAAGACATTGTCGGGTTCAGTTGGAGCATAACATTCTATTATTGTGATGTTTCTCATTCTGGTCCAGAACCTAGCGGCAAGGGCGCCGCTAGAAATTTTTCCAAGGGGGGGCAATCATTAAAGAAAAAAAATCATCTTGCAAGGAAATGCGTATTTTATTTTTTATTCATAAATTCAGTTTTAGTCAAAAATGAACAGTTTTACTTCTTCGCTTATTTTAGAAATTAGAAACGATAAAAAAAATTTTTTTTTATCATTCTATGTGTAAAGTAACTTCATTCTTCTGCTGTTTGTTTTACTTATAAAGGGCCTTGAGCAATATTTTCTAGCCTTATTTTTAAAGCAACATCCACAATTAAAAAATTTCGCATATATTTCTTGTAATGGCGGAATCACACACATGCCAGGTACATAGTTGGCCATAAGTACCCTTGCGAACCACAGTCAGTGAATAAAAGCTCCTCCCGAGCGGAAGAGCAAGGGGGAAGCAAAACTCTGCTTTTGTGTTTGTTGTTTTTCACATGCACAAGCCATATTTAATTGTCGCCCTCGATGAACATCTCGATGAATCAAAGTTTGTCACCATGGCATGATGAAGGAATCACAGGCCACATGTACGAGGGCGGTTCAAATATGATCGAGACAAACGCTGTAGATGGCGCGCCTGTATGTTTTGAAGGTCGCGGCTTGAGTATGTGATAGCTGGGTCCCTTACGAATAGTGTGGCACAGTTTTCGTCGCGAACGCACGTTTCACGCGCGTGCTACGACCATGAGTGAACATCAAGTGCCGACCGCCGTTGCGCAACGTATTGTCGTCGGTGTTGAATCTTTGACCTCCGAGGGCTTCTTTCAGTGGTCCAAACATGTGGTAGTCGCAGGGTGATAAATCCGGACTGTAGGGGGGCTGTTCTAGTACCTCCCACCCCAATTCTAATATTGTATCGAGCGTGAGATGCGCGGTATGAGGACGCGCGAAGTTCTACAGTTTGGGAACCGATCGCGCCGTTATTTTGCGATATTGAAGGTGTTCGTGGATGATAGAATCTACACTACCAATACTTATGCCGACTTCAGCCGAAATGTTTCGAACATTCATCCTACGGTCCTCCAAAATGAGTTGTTCTACGCGGCGAATGTTGTCTGGTGTGATGCTGCTTCGCGGTCGACGATCATGCGCCTCATTCTCGACGGTTTCGTGGCTATCTTTGAACGCTTTGGCCCATTTAAACAAAGCAGACCTTCTCAGGCACTCACTACCGAACTGATTTCGCAAACGCCGAAGAATTTCCGTGTTTTTAACGCCTTCCCACACCAAAAAACGAATGACAATACGTTGCGCAACGGCGGTCGGCACTTGATGTTCACTCATGGTCGTAGCACGCGCGTGAAATGTGCGTTCGCGACGAAAACTATGCCACACTATTCGTAAGGGACCCAGCTATCACATACTCAAGCCGCGACCTTCAAAACATACAGGCGCGCCATCTACAGCGTTTGTCTCGATCATATTTGAACCGCCCTCGTATATAGTAAGAGCCTTCACTTCAAGGAAGAAATAATACAACTGGGGTTTTTTTTTTTATTTTGCATTATTAGTGTTCTTTCTATAGTGGGGAGATATATTTAGGATAATAATAACTAATTTCCAATAGTATTGAGTGTCTGTGACTTGAATATTTCCGCAGTTGTTCTGAAATTGTTTGTGCGTGTTTGTTTAAAAATAGTGAAAATCACTACACAATTTGGCAGCAGAGGCGGAAACGTGGTACGAAATGTGGAAACTTTCCGAGATTGCTCCCCAAGAAATCAATGAGTTGAAATTCATTGACCTACTTCAGCATTCAAAGGACAACTTTCCTGGAATAACAGAAGCCATCAAAATTGGGCTGACTCTACCGGCTACAACATGCACCGTTGAAAGATCTTTTAGTACGTTGAGGAGAGGTAAGACATGGCTAAGGAGTTCAATGGGGCATGACAGATTGTCGGGACTCTGCATGATGAGCGTTCATCGGAAAAGAGTTCTTGGATGTAAGGCATTGACGCGGTAATCGACGAATTCGGTCGTAAGTCAAGAAGAACCCAATTTTTATTTAATCAATAATTCATGTTATAAACAATGTTTTTTCAAATTCATAGTTTATGTAATACATCGTATATTTTCATTTCATCTATATTCTTTATATAATATTACAAAATTATCAATAAAATGGTTAATAAGATTTTGAATTCTACCGAAAATTTTGATTTTTACTTAACATAAGATTTCATCTAAATCCTAGGGGGGGAGGGGCAAGTGCCCGGTTTGCCCCCCCCCCTGCCGGCTCCCATGCCTGGCGGTCATGATTCTGTCGGAGACCGGATCAGAAGATAAAAGGCAGTTTCGTGCGGCTCTGGTTAAAAGGAGCCCTACAACTGACTAACAACCACTACCGGTAGCCCTAACGGAGTACTAAATTAAGTACTCTCCGTTGGAGAGATAAATTCTCTGCTGTTCCACCATCTTATCTGACTCCCAAGATGTTTAATTTATACCGCAGAAATTCACTCTACAAATAATTGAAGAAATCGTGCGTTCTGGGGACATTTTGTATCATTGTCCAGAAGAGTACGCACATTCCAGAATTCAATCTTTGTCGTAACCGTTGAGTCAGTCATTATCCGAGGCATAGTTGGCGTTTCGTTAGCATATAGAAGATTTCAGATAGTGTAAGTTGCTGGCATACACATCTTTTCCTTTGTTTGCCGGTTTCTACGATAGGCCGACAAAGGGAAAAGCCGTGGTATTATTCTTACGCCCCACAATACATTGGGAATGTTTACCTCAACCAAATCATCGCACCGCCATTACAGGCGGCTAGATTTGGTTAGCAATGATCAGCTACCGTTCCAGGGGGCGCCCACAAGGAAAAAAGGCAGGCGAGATTCTGAAAAGACGCAAAAGAATCTATTCAGAGACACCTCGTCCGACACATCATCATCATCATCGTGGCACGACAGCACGACGTCAGGCCTTGGCTGCCTTAATCGTTGTCCTCCAATTATCTCGGTCACGTGACCGCGTCCTCCAATTTTGGAAGCCCAGTAGTTGCGCGGCGTCCACATAAACTGAGCTCTCCTAATGAGATCTCGGTCGTCCTCGCAGTCTCGCTCCGTCGACTCGTCGTGCGTTCATTACTCTCCTTGGCATACGATCATCTTCCATTTGTTATGCATGCCCCGGCCATTGAAGTCGTTGTAGTTTGACGATTTTCGAAACTTTCAGCTCATCGTACAGTTCATACAACTCTTGGTTGTACCGGATGCGCCATCCATCTCGATCGCAAACAGCCCCGAAAATTCGCCGTAGAATCTTACGTTCAAATGTGTCTAGCATGTTTCCGGAGGCTTGAGATAGGGTTCATGCTTCGCAGCCGTAGCACACTGGCCGTATAATGGTTTTGTACATGCGGAGCTTCGTGTTTCTGCGCACATGATTCGATTTAATTATGGGGAGAACCGAGAAAAAAGTCTTATTAACTAACTGTATCCGTCGCCTGATTTCGTCAGTATTTGAAGTCGTTCACGAACTCAATGTTGAGGTCCCCCACATTGATGCTCGTTTGTGCAGGTGTACCATACTTGTCGTCGATTGCATCATTATTTTAGTTTTACCCTCGTTGATACGTAGTCCAAATTATTGAGTGTATGCAGAAGTTCTTCTGCGTCGGCCAGTCTTCGGGACATGATATTGATGTTGCGACGTACGCTGCTAATTGTGTCGACTTGACGAGTAGCGTCTTGCTGTTGCCCATATGCATAGCCCGACTGGCGTATTCCAGTGTTAGGTTGAAGGGCGTCGGTGCCAGTCCACCGCCCTGTTTCAGACCAGTGCGTGTTTCAAATAGATCAGTAAGTACATTATGGATCCTGACTTGTGAGACGGAGTTGGTCATCGTCATCTCTGTCAGTTGCACTAATTTTGCCGGTTGTACAGTACTCCACGATCGATACTGTCGTATGCCTGCTTGAAGTCGACAAAGATTTGGTAGACGTTTACGTTGTATTCCCAGCACTTCTGGAGTATCAGTTTGACCGTAAAGAGCTGATCGGTTGTGGAGCGACCATGTCTGAAACCACTTTGATATTCGCCAATTATTTGTTCTGCGTACGGTTTTATTTTATTTTCCAGATACTATAAGTCTAGGGTATAAAAATGAAAAAGCCCGCAATCCGAGGGTTTTGTAGCAAGTGCTTATTTTGGGGGGCACAGACCTTTTCCATAGTCCTCCGCGTGGGCGCCCCCTGGTAACGGCAGTGTATCAAATCGCTGACGGCCAATGTCTTAGCGATAAGACAGTTTGGAAAAGGCAGATAGCTGTAGCCTGAATGGCTGACGAACACCTAAGCGTCTCAGGTCTAGTAGGATGGATTGACTTGCGTAGTTGGACCTGCTACATAGTTGTGTGAACTCCAGCACGTTTATTAAACCATCTGAAGCAGCTATCTCCGAGGCCATCCCCTGAATGGGGTTAAGCGACGTGCTGACAACTCGTCCTTGTAAAAACCACTCCATGTCAAGAAACCTGGAACAAAAGCCTCGGATTGGACGGATCAACAACGACGACCACGCAAACGAATAAAGGATTATTCTTTCGGATCCTGGAATGTACGCTCCCTGAACAAACCGGGGGCTGAGAAGGCCCTCCTTCAACAGGTCGGAAAGTACAAACTGAGCATTACTGCAGTCCAGGAAACAAATTGGCTTGGCAGCGAGATTAATGACAAGAAATCGCACACAATTTTTACAAGTGGCAAACCATCGGGCCGCAAGGAGTTTGGAGTAGCATTTATAGGGAACAATCACCTCAAACCGCATATTACTGACTTCAAACCCATAAATGAACGGTTGTGTGCGATTCGCATCAAGACTCGATTCTTCAATCTCTGGCTCATCAATGTGCATGCCCCCACTGAAGTTAGGGAAGACGCAGTAAAAGACGAGTTCTACGCCCGCCTTGAAACTCTCTTCGACTCACTTCCAACAAACGACGTCAAGCGACTTATCGACTTCGCCTGCAGCAGGAATCTTGTCGTAAGCTCTACGTGTTTCCCGCATCGACGCATTCACAAGCAGACCTGGAAGTCTCCAGACGCACATACCGTCAACCAAATTGACCACGTCCTCATTTGCAGGAGATGGGCGTCTAGTGTCATGGATGTCCGCTCCTATCGAGGTGCAAACTGCGACTCAGATCATCACTTGGTGAAGACGACCTACAGATGTAGAATTTCCTCAGTGCACCAGTCAAGAATCAGCCCTCCCAAAATCTTTGCGGTTGATAAGCTCTTGAGTGATGCTACAGCGGTGGCGTATACTACCGCCCTTGAGGAAAAACTATCACCTATGCTACACAACATCAGCAACACAGGCGTCCATGGGTTCTGGGAAGAACTCAAGGGTACCATCAAGGATGTCGCAGAGAAGGTCGTGGGATATAAAGCCCGGCGAGCGCGAAATTACTGGTTCGACGAAGAATGCAAAAATTCACTTGACGCGAAAAAACGAGGCCCACAGACAATGGATTCAACGAGGAACCAGAGCCAGAAGAGAAAAATATGACGAGCTACGGCGAATATCGAATAGAATAATTAGACGTAAGAAACGTAAATACCTTGACGAGCAGTTGCTGAACATAAACGAAAACTTAGCTAATAGGAACACCAGACAAGCGTACAAACTAGTAAATTCAATTAAGAACGGCTACCAACCCAGGACTAGCCTTTGTAAGGACAAGGATGGAAACATCATCAGCGACACCGATGGTATTAACATACGATGGGCCTCTTATTTTGAAGAGCTTCTAAACCGACCATCTAACATCCCCACACAGGAAGCTCTCGACGATATTGTTGATCTAGGCCCACCCATTCAACCCCCGACAGTAGAGGAAGTTGATCTCGCGTTGCGGTCACTAAAACGAAATAAAGCGCCGGGCGCTGACGAGATTCCAGCTGAACTGCTAAGATTCGGTGGAACGAGTCTAGTTGATGCCATACATCAATTACTCCTGCGAGTATGGGAGAACGAGGAGATCCCAGACGATTGGCGCAGAAGCATCATCTGTCCAATTCATAAAAAGGGAGATAAACTGCGGTGTGAGAATTACAGGGGCATCTCACTAGTTTGCACGTCCTATAAAATTTTGACGAAAATTCTAGAAAATAGAATAAAACCGTACGCAGAACGAGTCATTGGCGAATATCAAAGCGGTTTCAGACCTGGTCGCTCCACAACCGATCAGCTCTTCTCAGTCAAACTGATACTCCAGAGGTGCTGGGAATACAACGTAAACGTATACCAAATCTTTGTCGACTTCAAGCAGGCATACGACAGTATCGATCGTCGAGTACTGTACAACATCATGCTGCAATTTGGTATACCAGCAAAATTAGTGCGACTGACAAAGATGACGATGAGCAACTCCGTCTCACAAGTCAGGATCCAGAATACACTTACTGATCTATTTGAAACACGCACTGGTTTGAAACAGGGCGATGGACTGGCTCCGACGCTCTTCAACCTAGCACTGGAATACGTTATTCGGGCCATGAATTTGGACAACAGCAAGACGCTACTCATCAAGTCGACACAATTAGCAGCGTACGCCGACGACATCAACATCATGTCCCGAAGATTGGCTGACGCAGAAGAACTTCTGCATACGCTTGATACCGCTGCAAAGGAAGTTGGATTACGTATTAACGAGGGTAAAACTAAAATAATGATGCAATCGGTGACAAGGACACCTGCACAACCAAGCATCAATGTGGGGGACCTCAACATCGAGTTCGTGAACAACTTCATTTACCTGGGTTGCAACCTGTCAAGGGACGCCAACGAAACTGACGAAATCAAGCGACGGATACAGTTAGCTAATAAGACTTTTTTCTCGGTTCTCCCCATAATGAAATCGAAACATGTGCACAGAAACACGAAGCTCCGCGTGTACAAAACCATTATACGACCAGTGCTATGCTATGGCTGCGAAGCATGGACCCTAGCTCAAGCCTCCGAAAACATGCTAGACACTTTCGAACGTAAGGTTCTACGGCGAATTTTCGGGGCTGTTTGCAATCGAGATGGATGGCGCATCCGGTACAACCATGAGTTGTATGAAAAGTACGATGAGCTGCAAGTCTCGAAAATCGTCAAACTACAACGACTTCAATGGGCAGGGCATGTACAAAGAATGGACGATGATCGCATGCCTAAGAGAGTAATGAATGCAGAACGAGTCGACGGAGCGAGACTGCGAGGACGACCGAGATCTCGTTGGGAGAGCTCAGTAGGTGTGGACGCCGCGCAGCTGCTGGGCTCCCAAAATTGGAGGACGCGGTCACGTGACCGAGATAATTGGAGGACAATGATCCAGGCGGCCAAGGCCCGACGTCGGGCTGTCGCGCCACGATGATGATGAAATATCGGCACCCTGCTCTCCTTAGTACCATAGATGGATAAAAACACCATAATTAAAATGTCTTTCCCCTGATATACGAGTAGTATCTTACATACCATTTCATATTACGTGATTGTAACGAAACTTAGAACATATTATTGCCTATGGGGTTGGTTATCGTTGGTCATGAGTACTTTTGACCTCGGACGTGTTTAATGGATGCAGGGGTATGCTGACTGTAACTATAGAAATAAACTACTATTAACCTATTTTGAGAAGATATACAAATCTCATTATTTTCCATTTTATGTGCTATTTGGAACCCACCTACCTGTAAGTTTTCATATTTCTAAGTGTAACGGGGTGGGACAAATAATGATCTAGTATTTTTTCCTCCCCCTCTGTCCCCCTTAATTTTAGTGGTATAACAATGAATGGTTATATTGTAGTTGTATTGTTGAAAAATAACTAAAATATGACTCATCGTTGTCGTTATATTCTAACCATGGTTATAATGTGCTACTTGGGATGTGGACCCCCCCCCCCCCCCCCCCTCGTAAAGCTGGCCAATTATGACACATTGTCCCCAACCAAGCTTTACCCTTTCCAAAAATGGTTAATTAAATAACTGCAATTCGCACTACGAAAAACAACATGCAAGTAGTACTCACACCTATGCATGAGGCCGGTGGGTGTATTTCTTGTATGGATAAACTAAACGCCTAACTTTAAATGAAGTACTATTATTAAATATTATGTGATTGTAATGAAACTCTGAAATATTGTTGCGTATGATGCTATTTATCACCGGCCATCGATATTTTGGAACTCCGATGTGCTTGAGAGGTGCAGGGTTGTGCAAAATGCAATTATAGAAATGTACTATTATTAACGTTTTTTGATGAGATTTCAAAATTCTATTATTTTTAGTTTTCCATATTTCTAAGTATAACGGTATCGAAATGCAAGGGGGGGGGGCAAACTCGAATCACATATTTTCCACTCTCCCTATGTTCTCCTTTCTGCAAATTTGAAGAAAATGCCAAAAATGGAATGTACTCGACGGTACCTTTCTTACGATACCCCACTTGCCTATACCAAACGAAAAAAATGTTGACCTTCATTTCGCCTCAATGGGGATCTCCCCACCCTAAAGTTAGTCTATTACGACGCATGGCTTTCTCCAGAGAATTATAATACTTCTACGTATTTGCACCAAATTTCATGCATGCAGCTTCAGCGATTCGTGAGATATTTAATGGACAGACAGATAGACGGACGTTTGACCGATTTCATGAGAATTTTGTTTTTACTTCAAAACCCTAAAAAAAATAACTGCGTTCCTCATCTTCGCAGATTCTCTACATATGTAGCTATATTACAACAACCACTTTCTACATTCGACAATTTTCAACGAAAAAAAAAGTACGAATTAGTGTGTATGATAAATGATTATGTGCTTCTTCGCATTTTTATAAAATGAACTATCTACATGATACATATGTACCTACTAGATAATGTGTCTTGTAGATAATATAATTCTCACGAAACGCAAACAATACCATTGACCATTGACAATTGACATAGAATGCATTACGCTTTATGTGTGTTTCTATCATACTTAAGAATCGAATTCTTATCGGTACAACAATAGTAGTTAACATATAAAAATAAGATATAAAAAAATATTGATAAAATCTAAAGCGTTTGAAATACATTTCGGTCATGCGAAACGTGTTAATTGTGTAAAAAAATTTAGCTACATACTGTGTTATTAAATTGTTCAAATTGAACTAGAAGGATTCTATCTACTTAAATTGAAGACATATTGCAAACCGTCACAATTGCAATAACTAGAAAATCACACTCAAAACAACAAACAAACCTCTACTTGCAACATCAAGGGAAAGGGCTTCACGTGCACTCTCCAAATCTATGCTACCTTCTTCCAGCTGGTCCAGGCTATTGTTGCTCTCCGACGGATCAGCTGATTTCGAGTCACCCCCCTCCGAGTGACCTTCACCCTTTTGCGCACCGCTTGCATCTTTTGACTTTTTACCACCACCGAAACGACTAAACACTTTACTTTTTCGGCGACCCTTACTCGCTCCTGAAGTCGACGAGTTCTTCTCTTCGACACCGTGAGTGCTTGTATTACCCATTTTCACCGAATCTTATAAGACAATTTCGCGAATCGTCCCCGACCACGGACAGTATCGTTCACATACGGAACACCCGCAAGGCAAATAACTGACTAGGTGAGCTTTACTATGCTGTAGCACTGTTCGGTATTACTTCTTGTACATGGCGAATTAAAAAAAGAACAACAGATACTGTGTCTGCAAAGCGTTTATGGCGTTTTTGGAAGACATGTGACTACTGACGGCTGGGAGGTATTGAAACTATTCACATCACAAGGACACTGCACCGAAATTTAACCACCCCGTTTGTCGGACTGATATTCTTCGCCGCTACTTTCACAGTTTCAATGAAGTCACTTCAGTCCACTAACAATTCACTTCCGTCTTTATTACGGTCATCGTCGTTCTCATGGTTCAACAAATTGCAATCACGAAATGCATTTCCCGATGACAAGTTGCGGATGTTGAAGTTTCACTTGCACTACGCGGCAAAACATAAACAACGGCAACTAGGACAAAATCGATTCGAAAGGACTTTTTTCGCACGGCTAACAGCGCAGTACTGAAAGATGCGCGGACACTCAGGGCGCCAGCTCAAATTCCAAATTTCAAACGAGTTCATTAGAATTAGAGATATAATTGTAAATATGTCCGAACAATTATGACTTCATGATCAATTTATAGTCCGATTGCGTTATTCAAAGTTTTGTCTTTAAAAAGCCGGCAAATTCCATTCGATCTAGCATCAGAACAAGTGCGGAAGACAAAGTTGATGAATCGCCTATAGGCAAAAGTTGGGGTCTGGGGAGCCACCGAACATGGATTAGATAGATAGTCACTATGTGGTCCATGTTATTCACTGAGAATTAACATATCATATCACTATGACTCGCCTTGCCGGCTTTATTCGCGTGTTCAAAGTTTTATCAGCGTTTAAACAATTGCGGTCAAAGCTGAAACAAATTGCACCGAGTCCGCTGATAAGAAATACTCGGAGACTATAAACAGAATATGTACTAGCAGAGCGCAATACGAGTGATAAGAGCTCTAAATGTTGAGAATATAGTAAATGATTAATTATTCTAAAGGTGTAGAAGTATGATACATAAACATATAAGCCCCGTTTGATTCATTCGACTCAATTTTCATACAAAACTACTGATCGGTTTTTGATCCAGGTCTCGTACGGGATCACATCTGGATCAGAGTTGAAAGTGAATTGGCTGAACGTCAACTTGCTTCTCGACAAATCACCCCTCTACAACTTTCTATACTGAGATGAGAACTGAGCCCGGAGTTCGCTCCCAGGTTGCGAATTATCTGTATGGTGGCTGTTTGAATTCGCTCGTTACAGATCCAGGCCATTCGATTCATTCTGGATCTTTGTCCGATTGCACCAAACGGGGCTATTTTTAAGTTGAATATGAGAACTAAGTGAGCCAACTGTGAAATATGGATTAAAATATTTCACATATGCACTAATGTATTGATAAAAACGTTCTTCAATAAATATCGATTTGACAATAGTTCGTGTAGACATGCATACATACATATGTATATACATACAGTGTACGCTCTGATGACTGGACACCATCGGGAGTGTTCGCTCAGTCCCGTGCGAAGAAATTTTGGCGCCCCGGGCGAAGATTTAATATGGCGCTTCCATATATACATAAATAGTAGAATATAATATCCCCATAGCATAATTATTTTCCTTTATTATACCCTTCACGGATGTGATAGGGTATATTAACTTCGTCACGAAGTTTGCAACGTACAGAAGGAAGCATCTCCGACCATATAAACTCTATACATTCTTGGTCGGTATGACGAGACGAGCTTTGTCCGTCTGTCTGTCCGGTTCTATGTAAACTAGTCCCTTAGTTTTAAAGCTATCGGGCTGAAATTTTGTACAAAGCCTCCTTTTTATTGCACGCTGGAAATATATCGGAACCAATGAAAACGGACCACTACGTCATATAGCTGCCATAGGAACGACCGGTTCAAAAATTCGTTTTTCTGAGAAAAACTTTTTTATTTATGAAGATATCTGTTTCAAATTTCATTTTAATCAATAATACTTTTAGTCAAATCACATGCCCGAATTTGGTTGAAATTGGACTAGTCTATCATATAGCTGTCATACGTAGGAACGATCGTTCCAAAAGCAAGTTTTTGTTGGAAAAACTGTTTTATTTCCGAAGATATCTTTTCCAAAATACATATTATTCAATCATATTAGCTGCCAAACTATCTCTCATAGGAACAGTGAAATCGGAACAAGTTTTGCTACTAATTTCAAAGTGGCGAATGCACCGTAAGTCACAAAGAAGGTATGATACCCTTCTTGCTTCGCGTGAAGGGTATCATACCTTCGGCAAGCTAGCTTGTTTTGACGTGATAACGTCTTTGAGGAGTATGTCGACAAAGCTCGGGACGGAAGTAGAAATGCTTTAAAATCTGTTTGGAGATCTCAGCGCCCATGTGATAAATTGAATTTCATTTGAAAGCTTATTGTATATTCTAACCAAGCTTTATCCTAAATCCTATCCAATAAATGTAGTCAAAGATTGGCCTCATTTATACCGTGGAACTAAAAAGCGATTTAACTAAATCGTTTTAGTGCTTGTCCTTGTTTGTGGTGTGTTTATACCGACCATACGGAGACGTACTAAATATGAAAGATGTCAGTTGTTGGTTTGTGACTTCGGTGACTTTGGCTTAGAAAATGTCAAGAGGCAGTAGCCTCCTAATAAAAACGCGTTTATTCCGCTACAATCAAAGGATGAAACAAATGCAGAGTTTCAGGAAAGGATGAGGTATTTATATAACATATAAAATATAATTTTCACCAACAACACCATTAGCGAAGACAACAACACCATCTTGTCCCAATTTTTCAGTCCAGTTCTGCCTCGCAAGTGGAGCTAAAATAAGTACCAAAAGTAGCTAATACGACATGTTTATGTTGTCGTGAGTTAGTTCGAATTACTTAATTCTTGAAGATAGTTCCGCGGCATAAACGAGGTCATTGTACCGCTCGCCGCGCCAAGCTTTAGCCAAGCCCCCATCCAATAAATGTTGCTATTACCACCGCATCATTGACAGGAAGCGCTGTAATCGTGTTGATTAACAGCCGCTGATTTTCGTTGGGATGACGGCACAGGCGCAGGATCTATAACTCATGCCGGAGTTTCAATGCCGCATCAGCAGCAGCAGCGGCAGCAGCAGCGGCATCGCCTGTGTCTAGGCTAATTAGAATGCACGCATTTGCGGAATTAGGCCCGAACCAGATTGAACGCAGAAAGCAGCAGCTGCGGCAGCGAACAATAACAACAACATGCAGATCTGATTTCGCCGCTGTCGCTCTGGCAGCATGAAATCAGATCAGCAGATCTACAGGTTGTTGTTATTGTTCGCTGCCTTGCTGCTGCTTTCTGCGTTCAATTTGGTTCGGGCCTTACATTGGAGCAGCAGCAGCGGCAGTAGCATCGCCAGTGCTGGTTTTTTTAGGCAAATTTATAAAATGCTGCTTTAGTGGTAGGATCTATCGGCATGCTGGAGAAACTTTTGAAATGTCAGAGAAAAAAAAAAGAGATTTTAAGCATTAAAGTGTCGAACGCAACATTGACATCAAGAGCAATTCCGACTTTATACCATCTATGAAGCGGAATTTTAATCTCGACTGCGTCTCCGACACCTCAACAACATTGGGAAATACTTGTCTGGATACAACATTAACCAGACATATTACTGTTGAAATATTACGATTCGTATCGTATTTTTCATATCATCGGCCAATACTGAATCGCTTGTTCACTCCAGCGAGTTAAAATTAGAATTACCCTAATAAAAAATAGTACAAAATAAAAAAAATTGTTTAATTTAAATTGCATCGATTCAATGACGTTATCACGCAAATACTTGCCTTCGGCACTGCCCGTCCATTTTTAGGGTTTTGTATAAAAACAAAACCCTTATGAAATCGGTCATGCGTCCGTCTGTCCGTCTGTCTGTCCGTCTGTCCATGAAATATCTCACAAACCGCTGAAGCTACATGCATGAAATTTGGTGAAAATATGTAGAAGTACTATAATTCTCTGGAGAAAGCGACGCGTTGTAATAGGTCAACTTTAAGGGGGGGTCCCCATAGAGGGGAAATGGAGGTCGAATTTTTTTTTTCGTTTGGTATAGGCAAGTGGGGTATCGTAAGAAAGCTATCGTCGAGTACATTCCATTTCTGGAATTTTTTTCAAATTTGAAGAAAGGAGAAAAGAGGGAGAGGGGAAAATATGAGATCCGAGTTTGTCCCCCCCCCCCTTGCATTTCGAGACCGTTATACCTAGAAATATGAAAATTTACAGAAAAGCGGCATTTCACTAGCATAGAAAACTAAAAATAATCGAATTTTGAAATCTCATCGAAAAAGGTTAATAATAGTATATTTCTATAGTTGCAGTTAGCACACCCCTGTACCCCTCAAGCACACCCGAGGTTAAAAAAATTGATGGACAATGATAACCAACATCATAGGCAATAATATCTCTAAGTTTCATTTCAATCACATAATATTTAATAATAGTACATTCATTTTAAATTGGGCATTTTGACACTATCCATACAAAAAATACACCTACCGGCCTCATGCATAGGTGCGAATACTACTTGCATGTAGTCTTTCGTAGTGCGAATTTCAGTTATTTGATTAACCATTTTTGAAAGAGTAAAGATTGATTGCGGGCGGTGATTCTAATAATAATTATTCAAAAAATTTATCTTTTTAGGGTTTTGTTGTATAAATAAAACTCGTATAAAAACAACCAAATGTCTGTCCGCCTGTTTATTGATTATCTGACTAATGGTTGAAGCCACACACATGAAATTCTGTAAGAATGTGTAGAAATGCTATAATTTGCTGGAGAAAGCGATGTGTCGTAATTGGCCAACTGGGGGGGGGGGGGGGGGTTCCACTTAGAAGCGAAATTAACATCGTCTGGTATTGACAGGGGATGGGGTTTCGTGAGAAAGGTAATGTTGAGTACATTCCATTTTTGGTATATGTTTTAACTTGAAGAAAGCGGAACAAGGGAATTGGCATGTAAGATACTAATACATTTTAATTATGATGTTTCTATCCATCTGAAAGGTACCAAGAAGAGCCGGGGCCGATATTTACATACCAAAATAAGCGCTTGCTACAAAACCCTCGAATTGGGGGCGTAGCCCTCTATATTCCGATTTCATTTTATTTGTTTTGGTTTTGTATTACAAATTATTTCATAGTGTTTTACATCAACTTTCTCAAATAAACATCTAATTTCAACTAATATCTCTGTTGATCGGGATTCTTCATATTAAGTAGAACCAAAACCAGAGCGAAGCGTATATACCCTAAACCTTTATAGACCTAGTGGCGATACCAAAAGTGCAAATTGGCAACGACCATATGCATTAAAAGTGAGTTTCCGGTATGGCCAGTTTATAGGGCAGATTGGCGATAATTCAGAAGGATCTTGATAATTCTCAAAATCAACTAACTAACACACACAACAAATATTTGTCGAATTTTTCAAGTCGCTAGCTTCATTCGATCGAAAGTTATCACTTAATTGAAGTCTCACATGTAGGGGAGGGAGAGGTTTCCTTTGTCGGATCTTGTGCATTTTCAGTAGCAACCGACTAGATCCCAGTACAAACATTTGACCAAAATTTCAAGTCACGAGCTACATTTTATCGAAAGTTATCGCTTATTTAAAGCTCCATTTGTAGGGAAAGTAAGGGTTTCGTTGGTCGGATTTTACGTATTTTCAGTAATAGCCAACTGGATCCTACCATACACATTTGACCAAAATTCCAAGTCACTAGCTTAATTTTGTCGAAAGTTATCTCTTATTTTAAGTTTCATGTGTACGGGAGGTAGGGGTTCCTTGGGTCCGATCTGACCTATCTTTAATACCAACCAACTGAATTTCACTTCAAACTTTTTACCAAAATTTCAACTTGCTGGCTTCATTCTACCAAAAGTTAATGCTTATTTGAAGTCTCATTTGTAGGGGAGGTAGAGGTTCCTCGGATTGGATCTTGCCTATTTTTAATACCAACTAATTAGATCTCACTTCTAATGTTCTACCAAATTTCCAACTCGCTAGCTTCACTCTGTCGAAAGTTATCGTAATTAAAAGAATAATTTTTTTTTTTGAATTTGTGGAGGAGGTAGGCGTTCCTTTGATTTGATTATGTCCAATTCATTTATATTCAAGCAGCTTCTTGCCCCAGGGTTACATGCCAAAACTCAGGTGTCTACGTCAATTGGTTCAAGAGTTATATACAAAAAACCTGAGAAGTAGGGTAATACGGGGCTCTTTGTAAAAAGATACAAAGTATCTACACTCCATGCAGATACATCGGAACATGGATCTGTCTATGACTACCGACTGCGTGGAACCTGTTGTGTTGAAGATATCGACGTAAGTTTTATAAAGATCCCAGTATAGTTATACTGGATGAAATCATTCGAAAAAAACACGTCCCACGCTTTCGGTAGGCATAAGACATATCCATGTACCCATGTATCTGGTGGCAGTGTAGATACTCGTCATAAATTCTGCTTTGCATTGTCCTGTCCGCTTGGGCTCCTTTCTCTCGCGGGATCGTTTCGTTTTCGTTTGCAGCGCGTGTGTGCCATATTCACCTCCTCTCGTGCACCCTGTTCCGTCTACCTGTTCTATCTACCCGTTGGTACAGTTTGCAGACTGCAGCCTATCGACATTTCTCTGAGTACGTTTCTGCTAATCGCAATCACGCTTCCCACCATCTTTTCCCAATCGGTCGTGTATTGTGTTTGTGTATCTATTGCAAAATCGCTCCCACACTATCCGTCTCATCCCGCCCCTTTAATCAACAGTCCGGGTCCGGCACACACAATCCGTTTCCCAAGTAACGCGTGCGACTCTATGCGATTGTGTCCGGCAAACAGAAAGGGAAACTAACAAAAGTAAACAAAACATTCCAGCACACGCACAAAGAGAATGCACAAGAAAATTTTTGGAATTTTCGCAGAAGGGGGGGGGGGGGGGCATTTGATCTTCTGCAGACCTCTGAATGTACATCATGTCACGATGAGCTGCCCGGAACTATAACATCCTGCGACGAATATTTCTCTATTTCGGGGCTTGGGAGATTTTAACTCGCGCAGTACGAATCCGCCATTTTGTTTTATGATACGTTTATTGCATGTGTGGTGGGTGCCACATTGTGGGCCAGTCAGACCTCAAATCCCCGCCATTGCAAATGCACAACCATTTGGATAAAATGAACTTCATACGTGATGGCTCTCTCTCGTAATGTACACACTCTCAAATTGCGTCTGCGCATGTCCAAATGTTAGTCGAACTGACTACTTGCTACTTTTTCTGGGACCCTATTGATTCAGATATGTAGTACAACGTGCGCTATTTTATTTGTTTGGATTCCAGCCATTTTGAACATTTTGGAATTTTTGCGGTAGGAGGGCATTTGATCTTCTGCAAACCTCTGAATGTACATCATAACATATAACATCCTGCGACGAATATTTCTTTATTTCGGGACTTGAGAGATTCTAACTCGCCTAGTATAAATCCGCCATTTCGTTCTATTTGTTTATTGCACGTGGGGTGGGAGCCCACATTGTGGACCAGTCAGACCTCAAATCGCCGCCATTGCAAATGTACAAACACAGTCGCTGGATCACCCGATTTGGCTCGAATGAACTTCACCCGCTCTCGCTCATTTTCGGGGGGCGGGAACTATGTACACTCTCTCAAATTGCGTCTGCGCATGTCCAAATGTTAGTCGAACTGACTATTTGCTACCTTTTCTGGGAACCTAGTGATTCAGATAGTACAACACGGGCTATTTTATTAAATGATGAATGGGAATTGGCGGAAATTGAAGGTCATTGAAAGTCCGCCCGTTCACCCGTACACTATGTTATTTCTTGCCGTCCACAACGTCAACCTTTATCGCTATCAAATCAACATCCAAACATGTACACACAGGATCCCCGTAAGCGCGCCGCCCGCGCGGATCTACAAGCAACAGCCATGCACAATGACCACTTCACTCAAACGACATGCACAGCCAGAAAAGAAAAATTTTCAATGGGCTTGTTTCCTCTTCTGACCCCCGAGTAGAAAAACAGACATTTCGTGTGATGGACAAATTTTTAGGATGACCCCCAGCTATAACACATATCCATGTCAAAAAAAAATACCGTTAGTTTTCAGCTGATCGATTTTATTTTTCTAGGAGATTATGAGATTACTTTCACGAACAATCTAGCAAAGCGAGAGTTTTTCATGTTTATTTAATCGGGAGTTATAAATACATTTAATTATTTTATATATGTATGGGAGGTAGGCGTCCTCTTGGCCTGATCATGCTCATTTTCAAACCAACTAACTTGATCGTACTCTCAACATTTGACTAAAATTTCAAGGCTCTAGCTTCATTCTCTCGAAAGTTATCGTGTGAATGGACAAACAGACGGACAGACAGCCAGACAGACAGACAGACAGACATGGATTAATCGAATCAGGAGGAGACCCTGATCATATACAGGGTGTCCCAAACCCCAACGTCAACCCGGAAACCGGTGATAGGCCAAGTGGTGGCAGTTATCAGAAAAGTATTAAAAAAAGTCTCCGTCAATTATTTTTTGACTTATAGACATTCAAAAAAGAATTGAAAAAATTCATAACCTATGATGATTTTTTAAGTACTGTTATTACAAATTTTCATTTTTTTTTAGTGAAGCAACCCTGAGTAACTGTTCTATAAATCACAATCTAAAAGTAAAAAAATTACTGTATTGGTTTTAAATAAAACACGACTTTTTTCCCGAATTTTGTACTCAACATTATCACTTATCCCAACTTCAACTGACTGCACTGTAAAAAAAATATACCACGCGGTTTTGGCAAGTAACTGTAAAAGATGGCGCGTTTTGTCCAGATTCCAAAATGGTACGACACTTCCTATATTATCTCTTAATTGAGGTGAAAAAAAGTAATAATCTCATTTAGGCAAAAGTGTAATTTGTTGAACAAAACCAGGCCGAAGCGTATATACCCTAGACTTGTACAGACCTAGTGGTGACACCAAAGTAATAATTGGCAACGACCATGCATTAAAAGTGAGTTTCCTATACAGCCAGTTTATAGGGGAGGTTGGCACTCATTCAGGGAGATCTTGACCATTCTCAAAATGAATTAACTAACCCAGTCTACAAATAATTGTCGAATTTTTCAAGTCGCTAGCTTCATTCCATCGGAAGTTATTGCTTATTTGAAGTCTCACTTGTAGGGGAGGTAAGAATTCCTTGGGTCGGATGTTGCCCATCATTGCCACCAACCAATTAGATCACCCTACAAACATATAAACAAAATTTTAAGTCTCTAGCTTCACTCCATCGACAGATATCGCTTATTTGAAGTTTCGTTTGTAGGGGAAGTAGGGGTTTCGTTGGTCGGATTTTACGCATTTTCAATATTAGCCGACTGGATCCTACTACAAACATTTGGGCAAAATTTCAAGTCGCTAGCTTTATTTTGTCGTAAGCTATCGCTTGTTTTAAGTGTCATCTCTAGGGGAGGGGGGGGGGGGTTCCTTAGGTCGTATCTAACCTGTCCTTAATGCCAACTAACTCAATCTCACTTCAAACATTTGACAAAAATTTCAAGCTGCTGGCTTCATTGTATCAAAAGTAATCGCTTATTCGAAGTTTCATTTGAAGGGGAGGTAGGGGTTCCTTGGGTCGGATCTTGCCCATTTTCAATACCAATCAAGTAGGTCTTACTAGCAATATTCTACCAAATTTTCAACTTGCTAGTGCCATTCTATCGAAAGTTATCGTAATTAAAATAATATTTAATTTTTTGAATTTTGTAGGGGAGGTAGGCGTTCCTTTGATCTGATTATGTCCAACTTCCCAAAACCTAAGCAGCTTCTCACCCCAGGGTTACATGCCAAAAATCAGATGTCTACGTCAATTGGTTCAAGAGTTATGGAGAAAAAACCTGAAAAGTAGGGTAGTACGGGGCTCTTTGTAAGAAAATTACCGTTAGTTTTCAACTGATCGATTTTATTTTTCAAGGGGAGTATAAGATTACCATCACGAGCAATCTACCTAAGCTAGAGGTTTTCATGTTTATTTAATCGGGAGTTATAAATACATTTAATTAGTTTACATATGTAGGGGAGGTAGGCGTTCTCTTGGCCTGATCATGCCCATTTTCGATACCAACTAGATCATACTTCCAACATCTAGTCAAAATTTCAAGGCTCTAGCTTCATTCTATCGAAAGTTATCGAGCGAACGGACAGACAGACGGACTGACAGACAGACAGACAGACAGACAGACATGGCTTAATCGAATCAGGAGGTGACCCTGATCATTTATATATATACATTGCTATACCTCCGGAGCCTCCTTTAAGGTGTTACATATTTCCGTCGTGACAAAAACAATATACCCTATACTAAAAGTCTAGGGTATAAAAATCAATTTACAATTAAACGTTAGAACTTCAATTTACAACAAATGTTCAAAATGTTTGCCTTCAGCTGCAATGCAAGCACGACATCTTCTTAAAAAGGATCGAGTTATAAGCCGGGCGAATCTTCCGGAACTAATGGCATCAGCGGCTTCCGCAATTTTTCGGCGGAGTTCTTTCAAATTTTCTATTTCTTTCGCGTAAACCTTTTCTTTTACCGCTCCCCAGTAAAAACCAGGAGACCGAAGCGTGTATACCCTAGACTTGTGCAGACCTAGTGGTGATACCAAAAGTACCAATTGGTAACGATCATATGCATTAAAAGTGGGTTTCCTATATGACCAGTTTATAGAAGAGGTTGGCAATCATTCAAGAGGATCTTGACCATTATCAAAATCAATGAACTAACCCATTCTACAAATATTTGTTGAATTTTTCAAGTGGCTAGCTTAATTCTATCTTAAGTAATTGCTTATTTGAAGTTTCACTTGCAGGGGAGGTAGCGATTCCTTGGGTCGGATCTTGCTCATCATTGCCACCAACAAATAAGATCATGCTACAAACATTTAAACAAAGTTTCAAGTCTCTAGCTTCACTCTATCGAAAGTTATCGCTTATTAGAAGTTTCATTTGTAGGGGAAGTATGGGTTTCGTTGGTCGGATTTTACATATTTTCAATATTAGCCAACAGGATCTATTAGCCAACAGGATCCTATTGCAAACATTTGACCAATTTTAAGACGCTAGCATTATTTTGACGTAAGTTATCGCTTATTTTAAGTTTCATTTCTAGGGGAGGTAGGGGTTCCTTAGGTCGGATCTAACCCATCTTGAATACCAACTAACCCAATGTCACTTCAAACATTTGACCCAAACTTCAAGTCGCTGGCTTGATTCTGTCAAAAGTTATCGCTTATTTGAAGTTGCATTTGTAGGGGAGGTAGGGGTTGCTTGATTATGATCTTGCCCATTTTCAATACCAACCTAGTAGATCTTACTAACAACATTCTGACAAACTTTCAACTCGCTAGTGTCATTCTATCGAAAGTTATCGTAATTAAAATATTTAATTTTTTGAAATTTGTAGGGGAGGTTGGCGTTGCTTTGATCTGATTATGCCCAACTTACTAGAACTCAAGCAGCTTCTTAACCCAGGGTTACATGCAAAAAACCAAGTGTCTACATCAATTCGTTCAAGAGTTATAGACAAAAAACCTGAAAAGTAGGGTAGTACGGGGCTCTTTGTAAGAAAATTACCGTTAGTTTTCAACTGATCGATTTTATTTTTCCAGGAGAGTAAAAGATTATCCTCACGAGCAATTTACAAAAGCTAGAGCTTTTCATGTTTATTTAATCAGGAGTTATAGATACCTTCAATTATTTTACATATGTAGGGGAGGTAGGCGTTCTCTTCGCCTGATCACACCCATTTGCAATACCAACCAACTAGATGATACTTCCAATATTTGACAAAAATTACAAGGCTCTAGCTTCATTCTTTCGGAAGTTATCGTGCGAACGGACAGACAGACGGACAGACGGACAGACGGACAGACGGACAGACGGACAGACGGACAGACAGACAGACAGACATGGCTTAATCGAATCAGGAGGTGACCCTGATCATTTATATATACACTGCCATACCTCCGGAGCCTCCTTTAAGGTGTTACATATTTCCGTCGTGACAAAAACAATATACCCTATACTAAAAGTCTAGGGTATAAAAATCGAGGGGATTTAGGTCAAGTGAACGTGCCGGCTACGAAATTGTACCAGACCACCCTATCCACCTCTCGGGATATTCTCGATCGAGGAACTCTCTTACTGTACGGGCATAACGCGCTGGGCAGCCATCGTGCTGATACCACATATTTGCAAAAGTACTGAGTGGCACGTCTTCCAATAAACTGGGTTAATGATTCATTAAAAAATCTAAATATGTCTCGACCCTTAAGTTCTCCGAAAGCTCGAATGGTCCAATAATTTGGAAATTTAAAATTCCAGTCCACATGTTCACTTTAAAGCGATGCTGCGCTCTATTTTGCCGCATTAAATGTGGATTTTCAATGTGCCACTCGTATAAATTGTGGAGGTTAATGTAACCATTTTTAGGAAATGTGGATTCATCGGTCCATAGAATTTTGTCAAAGAATCGGGGATCTTCTCTGTACTCACGCAACATCGTTTGACAAAATTGTACTCTCTGCGGATAATCTCGAGGTAGCAGACTTTGGACTCGTTGAACATGGTGCGGGTGCATCTTGTTTCTCCGTAGAATTCGTTGTACTGTACTTTTGGGTACTCCTGTGCTACATTCAATTGCACGTACTGAGGCACTGGGGTCTTGTTCGACTGCTTCTAAGACTTCCTCCTCGTAGGGCATGATGGAATTTGGCTCTCCTGTCATGTGGTGTGGAGTTCGACCCTCTGAGAATGACTGGTGTACGTTTATAAATATTCGGTGATCCGGATAACGTTCAGCATTTGGATATCTCTCACGATAAAGTCTGGCTGCAGCACTAGCATTGCATTTGCATTCTCCATAAATAAGATGCATGATAGCATATTCCCGCGCACTGTATCTGTATGGCATAATGGCAGTTAAATGCGTCCAATAATCAAATTGTTACTGAATCACTAAATCATTCATAAGGTTACATGTGCTACATATGTCATACCATTTTGGAATCTGGACATAATGCGCCATCTTTTACAGTTACTTGCCAAAACCGCGTGGTATATTTTTTTACAGTGCAGTCAGTTGAAGTTGGGATAAGTGATAATTTTCAGTACAAAATTGGGGAAAAAAGTCATATTTTATTGAAAACCAATACAGTAATTTTTTACTTTTAGATTGTGATTTATAGAACTGTTAGTCAGGGTTGCTTCATAAAAAAAAAATAAAAATGTGAAAATTTGTAATAACAGTACTTAAAAAATCATAATAGGGTATGAATTTTTCCAATTCTTTTTTGAATGTCTATAAGTCAAAAAATAATTGACAGAGACTTTTTCTAATACTTTTCTGATAATTGCCACCACTTGGCCTATCACCGGTTTCCGGGTTGACGTTGGGGTTTGGGGCACCCTGTATATGGTTATGCCTGATCCTGGGATTAGGCACGAAGAGGGGACATCACCGCGATGTCCGCAGGCCAATCGGTGATCGGCGTTTCCTTTGGACGCTTGAAGTTCGATGTCAAGTGTAGACGATTTGAGGATACTCGAGTGGAGACCTGTGTGACGAAAATTTAAATAAATGATTTTAGTTAGTTTTTTTTCTTTGACGTTATAATTTAAATGGTAAAATGGAAAAATACACAATGATGATTTTGATGACAATTTTAAATTATACTTTGGTTAGATTTACCGTTGCTTGTAGTTCGTATTAAATTGAAAATTAAAACAGAAACATATGTTCCTACTACAATTCTTTATTATTCTGCAAATACAGTATTTCGGAAGCAACTTACTTCCTTCCTTCTACATAAGCACTGAAGAAGGAAGTAAGTTGCTTCCGAAATACTGTATTTGCAGAATAATAAAGAATTGTAGTAGGAACATATGTTTCTGTTTTAATTTCCAATTTGAATTATAATTTTGAATAATAGTAGATAAGACGATTAGGAGTAGACTGACTGGAGGACGGCTCGACTGGCTCTTATTTCTCGTTGTCTTCGTTCTTTATAGGGTTTTTCCTTTTTTGCTGATGGTGTAGTGTGTCGGAATGTAGGTAAGTTAAATGATGGTCACGTTGCTCGTGCCGATAGTCTGCTGACGTTGCATAAAATGTTGAATTGATGGTCTTGTTGGAACGTCGCATAAATGTTGAAATGATGTTGGTTGTCTCCTGACGATGCATTGCATCGGTTGTTTGCTCGGATTGGGGTGTTGCATTACATTATGCATACTTTGTGCATAACAATATATATACATTGCTATACCTCCGGAGCCTCCTTTAAGGTGTTAGTTATTTTCGTCGTGAGAAAAACAATATACACTATACTAAAAGTCTAGGGTATAAAAATTGTTTCCCACTTAGTTTTCTTTTCATTCCTTCTTAGTAAATTTCGTGGTTACCCGATCGACCAGCCGAGGGATCGCGCAGTGTATGTGTTTTCGAATAGTTGTTTCATCCGAGGGGAGCTGCACATCCTTTTGCAACAGTGGGATTCCCCATAACAAGTACATATTAGTAACTTTTTATGGAGAGTTTTGAAATTTGATTTTAATGGGCCGAAATCACCGCGAATCATAAAGATTTTTAAACTCTTCGAATAGGCAGCGAATTCTGAAAACCATATCACCAAACCCTCAAAAGAATTCTTCCAAAAAAATTTAACGGATGATCAATTTTGATCTGCCGATATTTTAGTGTGACTTTCGTTCCATCCGTCGGTCTGATTATCGCATGTGAAAGGCTAAAAAATTATACTCGCACTACCATGTCGCATTCGTGTCTTAACCATGTAGTAATCCTACATATTTACGACGATGAAGCCGATAAAATTTACATCGAAAAATTAATTGACAAATTTATTGTGAAAAATTCAAAACGAACAAATGTCTTTCCATTATCAAATAGATTACAGTTGACAAAAAAAGTTTAACTTTCCATTAACATTAACTGGGCCACATGCATCAGTTGACGCGCTATGCCCTACAGGGGGTTAGGGCAGTTGAGAGAGATCAATTACTCCTGCGAATGTGAGAGGGCGTGGCGATCTCGAGGGGGGGGGGGGGGGCTGGGTCATAACCATTTTTCGTACATTTTCGATTGACTGTCGGATTGCCTTGTTCTGTGATTTTTCCGTGATGGTATCCTCACAATAAACTGGCCCATTATTGAAATAACAATTAACGTATCTTTTGCAATTTAAAAAAAATTCCTGATGATAGGTCCACGAACAGGACCGCCCCATAGCCCTTGGTAAAAAAGTCGTCGATTAAAAGCAGGTAAATATTTGATATCGTTTCGAATGTATAGTCTCATACAGTCTATCAAAATAGTCTCAAGATTGAGGGCAATTTTTACTCTCCACGTCTTTAGATAAATTATCACAAAAGATCCATTCAGCTTTGACAGCATCTTGAGGAATCATAACCAAATTAAACGACGTGTTTTAATACCTCATATGACCAATATGGTTAGGACTAATATCACACGGGTTCTCATGAACCGGGGCCCGGGAAATTGACGGCTGTCAAGCATTGTTAAAGGTGCAAAATCGAAGCATGTGAACAGAAACATGAAGCTCTGCGTCTACAAAACCATCATACGACCAGAGCTACACTATGACTGCGAAACATGGACCCTAACTCAAGCCTCCAAAAAATGCTAAACACATTCGAAGCAAGGTTCTGCGGCGAATTTTCTAGGGCTATTTGCGATCGAGATGAATGGCGCATCCGGTACAACCAAGAGTTATATGAACTCTACGATGAGCTGGAAGTTTCGAAAATTGTCCAACCACAACAACTTCAATACAACGAATGGACGATGATCGCATGCCAAAGAGAATAATGAACGGACAACGAGTCGACGGAATTAGACAGCAAGGACGACCGAGAGCTCAGTATATGCGGATGTCGCGCAACTGCTGGACTTCCAAAATTGGAAGACGCAGTCACGTGACGGAGATAATTGGAGGACAACGATCCAGGCGGCCAAGGCCCGACGCCGGGCTGTCGTGCCACGATGATGATGATGATAGTGTACTTTAAAAAAATGTTTATTAAATTTTTCTTTAGGGTATATACTTTTGGAAATGCGGGTCAAAACCAAAAGAAAGTGCGTTATTTTGATCACTATCTAAATTTTCCAGGCGAATTTTTGTTGGAAAACCTAAGATTTGTGTTCAGCGGCCCAAAACATACAAAGGACACAAAAATCGAAAGGTCTGCAAAACTTTCCATTTCAAAACACCAGGGTCCTAAAGTAATAAGCAGAGGCGCCGACTGTTAGAAAATATGGGGGGGGGGGGCACGACAACTTCTCATAAATTTTTCATTGACAGTCGCGTTGCCTTGTTGTCCTTGTGTCCTCACAATAAACTGACCGATTCTTGAAATAACAATTAACTATCTCTTACACTTTAAAAACTTTACTGATGATGGGTTCACAGACAGGACGACCCAATAGCCCTAGCTAAGGTGAACATATACCATCCGGAATTCCTGTCCGGAAAAACTGATCAGGTCCGGCCTTGAGGAATTCCGGATCGTGTATGGTCGTTTCAGGCCGCCTTCAGGCGGCCGGAAGGAAAATCGTTCCCGCCAGGCCTCCACCACAAACGTTCCGGAATTTTTCTCCGGAAAAACTAATCCGGACAGGCCGCCGGATGGAATTGCATGAGGAATTCCGGACAGGCCGCCGGACAGGCCCCTTGAGGCGGCCAGATGGATAATTGTAAATCGATCTTTTCGCCATACAATGAAAGTATCTATCTACTGCATTGAATTATACGGCATTTCACTTTCCATAGCAACGCTTCAGATACATTCGTTTATTGAAATAAACTGCAGTGAAAATTCATCCTAGTCATGCTGCCGGACAGGCAGCCTGACAGGCCTTTGAGGCGGCCGGATGACTAATTGGAAATTGATCTTATCGCCATAGAATGAAAGTATCTATCTATTGCTTTGCCTGTCCGGCCGCGTGACTAGAATTAATTTTTACTGGAGTTTTTTCCAATAGACGAATGTATCTGAAGCTTGGCTATGGAAAGTAAAATGCCGTACAATTCAAAGCAATATATAGATACTTTCATTCTATGGCGATAAGATCGATTTGCAACTATCCATCCGGCCGCCTCAATGGCCTGTCAGGTGGCCTGTCCGGCGGCCTGAAGCAACCATACACGATCCGGAATTCCTCAAGGCCGGGTCTTATCAGTTTTTCCGGAAGGAGTACCGGATGGTGTATGGTGTATTCTATATTCAGGTAAACCGGAAGGCCGGGCCTCATCAGTTTTTCCGGACAGGAATTCCGGATGGTGTATGTTAGGCTTAAGAAAGTCGACGTCTTTAAGCGGGTAAATATTTGATGTCGATGCGAATGTATAGTCTCATACAGCCAATCAAAATGGTCTCACGATTGAGGGGACCCGATTTAGAATCAATTACTTCGTCAAATCTCGAGTTGTACGGTCTCGACCATGCAAATCATCAGCGTTGTATGTATATGGCGTTTGTTGTTTGTTTTTAAGAATGAAGCCAATTTATCAAGCATTTCTAAATGAAACCATAATGCTTTTTTGTTTCATAACACAAAATCAATTAAATTTTAACTAAATTCAAACTCAAATATTTTTACCGTCTACGTCTTACTTCTTAGTTTTATTGTGCACGAAAAATGCTGCAGCCAACGAAAATCAGCTGTTCAGCCCGTTATATACAGTTAAATCTTGAGTGCATTCAGAGCGCTTGTCTGCTCCGTAGCGCTACGACCCCTCCCGCTCGTGATTGCAATCGCTCCAATGATCCCCCACGATCTCTGGGCATGGAGCCCGCTACATTTGACAATTCACAGGTGGTATGTGTGTTGTCACATGAATGACATTTGACTGTGAACTAAAAACGCAAATAAATCCGCGTCTAGATTTGTGTCGCGCAAAAGTAAGTAAAGTGTGGTGTTAAAAAATAATTGCAGCCGTGCCGTCATACTTTCGCGACTCAATTATCAAATATTTGAGGTGTCAGCTGTTTGCAAGGTATTTGATATGTAGCTGTTCAATCACGAATCAAGTTTTGTGTCAGGTAGCGGTTCCTCAAATGTGTAGTGGAGAGGATATTTTGATACATAGCTGCTACATGCTCCCTGAATGCAGCCCGTCTTTCCGCTTTCGTTTGACATACATATTTGAATTATTGAAAACTCACTTTCTAACAAACTTGCAAAATTTTTTTGATGTCAGCATAGCAGTTGAGACTTCGCCGCGATCAGCTGAGCGGAGGCCTGTATATTAAGATGGCAATGGTTCAACTTTATTTGACAGCAGAAGCCGTGTTCGTTGCGCACTATAATCCAGCCTTTAAGATCATTATAGTTACCACAACAGATCCATTAAGTTTTGATAGCATCTTGACGAATCATAACCAAATCGAACGATGAGTTTTAATACCTCATAAGGCCATTATGGTTCGGGCTAATACGACACGGGTTCTCATGACCCAGGGCCCGAGAGATTGACGGCTGTCAAGAATTGTTAAAGGTGCGTAGTGTTAGGCACACGATCGTCGCACATTATTCCCGACTAGCGATCAAGCCATAGAGCACGGAACACTATTTGTATGTATCTTTTTGATCGTCGCCTGCGATCGACACAGAGCCTAGCAAAACGCACTTGAAAGCACAGGATTCAATAGTACAATCCTCATATATATGTCCTTTCTTCCTTCCCTATTTGTTATAGCTAAATACGTGTTTGGTTGTTTGAAAGAAGAAGTCGAGTGAGGATCGCTTTTCTTGTGAATCCATATTTGTCTCTGAAATATTGGAGGGGCGTCGCCCCCCCCCCCCACTATTTGGAGTGAGGGGGCAAAAAGTACCTTGCCCCCTTATAGTCGGCGCCTATTGTAATAAGGCATCCTGGGCTCGTTCGTTAGTGGATGTGACACCACTTCAACACCAACGAACAAGAAAAGAAAACGGTTTGCGGGCTGCACGAGAGGAACACTTCCCTTCCTGCTAAAGTAGCTGTGTTCGAATAGTCTGACGCCGAGAAGTTCTTGGTGGCACTGTATGGTGGGAACATGCTCACAGATATGCTGAACCACATCCACTATCAACTTTTTGTAAAATCTATCGCCAAAATTGGTGATTTTTGAACGTAGCCAAATGCAGGCAAATCGTCAAACCTTGGTGATTTTTAAACTTAGCCAAATGCAGGTAGGTACCGTAACTCCATTAAGTGTAATGTAAGATTATGATTAGATTAGATTTTGTAGTCCGGATGGCGCAACGGTTAGCACGTTCCCCTTCTACGCACTGGGCCCCGGTTCGATTCCTACTGAATGCGGTAGTTTTCGATAAAAAAAGGGGATTTACGTGTCGGACTATGAGCCCACTCAGCTGTTAAATGAGTACCCATTTATGTGGTAAATAGCTCGGTTGAGCGTGTTGCTGATCACACACCTCTGCACAAGACATACCGTCGCGATCTAGAAAATGAGATGATGCTAACTCATCTCGAGGCCATGGTTCAAATTGGATTGTTGCACCAGTTATTTATTAATTTAAGATTAAAGATATATACATAAAGAAGTTTTTTGTTCTTTGTAGGTTTTTGAAATTTTGAGAATTTTGGGAGTTTTTTAAAGCGCTGTATTTTTGTACTTGGGGGCAAAAGACCTTTTCCATAGTCCTCCACGTGGGCGCCCCCTGGTAACGGCAGTGTTTCAAACCGCTTACGGATAAGACAGTTTGGTAAAAGGCAGATAGCTGTAGCCTGAATGGCTGACCAACACCTAAGCGTCTCAGGTTTCGTAGGAATGACTTGCGTAGTTGGACCTACAAAATAGTTGTGTGAAATCCAGCACGTTTATTAAATCAGCTGAAGCAGCTATCTTCCGAGGCCATCCCCTGAATGGGGTTAAGCGATGTGCTGACAACTTGTCCTTGTAAAAACCACTCCACGTTAAGAAACCTGAAACAAAAGCCTCGGATTGGACGGATCAACAACGACGACCACGCAAACGACTATGGGATTATTCTTTCGGATCCTGAAATATACGCTCCCTGAACAAGAAGGGGGCTGAGAAGGCCCTCCTTCAACAGGTCGGAAAGTACAAACTGGACATTACTGCAGTCCAGGAAAATAATTGGCCTGGCCGCGAGATCAATAACAAGAAATCGCACACAATTTTTACAAGTGGCAAACCATCGGGCCACAAAGAGTTTGGGGTAGAATTTATAGTAAACAATAACCTCAAGTCGCACATTACTGACTTCAAACCCATAAATGAGCGGCTATGTACGATTCGCATTCAGACTCAATTCTTCTATCTCTGGCTCATCAATGTGCATGCCCCCACTGAATTTAAAGAAGACGCAGTAAGAGACGAGTTCTACGCCCGCCTTGAGGTTCTCTTCGACTCACTTCCACCAAACGACGTCAAATTGCTGCTGGGAGACTTTAACGCTGAAGTCGGAAATGAAAGTTGGCACCGGAGGACCACTGGAGGCCACAGTCTCCATGAAGAATGTAGCGACAACGGCTAGCGACTTATCGACCTCGCCTGCAGTAGGAATCCAGTCGTAGGGTCTACATGTTTCCCGCATTGACGCATTCACAAGCAGACCTGTAAATCTGTAATCTCCTACGCACAAACCGTCAACTTAATTGACCATTCACTCATTTGCAGGAGATGGGCGTCTCGTGTGATGGATATCCGCTCCTATCGAGGAGCAAACTGCGACTCAGATCATCACTGGTGATGACGACCTACAGATGTAGAATTTCCTCAGTGCACCAATCGAGAATCCGCCCTCCCAAAATCTTTGCGGTTTAAAAGCTTCTGAGCGATCCTACGGCGTGGCGTATACAACCGCCCTTGAGGAAAGACTATCACCTATGTTACACAACATCAGCAACACAGGCGTCCATGGGTTCTGGGAGGAACTCAAGGGTACCATCAGGGATGTCGCAGAGAAGGTCGTGGGATATAAAGCCCGGCGAGCGCGAAATGACTGGTTTGACAAAGAATGCAAAAAATTACTTGGTGCGAAAAACGACGCCTACATACTACAATGGATTCAACGAAGAACCAGAGCTATAGAAGAAATATATGACGAGCTACGGCGAATATCGAATAGAATAATTAGATGTAAGAAACGCAAATGCTTTGACGAGCAGTTGCTGAATATAAACGAAATCTTAGCTAATAGGAACACCCGCTTGTATGGTGTACAAACTAGTAAATACAATTAAGAACGGCTACCAACCCAGGACTAGCCTTTGTAAGGACAAGGATGATAACATGATTAGCGACACCGATGACAATAACAAACAATGGGCCTCTTATTTTAAAGAGTTTCGGAACCTTCCATCTAAAGGCTCAAACAGACAGAACGCGTTATAACGCAGCGCTCATGGAACGCCCCTCAAAGCGGCGTTCGGCGATATTGGCTACGTCACACAAGCAGCGTTATCTGGGCGGGCGATCCATTACTGTGGTTGAGTTTGTACAACAATCATGAGTAGTTCTGATGAGGAGAACGCCGGCAACGCGCGTTAAATTTGTAATTTTGTACAACCCGAAAAGTTGACGTCGCGCTCCGAAAGGTAACGCTGAGTGATAACGCCACGTGTGTGGCAGGGATGACGCAATGCAATGCAATACAACCGTACCGCCGTAACGCAACGGTACAGGAACGCCGAACAAAATTACAAAAGAACCGCGCGTTACCGGCGTTCTCCTCATCAGAACTACTCATGATTGCTGTACAAACTCAACCACAGTATCGGATTGCCTGCCCAGATAACGCTGCGTGTGTGACGTAGCCAATATCGCCGAACGCCGCGTTGAGGGGCGCTCCATGAGCGCTGCGTTATAACGCGTTCTGTCTGTTTGAGCCTTAACATCCGCACACAAGAAGCTCTCGACAATATATTGATCTAGGCCCACCCATATAACCCCCGACAGTAGAGGAAGTTGATCTCGCGTTGCGGTCACTAACACGAAAAAAAAGCGCCGGTGCTGACGAGATTCCAGCTGAACTGCTAAAATTAGGTGGAACGGGTCTAGTTAGTGCTATACATCAATTACTCCTGCGAGTATGGGAGGATGCGGAGGTCCCAGACGACTTTCGCAGAAACATCATCTGTCCAGTTCACAAAAGGGAGATAAACTGCGGTGTGAGAATTGCAGGGACGTCCTATAAAATATTGACGAAAATTCTAGAAAATAGAGTAAAACCGTGGGCAGAACGAATCATTGGCAAATATCAAAGCGGTTTCAGACCTGGTCGCTCCAAAACTGATCAGCTCTTTACGGTCCAACTGATACTCCAGAAGTGCTGGGAATACAACGTACACGTATACCCAACCTTTGTCAACTTCAAGCAGGCATACGACAGTATCGATCGTGGAGTACTGTACAACATCATGCTGCAGTTTGGTATACCGACAAAATTAGTGCGACTGACAAAGATGACGATGACCAACTCCGTCTCACAAGTCAGGATCCATAATAGACTTACTGATCTATTTGAAACACGCACTGATCTGAAACAGGACGATGGACTGACACCGACGCTCTTCAACCTACCACTGGAATACGCTATTCGGGCTATGAATATACAACAGCAAGACGCTACTCATCAAGTCGACACAATAAGCAGCATACGCCGACGACACCAACATCATATCCCGAAGATTGGCCGACGCAGAAAAACTTTTGTAAACGCTCGATACCGCTGTAAAAGAAGTTGGACTACGTATCAACGAAGGTAAAACTAAAATAGTGATGCAATCGACAAGGACACCTGCACAACCGAGCATCAATGTGAGGGACCTCAACATCGAGTTCGTGAACGACTTCATATACCTTGGTTATGTCAAGGGACGCCAACGAAACTGACGAAATCAAGCGACGGATACAGTTAGCTAATAAGACTTTTTCTCGGTTCTCCCCATAATGAAATCGAAGCATGTGCACAGAAACACGAAGCTCCGCGTGTACAACACCATTATACTATACGCCCAGTGCTATGCTATGGCTGCGAAGCATGGGCCCTATCTCAAACCTCTAGAAACAAGTTAGACACATTTGAACGTAAGGTTGTACGGCGAATTTTCGTGGCTGTTTGCGATGGAGATGGATGACGCATCAGGGACAACAATGAGTTGAATGAACTGTAGGATAAGCTGGAAGTTTCGAAAATCGTCAAACTACAACGACTTCAATGGGCAGGGCATGTACATTGAATTTACGGTGATCGCTTACCAAAGAGAGTAATGAATGCAGAACGAGTCGACGGAGCAGGATTGCCTAGACGACTGAGATCTAGCTGGGAGAGCTCAGTATTTGTGGACGCCGAACAGCTACTGGGCTTCCAAGATTGGAGGACGCTTTCACGTGACCGAGATAATTGAAGGACAACGATCCAGGCGGCCAAGGCCCGACGTCGGGCTTTCGCACCAAGATGATGGTGATGATGATTTTTGTATGTAGTCGGTGAAAAAAATAGTTTCACAAGTGTAAATTGAAGGAAATTTAATGCTCTTGAAAGTGAATACAGTACTCTATGTCGTAGGATGCAGCCGTCATCAAGTTAGCATTGGGAAATTTTGTTGGATAAAATGGAAATGTCGCTAAAGGCTTGTTCGGACTGTGCGAGTATTTAGTCAAGTAGCCAGTAATTTAGCTACTAAAATACTCGCTACTGTCAAAAAAATCGTTCGCACTACAGTCGTGTCAAGTACACAAGTGAGTGACGTTTAGAAAAATGAACACTTTAATTTCCTTCACGCCAAATCCAGGTATTTTCGTTGCATTTTCCAATTCAATATACGCGGATTGCTTCATCTGTTTATGTTTGTAATCTGGAAACTTAATATTCCACAAGCACTCGAATTCTAAATATTTCGTTACGAATTTCACAGTCGTTTCTTCGCCCCGGCGCGACATTTTCTTAGACAGGTAATGTATTCGAATAAACAAGTTGACACTTCAATCACTCAAGCTACTGGGATACTTACTACTCGCCCGAAAAAATAGAACAAAATGGATTGATTTGACTAAATCACTTGCTAAACTACTCGACTAAATTTTTGCTGTTCAAACATATTTAGCTACTAAATTACTCGCTACTCGTCTAAATTACTAGCCTAGTCCGAACAAGCCTTAATGGACACCCACAAACAACATTCCCAAGTTCCACTAAATTCGCAATTTTTGTAAGTGACCCCTTTTTTTAGTACCTGCGAATGAACTACATACATATGTACTGAAATAAGCCCCAAACAATTCAGCAGCTGAAAGGCATTGCTTCAGAGCAATACAGCCAATGAAAAAATCTGCTTCAAGTGCTCCTTTTTGCAAAGCTGACACTGTGATCACTTAAGCAAGGGATACTATTTTTAATTATACATCGACCGCTGTGCGCGCATGAAGCTTAAGTATCTGAAAACGTCGGGAAGTATGGAACATCTTATAATTACTCAATTGCCCTAACCCCTTGTGGGGTATAGCGCGTCAACTGTTCCATGTGGCCCAGTTGACTTTTCGTTGGCATAAACTGGTTTCGGAGAATGCAGTTGCCAGCATGCACATCCATGGCCACGAACGTCGTCGTGGACGGAATTCGAACCCGAAACGCCGGTAATCAAACATGAGACTGATGCCTCAACACAATGCGCTACCGGTCGCCCCATTTTTGGATTTTCTCTCGACGGCCCTGATAGATGTTGCCATCTACTATCCGGATTCCGGATTATTGTGAATATATGTATGTACATCTGGAAATCACAGTTCACATTTTTGTAACCACAAATCTCAGTATTGTAGAGCCCTGTTTAAGCCAACTTTCTACTTCCTACGACTAATTTCGAAGTTTCCAAGCCCTCTCCACTATTGGACGAAATTCCATATCCTTTTACTTGTATTTGTTATTTTTCAATTTATAATTTATTATCTTCTGATTTTATACGAGTGTTTCCTTCCAGCCTTAGTACAAAACAACCGCAAAACTCAAAGGTGTGCCTATGCCTATACTCGCCGATACGAAAAACGCCCATCCTCGAACCAAGCGTATTTCCCAAAGCACGGATTTGATACTTTTGACGTGAACTGGAGCACATTTTCAAATATCCTATACGCTGCTAGCATACGCCATATTTTTATTACAAACAAACGAATATTTGAAATATGATAGAAAGGAAATTGGCCCATAAGGTGGAATATGTATGCAAAGCGACGACTACGACGTTGAAAGGTGGAGGATATACATACCGAGTATACCCACGAAAAAAAATGAATCAAAAATAAATTTCAATAATATGCCGCATTATTGAAATTGATTCAGGTTTCAGGTATCCTGGACGTAGCTCTAAGGATCAGGCACGTAGCATACAAACTATGACAACAACAGGTGGCTCTAGTTCCTAGTCCAGCAATACATATCCTCGACATTCGTTTTGTTTCCTTTTATGACGAATGGCATCATTTTTATGTATTATGTAGATATTTCATGCCGTTGATTAAAAATTTCCACTTTGTATTTGAAAATGTACCATTTTTGTGGTTTTATTGAGAGTTTTTTTGTTGCGGGCATTGTAAAGTATGATGGCTGTTATTGGAAATGAAATAAAAATAATAAACGGAGATAGACCCAACAAAATTAAAAATTAAGTAGTCCAATGAAAATGAATGAAATGTTTATGGACGCGTGCGGTAAGATGGAATAGAGTATTGCTGTATCCAACCCACCCTTAGGGATTGAAAGTTTGAACCGAGGTGATTCAATTTTCCAGGGCCGTTCAAAGGCTAAGGCGAAACAGGCGGTCGGCTGGGGCGCCGACTCTGGAAGGGAGCCAAGAGGGCGCCGAAGAGGGGGCAGAGAGGAAAGTTAAGCTTGAGAGTGAATTTTGTCAATTTAGAGCTGAATGTAATACAATTCCAATTTGCGATCTATCAGTTCGAAATCGAATTTGAACTATGAAAATCACTCATATGTAGTTTAAATTTACACCCGTGAACAATCGAATGTCGAACCTTAACTCCCTCTAAAGCTTTTTGACATGGATATGTCTTATAGCTGGGGGTCATCCTAAAAATCTGTCCGTCACACGAAATGTCTGTTTTTCTACTCGGGGGTCAGAAGAGCAAACAAGCCCATTGAACATTTTTCTTTTCTGGTTGTGCACGTCGTTTGAGTGAAGTGGTCATTGTGCATGGCTGTTGCTTGTAGATCCGCGCGGGCGGCGCGCTTTCGGGGATCCTGTGTGTACATGTTGGGATGTTGATTTGATAGCGATAAAGGTTGACGTTGTGGACAGCAAGAAATAACATAGTGTACGCGTGACCGGGCGGACTTTCAATGACCTTCAATTTCCGCCAATTCCCATTCATCATTTAATAAAATAGCCCGTGTTGTGCTATCTGAATCACTAGGGTCCCAGAAAAGGTAGCAAGTAGTCAGTTCGACTAACATTTGGACATGCGCAGACGCAATTTGAGAGAGTGTACATAGTTCCCGCCCCCCGAAGATGAGCGAGAGCGGATGAAGTTCATTCGAGTCAAATCGGGTGATCCAGCGACTGTGTTTGTGCATTTGCAATGGCGGCGATTTGAGGTCTGACTGGTCTACAATGTGGGCCCCCACCACACGTGCAATAAACATATAGAACAAAATGGCGGATCTATACTAGGCGAGTTAGAATCTCTCAAGCCCCGAAATAAAGAAATATTCGTCGCAGGATGTTATATGTTATGATGTACATTCAGAGGTCTGCAGAAGATCAAATGCCCCCCTTCCGCACAAATTCCAAAATGTTTAAAATGGCTGGAATCCAAACAAATAAAATAGCGCGCGCTGCACTACATATCTGAATCAATAGGGTCCCGGAAAAGTAGCAAGTAGTCAGTTCGACTAACATTTGGACATGCGCAGACGCAATTTGAGAGTGTGTACATTACATAGTTCCCGCCCCCCGAAGATAGAGAGCGAGAGCCATCGCGGATGAAGTTCATTCTATCCAAATCGGGTGATCCAGCAACTGTGATTGTGCATTTGCAATGGCGGCGATTTGAGGTCTGACTGGCCCACAATGTGGGCCCCCACCACACATGCAATAAACATATCATAAAACAAAATGGCGGATTCGTACTGCGCCAGTTAAAATCTCCCAAGCCCCGAAATAGAGAAATATTCGTCGCAGGATGTTATAGTTCCGGGCAGCTCATCGTGACATGATGTACATTCAGAGGTCTGCAGAAGATCACCCTTCTGCAAAAATTCCAAAATTTTTCTTGTGCATTCTCTTTGTGCGTGTGTTGGAATGTTTTGTTTACTTTTGTTAGTTTCCCTTTCTGTTTGCCGGACACAATCGCATAGAGTCGCACGCGTTACTTGAGAAACGGATTGTGTGTGCCGGAGCCGGACTGTTGACTAAAGGGGCGGGATGATGCGGATAGTGTGGGAGCGATTTTGCAATATATACACAAACACAATACACGTCCGATTGGGAAAAAAATGATACATGCATGCAGTGTAGATACCTGCATGCAGATACATCGAAACATGGATATGTCTTATGCCTACCGAAAGCGTGGGATGTGTTTTGTCGAATGATTTCATCCAGTATAACTATACTGGGATCTTTATAAAACTTACGTCGATATCTTCAACACAACAGGTTACACGCAGTCGGTAGCCAAAGACATATCCATGTTTCGATGTATCTGCATGCAGTGTAGATACTTTGTATCATTTCCCACCAAAAGCCAATAACCTGTCTTCCAAGAACCGATTCCCGATAAACCCGCCCCAAATCAAACTTAACACCCCCTTTAAGAGACAGAGAGACATACCCCATTGAAAGCTAACGTCCCCATATGAAGCGGATACACCCGTTATAATGAGATTGAACATCCAACCACATGAGACAGATAGACACGCCCTATTGAAAGTCAACATTTACGCTGCTAATACATCGTACCGTATGTGGAGATGTTGTTCCCGCCCCCCGAAGATGAGCGAGAGCGGATGAAGTTCATTCGAGCCAAATCGGGTGATCCAGCGACTGTGTTTGTGCATTTGCAATGGCGGCGGTTTGAGGTCTGACTGGTCCACAATGTGGGCCCCCACCACACGTGCAATAAACATATAGAACAAAATGGCGGATCTAGACTAGGCGAGTTAGAATCTCTCAAGCCCCGAAATAAAGAAATATTCGTCGCAGGATGTTATATGTTATGATGTACATTCAGAGGTCTGCAGAAGATCAAATGCCCCCCTTCCGCACAAATTCCAAAATGTTTAAAATGGCTGGAATCCAAACAAATAAAATAGCGCGCGCTGCACTACATATCTGAATCAATAGGGTCCCGGAAAAGTAGCAATTAGTCAGTTCGACTAACATTTGGACATGCGCAGACGCAATTTGAGAGTGTGTACATTACATAGTTCCCGCCCCCCGAAGATAGAGAGCGAGAGCCATCGCGGATAAAGTTCATTCTATCCAAATCGGGTGATCTAGCAACTGTGGCTGTGCATTTGCAATGGCGGCGATTTGAGGTCTGACTGGCCCACAATGTGGGCCCCCACCACACGTGCAATAAACCTATCATAAAACAAAATGGCGGATTCGTACTGCGCGGGTTAAAATCTCCCAAGCCCCGAAATAGAGAAATATTCGTCTCAGGATGTTATAGTTCTGGACATGATGTATACTCCTCAACACAAAATAGGGGCCACTAATAATTTTCCGATTGGTTTTTGTGGTTCTCCATACTCTCATACGTCGATTGTCATTAAAAAAAAAACTTCAATTTACACTCATCCGTGAAAAGCACCTCACGCCATTCCTCCATGCCCCATTTACTGTTATCGTTAACAAAAAACTTGAAAAATAACGGCATTCATAAAAATTAGTTATCGAAGCAAAAATATTCGGGTGGCCCTTATTTTGTTTTGAGTAGTATACATTCAGAGGTCCGCAGAAGATCAAATGCCCCCCCCCCCCCCCCGCCCTTCTGCAAAAATTTCAAAATTTTTCTTGTGCATTCTCTTTTTGCGTGTGTTGGAATGTTTTGTTTACTTTTGTTAGTTTCCCTTTCTGTTTGCACGCGTTACTTGAGAAACGGATTGTGTGTGCCAGACCCGGACTGTTGATTAAAGGGACGGGATGAGACGGATAGTGTGGGAGCGATTTTGCGATAGATACATAAACACGACATGTCCGATTGGGAAAAGATGGTGGGAAGCGTGATTGCGATTAGCAGAAACTTACTCAGAGAAATGTCGGTAGGCTGCAGTCAGCAAACTGTACCGAACGGTTAGATATGGAACAGGGTGCACGAGAGGAGGTGAATATTGCACACACGCGATGCAAACGGAAACGATCCCGCGAGAGAAAGGAGCCCGAGCGGACAGGACAAAGCAAAGCAGAATTTATGACGAGTATCTACACTGCCACCAGATACATCGGTACACGGATATGTCTTATGCCTACCGAAAGCGTGGGAAGTGTTTTTTCGAATGATTTCATCCAGTATATATATACTGGGATCTTTATAAAACTTACGTCGATATCTTCAACATTCAGGTTACACGCAGTCGGTAGCCAAAGACATATCCATGTTCCGATGTATCTGCATGCAGTGTAGATACTTTGATTCTTTTATTTCTGAAGCTTTCTTTTTCAAATTTCATATTACTTAATAGTATTTACCGCCAAAACAAATTCCCGATTTTGGTTAAAATTTAACTACTTTATCTGTTAGCTGTCATAGGAACGACCGTTCCAAAAACAAGTTTTTGTCAGAAAAACTTTTTTCTTTCTAAACATATCTTTACCAAACTTCATATTATTCAATCATATTTACCGCCAAACGACATTTCATTCCAATTTGCCTGGAATCGTGGAACAGTGGAATCGGAACAATATTTACTACTAATTACGAAGTGGCAATTGCACCGTAAATGGAAATGAAAGTATGATATACTTATATAGTATATTTCTAAAAAAATACCAGAATATTTATTTAATTGTCATGGAATGGGAGCGGAGCGAAATTTTTTTACCCGTAGCGGAGCAATAGAGTGGAGCAGTTTCAACAATCGTGGGGCGAGAGCGGAGTGAGAAAACTGTGCCGCTCCGAATCCCTGCCCGAAGTCAGCTAAGAAGTAACGCGTTGTCGTAAACTCGTTTGCTGTTAACATGGGACGGGTAACCTAGATTTGACGCTCTTGTACGCTGCCGAAATTGAGAAAAATGGTATCTGAATTGCAGCTGTTACCACAGCATGTGCATCCCATCAGAAGACAGTTTCATTTCCAATGTAGCTTTTTAATATTTTCCATAGCTAGCTAATAAGACTTTTTTCTCGGTTCTCCCCATAATGAAATCGAAACATGTGCACAGAAACACGAAGCTCCGCGTGCACAAAACCATTATACGACCAGTGCTATGCTACTGCAAAGCATGGACCCTAACTCAAGCCTCCGAAAACATGCTAGACACTTTTGAACGTAAGGTTCTACGGCGAATTTTCGGGGCTGTTTGCGATCGAGATGGATGGCGCATCCGGTACAACCATGAGTTGTATGAAATGTACGATGAGCTGGAAGTTTCGAAAATCTACAAACTACAACGACTTCAACGGGCAGGGCATGTACAACGAATGGACGATGATCGCATGCCTAAGAGAGTAATGAATGCAGAACGAGTCGACGGAGCGAGACTGCGAGAACGACCGAGATCTCGTTGGGAGAGCTCAGTAGGTGTGGACGCCGCGCAGCTGCTGGCCTTCCAAAATTGGAGGACGCTTTCACGTGACCGAGATATGTAATTAGAGGACAATGATCCAGGCGGCCAAGGCCCGACGTCGGGCTGTCGCGCCACGATGATGATGATGATTGAATCAGAACAAGCTAGCCTTCGGCTAGCTTGCCGAAGGTATGGTACCCTTCATGCTTCGCGTGAATGGTATCATACCTTCGTTTTGTGTTGCGGTGCATCTGCTACTTTGAAATTAGTAGTTCAACTTCCGATTTCACTTTTCGGATGAGAGGTATGTGAAATAGTGCCCGATTTCAATCAAATTTAAGAGTGTGATTAAGTAGTAAATATGATTGAATAATGTGAAATTCGGTAAAGATATCTTCAAAAATAAAAAAGTTTTTCTAACCAAAACTTGATTTGGGAACGGTCGTTTCTATGATAGCCGTATGATAGAGTGGTCCAATTTCAACCAGATTCGGCAAAGTGATTTGGCAAAGGATATTACTGAACAATTTGAGATTTTAGAAAGATTTATCTAGAAATAAAAAAGCCCTTCTCACTAAGACCAACTTTTGGACCAGTCGTTCCTATCGCAGCTCTATGACGTAGTAGTTCAATTCCAATGGTTCCGTTATATTTACAGCGTGCGATAGAAAGAAGGCTTTGTGCAAAATTTCAGCTGGATAGCTTTAAAACTGAGGGACTAGTTTACACAGAACCAGACAGACAGACGGACAAAGCTTAATCGACTCGTTTCATCATACTGACCAAGAATATAGGTACATATATACACTTACCGGCACAAAATCTGGCCAAAACAGAAACAATACCGTAACGGGATTATTTGTCATCGCAAATGAGAATTTCCGATGGCTGTTATTGAAAACATGTGCTTTTGTTAATTGAAGAGCATATTAAGGGAAAACAGTTAGCTGATTCAAATTTTGTGACACTTAGACCACATTCTGTTCCTGGGGCGCAAAAAACACTGGTAAGGTATTTGAACTGTGATAAATTTATTCTTTTTTGTCATTTTTTTTAATTTGAGGCCATTCTGACTTCCAAAAACGTAACACAATGCAATGCCCCTTACTCCAGCTCAAGTGGCATAAGCTGTCTTACTTCATGATCAAGGCAGAAATCAAGAATGAATTGCTGCATATTCGAACGTACCGCGTAAAACTTTAAGATATGCCTTAAAAAGGTACGATCAGACCGGACTCTATACGCGGAGGCCCGGAAGTGGCAGGATCAGAAGTACATCAGCCAGAGATGACCGATTTATTGCACTGGAAACCTCAAGAAATCGGTTCCTCACAGCGAAGTACGGCAGAGACTGGAAACGACAAGGGAAGTCTCTGTAAGTGAGCGCACCGTTAGAAGACGAATGGAGGAGCGAGGCATGCGCCCTCGAAGACCAGCCCGAGGTCCAGAACTGCTCCGCCATCATCGCGTAGCTCGACTTCGGTTCGCTCGTGAACATGCAAGGTGGACTTACGAACCATGGAGTAGAGTTCTTTGGACCGATGAGTGTAGGGTAGGCTTAAGAGCTCCAGACGGCCGTGAACGGGTATGGAGAAGGTACGGAGAGCGCTACCTACCTATCACAACTAGGCAAACCACAAGTTTCCATGATGGGTCGGTTATGGTTTGGGGGGGGGGGGGGGGTATAAGTTCGGACGCTCGTACAGACTTGGCAATTGTTGAAGGAAGTCTGACTTCAACGCGATATATTGAAGAGATACTTCAGCAAAAGTCCTACCTTACGTGGAGACCACCGGTAGCGAGGAAGTCCTTCTAATGCAAGATAACGCACGACCTCACACTGCGCGATGCGTAGAAGCTTACCTTTCGGAGGCTGGCATTTCTAAACTGGAATGGCCAGCGAGAAGTCCGGACATGAACCCTATAGAGCATATCTGGGTCATGTTAAAAAGAAAAATAAAGTCCGGCCCCAACCCCCCACAGACCCTTCTGGAATTAAAAACTTCTCTCGTGGCCGTCTGGGAAGAAATACCCCAAGAGGACATAAGAAACATAATTTGTTGCATGCCTAATCGCATGCAGGTGGTTATCAGGGCCAGAGGCGGAAACAACCGTTATTAGTTTAAAGTTAAATAATCTTAATTTTTAAGATTTTCATCAAAATTTGAATTCATTTTCTATTATTTTTTTGTAGCTCTAAGATGGATCGTTTAATTTTGTAATAAATTTTCATTATTTTTTGTTAATTGGTTAGTTTTATTTCGAATCCTACTAGCCACTTTTATTTCCAAAAGAAAAGAACAGATTTTAATTTTTTATTTTGATAATAAATGACAAAACGGGCTGCGGCCACATTTTGTGCCGCTAAGTGTAGTTTATATGGTCGGAGATGCTTCCTTCTGTGGGTTGCAAACTTCATGACAAAGTTAATATACCCTATCACATCCGTGAAGGGTATAAAAAGAAGTATGCAGCGACTACACTGTAGAGAAGAACTTAACTGCCTTTTGACAGCTGTCAACAGCGCTCCAGCCAATTTGGCAACTGTGCTGCCCAGGGAACAAATGCCTATAGCAAACTTGCCAGACATATTTGTAGCGTTGTTTTAGAATTCCAGTTCACAAATTGCCTGTAAGCGCTGGAGCACTTAAATTCCAAAGACGTTAGAAAACGTTTGATTGGCTCTCTATCATGCACATATCGGATTACAATACTCAGCTGGTCGACATGTGATTTATCCATTTATCTGGTGCAGAGTGGACTTATGTGCTGAAATGTCCTGACACTTTTACTTCCTTTACAATAAGCATATGCATATTTTGAGCCAAAATTTGAATTAATTCATCGCAAATTGTCTTGGATAGGTACAACTAACTTCCACTACCACATTTGTGAGTGGCTAAAAATGGATCCAACTCAAATAGTCCTAGAAAATTTCCATTTTGCAGCGATCCAAATTTTAGGAAAAATTTTAGAATTTGAAATTCCGGAATAAAAAATTTCGCTGCCGCCATTTTGATGATGCCTTAAGCACCTGTTTAAGGGTAAATCCAGCGGCTTTTGATACGATGTCGTTTCAGACAAAACTTCTACAAAACGGAGGTTGTTAATCGCACATAAGACTAAACTCAAACAACGTAAAACTAATGGCACTTATCCCAAGGTGAAAGGCTCGAAAGTGATTAGTCTTGCGAAAATCTTTGCTAAAATAGGCCAAGGGGCAAACTTGTTTTCCTAGAAATCTTGCTGACAAGTCTTAATTTTCAGAAGTCTGAAATTTGCTCCATTTGGTCAACTTTGACTGCATACAGAACATACAGAAGCATAGAAAAGTACATACTACATACTCGTATAATGGCAGTATGTAACAATCATCTACACAAATATGTACGTATATTCTAGAATTGAGTATAAAGGATAGACTTCCTTCCAGCACGACACAAATGCTTCGTGATTTCTTCGAGATTAGATTAAGACGATGACTTGTGGAAACATTTTGCCCACTTTGCAGCCCGTTTAAGTTCTCTAACCCTTTCCTTTCAATTCTTTGAATTTATCACTTGAGAATATAAGAGCGTCATTCTGTCTCAAAGACTAGGTGAACCGACTATGATGATGGTAACGTCTTCAACGTTCCGCAAGAAGCAAAAACAACAGCACCAGAAAAAGTTTTATTACATGCGAGGCACTGGATAAATTTTCATCGGGAAATAATGTCATTGAGGGCTTAACAAGTTTTCCTCCTCCCGCGCTCGAAATACATATTTTCCACCTCCATGGTTTTTTATACTGGATTTTTATGTTTGCGCTTTCCTCGAGGCTTTCTTTTCGTGTCCGATTCCTTCAAGTACTCGTGCGGTTGATTTGAATAATTTTTCTTGAAGATTATCTTCAGATTTAATGAAAAAGTTAAGAAGAGAAGATGCGGATGGAATACATCTTTTTCACATGTTAACTTTGTCGCGTTTTGTAGTTTTAAATTGAATTTGTATGTGTCTTCAGAAATTTAATCCAGCCTGAACAGAGTATCGTACAAGTGGGGTGTTTCATTTGGCCTTCCGTTGTCGGAGCAACTACGACTCGTAATTGAAATGCTGTCGGCTTCCAATGTGAGAGAATCTTCCAAAGATACCGATGCTTGTCATAGAACTGTTAAGTCATGTTTTTACTGATTAAACCAAAAAACACCTTTTAGCATATTCCCTGCAGAGCCACCTCACAGCATTACTTCGCAGGGATGGCATTGGGTCATTCGCAGTCACTCTGCCGTGCAGACTTACTTTTTTTCCTCCCTCCAGAGTTCTTTATGAATTTCACATATTCACACTGCCCACCACTTTTGCACATCTTTAGCATATTTGCTCAATTAATTCCTCGGGGCTAACGGCACTGCTTAGTTCCTTTCCAAAATCTCCAGGATTCTGATGATACCTTGTTAATGGCCTTGATCCCTCCAGTGGCGTGGGCGCGTCAACATCTCTAGCAATTTAATGCCTTGTTGAACTTTCGGTAGCATAGCTATTCTTCGGAAGTGCAGTTGCTAGCATGCACCTCCTATCCTATCTTTATACTGACAAGCTCGGAACACTGTGCGAGTTCTATTAGCACCCACAGGCAGTTTTTGATCGCGCCGGGCTGTGAACTCCGAGCTCTAGATTAGTATCGTAAAGCGGTGACCGAACGACCACGGGCACCGAGCGCAGCATGATGATGACACGATGATACTTTAGACGGTGGAAAAGCATGAGCTTCGCGTTTTCCGCGACTTTGGGCCTAGGCCGCCCCTGGATTATTGTCTTCCAATTATCTCGGTCACGTGACCACGTCTTCCAATTTTGGAAGTCCAGTAGCTGCTCGGCGTCCGCACATACATAACGAGCTGCCGGTCGTCCTCGCCATCTCGCTCCGTCGACTCGTCGTCCGTTCATTATTCTCTTTGGCTTGCAATCATTGTCCATTCGTTCCACATGCCCTGCCCTTTAAAGTTGTTGTAGTTTGACGATTTTCGAAACTACCAGGACATCCTACAGTTCATACAACTCATGGTTGTACCGGATGCGCCATCCATCTCGATCATAAACATCCCCGAAAATTCGCCATAGAACCGTTTAAATGTGTCTAGCATGTTTCTAGAGGCTTGAGTTTGGGTCCACGCTTCGCAGCCATAACATAGCGCTGGTCGGATGATGGCTTTGTACACGCGGGGCTTCGTGTTTTTGTGCACATGCTTCGATTTCATTATGTGGAGAACCGAGAAAAAAGATACAAAGTATCTACAATACACTGCATGCAGATACATCGGAACATGGATATGTCTATGACTACCGACTGCGTGGAACCTGTTGTGTTGAAGATATCGACGTAAGTTTTATAAAGATCCCAGTATAGTTATACTAGATGAAATCATTCGAAAAAACACGTCCCACACTTTCGGTAGGCATATATGTCTTATGCCATGTACCCATGAATCTGGTGGCAGTGTAGATACTCGTCATAAATTCTGCTTTGCTTTGTCCTGTCAGCTTGGGCTCCTTTCTCTCGCGGCATCGTTTCGTTTTCGTTTGCATCGCGTGTGTGCAATATTCACCTCCTCTCGTGCACCCTGTTCCATCTACCCGTTCGGTACAGTTTGCAGACTGCAGCCTATCGACATTCCTCTGAGTACGTTTCTGCTAATCGCAATCACGCTTCCCACCATCTTTTCCCAATCGGACGTGTATTGTGTTTGTGTATCTATTGCAAAATCGCTCCCACACTATCCGCCTCATCCCGCCCCTTTAATCAACAGTCCGGGTCCGGCACACACAATCCGTTTCTCAAGTAACGCGTGCGACTCTATGCGATTGTGTCCGGCAAACAGAAAGGGAAACTAACAAAAGTAAACAAAACATTCCAACACACGCACAAAGAGAATGCACAAGAAAAATTTTGGATTTTTTTTCAGAAGGGGGGGGGGGGGGCATTTGATCTTCTGCAGACCTCTGAATGTACATCATGTCACGATGAGCTGCCCGGAACTATAACATCCTGCGACGAATATTTCTCTATTTCGGGGCTTGGGAGATTTTAACTGGCGCAGTACGAATCCGCCATTTTGTTTTATGATATGTTTATTGCATGTGTGGTGGAGGCCCACATTGTGGACCAGTCAGACCTCAAATCGCCGCCATTGCAAATGCACAAACGCAGTCGCTGGATCACCCGATTTGGCTCGAATGAACTTCATCCGCGATGGCTCTCGCTCTCTATCTTCGGGGGGCGGGAACTATGTAATGTACACACTCTCAAATTACGTCTGCGCATGTCCAAATGTTAGTCGAACTGACTACTTGCTACTTTTTCTGGGACCCTATTGATTCAGATATGTAGTACAACGCGCGCTATTTTATTTGTTTGGATTCCAGCCATTTTAAACATTTTGGAATTTGTGCGGAAGGGGGGCATTTGATCTTCTGCAGACCTCTGAATGTAAAATACATCATAACATATAACATCCTGCGACGAATATTTCTTTATTTCGGGGCTTGAGAGATTCTAACTCGCCTAGTATAAATCCGCCATTTTGTTCTATATGTTTATTGCACGTGTGGTGGGGGCCCACATTGTAGACCAGCCAGACCTCAAATCGCCGCCATTGCAAATGCACAAACGCAGTAGCTGGATCACCCGATTTGGCTCGAATGAACTTCATCCGCTCTCGCTTATCTTCAGGGGCGGGAACTATGTACACTCTCTCAAATTGCGTCTGCGCATGTCCAAATGTTAGACGAACTGACTTTTTGCTACCTTTTCTGGGACCCTAGTGATTCAGATAGTACAACACGGGCTATTTTATTAAATGATGAATGGGAATTGACGGAAATTGAAGGTCATTGAAAGTCCGTCCGTTCACCCGTACACTATGTTATTTCTTGCCGTCCACAGCATCAACCTTTATCGCTATCAAATCAACATCCCAACATGTACACACAGGAGACCCGCAAGCGCACCGCCCGCGCGGATCTACAAGCAACAGCCATGCACAATGACTACTTCACTCAAACGACGTGCAGAACCAGAAAAGAAAAATTTTCAATGGGCTTGTTCCTCTTCTGACCCCCGAGTAGAAAAACAGACATTTCGTGTGACGGACAGATTTTTAGGATGACCCCCAGCTATAAGACATATCCATGTCAAAAGTCTTATTAGCTAACTGTATCCGTCGGTTTTGTCAGTTTCGTTGGCGTTCAAGTTGCAACCCAGGTATATGAAGTCGTTCACAAACTCGATGCTGAGGTCCCCCACAATGATGCTCGGTTGTGCAAGTGTCCTTGTCGTCGATTGCATCATTATTTTAGTTTTACCCTCGTTGATACGTAGTCCAACTTCTTTTGCAGCAGTATCGAGCATATGCAGAAGTTCTTCTGCGTCGGCCAATCTTCGGGACATGATGTTGATGTCGTTGGCTTACGCTGCTAATTGTGTCGACTTGATGAGTAGCGTCTTGCTGTTGTCCATATTCATAGCCCGAATAGCGTATTCCAGTGATTCCAGTGCTGGGTTGAAGAGCATCGGTGCCAGTCCAACGCCTTGTTTCAGACCATTGCGTGTTTCAAATAGATCAGTAAGTCTATTATTGATCCTGACCTGCGAGACGGAGTTGGGGCGACCGGTAGCGCAGTGTGTTGAGGCATCAGTCTCATGTTAGACTACCGGCGTTTCGGGTTCGAATCCCGTCCACGACGATGTTCGTGGCCATGGATGTGGAGGAGGTGCATGCTGGCAACTGCATTCTCCGAAACCAGTTTATGCCAACGAAACGTCAACTGGGCCACATGGAACAGTTGACGCGCTATGCCCCGCAAGGGGTTAGGGCACTTGAGTAGTAGTATCGTCATCTTCGTAAGTGGCACTATGTAATTTTGCCGGTATACCAAATTACATCATGATCTTGCACAGTACACCATAATGGATACTGTCGAATGCCTGCTTGAAATCGACAATGATTTGGTATACATCTACGTTGTATTCCTAGCACCTCTGAGATATCAGGTTGACCGCAAGGAGCTGATCGATTGTGGAGCGACTAGGTCTACAACCGCTTTGATATTTGCCAATGATTCGTTCTGCGTACGTACGCGAGATCAACTTCCTCTACTATCGGGGGTTGTATGGGTACTACTCAATTGCCCCAACCCCTTGTGGGGCATAGCTCGTCAACTGTTTCATGTGGCCCAGTTGACGTTTCGTTGGCATAAACTGGTTTCGGAGAATGCAGTTGCCAGCATGCACCTCCTGCACATCCATGGCCACGAACATCGTCGTAGACGGGATTCGAACCCGAAACGCCGGCAGTCAAGTATGAGACTGCCTCAACACACTGCGCTACCGGTCGCCCCTATGGGTTGTATGGGTGGGCGTAGATCAACCATACGGTCGGGAGCTTCTTGTGTGGGGATGGTAGATGGTAGGTTCAGGAGCTCTTCAAAATAAGAGGCCCATCGTTTGTTAATGCCATCGGCGTTGCTGATGATATTTACATCCTTGTCCTTACAAACGCTAGTCCTGGGTTGATAGCCGTTCTTAATTGTATTTACTAGTTTGTACGCTTGTCTGGTGTTCTTTTTAGCTAAGTTTTCGTTAATATTCTGCAACTGCTCCTCAAAGTATTTACGTTCCTTACGTCTTATTATTTTATTCGACATTTGCAAAAGCTAGTCGTATTTTTCCTTTTTAGCTTTGGTTCCTCGTTGAATCCATTGTCTATAGGCCCCGTTTTCGCATCAGGTGAAATTTTGCGTTTTTCATCAAACCAGTCATTTCGTGCTCGCCGGGCTTAATCTCCCACGACCTTCTCTGTGACATTCCTGTTAGCAGCCTTGATTTTTTCCCAGAACCCGTGAACGCCTGTGTGGCTGATGTTGTGTAGCATTGTCTTTCTCAAGGGCGGTAGTATACACCACCGCAGTGGCATCGTCCAGAAGCTTATTAACCGCAAAGATTTTGGGAGTGCTGCTTCTCGAGTGGTGCACTGAGGAAATGCAACATCCGTAGGTCGTCTTCACCACGTTATGATCTGAGTCGCAGTTTGCTCCTCGTTAAGAGTGGACAGCCTAGAATAGACGCCCATCTCCTGCAAATGAGGACGCGGTCAATTTGGTTGATGTTATGGGCGTCTAGAGATTTCCAGGCCTGTTTGAGAATGCGTCGATGCGGGAAACTCGTAGAGCTTACCACTAGATTCCTAAAGCAGTCGATGTTGATAAGTCGCTGGCCGTTGTCGTTACATTCTCCATGGAGACTGTGGCCTCCAGTGCCCCCCCCCGTGCCAACGTTCCTTTCCGACTTTCGCGTTAAAGTCTCCCAGCAACATTTTGACGTCGTTTGGTGGAAGTGAGTTGAAGAGGGTCTCAAGGTGGGCGTAGAGCTCGTTTTTTACTGGGTCTCCTTTAACTTCAGTGGGGGCATGCACATTGATGAGCCAGAGATTGAAGAATGGAGTCTTAATGCGAATCGCACACAGCAGTTTATTTATGGGTTTGAAGTCAGTAATGTGCGGTTTGAGGTGAGTGTTCACTATAAATGCTACTCCAAGCTACATCCGGCCCGATGGTTTGCCACTCGTAAAAATTGTGTGCGATTTCTTGTTATTGATTTCGCTGCCAAGCCAGTTTGTTTCCTGGGCTGCAGTAACGCTCCGTTTGCCCTTTTCGACCTGTTGAAGGAGGGCTTTCTCGGTCCCCGGTTTGTTCAGGAAGCGTACATTCCAGCATCCGAAAGAATAGTCCGTTGGTCGTTTGCGTGGTCGTCGTTGTTGATCCGTCCAATCAGAGGCTTTTGCTCCAGGTTTCTTGACGTGGAGTGGTTTTTACAAGGACTAGTTGTCTGCACATCGATAAACCCCAATCACGGGATGGCCTCGAAGATAGCTGCTTCAGATGGTTTAATAAACGTGCTGGAGTTAACACAACTATGTTGCAGGTCCAGCTACGCAAGTCATTCCATCCTACGAAACCTGAGACGCTTCGGTGTTGGTCAGCTACAGCTATCTGCCTTTTCTAAACTGTCTTATCGCTAAGACTTGGCCGTCAGCGGTTAGACGCACTGCCATTACCAGGTGGCGCCCAGGAGGAGAACTGTGGAAAAGGTCTTTTGCCCCCTATATCTCATTACAAAGTGCAACGTGCGATTTGCCTGTAGGCGCATACTGCCATGAAAAAAAAAATACCGAGAAAAAAATTGAATAGCTTGTTCGAACAGAGCAAATAAGAATTCGTACTACAGTTCTTTGTAAAAAAAAAACATTCATCAACTTAATGAAAACTGATAATACTCGTATTTCACGCAGCAAGACGGATTTTCCACTGCATCGGGGAAACGTTGGGATTAATTTCTGTCGCGCTGCTTACCTAAATCTCCACAGTCGCTTAGCGACAAGGACAAATTATGAACTCTGCTTTGAAGCTATGACTCTCCTGCATAAGCTTCAATCGAAAGCATTGTTGCCCAGTCCATAGCACACAGGGAACAGATGAGCAGCGACTCTGCACTTCACCAACAAGGACTTTTATGTACGAAGTAGTCTACAGGAAAAAAAAGCACGGTAAGAATAAAGTGCAATGAAACTCAATCTGGATAGGAAGGATACGAACGAGATAAATAAGCGTCCTGAAACGAGCATTCCCGCAGATAGACAAAAGCAATAGAAGAAGCACTGAAAGAAAAATTCCAATGACAAAGAGGGACACTCGTTTTTCATTGTCGAGAACACTAGAACCGCCGAGCACGCGGCTGAATATGGCGCTTCAAAAGTCCTTGCTCGCAAGACATTGCATTCACCCACCCAACGTAATTAATCATGAGATTCATAGGTCCTTCTTGCGAGATGTGAGGATAACTTTTCATTACAAGTCTGACACAAGTCAAATGAAAATCTTTTTTTCTTAGCCATGCTAGTGCACAGAATGCATTCATGTGCAATTCAGACATCAGCGTAATGAATCGTATAGATAAGCTGAAGATATTTAGGAACATGGATTGACAATGATGCGCGCCTTTGCAACGACTTGAAACTGGTTTTATGCAAATCCATACAGTAAATGGGATTTCGGACTACTATACCGTCCATGTGTAATATTTCATCATTAACTTTGCATTTAAATCAGGAAAAAGACAGAAAAGAAATTGGAATGTGACAGTTGTTTACGAGTTCAATTGATATGAAACTGAACAATATATACGAGTATGTTCGAGAACTCGATTACTGCTCTTTTATATAAGAAATTTTGCTTCATATACAGTTAAACCTCTATAACTCAAAGTGCCAAAGGAACGTGCTTTTTTTACGAGCTACCGAGGGTTTCGACGTATCGAGGTTAACAACAAAACAAAGAATTACATTTAGAAATTATACTTAGCAGTGACGTGCAGTGGAAATTTTTCATAGTCAAGCAGTTGGGCGCCCTAAAGCCAATTTAGCATAAACAAAAATAGACTGTATAATAGAATATGGACAGTCACAAAAACATTTATACCAAGCGGCTTTAAGCCTTAAAGAAGAAATCAGGAAAGATATAAATAAAATATTGGCACATATATTCGGAATACAAAAAAAAAAAAAATAAAATATTACTAATAAAAAAAAATGATAAATAAATATTATGTTAATTAAGACTAAGAAAAATTCAGGGGTATTTGAAATAAATAAATATTCTTTCGCCATTGCCATTTATTTGTATTCCAAATCTATCCGCCGTTCTTTAAGTAAAAACTCTTTAATCACATTATCAAAAAAATCGTTTTCTCTTCGCATTTGTATAAGAAGATCCTTTTCAACCGCAATTAAAGCAAGATCCGAAAGTCGTTCTTGGGATTGGCGATTTCTTAAAAATGTGTGAACGCGCTTTAGTGTTGAAAATTACCTTTCCGCAGTTGCCACTGTGACTGGAATTGACGTTAATAATTTTGCTAAAATATGAACTTGCTTAAAACCGATTGCGACATAAGGCCGTTTTTGAAAATAATCGAGAATTTTACTAGGATTCGCGTTTTTAAACTCATCTGAAGAATAAATAACTTTTAGCTCATTTTTCAACTTTATTCTGTCGAAAAATTGACCGTGATATTCAATAAGTGAGTCAAAATTTTAATCGGGAAAATTTGACTTGAATTTAGAAAAATAATTCGGTTCAAGCAACTCTAAAAATGAAAGATCTTTAAACGAATGGAATCGATCTCGAATTTGCCCGAGAATAACATCTATAATCTCCCGAAATATCCGCCGTAAATTTTGTAAAGGATCTATCGCATTTCTACATTTCTTACGTGGTGGCTGATATTCTGCTGTAACTGTCGAATAGAAATTATCAAACTTTTTAGAAAAGTCATTTTCAAGCCAATTTTCAAATTCAATAATTTTTTGGCTTGCATATGAAATGTTTACCACTTTGCTCTGAATAATATTAAATAATATATCAGTTTTCGAAAAAATTTCAGAAAAAATTAACAGATATAATTGAAAATCTGACTCTGCGAATTTTTGTAAGTATATATCGGAAAAAGTCAAGGAATCGCCATCCCAGTGTTGAGAACCATTCGAAATTGTCTCAAAAACTGTACAAATTTCATGCTTATGTTCAAATATAACGTTAATAATACGCGAATGATAATGCCAACGCGTTTTGGAAACCGATGGTAAACGACGATTTACTATATTTGCAAAAAGGTCCGACCTTTTAGTGGATGTATTAAAAAATGATGCGATTTTATTGATGTGCGCGAAAAATAATTTAATTTCCGGAATAAACTCAACTGCTTTAGACAATACTAGATTTAGTGAATGAGCGTAACATGGAACGAAAATTGCCGATTTATGTTTTTCCCGAATTAAAGTCTGAACTCCACGAATTTGAGAACTCATTACTGCTGCGCCATCGTAACATTGTGCAATTAATTTCTTATCGATATTAAAATTTTGCAATTGTTTTAAAATGTGAGAGCTTATTGCTGTAGCTGTACGATTAGCGCTTACATCCAAAAATCCGATAAATCTTTCTTCAATCTCATTTGATATTGTATATCTAAAAATCATCGTTAATTGTTCCCGACCGCTAACATCTGGCGTTTCGTCGACCATTACAGCTACAAATGGAGCCTCCTTTATTTCCAAATTGATTTTATTTTGAACCACATTAGCTATAGCGGAAACAAGATCGTTTTGGATTCTATTAGAAAACGCTGCATTTGCTTTTATAGAATCTATGTGGGACTCAATTATCGGATCGTACAAACTCAAGAAATTTACGGTTTCGATAAAATTACCACGATTATTTGAAGAAGAGTCTTCATTATTTCCGCGAAAAGGAAGCTCCTGTTTTGCCAAAAAAATTACAGTATCGATTAAACGTTTCAAAATATTACGATTACGCTCAACTTTTTCATTATGCAAACTAACAGATATTGCCACCTGGTTACTAAGCATAAACTCTATACGCTGAGAACCAAAATTATCTAATTTAATTAACGACTGAAGATGTTTTTCGGAACTTGAATGCTTTGCTGCTGAGCCCGTAAAATTATTCAAATCACTAAATCCAGCTTTATTCCAAACAGATTTTTCATTCGTGAACAAAAGACACGGCCAGCAAAATAACTTATTTAACAAACAGCTTCCCGTTAACCAAATGTACTTTTCATACGTTTCGATATGGAATTTTCGCGTAATATTTTTTAATTTAAACTCTAAACTAAGATCTGGCTTCGGTCTATCCGATTCTATAATTTCTCTTTTCTTAGCAAAGGAAAGAGTTGAAAATCCCGCTTTTAGTACGAAATCCGTCGCGCAGCAATACTCCGACATAATGCGAAAAGAAAACTTACCACTTTTATCATAAATCAAATCAATTAAATCACTACAAACGGTCAAAAAAACTTCAAATCACAATTTAATCAAAATCACCCGATTGCACTGATTTCCTCTTTTAAATTGCAACGGAAAATCCATTACATAACAAAAACAAAAGCTCTACTGGAAAAATCAAATTCCCATAAACATTCCCTGCATTGGCAACATTTCATTAACAAGCATCATTGGGCTTTATCCCACACACAAAAGCAGTCGCGCCAGTGCTTGACTTGTCTCATATAAATTTGCGAACAAAACAAAAAAAAATCGTTGCCCAATGTACTACCGAAATCCAAGATTCCCATTTTCTGGAATCAACATGCCTCTAGTATTTGGATGCACACATGGTACATGCATCTAAAGATCTAGGCACATTTTCCTATTCTAAGTTTGGTGTCTATGGTGTGCAAAATGTGGGAGGTTTGAATATTATCTAAAGTAATTGAACGAATGTTTTTTAACCAAAAGAAGGCGCGGATCAGAATTTGAATGTGTAAAGGAATATTTGAATGATAATATGTATTCTTCAGCTTAAAGAAAAACATTGACTGAAATGATGATATGTGTATTGGTGTAAGCAAAGTTTATTATTGAATTGCTTATTTCGGTAAGTCAAGCAGTTTGGAATTGCTTACTACGAGTGCACGTCACTGATACTTAGTTAAAAAAATCTGTAATTTGTGTTTGTAAGTGCGGCAAAACAGCACTTTATCAATATTATTATCTAGCCTTACAACATCTGCAAAAACGCTTTCGTCAACATTTGACGTCATGAAATAATTTCGTTAATTTTCAATCGACGCTTTTTCGATCTTAGTGGTAATTAACGGGATTTCATCTGTTTCATCAATTTCTTCGTTCGCATCTTCGAGTTCTAAAATTTCATCGTCGTTAAGGGTTCCTGTCAAGACAAGTCATCGTCAAAGTGTATATATTCGTTGAAACTAACGTGCATTTCTTCATTTTGTGGGACGCGATTCCACTCTGCAATGTTATGCAAATCTTCGTGTTGTATTACTACATTCGAATCGCTTAGAAAACCGCAAGCCCGGAAACAATTCTTAATAGTCATAGTGCTTATATTATTCCAGGCTTTATGGGCGCAATATGAAACTTCTTCGCGACTTGTATTTTCTTTTTACCACTTTTCACAGCAAGAATTATTTCTTGCTTTTTTCTAATCGATAACGTCTTACACGTCCGCGATGATGACATTTTTAACATTGCATAAACTAAAATGCGTTGCGTTGTGAAACTCAAACGGTACATGAGAATAAACTTAACAGTAAAACACATGCACGAGCACACAATTACGAGTTATAAGGGATTTTTAAATGAAAATTACGAGTTATAAGGAGTATTTGGTCAATTTGTGTACCAAAAAAAAATGACGATATGATACGAGATGCCTATGTATTACGCAATTACGAGTTATAAGAGGTTTTCGAATGAAAATTACGAGTTATAAGGAGTATTTGCTCAATTTTTGTACAGAAAAAATACGTGTAATCCCGACTTTTTCAAGGGACCAAGGAAATTTTATGAGTTAACGCTGTTTTCGACTTACCAAGGTGGCGAGTTATCGAGGTTTCACTGTATATATTTTTTTCTGCGAACCCTTGTACTTTTCTCAGAGCTTTACCAATGCCTTATAGTCAGTGTGCTCCTGCACACACAAGCTGAAAATATTTGTTCATTTTATGTTAATTAATCATTCAAAGATTACTACTACTACTACCCATTCCCTGAATTGTGTTAGAGCAACTACTCGGCCATCGGAAAATACCTACACAAATACGTTTAGAATATTAATTATGGAAGCTAATTTAAACACAATCGCCGTCAGCCCCGGAAATGAAGCATCCACAAAGCGTCTAGTCATATTTTGGTCCGTATGAAGTGAAAATGCTCTCCAGCAATTGCCTAATAAAGTTTTCTAACATCGTCCACTGCAAAATGTAAGTTTAATGTTATTACAAACTCCGTCACAAATTACTTTCACAACACTAAAAAGCCCCATTATACGCTCGCACTATACCCGTACTCGCATTGTCAGGCAAACTTGGAAATATTGGGAATGCCTTTATTATAACTTTGAATAACAATTTGACATTTCTTCGCCTTAGGGACAATCCTGCAATGAAATTGATTATGAAATGGTGAATGCAAAACAACGAACCGCAACGATCCTTGTTGCAGTTCCCGGCCTAAGTGGTGAACAGTGTGTGTACTTAGTCCTGAATACACAAATGACGAGCAAATTACATTAGTGCTATGCTGCTATGTTTCGTATGGTTGCAAAATTTCCGCGTAAATCTGTTATGACCAGGACTTGATAAAGTAGCTTGTCCAGGATTCGAGCTAATGACGAAATGTAAAATAATTGCGGTGAATGTAGCATAACGCAGTGCCCGGCAGTAGATTGAAATTAATTTTAAATGTAATAACACATTGATGATGATGACGGGTCGTTTGCCGTCGTCAGTGGCGTAGAAAAATTCTGAGCTTGTCCCATTTCATGGTTGTGAAAGGAGGAGGGAAGGACAGCTGTAGCCTGATTGACTGAGTTAAACCTAAGCGTCTCAGGTCACTAGAGTTGCATGAATCACATATATATAATCTGTATCGTCCGATGTTTGTAGTTGTTATTTAAATAAGTGAGAAAACGTAGCTTTTCCCCAAACTACAAGATTTATTTTGTGTATTATATATACATGTATTTCGGGAGCAACTTACTCCCTTCCTCAGTATCATCATCATCGTGGCGCGACAGCCCGACGTCGGGCCTTGGCCGCCTGGATCATTGTCCTCCAATTATCTCGGTCACGTGACCGCGTCCTCCAATTTTGGGAGCCCAGCAGCTGCGCGGCGTCCACACCTACTGAGCTCTCCCAACGAGATCTCGGTCGACCTCGCAGTCTCGCTCCGTCGACTCGTTCTGCATTCATTACTCTCTTAGGTATGCGATCATCGTCCATTCTTTGTACATGCCCTGCCCATTGAAGTCGTTGTAGTTTGACGATTTTCGAGACTTGCAGCTCATCGTACATTTCATACAACTCATGGTTGTACCGGATGCGCCATCCATCTCGATCGCAAACAGCCCCGAAAATTCGCCGTAGAACCTTACGTTCGAAAGTGTCTAGCATGTTTTCGGAAGCTTGAGTTAGGGTCCATGCTTCGCAGCCATAGCATAGCACTGGTCGTATAATGGTTTTGTACACGCGGAGCTTCGTGTTTCTGTGCACATGTTTCGATTTCATTATGGGGAGAACCGAGAAAAAAGTCTTATTAGCTAACTGTATCCGTCGCTTGATTTCGTCAGTTTCGTTGGCGTCCCTTGACAGGTTGCAACCCAGGCAAATGAAGTTGTTCACGAACTCGATGTTGAAATCCCCCACATTGATGCATGGTTGTGCAGGTGTCATTGTCGTCGATTGCATCATTATTTTAGTTTTACCTTCGTTAATACGTAATCCAACTTCTTTTGCAGCGTGTTTGCCGTCGTTAGAGGGGATCAAATAGGCCAGGTCCTCTCGAGCATAAACAAGATTCACCCCAGAATCACGTTTACGACTGAGATGGAACAAAATGGAGCAATACCATTCCTGGACTTGATGATCCTTAATAACAACGGAAAACTGGAGTTCGAGATTTACCGAAAACCTACGGCTACCCAGCGAACGATATTATCTACCTCTTGCCACACATTCTCACAAAAAATGGCGGCATACAACAGCATGGTCCACCGACTGGTCAAATACCCTTTAACGGAAGCGGGATACGCGAAAGAGCGCGATTTCATAGTGGATACCGCTTTAAAGAACGGGTATAATGCTCACGACATCGAGAAGTTTATCAGGAGGAAAACCATGCTCGAGTATCGATCCTTACATACAACGTTATTCACCCAAGCCAAAGAGGAATCGCTGAGACGTATCAGCATCCCCACATCTCACCTCTTCACTAAAATAAAAATTTTTTGGTTTCTTTTAATTTACAGGTAGTGGGGTCGAGCAGAAATGCATCCCTCAGGACATTACTGGGCAGCGCGAAAGACCCGTTGAATTTCAACGAGAAAAGCGGGATATACCGGATCCATTGCAATGACTGCAGCAAATGTTACATCGGGCAAACGAAGCGAATAGTCACGACTAGATTCAACGAACACATCCGAGAAGCCGAAAACTCCAAACGAAATCCGAACCGAACAATTCGATCGTCAGTCGCCGCGCACATCATTGAAAAAGGACATACCGTTACCCGCGAAAACTTGGAAATACTTCGACACATCAACAAGCCGGTAGTAAAGGACCCTAAACTGGTGACATATGGCCCCTCACTTTTTAGGACACAGGTATAACTTTTTATGGCTCTCGACTACCTGCAACGTTAATGTTAAGATTCTTAAATTGTTCTGTAATTTTGCCATTAGGTTTAGTAGCTTGTATACTGAGGAAAGGAGTAAGTTGCTCCCGAAATACATGTATATATAATACACAAAATAAATCTTGTAGTTTGGGGAAAAGCTACGTTTTCTCACTTATGAATCACATAGTTTTCTAATTGCCTTAACCCCTCCAGGGGCACGTCAACATCTCCAGCATTTCTATGCTTTGTTCACGTTGAAATAGCATATCTACTTTTCGGAAATGCAGTTGCTAGCATGCACCTCCTATCCGCGCCACCTTTATACTGACAAGCCCGGAACACTGTGAGAGTTCTATTAGTTGTTAGCAGTTTTTGATCGCGTCGAGATTTGATCTCCGAGCTCAAGACTATGTAGTATCGTAGAGCGGTGACCGAACGATCACGGCCACCGAGCGCGAAAATCACATAGTCGGGCCTGCGACATAGTTATGTGAATTATGGCACGTTATGAACAACCTGAAGCAACTATCACCGAACCAACCTCTGAATAGAGTTTAGCGATGGGCCGACAGCCTCTGATTGGATGGATCAACAACGACCGGTAGTCGCAAACGTTTATTGGGTTATTCTTTTGGATCCTGGAATGTACGCTCGCTGAACAAATCGGGGGCCGAGCAGGCCCTCCTTCCGCAGTTCAGGATCATCATTCATCAATTTCGATAGAGACTGAACCGCAACTAAAATGTCATCGATAGTTTAACAAACCTTTTTATTTACTTTACTTTTACTTCGAAAACTGTGCGAGACGAACCTCTTATAATTTTTAGCACTATGATTTCCATTCCTTCTCACCGTCATGCCAATGAAGGATGTTATAGATCCTACCTGGCAACGCGAGTGCTACCATAATTCTGACACTAATAATTAAGATTTGGGGTGCAAATTTGTATTGAGAAACACAATTCGATCAGTCGTCAATTCACAATCCTTTTATTATTAAGTATTATCATTTATTAAATACTATTTATTATCTGTTCAATTTGATTTATTACAATTATTGTATTGTGTAATTTATATATTTATTATTCAATTTTATTTTCTTCAATTGTTCTATTGTGTGCTTGTACTACTTAAACAAAATAAAAAACAAGAGGAAGTAATTCGACGTCGGCGGACTCTACACGACTAACTCTTATCAATTCTCCTTTTATGTCAGTAACTTGTTCCCGAACCGCTAACTGTGTGGAAACCTGTTACAATTGCACTTTATTCAAATTGGAACAAGTTTCCAATACATCAGCGTGTTATGTTATATATGTAAGTGTATCGATGTTGAGACTTCTGAAGTTGACATAGATATACAACATATACCTATACATGGCTTCGTTATAGAACCATAACTACTAATCTCGGAATTTTTAGATTTATATTTTCTTGTTTACTCTGCTCAGAACATACGCAGTATATACCGCGCGGGGGGAGTCTGAAATGTAGCCTGAAATTATTTCCTGATCGCCAGCAAGACGCTCTAAAAATGCTGTTCCTCGTATGGAATGTCTTCGTATTACATACATACATGCTTAAATTCAGGATGGCCCAGAAATACTGGACCAGTGCTTCATTACGCGACTTCTGATTCAATTCTAACCAAAAACATTATTAGGTATTTTATATTTATACCCTAGACATTATAAGTATAGGGTATATTTTTTTTTGTTCCAACGATTTAGCCATGTCTGTTTGCCCGTCTGTCTGTCTGTCTGTCCGTTCGTGCGATAACTTTCGATAGAATAAAGCTAGAGGCTGGAAATTTTCGTCAAATATTCGTAGTATGATCTAGTTGGTTAGTATTGGGAGTGATGCGGCTAAGGGGCCGCCTGCCTCCCCTACATATTCAAAATAGTTAAATGTATCAATAACTCCCGATTGAATAAACGTGAAAAGCTGTAACTTTGGCAGATGACTTGAAAGAGTCATTTTGTACTTTTCTATTAAAATGAGATTGATCAGTTTGAAAATAAGAGTACTTTTTTTACAACGAGCCCTGCATTACCCTACTTTTCAGGGTTTTTGTCTACCATAACTCTTGAACCAATTGACGTAGACTCCTGATTTTTTGGTACATAAACTTGAAATGAGAAGCTACTTGAGTTCTAGTAAGATGAGCATAATTAGGCCAAAGGAACGCCCGCATCCCCTACAAATGGCAAAAATTTAAATATAATTGAACTACGATCACTTTCGACAGGATAAAGCTAGCGAGTTGAAAATTTGGTCGGATGTTGATAGTAACATTTAGTTGGTTGTTACTGAAAATGGGCAAGATTCGACAAAATGAACCCCTACCTCCCCTACAAATGAATTTTCAAACAATTGATAACTTTTGATAGAACACAACTTGAAATTTTGGTGAAATGTGTTAAGTAAGATTTAGTTACTTGGTATTAAAGATGGGCCAGATCCGACCCAAAGAAGCCCTGCCTCCCCTACAAATTAAACTTAAAATAAGCGATAATTTTCGATAAACTGAAGTTAGTGACTTGAAATTTTGGTCAAATGTTTGTACTAGGATCAAGTTGGTTGTTATTGAAAATACGCAAGATCCGACAAAAGAAACCCCTACCTTCCCTGCGAATGACTGTTCAAATAAGCGATTACTTTCGATAAAATGAAGCTAGTGACTTGCAAAATTCGACAAATATTTGTAATGTCGGTTGGATAGTTGATTTTGAGATCCTTCTGAATGAGCGCCAACCTCCCTATAACCTGGTCATATAGGAAACCCACTTTAAATGCATATGGTCGTTACCAATAGCAGCTACTTTTGGTATCACAACTAAGTCTGTAGAAGACTAGGGTATATACGCTTCGGACTCACGGCCGAAGCGAAACTTCGGTCTGTTTGTATTTTTTAATTTTTCAACACTTTTGTTGTAGGAATTTAAACTTTTAGATAAAAATTTATACTTTCGGAAGCGTTGTCGCAGCCATCCACTTATATGTATCAACTTTGTATAGACCTAAACTGTAATTTTCGAACCTTCGATAAAGATGTAGATTACCATATCGGGGGATTTACCTTACCGCTCTGCTCCTGCGTGCGACAGAATAAATATTGCGGCATTTTGTACTGGTTCTTCAATGGTTTTTATACATACAGTCATCTGCGGGACGTTCTGTAGGCCCGTTGCGAGGCATTATCTGGGCTTCCCGCTAGGAATACTGTGAGTAGTGCTCCCAGATCCGGCATAACATATCCCGTGAGAGAGCGGCCATTTGCCGCGTAAAACTCGCGAGAGAGCACCTATTTATCGCTTAAAAACAAGCGAAATTTAAAAACGTTCCCAATCGTGAAAAATAGCCTTCCTTTCACACATCTAGAAAGTAGACAACATCTGGAGGATTTATCTTCCAAATAGTACGAAATTGCTAGGTGGGTTCGGTTTGGGAGAAAATGATACAGGCCAGCAAACAATTTCGTACTATTTTGAAAATAAATAATAATAATAAAATAAATCAACTAGCGGAATATTTGTAGTGATTTCAAAGCAACTATAGACTATAATTACAAGCAATTAATTTACTTGATAGATAGATAGCCCACACACCAACGAGTAGTGAAATTTCCTCGCAGCTTGATTATATTGGGCGAGTTTACTGACAGCTAGGAAACTCGCCGGTGTCCGTGGTCATGGATGAGAAAGTGAGAACGCCTAACGTTTTACTAATTTTGTTCACTACTTTCCCCATAATCGTAGTTTCGCATTATTAGTGTTGAGTTGAACGCCACTTTCACCAGCATTTATGCGGCATACCGTTAGTTGTGAGCCTTTTATTAATGGTTTTAGCACCCACTTTACCAACTTTAATCAAGTTTTCTGGGGAAACAATTATTTTTTTCTGTAAAACTATCTTAAGAAGCTCATGTGCTATCAAGCTGACGATATTCCTACAGAAAACGAACGAGAATCTTGTAGGAATAACTAACAACAATTTGAACCGCCGCGCCGCTGCGCCAATGAGAACCTGTAGGAAAAACTTAAAAAAATCGACAGCACTTCAGATTATCGTCAATGGTTCCTATATGTTCTCGTCAGCGCTTCAAATTATAGCCAGTTATTTCTAAAGTTACTCTACAGCGCTTAAAATTATTGTAAATTATGCCTAAGTCTGTTCTTACAAGATTTTCATCAGTGTATCCTAAAAAATTCTCGTCCGTAGGAATATCCTCAGTGAAACTCATAGTGAATGAGGTTAAGCTTACCTTCTGTTTTTTTTCTGTGAGAATATCATTATCTATTATGAATAAACACTTTTATAAGAAAAATTATAGAGGACTTCAAACTGGATAATTTGATACCAAGAAAGGTTGCGTATAATGTGGGGTTGTCGAGCTACGTTTGATCTTTGGAACATTTACCACCTCCCACAGAACCACGACGATTTTTCATTCGGCATCCTATCACGAAATTTTTGTTTTATTCTACGGCCAGCCTAAACATATTTCTTTTGAAAGTGGCCCACTGTCCTATAAAGGTTTCTGACTCCTGGCTTAAAGAATATCCTGTATGCGAAAGAGTTGGGATACGAATTCAATTCGCAAATATATTGCCAAGACGATATACCGCCATTTTATCCTCCTATTTGTAACGTTGTCAATATATCAGTTTCTCGATTTTATAATAAATTCGCTATAAATACAAAACGACGAGTGTATCATTCTCATAGTTCGTACACAGTAAAAAAATTACCTAGCGAAAATTCACCGATTCGGTGTGCCATTATGACGGTTTTTTCGGTGTAAACAAAATACTTCCTGAGCCGATATTGTTTTTACACAGAGGCGTGCTGGCCCGCCAGGCTACCGGGATTTTCCCGGGGCGTCTCGTTTTTGGGGGCTCCTTTTCGCGGGCGGCAAAATACTTTCGAATAGATCCGTCACGTTTCATTCTCGGAAAATTTTTTTGCCGAATTCCAAGAAATGTTGGCTGATTTCCTCCTTCTGAAAGTGATTAACACTCGCATACATCCCATCTCAATACCACGTCGTTACATATATGAGTACCCGGGTACTCAGATAGACTTTGTATGGAAATTTCGTAGAATTTGGTGTTGACAAGGGGCAAATCAAGTGGATTTGTAATAAACACAGGTGTAAAACCGTTCAAGCTTCGCGTGTTACCTGTTATCATACCCTTATTGATTTACGGTGCATTTGGCACTTTGAAATTAGTAGTAAAATTTGTTCGAATTTCACTGTTCCTATGAGAGGCATATACACTAGTGGGCCGATTTCAACCAAATTTTAGAATCTGGTTTGGCGGTAAATATAATTGGCTGGTATGAAATTTGGTAAAATATGTTTAGAAAGAAAAAAGTTTTTCTAACAAAAACTTGTTTCTTGAACGGTCGCTCCTTTGACAGTAAGGGCAGAGTAATCAAATTTCAACAAAATTCGAGGATGTGATTTAGCGGCAAATTTATTGAATAATATGCAATTTCAAAATGATAGCTTTACAAATAAAAAAAAAATTTCTATCAAAGACTGACTTTTTGACCGGTCGTTCCTATGGCAGCTATATGACGTAGTGATCCGATCCCGTTGGTTCCGACATATATACTGCGTGCTTATATTTATACTTCTTGCAAAATTTCGTCTGAACTACCGAGGAAATTGCCAGAATCGCCGGAATCGACAAGACTTCTTATGTATTCGTAGCGTTCTTCGTCCGTCATACGTTGCCAACGAGCATGGCTAATATCATCCATTTCCAATTCTTTAGTCTTACACTCTCAATGATCAAGTCGAAATTGAATGGAAACCCTCGAATTCAACAAATTTATGCGACAGGATTTTACCTAATCCTGACACAGGATACGTAAGTGTCACCATACACTGTCGAACTCGAACACGAACCTAGTACGAGTGGACCGGTTTTCTTCACATCTATGTGAAGTGTGTGTGTCTGTCGGAGGACATTAGTAACAGGTTCGTGGTGACACTTAGAGTCATAAACCTATCGTTTGAATTATTCACTTTTTTATTGCAACTTCCAAATTTATCAATGAATAATTTTTCTGGGTAAAACCCCATATAATATGAAGGTGAGTACCCGGGTACTCATAAATGTATCCGAGGGGTAATCAACAAAAAGTGAAAAAAAATATATAAACAAAAATGCAAAATTGCTTGTGGATATGTTTTTACAGGTATAACATAATAGCGATAGTTCATCAGGAAGATGGGGACAATAAAAATTACAATAAGTGAAAAACAAGCTTTTTATAGCTCATGAGTACCCGGGTACTCAAATATGTATGCGAGTGTTAATGATGTTCGGGACTGGAGGAAAAAAATAATTCAGGTTAGGTGCGGTTCTTCAGTTACTTTATCCGGTGATTTTTAAGGCCATTTCCACAGGCTACTTTCTCGTGGAAATGGGGTAAAAAAAGTGGTCATTAGCGCAACTCGGAATCAACCGAACCCGAATTCGAACATCAGATGACCTCCCTTTTCGTCACGGAGCTTTTCAGACTGTATTTGAATGCGCCGAAAAGTTTGTAAATGTAATGAGCGAAGGCTTAGGCGATTTTGATACTTGCATTGAAGATGCACTAATTGTCCAGTGAAAGTCAAAAAGTAAAAAACACGAAGAATTTTATAAAAAACCTAGAATGGTTCGATCCAAAAAGATTTGTAAAAATTACCAAAGATTACCAAAAATTACCAAACGTCTCACCATTCCTTGTCACAAAAATCGCGAGAAAAAAAACAATGACAGTCAAACAAGAGTAGTATTAAACATAAAAGAACTACGATTGGCGTAAGCCCCAATCATGCAATACTCTAGATGAATTTGAACCTGGTTAAAGCCAATAAATAATTTTGGTTGCAATCTCGGATGCATCGTATACGTACTGAGTAAATAGGCTTAACGTATTTCATGAAATAGTGCAGTTTGTATGGGAGGGGGTAGAAGGAGGGTGAGGATTACAATAAATTTTATAATGTAGGTTACAATTATCATAAAAGTCATATATTCAAAATTTCAAAGCAATACGTTTTATAGTTTCTGAGAAAATCTGATTATTGTAAATTATCAAAAATGTGTCATTTTGTATGGGAGTGGGTAGACGGAGTAAGAGTAATCGATTACTTTTTTTGAATCTAACTGATATTGTTAATTAAGTGTTAAGTATAAAATTTCAGCCCGATAAATTGTATAGGTAATGAGTAAATTGGCTTAACGTATTTCATGAAATAGTGCAGTTTGTATGGGAGGGGGTAGAAGGAGGGTGAGGATTACAATAAATTTTATAACATAGGTTACAATTATCATAAAAGTGATATATTCAAAATTTCAAAGCAAGATGTTTTATAGTTTCTGAGAAAATCTGATTATTGTAAATTATCAAAAATGTGTCATTTTGTATGGGAGGGGGTAGACGGAGTAAGGGTAATCGATTATTTTTTTTGAATCTAACTGATATTGTTAATTAAGTGTTAAGTACAAAATTTCAGCCCGATAAATTGTATACGTACTGAGTAAATTGGCTTAACGTATTTCATGAAATAGTGCAGTTTGTATGGGAGGGGGTAGAAGGAGGGTGAGGATTACAATAAGTTTTATAACATAGGTTACAATTATCATAAAAGTGATATATTAAAAATTTCAAAGCAAGATGTTTTATAGTTTCTGAGAAAATCTGATTATTGTAAATTTTCAAAAATGTGTCATTTTGTATGGGAGGGGGTAGAAGGGGTGGAGCGATTTAGCCCGTTCACGAACTTAGCCTTCATTTTTTGTCAAAAATAATGTGTGCAAAATTTGAACTTCATAGCTCAACGCGTTCTCGAGCTAGAGAGGTCACGGACGGACGGACGGACAGACGGACAGACGGACAGACGGACAGACGGACATCCGGTTTTGAGATATTCGAGTGATAATATGAACTTCTGTATCATTCATTTTTTTCTGCGAGCCTTATTTCTTAGCGTTACAAACTTTGTGGCAAACTTATAATACTCTCAGATTTCATCTAGAGTATAAAAAGTTACGATGAAGAGTATTGTAACAGCGAGAATGATTAATCAGCTTCCGTTGACAACAAACGCATCGAAAATATATCGTTTTATTTATACACATTGATAGTAGATTATATAGTACTAAGCAAACAATTTGCTTTGGAAGATTAATTTATCGATAAGATGGATATCGCCATCTTATCGAGTCACCCTTTCGGGAAAAAACTTACCGAAAGAAAAACTTCCAGGATAAACTTTGGCGAAACGAGTCGGCAATTAGAAAGAAAGAAATTTGACGAATTGACGAAATGTCGCGTGGGGGGGGGGGGGGGGTATCGATATCGTATCATAATACGTCTAGAAGAAATGTTGGCAATGGGTGCATTCGGGCGTCACGGAAAAAAGCGTAATGCGCTGCATAGAAATAGCGAATTCCTAGGCAGCACATAACAATTTTTCTTGTGACGCCCGAATGGTATGGTGGTTCACCTGTTGTAAATTGACATGCCTGCATTCACAAATCGGTAGCTTAACTTGAGCGCTCCTATTTTTGTCCCAATTATGCACTGAGTTATAACAACAAAAATGGAAGCACTCGGATAGCGGTATGATTTGTGAATGCAGGCAGTTCGTTCGAACTGTCAAATCTCCGCTAAGCCAAGACAGCGAACAAATTTTGTGCTGCCTAAAAGTGTTAGCACCTAGCTATTTGCGCTAAGTTTAGCAGTGGTTTAGCGCAACATTCGGAATAAAAATCACGAGGCAGCACTTAAAGCTAGCTAGCAACCGTGACTCCCGAATGCACCCAATGAGAGTCACAACAAATATAAGGTTTTTTTTATTGGATTAATCTTAATACTTTTTTTTGGATTTTACATATCTTTTGACGCTCATAATTTATATTTCAACCTTTATTTTCAACTGATATTTGTTAGATTCGAATCAGCTTCCCATGTTTGCAAGTCAATAGTCCTAACCGTTGCGTTATCTCTATACAAACAATGACAATAGGCATGTCCACACTTATTCAACTTTGTTGAAAGTATGGGTCGTCAACAAGGCGTAGAATTGCTAGAGATGTTGACGCGCCCATGCCCCTGGAGGGGTCAAGGCAATAAGAGAGAGAGAGAGAAAGTATGGATGAATGCCCTATTGAAAAGAGGAATTTAATGTTGATCGTGAAAATCCATGACGAATGCCTCAAAATCGAAGATGAATGTGGGGATGAAAGAAACCCACCCAAGTCGGGTTGCTTTCGTCTTCACTTTCAACTTTGTATACATATATGTTCTGATAGTATACTCGTACATATTTTGCCGTTATGTATGTTAACGTTGTAAGAAAGATAGTTCATACTACATATTTTTTAGCATAAACGTACTCACAACGTTTTGACGTACGAGCGCTATTTGTTTTGTTTTACAGTGGCTTGAAAATTTTTTCTAGGGCAAAAAAAAGGAATTTAACCGTGAACATTTTCGCGCCCGGATTTTTTACGAGTGTCGACATGGACTATCTCGACAAGAGTGCAATGATCAACTCCTTTGGTTTTTGGTGATAGACCTCCACATTTTGCCACGGTAAAACGCTGGTTTGCAGAATTCAGTCGCGGCCGCCTATCGCTCACCGATAAATTTCGTGAAGGTCGTCCAAAGTCGGACGTAATCTCAGAAAACATCGATGCCGTGTGCGAAATAATAAAGCAAGATCGTCATGTGATATACGAGTATTGTGAGATTGAGGCCTCCCTGGGCATTAGTTCCACTAGCGTACATTCAACACTGCATCAACATTTGGCCGTCACAAAGACATGTTCGCGTTGGATACCGCATAATTCGACAATCGCTCAAAAGAAGACTCGTCTCGATTGATGCAAAGAAATGTTGAAGAAATACAACCGCGGTGCTTCAAAAGACGATTATTAGATCGTGACAGGCGACAAATCTTGGATTTATGCGAAATGCGTATAAGCCCGAAACTAAACAGAAATCAACGGTATGGGCCTTCCAAGTCGAGCCAAATCCGACGAAAGTTGTTCGCGAACGAGCACTTAGAGGTTTTTTCACAATAACCGGTCATGTCACCGTACCATGTACCACTTGAGCAATGTAGGACGGTCACTTCTGAATGATATACAACCATTTTGTTACACCGCGTCCGCGATTATACGGCCGTCCGACCAACTATCGGAGATGGGTCGTGCGCGCCACGTACTTACGATTTCTTAGCCGCCAGTGCCTGGATTTGTCCCCGCGACAAGTACGAATTCGCGGAGAAAAAAAGTATTGTCGCACTGAAAATTGCTGACACGGTTGGAATTCAAATTAAAACTTGTATTTCACTAAATCCAAAGCGCGTTACATCGGATGTACAATTTGCATTTCGTTCGGTAGTCCAAATTCACCAAATCGACCGGTCGTATTCTTTACTTTACTTTACAACTAATTCCGTCTCTTAAGCAACTCCTAACTTACGTACTAAATTACTGGCCCTAAACGGGTGGCGGCTCTACTCACTATTTTATCCTTGTAGAATCGCTACAAACGATGATTTCGCGCTCTGCGTCACCGTCACGCCGATCCTTAAATATTATGGCGATCAGTCGCACTGTCTTTAACTCGATTCTAAACTTCGCCCACCGTCTTGCGAAACCAGAAGATGTCTCCGCTCGCTTTCTTCGATCGGTCTTCACAATTCCTCAAACTTCCAGAGTCTGGTCTTCCTTTGAATGCGGTTCTTAGCTCCACTAACCGTCCTGAGGATGTCTTCGCTTTTCCGCCACTCGCCAATCTTTCGTCGTCAACCAAAAATCGTACAAAGAGCGTTAATTATCAAATACCGTATTATCTCTCGGAATAGGGACACCCATCTTTTGTCGTCAACCAAAAATCGTACAAAGAGGGTTCCCGTTTCTTTGCCATGGTTTAAATAACATCGGGCCAACGGATATTTCTATGGATCAGTTATCCACGCAGTACGAGAATCCGGCTTATTAGTACTTATATTAGTACAACAACCGGTGTTGGTAATGTAGTTTATGTCACTCTGACAATCCGGTGTATTTTGGTTTCGCGATTCTGTGTCGACGGTGGATTCCGGTCGCGCGTGTAGATTGACGTGGAACGAGGACAGAATCAGATAAGTATTTCCCCTATCATGATATAAACAACAAGGTGCTTTGTGATGTTTTTCTTTTCTACTTCCAGGATTTCGCCGCGGGATAAACAAGCATCTTCCATCATGTTGTGAGTATGTCCTGCCAACACCCCCTACTGCCGTCGTAATAACTAACTATTTTTCTTCTTTCAGTTATTTTGTCACGCTTTGGATCCGTGACAATTTGTTTGCTAGAAGTTTTCAGTGAAATGAGGAAAACTGACCGCCGAACGCGAACTCTTCTTTAATGCGAGGTCTCACAAATTGATTAACACAACATAGTTTTTGAGCGCCGAAAGCATCGAATTGATGGGCAATCCACCGTACAGTCCTAATTTAGTGCCCAATGATTTGTTCTTGTTCCCGCACATTAAAAATAAACTGCGTTGTCAGCGTTTTTCGACCCCCGAAGAAGCAGTTGATCGGTTCAAAACGCAAGATTTGGAGCTACCTCAATCCGAGTGGAAAAAGTGTTTCGAAAATTGGTTCAAGCACATCCAAAAGTGTTTTGATCTTTATTGAGAATACTTTGAAAAACAATAAAGCCGTTTCCAAAAATAAATTACTGTTATTTTGTTAGGCGTAGAATATAAATAGTGACCCTCGTATAAACCAAGTTTCTGACTCTTTGGATGACTCTTTTCGAACGACTCTTTTTAAACGACTCATTGGAAAGAGTCAGAGCTTATGTGCCGGCACAGTGAAAAGAGTCAATATGCCCATCACTACATATTCACTTTCCCATATTGATCTGAGGTAACCATCTCCCATCGGGGAAAACATAATGAATGCGGCCGCGATGTCATTTTGTACGGATATGTACACATATGTTCACGTGAATTCTACAACTTAAGTGTGTGTGCATCAGAGTAAGGTTAAATTAAAATACTTTCCGATAGTAGTAATTACTTAAAATTTAATCACTGTTGTAAATCGAATTTAATAAATACTAATTAATTACTTTGCGTTATTTATGAAAAGTTATTAAATATTTTGATTTTAAAAATCTAAATTAGGAAATCTTAATAAATGTATGGTAAATCTAGGAGATATAGGGGTAGATTTGCTTATATCTCGCGATTTATCCAAATCTCCCGTAGTATGTACAAGCTCTTAGGATCCAATAGAGAGATCTCCCCTTCCAAAGAGAAACCTTGTAAACTCTTGGGAAAGGTAAATTGGAAAATAGAACTGGTTCAAAAAAGGATATAATAATATTTTTACCTCTAATATAATGATAATATAATTTCGAAATACCTACAGTAAACTTTCGTTCGTTACACATCTTGTATCCTTCGTATTGCTTAAAGCTATTTTCTTATTTTCAATTCCCAATCAATCAAATTATTCGACATGATCAGTTTGCTCAACGGAGCCCAACTCCATTCAAATGCCGCCAGGGAAAAAAATCTGTTTGGTTCTTTTCGTATTTTTTGATATTAAAAATAAATTATGTTGGATTCAAGAAAGGACTTCGAAAAATCGAAAAACCCATTGCAGTTTCCAATCACCATCTTCCACATCGCAAATCATTTCTGATAATAATATAATGTTTTATATCTGCTTCCTTTCACGATTTACGAAGTGAACGTTAAAGCCGTCAGGATACCACAAACCACACTCGGATGCCAAAATACTGAAAATCCTCGATGTGTACTTCGGCAATACAATTTCAGGTGAATGTTTTCGCAGAAAATGACAAGAAGAAATTATAAATGCCAACGGCAAAGCAACATATTCAGTCGGTTCTTGTGAAATAACAGCAAGCAATGGAAATTTAATGATAATATCATGTTTCCCAACTTGTCCGTCTGTGTTTTCGGGAGTGTCTACTCGTCGTGGACATTATTCTGGAAAATGTTTAGACTGGTGCAGATGACCAGACCAATGTAATATTGAAAAATGCGAATTCTTTTCGAAAATGTACATCAGATAAACTCGTGCATCAATGTCACTTAAACTCTTGAACATTTTCTTGTAAGGACCATTTACTTATACCAAAAGTATAATCATCATACCGGCTATTCACGGGTTCGAGTCCCGTGGTGGCTATGGATGTTTTGTGTCTTCTGAACTGTGGTGTGGGGCGTAGCAATACATACACAATTTTAACTGACTTACCACAAGTATGCAGCTAAATGCGTGTGAGGTGTATGCTAGCAACATGCATCGCCCAAAACCAGTTTATGTTAACGAAACTTCAACTAATCCACATGGGAATAGTTGTGCTGCTGTGGCGAATTTCCCGCAAGGGGTCAAGATGATATCGCATGAGAGGACAGTAGTAGATGACAGCTACGACAACGCACAAGAATCCAACCAAGCAACACGCGCTTTCGTGTAACCGTTGAGTTTGGATAATAAAAAGTATTTTTATAATGCCTTAACATCATTGTTTATATTTTCCGGGCTGTTTCATAGTAGTGGATCGTAGATCTCTACAGTGATGACCCGAATATGCCAGACGTGAAGCTTCCGCCATTTTGACAAGAACAGCTCTAATCATGGCTTCTGCAAACCGAAGCAATTTTTGAGACGGCGCGGATCACAAGCTAATCATCGCGTTTCAAACACGTAGTCGTCAATATTGACGCGCAGCTACTCCCACACATGCTGATATCATTGCATCCACGTCAGAACAGGATAAGTACGATATTATAAGAAAAGGATAATCGTTTTGTTCGAGCCGAAAGGAGACGCGAAATACCAGTAGCTTTTATGCGAACCCCTATGAGTATGAGACATCCGGCTGGAAATTCCTGTCCCTCAGATTTATTGCGTCGTTTATTTCTGCTGAAGCTTCCTAGTCCTGTGCAGGAGTTGTTGGCCGCTACTGGCGATTTGGAATAGGCTGAGCATCTACACAATATTTTGGGCAGCCGCGCAGTGGCAGTTGAGTCTGGTCGGCTGTCGAATTCTGCACGCGACGATGGCCCCGGGCCTGATGAACGTTTGCCTGCTGTGGAAGTTGCAGTTGATGCGTTGACGGGAAAATTTCGCAAATCAAGTGCGGTTAAGAAGACGAAGCAAGTTTGCTTTTATCATCAACGTTTCGGCAGTGTGGCACGAAAATATGTAGGCAACTTCCTGTTTCAAAATAAATCAGAACAGTCGTTAGGAGAGACGGACGATCGTCGTCGCACATATCCGCGATACTAAGAAGTATCTCATCGACACGGGGGCAGAAGTTTCTGTAATGCCATGCAGCCAATGCAGTGGCAAACTGGAACTATCGCAACATAAATTATACGCCTGCAAACTCATCGGCCATCAAAACATTCGGAACGCGTACATTTGAAGTGGATCTTGGTCTCAACCGTCCCTTACGGTGAAATTTCTTTGTGGCTGACTTGGCTAAGCCAATTTTTGGGGCAGGTTTTCTCCGCCACCATAACTTGCTGGTCGGCATAAAATGTAAATATAAATTCACAAGCAGCTGTCATGGGCAGAGTGCTCGCAACATCGGCAAATGTACTGGAGGTTCATTAGACTTTTGAATACCGGTCAATTCTGGCAGCCATTTCATCATAAACACGTCTCACTTCGATGGACGCTACCTATGTATATATGCAAATGTAAGCACTATGTTCGACACTCATCATAATCCGTGGTCTATCTGGCTGAACGAGTATCAGATAAAATCCTGATTGCGAAGGATGATGGAATTAAGGATTTGTCGTCCATCGGACAGTGAGTCCGCAAGCCCTATGCACCTCGTTCTTAAAAAAAAACCGGACAATGGCGTGACTGCGGAAGCTACCGTCGGCTCAACGCATCGACGACATCTGATCGCTCACCCCTTCCTCATCTATACGATGCATTGGCCGCAGACGGTGCTAGCGTTTTATCGACAATCGATTTGGTACGAGCATATAATCAGATACCGGTGGCCGAGGAAGATATACCGAAAACAGCAATAATAAAACTATTTGGATTGTTCGAGTATCCGTTATGACATTTGGTTTGAGGAATGCTAGCCAAACCTTTCAAAGATTTATGAACCAAGTGCTTCAAGGACTTGAGTTTGCAAAGTGCTATATTCATGACATCCTCATCATGTCTAAAGACAAGAAAAAGCATCTACGTATTGTCTTTGAACGTTTGGAAACATACGGTTTGATTATAAACGCGAATTATGAACAATTTGTTCATGGCAAAAGTACTTTATTCTTGCAACTTACGACTACGATTACAAATAAAACATTAAGCCACGACTCGGTATTCTTTCGACTATTTATACTTATACGAGTATCTAGGACGATAAGAACATACTATCTAATTCTTATCCTATAGTTTAATGACCATGTCGAATCTTGCTATGACCATGGTGATAAGGATGAATTTACTCTTATCTTGTTTACAAGTTCTTAGGATCTATTAGTTTGTAGAAGAAATGTGTTTCTTCCTTATCGGGTGAGCATAGATTTTATAGAATATGGATTGCGCTTGACCTATAATTTTCCATTGGAAAAGTGGCCGGAACATGTGGTTAGACTTTCTGTCGTTTTAGACCAAAATTTCAAAAATTAATAAGTAGGCAAATTTGCCAGCTTTCAGTTCTGACATTTCAGTCCCAATTTATGTGGTGCCTGTCAATTTGCGAGTTACAATAAATAAAAATAATAATATGCCGAAATCCCCATATTGTTTTATTTGTGGCGTGATCAAAAGTGATGGAATTGGACGAATTTCGTATCATAGGTAAGATGAAATGTAAAAACTTTAAAATGTACTAATTTGAATTTATTTAAGGTTCCCAAAATAACTGTGTGTGACAATTAACTGACAATCACAATTTAGACCACTGAATGGTATAATGTAGCCCAATAAAGTATAATGGAGACCAATAAAGTCTAACCAGATGTTCCGACACTTTTTAGAAAGTATAAGCACGGTCCATTTCTGTAATGTCTATGCGGGTGAGTCACTGATATCGGGTGAGTCACTGATATTATGAGGGCTAATGGGTTTACATATAACTCGCGTCTAAGTGGCCGCTCGGTAAAACTTCGGTACAGTACGTAGGCCACCGGATCTGCCGTCAGGGAGCCACGCCTCTGCCTAGCAAAGTTTTAGGTGTCATGTCGCTTTATGCCACGAGCGGCGGAACTGCAGGCACCACTCATTGCATTTCTTGGTAAATTTCGCAAAGCTGACAAGCGTCATTCTGGCAGCCTTTGGGATGATTTATCTCGAGGTACAGAAGTGCAGCCCAGCACTTACGATCGTGAAATGCTGGCAGTATTTTTGACAATTAAACACTTTCAGCACATTTTCAAAGGTCAGGTGTTCAAGTGGAGTTTCCAAAAGCTTTGAGTGCTCAAGAGTTAGGTGCTGCACAATCCAAGGACGCTGAATTACAACTTCTGGTAGAGTCCTATACGGCGTTAAAACTGAAACGCGTTCGTGTCGATAGTTCATCGGCCCTTATTTATTGTGATTTTTCGGTGAGTGTTCTTTGACCCTACATTCCTGGAGAATTACGTAGTCGGATTTTCGATTTGTTTCACAAATACATCACACCGAAGTGAATGAGTCACCGATGAGCTGATTCTTCGCAAATTGGTGTGGCCTAATATGAGAAAGGATACCAAACAACGTACCAGAACATGTATACCCTGCCAGGCCAGTAACATCTCTCAAAACGTTAAAACTTCAATTCCGCAATTGTCATTGCTGTCGCAGCGGTTTGAGCATATTCATATGAATTTGGTCGGAGCGTTACTACTATCGGATGGTTTCCGGTACTTACTAACCATGATCGACCGGTAGTCGCGCTGGCCAGAGGCGGTTCCTCTTCGGAATTGTGATTGGGACCTCGTAGCAGCCGCATTTTTCCGACTTGGGTACGCAGATTCGGATCGCCGGAAACTCTGTCCACGGACCAGGGTTCGCAATTTGAGGTTAGACTTTTTAAACTTCTCACACGGTTCGTTGGATGTAATCGTTCTACGGCGTATCATCCCCAATCCAACAGTTTTGTCGGGCGGTGGCACCAAGCTTTAAAGTCCTCTTTAACTTGTAAGGGTGTTCGAAAATGGACCGAAAATTTGGATACAACACTACTGGGGTTACGCACCGCTCCCAAAGAAGAATTGGGATGTTCCGCTGCGGAGATGGTGTATAGGACCACTCTTTGTTTCCCAGGCGAACTCATCTACACGAATCTCGACACGCCAGAACCGCATATGTTTGTGGAAAAATTTCGAGAACAAATGCGTTTACCGCAGCCTTCGCCAACAGTTAATCATAGCAAGCCCAATCTATTTCACTTCAATACCCTTTAGGAAGCCGCTCGAACCACCTTTTACGGGCCCACATCCGATGATCAGTTGAATCAGCCCCAGTGTATTCGTCATCAAGTTTGATGGGCGCGAAACTACCGTGTCAGCCGAGCGGTTTAAACTTGTATTTTTGGATGAAACAAATTCTTTCAGTGAGGAAACTTCAATTTTACGGTTAGCCATCAAGTTTTACGAACTAGCATACCGTGTGTAATGGACGGTTTGGTGGGCATGCAAAGATGCCCGTGGGGACGGAGCCTAAGGATGCATAGTGACCGTGAAGGTCGGGCTGTGCCATCTGGCGAAGAAAAAGGCTCCTCAACGAGCTAAGCAGCGACCTACGTTTGCTGTAGCTCAGTTCGGGAGATGTGGGCGGGGTTTTCGCCGCTCGTTTTCCCCGTCCTTTACGTATTAACAAAAATGCATAGGCCTTGGGAAGACAACACAAACAGGGGAGGTAAAAATGGGGAATAGAAAAAATAATCGATACGGATGGAATGGTTGGCGGACGGATCAGACGCCCACGCGGTCGCACTCCGGGTATAATGGGACCCTCGGCCTCTGGTTTCGTACCACCAATAGATCACTACTCATTAGGTGCTGCTTCGATCTGCCGGTGGGAGCAGCACTACCAGACCATAATATGGTTCATTACAGGTGGTTCATTACACGTGTCTGCGGCGTCTGTCGTATTACCGCTTAGACACTTGGAGGGGAGTGCTTTGACGATTCCGTATTTTCACGCAAGGGGTCGAAATGGTCGCGTGAGGAGGCAGTAGTGGATGACAGGTACAGCAACAATCCATCACATGCATTCAACCAAGCAACATGCGCTTTTGTGTAATCGTTGAGTTTGAATAATAAAAAGTATTTTTATAAAGCCTTAACATCATTGTTTATACTTTCCGGGTTGTTTCATAGTAGTGGATCGTAAATCCCTACACTATCCCTCACTAGAAGTGAGGAAAAATATTAAATAATGGTGGGGCATTATACAAGAAGACCCGGAATGATATTGCAAGCCATCTACCGGTGCAGGCTACACTATGCCAACATATTCGAATATCCTTAAATCAGATCAACGACAACATCCTCGTTTAACTTGCTGTGAAAATTTATTTTCTGTTGATCAGCTGCTTGAGTTGTCGACGGAGATGATTAGCAACCTATCAAATTGTAAATCGAAAATTGATCAATATAATGTGATTGTAAGTCTAGCTGTTAAATTTGTATACTCATGAGCACTATTAGTCTTATACTGTGGAATACACAAAGTGTAAAAATCAAAACTATTGAATTATTTAATTTGGTATACGATATTAATGGTGATATAGTATAGTAGCGTTAACTGAGACTTGATTGAAAAACAAAACGATAAATTTACAATTTATTCTGTCTACAGACTTGATAGATTAGGCACTCCGAGTGGCGGAATAGCTATATGTATAAGAAAGACACTGAAGTATTACTTACTTCCCGAACTTAGTACTAAAATTATTGCAGCGATTGCCAGTAATTTAGAAGTTCCTCAAATTAGCATAGTCGTATGTTATTTTCCAGAAACAAGAGTAGACACCGATAAATTAAATATGTTTGAAGATGATATTAAATACCTAATGGCTCTAGGGAAAAATGTATTTTTGTGTGGTGATTTAAATGTCGAACATAGATATTGGAATTGCGTTAACTCCAACAGAGCTGGTAATCGTCTCTATGAGCTGGCCTTGCGAAATAATTTTATGATACATACTCCATCCGAACCTACTTTCCTAAACCCTAAAGGATTCGACTCGACTTTGGACTTAGTACTCAGCAACTGTGCCACCGATTAAAAATTGTGTTGTTGACGATCAAACTAAGGGTCTTATACAGGTTCGATATTTTCTTCGACTCAGATGGCAAAGACATCGGAATCTTTCTACAAAAGCAACTGTGAACAAACTTTCCAAAGTAATTAAACGTCGTATATTTGTCAACTGTAACTAAAACTGGAATGAAATGTTAAAACGTCTCCCGAAAAATAGCAGATCTGTTTGGAAGCTGAATAAAATTTTTCGAAGATGTAGAACAATGCCACCATTATTTAATGTTGCCAAAAATTTGGTATTTGATAATAAGGGCAAAGCAGAAATGATATCGGAAATATTCCATAAGGCGCATAAAATATCTTTACATTTGGGAAACGCATTTCACAATGAAATGGTCAGGGATCGGATAAACCAGTCGTCAACCTCTGTTAATGACCGTAATACAATCCATTTATCTTCTCCAGGTGAAATCAGAAAAATACTCAAATCCGTCAAAGCAAAAAAGGCTTGCATGATAATATCGTATTTTCCCTCTTCTTGGAAGCATGCGGTTGTTATACCCATTCCCAAACCCGAAATGAGCAAATTACTGGAGAAAGTAATTTTATCCCGTTTAATCGAAGTGGTTGAAAGGCTGAAAATTATTACCGACTTCCAGTTTGACTTTAGGGAAAAGCATTCTACCATCCAACAAGTCTATCGACTTAACAAATATATGAAAGAATCATTCCACGATAGAAAATCGGTAGGTGTAGTAGCACTGGACATCCAAAAAGCTTTCGACTCTGTTTTTTTAAATTTTGGTATCCCTACCTATTTAATTAGATTGATGATCCTGTCAAATAGAACGTTCCCTGTACAAGTAGGAGAATCAAACTCAGCAACCAAATCTATACCATCAGGTGCTCCTCAGGGACCATGCCTCAGTCCTGTTTTTTTCAACATATTCCCTGCCGACATCCCATAAACCAGGGATTGTCAAATTGCGTGCTTCGCTGATGATGTTTGCGTATTTTGTAGTGATGACGACCCTACCTCCATCACATCAAATCTTGAATGTCAATTAGAATCCTTATACCAATTCTATTTCAGATGGAAAATCAAGCTAAACACTTCCAAGACACAAGCGACCTTCTTTACTAAGAAGAAAAAAAGAACAAACCTACCAAATTCACCCCTGAACTTTCTTGGCGACCAGATCACATGGAATAAGCAACTGATTTACCTTGGATTAGTTTTCGATAAAAAATTAACAGGTCAACAAATTGTTGGTCAAATTATGTTACAATAAGAAATAAAGATTGAATTGAATTGAAATTGATGTTGCAAACACGTCATCGTGATTTTTGTGCTCAATGACCAGAATTTGAATTTGAGTCTTCCATTTCTGTATTATCGTTGCTCGAACACTACAATAAATAAATAAATGGACACAGCTTTCCGACTTCATTTAAAAATTTTGCTAAAAAAAGTACACTCATTAATCGATTGACGATCTGTATTGAGTTTCAAATCCTCTGTCATCTATTACCGATCGTCTAAAACCTTTGACGTAGCGTCAGTATCGAATGTACGAAACGAGAGAATAATTTTTTCCAGCCTAGTCACCGGGACACCGTCCATTGTATTATAATATTGAATTAAACTTTTCTGCATTCCATCTTCGACTCGTTAGCAAGGACTGTCGCTGCTCCTACTCCGGTCGTTTGAACTCGGTGTTATAATGGCCGGCATCACATGCCACCAAGTACTGCGATTACGGTTGGCTCATGGGAAGCCTTAACTGGGCAAGTATTACGAGTACTAGGTCTTCAGGTCATGGGAGCAGAGGGAAATGTCTTCGTCAGATGGAGTCGTCACTTTTCAAAATTAATTTTGCTGAAATGTACGTGATACTCGGATCTCCGTCATGTTGAGTTTCGTTAAACTCTTTTTGGTTTGCAAGAATGGGTCAAATTCGACGTGAAATATATGCAAACTAACATAGAAAGGATAGCTGTAGGGTTTGAATCTTTATGGAGTACTACTTCCTTTTTTTCCTCTAAAAGTGAATGCAGATGTAGCATTAGTTTCAATTAACTTAATGGCGTCGTAAAGAATGGATGCTTTTCATAGGTGCGAGTATAATAATGTCATTAGGTAGGAGGATTTCGCACTTTAAGTTTGAATACTAAATTTATTGTTTAAAAAGTCTTGGATATAATGCTCGAAAAAGGAAGGACACTGAACAAATTGAAAGCACTACAAAAAACTTGTTGAATTTTATGAAAAACATATTTGAGTTATGCATTGACAATTTGTTCTCAATTTTGTCACCAGAATCTTTCCCCTATGATGCTGCCACGGTCTTTCCCGGCACGTCCTAGAATAAAATAGACAAGATGTTGTAACGGGCGATTTGGTGGGCATACGAAGGTACCCGTGGGGACGGAGTCTAAGGTAGCATAGTGAGCGTGAAGAAAAGGCCCCTCAACGAACTAAGCAGGGGCCAATGCTTACTTTAGCTCAGTTTGGGAGACGTAGGTGGGGTTTTCGCCGCTCGTTGCCCCTGTCGGTTACATATTAATATTATTAATTTTCTTCCCGAAGAGTGGGCAATCGACGGCGGAGACAGCCATCAGGTTCCTGGGTAGACAAAATGGAGGTCTACAAGCAGAAAACTGGAGGATCATTAGAGAGGATAAACAAGGAGATGGATTCTCATTGGTCGCCTTAGTAGATCCACGGTCTATGGAGATAGTAAGGCAACGCAACTTCTGCCTATCCATCAGGTTTGGGAAAGTTAATGTTCGCATTAGGAACCGGAGGAAACCTGAGAGTGTGGTGGCCGTAACCGACCCCTTGGTCCCCCTCCCCAGCGACAACGAGCATAGATCCACGAAAGCCACAGCCGCAGTCCCTACCTCATCCAGTCTCAAGCCAACATCCTGTGTACCTGCCGAACCGCAGCCTGGTACAAGTTGAGAGTGCAGAAGGGACAATGCTGCTCTAGCGTCGACAACCATGAATGATCTCATGGAGACTGATCCTATCCACTCTAGTTCCGAAGGTGAGGGATACGAATTCGATTTCGATGATGAGACAATCCTCTGATCCGAGCACTGGCGTGATCCAAATTAATCTACATCACGCCAAAAATGCCTCGGATATTTTAGTAGCCAGGTTCATAAAAGAAGACCTAGGGGTGGCCCTCATTCAAGAACCATGGCAGGTCAATGGAATAATTAAAGGCCTAAGAGTAAGTAACACTACCTTAATTTACGACTCTGGTTCCACCCGACCAAGAGCCTGTATCATCTTAAAGAACACCATAAAACATATCTGCCTTACAGACATCACTAGCTGTGATCTAGTGGCAGTAGTTATTGGATCGACCGATGGCAGTAAAACACCAGGACTTGTCATCGCATCGGCCTACCTTCTCGGAGATACTGACATACCATCTTCGGAAATACGTAGGCTCGCCGATTACTGCAGGGGAAGAAAACTGCCCCTACTGATCGGTTGTGATGCGAATGCCCATCACACAATCTGGGGCAGTACTGACACAAACCGCCGAGGTGAGTACCTTCTAGAACTTATTACTAGTCTAGATTTAAACATTTTTAATAAAGGAGACAGCCCTACTTTTATCACTAGAAACAGGCGGGAGGTCCTTGACATTACATTTGGGACTTACAACATCTTAAATCGGATACAGAATTGGCATGTCTCGGATGAGCCATCTCTGTCCGATCACAGGCACATTTGTTTTGACATAGCCGCATTAAACCTAGCCAAAACAAGCAGGAGGATTCCCAAACGCACTGACTGGGAAGGATATTCGGTCTCTCTGCGTGAGAAACTCGATCTGGTAGACAACAAGCTTGCCGAAGGTATGATACGCGAAGCGTGAAGGGTATCATACCTTCGTTGTGACCTATGGTGCATTTACCACTTTGAAATTAGTACTAAAACTTGTTCCGATTTCATTGAACCTATGAGAGATATATGAAATAGTGGTCCGATTTCAGCCAAATTTAGGAACGTAATATGTCTGTTAATATGATTGAATAGTATGAAATTTGGTAAAGATATCTTTAGAAATAAAAAAAATTTCCTAACAAAAACTTGTTTTTGGAACGGTCGTTCCTATGACAGCTATATGATAGAGTAGCCCAATTTCAATCAAATTCATCAATATACTTTGACTAAAGATATTATTTATTAGTGTGAAATTTGAAAAGGATATCTTTAGAAATAAAAAAGTTTTTCTCACAAAGACGAATTTTTTCACCGGTCGTTCCTATGGCAGCTATGTGACATATTGGTCCGATTCCATTGGTTCCGACATATATACAGCGTGCAATAAAAAGAAGGCTGTGAACAAAATTTCAGTTCGATAGTTTTAAAACTGAGGGACTAGTTTGCATAGAAACAGACGGACAGACAGACAGACGGACAGACGGACAAAGCTTAATCGACTCGTCTCGTCATACAGACCAAGAATATATATAGTTTATATGGTCGGAGATGCTTCCTTCTGTGCGTTGCAAACTTCATGCCAAAGTTAATATTCCCTATCACATCCGTGAAGGGTATAATAAAGTCTCAGGGTGGCTCAGCTTAGATTCCTTGGTATCCAACGTATCGGAGGCAATCACATCCTCCTATGAAGAAAATTGTCCTCTAAGTAGCTCTACTGACTCTAGAGGCGTTCCATGGTGGAGCTCCGAACTCTCTGCGTTACGCAAAAGTACTAGAAGACTATTCAATAGAGCTAAGCGTACTGGTGAGTGGGAACAGTACCGAGCCTCACTTACACTCTACAACAAAGGTGTCTGCAGTGCCAAGAAACGCAGTTGGGTTAGGTTCTACGAAGGTGTAGATAATACCAACAATGCTGTCAGACTACATCGTGTTGTGGCTAAAAAAGGCACCAACCAAGGAACACCCTAAGGAGACAAGATGGCAGCATCACAGAGGATGCCGAGAACACAGGTAATTTGCTTCTTGAGACCCATTTTCCTGGGTGCGTCAGTCTAGATGAAGATAACAGCTACTCGGTCGACATGGGGGTGCGCTATGAGGCATCCCGCTCCGACTGGAGTATTGCCAAAAATATCTTCACTTACAATAAAGTAAAATGGGCCATTGACTCTTTTGACCCATATAAATCATCTAGCACGGATGGAATCTTTCCCGCTCTGCTACAGAAAGGAAAGGATATACTAATCCCCTACCTCCTAAGTAATTCAGAGGTAGCTTTGCTCTAGGTTATATCCCAGATTCCTGGAGATCGGTTAAAGTAGTCTTCATCCCAAAAATGGGCATAAGAATGGAATGGTTGGCGGTCGGCTCAGAGGCCCTCGCGCTCGTATCGGGGTCTCGGTGTAATGGAACCGTCGGCCTCTGGTTTTGTACCACCGACAGACTACTACTCATCAGGTGCTGCCTTCGATCTGTCGACGGATGCCACACTACCAGAATATGGTTCATTACGGTTCATCAGCACGTCTGGATGGGCTTCTAAATCTTTTACCGCTCGATATTTTTGCTGAACATCAGGCAGAGATTATAGCATTGCGATTTCGCGAGACCAGTCAGTGGCGTGCGCTAAGCTCTGGGCACTCTGCTATTATATTTTAAATAATCTTGACTTCCCTGCTTATACGGGTTATATCTCCCCTAAATATATGTTTGGTAAAAAAAATTTGTGAGCCACATTCCCTCAAGGGACATGTAGGAATCTGGGGCAATCACTCACCCAGACTCCATCGTTTTATATACTGACGGATCTAAATCGGGTGCTGGAGTGTTAGCCGGTATCTTTTCGGAGACTTTGAAGATTAGTCATTCTTTCCGCATACACGATCATTGCAGCGTGCTGTAGGCAAAGATTTTGGCGATTTTAGAAGGTGCCGCCTGGATGGGATTCAAAGTCATAATTGGTAGAAAACTCAATATTTCCACCGACAGTTAGGCTGCAATTCGATCACTTGAATCTGCTCTTTCGACGTCGCAGATGGTTACGAATTGTCGATCGCTTCTTGATGAGATGGGGCGTTACTTTGAAATCACATTGTGCTGGATTAAAAGTCACAGTTCTTATGCTGGCAATTGTGCGGCTGATGAGCTCGCTCGGGCTGAGACGACTGGTGCAATTGACGACATCGGAGTGCCTTTCGCAGCAGCAAGCGAATTATCTACTCTAACGCGAAAAATAAAGCGAGCGCTAGATGAACTGAATACGGTGCGTATCAAACAATGAAGAGGTTATGGCCCACATCGGACCCTAGCCGTTCTGCTTCAATATTATCATTGAACAGAAAGCACATTGGTGTGGTGGTGAATGTTATCGTTATCGCACTGTCCCATTGGGAAGCACCCATAAAGACTTCGCCAACCCTACAATGACTTCTGTAGAAGTTGCGAGGATTCTGAAGAGGAGAAGAGTACCCTTCATTTTCTATGCACCTGTCCTGCCTTGGCTGCGAGGAGGCGGGTCTTTCTGGAGGACTCTTTCTTCCGTCATTTGGAAGAGCTAAGGGGCATAAGCCCGCTCAGGGTTTATCGGTTCATTGCCAGCTGTGGCTGGTTCAATGAATAGTTATTTCAATGGGATAGGTTTTTATTCTGATAGGTATTACAATGGGCCCTTTGCTGGCCTATGTGTGCTGGGTCATACGCGGCAGCCTTTTAACCTAACCTAACCTATGGTTCATTACCGGGGGTTTATTACAATGTGCACGTCAGCAATTTGCATCATCCGAGATCTTTTATACGCTCAAAATCAAATCAACTAGACCTCGGATAAGGACTGACTTACATCTTACGGCTTTTGACTATCATTCAACTACGTTCTCAGGCATGATATGTGGAAACACGGTCTTGGTGATTTGTAGAGTCCTACTAATTTCACCGTCTCTTCATCAGTGATACAATGTTTGAGCATATAGACTGCTACAAAATCAGTTGGTCCTCCGTTGATCGGCACAAAACATAAAATCAGATCGACCACTTTGCCATTAGTAAGTTTTAAAAGTTGCCGTCTGTACGTCCGAAATAAGAAGGATACGGCGATATTGGGGTGGGAACGTTCAATTGCACATAGAAGCCGTGCACCGTCCTGGTGACGAAAGATCCAGGCACCGCAATTTCAACACCACCCGACTAAAAATTCAGCTATCGTACAACAGTAGAAAGACCATCCTGCGTAGAAGCAGTTGAGATAACTAGCCACCCAGATATTGACGTGGGATGCCATGAAAAATCGTACACTGACAGCGCAGATACCATCCTTGGCACCAACTAGGATTGCCGGCAGAACCCTTGGACGTCTGACGCATCAAGGCAGCGGACTGTTAAAAGAAAAGAACTGAGGTTACGTTTGGCTGCAGCATCAGATCACAGTCGAAACAGCATCCAGCTCTTTTACTGCCAGAAAGCTCGAGAAATTCAGCGTAGTGTGCGACACGATAAAAGAGAATATGCAAACTATCTTCTTGTCTGGGCAGAAGAAGCCGCAAGAAGCAACAACTTAAATGCCGAATACTGTGCCACCAAAGAGTTTAAACGTGGTCGTTACTCCTATCAACATCCAGGGAAGGATTGGAAAGGAAAGCTACTAATCTGGGGAAGATCATATGTGGAATGAACATTTCACCACTATCTTGAATCGTGTAACATCTGACGAAGTTCTTTTAAAATAGATAATTTAGCTAACCATCAAAATGAGCGTCCACTGCCCCGACAATAGAGCAAATAGTCGTTGCAATTGTTGCACTAAAATGAGGTCGGACTCGACGGCATTCCAGCCGAGCTTTATCAAACAGTGCCTAGCATAACTGCGGGGTTGCTGTACCCACTTGTTGCTAAAGCGTGGGGCACAGATAACTTTTCCACGGGGAACGAAGGCGTGATGTGATAGTCAAACTTCCGAAAAGGGGCAGCCTTACAGATTGCAATAATTGGAGAGGCATTTGCGTGATTCCTGCCCTTGCTAAAACAATAGCTAAAATTTTCCTGAAAAGACTAAAAAAACACTGGGTAAACACAATTGATAAAAAGCAGGCCGACTTTCGATCAGGATTCTCCTGTGTCGATCACATTAACACTTTGCGAATCATCATAGAGAAATGCGCTGAGTACGATTCTCCGCTTCACTAGCTTTTCATTGATCTCAAGAAGGCTGTCCTTGGACACGTGTTGCCGTTTAGCCATCTGTTGGTTGTCCTGTTCGCTGCAGCGGTTTCAATTGCTAATTTACACGAAGCGATTAAAATTTTAATGTCTTTACGGTTCTCTTCAACAAAATATATTTTTCCTTCACGATCCAGCTTAGCCGCCCTGCAGTTGCCCACAAAGCCACTACGGATCGGCATCTAATAGGGTAATATCGAAGAAGCCACCCAGTTCCTTGAGTGCGGAACGACAGTTCTAAATAGTTTTCGATGTAGTCAGGACAGATTTAAGTGGTCGAATTGCATCCTGACTGTCAGTGTGTTGTTAGTTGCCTTGACCCCTCCAGGGAAATGGGTGCGTCAACATATGTAAAGGTCTTGATGACGTTTCGATAGCATATCTGCTTTTCGGAAGTGCAGTGGCTTGCATCCACCTCCTATCCGCGCCGACCGTATACTGACAAGTTCGAAACACTGCGAGAGTTTCATTAGTACCCACAGGCAGTTTTTGATCGCGCCGAGATTTGAACTCCGAGCTTTAGATAAGTATCGTCGAGCGGTGACCGAAGGACCACGGCCACCGAGCGCGAATGTCAGTGTAAATAGTAATCGACATGACTCCCCAGCCTTGTCAGAGATTCCGAAATCGCCGAAACCTCTGCCTGTAGGACACTACGGAAGTCAGGAAGTCGGAATGGCAAGGTAATTCCCAGTCTCCGCGGTATCAGTCTTAGAACTATCTGTTTAAATGACCATGGATTCGGTGGTCAGGGGCGTATTGTCATCCCATAGTTCCTTTTAGGGTAGGTGGGCCATTTGAGACGAGTGAGTCATTTTTACCACAACTACCTAGTGTAGCCATAAATACTGTTACAAACTTTTTGAAGCACCGTTCAATAAAAGAGGTGTTAAATGTTAAGAAATCATTGTTTATTTATTAAATGCATTGTCAACAACGGAAATTGCAACAAGTTATTCGAAGTGATTGCCTTTTGCCTTTACACAAGCCTTTAATCGAGCTGGCCACTCATCTATGGAAGCACGCACGACTTCAATCGGAAAGTTGGCGACTGCATGTGTAAGAGACTTCTTTAAGGATTCGATATTAGAATGTCTTTTAGAGCACGTCATTTGCTTAGAGCAAACAGACAGCAGACAGACCATAATTCGTAATCCAGCGGATTCAGGTCTGGGCTAGGGGAAGGCCAATCTTCAGCTTTAATAAAATCTGGAACATTTTCTTCAAGCCATTTTTAGGTTGACTTCGCCTTATGACCTGGTGCAGAATCTTGCTGGAAACTCCAAGGCTGATTTTTGAATAATGACGTGTTGAGAGGTTTCACTACACTTTCAAGGACACTTTCTTGATAAATTTTGGCAGACGTTTCGACGCCCTTCTCACTAAAATGCAACTTTGTCACCCCGTTGTAGCTAACACCCCACCAAACCATTATTGAGGCTGGATGATGACCTCTTTAAACCTTTTTGGCAACTTGAAAAGCTTCTCTGGCACTGCGAGCATAAACCCTATCGTTTTGTTTATTAAACCTATATATATAGGTATATAGGGGAAATAGAATCTTGTCCATTCCTAAAATCAACTAATTAACCCACACGACAAACATTTGATTAAAATTTCGAGTCGCTATGCTACCATATATTTGAGATAACAAGTAGGTGTTCTTTTGACCCGATCATGCCCATTTTCAATACCAAGCAACTGTTTTTTTTTTAACATTTGGCCGAAATTTCATCTTCCTAGCTTGGTTCTATCGAGAGTTATCTCCTATTCGAAGTATTGTTTGTGCTCTTTTTTCGGATCTTGCCTATTTTCAAAGCCAACTAACTAAACCTTATTTCCAACAACCTAGTGTTATTCTGTCGAATAAATAAAATAAATAACTGGCGCAACAGTCCAATTTGAACCACGGCCTCGAGATGAGTTAGCATCATCTCATTTTCTAGATCGTGACGGTTTTTTGTGCAGAGGTATGTGATCAGCAACATGCTCAACCGAGTTATTTACCCCATAATGGGTACTCATTTAACAGCTGAGTGGGCTCATAGTCCGACACGTAAATCGCCGGAATCGAACCGGGGCCCAGTGCGTTGAAGGCGAACGTGCTAACCGTTGCGCCATCCGGACTGTCGAAAGTTATTGTAATAAAATGAATTTAATTCTTTTGACATTTGTAGGGGAGGTAGGCGTTCCTTGGGTCTGATTATGCCCATCTTACTAAAACTGAGTAGTTTCTCATCTGAAGTTTACATGCCAAAAATCAGGTTCAAGAGTTATAGACAAAAAACCTGAAAAGTAGGGCAGTACGGTGCTATTTGTATGAAAAGTACCGATAGTTTTCAGCTGCTCAATCTTATTTTTCCAAGAGTGTATAAAATAACTACCCGCTTCTTGACCCATCTAAGAAAGTTAGAGCTTTTCACGTCTACCCAATTGGGAGTTATAAATACACTTAATTATTTGATATATGTAGGGGAGGTAGGCGTTCATGCCCATTTTCAATACCAACCAAATTGATTATAATGCAAGCATTTGACCTAAATGTATATCTTCATTCTATCGCAAGTTATCGTGCGAGCGGACAGACAGACGAACATAGCTAAATCGAATCACAAAGTGACTCTGATCATTATACATACATTGCCATACCTCCAGAGCCTCCTTTAAAGTGTTACATATTTTCGTCGTGACATAAATAATATACCCTATACATAATAAAGTCTAGGGTTTAAAAAGGTTGAGGTAACTTTAACGTAGAGTATGGTAACCTTAAGGTAAATATTAAGGTCTCCCCAAACCAGCGCGTTACGCGGTAGCGATAGCAGTACGCGGTACTCAGCCATTCAAACCATCGCTTTACGAGCATGGTACCATCGACACTGCCGACTGCGGTGCATGGCGATCTATAGTACCGGCAGCGATACAAAGCTTCGCGGCGGTATACCGCGTATGCAGTGAGAGCTCGCATATACCGCCATGTAAATTTGTACCGTTGTACCGTACCGCGCTGGTTTGTAAAGAGCTTCAAGGTAGCCTGACATTGAGGCCCAGAAAGGTTTCGATTTTTGTGACTTGTGACTAATAGTACCATGCACCTATTTTGATTGCTCATTTCAGTTTCATTGGCTAAGTTCATAATACACAGCGGTATTGAAACAGCTTTGCAGCAATTTGTTGTGTTCTGCTGAACTGCACTCGTATCTAGTCATCCATCTGTTGTCAATTACTGACGAAAAATAATACGAAAACGACAGCGCGAGTGTCATTTCTGAATTGTCATCATTTGCTGGTCCCAGCCAGCGGATAAATTTTTGTGATGGAGAAATTGACATTTTTCACAGCATGTTGTGTCCCTCAAAAAGTCAGTGGAGAAACGCATAAAGCAAATTGGCAACAGTATGCCAACCGCTGTCGTCACGAACTTAGCTATTGACTAGATCAAACCACGCCAATCCCACATTGGATGCCAAATATTTGCTTGCTTTATCGGGCATTTTCCATCAATTTTCACTGCTGTAGGATCGAAAACAGACTTAAGGGAGCCCTAAGATATCATACAATAGCTTATGCCTTATGGTACGGACTAAAGAGATTTCCGTTTTCGTGTCTTGTGACTGATAACATTACTTCTATTATACAATACTTAAGCTGTTTCGTGTTTTAGGAAAATAAGACTTGAAAATGGATGAAATTCGGAATGTAAGATAAATTGATTTTTTGCTTACACGTTCCTTTCGACCTTCTACACATAGGGTAAAAAGTCACATGTACGCGTCTTAAGATATTTAACGGCAAAGTCGTAAAAATCGGTCTTTAACTGTTTTTTAAAAGAAATCGGTTACGGAGGAAGCCGTAAGGCTGAAACTTGTCAATTTGGTATCCAATTCAATTTCAGTCAAATCCATTAATTCGTTCGAAATTTACAGCTATAAAATGGCTGCATTTTATTAGCAAAATATTTTTATAACGGAAGAAGCTAGCTAAGTGAGTGGCCGTCCGTGAGGCGTTGAATCTTACTTTATCATTATCATCGTGGCGCAACAGCCCGACGTCGGGCCTTGGCCGCCTATATCGTTGTCCTCCAATTATCTCGGTCATGTGACCGCGTCCTCCACTCTTGGAAGCCCAGTAGCTGCTGGGCGTCCGCATATGCTGAGCTCTCCCAATGAGCTCCCGATCGTCTTCGCAGTCTCGCTCCATCGATTAGTTCTGGGTTCATTACTCTCTTTGGCATACGATCATCGCCATTCGTTGTACGCCCATTGAAGTCGTTGTAGTTTAACGATTTTCGAATCTTCCAGCTCACCGTACAGTTCATATAAGTAATGATTGTACCCGATGCGCCATCTCGACGCAAACAGCCCCGAAAATTTGCCGCAGTACATTACGTTCAAACGTGTCTAGCATGTTTCAGGAGGCTTGAGTTAGGGTGAACGCTTTGCAGCCATAGAATAGCAATGGTTTTGTACACGCGGAGCTTTGTGTTTCTGTGCACATGCTTCGAATTAATTATGGGGAGAGCCGAGAAAAACGTTTTATTAGCTGACTGTATACATCGCTTGATTTCGTCAGTTTCGTTGGCGTCCCTTGACAAGTTGCAAACCGGGTATATGAAGTCGTTCACGAACTCGATGTTGAGGCCCCCCACATTGATGCTCGGTTGTGTAGGTGTCCTTGTCGTCGATTGCATCCCTATTTTAGTCTTACCGTCGTTGATATGAAGTCCAACTTCTTTTGCAGCGGTAACGAGCGTATGTTGAAGTTCTTCTGCGTCGGCCAATCTTCGGAATATGATGTTAATGTGTGCATTCAGAAGGAACTGAGCAGCTTCCGCTCAGCGAACATGTTCAGAACGAGCGGGTTCAGAAGTGACTGAGCAACTTCTGCTCGGGTGAGCATGATCATGAGCAGTTGCGGAGCTGCTCGCGAGCCGTTTCTGCTCTTTTGCCACCTTCTGAACGCACTCAATGTCGTTGGCGTACGCTGCTAATCGACTCGATGAATAACGTCTTGCTGCTGTCCATATTTATAGCCCCGATAGCGTATTCCAGTGCTAGGCTGAAGAGCGCCGGTGCCCGTCCATCGGCCTTTTTCAGACCAATGCGTGTTTCAAATAGATCAGTAAGTCTATTCTGGATCCTGACTTGTGAGACGGAGTTTGTCATCGTCATATTTGTCAATCGCACTAATTTGGCCGATATACCAAATTGCAGCATGATGTTGTACAGTATTCCACGATCGATACTGTCGTATGCCTGCTTGAAGTCGACAAAGATTTGGTACTTATACGTTTACGTTGTATTCCCAGCACCTCTGAGGTATCAGTTTGACCGTAAAGAGCTGATCGGTTGTGGAGCGACCCGGTCTGAAACCGCTTTGATATTCGCCAATGATTCGTTCTGCATACTTTATTGTATTTTCCAGAATTTTCTTTAAAATTTTATAAGAAGTACAGACTAGTTATATGCCCCTGAAATTCTCACACCACAGTTTATCTCTCTTTTTGTGAATTGGTCAGATGCCGCTTCTGCATCAATCGTCTGGGATCACCTCGTTTTCCCATATTCGCAGGAGCAATGGATGAAGGGCACTAACAAGACACGGTCCACCGAATTTTAACAGTTTAGCTGGAATCTTGTCAGCGCCTGGCAATTTATCTCGTTTTAGTGACCGCAACGCCAGATAAACTTCCTCTACTGTCGTAAGTTGTACGGGTGGGCCTAGATAAACAATATTGTCGAAAGCTTCTTGTGTAGGAATGTTAGATGGTAGGCTCAGAAGCTCTTCAAAATAAGAGGCCCATCGTTTGTTGATGTGTCGCTGATGATGTTTTCATCCTTGTTTTTACAGAGGCTAGTCCTGGGTTGATAACCCTTTTTAATTGTATTTACTAGTTTGTATGTTCTTCCTGTTAGCTAAGTTTTCGTTAATATTCAGCAACTGCTCGTCAAATTATTTACGTTTCTTACGTCTAATTATTCTATTCGATATTCGCCGTAGCTCGTCGTATTTTCTCTTTTGGCCACGATTTTCGCATCAAGTGAATTTCTGCATTCTTCATCGAACCAGTCGAACGACGATGATCGAACCAGTCATTTCGCGCTCGCCGGGCTTTATATCCCACGACTTTCTCTGCGACATCCCTGATGGTAGCCTTGAGTTCTTCCCAGAACCCATGGACGCCTATGTTGCTGATGTTGTGTAGCAAAGGTGATCGTATTTCCTCAGGGGCGGTAATATACGCCATCGTCGTAGCATCGCTCAGAAGCTTATCAACCGCAAAGATTTTGGGAGGGCTGATTCTCGATTGGTGCACTGAGGAAGTTCTACATCTGTAGGTCGTCTTCACCAAGTGATGATCTGAGTCGCAGCTTGCTCCCCGATAAGAGCGGACATCCATCACACTAGACGCCCACCTCTTGCAAATGGGGACGTGATCAATTTGGTTGATGGTTTGTGCGTCTGGAGATTTCCAGGTCAGTTTTTGGATGCTTCGATGCGGGAAACACGTAGAGCTTACGACTAGATTCCTACTGCAGGCGAAGTTGCTGGCCGTTGTCGTTACATTTTTCATGGAGACTGTGGCCTCTAGTGGTGCCCCGGTGCCAATTTTCATTTCCAACTTTCGCGTTAAAGTCTCTTAGCAGCAGTTTGACTTCGTTTGTTGGAAGTGAGTCGAAGAAAGTCTCAAGGCAGGCGTACAAGTACAACTCGTCTTTTACTACGTCTTCTTTAACTTCAGTGGTGGCGTGCACATTGATGAGCTAAAGATTGAAGAATATATTAGTTTTAATGCGGAACGCACACAGCCGTTCATTTATGGGTTTGAACTCAGTAATATGCGGTTTGAAATGATTGTTCACTATAAATGCTACTCCAAACTGTTTGCGGCCCGATGGTTTTCCACTTCTAAAAATTGTGTGCGATTTCTTGTCATCAATCTCGCTGCCAAGCCAATGTGTTTCCTGGAGTGCAGTAATGCTCAGTTCGTACTTTTCGATCTGTTGAAGGAGGGCCTTCTCGGCCCCCGGTTTGTTCAGGGATCCGACAGAACAATCCGTTTGTCGTTTGCGTGGTCGCCGTTGTTGATCCGCCCAATCCGAGGGTTTTGTTGCAGGTTTCTTGACGTGGAGTGGTTTTACAAAGACGAGTTGTCAGCACATCGTTTAACCCCATTCAGGGGATAGGATCGGAAGATAGCTGCTTCAGATGGTTTAATAAACGTGCTGCAGTTCACATAACTATGTTCCTGTTCCAACTACACAAATCTCTCTATTCTACTAATCCTGAGACGCTTAGGCTACAGGCTATCTGCCTCGTTCCCAAACTGTCTTATCGCTAAGACTTGGCCGTCAGCGGTTTGACGCACTGCCGTTATCAGGGGGTGCCCACGAGTAGGACTATAGAAAGATCTATAGTAGTCCTATATTGGTCTATAGGAGAGCTATAGGATTAATTGATTCTTTAATAGCCGTAATCTTCTGGTTGTTATCTACGCCACTGCCGCCAGTTATTCGCCATATCACGATTTTGTTCATTATTGGCAAATTTTCTACTGAATGCAAGTAGCCGGCTTTTTAACTGATTTTAGAAGAAAAAAACAGTTATTCGACCCTCCTTCGATAACGAGTTTCAACCCCGGAGTTGGTTTTCTTTACGTTTCGTGACCCCAGGAATTGATTGGCATCATTAGATTTTTTTAGTGTCTTTTATACATATACCTATATATATATATATGTATCCCCAAAATGTTGTGGATACGATAACAGTCGAACGGAAGTCATAAGCAAGGTGAAACTTTTCCAGTTGATAGATATCAGTGGGGAGCCGGCTGCTATTGAAATCCAGCACTATCGATAAAGCGGTTAAAAAGTTACAGCTATATAACGGCAAAAGAATCTGAGGATAATAACTTCATAACGGAAGAGGCTAGCTAAACCAAGCTTGCCCAGTACATAGACCTCAATAAGAACTAGCCTATTAATAAGTTTCAGCAAAAATTCATCAAGCGGTTAAAAAGTTACGGCATAATTTTATTAACAAAATAACTACATAACGGAGAAGCTAGCTCGGCGAAACCTACCCAGTTCGTGGATGTTAAAGGGGACTCAACTTCTACTTGATTTCAGCAAAATGCATCAAACGGTTCAAAAGTTACAGCTATATAACGGCAAATTTTTTAAGCGAAATAACTCTATAGCGGAAGAAGCTAGTTGAGTGAATCTTTTCTAATTTGTGGGCAATCGTCAAGACTGGATTCCTATTTAATTTCAGCAACATCAATGAGTCAGTTCCAGAATTACAGCTATATAACCGAAAAATTTTGGGAACTCAAATAATCTATAACGGAAAAAGTTAGTTGAGCAAAACTTGTCTAATTGATGAAAATTAGTGAGGAATAGCTTCCGGTGCAGTTTCAGGCAAATCCACGGTAGTCGAAAAGTTACAGTAATATAACAGCAAAAGTAATAAGCAAAGATTTACCTAGACGAAAGTGTAATGAACCACCTACAATGGACCATATGGTAGTGCTGCGTCCACCGGCAGCTCTATGGCAGCGTCTGATGAGTAAGGATCTGTCGGTGGTACGAAACCAGAGGCCGAGGGCCCCATTACACCTGAACCCCAATACGATCGCGAGGGCAAACGAGCCATCCGCCAACCCTTCCATCCTTATCGCCTCTTTTTTTTTTATTCCCCATTTTTACCTCCCTTGTTTGTGTTGTCTTCCCCCGGCCTATTATTTTTTTTTAATACGTAAAGGACAGGGGCAACGACCAGCGAAAACCCCGCCCACGTCTCCCGAACTGAGCTACAGCAAGCATAGGCCGCTGCTTAGGTCGTTGAGGAGCCTTTTTCTTCGCCAGATGGCACAGCCCGACCTTCACGGTCAATTAAGCTAGTTGATGAAACCTAAAATGAAACTGGAGATAAATTCATATAGTAATATCAATCGAACAGTTAAAAAGTTTCATCATCTGAAAATATTTCCGCAAATATCGAAATACAAAATTCTGCAGCTGCACCTGGTACTAACAACTGCAGTTAAGTATCCCACCCATGTCATAATTATACATAAACTCATAAATGATCCCGAATTAGCCCATATCAAAAATCAGTTCCTCTGGCTTCACTGCCCCAGGTGTCTTTTTAGGGTTTTGTAGTAAAACAAAACCCTTATGAAATCGGTCATGCGTCCGTCTGTCCGTCTGTCTGTCCGTCTGTCCATGAAATATCTCATGAACCACTGAAGCTACATATATGAAATTTTGTGGGAATGTGTAGAATTATTACAATTCGCCGGAGAAAGCGATACGTTGTAATAGGCTGACTTTAAGGGGAGGTCCCCATAGAGGGGAAATGAAGGTCAAATTTTTTTTTTCATCTGGTATAGGCAAGTGGGGTATCATGGGAAAGGTAACACCGAGCACATTCCATTTTTGGTATTTTCATCAAATTTTAGAAAAGGGGAAAAGAGGTAGAGGGGAAAATATGTGATCCGAGTTTGTCCCCCCCCCCTTGCATTTCGAAACCGTTATACTTAGAAATATGAAAATTTGCAGGAAAGCGGCATTTCACTAGCATAGAAAACCAAAAATCGTAGAATTTTGATATCTCATCAAAAAAGGTTAATAATAGTACATTTCTATAGTTGCAGTTAGCACACCCCTGCACCCCTTAAACGCATGACAGGTCAAAAATATTGATGGCCAATGATAGCCAACACTATAGGCAATAACGTCTCGAAGTTTCATTGCAATCACGTAATATTTAATAATAGTACATTCATTTAAAGTTAGGCATTTTGACACTATCCACACAAAAAATACACCTACCGGCCTCATATGTGTGAGTACTATGTACTTTCATGTTGTTTTTCGTAGTGCGAATTGCAGTTATTTAATTAATCATTTTTGAAAGGGTAAAGATGGGTTGGGGCGCTGACTAATGCAACTTAACCGGGTGGAGGGGGGGGGGGGGGAGGGCGGTGTCCACATAGAGGCGAAATTAAGGTTAATTTTTTTTATCGACTGGTATAGGCAAGTGAGGTGTCGTGAGAAAGGTAATGTTGAGTACATTCCATTTTTTCGCATTTTCTTGAAATTTGTAGAAAGGGGAACATTATGGGAGGAGAAAATATTAGTTCGTAACTTGTCCCCTTCCCCTTGTAGTTCGAGACCGTTATACTTATTATAGAATTATGAAAACTTACAGGAAGATGGGTTCCGGAAAAAAATGGAAAATAATGGAATCTGTATATCTTCTCAGAATAGGTCAATAATAGTTTATTTCTTTAGTTACAGTTAGCACACCCCTGCATGCCTTAAACACGTTCGAGGTCAAAAATACTGATGGCCAACGTTAACCAACACCTTAGGCAATAATATGTTCTAAGTTTCGTTACAATCACATAATATGAATTGGCATGTAAAAGGTAAGCGAGTAAGACATTTTAATTATGTTTTTTTGATGCATATAAATGGTATCAAGAGGAGCAAGGAGCCGATATTTATATACCAAAATAAGCGCTTGTTACAAAACCCTCGGATTGCGGGCGTAGCCCTCTATATTCCGGTTTCATTTAAATATGAAATCGATTAATTACTATTGTAATAATGTTCAATTTGATTGACAAATGCAAAAATTCAATGGTAAGTCTAGCCTATTTACGGCATTGGTTCTAATATCCTTATATTATTGCGACGATTTTCACACGAATAAATTGTATTCATTCACCCTCGTATTCACCTCTCACTTCCAACATGATAGATTGCTTTTGCTTCAAATTCCCACCATTATTCCCTAATATCCAAAAATACATTTTCTGTCAAATCGATCACAGCAAACTATCATTCACTAAACACTGTTGCTTTGTACTCTTCGTTTTCCTGTTTCAAGTTTGGCCAGGAGAATGGCATTGATAGTATCTGTCAGCACGAAAACGTATTCTCACACTCGAACTCTCTAGAGCCTTCCCCGAAGTCGGATTTCCTTGCCACTACTACGTTGTTGGCTCTGTTTCGAATCAAGCCAATCTGTGAGGCTTCTAAGAGTTAGTCGAATGGCTAAGAAGATTTCAGGCAAAGTTTTGTCGAAATGGAATTTTTGGTGAGTCGTGAATGACGACTATGTCGGTGTGGTGTTATTTTATAGCTGTTGGTCGGTCACATTAATGAACATTTTTGGAATAACATCGCTACCTTCACCACTGTGCTTGTATAAGATAGAACGAGGCAAGGAAGCATTAAGTTCTTGGATAGTACATGACTATTATGCGGTACGACAGCGTTGATTTTAAGTCTGTACTATTCTGCGGCGAATTGCGTCGATGCAAAACTCTGTCAATTATAATTGGAAAAGTTTTACCGAACTGTTTCGAGTGAATTATTTTATGGAAATTTCAGTGCTAAGGCAAAAGCAAGACGGATCCTTGAAATGAGAGGAACATTTTATGCGTCGGAATATCTTAAACGAATTGAAATAGTTTGGACGGTTTGGACGCATGCCTTAATTTATGTACGATATACATATGCATTTTAGTTATTATAGAGAGATAGTTTGAAGGAATATTTCAGCTACTTGTATAGGAGAAAAACAATATCCTAGATAACTAGAGTAAATATTAATTTTGGCAAGGCTCCAATCTGAGGCGACAATTTGCAAGATTTTCCCAAAAATGCGATTTTGACTTGGGTACTAAAATTACGGCTCTATGAAAAATTGTGGCTCTGCTAACTATTGCCCAAAGAAATGATGAAATGAAACTGGAAAGTAGAGGGCTTTGCCCGCAATCCGAGTGTTCTGTAGCGCCCCAAGCCAATAGGAGATGAACTGTCCTTCTCTGGGAGATGCTTAATTATTTATGTTAAGACGAGATAGCAAATTGCCAGCTTGCATTAAAAAAGAAATTCTGCAAATAATTATAGAAAGCATAATCAGCGACCAGTCTACCAACCCCTTCCACCAATCTTGACATTTTCAGAAATAGTTAATTACATACATACATAACTCCAATTCGCTCTACGAAAAACAATAAACAATATGCAAGTACATATGTAGTACTCGCAACTACACATGTGGCCGGTAGGTACATTTTTCGTGTGCATAGTGTCAAAACGTCCAACTTTAAATGAATGTATTATTATTATAGTAAATATTACGTGATTGTTATGAAAAATGAAATGATTATTACCTATGATGTTGTTAATTGCCTCGACCCCTCCAGGAGCATGAGTGCGTCAACATCTCTAGCATTTCTATGCTTTGTTGACGTTTCCATAGAATATCTATTTTTCGGGAGAGCAGTTGCTAACATGCACCTTCTGTAATATCTTGCTTTGGGATCTGGGGATGTTATTGATAATGCGTAAACTGGTTTTCTCCTGCACTGTCTTTATTGTCGGATGTCTTACTGGCTACTGGCTAAAACTAGGTTTACAAAATAGTAGATCAGTACATTCTAGTACGTTTCAATTATATTTTGTACTGAGTGTGAATTGTTGTATACTTCATCTCCCTCTTTTGGATTAATACTTATAAACAATATTAAAAATTTTCAAATATCCATTAGCAATTTTGTTATTTTTATGATATAATATAATTATTTTATTCTTTTTCACACTTTATCCTTCAATCTCATTTTCTAATTTGATTTTAATTAAACACATTTCAAATTAAATTAATTTCCAAAACTCTTATATCGTAGCAGCAATCACTTCCAATTATTAAAATATAATGTCAGTATCAAATAAATTCAATTGCAATTCAATCCGTCTTTTAGTTCAAGTGCAGATTATGCCGCCAAAGCTTTATACTTAATGTTTATTAGTTGAACGTAAAAAGTATGAATTCCGCCTTAAAACAGTACCGTCTTCTAGTTCGACGACATACGATCTTGGAGTTGAATGTTTATCCTTAACTACACATTTCTGCCATGTTTTTCCACATGTCACCCATATTTCCTCCCCTTTTTGGAAATTATTTCTTAATCTAGTGTTTTTGTTGTAGTAATTCTCATTGTATGCGTTGTTCCTTAGTAGTTTGTTATGAAAATTATGATATTTTTCCTTTTTAAAAGTTTCAGTTTTCATTGGTAATAGTGTTCGTTGTTTCCTACCCATTAGCATTTCTGCTGGAGACTTATCGCTTCCTTTTATTGGAGTATTACGAAATTCTAGTAAAGATAACCAAAGCTCTTCTTTCGAATCTTTAGCCTTTTTAATTAAGTTCTTTGCGGTCTGTACCGATCTTTCAGCTAGCCCGTTGGACTGTGGGTAATTTGGACTAGTTGTTACAATTTTAATATCGTAAGTGGTACAAAATTGTTTAAATGCATACGAATTGCAAGGGTTATTATCTGCTATAATAGTTTTCGGTAATCCATGAGTAGCGAATAAAGTTTTCAGTTTTCTTATTAATTCAGAAGCAGATTTATTTCTAATCGGAAAAATCTCTAGGTATTTAGAGAAATAATCATTTATAATTAAGTAGCACTCTTTTCCTATTTCACATATATCTAATCCAATCTTGTCAAATGGAAGGTCTGGTATCTCATGTGCAATATAAGGCTCTTTAATATTATTGTTGCGATATTTTTGGCAAATCTGACATGTAGCTATCATGTTCTCTATAGCTTGATCTATTCCTGGCCAATAAACTAAGGATCGTGCTCTATTTTTAGTTTTTTCTATACCCTGATGTGATTTATGTAATATTTCTAAAATTTCCTGTCTCATTTTATTAGGAACTATTATTCTCTCATTCAAGAATATTAAGCTGTCCTCAAGCGTAAGAAAATTTCTCATTTTCCAAAAATATTTGATTTCATCATCTAATTTTGACTTTTGTATTGGCCACCCATTTTCTAATACATTTTTGAGAAGTTTCAAAGTTTCATCCTTTTCCGTTTCATTGATGAACTTTTCTTTTTTAGTTTCACTTACATTTATTGAATGAATCATTTGATCTAAGTCGGGAATTTCAGGTATACTTTCTTCCTGAATAAAATTCCTAGACAATAAGTCAGCTATGTACATGTATTTACCAGGGCTGAATCCTATTTGTAGATTATATTTACTTAATCTGAGTAACATTCTTTGTAAACGAGCATTTGGAATTTTACATAATTCCTTCTTAAATATCCCTAATAGTGGCTTATGGTCAGTTGTCACATTGAATGACCTGCCATAGATATAATAGTGAAACTTTTGGCACGCGAAAACAATAGCCAAGAGCTCCTTTTCTATCTGTAAGTAGCGCGTTTCAGTCTCTGAAAGGCTTCTCGAAATAAAATATACTGGCTTTTCGTCTTGAAGCATACATGCTCCCAATCCATATTTAGATGCATCTGCCAGTATGGTAATCTGTTTGTTCTCGTCAAATGTGCTAAGAATTGGAGCACTGACAATGATATCTTTTATTTTATCTAAACAAGAGGTATGAACTTGTTCCCATTTAAAATATGCATCTTTACGCAACAGCTCTCGTAAAGGAGTTGACATTTGGGATAAATGAGGAATAAAATTTCTAACATAATTTATCATACCTAGTAATTGCTGCAATTCTTTTTTGTTCTGTGGGGGCTTGATACCTTGTATAGCCTTTACTCTGCCTGGATCACACGATATACCTTCTTTTGACAATATATGCCCTAAAAACTTCACTTTATTCACTTTATATTGAACTTTATCATTATTGAATTTAATGTTTAATTTTCTTGCCCTTTCAATAACTTCCTTCAAAATCTCATCATGGCGTTTCTCAGTTTCAGCCGCCATTAATATATCATCGATATATACTGAGACACCTTCTATATCATTAAAGTTCCTCTCATTGTATTTCTGGAATACTTCTGGTGCAATCCTAATTCCAAAAGGCAACCGTTTATACTTATATAAACCGAACGGTGTACAAAAAGTACACAACTCACTAGAGACTTTATCCAATTCTACCTGAAAGTAACCATCTTTCAAATCGAATACTGAAAAGTGAGATTTATTAGCAAGCTTTGCTGATATCTCATTGAACGATGGAATAGGATGGTTAACTGGTTTTAACGCCTCATTCAGTTCTTTAGGGTCTAGGCAGATACGAATTTTTTTTCCCGGTTTTTCTACAATGACAATGTTTGAAATCCACTCCGAAGGGCAATCACTTTTTTCTATAATCCCTTCAGTTTCTAATCTAGCCAATTCAGTTTATACTGTTTCTTTGATTGCAAGTGGTATTCTCCTAGCAGGTTTCGCAACAGGCTGAACACCCTCCTTGAGTTTTATATTAAAATTTTTTACAAATGTACCTAAACCATCAAACACATCGCCATTTTGTTTAACAAATTCCATTTTGTCAGGGCAACGTGAGATAGTGTCTATTCTTTTTACTAAATTCAATTCAATGCATGAATTTAGTCCTAAGATCGGGGTACTACCAGTTTTTAAAATTAAAAATTCTAGTCTAATAATTTCATTTCGAACCACGCATCTAAACTTTGCTTTTCCAACACATTCTAAATTCGCCCCACCGTAAGCCTGTACTTTAGCATCAATCTTTTCTAAATTTACACTTTCAAATAACTTAAACATTTTGTAGGGTATCACGTTTACATCAGCGCCCGTATCTAATTTAAACTTCAAAATCCTATTTTCAATTTTAACATTCTCACTCCACGATCGATGTTCAACAATATCATTATTTTGAATTACATTAATTGCGAAATCGTTATCAAATTTGTTCGGAGCGGTATTATCGTCATTCATATTTTTTAAAATAGTTCACTAACCTGTTTAGTTTTTGATTTGCAGGCAATAGCAAAATGATTTTTTCTTCCACAGCATCTACAGGTTAAACCAAAAGCCGGACATTTCCTATATTCGTGTTGCTGCATACAGTATTGACATTTTGAGTTGTTTGGAGCTTTATCTCTATGATTCGTATTGTTTTTGTTCCTAAAATTAGAATTAAATTGTTTATTAGTATTTTGTTGCGCTGATTGTTTGTTTGGAATGCTTTTCACTGTCTCCACTGATGAACTTCCCTGTTGAAGTGTCTTTATTTGCTCGCTTGCTGCCTCTGATGCTCTCGCTATATCCACTGCTTTATTCAGGTCCAAATTTTCAATCTCAAGGAGTTTCTTCTGCAATCGTTTATCGGCTGCTCCCAGGACAATCCGATCTCTAACCATCCTCTGTTCCTGATCCCCAAATCCACACGTGCGTACTAGTTTCTTTAAGTGCATTAGGAAATTATCAAATGGTTCGCCTATTTCTTGCTTTCTAGTATGGAAAAGATAACTCTCATACACTTCATTCTTCTTTGGCTTGCAAAAATTTTCGAACGAATTAGTTACTAAATCAAATTTTTCTTTTTGATTTTCATCAAGGTTAAAAGAATTAAAAATTTCCACAGCTTCTGGCCCGATTGCATTCAAAAATATCGCTATTCTAACATTTTCGGGTTTCTTGTCAATTTCAGCTGCCGTCGCAAATATTTTGAAATTTTGCCAAAATATTCTCCAGCTTTCCGCCAAATTGCTTGTTTGTAAGTTTAGCGGGTCTACTTTTCTCACATAATCCATGGCGACACTCTTGGTTATGTATCTTACACTTTTCGGCGGCCTACCTTTGGGTTTTGGTAGCTTTCCTTCTGCCTTTTTCACAACACCCATGCGTTTGTTTTCGCACTTTTATTATTGCATATTATGCCATCTAAAATCTTACAATTTTCTAATCACACGATAATTTAAATTCAATGGCAATCACGTGCTGGACATACGGATACGGTTCTGAGAAACTATGTGCACTACTAATATTGAAAATAATTATTCACGCACAATCTCTACCACGTTTTACAATCTGGATTGTGATTTATTTGTGCGGATTTCTCGTATTCTCTGAGAATTTTTCTGATAACTTTTTCTGTGAGTAGGCCAGTTACCGGCTGCGCCATGTAATATCTTGCTTTGGGATCTGGGGATGTTATTGATAATGCGTAAACTGGTTTTCTCCTGCACTGTCTTTATTGTCGGATGTCTTACTGGCTACTGGCTAAAACTAGGTTTACAATATAGTAGATCAGTACATTCTAGTACGTTTCAATTATATTTTGTACTGAATGTGAATTGTTGTATACTTCACCTTCTATTCGCGCCGTCTTTATACTGACAAGCTCGGAGCCTTGTGAGAGTTCTATTAGTAACCACAGGCAGTTTTTGATCGCACCGAGATTTGATCTCCGAGTTGTAGATTAGTATCGTAGATCGGTGACCGAATGAGCACGGCCACCGAGCGCGATAAACGGTTTTTCCCAATTTTCAATTTGGGGCGATTGTTCAGGCAAATTTATGTATTTTGGGGTCATTGTTCTTGAGGAGCTTCCACTCCAAACCAAAGTTAGATTTTTGGGTAAATTTGCCGGTGATTTTACATTGGAACAATCACCATAATCCCATACGAAATTTTTGGGGGGATTGTTAATTCGTTTATGGATAGGCAGAGCCCAAAATCACCCAAACATTTTGTATGAGTTTGGGGTAATAGGCCATTATAAAAATTTATCTCAAATTTGGGGCAATAGTTCCTAAAATTTTGGGGCAAAAGTTCATATAAGTTTATCTAACTAATGAACTATCACCCGAAAATATTTTTGGAAGGGTTTTGAAGTAAAAACAAAACAATTCTGAAATCGCTCAAATGTCCGTCCGTCCGCCTGTCCATAGAATATCTCGCGAACGGCTGAAGCTGCTACATGAAATTTGGAGGAAATGTGTAGAAATATTATAATTCGCCGGAAAATAGCATGCGTCGTTATAGGCCAACTTTAAGGGGGGTCCCCATAGAAGAGAAATTAAGGTCAATATTTTTTTTTCGTTTAGTATAGGCAAGTGGGATATAAGAAATAAGAGAGGTACTACCGAGTATATCCCATTTCATTTTCTTTCAATTTTAAGAAAGGGGAAAACCACAAAGTCTTTTTCCGGTGGCAATTGTTTTGTTAATTTTTAGATAAACACGGTTTTTTTTTCACACGAACTTTGTGATGATTTTTATTTGTGTTGGTGTACCCTCATTACAAAAACAAAATATTATTTTGTTCCAGTCGCATCCAGTTTTTTCGTTACAGCTATATACATATTCATTTTTACCTCATTTACGTATAATAAAAACACGCAGCTTATTCCTAGCTACAAATTTACTTATTATTTCATTAATAAATATTTCGGGGGCAATTTACTCCCTTCCGCGGTATGTCCGCTACTAAATCCTTAAGGTCGCCACACATGAACGCGCACAACCACGACTGAACCACAAACTTCATAGAATGGCGGAAATGAGGAGAATTTTTTCCGCACGTTCCACCCATGTGCGGCTAGCTTTAAGTTGTTTTACATTGGCTTAAATAGGACTTAAACTTATCTTCATGTACAATTTAATTTAATATACAGGTAGGTTAGGTTGCCACTTTTACAAAAAAAAAAGGTGTAGTTATGGTTACTAATTTTATAAAATGTGCTGAGGAAGTTGCTCCCGGCTACGTGTTTTTATTAAAACCACTACAGGTATCGAAAAGAAAAGAATCACTCTACGTGGTTTTGTTTGATTAGCTTAATTTCGGTGACTAGATAACTATCTTATTCGACTAACTCAAATTTATATATAAACAGGGTTATCCATTTTCTCTTTTGGAAAGTAAACTTAAATTAAACACAGTAAATATTTGATAAGTTGATTGATGATCACTGGTATATGTACAATTAATAAAGAATTATATTGACTATCCAGCAATATTAAATTATTTATTTTACGATAAAGACAACGTTTCGCATTATATATGCATTTTCAAGTCTTTACATTTATCGAGAAAATATATAATAAAGAACTGTCCATAAAAATTAAAATAATTATTATAATGGTAGTTGAAATTATATAGACAAAAATTGATATATATATATATATTTATATATTTTCTCGATAAATGTAAAGACTTGAAAATGCATATATAATGCGAAACGTTGTCTTCATCGTAAAATAAATAATTTAATATTGCTGGATAGTGAATATAATTCTTTATTAATAGTAAATATTTGAATTTCGATGGAATTTTTATTTCATAATAAAGTTTGGATTATGCCATTATACGTGGAATACAAAATCTGTCAAATGTCCCCCACGGGACCGCCTGCAGGACTGGATCCTTTTGAGGTCATTTTCGATTACCTTTTCACATATTTCGGGCAATAACTCGGCTATAACTCGACGAATTTCATCCTTCAATTGACCAATCGCCGTGGGATTGTTCGTATAAACACGGTCCTTCGCATAGCCCCACAAAAAGAAATCTAACGGCGTTAAATCGCAAGACCTTGCTGGCCATTACGCGTCCTGGGAATTTCTCGCGCAATAAAGCCAAATTTTGTCGCATGGTGTGGCATGTGGCCCCGTCTTGTTGAAACCACATATTGTCGAGATCCATATCTTCAATTTCCGACCAAAAAAAGTCATGAATCATGGCGCCATAGCGCTGGCCATTGACTGTAACGGCGGCTCCTTCATCGTTTTCGGTGAAAAACGGCCCAATGACGCCGCCGGCCCACAATGCACACCAAACAGTCACTTTTTGCGGGTACAACGGTTTCTCAGCGGTCACTTGCGGCTGCTCACTGCCCTAGATGCGACAATTTTGTTTGTTTACATAGCCGCCGAGCACAAAATGGGCCTCATCGCTAAAGTATATTTTCTTCGAAAAATCGGCATCGGTGGCCTGCTGTTCGAGGACCCAATCTGAGTACTCATGACGCAATCTGTGATCAGTCGGCTTTAATTCTTGCGTGAGCTGGACTTTATAAGGATGGAGGTGAAGGTCCAAATGCAAAATGCGCCACAATGTGCCGTAAGATAGGACTAAATGCTGGGATCGGCGCGGAATCGACAAATTCGGGTCTTCGGCCACACTTTCACTAACAGCGGCGATGTTTTCGGTCGAACGGGCAAAACGATGATGCACAGGTGTAGAAATGTCTGTCACCGATCCAGTTTCTTCAAATTTTTTCACTGTGTAGGCAATTGTGCGCTCATTGGGACGATTATGTCGACCATAATCTGCGCGTAATGCACGAAACGTGGCCACCGCAGATTCACCATTTTGGTAGAATAATTGAATAATTTTAACGCGTTGTTCAATCGTAAAACTTTCCATCTTGTAACATGGCAAACCTTCAACTAAACCAATACCAGTTTGGAATACACTGACATTTGACAGATGTCGAATGGCAGGGCTTTACTTTCCGAAACACGAAATGGATAACACTTTATAATTTAATTGACATAGGTTAAGTTGTAAATATGCCACGAAAGTGCTTAAAAAGCCCGGACAGTTTTTGTTATGTGCGTAGAGAATCAACTTATGTATCTCAGCGTCGAAAATTTACAACATTAATAGCAAAATGTTATTTAGACTATTTTGGTTTTCTTGTGCGCCATCAAGACAAATCCTGGGTTCTACATATATGGTGTGTATCACGTGTGAGACTCCTAATAGGTTGGGGTTAGGTATCTAGACATTTGCCATATGCTGTACCGAGAACTTGGGTGATGTAAGAGACGAACAAGGCGAGGGATTTCGTCAGGACATTTCTTTAGTAGAGAAGCGATATAAAAGCAAATGCAATCCAGGAATGTTAGCTGATTACTGTTGGAAACTTAAAATTAGCCTACCAGAAGCCAAACACTCACGAAAATCATAACTATTTATTGTACTGTAAATAATAATTTTCTAACTGGAGGATCACAAAAAATCTGACGTGTCAATTTTCTTTCCTTTAATACTCGTATAATATACAATTGCTTTTTTTTTGTACCTGTTTACACATTGAGACATATTACACACACCACAAAAATGTTCCCCCATCCAGCAAACAATTTCTATCTTCCGCGACAAGAATGCGATTTGCCTTGGAAGATAAATTTATCGACGGGGATATCGCCATCTTTTCGCAGGAGTCACCCCCTTTGGGAAAAATAGTTTCCGAAAGCTAAACCTCCAGGAGAAACTTAGGTCAAACGAGTCGGTAACAAGAAAGCGAATCGCGACGGGGATAAATTGAAGAATTGACAAAATGTCGCGTAGAAGAAATTTTGGCGATGAGAGTTAACTATTTTAAAACAAAAATTATTATCGCTTTTTTTATTAGCTAAATCTTCATCCTTTTTCTTATCTTACATATTCTTTGGCGTTCATTATTTGTATTTCATCCTTTTTTACAACTCATATCGGTAGGACTAGAACCAGGTTCCCATGTTTGCAAGTCCATAGTGCAAACGATTGCGCTATTTAGACTACAAACAATGGGAATGACACAATCGTAGTTTTGTATTTATTGGGAATTAGCGAAATATTTTCTTGGCGATAGATTGGTGAATCGAAATCGTATCGCGATTCTTTCGCCTAAGAGATATCGCCTAATTATTGAAAAAGCGACAAATTATCAATAAATTTATCGAATGAAAGAATCGCCATCGTATAAACTGGGCAATTAATCCGCCAAATGATACGAAATTGTTTGCGGTTGTTGTGATTTTCAATCATACCGCAACCGAGGGAGCACCAGCTAATAGGAGAAAGTAGGCAATTAAAAGAAATATTGTCAAAAGCCGACAAGGCTGGTTATGAAAAAAAATGTGTACGAAACACGTATGGATTGCGTGTGATGATAGCCTCTCTTCTATACATGTTCTATTTTCTCAGTATTTGTCAAAGAACTTCCATAGTGTAATAGCCACCTAGGACAAAATAATTTCCCTCCTACTATTGCCTCGTTAGAGAGGGAACTACCATTATTTCAATGTTTAAGGATGTTGGGCCATTGTCATGTTAGTTTAATTGAAATCTTATAATTTTGAAGAATTTGCAATTTTTACTTCACAATTTTGCACGTTTTCAAGTTTTTATTGCACGTTTTTGAGCTTTTTACTGAAAAAAAATCCGGTCTTTAGTCATAATCATCAGTTCCGACATACTAAGTCTTAAATCATACTCAAATCGAAAGATAAAACATTTTCTTGAATAATTCCGTCGTGTACTGTACCTCCCAGCTTTATTTTATCTATAATTTTTTTGTCACCATTTAATTAAACTAAGGTATTGTACATTCTACAATATTACCCACCTTTTGCTAAAATGTACGAGTATACGAAAAGTTGCAAAGGCAATTCAACATCGATTTCAAACAAGCAATCCCGATAGTTCCGCATTGTACTTCCCGCTACAAATGCAAATAATTTCTTCCTGATTCAATAGACAATTGCAGTAAATGCAATATTTACATTATTTGATTCTAATCCGTGTACAAAACTGTGTTATATTCCATTGATAATATACCTAGGGTGTGTATCCTTTGAGTATGTTCGTATGGTGTCCGTCCATTGAGCGGTTCACTTCACTCAACCCAGAAACTGAATATTGGAAACCATCACGTAGGCTGCATTACTTTACTGGTGCCCAGCCAAATGTCGCTGAAGCATGAAAATCAATCGCTAAACATTCTGCCAGCGAATCTCGCTTCCATTGAAAACTTTTAATGGAAAGTCCTGAAAGGATGCAGATTGCAAAGCCATCGGGAGTGATTTGAGAATATAAAAGAGTTACCGCTTAGTGTAACGCAAGATTATGTTTGATATCAAGTCAAGAGTTGGATGATCGTACATTTTACCTGCAAGCAAGTGATCAGATTATGAAGCATTTTAAGTTTCCTGTGCATTTCAAATAAGTATCAAGAATAGTTCTGTGATTTTCGATTCTTGCAGATGTGTGTCAGTCAAAACAGTAGCTCTCCTAACTACAATAAATTTTAATTCATGTAAATACTTGTATTTCGGGAAAGAGTCACTCCTTTCTTCAGTACATTTGCTCTCACTCATTTGCTAGATCTTGACAGTGCACATAGAGGTGTCTGATCAGCAACACCATCATCATCATCGTGGCGCGAGAGTATGCGATCATCGTCCATTCGTTGGACATGCCCTGCCCATTGAAGTCGTTGCAGTTTGACGATTTTCGAAACTTCCAGCTCATCGTACAGTTCATACAACTCATGGTTGTACCGGGTGCGCCACCCATCTCGATCGCAAACAGCCCCGAAAATTCGCCGTAGAACCTTACGTTCAAATGTGTCTAGCATGTTTCCGGAGGCTTGGGTTAGGGTCCAAGCTTCGCAGTCGTGGCATAGCACTTGTTTTGTACTCGCGGAGCTTCATGTTTCTGTGCACATGCTTCGATTTCATTATGGGGAAGTCTTATTAGCTAACTGCGTCCATCGCTTGATTTCGTCAGTTTCGTTGGCGTTTCTTGACAAGCTGCAACCCAGGTATATGAAGTCGTTCACAAACTCGATGTAGAGGTCTCCCACATTGATGCTCGGTTGTGCAGGTATCCTTGTCGTTGATTGCATCATTATTTTAGTTTTACCCTCGTTGATACGTAGTCCAACTTTTTTCGCAGTGGTATCGAGCATATGCAGAAGTTCTTCTGCGTCGGCCAATCTTCGGGACATGGTGTTGGTGTCATCGGCGTACGCTGCCAATTGTGTCGACTTGATGAGTAGAGTCTTTCTGTTATCCATATTCATGGCCCGAATAGCGTATTCCAGTGCTAGGTTGGAGAGCGTCGGTGCCAGTCCATCGCCCTGTTTTAGACCAGTGCGTGTTTCAAATAGATCAATAAGTCTATTCTGGATCATGACTTCTGAGACGGAGTTGATCATCGTCATCTTTGCCAGTCGCACTAATTTGGCCGATATACCAAATTGTAGCATGATGTTGTACAGTATTCCACGATCGATACTGTCGTATGCCTGCTTGAAGTCGACAAAGATTTGGTACACGTTTACGTTGTATTCCCAGCACTTCTGGAATATCAGTTTTACTGTAAAGAGCTGATCGGTTGTGGAGCGACCAGGTCTGAAACCGCTTTGATATTTGCCAATGATTCGTTCTGTGAACGGTTTTATTCTATTTTCCAGAATTTTCGTCAAGATTTTATAGGGCGTACAAATAAGTGATATGCCCCTGTAGTTCTTACACAGCAGTTTATCTCCCTTTTTGTGGATTGGACTGATGATGCTTCTGCGCCAATCGTCTGGGATCTCCTCGTCCATACTCGTAGGAGTAATTGATGTGTGGCGTTAGCAAAATTCAACTGGAATCTCGTCAGCGCCCGGAGCTTTATTTCGTTTTAGTGACCGCAACACGAGATCAACTTCCTCTACAGTCGGGGGTTGTATGGGTGGGCCTAGATCTACAATATCGTCGAGAGCTTCTTGTGTGGGGATGTTAGATGGTAGGTTCAGAGGCTCTTCCAAATAAGAGGCCCATCGATTGATCGTTTGTTAATGCGATCGGTGTCGCTGATGATGTTTCCATCCTTGTCCTTACAAAGGCTAATCATGGATTGATAGCCGTTCTTAATTGTATTTACTAGTTTGTACGCTTGTCTGGTGTTCCTTAGCTTAGCTAAAAGTTTTCGTTTATATTCAGCAACTGCTCGTCAAAGCATTTACGTTTCTTATGTCTAATTATTCTATTCGATATTCGCCGTAGCTCGTCATATTTTTCTCTTCCGTCTCTGGTTCCTCGTTGAATCCATTGTCTGTAGGCCTCGTTTTTTCGCGTCAAGTGAATTTTTGCATTCTTCCTCGAATCAGACATTTCGCGCTCGCCGGGCTTTATATCCTACGACCTTCTCTGCGACATCCCTGTTGATACCCTTGAGTTCTTCCCAGAACCCATGGATGCCTGTATTGCTAATATACCATAGTCGATAGTCTTTCCTCAAGGGCGGTATACGCCACCGCGCCGTAGCATCGCTCAGATGCTTATCAACCGCAAAGATTTTGGGAGGGCGGATTCTCGATTGATGCACTGAGAAAATTCTACATCTGTAGGACGTCTTCACCAAGTGATGATCTGAGCCGCAGTTTGCTCCTCGATAGGAGCGAACATCCATTACACTCGACGTCCATCTCCTGCAAATGAGGACGTGATCAATTTGGTTAACGGTATGTGCGTCTGGAGACTTCCAGGTCTGCTTGTGAATGCGTCGATGCGGGAAACACGTAGAGCTTACGATTAGATTCCTACTGCAGGCGAAGTCGATAAGTCGCTGGCCGTTGTCGTTACATTCTTCATGGAGACTGTGGCCTCCAGTGGTCCCCCGGTGCAAACTTTCATTTCCGACTTACGCGTTAAAGTCTCCCTGCAGTCATTTGACGTCGTTTGTTGGAAGTGAGAAGGCGGGCGTAAAACTCCTCTTTTACTGCGTCTTCTTTAACTTCAGTGGGGGCATGCACATTGATGAGCCAGAGATTGAAGGATCGAGTCTTAATGCGAATCGCACATAGCCGCTTCAGGTGGTTGTTTACTATAAATGCTACTCTAAACTCCTTTCAGACCGATGGTTTGCAACTTGTAAAAATTGTGTGCGATTTCTTGTCATTGATCTCGCTGCCAAGCAAGTTTATTTCCTGCACTGCAGTAATGCTCAGTTTGTACTTTTCGACCTGTTGAAGGAGGGCCTTCTCGGCCCCGGTTTTGTCAGGGAGCGTACATTCCAGGATCGTCGTTTGCGTGGTCGTCGTTGTTGATCCGTCCAATCCGAGGGTTTTGTTCCAGGTTTCTTGACGTGGAGTGGATTTTACAAGGACGAGTTGTCAGCACATCGCTTAACCCCATTCAGGGGATGGGATCGGAAGATAGCTGCTTCGGATGGTTGCATAAACGTGCCAGAGTTCACACAACTATGTTGCAGGTCCAACTACGCAGTTCATTCCATACTACTAAACCTGAGACGCTTAGATGTTGGTCAGCCTTTCAGGCTACACCTGTCTGCCTTTTTCTAAACTGTCTTATCGCTAAGACTTGGCCGTCAGCGGTTTTAAATACTGCCGTTACCAGGGGGCGCCCACGTGGGGGACTATGGAAAAGGTCTTTTGCCCCCGGTCAACAACACGCTCAACCGAGTTTGCTACTTACTCCATTTTGGGTTAAAAAAAAACTCAGATCAGCAACACGCTCAACCAAGTTTTTTTTACCCCAAATGGGGTAAGCAGCTGAATGGGCTCATAGTTCGACACGTAAATCCTTCTTTATAGAAAGACTTTCTTGCTTACTTACTTCAGTAGGAGTCAAACCAGGGGACCAATGAACAGAATGTGATCGTGCTAATTGTGGTGCCATTCAACTGAATTACAAGACTACAATACAAATAAAAAAATTCACAAAAAATTAACCGAACGGTAACTCATCACTGAAAAGCTCCTATTTTCACTCGAAACGTTGACGACAACGATAATGATGATGACGGTAGCGAATGCATTTGATTTCGGTGTCACGCAAATGGAATGCTATTAACCTTTTGACCATATCCAAAGTTTCGTCCGTTTTTTTCCTAGCACCACTCCATTTTGTTGCACCAGCCAGTTAAAACGTTTGGTGTTGTATTGTCCTTTAATTCTCATGCACTTCGAATGGACAGGACTTTTAGTTGGCACCATTGGGACTTGTTCGAAGTTCGAATATTTAGTTGAACGTAAATGTGTATATTTTGCCTTTCTGATGTTATGGACTCTAAATACTTTTATTATTGACAACAACGACGGCCCTGCAATGTTGAAAAGCAGTTTCAGAATTTCAGTTTAAATGTCCTTTGTTGGAAACTATGATTTCATATTTCAGCATGGTCCTGGTGATTATTTGAATAGATGGAAAGAGATGATAATGGGCGTAATAATGTTTTTCGTGAACAGATGGAGCCAATTTACGGGTACACGAATGGGAAAATTTTACATAAATCGTATATGCTCCAAATTATATTATACAAGACAAATGTGTTTATGGACACGCAATTCCTTGCGGAAATATTGTTGAATATGTAGTGGAAATGGAACAAATTAAATTATGTAATCAAGTATAGGCAAAATAATCATTGGCGATCTATTGCTTTCTTGAACAGAGGAAAGTGGTCACGCTATAGAGAAAAGTTTTGTCTTTTCTATCAAATTAAGTAATTTGGAGCAATAGCAGTAGCAGTAATTTCATACGGAATCTTACTAGAAATAATGATGAAAGAACTGCTCCTTGTCTATGAAAACACCGTGATGATAGAACCTTCCTCGAAATGAAGGCTAGAAGAGACTATTCAACTGAAGGTAGACCATATCAAGCTATAAACCTATATAGTCACTCACTCATTAGCCATCTTTGCCGGATTTGGCTTCTGACAGAGTTCGCCTTCAATCTTCCCGGTATTGCGTCGGTGAATGTCAAAATCGAAACAGATTAGCGCTGTCTTCGTCTACGAAGTCCGCGAAGCGCTTCTGCAGTGTACCGCCTTCCGCTCTTCAGCTTCTAATGTCATCTTTAAATGCCTTCCTTGCTACACGATGTTCGTTCATTCGATCTACATGTCCCTGCGTTTTCATAGCTTAAGGTTCGTCTTGCTAAGCACACGATCGTCACACATTGTTTGCTATTAGCGATCAAGCCATAGAACACGGAGCACTATTTGTGTGTACAATTGTTGGGGACAGTCTTCTGAACATGTACTCAAAAGTCCCAGATGATACGAAGGACTTTACAGAAAAAAAAAAGTTTCAAAGACTGAATAAAACAACATAAAATTTCCTACAAAATGATACGTCATAGCCTCGACTATAAAATGGTATATTAAACTCTCGGCGATAAAACAATATAGGGTTTATTGATTTCCTCACAAGGGAAAACGGCACGATAACTTCCGATAGAATACAGTTAGCGACATGAGAGTTTGGTCATAAGTTCTGATTGAGACCTGGTTGGTTGGTAAATGGGGACGATCTGGCCAAAAAAAAGACGAAATATTCAAGGAAAACTGGAAAAAATTACGTTTAATCCGCTTTACCCTAGACTTTCAGGCCCTCTATCATCGGGAACTATGGAGCATTCAGACGGTTTTTCACATTAGTTGTTGCGAATTTCAAAACCACACGAGCTTTTTTCTTGTTTTTATAGCGATGTCTTCACTAAAAAATCGAAATATTCAAGGGAAACTGGAAAAAATTGACTTTGACCCCTTTTATCCTATTCTTCCGGATCCTCTATCGACGTGGATATACTCTATTATCAGAGACTATTGAGGATATGTTCGGGGAAATGTCCCCAACAATTGTACCAAATTACAAAACTACACAATTTTTATACCCTAGACTTTATAAGTATTTAGTAGAGTATATGGTACTCGTATTAACTGACAGAGAGATTTTGGAGATCAATTCCAGAATAGGTGACAATAAAGCACCAGGCCCTGAAGGCATTCCCAACGGAGTGTTGAAAGTAGGAGTTGACACGGTTCCCGGGAAGTTCGTCAGTGTTTCTGAATCCTGTTTGCAGGAGCGAGTTTTCCCTGCTGTATGGAAAAACAAAAATTGGTTCTGCTACCTAAACTCAATAAACCGCCGGGCTTACCAAATTCATACCGTCCAATTTGCCTGCTAGACACCGCGGGGAAGGTGCTGGAACGAATAATTTTTAGCAGACTAGCTGCCGTCGTAGAGAAAAAAGGAGTACTGTCGGACCGACAGTTTGGTGTCCGAAGGGCGCGCTTCATGGCCGATGCCATCTTGACAGTGACAGATTTAGGGAAACAGGCACTTTGTCACTTTCCGGGGTAGTTCCAAACTGGTTCAGAATGGAGGAAGAAAGTTCGAATTTATACAAATCTTGCGAGCCTTTGTATGAACGAAAACTATTTCACATCCCGGGGTAAGTTCTACAAAACTACTTCTGGGGTAGCGATGGGAAACCCTCTCTCACCGCTGCTCACGGAGCGGTTCATGGCGTCGATTGAGGAGGAAATTGAGGCTAAGGGAGTAATGCCTAAAGTTTGGTTTAGGTATGTGGACGACATATTCGCGGTTGTTAGAAGGGATGATATCGACCGAGTCCTCTCCGTGATAAATAAGATTCATCACACAATCGAGTTTACCATCGAGATGGAAAAAGATGGGGCCATCCCATTCTTGGACCTTATCATCATGAGTAACAACGGCGAATTGGAGTTGGAGATCTACCGTAAGCCAACCACAACGCAACGGACGATACCATCCACCTCGAATCACACGTTTGCACAGAAAATGGCGGCCTATAATTGTATGGTACACCGATTGATCACGTACCCTTTGACGATAGACGGATTCAACAAGGAACGCGAATTCATTGTTGACACCGCTATCAAAAATGGATACGATTCTTATGACATCGAGAAACTGATCGAACTGAGTAGAGAAACTGATCAGGAGGAAACCCGACAACATGACAGGTTAAAATATACAACGCTGTTTACGCAGCCCATGGAAAACATTCCAAGGCGTATAAGTATCCCTAACTCCCACTTGTTTCCTAAAATTAAAAACTTATTAAAGCATTTTAATGTACAGGTAGTCGGATCGAGCAGAAACACCACCCTGAGGAATATACTAGGCAGCGTGAAGGACCCACTAAAACTCGAGGAGAAAAGCGGCATATATCGGATAACGTGTAGCGATTGCGACAAAGTTTATATAGGACAGACGAAGCGGTTAGTAACGTCGCGATTCAACGAACACATCAGAGAAGCCGTTAACAGCATCCGGAAAGCGAATTCATCAGTACGATCATCAGTAGCGGCCCATATCATCGAAGAAGGACACACTATTCAGCGCGAGAACCTAGAACTATTGCGATATACGAACCGGACGAATACGTTAGATCCCTGGGAGAGCTTGGAGATCATTCGAGAAGACACGACGCGAATATTGAATACGGATCAAGGAAACTGCCCTTCAAAATTAGTTAGATTAGTTGCGAAAAATCGTAAAAGAGCAGGTAGAGAAGCTCCATAAACCGATAGGTGATGCAATAAAATGAGTTTCTGGTCTGATCTACCTGTCCTTAAAAGTAAGTAATTTGTAACGTATATTATGACCTGTATCTTGCCATTATATTTAGTAGCTTTTGTACTGAAGAAGGGGGTAAGTCGCTCCCGAAATATATATATATACATATAAATAAAATTTGTAGTTTGGGAAAGCTGCGTCTTCTTTGATTTAGTTGACAACTACAAACGTCGGACGACACCTAACATATTTAGAAAGGCACTTTGTGATGGCAAATGTTGCGCGGTTGCGACACTGGACGTTAAAAATGCTTTCAATTCGGCAAACTGGAATTGCATTCATTTGTCTTTGCAGAGGATAGTAGTGCCTGACTATTTGACGCGACTTATACAGAGCTACTGTCTGACTGGAGCTAGCTGAACAAAAAATGGAAGCCGTTCTCATCAGTAACCGAAGAAAAAAGAACACTCTGAGGATCAGAGTCGGAAACACCATCATTATTTCTAAGCCAGCGATAAGGTATCTGGGGGTGATGATTGACGCGAAGCTGACATTTGGAGAACACCCCAAGTACATATGCAAGAAGGCGGCTAATGCTACTGTGGCTTTGGCAAGGATGATGCCAAATGTGGGAGGACCACGACCGAGTAGGAGACTCTTATTATCTAGAGTGATCACCTCTATACTTCTGTATGCGTTACCAGTTTGGATCGACGTACTTCGTCACGCTTGTAATAGTCGAAGAATCAACTCCGTTTATCGAAGGAACGTATTGAGAGTGTGCTGTGCATAACGAACAACATCAGATGAGACTGCCTATGTTGTATCAGGTATGATCCCCGTAGATATTCTAGCAGACGAAATGGATCGATTGCACAAAGGTCGGTATTTGGAGCCAGCGGACGTATCTAATGTGCGCAAAAAACGAGAAAGGTGCGAGTCTCTGTGGAAATGGCAACAGCGGTGGGATGAAATTTCGAAGGCAAGTTGGACACATATACTTATCCGCAAATTGAATTGTGGCTGAACGGCAAACATGGAGAGTATAATAGAATAGCGGAAGACCCGGAACATGTATTCTTTCACTGCCCAAGATTTAGAGGTAAGCGTGAAGCACTGCTGGTCGAACTTGGCAGTGACCTTGATCCACATAACATAGTGGAACACATGATAAGATCTGATTCCAGTTGGGAGGCCGTAACTCACACGATATGCGACATACATAGGGAACTGAGGAAAGAGGAGCAACTACGAAAAAAGACGCAAAGGATTACTGAGAGGTAGTTCCGTGGGGAGAATGGTGGAGAAGGAGGGTTGAAGGTTTTACTGGGTAAGTAGTCGCACACTGACGATGAAAGTTCCATGTCGCTGCCGTACAATTAACATCATTTGCCGGCAGTGTCTCCTGAACAATGAGATTTCCCCCCTCTATAAAAAAAAGGGTATATTGTTTTGTGTCAGGACGAAAATATTTAACACCTTTAAGGAGGCTTCAGACGTATAGCAATGTATATATAAATAATCAGGGTCACCTTCTGATTCGATTTAGCCAGGTCTGTCTGTTCGTTCGCACGAAAACTCTCGATAGAATTAGGCTAGAGCCTTGAAATTTTGGTCGAATGTTGAAAGTATGAACTAGTTGGTATTAAAAATGGGCATGATCAGGTCAAGAGAACGCCAACCTCCCCTACATACGGAAAATAATTAAATGTATCTATAACTCCCGATCGCTAGACACATTCGAACGCAAAGTTCAGCGGCAAATTTTCGGGGCTGTTTGAGATCGAGATGGATGGCGCATCCGGTACAACTATGAGTTGAATGAATTGTACGATGTGCTGGAAGATTCGAAAATCGTCAAACTTCAACGGCTTCAATGGGCAGGGCATGTACAACGAATGGACGATGATCGCAAGCCAAAGGGAGTAATGAACGGACAATGAGTCGACGGAGCGAGACTGCAAGGACGACCGAAAGCTCGTTGGGAGAGCTCAGTAGATGGGGACGCCGCGCAACTACTGGGCTTTCAAGATTTGAGGACCCGGTCACGTGACCGAGACAATTGGAGGACAACGATCCAGGTGGCCAATGCCCGAAGTCGGGCTGTCGCGCCACAATGATGATAATGATAACTCCCGATTGAAGAAACATGATAAGCTCAAGCTTTAGTAGATGGCTCGATAGGGTTATTTTATACTCTCCTGGAAAAAGAAGATCGATCAGTTGGAGACTATCGGCACTTTCGTACAAGAGAGCTGATTTTTAGCATGCAACCTTCGGATCAGAAGCTTCTGCAGTTTTAGTAAGATACCCATCTATATCGGACCAAAGGAACGCCTGTCTTCCCTACAAATTTCGAAAAATGAAATATTTTATTAATTTAATTACGATAACTTTCGATAGAATGACACTAGCGAATTGCAAGTTTGGTTGAATGTTGGAAGTAATCTAGTTAGTTGGTATTGAAAATAGGCAGTATCCGACAAAAGCAGCCCCTACCTCCCCTACAAATGATACTTCGAATAATATAGCAATAAATATAGCAAGTTGAAATTTTAGCCAAATGTTTACAAAATAATCCAGTTAACAGGTTTTGTAAATGGTCATGATCGGGCCAGAAAGACGCCTACCTCCCCTACAACTCAACTGTCTCAAATATGTGGTAACTTCTTATAGAATGGAGCTAGCGACTTGAAATTTTGGTCAAATATTTGTGGTGTGGGCTAGTTGGTTTATTTTGGGAATAAACAAGACCCTATCTTCCTCATAAAGTTGTGGTAAAAAGGACACACTCGTCTCAAATGGCGCCTACCTTCTCCGCAAATGTTGTTTCATCGTAGCTTCATCGGCTGACTTCTACCCAAACCAATCATAGAGGAAATACTACAATATTTCAGTGCATATGGCTGTTGGATATTTGAAGTTTTGGTTTTACCACTAGATCTGTACAAGTCTTTTTTGTTTAATTGCAAAATCAAACAAAATTTTGAGGTGGTGGGGAAGGGGTGTGTGTTCACGTGGAGAGGAGATGATTTTTTTTTTAATTCATTGAAAACTCAACACACTAGTTTTCCATGTTCCACCGGCCCTGTATGTATGATAGCTACTGTTTAGAATGCGGAGAATCGAGTTAAAAAGATGCTTTTTTTACGTAACTGTAATGGGTCCCTGCCTTGATTGCGCAAAAAAAACGCTCTAAGGTAGCATCCAGGTTAAATTCCGAATCGTCAAGTTGTTTACCGTGATATCAAGTGCTGTGCGTTTAGTAATCTATTGGAAATATATTATTCAATAATAGGCATGGACCTATCAGAGTAAGACGTAATATTAGTTTACCAATGATGTTGGCTGATTGGCAAAAACAGAAGCGTACCAACATCATCATATTAGATTCCACACGACAGTAAGGCCATCTATGTGTCATGCATGTGGAAGTTATCGATGGGTTTTCGAGTGTAGGGTAACCACCCTACTAAGCTATCCAATCCAGTTTTGTTGTATGTTGTTGGTCTAACGCGTGTGTTATTTTATCATACACCCGATAAATTTACAAAAAAAACACGTCTATAGTTTTGATTTGCGATAGATTGATAGATAAAGTCGTCGTGTTCGTTAAGAGCGCTGCTAAAAAGCTAAGCAATCACCTCTCTTCTAAGGCCTTGAAACCGAATATAAAATTATTTCTAAACAAAACATTCGCCCAGCCATCATCACGTATAGCTTTCCTGATTGGATGACTCTCTCGCCCAGCGTATTCAAACTTTAGAAGGAAAAATATTACGAGTACGTAAGGGCCTTTCTTAATACCGTAGGCCCAGTCGCAAATAAGGTATAATTGTTCTTCATCTGAACCTTTCCAGTTTGCAAGTATTTTAGCAAGGTCGAAAAAATAGCTTCATGGTAATTATTATTGTGTATAATGAATCGGCAAAAAAAAATTAGTTCCTACTATTGTTCATGTGATATTTTGACAATTACGACTTTCAAGAAACTGCAGCTACTTAGTATTTTGTAAATTTATATATGATAGTTACAAAAGGACTCAAATAAACGAACTGAGCTCTACTCGTAAGCATTTATATTCATCTTATTAGATATGACGGTCCAAAAAAAAGAAGAAGAAGATTTGTTTACTAACGAAGTTCCAGAATTCGCTACGACAAAATTCATAAAATTATATTTTCTAGTCCAAACAGTGGAAGTGCTAACTATATTTCGGTGATATTTTGTGACCTATTCATCTCGAGAAACAAGGATAAGTATTGTAGAATTGTGCATAAATTTCACGAATAATTGCTATCACAATTTTGTGAAATTTCGCCTTTTGCATATTGTGTTTTGACATTTGGCTTACGGTGCTTTGCAAACGATCTTCGCTTTTGTTTGTTGTTTGTGTGATTGTTTTGGCTGAGTGAGTGAGTGTTGTGTGAATTTGCTTTTTCCTCGGTTATGGCTTGTTGTGGCATTTGCAATACAAAAATCGCCGACAGATTCCAAGCCATGGAATGTGACGGCGGATGCGGCAAATGCTACGATTTGAAATGCGCTCTCATAACTTCTCATGAGCGTTCTCTTTTCGAAACTCTGGGCCCGAAATGCAAATGGTTTTGCAGGGAGTGTGACAAAAACTTTAAAAAATCTTCCAGAGACAAACTTCTGAATGAAATAAAGGTGAATCGGGAACAAGTAGCCAAATTAGAATCGAATCGATCTTGAAAGCTACTGTACCTTTAAGAGCATACGCAACCATTGCAAAGCAACAACAACCAATTTCTGACAATATTCAACAGTCGGAAAGTAGCAAATTGTTAGTCGTCAGACCTAACAAATCGCAAACATCTGAAGAAACCATAAACAAAATCAAAAAGGGTTTCAAGCCGGCAGATGCGAAGATACCAATTACAGTGATGAAACAAATACGAAATGGTGGAGTTGTAGTGAAGACGAATAACAACGATAGTCTTAGGGCCTTCGTCCACAGACGCAACGCGACTGCGATCCAACTCAAAAAAGAGTTGCATGGGCGTTGCACGGGAGTCGCATTACAGTCGGACACGTGTTATTGCGTGGAACCTCGTCCACTGGTGCGACTGCAACGCAACTCGGACGCGACCGACTCCAAAGCGACTTGGCTGTCCGGTCGCATGTCGACTTTCGTGCGACTTTTTCTTGGTTTCTGGTGTTTTGATATTTGAGTGAGTATGAATTTCAGCTGTAGGTGAGGGATTTTTAATTGTACGCGAGGGGAATGTTTGATAAGTGAATGATAATGTTGATAATGAATGATAAGGGAATGTACCAGACTACTGTTGAAGTAAAACATTGGCAATATGGGTGGCATATGAATCGGGGGATGAATAATAAACTGGAATATGGACAAGATGGATGTCATATGAATTGGAGTGATAAGGCGAATGCTCTGGAGTACTGTTCATGACATTTTGAGTCCTTTGGCTAGGAAAAAGGATATTCCTGGTAAAGAAGGGGAATATGGGCAAGATGGGTGTCATATGAATCGGGGTGAAGACCCGAATATCCAGGAGTAGTGCAGATAGCATTTTGAGTCCTTCGGAGCGAAAAAACATTCTTGGAAGTTAAGTGGAAAATGGGCAATATGGAAGTCATATGAATCGGGGTGAAAAGGCGAATGCTTAGGTGTACTATGGATGGCGTTTCGAGTCCTTCGGTGGCAACAAGGACATTCGAAAAAGGATATTTTTTTCAGTGAAGCGAAATATGGGCAATATGGGTATCAAATGAATCGGGGTGGAGGCCCAAATATCCAGGAGTAGTGCAGATGGCATTTCGAGTCCTTCGGAGCGAAAAGGACATTCTTGGAAGTCAAGTGAAAAATGGGCAATATGGGTGTCATATGAATCGTGGTGAAGAGGCGAATGCCTAGGAGTACTATGGATGGCATTTCGGGTCCTTCGGTGGCGAAAAGGACATTCAAGAAAGTCAATTGAAATAAGGGCAATATGGGTGTCATATGAACCGGGGTGAGGAGGCGAATGCCTAGGAGTACTATGGATGGCATTCCGGATCCTTCGGTGGCGTCAAGGATATTCGAAAAAGGATACTTTTGGCAGTGAAGCGAAATACGGTCAATATGGGTGCCATATGAATCGGGGTGGACACCCGAATATCCAGGAGTAGTGCGGATGGCATTTCGAGTCCTTCGGTGGCGAAAAGGACATTCAAGAAAGTCAATTGAAATATGGGCAATATGGGTGTCATATGAACCGGGGTGAAGAGGCCAATGCCTTGGAGTACTATGGATGGCATTCCGGATCCTTCGGTGGCGACAAGGATATTCGAAAAAGGATACTTTTGGTAGTGAAGCGAAATACGGTCAATATGGGTGTCATATGAATCGAGGTGAACACCCGAATATCCAGAAGTAGTGCAGATGGCATTTCGAGTCCTTTGGAGCGAAAAGGACATTCACGAAAGTCGAATGAAAAATGGACAATATGGGTGTCATATGAACGGGGGTGAAGAGGCGAATGTCCGGGAACACTATAAATGGCACTTAGAGTCCTTCGGTGGCGACAAGGACATTCGAAAAAAGATATTTTTGCTGGTAAGGCGAAATATGGGCAATATGGGTGTCGTATGAATCGGGGTGAAAAGACGAATGTCCAGGAGTAGTGTAGATGGCATTTAAACTCCTTCGGTGGCGAAAAGAACATTCACGAAAGTCAAGTGAAAAATGGGCATTATGGGTGTCATATGAACCGCGGTGAAGAAGCGAATGTCCAGGAGTACTGTAGACAGCATTCCGGATCCTTCGGTGGTGACAAGGATGTTCGAAAAAGGATGTTTTTGGCAGTGAAGCGAAAAGCAAAATGGGTGTCACATGAATCGGAAATGGAAGACGATTATTTTATGAGGCAGATTCTTGTCTAAAAACGAAGAACAATACATCTCATTTTGCAGAGAAAAAACGAGGAGGGTTTCTTTGGCCAACTTATTGTTGTTCGTAAAGACAACAACAGAATTTGTCCGTGCCTCTGTGGAACAGTTATCTTTCTTATTAGAGTTAATAAAAGACTATATTAAGAAAGGGTCATGCAACATGGGGCATAGCGCGTCAATCACTCCTGCGCGCAATCATATTGTGTTCTTGCAATGAAGCGCAACTCCCCACATGGCATACCCAGCGTCTTAGTGTCACCATACACTGTCGATCTCGAACTCGAACCTGGTATAAATTTCCTCTGACACACACACACACTTCACATAGGTGTGAAGAAAACCGGTCCACTTGTACTAGGCACCCTTTTGCCAGATTTTGATGCCATGTGACTTGATGACCCTCTCTTGGTCGGCATTGGTTGGAAATAGGGCTCACTTTCATAGCATGTAAGATTAAGATTAGTTTGTGGGCAGTGGGCCCGAAGGGCCCACGAGCACTGCGACCGTAGGGTCTATTGTGCTATAGCCCTGTAAATCTAGAGTGGGCGATCGAGCTTGATCGATCCCACAAATCTGCTCAGCTGCCCAAGTTTGAAAGAGGCGATCGTTTCCGCTTCAGGGAATGCCTCACCGAGACTCTCTAAGCGGCGACGGGCGAGTGCCTCACACTCACAGAGGATGTGCTGAGAAGTCTCATCATCGCTTTCGCAAAAACGACAGTTGGGGTTAGAGACAATCCCCATTCTGTATAAGTGACCCCTGAGAGTGGAATGCCCTAAAAGGAGACCGCAAATGATTCTCACTCTGCTTCTGCCAAGGCACACCAATTCCAGGGAGCGCTTGGGTGAGTGAGCTGAAATAAACGATTTCAATTGTCTCAGGCCAGGGAGGTTTTCCCAATGTGCAGTGGTTTCTAACTGTTCCTGCTCTCTTATGTGTGATTTTACCCTACATAGAGGGATACCACAGAAGGGTTCAGGCCCTGTAAACGGACTTGCAGAAGCCGTCCTGGCCAGCTCATCAGCGGTTTCGTTACCCGCAATACCAACATGTCCAGGGACCCAATAGATGGTAACAATATTAGCAATGCCAATTCTTTGCAGAGCTTCAAAGCAGTTCAGAACCAGTTTCGATGAAAAGGAGAATTTGCTAAGCGCCTTGACTGCAGCTTGACTATCAGTGAAGATTGCAATCCTACTGTTACGGTAGCCAGCTTCCAGACAAAAGTTCGCACATACCTCAATCGCATGAACTTCAGCCTGGAAAACCGTGGTGTACTTCCCCATAGGAATAGACACTCTAATTGAGGGGCCTGCGATACCCGCCCCTGAGCCTTCTTCAGTTTTGGAGCCATCCGTAAACCATTTAACGGTACTGGAAAGAAGGGTTGAGTGCTTCATTTCCCATTCTTCTTTGCTCCATATGGTTGTAGAGAAGAGGTGATTGAAGCGGAGTTCCCTTGTTATGTGGTCTGATGGCAAGCCTAATTCATTATCCTCGTGGAGCCAGTGTTCCTGCTCCAAATTAAACTTGATGTTAGTTTGATTGGCTTTAAGCCTAGCTACTGCTGATTTTGCCTCTGCCTTTAGGTGAATGTGGAGCGGCGGAAGATCTAACAACGCCTCAAGGGCAGCCGTGGGGCAGCTGCGAATAGCCCCAGTAATTGTGAGACATGCCAGTCTTTGAATCTTTCCTAATATAGCCATTCCTTCCTTGGTGGTAGCTTTTTTCCACCAGATGATAGCCCCATATTCAATTATGTGTCTCACAATTGCCTTATAGATCCATAGTACTATTCGAGGGCTTGTCCCCCAAGTTTTACCTACAAACTGTCTACAGATCCATAGAGCTTTGGTGGCTTTGTCCGAGATTGTCCTCAGGTGTGCCGACCAAAGTAGCTTCTTATCTAGAGTAACACCTAAGTGTTTGACGGTGTCTGCCAGGAGCACTGGGGTGTTGTACATAGTGGGATGCCTCATTGGTTTGATGTTTCTTTTCCTTGAAAAAGGGACGATAACTGCCTTAGCCGGGTTAACACGTAGGCCGTTATCATTGCACCAATTTTGCACTGCGTTCAGCGCTGACTGGAGGATTTCCGTTAGCACATCTTCGAATTTTCCTCTGACAATTATTACCAAGTCGTCAGCATAACCTTGTGTAGAAAATCCCATAGTGGAGAGCTTCCACAGCAGGCTATCTACTACGATGCACCAAAGAAGGGGTGATAGTACCCCTCCTTGCGGACATCCTCTTGTGACATATGCTGTTAAAGTGCAGTCTCCGATATCCGTGATGACCCTTCTAGATGATAACATCCTTTTCACCCATAATGCAGTTGTGCTATCTGCTCCCTTTGTTCTGAGTGCAGAGTCAATGGCAGAGAAAGATGTATTATCGAAAGCTCCTTCAATGTCAAGAAAGGCACATACCGCCATCTCCTTAGCTGCTATTGTAGCATGTAAAGCAATGCAGTTTATCATCCTTCCGCAATGTCTGACCTATCCACTACCATTTTCGCCTTCGTATAATTCGTCGATTGGCATCTGACCGGTAAGGCAACCTATGACGGCACGAAATATCGCGTTCTGCATAAAGGTAAGGTGTCGGGTGACTTTGAGATTCCTAGTGAAGTTCGGCAGGGTTGCATCCTTTCAACGATCCTATTCCTCACAGTGATCGGCGATGTGTTGCATGCAGCCCTATCCGGACTAGACAGAGGAATTTAATGGACTTTGACATCTTATCTACAACATCTTGATTATGCTGACGATATATGTCTACACTCCCAAATCATGTATCTGTCCGCAATGGCGTTAGATCTCGAGAAGGAGGCAAGCGAGATTGGGCTAAAGATTAATACCAACAAGGCAAAAGTTCTTAGCCCGCCATTGCGAAAAAGAAATCCGACACCTATTGCCATCAATATTCATGGCCAACCTGTGGAGAAAGTGGACAATTTCATCTACCTGGGAAGCATTGTTGCCGAAAAAGGTGATACGGAGCAGGACATCGCTCGTCGTATCAACCAGGCGCTGGGTAAGTCTGTTCTAAGCTTCACCCTATTCCCCAGAACAGAGTACGATGGCGCGCAGGAGTGCAGCTTTCTGGTAACTCCTACGGAAATTTTCCATGTACTGCACCCATACAAAACTACAGACAGTACCCGAGAGCGAAAAAATATCAGCTTGATGTTGATGCTGATACAACTACTCTGCCAGATTTTCGACAGCATGCCGTATGCGCATTTAGCCTGGTTGATAGAATGAGCGTTCTGGTCCGCACCACCATTTTCGAGTAAATGCTGCGCAAGTTGACGAAGGACTCGAAATGCCATCTACATCTACGCCTCTTCACCCCGGTTCATATGACACCCATATTGCCCATTTTTCACTTGACTTTCGTGAATGTTCTTTTCGTCACCGAAGGAGTTGAAATGCCATCTACACTACTCCTGGACATTCGTCTTTTCACCCCGATTCATACGACACCCATATTGCCCATATTTCGCCTTACCAGCAAAAATATCCTGTTTCGAATGTCCTTGTCGCCACCGAAGGACTCTAAGTGCCATTTATAGTGTTCCCGGACATTGGCCTCTTCACCCCGGTTCATATGACACCCATATTGTCCATTTTTCATTCGACTTTCGTGAATGTCCTTTTCGCTCCAAAGGACTCGAAATGCCATCTGCACTACTTCTGGATATTCGGGTGTTCACCCCGATTCATATGACACCCGTATTGACCGTGTTTCGCTTCACTGCCAAAAGTATCCTTTTTCGAATATCCTTGTCGCCACCGAAGGATCCGGAATGCCATCCATAGTACTCCTAGGCATTGGCCTCTTCACCCCGGTTCATATGACACCCATATTGCCCATATTTCAATTGACTTTCTTGAATGTCCTTTTCGCCACCGAAGGACTCGAAATGCCATCCGCACTACTCCTGGATATTCGGGTGTCCACCCCGATTCATATGACACCCATATTGACCGTATTTCGCTTCACTGCCAAAAGTATCCTTTTTCGAATATCCTTGTCACCACCGAAGGATCCGGAATGCCATCCATAGTACTCAAAATGACATGAACATTACTCTACAACATTTGCCTTATCACTCCGATTCATGTGGTACCTATCTTGCCCATATTCCCCTTAATTATCAGAAATATCCTTTTTCCTCACCGAAGGACCTCAAACTCAAGGATATCCATATTGCCCGTATTTGACTTCACTGCTTAAAAGTCCTTTTCCTCATTGAAGGACTCAGAACGCCGTCAACAGTAGTCAATACATTCCCCTCTTTCATACGTTCGCCTGACGTACATACTATACAAAAATTCTGCATTTCACAGCCACAAATCGCAAACGCAAAAAAAAATACATGGCCAAAAAAAAAGATACATTTCCATACCATTGGCCGTCCTTATCATCCTCTCACCCAAAACACAACATTTCACATATTAGTACGCGAGCGAAATCTCTGTACAAACTTTCATTTTATCACAACACGAGTCGCAGAAGAGTTGCGTCAGTAGACGAAGAGCATGCAACGCGACTTTCGTGCAACCGTCGCAAACACGTTGGGTTGCAGTCGCGTTCGAGTCGCGTTGCGTCTGTGGACGAAGGCCCTTACAGCACTTGCTTCGAAGCTGAAATTGGCAGTTGGAAGAAGTTATACTGTGGAACCAACAAAGGACAGAACACCTAGACTCATGATAAAAGGCCTGGAAAAAAATTTTAACACGGAGGAACTTGAATATGAAATCAAAAATCTAAATCATGGAACAAAGGACAGCGACTCTCTTCAAGTAGCGCACAGTAAGCAGATAAGAGGAAAGTGGACTTTATTTATTGAAGTCAATGCTTCTATGTACAAACGACTGGCAAATGACTACATCAACATAGATTTTAATACACACTACATTCATGAAGACTTCAATATAACTAGGTGTTACAAATGCCAGCAATTTGGACATAAAACCACACAATGCACCAGCGATTCTGATATCTGCGCCATATGTGCTGGGCACCACAATACCAAAGATTGTCATTCTACGATTGAAAAATGCACAAATTACCTTAGAAAACATGATCCAATGAAAATATTTGTCACAGAGCTAATTCAAGAGAATGTCCAGAATTCATGAAACGAGTACAAACTACAATTAGGAATACAGACTATAACATCAAAGAACTATGAATTCCCAATCGTATAATTTTAATATTTTGTATGCTAACTCGCTCAGTATTCGAAACAAAATTCATGATTTTGAGACATACCTTAAACAACACGGCGATATTGATATTTTAATATGTGGTGAAACATGGTTATCGGATTCTGAGACTCAATTTTTCAATATAACTGGCTACAATTCAATTTACAGCTGTAGGCAACATTCTAGAGGAGGTGGGACAGCAAATTTTCATCAAAACGTGTCACGCACATCAAGTTTTAACAGCTGATTCAAAATTTTGTACGATTATTATAGACTTGACTTTAGATAATCAAAAACTAAAAATTGGGACTTTTTACCGTGCTCCGTCTGAGTCTGAGATCGACTTTATTGATCATCTTGACTCTATGTATTCAATAAACACTAATCTTGTGACCATTGGTGATACTATTTTAATATTGATCTTTTAACAAATGACTATTTTACTTCCTTGTACAACGAAATGCTAGAATCAAATTGTGCAACAATAGTAAACGAAAATTCTCCAACCCGAATTTGTGCTACTAGAAGCTCCTTGTTAGACCATATTACTTACAATAACATTAATTTTAAAGATAGAATTAAATACTCGTACACGGACTGGCCAAACTTGGATCATAAAGTTATTAACATTTCCATTAAAAAATGTTCTACCCAAAAGTCTAAACCAACTAAAGTAACCTTACACTCCCTAAATGAAAACCTTTTCAAGCAACGTGTTGCAGCCCAATTAGCTATAACCAATATTCATAATTTCAAGGATATTGCAAACTTAATTGTTGAAGCAAAAAATAGAGCTACCAAAAACAGTACGCATGAGGCAAGCATCATGGATAACGAACAGTGTAATTGATGCATCCAAAAAAAAACGAAAGGCCTATAAACTGTTTGTCAGCGATCCAACTAATATTGCAAATAAAATAAATTATACCAACGCAAGAAACTTCTGCAATTAACTCTCAAAAGAAGCTAAAGCCAAATACTACCATCGAAAGATATCCAATACTGCAGGAAATACACGAGAGCTTTGGCGTGTAGTTAACAACGCTTCAATGCGCAAAACACGTACCACAAATAAAGGCGTCTCGGAAATAAGAACACCAGACGGAGTATTCGCTGACATGGAAGTAATAGCAGACAAACTCAACAAATACTTTGCTAATATCGGTCAACAACTAATTAATAATTTACCAACTCCAACAAGCACTCTACCACATATACCTGAATCAACTTCAGTACTAACTTCGTTATCTACTACGGATGAAATAGAAATTTTTAGATATAATTTCAAATTTGAAGTCACACACAGCTCCTGGACCTGATGGTATTACTTCTGATGATCTAAAAATTTTAAAGGAGCATATTGCCTATCCTCTAATGAAACTAATAAATAAACACTTAAATATTGGTACGTTTCTAGATGAACTTAAATTTTCCAAAATAATACCAGTTCATAAGACAGGTGAACAAAATGATTTGAACAATTATAGGCCCATTGCTCTTCTAAATACTTTCAGCAAAGTTTTTGAAACGGTTATCCATAGCCGCTTATCTAAATACGTTACTGAAAATAAACTTCTAGATATGAATCAATATGGATTTCAGGCTAAAAGTAACACTACCAGCGCACTTACGGACGCAATAAACTTCATTAACCAACAAATGGACAAGGGAGAATATGTCGTCGCCATTTTTGTGGATCTGAAAAAAGCTTTCGACACCATGAATCACGAGATTTTATTGAAGATTTTGCAGTCCTATGGTATGACTGGCAAAGCTAAAGGCATAATTAGTAACTACTTAAAAAACCGAACACTATCCACAAAAAATTTTGAAATTTTAAGCAGCCCTGAAATAACGAACATTGGCGTACCCCAAGGCTCAATTTTGGGACCCCTACTTTTTCTACTCTACGTCAACAATATTAAAAATTGTGGCTTGATTGCTAAAACTGTGATGTTTGCTGATGATACTTTGTTATTGTACTCCTGTAATAATGGAAACAATCTAGAAAACATGATCAATTGTGATTTGGAAAAATATTCAGATTGGTTACTCCATAACAAGCTTGTAATGAATACATCAAAAACGAAATATATGATTTATCACCAGAAAAACAAAATGCCAATAGACTTACAACTTCATATTAAAGGTGAACTTATAAGGCGTACAGATGAAATGAATTACTTAGGAGTCGTAATGGATAAAAAACTAAATTGGAATCAACATATAGACATTCTTGCCAAACAAATCACACCGATTGTGGGTTTGCTAAAACGAATTAGTTTTCTACCAGTAAAAATTAAGATGCTTCTGTACAATACTTTCATAATCTCCAAAGTAACGTATGGCCTTCTTCTTTGGAGTCAAACATCGCAACGAAACATAGATAGAATAGGACGAATTATGACTAAAGCGATTAAAATAATACACAAAATCCCTGTACAGACACCATCGATTACTATCTACCGGGACACTGACACTCTTTCAATAAGGCAGTTAATACTACTGGAGCGAGGAAAATTTGTATTCAAAGTGAAAATGAACGAATTAAAGACGAATGTCATCCTACGGCTGGTGAACCAAAGCCATGCATACCTACTTAGAAATGCAGAAAACTTTGTCACACCAACCCCAAGAACAGAGCGCTTTCAAACGGATCCCGTAATACATTCCATAGCCTATTTCAACGAATTGCCAACAACGATAAAGGCAGCGCCGAACATAATGGCATTTAAAAAAATGTTAAAAGGACATCTGCGAGAAACATCGATAATATAGTATAGTACCATAATCATTTCTCTTAACTTTCTTAATACGTCAGACCAAATAAATTAAAAGAAGTATAACACGAAAACGGAAATAAAAATAATTTACAATGCCATCCCTTATACCAACAATTAGTTGACTGGGAGGCACTGTAGGAACATCTACAAAAGAAAGTCGCACTATCCAGAACTTATAAAATTTTAAATAGAAAATGAGCAATCAATAAGAATATAGCAGTAACGTCATCCACTGAGTTTTTTTTCCGTATGTTTTTTTTTTACTCGCACGCTCATACTACGTCGACATTGAATGAACCAATGAACATTGAATTAAAATAGTGCTCTGCGCAAAAGTGGAAAGGAGATGTGAGGAGGAGAGGAGGACAAAAAAAAAGCCCCCCAAGGTTTTTCATCCTCGGATACTACAATAGTTTCGGTTAAACAATTAAAAAACCGATTCTAAAAAAAGCGTTGACTTGTAGAACTGGCTCTTTAAAAACAGGGTGCTCGAAACTCCGATACTGAAAAAACGTACTCAAAAAACGATACTCAAGAAATGGCTCATGGTCTAAAAATCCGGGACTACGAAAAAAAACAGGTACAAAAAAACTGGTACTTGAGTACCAGTAAACCGATTCGTGGTTTAAAAAAGACGCTACTAAAAAAGCGATATTCAGAAAACCGTGAAAAACCGTGAAAAAACTTAAACAACCGACTTATGTTCTCATGGCTTAAAATAATACAGTTCCGGCCGATATTGTCATCTCCAGAAAAACGAATTTGATTGATCAGTAAATAAAAATAATTAAATTATATGTATATGTATATTTCAACAACGCACATAAAAATGGATCCAAAACAGAACCAGAAAAAAATTAAAAATGATGTAATTTTGCCCTGACACTGATTTTGAAATGACAATTCCAACAGTTTTTTGACTTTCTTGTACGTAGTCATTTCCATTAGATTGTTTGACATTGTAGCAACGATATATGGAATAGAAATATGCGTATACGTATACATGTGCAAACGACTTTATAATTTCTTCAGTACGTAAGTGTCACCATACATTGTCGAAATCGAACTCGAGTACGAACCTGGTACAAATGTCCTTAAGGCACACACACTCAATTCACATAAACGTGACGAAAACCGGTCCACTTGTACCATGTTCGAGATCGTGTTCGACAGTGTATGGTGATACTAAGATATGTTTTATTATTGAACATTTATTAAAGACAATTACATGAATCGAGAAACAAACATAAACCTAATCATTTTTGTCGTGTAGGCTCATTACAGAAAATGTTTGAATTGTCAATCTGAAATAATGTTTTAACCATTCAATCATTTTACAACAATCTTAGTCGTCTTCCAGACATAGTAATTATGTTATTTTCTGTAATGACACTAAAATGGAAAATTATTGTAAATGCAATGAAAGATTATCCAATAAAATTGCAACACATTTTTCCCCTACATTTAAATGATTAAAGACATTCATGCTGGAAATTGTTGCCGAAGGAGGCACAAACAAAATGAACAATGGATTGACAATTCAAATTAATTTAAATTCATGTCCAATTAATTTATGTACACGCTCCCCGAACGTAAATGAAGTACCAGTCATCTGCTTATTGTTAACATTTCCGATTAACAAGGGCGAAGTTTGTATTATCAACGTAGTATGTAAATATTTAAGTGAATATGAAGAGTTGTCGCAAAATTAATTTGGAAGAAGTCAACGTTTCGGCACACAGGAGATGCTGTGAGCATTCAATGTTGCTTACTGGAGTAAATTAGAGATAATTGAGTTAGTACAATAATTTTCGTCTACACAGTCACCTCTTCATTTGGACATGCTTTCTGTAAGTCTTTACTTCGCGGCTCGTATCGATTGGATAGATTTTCAGTTTATCGTTTTCAAAATTCACACTAATCAATCGTATCTTTATCCAAATCATATTACCGAATTTTATTGAAATTGTACTCCTCTATCATATAGCCGTCATAGGAACGACCGTTCCAAAAGCAAACTTTTGGTACTGACTAGTAACTTTCAGCAAAATTAAACGTATTTATCGAGTAGTGTTGCCATTCTGGATCCGTTGTTTTATTTTTTCAGTGTTTTGATATCAGATTCGCAATCTTCGACTCCAAAAACTAACCAATAGTAAATTTCAGGAAGAACGAATGTATTTTTTGAAAACAGTGCTGCCATTCTGAATGTGCTATTTTGTTTTTTACAATTTTGATTTCAGATTCGTTATTGCCCCAAAAATCCCCAGACTGCAATTTTCAACAAGATTAAATGTATTTATAGAAAACAGTGATGCCATTCTAGACCCCTTGTTTTGTCTCCACAATTTGAACTTCATATTCGCAATCAGCGACCCCAAAAACCCCCGAGTACAGATTTTCAACTTAATATCTTATTGTTTTCTTTTGGCCAACTTTTTTGGATTTTTTACCACTGTGCGACGGGTGGAAAATGGACTGCGGCGTCGGTGCAGGGATCTTTTCTGAAGCACTGAATATCTCGGAGAGTTATTGTCTCCAGGACTATGCCAGCATTTTCCAGGCGGAAATTTTGGCAATTATGAAGGCGTGTCTCACTCTCAGAGATATACCAGATAATCAGACCATCGCCATTTGCTCTGACAGCCAGGCCGATATCAAGGCACTGAACTCGGTGAGTACTTCCCCCAAACTGGTCGAGCGGTGTGGGGAAGAGTTAACTCGTCTTGGCAGACTGCTCAATATCACGCTGCTCTGGGTGCCTGGTCATAGAAACTTTGATGGAAACAAAAAAGCCGACGAGCTGGCCAGGAGGGTGGCCGTCCTCGAGAGCTCTCATGCGGAATCTGTTTGTATTTATTTGTATCTCCTCTCACTACCTAAATGATGCAGATTCCAAATGGCGGAACCTGTCCACCTGCGCCGTATTAAGGAAGATATGGCCCTCCTACGACAGAAAGAAAACATCTGAGCTATTGACCAAGTCCCGTAGAGATGTCGCCAGGCTCACGGCGGTCATTACAGGACATTGGCCTATCGGAGAACATGCAATAAGGCTTGGCACCCCTTACAATCTGCACTGCCGCAGCTGCGGGAAGGAAACCCTCACTCACTTCCTCCTCCGGTTGGATCTAGGCATCCTTGCATCCCCTGTTAGTTCAACCATCTTCTTATAACCGATTTTGCAAAGGTTTGTGGTTTCAGAACGGCGCATTCGCGCTATTTGGGCTCTGGCAAGTTGAGCTTTAGCCACCACTTACACATACATACATTAATCCAGAGGATTAAATACTTGCAATATTATTAAATGCTGTAATTTGTTGCATTGTATATATTTTTAATCAAACCTTTGGCTTAGAAAAAAATCTTAAATTGTTTACCGTGTGAGTTTTTTCTACATAACTACATCGATGGCAGGAGTAGCTTTTCTTAACTTACAAGTGGCAACTTTTTATCTTACTGAAATGTAAATAAACAAAAATGTTAAAAGCTGGGACTTTAGGTCTTAACATTTTTAAAAATTTACAGTTAGCTTTTTCTAAATATAGTTGACAATCTGCTGATAATCGTTGTTCCGCTGATGCGCCGGCAGGGGTTGATTTTATGTTATTATATTCATATGACACAAAAAAATTAAATATTATATTTTAACAAATGTTTCAGTAAGTAGTCTCGCAAGTTCCCCGACTATTATGTAGGAAAGAACTCATGGTTCAATATTTTAGAGTCGTATTCTCCGATTTATGTGTTAAAAAATTGCTTTTACAAACTTAATCCCATATCAGATCTCATGCTCATCTCATGATTTCTGATTAAAAAAAACACTTCGGTTCAGTTCAGAGTTAATAATCAACTAATATTTTTATACCCTTCACGGATGTGATAGGGTATATTAACTTTGTCATGAAGTTTGCAATGCACAGAAGGAAGCATCTCCGACCATATAAACTACAATATATATATTCTTGGTCAGTATGATGAGACGAGTCGATTAAGCTTTGTCCGTCTGTCTGTCTGTCCGTCTGTTTCTATGCAAACTAGTCCCACAGTTTTGAAGCTATCAAGCTGAAATTTTGTAAAAAGCCTTCTTTTTATCGCACGCAGTATATATGTGGGAACCAACGGAATCGGACCACTACGTCATATAGCTGCCATAGAAACGACAGGTCCAAAAATTCGTCTTTGTGAGAAAAACTTTTTTATTTCTAAAGATATCTTTTCCAAATTTCACAGAAATCAATAATATAGTTATATCACATTTACAAATTTGGTTGAAATCGGATCACTACGTCATATAGCTGCCATAGGAACGACTGGTCCAAAAATTCGTCTTTGTGAGAAAAACTTTTTTATTTCAAAAGATATCGTTTTCAGATTTCACACTATTCAATAGTATCTTTATGCAAATCACATTCCTGAATTTAGTTGAAATCGAACCACTACGTCATATAGCTGCCGTAGGAACGACCGGTCCAAAAATTCGTCTTTGTGAGAAAAACTTTTTTATTTCTAAAGATATAGTTTTCAAAATTCACAATAATCAATAGTGTCTTTAGTGAAATCATATTTCCGAATTTGGTTAAAATCGGACTACTCTATCATATAGCTGACATAGGAAAGTCCCAAAAGCAAGTTTTTGTCAGAAAAACTTTTTTTATTTCTGAAGATAACTTTACGAAATTGCATATTATTCAATCGTATTGACTGCTAAGCCACGTTCCTAAATTTGGTTGAAATCGGCCCACTATTTCATATACCTCTTGTTGCGAACCACGGCTCTGCGTCGAGCCGCCGTCACTGCAACAAGAATATTTTGATGACCAGGATACTTTTGGCTCGGTGGCACAGGTCCCGGCTAGACCAGCGTATTGCGTGGGTTTTTGAGCCAAAGCATCCTGGTCCTAGATTAGCCACCTAGAACATTTAAGACACGAGGGAAGGAATTGGGGAAAGGGAAGGAATGTGTCCATCCTTCGGGACACGGAAGAACCCAATCGAAGAAAAAAAAATTAGTTATTCATTAGGAATTTATAAATTATTATTGAAAAATAAACCAAAGCTAAACCAAAAGTATATGTAAACACTTAGAAAAATTCAAATAATTCACAAAAAGGAATTTTCAAGTAAGTAGAAGTAATGAAAAAAAATGTGTATAACAATAATGGAAAAGGAGAATAGTATATAAGTGTTTAAAGGCAAAATAAAATGAACTAACTAATGCAAGTGTTACTCACGGTTATACTCCGGATGAACGGTCGACCGATCTCGTAGTAGCCCGTAGAAAAACTAAAGTAATTACACATTTAAGAAAAAAAAATCAAATTCAAAAATAAGAAACAAAATTCAAATTATCGTTCAATAATTAAACTACTCTTAATCGGGAATCACGAACCACTCGTACTAAATCAGGATCACCGTTTGACTTCTTTTTTTCGTTCGTAGTGTTTTTAAAATTTGAAAGTTTCATCTGAACACCTTCTCCGCTTCAATCATCACAACGTGTTAAAACACTAGAACTCCTTCAATCGTGTAAAATTAGAAGCTATTCACGATAGTTTTCCTTAGATTTTCCACTAACTTATCTCTTCACAAAAATTGGCATTTGTCTTAGCTCTTAGCTACATTCAATTTATTTAACTGAAAACGATGTTATTCACTGTCGTATAAAATCAGCGTTTTCCGCGTTTCAGTTCTTCACATGAACATTTACACGTCAATATCATCAACGGTCACAAAACAGTTTTTTGTTTCTTCATCCAATTTTTCACTTCTTCTTTCTCAAACCACCAATCCATAACTCCTTCACCAAACCGAACGGAATTCTTCGGCGTTCAAAACCATCTTCAAACTTCCACCCCAAAAACAAAATCAAAATCACCACTGTCCTCCCGGACCACCAAAATCAATTCCCATCAAAAATCTTCCTCCAGATCAACCGGCTTCTCCGGCGGTCAAAATCCCACTCCCCTATCGGGGTCAATCATCCCACCAAAATTGTCTGTCCTCACAAAACGGACCTCCGCATTCCATCCAACGAGATCATCCTCATCGCCTATCCATCCAAATTGCAGAAATAAAAACAAAAACAAAAGCCCGCTTGTCGTCCACCAAAAGTGTCGACGAACTCTCCCACAAAACTGCATCCCATTCCCCTTCACTCCACCACCCTCTTCAGCTGCAACACAATATACAGAACTATGTTCCATAGAAATGACGTCATTCAATCAACACAAACTATGTTGCATGAAAATCACGTCGTCTAAGCAACACAGTTCGGCATACGGTGATTGATGACTCTCCGCTGACACCACCACCTGACCTGAAATCCTCTCTGTGTATCGCCGTGCCGTGCAACACAGAGACAATTGCGTCTATGAAACAATTGCCTCTATGCAATACAGCACACGATACACAGACATGATCGCTGCATCATCTGTGTTGGCTCTCAACCATAGCGTCCCGATAGCAATACATTCGCTTTTTGAGGCGACCTTGCAACATATCTTGCATTCGGGAACGCTAGCCGGTCAACGGAGTGTCATCAGCTGGGATTGCACTAGCGCGAAACGGAATAGAATGCAATGAGTTGCAGTGGTTCGCAACATTCTTATAGGAACAGTGAAATCGGAACAAGCTTTACTACTAATTTCAAAAAAGCAAATGTACCACAAAACATAACGGAGGTATGATACCCTTCACGCGAAGGGTAGCTTGTTTTTATATAAAATCACCAAATCATTCTTTTTAAGAAACTACAAGCTTTCATTCTAAAAATTGTAATCAACTGGAATTTCTGAAAAACGAAAACGATAAATTTATATCGTGTTGCATAAACTGTTATATTTCTCAGTGTAATCTGCACATTCTCAAAGCTTTATCTTAATCATTTCAATCAAGGACATATAGTAATGGCATGTTCTTTTAATATACATACATTCCAACAAATCTCTCGCACATGTCAACTTATCCGACACTCGACATTAAAAATGAAAACGAAAACGAATTTATTCAGAGACAATCAATTCTCAATCTGCACGTTTCTGGCTCCTGTGGATCTGGAGTCTGCAGAAATTAATAAGGATGCACCAACCTGGTCCCGAGCATGGTCGAAACACGTATTCGATTATTTACATCGTAATGATAAAATCGCTAATTAAAAATTGTTGAATCGTTTACAGCGTGTCTCGGCAAAAGACAGTGTCTACGATGACAATAAAATTTATATTTTTCGTGGTTCCAATGACAATTGGGCATTGGGGAGAAGACGATTCCATTTATTTTCGAGTCCTATGTCGGTCGCCAGTAAATTACGAGTATTAATTTATCGGGATCCGTAACGAACGATGGACCCGCCACGATCGTATTTTCTATAATACTTTCTGTTCCAATTTTGAGGTTTGCCCTTTTATTCGGATTTTCACTGGATTTATATTTATATTTTATTTTGGGAACGAAGTAATTTATTAAAAGAACATTAAATATCGTCAAGCCGATTATTCGCGATATGGTTTGAATGTTTTTTTTCGAGAGTGCAGGTATGAGTATGGTTAAAAGTTTGCTTTTCCCGGAGCAAGAAAATCTCAGTAAATATTGTATTCGAAGCTGTGTGAATTTATCAACAGCATGGATGATATTAAAAGTTAAATTTTAAATATATCTATATCGATTAAATTTAAAAATTATTGACATTTGCATCAATATAGTATCGTAGGTTGGCGCACATACGAGAAAAAGGAGTACCGAATATATCTAATAAAATAAATAAATACAATAAAAATGGTTACAGTTAACTTTACTACATTTAGAAAACAAAAACTGTATATTTATACACATATGCATCGATGTTTCTTACGTTTATCTTATTCCAATAATTATTGTTGTAATAGCTACTGTATAAAAGAAATCAAAACATATAAACATGTATATATACTCGAGGTTAGCCTAATCATCTAAGAGTCCCCAAAACTAATCTCTGTGCGCACAAAGTTAGTTAGGGTCCCATCTTGCATATACAAGAAATAGATATACACGAGTAGTATCAAGGAAATACTCCGAATGACTTGATTATATGTTTAAAAAGTTAAAATAAATAACTGGCGCAACAGTCCAATTTGAACCACGGCCTCGAGATGAGTTAGCATCATCTCATTTTCTAGATGGTGACGGTTTTTGTGCAGAGCTATGTGATCAGCAACACGCTCAACCGAGTTATTTACCCCATAATGAGCACTCATTTAACAGCTGAGTGGGCTCATAGTCCGACACGTAAATCCCCGGAATCGAACCGGGGCCCAGTGCGTTAAAGGCGAACGTGCTAACCGTTACGCCATCCGGACTACCGGTTTAAAAAGTTAGTATTTTTAAATATGAATTGAAAAATTTTCTTTTACCTACAGTTTTACCTATGAATACGCTGAAATATGATGTGGTTTAATTTACAAAAATTGAAAAAAAAAAATTTAAACATGAATTACTAACAAACAAATGATTGGTGTTTTCAGTTGCCCAGATATTTCTCCACATTGAAAACAAAACAACCTTACATGCAGGCTAACGCCTGTTTTCATCATCATCATCGTGGCGCGACAGCCCGACGTCGGGCCTTGGCCGCCTGGATAATTGTCCTCCAATTATCTCGGTCACGTGACCGCGTCCTCCAATTTTGGGAGCCCAGTAGCTGCGCGGCGTCCACACCTACTGAGCTCTCCCAACGAGATCTCGGTCGTCCTCACAGTCTCGCTCCGTCGACTCGTTCTGCATTCATTACTCTCTTAGGCATGTGATCATCGTCCATTCTTTGTACATACCTTGCCCATTGAAGTCGTTGTCTTTTGACGATTTTCGAGACTTGCAGCTCATCGTACATTTCATACAACTCATGGTTGTACCGGATGCGCCATCCCCACATTGAAGCTCGGTTGTGCAGGTGTCCTTGTCGTCGATTGCATCATTATTTTAGTTTTACCCTCGTTGATACGTAATCCAACTTATTTTGTGGCGGTATCGGGCGTATGCAGAAGTTCTTCTACGTCAGTCAATCTTCGGGACATGATGTTGATGTCGTCGGCGTACGCTGCTAATTGTGTCGACTTGATGAGTAGCGCCTTACTGTTGTCCATATTCATAGCCCGAATAGCGTATTCCAGTGCTAGATTGAAGAGCGTCGGTGCTAGTCCATCGCCCTGTTTCAAACCAGTGCGTGTTTCAAATAGATCAGTAAATCTATTATGTATCCTGACTTGTGAGACGGAGTCGGTCATCGTCATCTTAGTCAGTCGCACTAATTTGGCCGGTATACCAAATTGCAGCATGATGTTGTACAGTACTCCACGATCGATACTGTCGTATGCCTGCTTGAAGTCGACAAAGATTTGGTATACGTTTACGTTGTATTCCCAGCACCTCTGGAGTATCAGTTTGACTGAGAAGAGCTGATCGGTTGTGGAGCAACCAGGTCTGAAACCGCTTTGATTTTCGCCAATGACTCGTTCTGCGTACGGTTTTATTCTATTTTCCAGAATTTTCGTCAAAATTTTATAGGACGTACAAACTAGTGAGATGCCTCTTTAATTCTCACACCGCAGTTTATCTCCCTTTTTATGAATTGGACAGATGATGCTACTGCGCCAATCGTCTGGGATCTCCTCGTCCTCCCATATTCGCAGGAGTAATTGATGTATGGCATCAACTAGACTCGTTCCACTGAATTTTAGCAGTTCAGCTGGAATCTCGTCAGCGCCCGGCGCTTTATTTCGTTTTAGTGACCGCAACGCGAGATCAACTTCCTCTACTGTCGGGGGTTGAATGGGTGGGCCTAGATCAACAATATCGTCGAGAGCTTCCTGTGTGGGGATGTTAGATGGTCGGTTTAGAAGCTCTTCAAAATAAGAGGCCCATCGTTTGTTAATGCCATCGGTGTCGCTGATGATGTTTCCATCCTTGTCCTTACAAAGGCTAGTCCTGGGTTGGTAGCCGATCTTAATTGTATTTACTAGTTTGTACGCTTGTCTGGTGTTTCTATTAGCTAAATTTTCGTTTATGTTCAGCAACTGCTCGTCAAAGTATTTACGTTTCTTACGTCTAATTATTCTATTCGATATTCGCCGTAGCTCGTCATATTTTTCTCTTCTGGCTCTGGTTCCTCGTTGAATCCATTGTCTGTAGGCCTCGTTTTTCGCGTCAAGTGAATTTTTGCATTCTTCGTCGAACCAGTCATTTCACGCTCGCCGGGCTTTATATCCCACGACCTTCTCTGCGACATCCTTGATGGTACCCTTGAGTTCTTCCCAGAACCCATGGACGCCTGTGTTGCTGATGTTGTGTAGCATAGGTGATAGTCTTTCCTCAAGGGCGGTAGTATACGCCACCGCTGTAGCATCACTCAGAAGATTATCAACCGCAAAGATTTAGGGGGGGCTGATTCTCGATTGGTGCACTGAGGAAATTCTACATCTGTAGGTCGTCTTCACCAAGTGATGATCTGAGTCGCAGTTTGCTCCTCGATAGGAGCGGACATCTATCACACTAGACGCCCATCTCCTGCAAATGAGGACGTGGTCAATTTGGTTAACGGTATGTGCGTCTGGAGACTTCCAGGTCTGCTTGTGAATGCGTCGATGCGGGAAACACGTAGAGCTTACGACAAGATTCCTGCTGCAGGTGAAGTCGATAAGTCGCTGGCCGTTATCGTTACATTCTTCATGGAGACTGTGGCCTCCAGTGGTGCCCCGGTGCCAACTTTCATTTCCGACTTTCGCGTTAAAGTCTCCCAGCAGCAATTTGATATCGTTTGTTGGAAGTGAGTCGAAGAGAGTTTCAAGGCGGGCGTAGAACTCGTCTTTTACTGCGTCTTCTTTAGCTTCAGTGGGGGCGTGCACATTGATGAACCAGAGATAGAAGAATCGAGTCTTGATGCGAATCGCACACAGCCGTTCATTTATAGGTTTGAAGACAGTGCGGTTTGAGGTGATTGTTCACTATAAATGCTACTCCAAACTCCTTGCTCCGCCTGTTTTGATTATCGGAAAAGGGGGCTTGAGCCTAATTAACTAGTCGCATACTCTTGCCGAGAGTTGGTCGGGATGTTTAAGGCGACTGACTCCTCCTCCATCTTGGGCTCCTACTTCAGCATTTTTTTTGGGAATACTAACTCATCACCTTCTGAATCTTTGAATGAATCTTTTCTGGGGATATCGTTTTCATATTATCACTTTAAAGAGGGGCTGGATGGGTGATATTAATGTAGCAAATGTGCGGTAGCGCCAGATAAAAGAACCCTCCCGATTCTCTAAAACACTGAGCAGTTTTCGAGCACCCGTCACTGGCAGAACTATTAGTACTGGCCAGGATTGACCTGCTTACCTCACGCACAAATTGTTACAGATGGCGCCCAACGTGGGGCGAATTTTTGCAAACTAAAAACAAAATAGAACATTCATTTTCAGTACTTGCAAAGCCTCACTGCCTCTTTTCGATTTTACTTAGTATTGTTTTTTTTTGCTCTCAAATCGTCGAAAATTAGGTTTTCACTTTGCTTCTAACCGATGCTTCCTGTGTTGTCATTGACGCTTTTGCGTCGCAAGTAATAATCCTTTAAATACAAGGAATTATCGAATTTGAGAGTTTACTCTGATTTTCCGAGCCTTCTGTTTCATGGGATCTTTCTTGACCTCCCACTAAAATTAAATTTCTTATTCTTGCATCAGTTTTACTACAAAATTTTCACATTCTGATCGACTTCTTGGTTATAAGTTCCCTTAGGTTTCCGTTAAAGTAACTGATGAAATGCGAATTGCGTGAATAAGTGTTTATACTTGTTACTTGACCATGTCCAATCATTATTTAAAATTCCTTTGGTGTTCTAAAACAATAAGGTATTGAGAACTTTCTAATATATAACTATGAATTAATTTTTTTTCTTCTCTTCCGATGTTGTTAGTATTCACAAAATATGCTGTTTTTGACGCTTCCGGTATCATGCTAGGTATTTCATCTTCTCCTAATTCACATGTCACTATAGGAAATGATGGGCTAACTGAAAACACTAATCTCTGATTTAATTTATAGATTCATTACATTATCTTAACGAATTTCACTTATCTCCGTCTATTTCGATTAATGAAAAAGAAAACTTCCCTTTTCTCGCTATATCCGTAATTATATTTTTGATAAGAATTTATTGTTGATTGTAACAAACTGTCATTATCTCGCATCATTTCACGTCCGTTACGCTGGAACCCCCATCACGAAGTATCGATATCAGGCATGGTGCATAATTAGGTGCCAATTAGTTGCTCTATTCCCGAATTTATTGCTCCTGCCGATTCGCCAGAATTGGAGATTTTATGTGGGGGTGCTAGCGTAACGTTACGCTAGCACCACCATACATAAAACATTATCCTGGCAATTCGGCAGGAGCAATAAATTCCGGAATAGAGCAATAAATTAGCAATTAATACTGGCTTTCATTTTACATCAAATTTGGGTACGATAGATGTTGAATAAAAAAGTGGGGGTGCTAGCGTAACGTTACGCTAGCATCCCCACATAAAATCGTCAATTCTGGCGAATCGGCAGGAGCAATCAATTCGGAAACAGAGCAACTAATTAGCAACTAATTGGCAGCTAATTATGCACCGTGCCTGATATCGATACTTTGTGGTGGGGGTGCCAGCGTAACAGATGTCATTTCATAGTCATACACATATTAAGTCACTATTTCTCTCCACACGTTATATATGCTTCATATCCATACTCGTTCATTCACTACTTTTAATATATAGTAACCTCTTGGTACAACAAAATATGGCTATGTCTGAAGTCGATTTGACGGTACCTCCAGTTGAAGCAGACACTCTAAGATGTATGTCAGGATGTTTAGGGTGACGAAACTGAAACATGTATAACTCCGTGTCAGCACTCATTCCATAAAAAATTTATTTACGAATGGTTGACCACAAGGAAAACGTGCCCTGTTTGTCGTCAGTCCTGCACAGAAAGAATGCTTAATGACACCAATCGTTTAACTGAAACCCAAATGAGAGACGCAACTGTACCACCCGCCCGATTAACTAGGTCTCAAAATAAAGGAAGACTCGCTTTTGAGAATTCCACTAAAACACCACGGCGTATTGAACTCGAAATGAGTTCAAACCAGTCTTCACAAGAGGGCATGCGTCTAGCACAAGTTGAACAGCAGCCCGCTTGTCTCTTGAGAGAGCACATTTACAGGCTCGATTGTCTCCGTCGAGACTTCAACCGGGAAATGCTGAATTGTCATATAGAGAACCAATCTCAGCATGGCACCCGCACGATAATGCTAACGTTGAGTCACACGATACCTTACCTTCCCGGTTAACGCCTTCAAGACAACACCAAATCAATGCGGAAGCAGCCTTTGAGGCTTTAGCCAGCGAAGTTACGCCACCATTTTCTCATTTGCCCCATGGTCCACATCACCCATAGCCGATTCGTCCATCCTATCGTCTATCATTTCGTGCTCCCGCACTTTCTTCAGATAAGGTTGGAAGCATAATGTTTGGTTGGAATGCAAAATTTAATGGTGAAGATTATCATGCTCCCCTAGATATATTTAACTATAAGCTAGAAGCGTTAACCCACCAAAATTTGCATGGAGACTTTGATATTATGTGTCAAAACTTTCATGTCCTTCTATCTGGGAAAGCGAGGGATTGGTACTGGCGCTATCATAGAAGCGTCAGAAGCCCCAACTGGTCACACTTGCGCGAAGCCCTGCGTGACAAATTCAGTGACCGTAGATCCGACGCCGATATCCACAATTTAATTCGTAACTGCTGGCAAAAGCCAAATGAAACTTTTGACGTTTTCTATGATAGCGTCATGCATTTAATAGACCGGTTATCTCGACCAATGGACGATTTCGAACTATTGGAGATCTTGCAGATGAATTTACTTCCTGAGATCAAGCGTAGCATTGTACACCTTGAGATTATGACTATTGCGCAGTTGCGTCGTAGTGCGACACGCGCAAAAAATGTTAAGTCGGTAATTCGAAGAATGCGTGCCGCACGTCCTGCTTTGCGTGATCATGTCTTGGAAATCGATCGCTATCAAGAGGTGATTAATCACGTCCATGCAGGAAATTCAATGTCGTTGGAGAATCAACACTTACCTCACGACATTTCGGAGGTCCGACAGTTGATTTCACCATGTTTTTTCTTCTGATTGTCCGTAACAATGAATAATCTACAAAATAATTTCATGAAAACTTTGTTTATTTTGGGACAATAAGACAATAAGAGAGTGTTTAGCATATTTTAGGCAATTGTCAGCTACCATTAACGAAATGCGTTTATTTTATTGCCGATTTAAAATGTGTAGAAAAGCTAAATTTCATGAGCGATCAGTGTTTTTTCGGAGTTTCATACAGCATTTTACAGAGCAGTTTCTTTCGCAGTGAAAAAACCAATATGGAATCAAGAAAACCATTTCGAAATGTTGCATAAGAATAAATTTATAAGAATAATTTCAACTAAATTCACCTTTTCTTTAAGTCTCGTCAATAACTTTTGTAAGTACTACCAATGCAATTCTAAATGCTATAATAATATTATAGAAGACTTACAGAAAACCTAGTTCTCGCATAAGGTTTTAAAAGGCAATTTTTGGCTTCATGCAAGAGCATTATAAGAGAATCTTCTACGAACGTACATTTACTCTTCAAGACTCTTCAAGAGTTCTTAGAGTGTCTTATACTCCCAATTCATATACTCCCACTTTCGCGCTTATAAGACTCTTCTTAAGAAAAATTTACTAGCCTATAGTTCTTAGCTTTCATTCTTATAAAACACTTGAAGTGCCTGATAAGAAGAAACTTGTTAGTTGTGCTCTTAGTTTTAGTTTATACGAGTAGTATGTAAGTACTTGGTAGCTATTTTATAAGTAGCTGTAAAAGTTCTTTCAATACTTGTCTTGACCGCTTCAAACCTTCTTAAGGCCACACAGCCGTCGGTCTGTCGCGACGGGCAGCGACACAGCGGTCGTCGCGACGGTCTGCGATATGGGGATGTCACATAGGACGCGATATTTTTGTATGTGCGGTCTGCAAGTTGTCAATTTTCTCGAAAATGAGTTCGGATGAAGAACAACTTCTTCTGCAATTCGCGTTGCGAAAAACCAAAAACAAAAGGAAAAGACAAAGTTGGGTGCACGAAATATTTAAGAAAAGAGGTGAATTAGGGGAATACCACCGTTTATGCCTCGAACTCGAGTCGCACGTAGATCGGTTTTATAAGTATTTTCGTATGTATGTACCAGACGGTTCGTATACTGAAGGTCCAGAAGAAACATTAAAGTTGCTTCTTCAGACCCATTTCCCTGGGTCCGTACTGTCTGATGGTGACCCCTGCCCAACTGCGAGGCCCCAACAGGTTCCCGTAAGCCGGGCTCGCAGTTTATCGGGGGTCATCTTTGACATGGACAAAGTAAAATGGGCGACAGAATCCTTTGAGCCATTTAAAGCTCCCGGTGTAGACGGCATCTTCCCCGCTCTGTTACAAAACAGCTTGGAGATCATAATAACTCCGCTAATCGAACTTTTTAGGGCAAGATACACCCAAGGGTACATACCACAACCTTGGAGGAAAGTTAATGTGGTCTTCATACTCAAAGCGGGCAATAAGCCGGAACATATGCCCAAATCCTATAGACCGATTAGCCTTACTTCCTTCTTCCTTAAAACCATGGAAAAGTTGCTTGATTTGCATATCAGGCACAAGATGGAACTGTCAATCCCCCTACATCGTATGCAATTCGCGTACACGAAGGGTAAGTCAACAGTAACCGCCTTGCATAGCCTTGTCAGTACAATCGAAAAGTCCCTCAGTGAAAAGGAAATCGCGTTGTGCGCGTTTCTTGACATTGAGGGGGCTTTCGATAATACTGGCTACGAGTGCATTTCCAGAGCACTGGAACTCAGGGACATCCCGCCCGCTACCATTGCATGGATAGACGCCATGCTCCGTGGACGGGATATTTACTCAACTCTAGGCAGTACATCCATTTGCGTGAATGCCGTAAAGGGTTGTCCACAAGGTGGCGTTCTGTCACCCCTTTTGTGGTCCCTTGTCGTAGACGAACTGATTTCCATGCTTAATGAGCGCGGTTATCTCACTATCGGATACGCGGATGATTTAACTATCATAGTCAGGGGCAAATTCGAATCTACCATCACTGAGGTGATGAGGTCGGCCCTTGACATAGTTCTACGCTGGTGTGTGGCTGTGGGCTTACATGTAAACCCACAGAAAACTGTCGTTGTGCCGTTCACACGAAAACGAAATATAACTTTGGATCCAATTTCGTTAGGCGGCACGACCTTAGATTATTCCACTGAAGTTAAATGCCTCGGGGTAACTCTAGACTCGAAACTCACCTGGAATACTCACATAGATAATGTACTTGGAAAAGCCACACGCACAATGTGGGCTTGCAGAAGTTTCTTTGGACGGACATGGGGGCTCACCCCAAAGATAATTGAGTGGTTATACACCATGCTGGTGCGGCCTATGGTGACCTACGCAGCGCTTGTGTGGTGGCCGAAAACTCAGCAATCTTCTGTCTTACTGAAGTGCAATAAGCTTCAACGCCTTGCCTGCCTTGGCATCACTGGAGCTATGCGCACTTGTCCTACGCCAGCCCTGGAGGCGATTATTGGACTTACTCCGTTGCATATATTCATTCAAGAATCAGCAGCTCTAAATGCTCTTAGACTTCGTCTAACTTCCGACATGCGTAGTGAAGAAAGCGGTCACATGAGCATTCTGAATCAAATTCCTGACGTGCAGATCTGCTTGAGATCAGATTACATGATCACGGAGGTTTGCTTCGGCAGAAAATATTCAGCCCTCATCCCTAACCGCTCTGAATGGGTAAATGGCACACACTGTCCAGACCCTAGATGTATCAAGTGGTTCACCGATGGGTCTAAAACAGAACAGGGTGTTGGTGCAGGTGTCTTTGGACCCAACACCAGGATTTCGATCGCAATGGGAATCTCGCCCAGCGTTTTTCAAGCTGAGATCCACGCCATTGAGGTCTGCGCCAGGGTAATCTTGGAAACTGGACTTCGCGGCGCTCACATTGCTATCTACTCAGACAGCCAAGCAGCTATAAAAGCGCTCTCCTCATATAAGGTCTCTTCAAAACTGGTGAAGGAGTGTTACAATCTCCTTCAACTGTTGGCAACCAATAACCGAGTCTTCTTGTGTTGGGTGCCTGGCCACCAGGGCATTGAGGGGAACGAGGCTGCGGATGAACTTGCTAGACAAGGATCATCCAGTCATTTTCATGGACCTGAGCCTTACTGTGGCTTTGGACTGGCCTCGGCCAAACTGCGGATCACAGATTGGTTTGCACGATTGCGTCAACAGTACTGGAATAACCTTCCAGGGCTTCGTCAATCAAAGGAGCTGATAATGCCCTTCAGTCACAAGGGTACTACTCGAATGAGTAGAACCCACCTAAGACTCCTAGTGGGGTACTTATCTGGCCATCACTTGGTCAGATATCACCTGAACAAGATGGGTCTGTCAAGCGAGACTGAATGCCGTCTTTGTCTGGAGGACGTGGAAACGACCAAGCACATTTTGTGCGAATGTCCCGCCATCGCGCGTTTTAGGATGGCACTCCTCGGGCAAGCTACAATCAGCACTGCAGAATTCAGGTTGATTCCTGCTAAAGACTTACTGCCCTTTATTAGAAGGGTGGACGGTCTTTTGGATTAATGAGCTACGGCACAATAGATCTTTATGGTCGCAGTGCCTTCCTGCTGGGAAAGTAGCTCGAATCTTTATATCTATCTATCTATGTAATTGTTTTTCGTCTCCTGAATCATATAAAAAAGTAAATTTACGCACACTTTCAATAAAAATTTCTGTATCTGACATTTTTAAATACGAGTAGACCGAGACGGTCGCGCGGTCAATCTGTAATTTTGTACAAGCAGACCGCTTGTCGTCGCGACAAATTCCGACCGAAAGCGGCAGACCGCATTCTATGTGACAGAGACGATGCAACATTGTACTTTACAACTAGACCGCCTGACCGATTCGGTCAGATATCGCTGCCCGTCGCGACAGACCGATGGCTGTGTGGGTCGTAGTCTTACTTTTTCTTTTGATCCTTTTTATACCCTAGACTTATCGTATATTGTTTTTGTCACGACGAAAATATGTAACAGCTTAAAGGAGGCTCCGGAGGTATAGCAATGCATATATATAAAGGACCAGAGCCACCTCCTGAATCAATTTAGTCATATCACTCCGTCTGTTTGTCCGTTCGCACGATAACTTTCGAAAGAATGAAGCTACAAACTTGAAATTTTGGTCAAATGTTTGAAGTAAGATTGAGTTAGTTGGTATGGTAGTAAAGATGGGCCAGATCCGACTCAAGGAACCCCTACCTCCCCTACAAATGAAGCTTAAAATAAGCGATAACTTTCGATAGAATGAAGCCAGCGACTTGGCTGGCACTTTTATTTTCGGGGATTTTTATCAGCTTCATACCTGAGCAAAATCGAACTTTTTATACCCTTCACGGATGTGATACGGTATATTAATTTTGTCATGAAGTTTGCAACGCAGAGAAGGAAGCATCTCCGACCATATAAACTATATAAATTCTTGGTCAGTGTGATGAGACGAGTCGATTAAGCTTTGTCCGTCTGTCCGTCTGTCTGTTCGGTTCTATGCAAATTAGTCCCTCAGTTTTAAAGCTATCGAGCTGAAATTTTGTACAAATCGGGACAAGTTTTACTACAACTTTTCATAGTAGCAAATGCACCATAAATCAAAACGAAAGTATGATACCCATCACGCGAAGCGTGATGGATATTATACCTTCGGAAAGCTAGCCGAAGGCTACCTTGTTTCTAAAAATTTTTACACTTTTTGTTTTTATTACAATATCTTTTGACATATCCTTCTATATATAAAAATGTTAACTTCGGAAAATGGCATTTTATTCGTGTTCTGATTGGCTACGATGATTCCCGAATGTAGCCGAACATTAAGCGCACATATACACACGAACAATCAGCGTATAAGCTGTCGATAAGTATACCATTGAATACGAGAACGAAATACAGTCATTCAAGTAAACTGATTGAACATGAACTACATGGGTTGAACAGCGAAATATAGTGGTGATCGACATCAGCGAAACAGAGAGTGTAAAAAGGAAATAACCAAAAATAAAACAACAAAAAAGATGAAAACAGTTACATTTCCGAAGAAAACAATTGTAATCGAAACAACCATCATCGAAAGAACAAAAGTAGTGGTTAGTCCATCATCAACATCTACTTCCCCAAAACGAAAGCGACGCAAATACGCAAGTGAGAAAGCAAAAGTGACTAACAATTATGGTGAACCAGTGGCTTCAACGAGCGCAGGTAGTGGACTCCAACATTCTAATGCGGTAAAGTCACCCACTGCCGGTACGCGAGCTTCGGCCACACAAACTCAAATCACGAATGAGTCGCGAATGATTCCGCTTGGCATCAGTGATATGACGGTAGAGTGCAAACATTGTAAGGGGCTTTCGTTTCTGAACGAAAAATCACGCTCCAAGAGCAGTTGTTGCCACGGTGGTAAGATATTGGATGTGAAGTGCGGTGAATAACCAATCGATATAAAGAATTTATTGTACGGTTTGGGTGACGCGAGTACACACTTTGAAAGTTGGTGCGATCGTCATGCTCATATGCAATATGTGCATGGCCAACGGACTTTGCAGCGGAAATCGCTTAGTTGTTCGACGCATTGGTAAGAACATACTACTTTGCCTTAACCCCTAGCGGGGCAAAGCGCGTCAACTACTCCTGCGCGCCATCGTACTCTGTTCTGGGCAATGGGGCGCAACTCCCCAAAAGACTTACCCAGTACCTGAAACTCCTTTGCCACAGATCGACGCTATGTGATTCGAGGACCCCCTCTTGGTCGGCCTTGGTTGGAAATGGGGTTCCACTTCATGGCATGCAAAGCAATGCAGTTATCACTCTTCCGCAATGTGTGACCTATCCACTGCCATTTTCGCCTGCGTATCAATTCGTCGATTGGCATCTGACCCGTACGCCGACTTAGCTCTTCATTTGATATTGTTTCGGGCTAGAAAATTCTTAAAATTCGACGAAGACATGAGTTGACGAAAACTTGCAGCTTTCTGGTAACTCCTACGGAAACTTTCCATGTACTGCTCCCATACAAAAGCACTGATAGTACCAGGGAGCGAAACAGGCCCAGCTTGGTCTTGATGCTGAGATAACTGCCCTGACAAATTTCGGACAGCATGCCGTACGCGCGTTTACAATGGTTGATACGACGAGCGATGTCCTGCTCCGTACCACCATTTTCTGCAACAATGCTACCCAGGTAGACGAAGTTGTCCACCTTCTCCACAGGCTGCCCATTAATATTGATGGCAATAGGTGTCGGATTTCTTTTTCGCAACGGCGGGCTAAGAACCTTGGTTTTGTTGTATTAATCTTTAGCCCAACCTTGCTTGCCTCCCTCTCGAGATCTAACGCCATTGCGGACAGATCCATGATTTTGTGGGAGAGTAGGCATATGTCGTCACCGTAGTCAAGATGTTGTAGATAAGATGTCAAAGTCCATTGAACTCCTCTGTCGAGTCCGGATAGGGCTGCATGCAACACATCGCCGATCACAATGAGGAATAGGATCGGTGAGAGGATGCACCCCTCCCAAACTCCACTGCGAATCTCAAAGTCCCCCGACACCTTACCTTTATGCAGAACGCGACATTTCGCGCCGTCATAGGTTGCCTTAATAATAGCCACAAGCTTCTCAGGGATGCCTCTCCTGCGCAAGGTCGCCCATATAGAATCCCGGTTAACACTATCGAAATCGATGAAAAGCAAGTGAAGCGGAGAATCGTATTCAGCGCATTGCTCGATGATGATTCGCAAGGTGTTAATGTGATCGACACAGGAGAATCCGGATCGAAAGCCTGCCTGCTCTTCATCAATTGTGCTTTCTAAGTGGGCCTTTAGTCTTTCCAGGACGATTTTAGCTATTATCTTGGCAACGGCAGGAAGCACACAAATGCCTCTCCAATTATTACAGTCTGTGAGGCTACCCTTCTTTGGAAGTTTGATGATCAAACCTTCCTTCCACTCAGTGGGAAAGGTCTCTGAATTCCACGCTTTATCAACAAGTGGGTGCAGCAAATCGGCAGTTACGCTTGGCGCTGCTTGATAAAGTTCGGCAGGGATGCCGTCAAGTCCGGCGGCCTTTCCTCGTTTTAGTGCAATAATTGCAGTGACTATTTCCTCTTTAGTCGGGGCAGTGGACCGTATACGCACATTTTGATGGTTAGCTAAATTATCTTTATGAGGGGGAACTTCACCAGAGGTTACACGGTTCAAGACCGCGGCGAAGTGTTCTTTCCACCGCCTCATTTGATCTTCTTCCAAGATAAGTAGCTTTCCATCACTATCTTTCACCGGATGTTGGCAGGAGCTACGACCACCTGTAAACTCCTTGATGACACCGTATACGGCGTTTAAGTTGTTACTTCTTGCGGCTTCTTCAGCTGAGGCTAAAAGAGAATTGGATAAACACTTTTATCGCGTTGCACACTACGCTGAACTTCTCGAGCTTTCTGACGGTAAAGTGCTGCTTCGATTGTCGTCTGATGCTGCAGAAAAAGGAACTTTCAGCTCCTTTCTTTCAACAATCCGCTGCCATGAAGCATCGGACATCCAGGGCTTATTCCGGCAATCCGGGTTTGTCCCAAGGATGGTATTTGCGCTATCAATGTACGCATTTTTTATGGCATCCCAGTTTTCATTTATGTCACTATCTGGGTGACTAGTTATCTCAGCTGCTTTTTGCGCAAGATGGTCATTATATTGTTGTAAGACAGCTGGATTTTTTAATCGAGCGGTGTTGAATTTGCGGCGCCTGGATCTTTCGTCACTGGGGCGGCGCACGGCTGCAATACGCAATCGAACATTAGCGATCATAAGATAATGGTCTCTTCCCATCCCAATATCGGCACCCTTCTTGTTTCGCACGTCCAGGAGGCAACTCTTGAATCTTTTACTAATAGCAAAATGGTAGATCTGATTTTGCGTTCTGCGCCGATCAACAGAGGACCAGCTGAATTTGTGGTGGTCCTTATGCTCGAACATAGTACCACCGATGAAGAGACTGTGAAAGTTGCAGAACTCTACAAATCTTTCACCGTTGTCATTACGATCACCAAGACCGTGTCTCCCCATCACATGTCTGAGCCCATTGTTATCAGCGCCAACTTTCGCATTCAAATCACCCATAAACATTATAATGTCACCTTTAGGTGTTCTACTCTGAACGGCGTTTAGTTCTTCGTAGAAGGAGTCTTTTGCCAAGACATTGTCGGGTTCAGTAGGGGCATAACATTGTATAATTAAGATGTTCCTCATTTTGGTCCGGAACCTGGTGGTCAAGACTCTGTCAGAGACCGGGTCCCAGGAAAAGAGACAGTTTCGCGCGGCTCTGGTTAAAAGGAGCCCCACACCTGACTCACGGCGACTACCGGTAGCTTTACCGGAGTACAACATTACAGTACTGCCCGTTGGAGAGATGAATTCTCCGCTGTTCCACCATCTTATCTCACTAACTCCTAAGATATTTAATTTGTACCTCAGAAATTCACTCTCTAATTGATTAAATCGTGCGTTCTGGGGACCTTCTGATCCATGGTCCAGGAGAGTACGCACATTCCAGAATCCAATCTTTGTCATTGTACTATAGCCAAAAGTCGTAACCGTTGAGTCAGTCCTTATCCGAGGCATATTTGACGTTTCGTTAGCATATAAAGATTTCGAATAGTGCGAGTTGCTGGCATACACATCCTGTCCTTTGATTGTCGGTTTTAACGACAGGCCCCCAAAAAGAAAGGCCGTGGTATTTTTTTTTCACACCCCACACCACAGGGGTACCTCAACCAAATCATCGCACCGCCATCACTGGCGGCTTGACGTTGGTTGGCAATGGTCAGTGACCACTGCCGTTCCACACAGTCGAGGTAACATCGTCCATATACCTAAGATCACATTAGACAGTGGAAACACAGGAGATGAGCTTCCTTTCCGGTTGAGACGAATCCAATTCCCAGTTCGTGTTGCATTCGCTATGACCATCAATAAATCGCAAGGTCAAAGCTTCGAAAAAATCGGTATTTATGCGACGGAAGAAAACGCGATTTTTTCACACGGACAGTTGTATGTACGTTGCTCTTTCTCGATGCACTACTCGAAGTGGCATTCGAATCGAATGTAAACGCAACAAGAAATAAATAAATAATATAGTTTTTAACCCTAGTCGTACCGGCAAAAGTTTATTCCTATTTCAACCGACACGGGTACACCTGTACCCAACCTCTGATTACCGCTAGAATGGAAAAGGAGGAGGAGGAGGAAAAGGAGGAAACAATCAAACGAAAAGAGGCGTTGAATGAATGGACCGGATGTTGCATAATTACACCACTAAACGTAAAACAAATCGATGGCCACTGGCTGTGTTTTTCAATATGATAGGCGTAATGGCTCTTGCTGCTTCGATCGTATTCCAAGAATTGCACTCTGATTCCACAAAATATCACGGCCGAAAGTTTTTGAAAGTCCTTTCGTATGAAATAGCTATAACTAACATAACCCAACGATCGAAAATTCCACGGGTAATAGCGCATTTCCAGATCAAGAATGCAATCGAAATTGTGACTCAGATCAACTATAATAAAAACACTGCCGTAGGTAGAGATGCTAAAGGCCACAAAACAATAAAAGAAGTATGTCATTTCTGCCTTCTTCCAGGACCTGATAAAGTTAGAAGGAACACTCGAAATGTGCGGAGCATATGTAAAAGACCAATTTGTGCCATCCATGCTACAATTATGCACAAATGTATAGGATGTGAACAATAATTTGAATTTGGATTTTTTTTTATATTTTCATTTTCCAAAATACTTTACTCGAATCAAATGAATTTATAGTATATTTTAATTCCCAAAACTTACATAAGAAATAAAGGTAAAAAAATGGGAAAAATAACGACAAAAATATTTGATTTCACGCATTTTATAGTAATAATTGAATGGGTACAGGTGTACCTGTGCCGGTAAAATTGGTATACTATCATTTTTATTTTTTTTTTATTTAAAGACAACCGATGCAAAAATTCAAAAACTAGTTGAAATAGTTCAAAACCGTCTAATAAAAGATGTCAGGAAGAACCAAGCTAATTGCTTTGGAAATCTTGGAGACATGACACTTTAAACTCTAAAAGGTACACCTGTACCCGTGTCGGTACGACTAGGGTTAATGAAGCCTTATGTTAGTTAAATAGTTACTTCAATAAATTTTTAATTATGAAAAAAAAAAATTATTTTTTTTTTGATAACTCTTATTACGGACAGGTGCTGCGAGCGCGCAGAGCGCAAACGGAGGGTTGGCGAGCATAGCGAGCAGGGGGCGAAGCCCCCTAGTACATACAAAACTTAGGAAAAAGGAAGGATATTGTACTAACATCTGTGCTTAAAATAAGTCTGAAAACTTGAAAAAAAATGTAGAAAATTAGAAAAAAAAGTATTAAAACCAAAAAGGAAAAAAGAAGATGAAGAAGAAAGGAAAGAGAAAGGGGAAAAAAGTACATTCTCATTTACAGTTCATACATATATGAATCTGAATTATATAAATTTAAAATAAGAGACTAAATGATCTCTCTAATTGCCTTGACCCCTCCAGGGGCATGGGCGCGTCAACATCTCTAGCATTTCTATGCCTTGTTGACGTTTCAATAGCATATCTACTTTTTGGAAGTGCAGTTGCTAGCATGCACCTCCTATCCGCGCCGTCTTTATACTGACAAGCTCGGAGCACTGTGAGAGTTCTATTAGTACTCACAGGCAGTTTTTGATCGCGCCGAGATTTGATCTCCGAGCTCTAGATTAGTATCGTAGAGCGGTGACCGAACGATCACGGCCACCGAGCGCGATTTCTCAAAAAATGTTATACTTAAACTTCTGATACTATTGATTATTGTTGGTGTCATAGGTTTTACGTTCAGACCATCTCGACGAAAAAAAAAAATTGTCGTTCGGTTTCTGGATTCTGCATAAAAGTTATTCAAATTCTTGAAAGCTTTTGGTATTGGATTCCCTGACCATCAATTAAAAAGTAGAAAAATCAATCATTTGATTGATATTTGGTTTGCTATTTGAGCGTTTTTTGACTATGGGACTATGAAAAACAGTGTTTTTTTTTGCGTCCAATTCTGTCTAATATCAAATCCCGAAGTTGTTTCGAGTCAAAAAATGACTAAATCATTAACAGTTATGTCGCAAATATAGTACATATTTGGCAAAAAACAGGCAAATATTCGCGAGAATCTATGTCGTATGCGTGAACGTCGCGCTCGGTGGCCGTGATTGTTCGGTCACCGCTCTACGATACTAATCTAGAGCTCGAAGATCAAATCTCGGCGCGATCAAAAACTGCCTGTGAGTACTAATAGAACTCTCAGTCTCCGAGCTTGTAAGTATAAAGACGGCGCGGATAGGAGGTGCATGCTAGCAACTGCACTTCTGAAAAGTAGATATGCTATTGAAACGTCAACAAGGCAAAGAAATGCTAGAGATGTTGACGCGCCCATGCCCCTGGAGGAGTCAAGGCAATTAGACAGATGTGTGAACCACAAATATTTATGCAACTAAAAGGTTTTTCGTTATTTTAAATATTAGTTACCATGACAACTACGGCAAAAAACATGCAGATAACAACTTTGCCGCAATATTTTTTTTGTAATTTTTTATTTCTTCGCGACCCCCCGAAGGCATTTTTGCGAGCCCCAGGGGTCACGATCTAGACTTTGACAACCAATGGTCTAAGAGAAATACTTAATACTCAAATTAATGGAAAATTAACATTTCGTTTTGGCTATGTCTGGTATCAATGCACATTTTGCGGTTTTTTGAGAGAAATTAACAAGAACGTGGATACTCATACCTAACGTGTTAAAGTGCTCTCAACACAAACACCACGAAGATTTCATATTTCGAACCCAAATTTTTTAAGAGAGTCACGAATAAACTCCATTATTTTTTCCTTATAGAAATGTCAGAAAACAGGAAAAGCCACACGCCTTTCATATTTTATACAAAATGTTTTCCCATCCAATAAAAGTCTAATTACAAATGGCCCCCTTTTGAAAAACGTCGGCACATCAATAAACAAAAATCCACAATACGGTCGAAGCAATTAACTGGAATGATTATGAATAGCCGAAAAGCTACGTAACACAGCCTACTAAAGATGTAGAGAACAGCTACTTTCCACAATTCGCTCATTCCTTCCTGTAATCCGACGATGGTCAATTTCACTGACTTCAGATAAAACGAATCGAGCCAGGTATTATACCTGGGATAATCCCAGTCACTAGCTTTTCGTCGAGCTTATCCTTGCTATGAAAGAGCAAGGAGAGGCATTTTGTGGTGGAATGCTTTTTTGGATGAAAGAATCGCAACGAAATGTCCATTTAAGGTTGAGCATTTCTAGGGTTGCTCGTTTCGCGTTTGCTTGGAGGAATGAAATCTCAAAAATCGTACTTAAAGGACGATAGAAAGTAACCATCTTATGGAAATTAGGATTAAAGAGAAAAGAAATGCATTTGTCGCGCTCGGTGGCCGTGATCGTTCGATCACCGCTCTACGACACTAATCTAGAGCTCGGAGATCAAATCTCGGCGCGATCAAAAACTGCCTGTGAGTATTTGTAGAACTCTCACAGTGCTCCGAGCTTGTCAGTATAAAGACGGCGCGGATACGAGGTGCATGTGTAACGGACGGTTTGGTGGGCATCCGAAGATGCCCGTGGGGACGGAGCCTAAGGTAGCTTAATTGACCGTGAAGGTCGAGCTGTGCCATCTGGCGAAGCAAAAGGCTCCTCAACTAGCTAAGCAGCGGCCTATGCTTGCTGTAGCTCAGTTCGGGAGACATGGGAGGGGTTTTCGCCGCTCGGTGCCCCTGTCCTTTACGTATTAAAAAAAATTCATAAGCCTGGGGAAGACAACACAAACAAGGGGGGTAAAAATGAGGAATAAAAAAAATAAGGCGATAAGGATGGAATGGTTGGCGGACGGATCAGACGCCCACGCGGTCGCACCTGGGTCCGGGTGTAATGGGACCCTCGGCCTCTGGTTTCGTACCACCAACAGATCACTACTCATCAGGTACTGCTTCGATCTGCCGCTGGGAGCAGCACTACCAGGATATGGTCCATTAAAGGTGGTTCATTACAGGGCAGCTTCTACTTCGAGGCCTGCCAAGAAGTAGAAGCTGTGGACAGAGTGTGCTGCCAACTATAAAAAAAACAAAAGCGAATTGGGCACCGGAGTCAGCCGGCAACCATTGTAGAGGGAAAAAATTAGCAGAGAGAAGAAAGAAATACTACATTTCCCCATTATTTATATGATCAACAGGTTACAGAGAATCCTGAGGCCAGCAGAGGCGCAACACTGCATTCCTTGCCGTAATTCACTCATAAACTCTGCAAGCTGCTGAGCACATGAATAATACAAAAATGCAATAGGCAATCAACAATATTAAATTGACGTGGAAGGACAATACTGGCAAACAGAAAGGTACCCAGGGCTCTTCCGCGCATCGTCCGGACACCGAAGATGCTCGAAATGTCGGAAATTCAAAGCATTTATGGAGGCCTCACGTACGTGGCTAAACCACAAAAGATAGAAACACAACACCAGGATTGCCTTGTTGAACTGATTCTAAAAGGAAAAACTACTCTATAGGAAGGATGGGGTGCTATAGAAAAAGCACAATTACTTGAAGGGAAAATACGTTCAGTAAATATGGCTAAGTCCTAAGATTTAGAGCAAGTAGCCTTAATGTGCTTGTGGGGATGCATAACGGTGGAAGGACTAAAAAGGAACCCGATGAAGTCCTTTTAAGTCCTGTTCTTGACCAGAAATGGGCCCCACGTTGGGCACCAAATATGTAACGGACGGTTTGGTGGGCATCCGAAGATACCCGTGGGGACGGAGCCTAAGGTAGCTTAATTGACCGTGAAGGTCGGGCTGTGCCATCTGGCGAAGCAAAAGGCTCCTCAACGAGCTAAGCAGAGGCCTATGCTTGCTGTAGCTCAGTTCGGGAGACGTGGGAGGGGTTTTCGCCGCTCGTTGCCCCTGTCCTTTACGTATTAAAAAAAATGCATAGGCCTGGGGAAGACAACACAAACAAGGGAGGTAAAAATGGGGAATAAAAAAAATGAGGCGATAAGGATGGAATGGTTGGCGGACGGATCAGACGCCCACGCGATCGCACCTGGGTCCGGGTGTAATGGGACCCTCGGCCTCTGGCTTCGCACCACCAACAGATCATTACTCATCAGGTGCTACTTCGATCTGCCGCTGGGAGCAGCACTACCAGGATATGGTCCATTAAAGGTGGTTCATTACACATGCTAGCAACTGCACTTCCGAAAAGTAGATATGCTATTGAAACGTCAACAAGGCATAGAAATCCTAGAGATGTTGACCGCCCATGCCTCTGGAGGGGTCAAGGCAATTAGAGAGAGATATCCAATAGGAGGTCCCAGTTTACTCAGTACTTAAACGAACCTTCAGTGAACATGGATGCAACAACACATGGAGTATGTACAACTTAACCGATACTCCAATCTTTTATTACATTTTTAAGCCCTGCACTGAAATCGCGATAGGTATCTTCTCCTCCTTTCATCTCGACATGGCAATAATAAGAACGGACGGTTATATCGTTAGGGAAAATAGAAAATTATTTCCCTTCGCAGGAAATAAATTGTCTTAATGTAAATGGTCCTGCCACAACGCAAATGCCCGCACACACCCCCAAATACGTTTCCACTTTTGCACTTAAACGAAGCTGAAAATTCATAATTAATATGGACGAAGGAAATTGCCCCAGTCATCGACCTTGATAGTTCTCATTGTGGGGCTTTCCTGACAGTATCCTATCCTGACAAACTGAAAATCTGAACTCACCGTATTTATGCTTGCAGTTATGTGAATAAATCGCATTGTGCTGCCTCCAAAAGCTTACATCCCGTACAACTCCCCCTTAAAATAAAGTAGGTAAGTGTAATTCAGAAGCTAAATATGAAAACGCGTTTACCTTTTAATTTAATTTCACCATTTCCATTTTGTTTTTGGAAAAATGAAACATCGCCTAAATTGCCTGTAGTTACAAATTAGTGGCTTGACAGCGAGAATATTTTTCATCTGGAAATTACATTCACCTAAATACGAGTATCCATGGGAAATGAGCATATTCTCGGACATGTTGGATCATTTTCGGGAAGGTGGCTTCGTAGGGGCTCGTTGAACAATTTAATTCAAACCATTAGTCAGCTCTGAGTAGTCTCCTTACTAACGATTTCGTAATATGGGGTCCGAAGAGAGATACAGCGCTATATTTGCCAGCCCATTTTAGGGAATGTAGTGAGCTGTATGATTGACCCGAAAGTTGCTCATCAATCGGCTAGAGGGAATCAAAAATCAAAGAAAATAAAAAGAAAAATAAATAAATGATGAAAAAAGGAATTATTAAAAAGTGGATAAATTGGAAATTTAATACATTTATTGTGGGGCACAGGGCCGGTATTTTGAATACCCAGGGACCTTCACACACGAAATTCCTCGTGTGTTGAATTCAAAAGGATTTGATCCGTATTTTCATGTCTAAAGGGCCTTGTACACTTCATCGTGAACGTGAAAATGGAAAACTGTTATCTTGGAAAATATGAAAATGACTTGTTACGTCCGGGGATTATGTTGGAATAAATGGAAAACTCGATAAACTATAATACATTTTAAATATATTTTCACAATTTAATATTGATATTTCATATACTTTTTTTTAAATTCCCCTAACATTTCATCGTGAAAAAGCAAAATTCATCGAGGAATTAATTTCACCATGTTTCACAAAGAAGTGTAGACGCATGAACGTGAAAGTGAACAACCCAGGCGTTAAATTCACCACGATGCTTTTCGCGTTCGAATTGTATTTGCATTCTGAAAAGTTGTTCATCGTGAAAAAACTACTTTTTATACCCTAGACTTATATGTATAAACGACGAAAATATGTAACACCTTAAAGGAGGCTCCGGAGGTATAGCAATGTATATATAGGTATATAAATGATCAGGGTCACCTCCTGATTCGATTTAGCTATGCCTGTCTGTCTGTTTGTCTGTCTGTCTGTCTGTCTGTCAGTCTGTATGCCTGTCTGTCTGTCTGTCTGTCCGTCTGTCTGTCTGTCTGTCTGTCCGTCTGTCTGTCTGTCTGCCCGTTCACACGATAACTTTCGATAGAATGAAGCTACAGCCTTGAACCTTTGGTCAAATGTTGGTAGTATGATCTAGTTGGACGGTATTGAAATTGAGCATGATCAGGCCAAGAGAACGCCTACCTCCCCTACATATGTAAAATAATTAAATGAATCTATAACTCCCGATTAAAAAATTATGGAAAGCTATAGCTTTGATATATTGCTCGTGAGGGTAATCCTACACTCTCCTGGGAAAATAAAATCGATCAGTTGAAAACTAACGGTAATTTTCTTACAAAGAGCCCCGTACTACCCTACTTTTCAGGTTTTTTGTCTATAACTCTTGAACCAATTGACGTAGACATCTGATTTTTGGCATGTAACCCTGAGGGAAGAAGCTGCTTAAGATTCTGTAAGCTGGGCATAATCAGATCAAAGGAACACCTACCTCCCCTACAAATTTCAAAAAATTAAATATTCCTTTAATTACGATAACTTTCGATAGAATGATACTACCGAGTTAAAAATTTGGTAGAATGTTGCTAGTAAGACCTACTTGGTTGGTATTGAATATGGGGAAGATCCGACCCAAGGAACCCGCACCTCCCCTGCAAATGAAACATCAAATAAGCGATAACTTTTGATAGAATGAAGCCAGTGACTTGAAATTTTGGTCAAATGTTTGAAGTAAGATTAAGTTAGTTGGCATTCAAGATGGGTAAGATCAGACCGAAGGAACCCCTACCTCCCCTAGAAATGAAACTTAAAATAAGCGATAACTTACGACAAAATAAAGCTAGAGACTTGAAATTTTGTTAAAATGTTTGTTGTAGGATCCAGTTGGCTAATATTGAAAATACGTAAAATCCGACCAACGAAACCCCTACTTCCCCTACAAATGAAACTTCAAATAAGCGATAACTTTCGATAGAGTGAAGCTAGAGACTTGAATTTTTGTTTAAATGTTTGTAGTGCGATCTAATTGGTTGGTGGCAATGATGAGCAAGATCCGACCCAAGAAACCCCTACCTCCCCTACAAGTGAAACTTCAAATAAGCAATAACTTTCGATATAATCAAGCTAGCGTCTTGAAAAATTTGACAAATATTTGTAGAATGGGTTAGTTAGTTAATTGATTTTGAGAATGGTCAAGATCCTACTGAATGAGTGCCAACCTCCCCTATGAACTGGCCATATAGGAGACCCATTCTTAATGCATATGGTCGTTGGCAATTGGTACTTTTGGTATCACCACTAGGTCTGTACAAGTCTAGGGTATATACGCTTCGGACTCCGGGTTTTGTTTGATTATGAAATAATAAAATCTTATAAATCGTTTAATATCAATGTGATCGTGTTTTAATTATGAATATATGAATTATCTATATCTTATATTTAAAAATAAGTCGTCTACGTATGTACAGGCATAACTCAGTAACCCTTTCTTCGATTTGGCTCAAATTTTTTTTGTTGTGGTCCTTTACGCTCAACTTAGATACTAACGGAGTCCAAAATTGGAAATTTTCCCGGAAAATTGAGAAAATTGGAAAATTTCATTTCCCATACATTTTGTATGGAGAAATTTTTTCATCTCCGATTTGGCTCAATTTTTTTTCGTTTGTGTTTGCAATGCTCCCTCCTATTTGTATATTCATAAAAAAATTCAGGACGACTTGTTGTCGCACATGAAAACACCTATTCGTCCGATTTGCCTCAAAATTTTTTTGGATCTGTTCCTTTGAGCCGAACTTAGATCTTAACGGAGAATAAACACAAAACAAAAAAAAACGACCTGTGTCGTATGTACAGGTCGTTACCCTTTATCCGATTTGCTTGTGTTGAACTGAGAACATAGCACTATGAAATCAATTGTATCACCTTGTAATTATTCTATTCTACTACTACTTTTACTACTATTACTTCTACTACTATTTTCTTTTATGCAAATAAATTGGTCTTGTCTATTATAACTTCAAAGAGTTCAGACGTGTTTGTCTTGTATCCACTATTAAAATACAACAGGTTATGGGCTTAAGCACGAAAATAAAAAGAACTCCAACTATAATCGGTATATATATACCTGTGAACTAAATTTCGGAAGCCGATTGGAAGTTATAAGCGCGATTATTGTTCGATTGATTTTATGCATTTGTTTTGCATGGCTCGAAATTTGTGATAATTCATGTGAAATTGAATTGAAGTTTACCACGATGTCAAATAACCAAATCGGAAATAACCCCATCGAAAAATTGCGCGGCCGCGAAAATTACGTAGTGTGGAGTAGACAAGCTAAATCATACTTAATAATAAAAAATTTGTGGAAGTATGTTAAAACCCCCTTAGCTCCATCTGCAAAAGCAGAAGAGCAAAGTGAAGCCGAAAAGGCTCTCGCTGAAATTACGTTGCTGATCGAGCCGTATAATTTCGGACATATTGCATCCTGCGAATGTGCACATAATGCATGGAAATGCTTGGCAGATGCGTTCGAGTCGACGGGTTTAACCCGAAAAGTGGAGCTACTACAGAGTTTAGTGCAAATGAAATTAGCGGACCATGATTCCATGAAGGATTACGTAAACGCCTTCGTAATGACCGCATTTTTATGCAAAGGCGCCGGTTTCAATTTGGACGAGGATCTGTTAGCATCTCTCCTGTTAGCCGGCTTACCTGACGAGTGCAGTCCGCTGGTGTTAGCTATAGAAAACCAGAAAGAAAAACTGACGGTCGATTCAGTTAAAAATATGCTGCTGCAAGACAAAAAGTTCGATAAAGCAAATGATAGTGGTGGTGCATTATTTTCAAAATCAAATAACAAAAAATTTCGTTGCCATTTCTGTAAGAAACCGGGACATTTTGCTAGTAACTGCTATTTAAAGAAAAATAAAGACAAACAAAACAATAAAAGTGAAAACGTATTATATGCCGCATTATTGGCTTCAAAGTCAAACTCGAACGAATGGTTTATTGACTCAGGCGCAACCTCACATCTGACGATGAACGAAAATCTACTTAACAACAAACGTCATTGCAGTGATGGTGAAATTACTTGCGCGAACAACGACAAATTGAAAATTGAATGTGCCGGCGATATCTCATTAACAGTGAACATTGGACAAAACAAAACAAGGAAACAAGCCCTTTTAAAAAATGTGAAATTCGTTCCAAATATCTGTGCCAACTTGTTATCGGTGAGTCAAATGGCGAAAAAGGGTAATCGGATTGTTTTCGAAAGTGATAATTGCAAAATTTATAATTCGGGCGGAAAAGTAATTGCAACCGCGGCGCTTGTAAATAATTTGTATAGGCTGAATTGTGAAACTAAAAACAAAACTGAGAGTGTTTTGCTTGCAACAACAGACACTGAAACATGGCACCGTAGAATGGGTCATATTTGCAGCGAAAATTTAATAAAAGTTAAAAATTCTGTTTTCGGTATAAATTTTAAAGAAAAAAGTGACATAAACTGCAAAGTCTGCATGAAAGGCAAACAAACCAGACATCCTTTTAAAGACAGTGGAACGCGTGCAAAAAGGCCACTTGAACTAATCCATTCAGATGTATGCGGGCCCTTAACAATACGATCAAAATCGGGGTGCAAATACTTCGTCACGTTCATCGATGATTTTAGTAGACACGTTACTGTTGTGCCTATTAAGGACAAGTCTCAAGTATTCGCAGAGTTCGTGAAATATAAAAACTTTGTCGAAAACCAACATTCGAACAAAATCAAAGTGTTAAGAACAGATAATGGTACAGAATATTGCAATTCGCGATTCGACAAATTATGCGAAAAATCCGGAATCGACCACCAGAAAAGCGCACCCTACGTTCACGAGCAACACGGTGTTGCTGAAAGAATAAATCGCACATTACTCGAACGCATAAGATGCATGCTGATTGACTCGAAGTTAAATTATAGTTTTTGGGCGGAAGCAGGAACGACGGCAGCTTACTTGCTGAATAGAACACCATGCAGAGATTACAAAACTCAAACACCACATGAATTATGGACAGGTAGAAAACCAAATTTATCACACGTCAGGATCTTTGGCTGCGAAGCAATGGTCCATATCCCAAAAGAAAAAAGGAACAAACTCCAATCGAAATCCGTTGAATGTATTTTACTTGGTTACAGTGCGGAATCAAAGGCTTTTCGACTTTACAACAAAAATACTGGAAAAATTGTCGTTAGCCGCGATGTTACATTTTTTGAAACAAAAAATGACTTAAATGGAGTCAATGTCAACAACGAACCGTCCATTTATTCTTCCGATGCAGAAAATGACAAATGCGATTCAGAGGGGCGTTACTACTTCGGACTAGAATCGCAAATTGACAACAGGGAAACGGTGGAGGATCCCGTTCCAGTTGACGTGCCGATTGCAACCGAAAACGCCAACCAACCAACCAAGGATTCGATGGTGATCACAAATATTCTCGATGTGCAGGCCGCCACTGAAAATATCGACCAAACAACCGAAAATACGACTGCGTATTCCGATATAGTCAAAGAACCGGTTACAGCCCCAAATTACAATGATGACTTGTCGCTTAACGATAGTATGGAATCTTTGTACGATGATCCCATGGGAGACGAAACATTCAACATTGATGATGACGAAGTCGAAACAACCATGATCAACGACAGCATTGCAGAAAACGTTGGCGTGCGTCAGAGTTCGCGAAACCATAACAACCCTCAGCCAAGTTATAAGCCGCCAAAGTACAGTTTCTGTGCGTTCCAGCAGACTTGCGAGGATCCCAATTCTGTAGAAGAAGCGTTGTCGCGATTTGATTCGCATTTGTGGAAAGCAGCGATGGAAGAAGAAATGAACGCATTGAAAGTTAACGAAACTTGGATATTGTCCGAATTACCTATTGAAAGAAAAAGTATTCCAAGCAAATGGGTTTTCAAGGCGAAAAAGGATACAAACGGAAATGTAATCAAATACAAAGCCCGACTTGTAGTAAAAGGCTGCTCGCAAAAGCAAGGAATTGATTACATGGAAACGTTTGCTCCGGTTGTTAGATACAGCACTATACGCTTTCTAATCGCGTTATCAGCTAAGCTTGATTTAACCATATATCAATTGGATGCTGTCACGGCCTTTTTGAATGGTGACCTATCGGAAGATATCTATATGAAACAGCCGCAAATGTTCGACGACGGAACTGGCCGTGTGTGCAAGCTTCGAAAGTCATTATACGGCTTAAAACAATCTGGCCGTGCTTGGAACGAAAAATTGAATTCAATTCTACTGACACATGGACTGAAAAGAAATGAAACTGATCAATGTGTATACCATCGACACCAAGGAACGAAAATATTGATAGTAGCAATATATGTCGATGATGTACTTATTTTCACCAACGACGAAAAATGGGCGAACGATTTGAAAGGGGAACTGTCGAACAATTTTCAAATGAAGGATCTCGGTGAAGCATCTTCGGTTTTGGGACTACACATAACTCGGGACAGACGCGAAGGGACAATTACGATAGACCAAAAACACTTTGTGATTGAAGTGTTGAATCGTTTCGGAATGCATGATTCAAATCCAGTTGCAACAGTACTCGATCCGAATCAGCACCTATCGGAAAGCCATTGCCCAGTCACCACGGAGGAGCGTAGCGAAATGTCACAGGTACCATACATGCAGTTAATAGGTTCTCTTTTATTCGCAGCGCAAATTTCAAGGCCAGACATATGCTTTGCAGTAAATCTGCTTAGCAGATTCAATGCTAATCCAGGGAAAGTTCATTGGGCAGCTGCTAAGCGCGTGCTTCGCTACCTAAGAGGGACCTTGGATAAGAAGCTTGTTTATTCAAGAACGCCAACCGAAATTGAAGGTTTTTGTGATGCTGATTGGGCAAGTGACTTGGACCAAAGGAGATCTACAACGGGTTATGTTTTCGTCTTCCAAGGTGCAGCGATTTCATGGGCAACGAAGCGCCAGAAAACAGTAGCCCTATCATCGACCGAATCCGAATTTATATCAATGACCCGGGCAACACAAGAAGCAGTTTGGCTTAAGAAACTTGAACGAGATTTAAATTCGAATTCATCAAAAACAGTCGTGTTGCATTGTGACAATAAAGGAGCGATCGACACTGCTACTAATAATTCATATTCAGATAAAACTAAACATGTTGAAACAAAATGTTCCTTTTTACATCAAAAAATTACCAAAGGTCAAATTAAATTAAAACAGATAGCTACAAATGAGATGCCAGCTGACTTTCTTACTAAGAATGTTAACAAAGTAAAACTAATTAAATTTTCATGTCAAATTGGTTTAAGAAACTAAGTTAAATTCATTCAAAGTAACTTTAAATAATCAGTTGAAATAAGATTTTAACATTCATAAAATCATGTAATTATAAATGAATTAATAATGAATTGCTGAAAGAAATACTATGTTCAGGGAAAGTGTTGAACTGAGAACATAGCACTATGAAATCAATTGTATCACCTTGTAATTATTCTATTCTACTACTACTTTTACTACTATTACTTCTACTACTATTTTCTTTTATGCAAATAAATTGGTCTTGTCTATTATAACTTCAAAGAGTTCAGACGTGTTTGTCTTGTATCCACTATTAAAATACAACAGCTTGAAATTTTTTGCATTCGGTTTCTTTACGCTCCACTTGAAACCTTACGTCATTCAAAATTGGAAATTTTTCCGGGAAATTCCATTTTCCCATACATTTTGTATGGAGACATGTTTTCCCTTCTATCTCCTTAACCCTACATACGATTTGCTTCAAATCTTTTCCCTTTTGATCCTTCACGCTCAACTTACATGTTCACCGAGCCCAAAGTCCAAGAAAAGGACGACCTGCTGACAATAAAGGACATTCTGTTGTCCTTCGAGGAAATATATCCAGTACAATGCAATTAATTTTTTTTTTTTTACGTGGTCTCTCCTAAAAAAGACGACCTCTTGCCTGAAATGAAAATTGAGGTGTGTCCGATTTGGCTGATTTTTTTTGCTCTGTCTCTTTACGCTCAACTTGGGGATCCATACCCAGCTCAAACTCAAATGAAGCCGGAAAATAGAGGGCTCCCAACAATTGCATTTGCTGCAAAATGACACTCATTGGGATTGTTTGCCATCGTCATATCGACATGTTTCCCATCGAGTCCACACGGTTTGTGGAACAAATTCAAAGACGAAATGTCAGACGATATTTTGCATAAAGTTCGCATTTCCAGAGCCGATATTCCACTTCAAATGAGCGACGCCAGGGGGGGTGGCACTTCATACGATTTAAGCAAAAGCGCATTGCCAATTGATACGCAAATAATCAAGTACGTTTCATCGTATGAGTAACATACTTGCTATTCCGCGTTACCCCTTCGTGTACTGATGGAATCCAACACATATACAAATACTAGTCAGGCAGTCTTAATTCGTATAGAGTCCCATTTCTTGTTAGCAATAATCTCTATACTTTGGCGACGCCATACACAACGAGGTGCTTATTTTGAAAGAGAATATATGCTTACTGCTCTGCGGAAATTTGTTGAGTAAATTAGGAATGCCGGCCCCCAATCGTTCAATGCACGACGCATTCAACCGGGAATTAGAACGAGAACGTGATTACGATCGACATGCATTGAGTCAAGCAGTGCAAAGAAATGTGTCGAATCCCCAGCAGAAAAGTGCATACGATACACTGATGAAAGCGACCGATGATGGACAAGGTGTCATTTTCTTTCTTGATGCGCCTGGGGAACCTGGCAAAACGTTCCTCATTTCCTTGATATTAACAACGATTCGTTCAAGAAGTGACATAGCGTTGGCAGTTGCATCATCTGGCATTGCGGCGACGTCGCTTGAAGGAGGACCGACGGCTCATTCTGCCATTGCCATTGAACTTGCAAATGACGGACGAACCAACTTGCAACATTTCGAAAAATTCTGCTATGGCTAAAGTCTTGCAAACTTGCAAAATAGTCATTTGGAATGAATGCACGATGGCGCATAAACGTGCATTGGAGGCTCTCAATCGCACTCTGAAAGACTTGCGCAATAATCACAATCGTTGGAGGCGCAATGATTCTGCTTTCCGGCGATTTCTGTCAAACACTGCCCGTCATTCCGAGATCAACACCTGCGGATCAACTCATTTATGAACCTACGTGCAGACACCACAACTGACAACAAACATGATCATTCTGCTGATGTGTTCTCGAAGCAATTGTTGGACATCGGCAATGGAAATATTCCAGTTGATGAGACAAGTGATTTCAGTGAATTTCCCATTCACTTTTGTTAATTCACTGAGTCCAAGCAGCAACTCATTGAAAAAGTTTTCCCGAACATCGTACGCAATTACACCAATCATGAATGGTTGGCTGAACGAGTTTTAGCAGCAAAGAATGCCGATGTCCACCAATTGAATTTCGATGTTCAAATGAAAATCCCTGGCGAAGTGAGGACATACAAATCTATGGACACCATCACCAAAGAAGAAGATGTCGTCAACTACCCAACAAAATTTTTGAATTCATTGGATGTGCCAGGATTCCCGGCACATCAATTGCAACTGAAAATAGGCTCAGTCATCATAATGATTCGAAATCTGAACCAGCCGAAGCTATGCAATGGAACCAGACTTGCTGTCAAACGGTTGTTACTCAACGTCATAGAAGCGACAATTCTTAAAGGAAAATTCCAGGGCGAGCACGTGTTGGTTCTACGAATTCCAATGATTACCATTTATCTGCCATTCGAATTCAAACGATTGCAATTCCCGGGGCGTTTGCGATGACAGTCAACAAAGCACAAGGACGGTGGATGAATGTGTGTGGCATTAATTTAAAAAATCCGTGTTTCCCGCACGGCCAATTGCACGTCGCCTGTTCGCGAGTAGGAAAACCAGATACTCTATTTGTTTACGCACCGCAAAACAAAACTAAAAATGTTGTATATCACAAAGCCTTGAATTAAGTGAACTATTCAAATGGAAACAAATTGACTTTTATTCATTCACAACAAACATGGCTCAGAGGGTAATCCATTTCTAGAACCACACACCTCGCCACCTGTCGACTAACAGGAAGATTAGGCGCGGGATGCAGTTCGCGGGGTCAGCTTCATGTATGAAAAAAATAAGTCAGGGAAGGTGAATGTTGTGAGCGCAGCTAGTAAATTATAAATTTGAAGAGGGTGGGGAGTAAAAATGAGGGAGGAACGCATGAAAGGAAGATTTAAGCCGGAAGAATGAAAAGGACACCGGAAGTTCATATTTACAGAAGAGAGAGGAGGAGTGAAAATAAGAAAACCGTTATTAAGCATGTTGAATGGTCCTATTTGTAAGAACACTCTCACCAATTTCACACATGCAACGTAATGGTACTATAATCGAATACGGAAAAGAGTTATGAGGTCAAGGAAAAGAAGAGAGTAAAAAGGAGCTCAGGTATGCTGTATTAGGGGGTATCACAACGGACCCAGTGGTGGTCTATGTGCGCCTTTCTCTTCTAGGCAACCCATCTAACCTAACCTAAAAAGGAGTCGTTTCGTTATAGCTGTCGAATTAAGAAAATATAATCTATCTTCTTATATCTATAAAAGTGAATGTGTGTATGTATGATCGCTTATACCGCCTAAACCACTGCACAGAATGACATGAAAATTTGTACAACGATTCATTACGTCACTGCGCAGGCTATAGGTTGCAAATTCTTAGTAACTGTGTTGTGAAAAAGAAAATACTTAATCACACGGCAAGAAACACACACAAAGCTTACTAAGTCAATAGACAAACTTCGAATATACATACGTTGACAATCGGTGTTTTTTTTTTTTTTAGTTATTTTGTGGTCAGGGAAATTTGTCGTTCTCAAACCGTGAGTATATCATTAGCGATTATAATTTGTACGCCGTTCATCAACTGGAAGTACCGATTAATCTAATCCATCCATTTTTGTAATGATTTCAATATGTCTAGCATTTGTTGTGCAGCATTTTCTAAAAATTTATCTAAAAGCGATAAAAAATGGCTCGAAAAAGGAAGACTTCATTAACAAGGCAAACTTCTGCGGCCAAGAGATCAAGGACACTCCGAAACAACGAGACTGCGCAGTATCGCAAGAATAGACTTGCGGGAAATCATCACACAATAAAAGTATTGCGAAGAAATGAAACAGCCGCACAAAATGCAGATAGGTTGCGACAGCTAAGGGATCGCGAAACTGTACAGCAACGCTCTATTCGAATGGAACGCAATCGTACGGCAACCCTGACTTCTCGCCAAAACTTGGAAACCCCCATGCAAAAAGAAGCGTTTAATTACAAGCCTGAAATGAACTATCATTTACATCCGAAATCAGCATTGGTAATATGGATTCGATTTGCTGCAATTGCCAAGCTCGGAAATTTTCAAGCGAGCCGGTGGGAATGTGCTGCTGTAATGTAAAAGTATCTCTACTTTCACTCCGAGAACCACCAGAGCCGCTGCGAAGTTTGATGTGTGGGATGACTGCGCGGTCTAAACTTTTTATGCAGAACATACGCAAGTACAACTCTTACTTTCAGATGACATCTTTTGGAACAACCAAAATAGTGCAAGAAGCAGGATACATGCCTACGTTCAAAAATCAGGGACAAATTTATCACCAAGCAGGAGCGTTGGTACTGGTACTGGTTCGACGAAGAATGCAAAAATTCACTTGACGCGAAAAACGAGGCCTACAGACAATGGATTCAACGAGGAACCAGAGCCAGAAGAGAAAAATATGACGAGCTACGGCGAATATCGAATAGAATAATTAGACGTAAGAAACGTAAATACCTTGACGAGCAGTTGCTGAACATAAACGAAAACTTAGCTAATAGGAACACCAGACAAGCGTACAAACTAGTAAATACAATTAAGAACGGCTACCAACCCAGGACTAGCCTTTGTAAGGACAAGGATGGAAACATCATCAGCGACACCGATGGTATTAACAAACGATGGGCCTCTTATTTTGAAGAGCTTCTAAACCGACCATCTAACATCCCCACACAGGAAGCTCTCGACGATATTGTTGATCTAGGCCCACCCATTCAACCCCCGACAGTAGAGGAAGTTGATCTCGCGTTGCGGTCACTAAAACGAAATAAAGCGCCGGGCGCTGACGAGATTCCAGCTGAACTGCTAAGATTCGGTGGAACGAGTCTAGTTGATGCCATACATCAATTACTCCTGCGAGTATGGGAGAACGAGGAGATCCCAGACGATTGGCGCAGAAGCATCATCTGTCCAATTCATAAAAAGGGAGATAAACTGCGGTGTGAGAATTACAGGGGCATCTCACTAGTTTGTACGTCCTATAAAATTTTGACGAAAATTCTGGAAAATAGAATAAAACCGTACGCAGAACGAGTCATTGGCGAATATCAAAGCGGTTTCAGACCTGGTCGCTCCACAACCGATCAGCTCTTCTCAGTCAAACTGATACTCCAGAGGTGCTGGGAATACAACGTAAACGTATACCAAATCTTTGTCGACTTCAAGCAGGCATACGACAGTATCGATCGTGGAGTACTGTACAACATCATGCTGCAATTTGGTATACCAGCAAAATTAGTGCGACTGACAAAGATGACGATGACCAACTCCGTCTCACAAGTCAGGATCCAGAATAGACTTACTGATCTATTTGAAACACGCACTGGTTTGAAACAGGGCGATGGACTGGCTCCGACGCTCTTCAACCTAGCACTGGAATACGTTATTCGGGCCATGAATTTGGACAACAGCAAGACGCTACTCATCAAGTCGACACAATTAGCAGCGTACGCCGACGACATCAACATCATGTCCCGAAGATTGGCTGACGCAGAAGAACTTCTGCATACGCTTGATACCGCTGCAAAGGAAGTTGGATTACGTATTAACGAGGGTAAAACTAAAATAATGATGCAATCGGTGACAAGGACACCTGCACAACCCAGCATCAATGTGGGGGACCTCAACATCGAGTTCGGGAACAACTTCATTTACCTGGGTTGCAACCTTGCAAGGGACGCCAACGAAACTGACGAAATCAAGCGACGGATACAGTTAGCTAATAAGACTTTTTTCTCGGTTCTCCCCATAATGAAATCGAAGCATGTGCACAGAAACACGAAGCTCCGCGTGTACAAAACCATTATAAGACCAGTGCTATGCTATGGCTGCGAAGCATGGACCCTAGCTCAAGCCTCCGAAAACATGCTAGACACTTTCGAACGTAAGGTTCTACGGCGAATTTTCGGGGCTGTTTGCGATCGAGATGGATGGCGCATCCGGTACAACCATGAGTTGTATGAAATGTACGATGAGCTGCAAGTCTCGAAAATCGTCAAACTAAAACGACTTCAATGGGCAGGGCATGTACAAAGAATGGACGATGATCGCATGCCTAAGAGAGTAATGAATGCAGAACGAGTCGACGGAGCGAGACTGCGAGGACGACCGAGATCTCGTTGGGAGAGCTCAGTAGGTGTGGACGCCGCGCAGCTGCTGGGCTCCCAAAATTGGAGGACGCGGTCACGTGACCGAGATAATTGGAGGACAATGATCCAGGCGGCCAAGGCCCGACGTCGGGCTGTCGCGCCACGATGATGATGATGATGAGGAGCGTTGTTACCTGAGCCCAATCAGGATGCGAAGTTTCTGCAAATATATTTCATGGGAAATACTGACGTTGAGATTGATCAACGATGTAGAAACGCGCCAGGCGTTGATCGTGAAATTGTAGCGGCATTGCAACAAATGCTCCACGAAAAAAAAATTTAGTTCGCATGTTTGAAAACGCTCTTGAACGGATGCCTAACAATTGAATACAAAATCGTCACTAGAGCAGACAAAACGCCTGCGGGTGAGCACGAGCGACGCTTTAATGCCCCGACATCGGACGAAGTTGCTATAATCATTGTTGGAAATGAGTTTGATAAAAGGGATATCATACTTCAAAAACGAGGTAGCACATTACATCGTATATCCGAAACCCACCGATCTTACGACGCTTTCCAATACCCATTGCTTTTCTGGGAAGGCGAGAACGGTTATAACTTCGACGTGCGACAAAATGACCCTATGGCAAATGCACCCACCAATAAAAAAGTCTCGGCCATGAATTTCTACGCCTATTGTATCATGATAAGAATAGGACAGGACCACCTTTTATCTTGTGGGCGATTGTTCCAGCAGTTTGTGGTAGACATGTACGCGAAAATTGAAAGTGAGCGTCTACTATTTTTAAGATTCAATAAAAAAAAACTCCTTTCCGAAGAGTACGTTCACCTCCGAGACGCAATAACGCGAGATGGAAATGCTGCTAATATTGGAAAGATGGTCATTTTGCCAGCTACATTTACCGGCAGCCCTAGGCATATGCACGACTACACACAAGATGCTATGACATACAGTGAAGCCAGAGGAACTGATTTTTGATATGGACCAATTCGGGATCATTTATGAGTTTATGTATAATTATGACATGGGTGGGATACTTAACTGCAGTTTTTAGTACCAGGTTCGGCTGCAGAATTTCGTATTTCGATATTTGCGGAGATATTTTTAGATGCTGAAACTTTTTAACTGTTCAAATGATATTACATACTATATGAATTTATCTCCAATTTAATTTTAGGTTTCATCAACTAAATGCCTTTCGTGTAGGTAAATCTTTGCTTATTACTTTTTGCTGTTGTATTACTGTAACCTTTCGACTATACCGTGGACTTTCCTGAAACTGCACCAGAAGCTATTCCTCACTATGAAAATTAGACAAGTTTTGCTCAACTAGCTTTTCCCGTTATAAATTTAATGAGTTCCCAAAATGTTACGGTTATATAGCTGTAGTTCTGGAACTGTTGATGAAATTAAATAGGAACCCAGTCTTGACGATTGCCCACAAATTGGAAAAGTTTCACTCAACTAGCTTCTTGCGTTATAGAGTATCGCTTAAAAAATTTTGCCGTTGTATGGCTGTAACTTTTGAACCGTTTGATGCATTTTTTTGAAATCAGATAAGAGCTGAGTCCTCCTTAACATCCACCAACTGGGTAGTTAACGCCGAGCTAGCTTCTTCCGTTATGTAGTTATTTTGTTTATAAAATTATGCCGTTATGTATATAGCTGTAACTTTTTAACCGCTTGATGGATTTTTGCTGAAATAGTCAATAATAGGCTAGTCCTTATCGATGTCTACTTACTGGGCAAGTTTGGTTTAGCTAGCCTCTTCCGTTATGAAGTTATTAGGCTCAGATACTTTTGATGTTATACAGCTGTAACTTTTTAACCGCTTTGTCGATAGTGCTGGATTTCAATAGCAGCCGGCTCCCCACTAACATCTATCAACTGGAAAAGTTTCACTTCGCTTATGACTTCCGTTCGAGTGTTATCGTGTGCACAACATTTTGCGGATATATATATAACACATATATATACATAAAGGACACTAAGATAATCTAATGATGCCAATCGATTCCTGGGGTCATGAAACGTAAAGAAAACCAGATCCGGGGTCGAAACTCGTTATTGAAGGAGGGTCGAATAACTGATTTTTCTTCAAAAATCAGTTAAAAATCATCCACGTAAATCGCGACCATCAGACTCGCGTCCTTCGTATAATAAACGCAAGGGTCCACTTTCGATTTCAGTAATCCAAATGATTTTAACTTAGCATCGAGTTGCTTGTTCCACTGCCTACCGCATTGCTTGAGCCCGTACATGGCCTTGTTTAGGCGGCAAACATGATTTGTTCCATCTCTGGATCTTTCCGGCTGTTCGATGTAGATTTCTTCTTGTAAGTCGCCCTGCAAAAATGCTGTGACTGCGTCCATTTGATCAATTTGCCACTTCGCGGCTGATGTAATGAGACAAAGAAGGGAAGTATACCGTACCACCACCGGGGAAAACGTTTCGGTATAATCAATGCCATACCTCAGGGAGCACCCCTTCGCTACCAGGCTCACCTTGTGATGAATCCTTTGTCCATTGTCGCCATATTTAGTCTTAAATACCCACTTTGTTTACAGTGTTCTCTTATCTGGCGGTAGTTCGACCAACGCCTAAGTAACATATCATTTGTCTTCACTGATTTTAATTCATTATTCATCACCGTCTTCCATTCTTCACGGTCATCTCGTTCCATGACTTCTGCAACTGGTGTTGGGTCACTTGATGAAGGATCAATAATTGAATATTTGGCAATGTTGGTCAAGATACGTTTCGAACGCAAACGCTCAGAATGTCTAATCGCTGCCTCCAGGACAATAACATTTATGCTGGGTTCGTAGTCGTCATTTGGAGTGTCAAATACATCACTTGTATCGCTGTCGTGTTGAGATTCACTAACTTGCTCATGATCTGTTGGTGATCTTTTAATGGAAGGTGACTCGTCTGTATCCCCAACTGAAGCACTTTTCTCCTCTAGATCGATAGATACAAAACCATTAGTGTTAACCCTTTTGGGCTCCAAAAATTCGACGTCTCTGCTAACAATCACCATCTTTGTCTTTGTGCCGATACATCTATATCCTTTTTGTGTTTCGCTATAACCGACAAATAGCATTGCTTTTGACTTCGCGTCCCATTTTCGACGATTTTGTTTTGGCATGTGAACCATCACAGGGCAGCCAAAGATTTGCAATCCATTCAAATCAATTTTTGAGACTGTCCAAACTTCCTCCGGCGTTTTTAGTACGAGTGTTCTATTTATCGAGCGATTTATGATGTGAGCCGCAATATTTATCGCCTCGGCCCAATATTGTTTGTCGAGATCTGCATCGAATAACATGCATTTCGCACGCTCAACAAACGTCCGATTCATACGTTCTGAAACGCCATTTCGCTTCGGTGTATATGTACACGATGTTTGATGAATGATACCAGCTTTTTGACATATTGACTGGAACTCGTTAGAACAATATTCAGTCCCGTTGTCCGAACGTAATGTTTTGATTTTCTTCTCTGTCTGTGATTCAACCATATTTTTAAATGTTTTGAACGCTTCCATAACATCTGACTTTTGTTTTAGGAAGTAAACGAACACTTTACGAGAAAAATCATCGATAAATGTGATGAAATATTTCGCTCCACCGATTGACACATTTTCCATGGGGCCACTCACGTCTGTATGAATTAGTTCAAGTACACTGATCGATTTAATTTCAACACCATGACTCTTGAATGGTTTTCGCGATTGTTTGCCGAGTAAACAAGGGACACATTTGGCCAATGTGTTTTTATCGCCGTCGAACGAGATCCCATTAACAGTTTTCTTTAATGTACACATGTCCGCGTAATTTAAATGTCCAAGCCGTCTGTGCCATGTCATCAAGTCATCATCACCACCACTTACAAAGTTACACTGATATGAGTGTTTTTCTATTTGGTAAATTCCATTATGCGGCTTAATCTCCGTTGTAAACGCTACATCCATCAGACTAAGTGTCACCATACACTGTCGAACTCAAACTCGAGCACGAACCTAGTACAAGTGGACCGGTTTTCTTCACACCTGTGTGAAGTGTATGTGTGTGTCAGAGGACACTTGTACCAGGTTCGTACTCGAGTTCGAGTTCCACAGTGTATGGTGACCCTTAAACAACACTTTATTGCCAGCTTCGATCATTCGAGCAACCGATAGTAAATTTGTTGATAGATTTGGCACATGCAGCACATCATTGACTTTAATCTCATTGCCGTTCACTGTGATAGTTGCGCAACCCGAACCAAACACTTTCGATTTTTGATTGTTCGCTGTTATTATTTCCGATACCGAATTTGTTTTGAAGTTATTGAGAATGTCTTTGGTCGAAGCCATATGACACGACGCACCACTGTCAATGGTCATTCGATTTTGCCGCACTAAACGCATTAGCGAACTTAGCTTCATTTTTTTTTGGTTTTTGTCGCGTTTTGGTGACTGAAACAAGCCCCTTCATCCCACACGAATAGCATTTGGAACCTTTTTTAGCAATTTTTTGTCCTGATTTTGACTTTGCACCATAAAATGTCGTCTCAATTCTCTTTACATAATCCACATCGAGCAGCTTCATTTTGACGTTATTCCCGGTGATGGCGATTCCGCTACTTTCTAATCCCATTATGAGAGGTTTGTACTCATCACCCAATCCAGCTAACATGATAGCTCCAAGCCTTTCGTCGGATATGGGGAAACCGATCCCAGTCAATTTAGGCCTTCCGCAGACGACGAAACTGCTTTGCAAACCGGTTTGCAACGAGTTTGGAACGCGTTGCGTGCGACTGGATTCCCGCAAAGAAGTTGCAGTTGGAAGTTGCATATGTATTTTCTTGCTGCCCATAGACCACAAGAAATCTGGTCAGCTGTTCAGTCTGTCAAAATGTGTTAAGTGGTGTTCGCGATAGTTGAAATGCGTTGTGTTTCAAATATTTGTGTTTATTAACATAAAAGGTGGCGGCTGGTGGCCGCAGTTAATTTGACAGGTAGGTAGAGTATAAACAGTGAAAAGTGTGATAAGTGTGATTCCAAATATAGTTGGCAACTTGTTTGAAAGTCGGGTTGCATATCAATCGCACCATGTGTGGACGGAGGTCGCAAACTGGTTGCAACTGCGTTCGAAACTGGTTGCATTGCAAACTGGTTTCCAACTCGAGTTTCAAACGAGTTGCGTCATGTGCGGAAGGCCTTATTAGATGTCGTCGTTATAACACTTACACCACCCACGGCAAGCATTTTGGTCGCGAGCATGTCAAACTCTATAGAAAAAAAAATCTCCTCGTTTCCACCGTTCTATGATATTTGATGGTTCGATGGAGGTTTGTCGTGGTTGTGCTCGTCCATGGGTGGCGACCTTTACGCTGGCTAACTTTCGCAGCAGACCAATTTTCCGTGACAGCCCATGGTCGTCGAATAGCGTTTTTAACGTTTGCCACATTTTTGCAGCAGAATCATCGTTCTGAACATATAAGGATTCCTCAATACTCAACACGATTTGTGCCTTTGCCTTTTTTAGGTTTGCATTATATGTTTCCTTAACTATTTCACCGACGCACCCGTCGAGTCCACTAAACTCCGGAACGTTCTTCATTGCGAAGCTCCACGTGTGATAATTATCACTTCCTTTGAGTTTTTCCACCTATATACTGTTCCGATCGGTATTCGACATAGTTAATTCACAGTTTCACCACTGTTGCAACAAATGCGTGATTATATATTCTTTCGAAGCGATAACCTATATGAGACGGAATTTGAGATCAGTGCCCTGGGCCCATAACCTGTTGAGGCCGAATGGATGTTTTTAGATAAAGCAAAGGCAGGCACATCTTTATGTTACAACTTATTGACACAGAGTGAAATAAACCGGACACCTGAAGTTGACATTTGTCAGGTAGTCAGGGTGGGCTCACATAATATGTCTTTTATTATTTCAACAGCTGGTTTTCTATGTGGGTTGCTGCCATCTCACTCGCACGATCACTATCACTTGGTACTTGGCACTACTGTCACTTACGATGTTTGCAATTTGCCGGTCCGTGGTGAACTCGTGATCGCGAATGAATGGTTTTCCGTCATCATGTATGTGTTATGTGTGTGTGTGTGTTAATTGCCCTGACCCCTCCAGGATGCCAACGGATGCCCACGAAAGAACTTTAGGCATTAAAATGGCTCATTAGAACCAATGTTTGACGCCGAAGCTACGAACGTGTAATCGTACTGCCTAAAGCCGAAAGCAGCTTCAGCACTAGATTTCCATTGCAATACTTGCCAGAGGAAACTTTGTAATGTGTGAATTTCTATACAGGGTGTTCCGTAAATAAGGCCCTAACCAGATAGAACGCAGAATACAGCAACAGCGGCAGAAGCAACAACAACAGCAGGTAGATCTGTCGCGGTGACACAGCGGCGATGACAGATCTACCTGTTGTGGTTGTTGCTTCTGCCGCTGCTGCTGCATTCTGCGTTCAATCTGGTTAGGGCCTAACACATAAGTGGTATGTCAAATAATTCCCCATGTAATTCCGAGCAAAAAATTTAAGCAAACATTTTTTTTAATTCTTAACCCTTTAGCTGCTGGAGTCATTTTTATTTTTTCTGAAAATTGCCTCACAGTCTCATATTACTAAAAACACAATATCTGAAAAACGACGATAGCTAGAACAGTCAAATAAAATGTTAATCACAGATAATGCTTTGCTCCAATAAATCAGATACATAGTTTAATTGTTATACTATAGCTTTGTCTAGTCTAAATTTTTTTTTGGTTAAAAAAAAAAAATTTCGTACATTTGTTTCTCGAATTTTGCATTCATAATGTACTTGTCCTGTTTCAAAAATTGATTCTCTATTACATTATGATCACATCGTGTTGCCTTTGAATTTAAGTCTTTCTGGAGTAGGCTTCAATGGCATGGATATAGACTTAATATACATACACACACGGGACCGAACGTTCAAATCCATCTCAACAAACAATTTGTATCTTCCGCGATAAAAATGCAATGCATCTTGGAAGATCTAGGGACGCGGGAGCGTCCCGCCCCGCCAAAGAAAAACGAAAATATCGAAAAAAAAAATTGAAAAGCGACCAAGACTATGTTTACGCGACACAACAAGTACGGGTTTTCGGACCTCTGTAGCTCCGGCCCCGGATGCTTGTTCGGGCTCAAATGTGGTATGGTCATTGTCTTTGGTCATCTTACAAAGTGCTGCAAATTTGATTTCGATACAAGGAAAAACACCCGAGATATGATAATTTGAAAATGGCTATTTTTCAAATTTTACTTGTTCATGTTGTTCTCGTTGAATTTTGACAGGGCTACAGCCTCGTAGGGAGCGTATCCAGGTCTGCTTTCTTTTCTCACGGATTGCCTGTGTCGCAAGGGTGTGCATAGGCTATCATTTGCTCTGATCCGTACAGTAGATAAAAAGATACATCCAGAAATGTGAAATTTTAATAGAGTTTCTGGCTTAAGTCTTTTTGATAATTTGAATGCGACACAGGAAATCACTCGCAGAGATCGAATGCCGACGGGGAGAGACGCAAACACTTGATTATGTGAGTAGTGACGACGACGGATGCAAAAGTCCGTGCGCTCGTCGGGTGAGGAGAACCATACGAGGTAATGGCTGTGGGCGTGGCTTGTGGCAAGTGCATGAACGAAAAGTGTGTGATGAAAAAATTGAAACTGAATGTTTATGGCTGCATCTTAGGATGTCCGGAAAGAAAAAAAACATGCTGTGTGGTCTGTGAAGAGAGAATCAGAGGAAATGAAAAAGAGCGAGAGAAACGAAGCAATTCGGCACAAGTGAGGAAGCAGGAAGGGGGATGGAAATTTGACATCTCTTTTGCTTCTATATGATCGGGCGGGTGTTCCGCGGCAGAGAGACAGACTGGAATGGTATTGTTCCAATAGGAGAAGTAGGAGAGGGGATGACATTTCACTTGCTTTATGTGCTTCTATATAGACTGCATGGGTGTTGCGCAGCTTAGGGCGTGTGTCTCTCTGTTTACTTTTTACTAGTTTGTATGTGGTGGAATTGCGTCCAGAATTGTGTGCACAGTAAATGGGGGTTACATCTCCTTCTATATGGCTCTGTGTGTGTGGTATATGATTTAGGTAGTTTCATTTATGGCATATGAAGTATGAATTATGATGTAAGATGATTTTTTCCAATGTGTGGAAGATGGGAAGCGATGTTTAGGCAACACATGACTGGAGGTGATGAGGCGAATGCAGTAGGCTGTTAAAGGTATTTTGAGTCCTTTGGACAGGAAAAAAGATGTTCTTGGCAAATAAGCGATTTCTAGGCAAGATGAGTATTATACGACTGGGGGTGATGAGGCGAATGCACTAAACTACTGTTAAAGGCACTTTGAGTCCCTTGATCTAGAAAAATGATATTCTTGGCAAGAAAACTATTTACCCCAAATGGGTAACCTGAGTGGACTCATAGTCCGGCACGTAAATCCCTTTTTTATCGAAGACTACCGCATTCAGTAGGAATCAAACCGGAGCCCAATGTACCTATATAGAAGGCGAACGTGCTTACCGTTGCGCCATCTGTATTACTACTACTACTATGCAAAAAGATATGATATCTCCCAAAAACAACTCTGTTGTAAAAAATTCCACGCCCAGAAAAACCTCTCAACCGCAAAAAGGATTGATATGAATACAATACCGCCAAAGTACTCGTAGCTTCGCGCCACACTTTAGGGTTGGCATATTGATTGAATTAGTAAATTTCTTTCAAAGCTGATTGGCGGGGAGCTTCATAGCCATAGACAAAATGACAGTGATAATGACAACGATGTCGTTCTGATAAAATGATGGTTATGTAGTTGCGTGCGGACCATGCTGTATGCACTTATGCCAAGTATTATTGGCTTCTCGCCCGGATCTCGTTGTAAAGCTTACGCCTTACAATATACTAAAAATGCTCTTCAGGCCAGAAGTGATTAATAGACCAGCTTTGAAAGAAATTTACTAATTCAATCAGCGTTCAATATGCCAACACTAGGGTGTGGCGCGAAGCTACGAGTACTTTGGCGGTATTGTATTCATATCAATCCTTTTTGCGGTTGAGAGGTTTTTCTTGGCGGGGAATTTTTTTTACAACAGAGTTGTTTTTGGGAGATAAATTTATAGACGAGTATATCGCCATCTTATCGCGGGAGTCACCCCCTTCGGGAGAAAATAGCTACCGAAAGCGAAACTTCCTGGAGAAACTTTGGCGAAACGAGTTGGCAACAAGAAAGCGAATCGCGGCGGGGATAAATTTACGAATTGACAAAATTACGCGTAGAAGAAATTTAGGCGATGAGAGTCAACTAAAGCATTAATTATTAATTAGATTAATCTTCACGCTTTTTTTTTATCTTACATATTCTTTGACGCTCATAACTTATATTTCATCCTTTTTTTTACAATTGATATTTGTAGGATTCGAACCAGGTTCCCATGTTTCCAAGTCCATAGTGCTAACCGTTGCGCTATCTAGACTTCACACAATGAGAATGACACAGTCGCCGTTTCGTATTTATTGTGAATTGGAAAAATATCTTCTTGGCGATAGATTGGCGAATTGAAATCCTATCGCGATTCTTTCGCCTGAGGGAGATTCCCTACTTATTGAAAAAGCGACAAATAATCTAGAAATTTATCGCATGGAAGAATCGTCATCATATCATCTGGGTAATTATACCCTAGACTTATAGTAGAGGGTATATTGTCTTTGTCACGACGAAAATATGTAACACCTTAAGGGAGGCTCCGCAGGTATAGCAATATATATATAAATGATCAGGGTCACTTCCTGATTCTATTTAGCCATGTCTGTTTGTCTGTCTGTCCGTCTGTCTGTCTGTCCGTCTGTCTGTCCGTTCGCACGATAACTTTCGATAGAATGAAGCTAGAGCCTTGAAATTTTGGTTAAATATTGATAGTATGATCTAGTTGGATAGTATTGAAATTGGGCATGATCAGGCCAAGAGAACGCCTACCTCCCCTACATATGTAAAATACATAAATGTATCTATAACTACCGATTAAAAAATCATGAAAATCTCTAGCTTTGGTATATTGCTAGTGAAAGTAATCTTATATCATCTTAGGAAAATAAATCCATCAGTTTAAAACTAACGGTAATTTTCTTTCAAAGAGCCCCGTACTACCCTACTTTTTTTTGTCTATAACTCTTGAACCAATTGACGTAGACACCTGATTTTTGGCATGAAACCCTGAAGGAAGAAGCTGCTTAAGATTCTGTAAGTTGGGCATAATCAGATCGAAGGAATACCTACCTCCCCTACAAATTCAAAAAATTAAACATTCTTTTAATTACGATAACTTTCGATAGAATGATACTACCGATTTAAAAATTTGGTAGAATGTTGCTAGTAAGTCCTACTTAGTTCGTGTTGAATATGGCATTAAAGATGGGTAAGATCCGACCTAAGGAACCCCTACCTCCTCTATAAATGAAACTTAAAATAAGCGATAACCTCCGACAAAATAAAGCTAGCGACTTGAAATTTGGCCAAATGTTTGTAGTAAGATGCAGTTGGCTAATATTGAAAATACGTAAAATCTGACCAACGAAACCCCTACTTCCCCTACAAATGAAACTTCAAATAAGTGATAACTTTCGATAGAGTGAAGCTAGAGACTTCAAATTTTGTTTAAATATTTGGAGGATGATCTAATTGATTGGTGGCAATGATGGTCAAGATCCCACCCAAGGAACCCCTACCTCCCCTACAAATGAAACTTCAAATAAGCGCTAACTTTCGATAGAATGAAGCTAGCGACTTGAAAATTGTACAAATATTTGTAGAATGGGTTAGTTAGCTAATTGATTTTGAGAATTGTCAAGATACTACTAAATGAGTGCTAACCTCCCATCTGAACTGGCCATATAGGAGACCCATTATTAATGCATATGGTCGTTGCCAATTGGTACTTTTGGTATCACCACTAGGTCTGTACAAGTCTAGGGTATATACGCTTCGGCCTGGCTTATCTTCCAAATGATACGAAATTGTTTACTGGGATAGCGTCTTGAGATGCTAGTTATCAAACTATCGACCTCACCACAAATTCTCTGTTCGGTTTATGATACACCAAGGATCTGGAAAGGATTGCGATTTGTTTGATTGATTATTTCAGTTAAGTCTCCAACGTAACAAATAAATTGATTTAAATTCCACTCAAACAAATTAGTTGTGAGAAAAAAATTGCTATATTTGCATAAATTCCGATTTTCCATATCATCCTCGCGGCCCGGATGAAAACCAGAGACGGGCCGGAGTTTGCCGACCCCTAGTGTAGCCTTTGTGTAACTGGTAGTTCAGTGCGTAGAGGCATCAGTAGTTTCATAACTGGGTACCGGCGTTTCGGGTTCGAGTCCTGTCCACGATAACGTTCGTGGTCATGGAAGTTTGTGCTGTCTTCCCCCAGTGGTGCGGGGCGGAACAATAAGCCACGGCATCTCCTGACTTGTCCCAGCTAGGCGGCTAAATTATGGAGCAGCGGGTGCATTCTTTCAACTTCATTCTCCGAAAGTAGTTTATGCCAACGAAACGTCAACTGGGCCACATGAAACAATTAACGCTCTATGCCTCACAAGGAGTTAGGGCAATTGAGTAGCATGCTTCGCTTGAGGTAGATAGTCTAGTCCGAGACATCCCTTAAGTGTGTCAACAACCCGTGATGTTATAGCGTCCATGGGTTTTGCAGCATTGTATGATTTTGTCGGGACCTGCCGATGTGTATGTGTCGAATGAACTTATCGTTCATCTTCCTCGTCTGCGCATAAAAGGCCCCGGGACGTTGTTTCGTTTCGCGCCGCCGGGCCGGCTGTTTCCTATATGCGAATGCCTTACGAGAGAGTGTTGGCCTTCACAGGCTGGAAAATGTGCGTGTTAACGATTTGACCTACTGTTTCCTCGCTGTCTTCTGTCCATTCCTTATTGCTGAGTGTGGTGGATGGTACTGGATTTCTAGAGATGACATATGTTAGCCTTGATGCTTCTTTCATGTTTGCATTTTGGCAGCAAAATTCTCTTCAGCTAGCTATTCCGCTCCTCTGTTCTCTGGTTGCAACACTTTCGTAGTGTTACGAAAGCCGAAATGTAATGGCTCAACACTTTATTGTGAAATCATATCGCTTCGACAACATTATAAAAAAAATCCTAGCTTTAACACAATGCACGCGCAGGTACCTCCAACTCTCTTCATTTGTCGTTATGCAACAATAAAATAAGATAACGGCTACATCCTTTCTACATTCAAGTTCCATTATATCATCCACTCAGATCCTCTGCCGTGAGTTGTTTTTCATAACGCGTTTGTTAGCAAATTAAAGATTATCACCACCATTTACTTGTTACGTGCCTAACAAATTTTTTTTTTTTTTGCGCCACATTCATCCACCTTGACACGCTTTCCACAACCAGCACCATCGTCGTGGCCACGTTTATCGACGTGAATTGTAGCGCCCCGAAGGTGAATCTCCAACACCCGATATCGTCTTCTAATGGCCATTTCCGTGTACTTTTTCGGAAGACGGATAAGGGACGCCTGACGCCCGGCACTGTAGCATTTTGATCTGGGTCTGCAAAACACGTGAGAACAACAGGATGCCGCGTTGAAACCCGGTTTAGAGGAACTCTGTTGCTGGTTGAACTGGCTGGTTTAAACTGAAAAGTATCCTTGTTTTGTTTTGAAAATTTCCATTTTGGCGAAGCATATCCTCAAGCTGTTACGTTTGCTAATCAGTTCAGTGTTGACTACAGTTTTAGTGAAATTTCATTTCCGTATAGACATTATTCGTAACAGTGTTACAATTATATCGCGTAAAGTAATGGGATTATATGTTTGTTACATCCTTTCATTACGGTATGCTGAGAGAATGAGTTAAATTGAGTATTGTTTAATTGAGTTACTTAAGACATTTTCCGATTAAGGCTTCCTAAGCATAATTTAAAAAATAACCGCCACAGAACGCTTAAATACGGTTGAGACTATCAACTATCTGTTTTACTTTGGCTATTTCAGTCATATTTGAATCATGGTTAGGGCAACGACTCAACATTAGTTTTATACTCCTAAGGATATCACTGAACCATCCACGCTCGAACAAAATCGTCGGTAAGCGGTAACCCCTGCAAAGAAGCCACTTTTCAGCATTGGACGCTCGCAAAAGCGGAGATTGTTGTATGGTAGCGAAACAAAGTTACCCTGATTTCCACTTCGTATGGCGGGGAGCCCATAAGTAATGCGGAAAAGGAAAATACTTCCCTTGTGTGAAATGATTTTCGTTTTTTGGTCCTATATAATTACATGTCGGATAAAATGTAAGGATCCCAACCGAAACCAAAACTAAGGATATATGGGCAGCAATTTGTGGCTGGTACATGTTAGTCATGCTATTGTTTCCATTTTTTTTCACTTGATCCTTTGTTCTTGCGAAATTGTGCTCAAACATATTCGGATCATTACATAAGGGAAGAATTTTTAATTTGAACGCAGGTTTTGAGCTCTGTTCCTTTTTTGTTTAGCTGAACACGTAATTAAATCGGTTCGTGCGGTATGTTTGTGTATAATACGAGCATATAGGTAATATCGGTACAATATTGTTGTAAGGGATACGGCAGTAAGCAACCAAAAATGCTAAGCACTTCGCTCCATCAGTGGTTAATATAAATATTTCGAGTAGTATGTTGAAATGAATTACTTTTTTAGGGGTTTGTAAAATTTTCAATTGTCGAATATTTTTCTTAAAATGTGTGTCAATTGGCAATTCGAGCCGTCCCTTAGGAAATTTCCAAAACGACAACACTCTCATTCAATCACACTGCAAATCGTTGACATTTGCAAACAGTATATTTTGATAGAACACCTATGTGTCCTGTAAAAATATGCTGTTTGATTGGTTGTCACTGACCTCGTCATTTGGAAGAATAGACAAGCGGGTTTTAGCGATGTTCACTGGTCGCTCCAGCATCCACATCAAGTTCTATTGCGAACAGAGAATTCTGTTTCGTAAAAAAATTGCTTGATGAGAAAATTCGGCCTATTCCTATGATGTATTGGGGTCACCGTGAGTCAAGAGTAACGGCAGTGTGTCAAATCGCTGACGGCCAAGTCTTAGCGATAAGACAGTTTGGAGCCTGAGCGGCTCAGGTTTATTAGGATGGAATAATTTGTGTAATTGGACCTGCAACATAGTTGTGTGAGCTCCAGCACGTTTATTAAACCATCTGAAGCAGCTATCTTCCGAATGAATGAAGTTAAGCGATGTGCTGACAACTTGTCCTGGTAAAAACCACTCCACGTCAAGAAACTTGGAGCAAAAGCCTCGGATTGGATTATTCTTTCCGATCCTGGAATGTACGCTCCCTGAACAAAACCGGGGCCGAGAAGGACCTCCTTCAACAGGTCGAATAGTCCAAACTGAGCATTACTGCAGTTCATGAAACAAATTGGCTTGGCAGCGAGATCAATGACAAAAAATCGCACACAATTTTAACAAGTGGCAAGCCATCGGGCCACGAGGAGTTTGGAGTAGCATCCAAAACAATCACCTCAAGTTGCATAAACCCATAAATGAGCGGCTGTGTGCGATTCGCATTAAGACTCGTTTCTTCAATCCCTGGCTCATCAATGTGCATGCCCCCACTGAAGTTAAAGAAGACGAAGTAAAAGACCAGTTCCACGACCGCCTAGAGACTCTCTTCGACTCCCTTCCAACAAACGACGTCAAACCGATGCTGGAAGATTTTAAAGCGAAAGTCGGAGATGAAAGTTGGCACCGGGGGACCATTGGAGGCCACAGTCTCTATGAAGAATGTAACGACAACTGGGTGAAGACGACCTAGAGATGTAGAATTTCCTCAGAGCACCAATCGAGAATCAGCACTCCCAAAATCTTTGCGGTTGATAAGCTTCTGAGCGATGCTACGGCGGTGGTGTTTACCGCCGCCCTTGAGAAAAGACTATCGGCTATGCTACACAGGCGAGCGCGAAATGGCTGGTTCGACGGAGAATGCAAAAATTAACTTGATGCGAAAAACGAGGCCTATATACAATGGATGGAACCATGGAACCAGAGTCAAAAGAGAAAAATACGACGAGCTACGGCGAATATCGAATAGACGCTTATAAGAACACCATACAAGTTTACAAACTAGTAAATACAATTAAGAACGGCAATCAACCCAGGACTAGCCTTTGTAAGGACAAGGATGGAAACATCATCAGCTTCACCGATGACATTATCAAACGATGGGCCTCTTATGTATTTTGAAGAGTTTCTAACATCTAACATCCTGTAATGAACCACCTGTAATGAACCATATTATGGTCTGGTAGTGCTGCTCCCACCAGCAGATCGAAGCAGCACCTGATGAGTAGTGATCTGTGGTGGTACGAAACCAGAGGCCGAGGGTCCCATTACACCCGGACCCAGGTGCGACCGTGTGGGCGTCTGATCCGTCCGTCAACCATTCCATCCTTATCGACTATTTTTTATACCCCATTTTTACCTCCCCTGTTTGTGTTGTCTTCCCCAGGCCTATGAATTTTTGTTAATACGTAAAGGATAGGGGCAACGAGCGGCGAAAACCCCGCCCACATCTCCCGAACTGAGCTACAGCAAGCAAAGGCCGCTGCTTAGCTCGTTGAGGAGCCTTTTTCTTCGCCAGATGGCACGGCCGGCCTGCACGGTCTTTATTCTACCTAGGCTCCGTCCCCACGGGCATCTTCGGATGCCCACCAAACCGTCCGTTACAATCCCCACACAAGAAGCTCTCGACGATATTGTTGATCTAGGCCCGCTCATACAACCCTCGACAGTAGGAAGTTGATCTCGCGTTGTGGTCGCCAAAACGAAAAAAGCGCCGGGCGCTGATAAGATTCCAGCTGAACTGCTCAAATTCGGTGGAACGGGTCAAGTTAATACCATACATCAATTACTCCTGCGAGTATGGGAGGACGAGGTGATCCCAGACGATTGGTGCAGAAGCATCGTCTATCCCATTCACAAAAAGGGAGACAAACTGCGGTGCGAGAATTACAGAGTTACGTCCTATAAAATTTTGACGAAAATTCTGGAAAATAGAATAAAACCGTACGCAGAACGAGTCATTGGCGAATATCAAAGCGGTTTCAGACCTGGTCGCTCCACAGCCAATCAGCTCTTTACGGTCAAACTGATGCTCCAGAAGTGCTGGGAATACAACGTGGACGTATACCAAATCTTTGTCGACTTCAAGCAGGCATATAGTAGTAGTATAGTACAGGACAGTATCGATCACGGAGTACTGTACAACACCATGCTGCAATTTGGTATACCGGTAAAATTAGAGCGATTGACAAAGATGACGATGTCCATCCATAATAGACTAACTGATCTATTTGAAACGCGCACTGGTCTGAAACAGAGAGATGGACTGGAACCAACGCTCTTCAACACTGGCACTGGAATACGCTATTCGGGCCATGAATATGGACAAAAGCAAGACGCTACTCATCAAGTCGACACAATTAGCAGCGTACGCCGAAAACGCCAACGTCATGTCCCGAAGATTGGACGACGCAGAAGCATACGCTCGATATCGCTGCAAAAGAAGTTGGACTACGTATCAACGAGGGTAAAACTAAAATAATGATGCAATCGACGACAAGGACACTTGCACAACCGAGCATCAATGTGGAGGACCTCAACATCGAGTTCGTGAACAACTTCATATACCTGGGTTGCAACTTGTCAAGGGACGCCAAGGAAACTAACGAAATCAAACGACGGATTCAGTTAGCTATTAAGACTTTTTTCTCTGTTCTCCCCATAATGAAATCGAAGCATGTGCACATAAACATGAAGCTCCGCGTGTACAAAACCATTATACGCCCAGTGCTATGCTATGGCTGCGAAGCATGGACCAAACACCATGCTCGGCTGTTGTTGTATCACCAAATTGGATTCATTATTGTGTGTTAACGCCGATAATTTTGTGTGAAATATGTGCTTATCAACATCCTACTACTCTCCAGTCGTTTGTTTTGCCACTCAATTCTTACCTAATTTCCGTTTTAAAGCACAATAATGAACCCAATTTGTTGATACGACAATAGTCGAGCGTTTGTCATATTGACAGATTCGCATCTTTGGTTACAAAACATAGACTCAAACCGTTTGACATGAAACACGTGAACGCGACACGCGAACGTGTGCCAACTTGCGCGCAGCCTAGTGATGGTGAGTCGAGAGAGTGACCGACTTGGTGTTCACTTTAAGCTGCCGTCCGATCCACATCAGCATGACTGCAGTCTGAACTTTCACTAGTCGGACCGTGATATCGGCAACGCCACAGCCAGGACGAGCGAGGTCATTTTTCTTGGGAGGATGCGTGATTTCCAATTCACTCTACTAGGGTATCTACCCGCAAAATTAACCAAATGTTGTTGTTGGGGAAGAAGCCGGAAGTTTGCCAGAATGAGTGTGAAGGTTTGGCGACGCTAAAAGCGAATGCTCCTCAATGACTAAGAAGCCGCACATTTTCGTTGCAGCTCACTGTCGGGAGATATTGTTGGGGTTTTATCCACATGTTGCCGCAGCCATCACTTAGATAACACATATCACCTGCCTTGGACGACCGGTAGCTCAGTGCGATGATTTGTTAGCCTAATGTCTGACTACTGTCGTTGCGAGTTCAAGTCCCGTTCACGTCGTTTGTGGCCATGGATGTTTGTGTTGTTTTCCCCCTGTGGAGTGTTATGTTAATTGCCTTAACCCCTCCAGGGGAATGAGCGCGTCAGCATATCTTGCATTTCTATGCCTTGTTGACGTTTCGATAACGTATCTACTTTTCGGAAGTGCAGTTGCTAGGATGCACCTCCTATCCGCGCCGTTTTTGTACTGACAAACTCGGGGTGATGTGAGAGTTCTATTGGTACTTACAGGCAGTTTTTGACCACGCCGAGATTTGAACTCCTAGCCTTAGATTAGAGCGGTGACCGAGCGCACACGGCTACCGATCGCGACATGCGGTGCGGGGCAAGGTATTGACAGATTACCTTGCATACCGCATTATTTCTATACGTGTACTCTGCCGGTGCCATCGTAGAGGCGACAAACATGGTTACCATGCATTGCCTTTGTTTCCATTCATCGATCCGCACTTGGTCCGACTTCATCAGACTCAAAGGAGCAAATGATTTACCGTTCAAGTTGAGCGGATGGAAACCGTCGTCTGCCTTGCAGACAGCATCAAACAGAGGACTTTATGTGGATTTGCTGTAGAAATAAGCGCAAATCTAGTCGACCTGCCTATGGTGTTGGCCTGCAATGTCGACTAAACCTCTACCTCCGACATCGCGGGGAAAACACATTCGCTCCACTGCCGATTTCGGGTGTAACATTCGGAATTTGGTCATTGTTACAATCCTTTGGATTGCCTCCAGATCGGTAGCAGTCCATGGCACCATCCCGAATGAATAGTTGAGAAATAGAATGACATTGAGATTTATCACGCTTATTTTGTTCCTTCCTGACAAGTTTGTTTTGAGTACCAGTTTCAACCTGCGCATGAACTCCACTAGCAGTCTCTCTCTCAAGTCAACAATGCGGGCACGTGTGCCTTGGAGAATTCCTAGGTAATTATAAAAGTCCGCCTACCCTACACATACACCTATGTGCATGTCGTCCAAGGTGAAGCCGGGATGCGGTTCGTGAACGCCTTTATGAAGGGCACGGATTCGACATTTGTCCAATCTAAAATCTATTCGAATATTGCGACTGAAGTTTTCTGTGATCCGCCGCAGAATTTTAAAGCCGCATCGCTTACCCAAATTTAAAAGAGATGAAAGGGGGTTCAACGCTAGACTTAGCCAGAGAGAACTCAAAGAGCCTCCTTGGAATATACCTCTACGAGTAAATAGCGGTTGCGAGAGCATATTGCTTTCGGCTAATGGCACTGAGACTGTTGAATGCCATCCTTCCTTCATTTTTATCAAGAAATTTATTACTGCAGGATCCACTCGATATATGCAATGAAAATTTATTAGCCATTTGGGGGGATGCTTCAAAAGCTTTGGCATAATCGATGTAGCAGGAAAACATATTTCTCCGTTTGCGTGCTTGTCCCACTACCACCGACTCGATCGCGAGTTGTTCTTTGCATATTTTAGATCCAACCCGGTAGCCCTTCTGCAACTCGACAAAGATGTTATTTTGCTCGTGGTGTCTTTAGATCCTGCGACTAATCACGGCTGTAACGTATTTGTAAAGGGTTGGTAAGCATGTTTTCGGCGTTATTATTAAATGCAAGTTTCAGAAATGTTACATTCATTAGTTTTTACAAACTACTCATTTGCCCTAACCCCTAGGGGGTATAGCGCGTTTCATTGGAATAAACCAGTTTCGGTCGATGCACGTTGCCAGCATGTATCACCTGCTCCCATTTAGTCGCCTCCCTGCAACAAGTCGCGAGATGTTGTGGCTTACGAGTATTATTACGCCCCACACCACAGGGGGAAAACATCACAAACATCCATGGCCACGAATGCTGTGGACAGGACTTGAACCCGACCGTAGTCAGACATGAGACTGGCGCCTTTTAACGATACATTTTCTTCTTCATGAGGATGTGTTTAACTTATTTTGTAACAAAATCCAACTCATAATAAACAAAAATTTTCAAAACTTCTAGCGTATCTTTGCTCAAAGTTTAGAAGGGGCTGTGAAGTCCTCAGGACAAATTATAGTGATATCTTTATGATTTTACGCTTCAATCTTACGTTAGATAACGCCGCTTGCAATAGCTAACCTCGGAATTATACTGTGCGCGAATTACGTCCACAAGTCACAGTCAACGAAAATCAGCTGTTCAGCCTGTTATAGTCAAATCTCTTGTTCGCGTTTTTTTGACACATTTGAGCTGTGAAAAACTGGGTTCCTAACAAACTTGAAACACTTTTTTGAATCAAGAATAGAAACATGCACTTCCAAGCGCATAACAGTAACTTACAACAAAACAAATGATCACCCACATTTTTAAAACACATGCATATTGTGAATTGACATTTCGCGGCTCGTTGATTGCGACAAAGTTGAACTCGTCTCAACTTCTACGACGTGAGCGACACAGTATACTTATCGCCATCTGAAATACATTGGTTCAACTTTATTTGACAGCAGAAGCCGCGTTTTTCGCGCATACTATAATTCAGTCATAATGAACGCGACAGCGTCATTTTATCGAGTACTGGCGTTACTATTACGCTATGCATTAAGTGCTGTCAAAATCCCTGATCATTCACAGAACAAATGGAAATGAAACCAGTCTTCGGTAGAATTGCGGCAAAGTTTCGATTTACATAGAACTTCCGTGGCCGCGTAAAAGAGCGCGCGTACATTACCTCTATTCAATACATTTTGCCTGTTTTCTATTTCATTTTACGCAACCGCAAAATCGTGGAGTGTTCACTGTATTTTGGCTTTGAGTGGGAGAAATTAATAATGGCGGGATCACTATGTCTACTTTTATGAAAACAGAGGGTGCTTTTGATAAAATCTCCTTTACCAAACCAAGAAGAGCCCTGACAGGGCGGGAGTTGATTTTGTTATAATTAAGTGGATCGACGTTATGCTTATGCAGAAGGCGATACATCTTAGCAGTGGATGTGCCAGAATACAGAGTAAGTTAGTCCAAGGACGCCCATAAGTAGGTGTTCTTGCGCCTCCACTGTGGGACATCACCGTAGACAGTCTTCTCTGGAAGCTGAACTCTATGGGCGTATACACTGTAGGATATGCCGATGACTTGGTCCTTATAGGGCCCATACACGCTCATGCATACATGCACAATCATGTGATTGCACATGCAGATTGACCGTGTATGGTGTTGATCGTGTGGTTGTACATGCCGACTGTGTGATTTTAAATAATTATGATATTTTTTTTTTTGCATGCATGCATGTGTGGTGTGTGATAAAATAGCTCTTTTTAAAATTATTTTCGAGTGGTCAAGTAGTAGTTTGCATGTGAAATATTGTCGTTAACCATCTCTGTCGTAAATTGGAATTATATAAAAGTTTTCAACTTATTTGACAGTGAAGGGAGCTGATAACTCTAATCGAAGGCTTAAAGAACGCTGCAGATGAGACGACACAAAAAGAACGTTGATGTTCATCGGCACTTTAGGCCCGTCCCATGCAAAATCGTTTTAATTTTGATCCATTAGCTGTTAAACTGTCTACCATTTATTTTACTACTTTGCCTTAACCCCCAACGGGGCATAGCGCGTCAACTACTCCAGCGCGCCATCGTACTCTATTCTGGGCAATGGGACGATACTCCCCAAAAGACTTACCCAGTGTCTGACACTCCTTTGCCACAGATCGACGCCATGTGATTCGAGGACCCCCTCTTGGTCGGCCTTGGTTGGAAATGGGGTTAAACTTCATAGCAGGCAAAGCAATGCAGTTATCACTCTTCCGCAATGTGTGACGTATCCACTGCCATTTTCGCCTGCGTATCAATTCGTCGATTGGCATCTGACCCGTACGCCGACTTAGCTCTTCATTTGATATTGTTTCGGGCCAGAAAATTCTTAAAATTCGACAAAGACATGAGTTGACGAAAACTTGCAGTTTTCTGGTAACTCCTACGGAAACTTTCCATGTACTGCTCCCATACAAAAGCACTGATAGTACCAGGGAGCGAAACAGGCCCAGCTTGGTCTTGATGCTGAGATAACTCTCTGCCAGATTTTGGACAGCATGCCGTATGCGCGTTTAGCCTGGTTGATACGACGAGCGATGTCCTGCTCCCTACCACCATTTTTGGCAACAATGCTACCCAGGTAGACTAAGTTGTCCACCTTCTCCACAGGCTGCCCATTAATATTGATGGCAATAGGTGTCGGATTTCTTTTTCGCAACGGCGGGCTAAGAACCTTGGTCTTGTTGGTATTAATCTTTAGCCCAACCTTGCTTGACTCCCTCTCGAGATCTAACGCCATTGCGGACAGATCCATGATTTTGTGGGAGAGTAGGCATATGTCGTCAGCGTAGTCAAGATGTTGTAGATAAGATGTCAAAGTCCATTGAATTCCTCTGTCGAGTCCGGATAGGGCTGCATGCAACACATCGCCGATCACAATGAGGAATAGGATCGGTGAGAGAATGCACCCCTCCCAAACTCCACTGCGAATCTCAAAGCCCCCGACACCTTACATTTATGCAAAACGCGACATTTCGCGCCGTCATAGGTTGCCTTAATTATAGCCACAAGTTTCTCGGGGATGCCTCTCCTGCGCAAGGCCGCCCATATAGAATCCCGGTTCACACTATCGAAAGCCATCTCGAAATCGATGAAAAGCAAGTGAAGCGGAGAATCGTATTCAGCGCATTGCTCGATGATGATTCGCAAGGTGTTAATGTGATCGACACAGGAGAATCCGGATCGAAAGCCTGCCTGCTCTTCATCAATTGTGCTTTCTAAGTGGGCCTTTAGTCTTTCCAGGACGATTTTAGCTATTATCTTGGCAACGGCAGGAAGCACACAAATGCCTCTCCAATTATTACAGTCTGTGAGGCTACCCTTCTTTGGAAGTTTGATGATCAAACCTTCCTTCCACTCAGTGGGAAAGGTCGCTGTATTCCACGCTTTATCAACAAGTGGGTGCAGCAAATCGGCAGTTACGCTTGGCGCTGCTTGATAAAGTTCGGCAGGGAAACCGTCAAGTCCGGCGACCTTTCCTCAATTTAGTGCAGTAATTGCAGTGAATATTTCCTCTTTAGTCGGGGCAGTGGACCGTATACGCACATTTTGATGGTTAGCTAAATTGTCTATATGAGGGGGAACTTCACCAGAGATTACACGGTTCAAGACCGCGGCGAAGTGTTCTTTCCACCGCCTCATTTGATCTTCTTCCAAGATAAGTAGCTTTCCATCACTATCTTTCACCGGATGTTGGCAGGAGTTACGACCACCTGTAAACTGCTTGATGACACCGTATACGGAGTTTAAGTTGTTACTTCTTGTGGCTTCTTCGGCTGACGCTAAAAGAGAATTGGCATAAACTCTTTTATCGCGTCGCACACTACGCTGAACTTCTCGAGCTTTCTGACGGTAAAGGAGTTCGATGCTGCTTCGATTGTCGTCTGATGCTGCAGCCAAACGAACTTTCAAGTCCTTTCTTTCAACAATCCACTGCCATGAAGCGTCGGACATCCAGGGCTTATTCCGGCAATCCGGGTTTGGGCCAAGGATGGTATTTGCGCTATCAATGTACGCATTTTTATGGCATCCCAGTTTTCGTTTATGTCACTATCTGGGCGACTAGTTATCTCAGCTGCTTTTTGCGCAAGATGGTCATTATATTGTTGTAAGACAGCTGGATTTTTTAATCGAGCGGTGTTGAATTTGCGGGGCCTGGATCTTTCGTCGCTGGGGCGGCGCACGGCTGCAATACGCAATCGAACATTAGCGATCATAAGATAATGGTCTCTTCCCATCCCAATATCGGCACCCTTCTTGTTTCGCACGTTCAGGAGACAACTCTTGAATCTTCTACTAATGGCAAAATGGTCGATCTGATTTTGTGTTCTGCGCCGATCAACAGAGGACCAACTGATTTTATGGTGGTCCTTATGCTCAAACATAGTACCACCGATGAAGAGACTGTGAAAGTTGCAGAACTCTACAAATCTTTCACCGTTGTCATTACGATCACCAAGACCGTGTCTCCCCATCACATGTCTGAGCCCATTGTTATCAGCGCCAACTTTCGCATTCAAATCACCCATAACCATTATAATGTCACCTTTAGGTGTTCTGCTCTGAACGGCGTTTAGTTCTTCGTAGAAGGAGTCTTTTGCCAAGACATTGTCGGGTTCAGTAGGGGCATAACATTGTATAATTGAGATGTTCCTCATTTTGGTCCGGAACCTGGCGGTCAAGACTCTGTCAGAGACCGGCTCCCAGGATAAGAGACAGTTTCGCGCGGCTCTGGTTAAAAGGAACCCCACACCTGACTCACGGCGACTACCGGTAGCTTTACCGGAGTACAACATTACAGTGCTGCCCGTTGGAGAGATAAATTCTCCGCTGTTCCACCATCTTATCTCACTAACTCCTAAGATATTTAATTTGTACCTCAGAAGTTCCATTGTCCAGGAGAGTACGCACATTCCAGAATCCAATCTTTGTCATTGTACGGTAGCCAAAATTCGTAACCGTTGAGTCAGTCCTAATCCCAGGCATATTTGACGTTTCGTTATCATATAAAGATTTCGGATAGTGCAAGTTGCTGGCATACACATCCTGTCCTTTGATTGTCGGTTTTAACGACAGGCCCTCAAAGGGAAAGGCCGTGGTATTTTTTTACACCCCACACCACATGAGTACCTCAAAAAAATCATCGCACCGCCATCACTAGCGGCTTGACGTTGGTTGGCAATGGTCAGTGACCACTGCCGTTCCAGGGGGCACCCACTCGGAGGACTACAATTTATTTTGAAAAATATTGTTCTTATCGCCCCGATGAATCTACTGATATTGAGTCTATTCACCAACAGATATAGTTTCTATTGATCAAAAGACACAGTATGTAACTATTGACCAATAGGTACAGTATCTATAGATCCACAGATATAGTATCTATTGATCAACAGATGCAATATCTATTGCGCAACAGATACATGTCCTTTTTCCCTCACCAAAGGGCTCGAAATACCTTCAGCAGTAGTCTTGTGCATTCGCCTCAACACCCTCAATCATATGATATCCATTTTGTCTATATATGACTCGGGAATTTACTGTATCTGTTAACACCCTCAGTCAGCTAAAGAGATTAGAATTGTAATGTAAGCAACGTCCGACAAGGTTCACATTTAAATATTAAATGAGGAATGTGCAATTTGCATGTGACGTGTATAGAGTAGGCATGATTGTGCTATTACTTGATTGCACGTTCATGCATGAGCGTGTATGGGCCCTATTACGGTTAGTGGAAATTTCATGCACACAATTCTAGGTTGCATGGCACAGGCTCTCAAAGTAACCGAAGAATGGTGTAATGAGCAAGAGCTAACCAAAAACGCTAGTAAATCGAACACTATGACTTTTACTCGTAAGAGGAAAGACAGAGATAACTCCTTTACGGCTTCTTGGTTGCGAAAATAAGGTGTCCATCCAAGGAAGTGAAGCATCTAGGCGTTACTTTAGGTGTGAAACTAACTTGAAATGTTCGCGTTGATGAGAAGATCCAAAAAGCGAAATAGATTTTGCATCAATGTAAGCACTGGACAACCAATCGGTGATCAGATGCATGCCGAAGGCGAACATAAACTCCAAACTGGTACTAGAGTGTGACCGAAAGCTCAACACGTGTGCCTCAGAAAATGAGGTTACACTGATGTGGGTAAAAGGACACATAGGCACAACAGGAATTGAAGCGGCGGATGCCTTAGCAAAACAGGGATCTGCGGCGACTTTCATTGGACGAGAACCCAGAGTTGCTCTGGAGAACAACATCTATTGATGGACTCCATGTATCAACGGATTTAGTCACTTGCAAACAAGTTCGGAGTGCAATGACCATCTCTTTAAGCACGGAAGCAAAAAAGGTACTCAGTTATAAACGGAGTTTCCTAAGCTAGGTAACTGCCTTCGTTACAGAGCATGGTAGTTTTAAGGCTCATCTGGCCAAGATGAAAATCGAGGAAGATGACGTTTGCAGGCTATGCCTGCAGGAGGCTGAGACGGCGGCACACATTATGCGCCAATGTCCACTACTGGCTAGCACGAGGTTGAGGAGCACAGGCAAGCACACGATAAGTGTGGAAGCCATGAGTGAACTCAGCCTTAAAGCAATAACACGGGACTCAGTGCTAAAGAGAGAGGTTGACAATTATCACCCAAAAACATTAGTGGCCGGCTTCGGATATCCCCCTGAATATAATTTATTTTTTTAAGCCTATTACGACGCATCGCTTTCTCCAGCGAATTATAATATTTCTACACATTCCCAGCAAATTTCATGTATGTAGCTTCAGCCGTTCGTGAGATATTCTATGGAAAGACGGCCAGACGGACATCGGAATTTTGGCAGATTTCGTAAAAGTTTTGGTTTTACTACAAATCTCTAAAAAAAATAAAAATAACGATTCTCAAACTGTTGTACCTAGGATGTTTTTCATCGTATCGACTTCAATTGAATACACTTTCTAAGACATACCTACCCTAGCCTGTGATACAGAGGTCCGGAAACCTGTACTTGTTGTGTCGCGTAAACATAGTCTTGGTCGCATTTTCGATTTTCTTTTTTTTTCTTATATTTCTTTGTTTTTCTTTGGTGGGCGGGCGCCCCTAGTTTCGAAAATTAAGTATTAAATTGAATTAATTTGGTCGTTAAATATTTTAACTAGAAGGGAAAAAGGTAGAATATTTTAAACGTTGAAATCGGTTTGTTATTTTAGTTTGGCCACAAATGATGCAACAGAAAAAAAACACTTACGAATCAAATATATTACAATTATCCTAGGATATTTAAAAATCTCCACGTGATATTATTAATGAAATAATTAAAATACCCCAAATATCATACCAAACATAATTTCCTCCGAATAATTATTATTATCCGCAATCACATTACTTTCTGAGAAAAAAAGGGAAACACTACCTAATGTCAACGAGTAAAGTGCTTTGTCTATCTCAAACTTCAATCTTATTAAAGTACTCATACTTCTAATTGAAATGAAATCATTTATCCTTTTCCTGATTTTTGGTCGCATAAACTAAGTTGGATATTTTTTACTGACGCCTTTTCATCATACATTATTCTACGACATTAATAAAATCCTTAACAAGTACCTGACATGTAAAAATGATTCGAGACTTTCAAGGCATATTGTAAGGCACGTCCAAACTTACTATGAATCTTTTCGCTCTGTTTTCACCAGGATCCCCACAACACAGTCCGCTTCATAGCCTCACCATGTCTAAATGTTGCCCACTAATTTCCGGAATATAACGTAGCTGCCAAGTTGTAGTTTATAAATATTGTAATTGGATTGCAGCATGAAATCAGGACGAGGACAGTGACAATAATAAATGGTTAGTCCGGAATGTCGTGTATGTCGTGTTACGGTAGACATCAGGTGCGAGATTATCATTAGGCCTTTGTCAATACGATAAAGTGAAAATAAAAAATGAAACCTCACATGGAAAAAATGTGTGTTAAATTTTCTGTCAATATGCTTTTATGTTAAACGGAGATAATCACCCAACAAACATTTGTCATCAGTGACATTCGACATTTCATTAAAGAGCTATCAATCGTATTATTATTTTTTTATTTTCCTATATTTGACAAGAACGATTGATAGTATTGTCCCACTATAAAAGCAACTTCAGTATACAAGTAATAGAGATACATATTTACTTAAATATCGACATTTAAAATGTATTGTATATACGCGTATGACAGAAAAAAAATGCGTCTTTAGCTGCAGCCCCAAGTTATGGTAAATTGACATACATATGGCAGGAGCCATATTATCTTTTCCCCTTTTGACAAATGAAGGGATAAATTTTGGAAATTTTTTCGTCCGGAATTATATTTTCTATTTTTAAGCGAAGGTTCAAGCTGCATTTTAAAGCAAAATTCAACTCTCTAGCTGCGATAGCTTTTGAGCTAGAGCCATTTGAAAAGTGCAAGTTTAGACCCTCTAGCCGCTCTAATAACGGAAATACCCTCATTTTTATATTTGGCGCTCGAGGGGTAAATTTACTTTGAAATTTTCGGGACTTCTCACAATTTTTCGTGCGGAATGGTATTTTTCGTTTTTGAGAGACGGTTCAAGCTTCAATTTAAGGCAAAATTCAACTTTCTAGCTGCCATAGTTTTCGAGTTAGAGCCGTTTGAAAAAGTGCGAGTTTGGACCCTGTAGCTGCTCTAATAACGGAAATAATCGCACTTTTATATTATACTAGAGATTCAAATGACAAGAAATCGGAATAAAGGAACTGTTCATTTTCGACAATATACCCAGTTTTCATTTGACTGAAAATTTTGCAGTTGATGTTATGCATGACTTCTTCGAAGGTGTTTGCTTATATGATGTGTGCAACATACTTCTATCACTAATTAATAATGGAATTATTACAATATACACGATTGCCAGCAGAAAAAAAAAATAATTCCAGTATGGCGAAACAGAGGTAGGCAACGTGTTACCAGACTTTCGTATGAAAAATTTAAATGTTATAATATTAAAATGACGGCTAGGAAAATGTGGTCTTTTGTCCATTTTGTACCTTTGATACTTGGAGATCTAATACCTAGTGGCAACAAACCATGGAAGCTGCTTTGCCTTTCGGTTGAAATAATGGATGCATTGCTAAAACCGAATTTTTCTTTAAATGAATTAGAAATCCCTCGGAACCTTATCAAAGCTCATCATAAACTTTATGTAGCATTATACGGACCAACTTTAAAACCAAAGCACCATTTTCTATGAAATTACCCAACAGTTATTAAAAATTCCGGGCCAGTTAAATACTTGTGGAGTATGAGGTTTGAAGGAAAACATAGAGAATCAAAACTCTACTGTAATTCAATATCCTCAAGGGTTAACACTCCCCATTCTCTAATTGTAGGTAAGTATAAAGTAGTGATGGGCACTATCGAATAACTATCGGAAAGTTATTCGATAGTTTTTCTATCGATAGTTATTCGAAAAACTATCGGCCGATAGTTATTCGATAGTTTTTACTATCGATAGTTATTCGAATAACTATCGGGACTATCGGTCGATAGCTATTCGAATAACTATCGGGACTACCAGTGGATAGTTTCGATAGCCCGATAGTATGCTTTAAATGAAAAGTTTATTCGACAACCCGATAGTTTGCTACTATATTTAGGAAAAGTTTAGTCAAATGAATGACTATGTACTTTGGCATGTTGGCTAGTGCTCGCAAATTTCGAGCGAGTAAATACTGGAGATTTCATTTGAAGCATTTTATATTTTAAGAGATATGGTGGACATGGTGAACAACAGCCAACAGGTTGTTCTTTTTTAAAGCAGGTTGTCTCTTTTAGGAAATTTGAGGTGAATAAGGATGCACATTGAGCGTGAAGAAGCGGATAGAAAATGAAAAAGAAAGATGTGAGACAAATCGCAGGAACGACCATTTTCATTTCAGGCAAGAGGTCGTGCTTTTTATGAGAGACCAGTGGAAACAACAAAAAACACATTGCATTGAGGAAATGTATAAAGTACACGCAACGACTGGATATACAATATTTGCACGAAGGACACCAGGTCGTCCTTTTTCCCAACAGGTTGTCCTTTTTTGGGAAATTGGGCTTGGTAAGAATGCACGTTGACCGGAAAGGAGCACAACAGAAAAAATTTGAAGCAAATCAGATGTAGGATATTTGAAGTGGAAAGAAAAACATTTCTTCATACAAAGTCGTCCTTTTTTGACAAGGTCGTCCTTTTTTGGAGTTTGAGCTGGATGTGGATCCAAGTTGAGCGTAAAGAGACAGAATAAAACAAAAACAAATTTCAGGCAAATCGGACACACGGCAATTTTCATTTCAGGCAAGAGGTTGTCCTTTTTAGGAGAGACTATGGGAGGAAACAAAAAAAAATTAATTGCATTGAAAGCATGTGTAAAGTACATGCAACGTACTGTATATGTTTCCTCGAAGGACACCAGAATGTCTTTTATTGTCAGCAGGTCGTCCTTTTTTTGGACTTTGGGCTCGGTGAACATGCTCAACTTACATGTGAAGGATCAAAAGGGCAAAAATTTCAGGCAAATCGGATGTAGGGTTAGGGAGATAGAAGGGAAAACATGGAGACATCCATACAAAATGTATGGGAAAATGGAATTTCCCAATTCCCCGGGAAAAATTCCAATTTTTAATGATGTAAGGTTTCAAGTGGAGCGTAAAGAAACCGATTTCAAAATTTTAAGCAAATCGGATAAAGGATAACGACGCCAACCCTGTACATACGTAGACAACTTTCTTTTATACATATATAAGATTTGGCAGTGGGGGGGTCACTTTGCTTGCAAATTTTGGGAATTTTTCGTCCAGAATGGTATTTTCTATTTTTGGGGAAAGACAAGCTGAACTTTATGACAAAATTCGACTCTCTAGCTGCCGTAGTTTTCGAGTTACAGACATTTGAAAACATTTTATATTTGGCAGTCGAGGGGTCACTTTGCTTTGAAATTTTCAGGATTTTTTGCATTTTTTTCTCCAAAATGTTACAATATTTTTCCTTTTGGCGAAAGTTTCAGGCTACATTTGAAGGTCGAATAGGACTTTTTAGCTACCGTAGTGCAGGTTTGGAGCCTCTAGCTGCTCTAATAACGGAAATAATTGTATTTTTATAATTGGCAGTCGAGGGTTCATTTTGCTTAGAAATTTTTGGGATTTTTTGCAATTTTTCGTCCGGAATGGTGTTTTTTATTTTTTGGGATTCAAGCTACATTTTAAGGCAAATTCCAACTCTCTAGCTGCATTGTTTGCGAGTTAGAACCATTTGAAGAAGTGAAAGTTTAGGCCCTGCTGCTGCAGGGGATATTTACGATAGATACGAAGATATTTACGTTTTTATATTTGGCAGTCGAGGGGTGACTTTTTCTTGAAATTTTCATGGTTTTTGGCATTTCATTTTATCTTTGCATTTTCTGGTTAGAAGTTGAATTACTTGTTGAATTTAAATAAAGAAACTTTATCACAACGCGATTCTCGATTCACCATTCTTTATGGCATCGTTCTCAACCTTGAGGTTTCGTGTAGGTATAAAGTGGTGTCTCAGTCGTTCTAAATGACACGAAAAGCACAATGTCCATCATCACTTTAGGTTCGTCTCATGCAAATATATTTTCATTGCTTTCAAGTTGCTTATGATTTGCTTTGAAAAATGTACCCAAAGAAGTAAATTTTTTGGTGTGTGTCCTAGAGTAAATGTACCTTTGACATGACTTTAAGTTGCCTTTGAAGTCAATATGTCCTCCCATTGATATGCCCGTTATGTCCACAGGCTTGATATCACCACCCCGATCTAGAAATTACCGAGATTTGATAGGTTTGGTTTCTGTTTCGTTTCTTGCCCAAGACGGTCCTTCAGTTCGGTCCATACGGTGCAACATACCTCGAACAGTATTCCACTGGCATTAGTCTCATCATAAAGGATAAAAAAAAATGTGACTTCATGCCCAAGAAGGTCCTTTTGTTTCGACCAACGTACTTAAGGTGACTAAATGTAACTTCATGCCCAAGAAGGTCCTTTTGTCTCGACCAAAGTACTTAAGGTTTCCAGACGGCCAAGGCCCGACGTACGGCTGTCGCACCGCTATGAAGTACTTAAGGTAAGTTCAACAGTACTCCAGTGCATTGATCCCATCGGTTCGTATCTGTATCTTCCAGGTTTGCTTTTTGCTTCATTGCATGATCAAGACAGTCTTTTTACCCTGACGGACACTTGAAGTTGGACCAAATTATACCGTGTGGTATGTACTTATAATAAGCCAAGCACAGTTAAGTAGATCTACTTGTTTGTGACCCAAGGAAGCTATGTACCAAAGTTTGTGGAAATCGTTTTACGGGAAACGCCTGAACGAGCGTTCTTCGAAAAGACCTAGACGAGTAGCTCTGGCTTGAACTGAATATACCGTTATACTGATCGATAGACGAAATAACTGACATCGAGCTGTGCTTAGGGTCACCCATGGAAGCTGCATATACTAAATTTGCTTAAGACAGACCACGACAAGTGCCCTGACAAACGCTCAGCACGCATCGGACTATATGCCCGTCCATTATATTAATATTGGACGGTCCAAAAGTCATGAAATTGTCGGAAGATAAATCCGTTAAATATAATAACCATGTATTTCGTATATTCAGGATAGGTTCAGCATATTTATATATTTATACTTAATTAAAAAACATGTAAACATTGAATAGAGTTCAAGTAAATATTTAAAAGCCTCACACATATGTGCCCATATTTTGAATGCAAATCATCCTCACCACACGGTGAATCAAGAGAATTAATTTTGCATATTAAAATATTTTATAGTTCGTTAATGACCGACAAAAGTGCGTACAGATTCATAATTAGACAATCAATTTATTAACACAAGCATATATACACATAGTACATATACATGCATTAATATTGGCATTCATCATTTAATTGTATTTTAAATTAAATTTGACTTAATTACATTATCATAGCAGCTGATGTACACAGGCTGTTTTACGCAAGCTGAAATAGCAGAATATTGCTATGACTTAATAATTTAAAATGATGGCCAATATTGTTTAATCAATTTATGAAATAAAAATAATTTGGTTATTTAAAGGTTCAAGAGAAAACTAGTTGTTAACTGCATATCGAAACGGGAATTTTCGTCCATTTTCTGACAACTTAGACAAGGAATCCATCACTTTTAAATAAGAAAACACATAATTGTCAGCCAATACTTCGAACCGGAGAATTTTTTTGCGTTAAGGTCCAAAATGGGCGATATGAAACGCCGATGGACGGTTTGAAAAAAAAAATTAAATAAAATAAATCTAGCTTATTCTCGAGGTTCCTACGGCACGCACATTCTTCCGTCACCAAAATGCTTTTTAAATTTCAACTCATTCGAAAAAATTACAGTATCCCACATCTCCTGACTCCATGTGACATGCCCCTGAGCCCATTGCAAACTTTTTAGCCTGACATTTTAATGGAAAGTCTGGCTTATGGACTGGACAAGCTGTTTCTCAGCAAACTTAATGACATTTGCTTACCCGTTGCTAGAACTAGATCGTTCCTAGTGTCAGATCAAATTTTAAAGCGGTTCTGATGGCTTTGTAAGGATAAAAAGCGATCTACCACTGGAGTAGTTTTTCTCAGCCCTCCAGAGCCTTTCTTCCGATAGGCGCGGCGTGCCTATTTCGCGAAACTTCTTCAAGTACCACCGAACAGTACACTAAATACAATATCCTGTATTTTACCTATATCGCAAGTAGTAAGTTAGATGTCTTTGATGAATGGGTACGAAAAAGATTGTCCGGGATATCCGGAGAAAAAACTTCCACACACCAACGGAAACTAGCGACCCTACTGAAAAATCGGGGAAAATGTGAGGTAAAATCTTTGAAGAGAGAGAATCAGAGGAAATGAAAAAGAGCGTGAGAAACGAAGTAATTCGGCACAAGTCAGGAAGTAGGAAGGGGGATGGTAATTTGACATCTCTCGTGCTTCTATATGGACGGCGGGTGTTCCGCGGCAGAGAGACAGATTGGAATGTTGTTGTTCCAATAGGAGAAGTATGAGAGGGGATGACATCTCAAGTGCTTCCTGTGCTTTTATATAGACTGCGCGGGTGTTGCGCAGTGGAGGGCGTCCAGATTTATAAACCTTTCAGCTGTTGAGTTCTATACCGCGGAAACTGAGTTGCTGAATAAGGAACATACATTTTCACCCACAACAGATACAGGCGAACGTATGATGAATATTTTGGCAGTCCATTCGGAGTTGTGTGACTTAGCCTGTTATCACCTTGGTCACCATCCAAATTGAACAGGCATAAAGAAGCACAGAATTTACATTGGTTTCGAAGATCCTGAGTTTGGTATATCTGGAAATGTTGCTGTTTTTCCAGAAAGGAGTCAAACTGAATTAAGCTGCCCGAGCCTTATTGATGCCAGACAGTATATCAGCATCCGCTCCACCATCTGCTGTAACTACGCTTCCGAGGTAGCAAAAATTGTCCACTTTTTCCACCGTTTGCCCCGAAACACAAATTTCGCTCTGTCTTCCTGGATCTATGCTCAAGTACTTTTGGCAGCATTGATTTTAAAGACCCGCATTGCCACTTTCGTGGTGCAGGGCCTCCGTAATTTGAAATAGATGATCCGATCCATTTGAAAGAAGACAAATGTCGTCGGCGTAATCCAGGTGATGAAGGTAATCAAACAGCTTCCATCTGATACCTTTGCTCTGGTGTTCATGAAGCACACTGCAAAGTACGTCGCTAACGGCAATCAAAAACAATATAGCTGACAAAATGCAGCCTTGTCTCACTCCGCTATGTATCTCGAAGGGATCTGAAAACTTACCCTTGTGTAAGACGTGACATTGGGCTCGGCTATAGGACTCCTTGATGGTGGATACAATTTTATCCGGTATACCTCGCCTACGTAAAGCCTTCCAGATGTATTCCCGGTCAACGCTGTCAAACGCCTTCTCGAAATCGATGCACATGAGATGTAATGGGGATCTCCACTCTGCGGATTGTTCAATAATAATTCGGAGGGTGTTGATGTGGTCGCTACGTAAAAAGCCATCAGTTTGGAGACTGCGCGGAGGAGGCAAATTCCACATCAATTATTAAAATACTTCAGGTTACCTTTCTTCGGGATCTTAATAATTTTTCAATTCAATTCAATTCAATTTATTTGCCAAAATAGAATACATTTTATTACAGAAATAAATAATTTGTTTATATACTTGGCTATCCCACTATAAGCTATGCTTGTGCTGTGGGATATTTTATCAACGTTCCTTATTTACATAAATTTCATTACAATTATATTGTTTATTTAATTTTTTTCAAAACAAACTTCATTACATTTTTTGTTTATCCAATTTTTCAAACCGTTTTAATTTACCCAATATTCCAGTCGATTTTCATTAAATAATCCTTTAGAGTGTTTAGAAAAATTCGAGAATTTGTTATACTGGAGATTCTGGCAGACAGTTAAACAATCTTGGAGCTGAGTAAAATGTATGATTTGCTGCCAGTGAACTCGAGTATCTTGGTTCTTGTAATACCTTTCGTTTGCACCTACGTGTCATGATACCTATATCTTGCGCAACTTCAGTTTCGGTTAGATGATTGTGTACGTATTTTAATTTATTAAATTTGTAAAGTGTTGGAATTGTTAAGACTCCTAGCTCCTTATAAAGTATTAATGTCGGATAGATTACTGGTTTTCGTAAGATTATCTTGATTATTTTTTTATGTATCAAAATTAGGGGCTCTAGGATACTTGGTGCAACTCCACCCCAACTAACTATACCACACTCTAGGACTGATTGTACTAATGCATAATATAACATCTTTATTCCGTCAAGTGATAAAATTCTTCTCATTTCAACAAATTTATAAAGAGTCCTTCTTAAACGACGATAAAGTTCGGAAATCTGTCTATCCCATCTCAGGTGGCAGTCTATAATGACACCTAGGTATTTTGTTCCTTTTGCGATGGTTAGTGGAGGACAGTTGCAGCTACCACTTACACATGAAGCTTTATGTATAATTATTTTAAGTGCCTCTCTTGGTGCACCAGCAGAAGTTGGAGAAAATGGTACCACTATTGTTTTTTTCTCATTTAATCTCACTGCGTTTAAATTTAACCAAGTTTTTAATATATGCATATTTTCGTTTGCAATAGTTGTTACCTCTTGCCAGTTGTTTCCCCAGATTAACGCAACAGTATCGTCCGCATAGGAATATAAAGAACAATTGTTCAGGTTTAACCTCAGTAGATCGTTAATATAGATCAGAAATAGTATCGGACCTAATACTGTTCCTTGTGGGATACCCATACTATTAGTAAGAGATTGAGTAGTGAACTTATCAATTTTAACACATTGTTTCCTCTCATGCAGGTAACTTTTGAAGAGTTGTAGCGCAATATCTCTAATTCCAATGGTATACATTTTGCGAAACAGTATATCATGGTTAACTGTGTCGAATGCTTTTTGGATGTCTAGATATATGCCTACGCATTTCCTACATTGATCCATATTCCAAACAATTGTTTTAGTTACATGGTATATTGCATCTTCTGCACTTCTGGATTTTCTGAAACCATATTCCCTGTCAGATAGAATGTCCTTTTTGTCTAAGTAATCTACTAGTCTTTTTTTGAGTACCTTTTCAAAAATTTTAGATATAGTCGGTAATAGAGCAATGGGTCTATAATTATTTAAGTTTGATGTGTCATTACCTTTATAAATGGGAACAACTATCGCTTTTTTAGCTTTTCGGGGAAAATACCTTGACTTAGGCACATATTAATTATATGTGTAAGTGGATTTGATATTAAATTTGCATTTTCTCTTAGCCCTCTAGAATGAATACCGTCAATACCAGGAGATGCATTCGATTTGAGGCTTAATATAATATCCTCAATTTTTTGAACCACTGCAGGGTATAAAAAGAGAGAATTTGAACTGTTTTCAGATGATATTTCTTGTGGGTTAGCATTTCTCTGGTTGTGATTATTTAGTACATCTTGTCCAATCTTGATAAAGAATTTGTTGAATTCCTCTGCAATCTCGGGCTTTTTGTTATGTGCTATAAGCTGTCCTTCAAGAGAAACAATATCATTATTAAATCGTTTCTTTTGCAGTTTTGAATCTGTAGCTTCATTGACAATTTGCCAGAACTTTCTAGAATTGTTTCCACAGTTTTTAAGGAGATATTTATAATAATTATCTTTGGTCTTGCGAATTAATACATTTAACATATTCCTATAGTTTTTGTATTTATTTTCTAGGGTTGTATTAAAGGGTTGTTTGCTAAGTTTGTTGGCCATCCTGTCCCTATTTTTTATCGCGGCTATCAGCCCCTTAGTAATCCAAGGTTTAAGCCTTGTTTGTTTCCTAATAGGTTTCCCCTCTAAACAGCTATTATAAATTTCAACTAATGTTTTATAAAATACTTCAAAAGATGTATTTGCATCTAGTTCAGAGTATACGTTGTTCCAGGTTTCATCACTCAATTTTTCTTTTAATTTACATAATGGAGTTTAGAACTGGATTTGGATTGTCTTCAGTTATTGTATGAGTAGTTTTTTTATTTTAGTATTATTCAATAATATGTTACCTAGTATGGCATAGTGATCGGTTATATTTGTAGTAAGTATATATTGCAGTTGCCATTGTATTTTGATTTTTGCATTTCAGAAATAGATGGTCAACACAAGACTCTCTAGTAATACACTTTCGCGTACATCCATAGAGATAATTTGTGAATCCATACTCATGTAAAACATTTAAATATCTATTCCCTATCAAGTCAATATTTTTTTCCAATATATCTACGTATGTTGATATCACCAATTATTATATGGTTTTCATAGTTTTTACTGTTTTCCAGAAATATCTCCAGGTTTTGCAGGAAGCATTTACTGTCCGTATCATTTGGTGATCGGTACATACTGGATAGAAGATATACAGTATTTTCTATTTTCAATGCAATATGCGTAGAATTTACTTCATCGAAGTTGAAATCTATAATGTTACAATTTATATCATTTTTGATTTACGTAACGACTCCATCGGCTGTATTAAAACGGTTTGGTTTTACAAATTTATTATATCCTTTAATCTCGAAGCAATCGTTATTTTGATGCAACCATGTTTCGGTAAGAACAATAACATCGAAATCAACCTTCATTGACTCTATGAGCAGAATGAATTCATTGAAATTTTTGGAGATACTCCTTATGTTTAAGTGTATTATTTTCAAATGTTTACTATTATTCAAAATTTTATTGTTTTTGAAATATTCGTGTCTACTATTATCTAAAGTAATTGTGAGATTTTGAAAATAATAATTATTTAACCACCTTTATGACTTTGCTTTTTAATAAATTTATAATAAGTTTGTTAAAAAGCAAAGTCATAAAGGTGGTTAAATAATTATTATTTTCAAATTCATGGACTTTGCGGATTTAAAACTTTTATCGTTTTTCTAACTTAAAACATAAATTGTGAGATTATTATTATTATTTACAGTAAGTTCGTTTAAATAATCATTTATGTTTATAGTTAAAGAAAAGAATATATTAATTTAAATGTATGTATATAGGAATCTTATAAGGACTTCAATGAGTCATCATTCCTTATTTTGGGGCGACCGGTAGCGCAGTGTGTTGAGGCGTCAGTCTCATGTTTGACTACCGGCATTTCAGGTGCGAATCCCGTCCACAACGACGTTCGTGGCCATGAATGTGCAGGAGGTGCATGCTGGAAACTGCATTCTCCGAAACCAGTTTATGCCAACGAAACGTCAACTGGGCCACATGGAACAGTTGACGCGCTATGCCCCACAAGGGGTTAGGGCAATTGAGTATTCCTTATTTTAATTGACTTTGCGTTTTCATCTTTTCTCACAAATATATTGGCATCCCTTACCCATACATACTTGTAACTTTTTGTCTTGGCGATATTCTTCGTCTCCTTCAACATTAGTGCCGTTCTTGTTATTAAGTGGTCACCAATGAACACTTGCCCCTCACTTAGTTGGTTGCTTATTCGCTTGGAAGCTAGTCCCATGCCATCGTTAAAAGATTTCTGCTTCTCACGGTACGTTTTCATAAAATTGTGTTTCACTGATTGTTTTGTGAATTCAACTATCACCGGTGTCGCATCTGTTCGGGCATTGCGGATACGGTGAATGTTAGCAATGTCCGTATCACTAACATCAGTTTCAATGCATTTCGCCACGGCCTTGAATATAGAGGTTAAATCTTCGTTTGGGGTACGTTTTATTCCATTGATTTGTATGTTTTTTGACCTTAATATCTGCTGAACATCATCATATTTGTCTTTAAGCTCATTCAGCTCATTTTTTAAGGAGTGTTTTCAGTTTTTAGTTGCTTTAGTTCGACCAGTACTTGTTCAAGTTTGTTATTATTATGGTCAAATTGTTCTGACATGAATTTGATTGATGTTAGCACTTCATTAATATTAAGTTAATTTTTTAGATTTTCACATTCTTTTTATACCCTAGACTTTTAGTATAGGGTATATTGTTTTTGTCTGTCTGTCTGTCCGTCTGTCTGTCTGTCTGTCTGTCTGTCTGTCCGTCTGTCTGTCCGTTCGCACGATAACTTTAGATAGAATGAAGCTAGAGCCTTGAAATTTTGGTCAAATATTGGTAGTGTGATCTAGTTGGATGGTATTGAAAATGGGCATGATCAGGCCAAGAGAACGCCTACCTCCCCTACATATGTAAAATACATAAATGTATCTATAACTCCCGATTAAAGAAACATGAAAAGCTCTAGCTTTGGTACATTACTCATGAGGGTAATCTCATACTCTCCTGGGAAAATTAAACTGATAAGTTGAAAACTAACGGTAATTTTCTTACAAAGAGCCCCGTACTACCCTACTTTTCAGGTTTTTTGTCTATAACTCCTGAACCAATTGACGTAGACACCTGATTTTTGGCGTGTAACCTTGAAGTGAGAAGCTGCTTAAGATTATGTAAGTTGGGCATAATCAGATCAAAGGAACGCCTACCTCCCCTACAAATTTTCAAAAAATTAAATATTTCTTTAATTACGATAACTTTCGAAAAAATGATACTAGCAAGTTGAAAATTTGAAAGAATGTTGCTAATAAGACCTACTTTGTTGGTATTGAAAATGGGCAAGATCCGACTCAAGGAACCCCCACCTCCCCTACAAATGAAACTTCAAATAAGCGATAACTTTTGATAGAATGAAGTCAGCAACTTGAAATTTTGGTCAAATGTTGAAAGTGAGATTGAGTTAGTTGGCATTAAAGATGGGTAAGATCCGACCTAAGGAACCCCTACCTCCCCTAGAAATGAAACTTAAAATAAGCGATAACTTACGACAAAATAAAGCTAGAGACTTGAAATTTTGTTAAAATGTTTGTTGTAGGATCCAGTTGGCTAATATTGAAAATACGTAAAATCCGACCAACGAAACCCCTACTTCCCCTACAAATGAAACTTCAAATAAGCGATAACTTTCGATAGAGTGAAGCTAGAGACTTGAATTTTTGTTTAAATGTTTGTAGGGGATCTAATTGGTTGATGGAAATGCTGGGCAAGATCCGACTCAAGGAACCCCCACCTCCCCTACAAGTGAAACTTCAAATAAGCGTTAATTTTCGATAGAATGAAGCTAGCGACTTGAAAAATTGGATAAATATTTGTAGAATGGGTTAGTTAGTTAATTGATTTTGAGAATGGTCAAGATCCCACTGAATGAGTGCCAACCTCCCCTATGAACTGGCCATATAAGAGACCCATTTTTAATGCATATGGTCGTTGGCAATTGGGACTTTTGGTATCACCACTAGGTCTGTACAAGTCTAGGGTATATACGCTTCGGACTCCGGGCCGAAGCGAAGCTTCGGCCTGGTTTTAATTCAATTTTTAATTTTTCACCAATTCGGTTTATCAGTAGTTCATCACGATCAGTTGTAAATACTCGGCATGTTTCACATTTCCAGGTTTCCCGCTTCGCACCCAATATTCGCAGGGATTCTACAGTTTTTATGCTTGTACAAGCAGAGTGGAAATAATTTTCGCATTTACTGCACATAATAAGATCTTTAGGGTCTGTGAATGAAATTTCGCACACGTGGCAGTTTTTCACCATTTTTAGATTTTTGTTTTTAAATTGTCAATATTTTTAAAGTGGGAATATTTTTGTCACACACTATTTTGAGTTGAATCTCGATGAAAGAGATAATCGAAAGTTGACTCACACAGGATTGAGTGAAAAATTTCAAATGGAAATTTCAAAATGTAATTTCACTCCACTCACACTATCGGAAAATATGTTCGAGTAGTTTATGCTTGATACGATCCGCTATGTTTTCTGCTAGACACTGAGTTATGAGAAGACGTTCTTTGTTTTGGTTCTCAGTCTTAAAACTGGTCTTAGCGAGAGAAAAACCACTTCAGCCAGGTTGTGGATTTTGTGCTACTTTTAAGACAAAACTTGGGCAAATGTCAGCAGAAATAATAAAAATACTTTGCGCTTTGGATAAACAATCGGTCACTTTGACAGTTTACGACATCCCTGACGCATAATGACGCCCTTCTTCCATTCTTCAGGGAGAGTTTCGGTTTCCCAGCACTCTTGGATAAGGGGGAGAAGAATGTCCGTAGTAGCATTGCTATCCACCTTAAAGAGTTCCTGGAATTCCATCTTTCCCCGGGGCTTTACCCGTTTTTATCGATTTAATAGCCACAGTTACTTCTAGTTTAAATGGTGAGCTGGTATCAACTCTGGCTATTTGTGGAATATTTTCTGCTTCTAGTGAAGATGAGTTCAAATATCCAAAGGATAAAATGAATGAATGAAGTGCTCTCTCCACCGTCGCAGTTGGTCTTCGTCAGTGACCAGTAGGGACCCGTCTTTATCTTTCACGGGATGTTCAGTTAGTGTGGTGTATTAACGTCAATGGAAATAATGTCAATTGACTTTATTTCACCCTTGAAAGTGAAATTATGTCAATTGACCTTATTTCCGTTTTCCAAAGTGAAATAACGTCAATTGACATTATTTCACTTTTATAAGTCAACATTTTTCAGACCTTACGAAGACTCCTACTAACTAAAGCGGAAATACATTCTAAAGGTTCCAAAAATGTATCTCCGCTATAGGTAGTCCGCACCTTACGAAGATTCCTACTAACTAAAGCGGAAATCAACTCTGATGTTTCCCAAAGTGTATTTCCGCTTTAGTTAGTACGAATCTTCGTAAGGTTCAGACTACCTATAACGGAAATACACTTCGGGTATCTAAAGCGAAAATCAACTCTAAAGTTTCTGAAAGTGTATTTCCGCTTTAGTTAGCACGAATCCAGAAAACCAGTTCGGAAAATCTCACATGAATAAATACATACTATAACGTGAAAGTAAAACATCCTAAAAATTCAGATACTTACATGGCCAAGATGTTAAATATGCATTATTAGCAGCTGTTGATAACCGCAAGATGGTATAACGTTACTTTTAAACCTAAACATAAATGCATACTATAACGTGAAAGTAAAACATCCTAAGAATTCAGATACTTACATGGCCAAGATGTTAAATATGCATTATTAGCAGCTGTTGATAACCGCAAGATGGTATAACGTTACTTTTAAACCTAAACATAAATGCATACTATAACGTGAAAGTAAGACATCCTAAAAATTCAGATACTTACATGGCCAAGATGTTAAATATGCATTATTAGCAGCTGTTGATAACCGCAAGATGGTATAACGTTACTTTTAAACCTAAACAGCTCTACGACCTGATATCAGAAGTTGACTTTATTGCACTTTGGGAGTTGACATTATTTCTCTTTCGAAAAACGAAATAATGTCAATTGACGTTATTTCACTTTTAGGTGGAAAATAGCGTCAATTGACATTATTTCCATTGACGTTAATACACCACACCGTTCAGTTGCAAAAGATTTGCCAGTTAATGGCTTGAGAAGTTTGTGAAGGATTCCACTGTCACCACGGTAAGCCGCTTCCTCTGCCTTCTACGCTTATGCATTGATGTTGTTGCGTTTGTCCCATCTTACGCTTCTTTGCACGTCTTTCAGCTCTAAGTTGATCTTTGACTGCGTCGTCGGTAGCTGAGTTAATATGTTCTTTAATTCTCCTTGTGTGCCAGAATTATAGGCCATGTAGAGTCACTAATGAATGGCCTTCTAACACGCTCTAATCTGCCCGCAAAAGTGTCACCGCACGAAACAAATGATTCCTTAGCAACTTTCCATCTATCATCAATTGTAGGAGTCTCATAAGGTGGTGGAGCATTAGCTCTTTCGTGCAAGGTGGTGGAATAAGCACGTCTTATAGATGGATCTTTAAGCTTTTGCACGTTGAAACGTGGCAATATTCTTGCATTTTGAGGGCGATGAATCGCTGCCGTTCGTATGCCCACTTTTGCGACAACAAGTTTGTGATCGCTGCCAATATCAGCACCCCGCTTCGACCTGACATCTAAAAGACAGTTTAATAAACGATGTGCGTCCTATTTTGAAGAGTTTGTGAATCCAACAACTAACGTCCCCATATAAGAAGCCCAAATCGATGGCGTTATTAATGATCATGGCCACCCCACACACCTTCCGACAGTAGACGAAGTTGATCTCGCCTTGCCGTCACTCATACCAAATAAAGCGCCGGGCGCTGACGAGATTCCAGCGAAGTTACTAAAAGCCGGTGGAACGGGTCTATTAAATGCCATACACCAACTAAATGTGCGTGATCCCAGACGAATGACGCAGGAGTATCATCTGTCCAATTCACAAAAATGGAGGTAAATTGCGCTGTGGGAATTACAGGGGCATTTCAGTAGTCTGTGCGCCTTCAAAATATTGACGAAAATTCTGGAGAAAAGAATAAAACCGTACGCCGAACGAATCATTGGCGAGTATCAATGCGGTTTCAGAACTGATCGCTCCTCAACCTATCAGTTTTAACGGTTAAGCTAATCCTGCAAAAGTGCTGGGAGTAAAACCTTGACGTGTACCGAATCTTTGTCGACTTTAAACAAGCATGCGACAGTATCAATCGTGGTGTACTATGCATCATCGTGCTGTTATTTGGTATACCTGGTATACTATACAGGTCAGGATTCTGAACAGGTTGACTGATTCTTTCCAAACACGTACTGGTTAGAAGCAGGGCGATGGAATGGCGCTGACGCTCTTCAACCTAGCACGGGAATACGCTATTCGAGTAATGGATACAAACACAAGCGGAACGCTACTCATCAAGTCGATACTATTGATAGCGTACGCAGACGACATCAACATCATGTCCCCAAAAACTGACCGACGCACAATAACTTCTGCATACTCTTGATATCACTGCACAAAAAGTTGGACTACGCATCAACGAGGACAAAACAGAAGTACTGGTACAATCAAGAACCAGAACGTCAGCACAATCGCACTTCAACGTATGGACCTTAGCATCGAATTCGTAGAGGACTTCACATACCTGTGAAGCAAGCAACCTGTCAAAGGACGCCAACGAAACTGACGAAATCAAGCGAAGGATACAGCTAGCAAATAAGACTTTCCTCTCGGTCCTCCCCATAATGAAATCGAAACATGTGCACAGAGACACGGAGCTCCGCGTATGCAAAACCATCCTTCGACCAGTGCTTTGCTATGGCTGCGAAACATGGACCCTAACTCAAGCCTCCGAAAATATGCTAAACATATCCAAATGGAGAGTCTTTCGTCGAATATTCGGATCAGGTTACGATCGAGATTGATGGTGCACCATGTACAACCATGAGTTGTTTGAAATGTACGATGAGCTGGAAGATTCGAAAATTGTCAAACTGCAACGACTTCAATGGGCAGGTCATGTACAACAAATGAACGTGGTTCACATGCCTAAACAAGTAATGAACAGACGACGAGCCGACGGAGCGGGACTGCGAGGAAGACCGAGAGCTCGTTGGGAGAGCTCAGTATATAGTATGCTGACGCCGAGCAGATTGGAATACGCAGTCACATGACCGAGATAATTGGAGGACATCGGTCCTGGCGGTCAGAGCCCGGCGTTGAGCTGTTGCGCCACAATGATAATGATGTTGACCGAAAATCAAGTGAATGAATTTACGGGACTCTGACATAAGATTCGAAAAGGCAGTGAAAGGCGAAACAGGGCAAGCTAGAAATTATGGCAAGTGGCCATGGAGTAGGCATATGACATTTTTGAATGGGACGTTTCAACATCTCCCCCAGGTAGCAACGTTTGACAAGCGAAAACAATTAAGCATGAAACGGCCTCATCACCCACCATTTCGGCGGAGCAGGGGACACAAAATAGTGATGACTCTACCCAACTCCCAGCAGCTCCTGAAATGCCCCCTCCACCTACACCGAAAACAAAAGAAGTGTGATGCTAGCAAAGATGAGTCGGTGGTTGATAAAGTAATAAATTTTATCCAAAACAAGATCTCCCAAAAACAACAACTTGATGTTTTTGATGATTTATTTTTCAACTACGCTGCTACCGGACCGCTGGCTGATACGAAAATATCGTTCTATATGACGTCTTCATATTGCAGACCGTCGCGACAACCGCTGTATCGTTTCCCGCCGCGACAGACCGCTTTCTATCTGGCCAAGTTTTAAGGTTTAATTTGACAAAAGCCCGTCGTGTTTTTCTGAATATTAATTAATTTTGGAAAACTGTATCTTGAAAACTGTGATAGAAAGGTCTCAATTTTTCCCAAATTTTTTTGACTTTAAAAAAGCACTAACATCGAAAAAAAAATAAATAAAAAAAAAACATTTTAAAAAATCGATTTTTTTAAGGATTTTAAGGACTTTCGTTCCTCTGCCGTGACCGAAAACAGAAAGGATTCATAATACTATGAGACCACAACCATACTCGTACAACATATCAGAAAATCAGTACTACCCCATTTGCTGCGACGTAACGCCCCTTTCAGACGACCATTGGGCCATTGGTAAACAGTATCGTAATCTTTTCTCTTCAAAGTTCAAAATATCCGAGTTCCAAAGTAAACAACTAATCTATCATTTAGTAATTTAAAAGATACCAGGAATCCGATAAGTGAGAACCATAGAATTCAGCCGAAAAAGTACGAGTTAGGTATTCTAATATTTAACAGTAATAAGGCATTTAATTAAATCCGCCATTACGAAAAGTTTCCACAAAACTTAATGGCATTATATTTCTATAGCTACCACATTGAATAAATATATTTTCGCCATCTTCAATAAGTTATCTTTATTGTTTCCATGAACAATTAGTATTGTTGGTGTTTTGTGCTTCATCTAGGCGAAAAGGATGTTTGCCGTCTAATAAATTTGCTGGAGATGCCCGGAATTATACAACACTTTGGCCGTAAGCTTTCTGAATTATTTGCACGATATTTTCCTATTGCTGATGTTCTTTTGATTACAACAATATACGAGTACAAGGTTTTCTTGGTTTTGGCTGTTGCCTCTTGTTTTGACGATGATGATGACGATGGTGCGATGTTTGCTCCGTTTACGAGATAAGGAACTCGCCAGTTAATTGCCATAGTTCCGAAATAATTAGACAATATAAATTCACAATTATATTTGAACATTTCGGCAATTAGATTTGAAAATGTTGAGGGTCGAATTTGGAAGAGTGATTGAGCTCGTATTTTGTATCTTTTGTATAAATGAAATCTTGTTGGAGTGGATTGTTTTCTGTACCTTGTTAGCATTAGGTTTGAATGAAAACAGGTGGGAATCTGAAACGTATGCTCAAAAGATACACTTTCTGCAAACCCCAAATAAAAACGCAAATTATATCGCCATTGACAGAATTAATATGGCGATAACAAATCAAAACTCCCAATTCACTAATATTTTTGCTATAAAGTAGTTACTCGTACAATGATAATATACAACGGCAATGGTATATTTACAGTGCAGTATACCTGTGTCATGCCAATGAGTACGCAGATTTTGTTAATGGTAATAAAAATATGTACATGGAATGTGTATCGACTCAAAGATATGCATAACTGGTTTTAGCTTGGTTTCAGAGTAATTATGAACAGCATTAGAAGACATGGATAAGACTTGGCTGAATTCAATTGGAGTGACCCAGTTTTTAATAAAATATGAGTAACTTAAATATTAGTTTGGTGTACAAGAAGTCGATAGCCGTGATCGTCTAGTGGTTAGGACCCTACGTTGTGGCCGTAGTAACCCAGGTTCGAATCCTGGTCACGGCAGACTTCACTTTTTTGTATTGTATATATTGTATATCATTTTATTATTTAAAACGTATTTTTTATGATAGAAGTATTGTTCAGCGTAGTGCACTGTAACCGAACTTCCAAAACCACACTGCGTAATATTTTAAAGAAAACTGAAGCATTGTGGTTATTGTTGTCCTCGTGAAAACTTGCGCTCATGATGTTGCTCGGGCACTCACTCTCTCCAATAATGCTGCCGTTGTTGGTTTCCTTTGTCACCTATTTTTTTTATATTTTTTTTTAGCAATAACCAAATCAAAACGATGGGAATATGATAGGCACTTCATTACGACACTCAGTAGTGACAAGCGATGATGCGTGCTGGATATAGCTAACTCGGCTATCGGTAGTGTGCGTGGGATCATATTCTCGCCAACTGATCGGCCTCCTCCTTCCCCTCTATACTCCTATGGCCTGGAACCCACAGAAGAAAAACTCTGAAGAGTTCTGCCAGTCCAGCTAACTTCCTGTGGTATTGTTATACTACTCACTACCGATTTTGGATCGAACTGGGTGAACTTACATTGTATTGCGCCAATTTTCCACTTACTCGGAAAACAGGTGATGGTTTTCATTCCAATGGTGTAAACATTACACAAGCTCACACAACAGAGGATTCCAAGTAATATGGCATAACCACAGCCATGTTCTTTTTCTAGTTCGCCGAGCTGAATTCACGCAGCACGGTTTTGCCAAGTTCGCCCAGGATACAAGTGAAAAATAGAAAAAAAAAAAGAAAACAAAAATTGGATAGTTTTAAAATTTAGCACAATTGTTGGGAACAGTCCCCTGCAAATTCACTCAAAAGTCTCCGATGATACAAGGTCCGGAAGTATAGGAGAGAGGGGACCAAAAGTCTTTTTTTTTTTAGTTTTCTAAAAAGACAAAAGACCTTTTCTATAGTCTTCCCCGCGGGCGCCCCCTGGTAACGGCAGTGTGCCCAACCGCTCACGGCCAAGTCTAAGACACTTTGGAGAAAGGCAGATGGCTGTAGAATTGAATGGCTGATCAACACCGAAGCGTCTCAGGTTTGGTAGGATGGAATGATTTGAGTAGTTGGACCTGCAACATAGTTGTGTGAACTCCAACACGTTTATTAAACCATCTGAAGCAGCTATCTCCGAGGTCATCCCCTGATTGGAGTTAAGAGATGTGCTCACAACTCGTCCTTGTAAAAACCACTCCACGTCAAGAAACCTGGAACAAAAGCCTCGGATTCGACGGATCAACAACGACGACCACGCAAACGTTTAACAGATTATTCTTTCGGATCCTGGAATGTACGCACCGTGAGCAAACCGGGGGCCGAGAAGGCCCTCCTTCAACAAGACGAAAAGTACAAACTGAGCATTACTGCAGTTCAGGAAACAAATTGGTTTGGCAGCGAGATGAATGACAAGAAATCGCACGAAATTTTTACAAGTGGCAAACCATCGGGCCACAAGTAGTTTGGAGTAGCATTTATGGTGAGCAATCACCTCAAGCCGCGCATTATTGACTTCAAACCAATAAATGGCCGACTGTGTGCACGCCCTAACTGAAGCTAAAGAAGACCCTGTAAAAGCTGAGTTCTACGCCCGACTTGAAACTCTCTTCGACTCACTTCCAACAAACGACGTCAAACTGCAGTTGGGAGAAAGACTATCGGTTTTGCTACACAACATTGGCAACACAGGCGTTCATGGGTTCTGGGAAGAATTCAAGGGTACCATCAGAGATTTTGCAGAGAAGTTCGTGGGATATAAAGCCCGGCGAACGAGAAATTACTGCTTCGACGAAGAATCCAAAAATTCACTTGACGCGATAAACGGGGCCTATAGGCAATGGATTTAAAGAGGAACCAGAACCAAAACCAAATGTTTGACTACCGGCGTTTCGGGTTCAAATCCCGTCCACGACGATGTTCGTGGCCATGGATGTGCAGGAGGTGTATGCTGGCAACTGCATTCTCCGAAACCAGATTATGCCAACGAAACGTCAACTGGGCCACATGGAACAGTTGACGCGCTATGCCCCACAAGGGGTTAGGGCAATTGAGTAGAACCAAAAGAGAAAAATATGACGAGCTACTGCGAATAGAATAACTAGATGTAAGAAACGTAAATACTTTAGTTAATAGGAACACCAGAAAAGCGTACAAACAAGTAAACACAATTAAAAATGGCTACCAACCCAGGGCTAGCCTCTGTAAAGACAAGGATGGAAACATCATCAGCGACACCGATAGCATTAACAAACGATGGGCCTCTTATTTGGACGAGCTTCTGAACCTACCATCTAGCATCCCCACACAAGAAGCTCTCGACGATATTGTTGATCTAGGCCCCCCCCCATACAATCCCCGACAGAAGAGGATGTTGACGTGGTGTTGCGTTCGCTTAAATGAAATAAAGCGCCGGGCGCTGACGAGATTCCAGCTGAACTGCTAAATTTCGGTGGAACGGGTCTCGCTAATGCCATGCATCAATAACTCCTGCGAGTATGGTAGGATGAAGTGATCCCAGACGATTGGCGCAGAAGCATCATCTGTCCAATTCACAAAAAGGGAGATGAACTGCGATGTGCGAATTATAGGGGCATATCACTAGTCAGTACGTCCTATAAAATATTGTCGAAAATTCTGGAAAATAAAATAAAACCGTACGCAGAACGTATCATTGGCGAATATCAAAGCGGTTTCAGACCTGATCGCTATACAACCGACCAGCACTTTACGGTGCAACTGATACTCCAGAGGTGCTGAGAATACAACGTAGACGTATACCATATCTTTGTCGACTTCAAGCAGGCATACGACAATATCGATCGTGGAGTACTGTACAAAATCATGCTGCAATTTGGTATACCGGCCAAATTAGTGCGACTGACAAAGATGACGATAACCAACTCCGTCTCACAAGTCAGGATCCAGAATAGACTTACTGATCAATTTGAAACATGCACCGGTCTGAAACAGGGCGATGGACTGGCACCGAAGCTCTTCAACCTAGTACGGGAATACGCTATTCGGGCTATGAATATGGACAACAGCAAGACGCTACTAATCAAGTAGACACAATTAGCAGCGTACGTCGACGACATCAACTCATGTCCTGAAGACTGGCCGACGCAGAAGAACTTCTGCATACGCTCGATGCCGCTGCAAGAGAAGTTGGACTACGTATTAACGAGGGTAAAACTAAAATAATGATGCAATCGACGACAAGGCCACCTGCACAACCAAGCATCAATATGGCCCCCCACATCGAGTTCTTGAACAACTTCATATACCTGGGTTGCAACTTGTCAAGGGACGCCAACGAAACTGATGAAATCAAGCGACAGATACAGTTAGCTAATAAGACTTTTTTCTCGGTTCTCGCTGTTTGCGATCGAGGTGGATGTCGCATCCGGTACAACCATGAGTTGTATGAACTGTGCGATGAGCTGGAAATTTCGAAAATCGTCAAACTACAACGACTTTAATTTGCAGGACATGTACAACGAATGGACGATGACCGCATGCCAAAGAGAGTAATGAATGCAGAACGAGGTGACGGAGCGAGACTGCAAAGACGACCGCAGTTACTAGGCTTCCAAAATTGTAGGACGCGGTCACGTGACCGACATAATTGGATGACAACTATCCAAGGCTGAATCAAAGCACATAAAATTCCCTACAAAATGATATAATATCATTGCGACCGGTAGCGCAATGTGTTGAGGCATCAGTCTCATGTTTGACTACCGGCGTTTCGGGTTCGAATCCCGTCCACGACGATGTCCGTGGCCATGGATGTGCAGGAGGTGCATGCTGGCAACTGCATTCTCCGAAACCAATTTATGCCAACGAAACGTCAACTGGGCCACATGGAACAGTTGACGCGCTATGCCCCACAAGGGGTTAGGGCAATTGAGTATAAAATGGTTTATTATACTCTAGGCCAGGGGTTGGCAAACTTTTTCTGGAAAGGGAGATAATATTGAAATATCAGGTTCAGCGGGCCGGATGGCAAACCCGATATGTATTTGTTTACTGGAGTAGTTAACGTATTACCAATAGGAATCTGATGAAAACTGTTGAGTTATTTAGTCAAGTTGAATTTGAAAAAGAAGAGATGAATGTAATGAATAAAACAATAAAAGGCCAAAGTTATACATACTGCTTCTAATCGTACGAAACCACTAAGCTTGGAGAAATTAAATAGATGGAATTTGAGAATAAAAAAATATTTGTGCAGTTGGGAGGCTTGAACCTCAAACGACCGTGTTTCGAGTATAAAAAAATGCTCGGTACATTGCCGAGCTAAACTACAGACGCATACTAAGTTGTTGTGCGGAATAAAACCAAGTGTCACAAAAATTTCAGTATCAGTAATGTTTGCCGATTAGTCATTCGTCAACAAAAAGGCTTGTAAGTCTTTCGCTGGAACCATCTTGATCACAACAGTGTTCACACATTTACACAGAAGGAGTAGTAATCTCCAAGGTCGTACCTGATAGGTATCTGAATAATATTATTAATAATATCAAATCAATTTAGCCTATGCAGGTGGTGTCAATTCTCAGATCTTTCGATTACAATTACATCTGGAAATTCAGTCCACTATTGTCATTTATTACACGATTATGACCTGATTCTATTAGGGCCTCAAAAAAGTTTCCTTCCGGTAAAAGTTTGAGGGTGAGCCCCACGTAGCCAGTTAATGCACAACCTCATTTCAATCAGTGGGAACTTTCGTTTCACTGTGTGTTTAGTCAAAAGTTGAGATGAGAACCATTGAGTGGTACGTGTTTGTGGTCTGAACGGCTGAATCCATCAGACGATGATGTCACTTATAAGTATTCTGCGATCACACCACCATGGCACTAATGGCTTCTTTGTCAAAACAAGGGTATAAAAAATTCTTTAAATCACAATGTGTTGGGCAACCTAATCAGAAAGCGTTCATAAAGAAATTGCTAATCGATTGTAGAGTTGTTCTTGATATTCGTGGATTAACGCGGACCGAAAATAAAACACGTCAGCCATGGTTGAGTTGTTAACAGAGAAGGAAGTTTATTCATAAACGTATTAAGTTGATTGCATATCATTTGACATATGTAAATGTTAAGGTTCGTTCATACTAACAACACTCCCTCTGAACGAAGATTTCATTTAATTATAAAATTCAACCCTTTTTCTGTCTTTTCATATTGTGGAACAATTTAGGCAATGCCAGGGAGAAAACCACAGAAAACCCTTAGAAAATTATTTACAATAAATTCAAAAGTATAATTTCTATTTTCTGATTCAATAATTAAATTCATTCAAAATATTCTATGCTTGCTTTGTAAATTTTTTGCCATTAATAAAGAAATTAAATTAAGCCAAATTTTCTTGTGAAATATTCTAACTTTGCTTTAGGTAGGCCCTTAGTTAGTGCGTCGGCAATCATCTCCGTTGTTGGTATATGGTGCAATTTGATATCTCCTTGTTCGATTCTCTGGTGCAAAAATTGTAGTTTGATATCAACGTGTTTTGTAGCATCGTAGTACGCATTGTTGTTCGCTTTATCCATTGCACCTTCGTTGTCGCAATTCAGTATGACGAGTTTGGGTGATGATGGCAATACTTCCTGTTGTAGTTGTTTCAACCAGATCGATTCCTTAGCTGCTCCAACCATAGCTACGTACTCAGATTCAGCAGTCGACAACGTAACGCGTTTTTGTAATTTGCATCTCCAAGAAATAGCGGCCTTTTGGAATAGAAAAACATATTCAGTAGTTGTTTGTCTTGTATCGAAAATACCTGCATAATCTGCATCACAAAAGCCCTCAATATCATTCAAATCGTGCCTGAAAACGAGTTTCTTGTCTGCAGTTCCTTTCAGGTATCGCATGACTCGTTTGACAGCAGCCCAATGTTCAATTCCTGGGTTTGCCCCAAACCGACTCAACAGGTTCACAGCATAGGAGATGTCCGGACGTGTAATTTGGGCAGCATACAACAGACTTCCCACTGCTTCCATGTGTGGTTTTTTTTAGACATGTCTTCGACATCCTTCGGATCGTTTGGACATTGACTTTTCGTAAACTTCTGGTTCGGATCAATGGGGGTTGAGATTGGGTTGCAGTCAATCATCCCAAAACGTTTCAAAACATAATTGATGTAGTGCTCTTGGTCGGTTGCAATAGTTTTCTCCTTCCAATTCCGAGTAATTCGCATGCCCAATACAGAATGAGCATCGCCTAAGTCTTTCATTTGGAATATGCTACTTAGACTTTGCTTTAATTTTCGTTCAAGTGCTTTATCATTACTAAAAATTAGCAAATCATCGACATAAATGCTAACGATGAGTAGCTTCGATTGATCATTCAAGACATATACGCATTAATCAACGTGGCTTCGCTTTAATCCGAATTTCAATAGTTTTTCATTGAGAGTTCGATTCCAAACACGACTCGATTGTTTGAGTCCGTATAGCGCTTTCTTCAATTTACACACCCTCTCCGTTCCATCTTCGAAACCCTTTGGCTGGCGAATGTAAATTTCTTCAAGTAGCTCACCGTTCAGGAAAGCTGTCACTGCGTCCATCTGTTGTACGCGCAAATTCAATTTCACTGCTAACGCGAGCAAATAACGAATAGATGTGTATCGCACAACGGGTGCAAAAGTTTCTTGATAGTCTAATCCTGGGACTTGTGAGAACCCTCTCGCAACAACACGCGCTTTATACTTCTCTATGTTACCATGGGCATCAAGCTTTGTTTTGAAAACCCATTTCGTGCTGATAAACCGCTTTCCTTCAGGTAGTTCAACCAAGTGCCAAGTTCCGTTCTCATTGAGGGCATCAATTTCACGTTTCATCGCAACTTTCCAGTTATCGGCTTCAGGACTGGACATTGCCTCTTCGTACGTAGTGGGCTCCACAAAATGGTTAAAAGCACTAAAACTATATTTGGGTGGCAAATAATTTGGTTTTGGCAAACCTTCTTGCCTAATGGAGTGTCGTACTTCTTCCAAAACGTCAGTACTTTCTTCTGGGTAAAATGTTGCGTCATGGAACTCGTCGTCGTATACATCGGCTTCTGACTGACGACCTTGTAATTCTGGCTGGTTTCGTTGTTCAATTGCGCTGGTCGTGGACTGTCATCAAGATCAATTGTTGGAACTGAACTATCTACAAATTCAATTTCAGGAACGCCTTTTCCAATCGATGATTCACTGTTGCAACTTGCGTCATCCACTTTCGTTCCACATGTTTCGTTCGCAATCACATATGTTTCAGCGAGTAATTCGACTGATCCGGGAAAGGAATTTGTTTCACGAGGCACGTTCTCAGTTGCCTCCTTTTTATTTTCGAATACAACGACATCCCGACTGGTTACAATTTTCATGGACTTCGAATCAAAGAGTCGATACGCTTTTGATTCACTGCTGTATCCCAACAAAATACACTACAACGACTTCTGATCCAGCTTCTTCCGTTTCTGTTTTGGGATATGTACAACCGCCTTGCATCCAAACACCTTCAAATGATGCAATGTTTGCCTCTTTCCCGACCATATTTCTTCTGGTGGTTTTTCGTTACCTCTGCATGGAATCAAATTTAGAAAGTATCCTGCTGTAACTGAGGCTTCAGCCCAAAACTTCTTACTCAAACCTGCGTCGGTGAGCATACAGCGTACTTTTTCAATAATACTGCGATTTATTCGCTCAGCTACACCTCCCTGTTCTGGCGTGTAGGGCGCTGTTTTCTCGTGCTTTATTCCATGCTTCGTTAGGAAGAGGTCGAACTCACGATTGCAGTATTCACCACCGTTGTCCGTACGAAGGACTTTGATCTTCCTTGAGCACTGATTTTCCACGGCTGCTTTGAATTTCATGAATTCTTTGAAAACGTCCGATTTATTTTTAAGCGGCACGACGAAAACTTTCCTGCTGTAATCATCAACGAATGTAGCGAAGAAACGCGAACCCGAGTAGGAATTCTCTTCTAGCGGCCCGCAAACGTCCCAATGGATTAGATCGAGTAAATTATTCGCTCTTTTACCCGGTTCCTTGAATAGCAAACGCGATTGCTTGCCTTTTACACAAACGACGCACTTATTGTATGCTTTCGACGAGAGTTTAAGTCCATCTGACGATTTTTGCACTTTTACTAAATTATCATCGCAGGTGTGCCCAAGCCTACGATGCCACAATTCACGACTGTCAATTCCTAGCATCGCCATATCACCGTCTAAATTATATCATTGTTAATGGTTTCACAATTTACACGATAGAGTCCATTGACCATTGTTGCCGTACCGATCATGTCATTATTACCATTATAAATTTCACATTTTGTTCCCTCAAAAACGATTTTGTTCCCATTCGATGCCATCTGGCTTACAGAAATCAGATTTGCACACAAATTGGGAGCACAAGTGACATTTCTCAATGTAGCCCTTGTTGTGCTTTTCCCATTATCCAACAAAAACTCTAAATCGCCGGAACATGTTGTTTTTAGCTTGGAATTGTTAGCAACAGTAACGTGTTTGTTAGAAACTGATTTGTTTACTAACAACGAATCATTCGACGTCATGTGCGAAGTCGCACCGCTATCAATGTACCATTCCATTGAATTAGGACCATTCACAAGCAAAGAAGCGAACAAAACATTGCCGTTTTCATTTTTGGACTTATCTTTAGCCTTCAGCTTCTTTTTAGGACAAAATTTGGCATAATGCCCGACTTGTTTGCATTTATGACACGTAAATTTTTTGTTATTATTTTTCGTCAACATGGCACTTTCTGATGATTTCGGATCCAAACGCGATTCTTGTAACAACGTTGTTTTGACGTATTCGATCGTTAGCCTTTTCTGTGTGTTTTCGATTGTCATTACGAAAGTGTCGAATTCCTTCGGGAGTCCCGCCAACATAATGGATGCAACCACCTCGTCATCAAGAACTAAACCAGCGTTTTTTACTCGCGATGAAAGTGACAGCATTTCCGCGACATAACTCTCCATACTGTCAAAATCGCTGAGACTAGTATGAGCGAATTGTTTTAAAAGCGCCACTCTTCGACTAAGCCCTGTTTCGCTGAGACTCCTCTCCAATGCATCCCAGGCATTTTTCGCCGTTTCGATACCATCTACATATATGAGGAAATACGGACGCATCGATGAATAAAATAATTTCAGACAACGTTTTCAAATCATTTTCTTTATCTTTCTCCGAAGCCGATGATTCCAAGTGCGTTGGCGTGTAGTTCCAGAGTCCCTTAATAACCAAGTAACTTTTCATGTTTCGCTTCCATACGCTGAAATTATCGCGTCCCCGCAATTTCTCGAAAGTAATTGTGTATGACATTTTTTCTGAGAGGTTAAGCACAAAAAGGCGAGTGCAATTTACTTCACTTGCACCAACTTCTAACGATTTTCTTCACACGTTGATCGCGCCGATATTTGAAATAAACCCGAAAAAATGCAAACTTCGCTTTTCTGTTAAACTCAAGTAAAACGTTTTAACGATTTAATTTCCACGGATTACTGGGCCCATAACCTGATATTTGTGGATTAACGCGGACCGAAAATAAAACACGTCAGCCATGGTTGAGTTGTTAACAGAGAAGGAAGTTTATTCATAAACGTATTAAGTTGATTGCATATCATTTGACATATGTAAATGTTAAGGTTCGTTCATACTAACAACAGTTCTGTCTTATGAAGGTATACAATGAATGACTCGGTGACTCTGATTGGTAATTCGTTAACCATATCTACTACGTCCCTAAGCCAGTGACGAAATCGATACGTGTTTTCATGTCTAGTGATTAAATGACCGCATCGATTTCGTTCATTCAAAATGAGAGACGTTTCTGTGGGAAGGGACTAGATATAACATATAGTGTGATAGATTATAAGTAATGTAACCGTAAGATATAGTGAATAATAAAACAGTTACAATGATGCAATCGTTACTTATTTATCGAAATAATTGCTAAATTAACCATGCGATTTTTGTCGCACATGCATTGCTATAAAAAAATGGGATCGCTGTTTCAATTCTTGTTTTCAACATTAAACGTTACGTTTTTTTTTTAAACCTTGATCAATTCGCTTGACGAAATAGCCGTTTTTATTATTTTATTCAAGAAAGAAAAAACAAACAGAGACTTTGTTTTGTTGTTGAATCGAGGAAAACGATACGAGTTTACAGTCACCTAGTCACTAGAAGCATGTATCACGACCTAGTACCCAATACCTAGTAATTTAGTTGATATTGAAAGACCTCTAGGTTAAAGGGTTGCCACGATTAGCCACAGCACATATAGAAGGAAATAAGCTGTCAGTCTCCATGTCCTCCTAAAGAGATTGCTACACGCTCGCAAGATTCGTGTGACTGTGCTGATTAGGTACGTGACACTAATTTAAATTCAATTCAAACCAATTATGTCGTTAACTTATACAGAAGTTATTTTAATACGATATTAAATTAAACTCTTTCTTAATTGGTTCATGTTAAAAATAATATTTACTCGCGGGTCGGATAAAAGTCATAGGCGGGCCGGATTTGGCCCGCGAGCCGGAGTTTGCTGACCCCTGCTCTAGGCGATGAAATATTATATGGTATATTGATTTAAGCACAAGGGAAAACCGCACGATAATTCCCGACTGAATACTGTTAGCGACATCAAAATTTGGTAAATCATTATTACTAGCATCTAGTTATTGTGTATAGGAAAAAGGAACGATCCGATGAAAGGTACGCCTACCTCCTAGCAAATATTATTTTTACAGATTTGCCAATAACTCAGCAGCGAATAAAATAGTTGGGACGCTAAGCGACATAAATGGACGCCACCTTGCAAAATATGATAGAGAAATGCCGTTTGGTATTATTGTTGGTGGTCCCCATACATTCATTTTAAGAGATGGAGCCATCTTGGACCCCGCGGCAGAGCGGCTGTGTAGGCGAAAAACCGAAAAATTTGAGCCCTTTATTTTAATATTCTCTTCATAATTTGTAAACGGTGCTCGGATCGAAAATCTTAATGGATTTAAATTAAAGAGCGTCAAATTCTACATCCAATGCATTGCTCCTAGTTGGAATTCGGTTTAGTAGTATAGTCAAAACCGATAGTCGAAAAACGTCACATTTGACGCTTTGGAGGTAAATCACACTATTTTGTTTTTCAAGTTCACATATCTATGAAACCGATGCTACAAATGGAAAAACTCATTAAACAAAAGTTAAAGACATTTCAATTTCAAGTTTAACTAGCCCAATACTTTTCAAATCCGCCCGTTTTTAGTGTAGTTGTGAGCGAAAATGCAGAAATGGTTATTTAGCGATTTGCGCCTTAATAGCAATATCTCGATAAAGTTTTTGTTTAGCCTCAATTCGTAGATATTTTAAAAGTTTTGCTAAAAAAAAGGTTTTTATTTTAAACTTATTTAATAATGGCATAAAAGCCTTTAATTTTTAACTTAACAAAAAGGCTCATTTAACTAATTAAACAATCTGGAAAAATGTGAATATTTTTTGAACTAGTGGTCGTATGGAATTGCGATTGATTTCATTCGACTCAAAATGACCAAATACATTAGGAACCAACCTAAAGTGTCTAATAAGTTGCTTGAACTTTGAAATTATGGATGAAATTAAATCATTTAATTAACTAATTATTTAATTAATTAAATTAATCTAACAAAAAAACCTAGCAAAACTTTTATAAGCAAAGTTAAAATATCTACGAATTGAGGCTAAACCAAAACTTTTAGCTGTTATATTTATCGAGATAAAGCTATTAAGGCTCAAATCGCTAAAAAACCATTTCTGCATTTTCTCTCACAACTACACTAGAAACTACCCGATTTGAAAAGTATTGGGCTAGTTAAACTTGAAATAGAAATGTCTTTAACTTTTGTCTAATGAGTTTTTCCATTTGTGCCATCGGTTTCAGAGATATGTGAGCTTGAAAAGCAAAATAGTGTGATTTTCCTCCAAAGCCTCAAATGTGACGTTTTTCGACTATCGGCTTTGACTATACTACTAAACCAAATTCCAACTTTGAGCAATGCATTGGATGTAGAATTTGACTTTCTTTAATTTAAATCCTATTAAGTTTTTCGATCCGAGGCACCGTTTACAAATTATGAGGAGAAAATTAAAAAAAGAGCTCAAATTTTTCGGTTTTTCGCCTGCACAGCCGCTCTGCCGCGGGGTCCAAGATGGCTCCATCTCTTAAAATGAATGTATGGGGACCACCAACAATAATACCAAACGGCATTTCTCTATCATATTTTGCAAGGTCAAATCGCTTAGCGCCCCACTAAAAGCGGGTAAATCCAATTTGAGTGGATGAGTGCCTATGACCTTAGTGCCTATGACCTTAGTGCCTTATGACCTATGACTTTACTCCTCGGTAAAAATTAGTTCAATTGGATGAGAACCATGGCTGCCTCGCATACAAAGCGCCCCAAACTACCCAAGTTTTTCTGATTCTTTCAGTTTTGACATCTAACTAAAAAAAAAAAAAAATATTAAGCTTTGAAATTTGACAAAATTGATGAAAACAATGCTCTGAGTACATGTTCAAAAGTTCTCGTTGATAGGGGAGGGTCAGGAAGTGTCGGACAGTGGGGTCAAAAGTCATTTCTTCAAGTTTACCTCGAATATTTCGGTTAAAATCAAACAAAAAATATGAGCACATATTCAGAAGATTGTTCTTATTACTTGAGTCAAGTTTCAAAACTACACGATTTTTTTCTTTCCCAGCCTTTCCGGGCTTCCTAGCCTGGACTAAGTGAGCATTTTTGTGGTTTCGGTCGACGGAGACATTGAGGACCGATTCAAATCACGGAAAATAGTTTTTCATAGATCCGACCAATTTGGTTGTCTGACGTTCCTGACAATTTGAAACGGTCTGCACTGTATCAGCCGCGCACGTTAAATGGTTGCGCAGAATTTTTCACGGTAGGGTTACTTTATTGGGTAATCCGGGGCGGTTATTATTACCTCTACGAACAGATTCGTCAAATTCGCAGATAGGCTTTTATCCCCGATCAACCGTGTACAATACCATACGACCATTAGTTCAGAAGATATTCACATTTTTCCTGATTTTTTTATTTATTAATTAAGCTTTTTATTAAATAAGTTGAAAATAAAAGGCTTTTATGCCACTTTTAAGTTGATCCCTAATGTGGTGATTTGATATTAGTTCTTTTGATTCCGACAGTAGAAAAATAAAATAAAGTAAAATACTTTGTTTCCGTTATACTGTCGGTGTTTTATTTTTCACGATTTCAAACACGTGTTTCGGATGCAACATGCACCCTTCTTCAGTGCTCGTTATACATTTCACGGATGCGATAAGGTATATTAACTTTATCATGAAGCTTGCAACGCACAGAAGAAAGCATCTCCGACCATAGAAACTATATATATTGTTGGTCAGTATGATGAGACGAGTCGATTAAGCTTTGTCCGTCTGTCCGTCTGTCTGTCCGGTGCTATGCAAACTTAAAACTTTTTTATTTCTGAAGATTTCTTTACCAAATTTCACATTATTCAATTCAATTGACTACGAAATCACGTTTCTAAATTTAGCTGAAATCGGCAAATTATTTCATATACCTCTCATAGGAACAGTGAAATCGGATCAAGTTTAACTACTAATTTCAAAGTGGCAAATGCACTATAAGTCATAGTGAAGGTATGATACCCTTCACGCGAAGCGTTTTACAATAAAACGAGCACAGAAGCACTAACGGAAACAAAGTATTTTATTTTATGATTCCTAATGTATTTGGTCATTCTGAGTCGAATGAAAGCAATCGCGATTCCATGCGGTCATAAGTTAAAATAATATTCGCATTTTTTTCCGGATTTTTTTAAAACAGAAATTCAATATTTTCTTCATTGAGGAAACGTCAAAGGTGAAGCGTTGTTTTTAACTTTATTTTCATAAATCATAAAGTTACAATCTTTGTTATGAAATAAACAAATAATAATAGGCAAATACATACATAATACAATACATAAAACGTCGCTATACTAATGACATGCCTCCATCCTCGGAATTTTCATATATGTGCTTTTAGCGGCGAATAAGGAATAACCTGCACCTCTATGGTTACCACACAGAGAACCACATAGAGAGACCTTCCCCCTGCAATTCGACCACTAATGAAAGGCCTTATGACACAAATTGTGGTCTCTCTCTTTTTTGTCTAAAAACAAACTGATTTGAAAAGTATTAAGCACGTTAAATCGGAGATCAAAATATATTCAACTTTTACTTAAGAGGTTTTTCATTTAGAGTATCCGTTACAGAGATATGTGAGCTTGAAAATTGATATAGTGCGATTTTTCCCCAAAGCCTCAAAAAGTTACGTTTTTGGCTATTAATTTTGGTGCATTGGATGCAGAATTTGACGCTTTTTAATTTACATCCCAATAAAATTTTTGTGTCCGAGGCACCGCCCGCAATTCAAGGGTTTTGTAGCACGCGCTTATTTTGGTATCTAAATATTGGCTCCCTGCTCTTCTTGGTACCACTCAGCTGAATAAAAACACCATAATTAAATGCCTTACCCATAATATAAAATAGTATCTTACATGCCAATTCATAAAAAGCCTCCATCTGTCACCTCTCAAAGTAATAGTTTTAATACGAGAAGCTGTACTGTAGATAGCAGTGACGTGCACTCGTAGTAAGCAATTCCAAACTGCTTGACTTACCGAAATAAGCAATTCAATAATAAACTTTGCTTACACCAATACACATATCATCATTTCAGTCAATGTTTTTCTTTAAGCTGAAGAATACATATTATCATTCAAATATTCCTTTACACATTCAAATTCTGATCCGCGCCTTCTTTTCGTTAAAAAACATTCGTTCAATTACTTTAGATAATATTCAAACCTCCCACATTTTGCACACCATAGACACCAAACTTAGAATAGGAAAATGTGCCTAGATCTTTAGATGCATGTACCATGTGTGCATCCAAATACTAGAGACATGTTGATTCCAGAAAGTGGGAATCTTGGATTTCGGTAGTACATTGGGCAACGATTTTTTTTTGTTTTGTTCGCAAATTTATATGAGACAAGTCAAGCACTGGCGCGACTGCTTTTGTGTGTGGGATAAAGCCCAATGATGCTTGTTAATGAAATGTTGCCAATGCAGGGAATGTTTATGGGAATTTGATTTTTCCAGTAGAGCTTTTGTTTTTGTTATGTAATGGATTTTCCGTTGCAATTTAAAAGAGGAAATCAGTGCAATCGGGTGATTTTGATTAAATTGTGATTTGAAGTTTTTTTTACCGTTTGTAGTGATTTAATTGATTTGATTTGTGATAAAAGTGGTAAGTTTTCTTTTCGCATTATGTCGGAGTATTGCTGCGCGACGGATTTCGTACTAAAAGCGGGATTTTCAACTCTTTCCTTTGCTAAGAAAAGAGAAATTATAGAATCGGATAGACCGAAGCCAGATCTTAGTTTAGAGTTTAAATTAAAAAATATTACGCGAAAATTCCATATCGAAACGTATGAAAAGTACATTTGGTTAACGGGAAGCTGTTTGTTAAATAAGTTATTTTGCTGGCCGTGTCTTTTGTTCACGAATGAAAAATCTGTTTGGAATAAAGCTGGATTTAGTGATTTGAATAATTTTACGGGCTCAGCAGCAAAGCATTCAAGTTCCGAAAAACATCTTCAGTCGTTAATTAAATTAGATAATTTTGGTTCTCAGCATATAGAGTTTATGCTTAGTAACCAGGTGGCAATATCTGTTAGTTTGCATAATGAAAAAGTTGAGCGTAATCGTAATATTTTGAAACGTTTAATCGATACTGTAATTTTTTTGGCAAAACAGGAGCTTCCTTTTCGCGGAAATAATGAAGACTCTTCTTCAAATAATCGTGGTAATTTTATCGAAACCGTAAATTTCTTGAGTTTGTACGATCCGATAATTGAGTCCCACATAGATTCTATAAAAGCAAATGCAGCGTTTTCGGGTTTGTCTAATAGAATCCAAAACGATCTTGTTTCCGCTATAGCTAATGTGGTTCGAAATAAAATCAATTTGGAAATAAAGGAGGCTCCATTTGTAGCTGTAATGGTCGACGAAACGCCAGATGTTAGCGGTCGGGAACAATTAACGATGATTTTTAGATATACAATATCAAATGAGATTGAAGAAAGATTTATCGGATTTTTGGATGTAAGCGCTAATCGTACAGCTACAGCAATAAGCTCTCACATTTTAAAACAATTGCAAAATTTTAATATCGATAAGAAATTAATTGCACAATGTTACGATGGCGCAGCAGTAATGAGTTCTCAAATTCGTGGAGTTCAGACTTTAATTCGGGAAAAACATAAATCGGCAATTTTCGTTCCATGTTACGCTCATTCACTAAATCTAGTATTGTCTAAAGCAGTTGAGTTTATTCCGGAAATTAAATTATTTTTCGCGCACATCAATAAAATCGCATCATTTTTTAATACATCCACTAAAAGGTCGGACCTTTTTGCAAATATAGTAAATCGTCGTTTACCATCGGTTTCCAAAACGCGTTGGCATTATCATTCGCGTATTATTAACGTTATATTTGAACATAAGCATGAAATTTGTACAGTTTTTGAGACAATTTCGAATGGTTCTCAACACTGGGATGGCGATTCCTTGACTTTTTCCGATATATACTTACAAAAATTCGCAGAGTCAGATTTTCAATTATATCTGTTAATTTTTTCTGAAATTTTTTCGAAAACTGATATATTATTTAATATTATTCAGAGCAGAGCAGAGTGGTAAACATTTCATATGCAAGCCAAAAAATTATTGAATTTGAAAATTGGCTTGAAAATGACTTCTCTAAAAAGTTTGATAATTTCTATTCGACAGTTACAGCAGAATATCAGCCACCACGTAAGAAATGTTGAAATGCGATAGATCCTTTGCAAAATTTACGGCGGATATTTCGGGAGATTATAGATGTTATTCTCGGGCAAATTCGAGATCGATTCCATTCGTTTAAAGATCTTTCATTTTTAGAGTTGCTTGAACCGAATTATTTTTCTAAATTCAAGTCAAATTTTCCCGATAAAAGTTTTGACTCACTTATTGAATATCACGGTCAATTTTTCGACAGAATAAAGTTGAAAAATGAGCTAAAAGTTATTTATTCTTCAGATGAGTTTAAAAACGCGAATCCTAGTAAAATTCTCGATTATTTTCAAAAACGGCCTTATGTCGCAAACGGTTTTAAGCAAGTTCATATTTTAGCAAAATTATTAACGTCAATTCCAGTCACAGTGGCAACTGCGGAAAGGTCATTTTCAACACTACAGTGCGTTCACACATTTTTGAGAAATCGCCAATCCCAAGAACGACTTTCGGATCTTGCTTTAATTGCGGTTGAAAAGGATCTTCTTATACAAATGCGAAGAGAAAACGATTTTTTTGATAATGTGATTAAAGAGTTTTTACTTAAAAAACGGCGCATAGATTTGGAATACAAATAAATGGCAATGGCGAAAGAATATTTATTTATTTCAAATACCCCTGAATTTTTCTTAGTCTTAATTAACATAATATTTATTTATCATTTTTTTATTAGTAATATTTTATTTATTTATTTTTTTTTGTATTCCGAATATATGTGCCAATATTTTATTTATATCTTTCCTGATTTCTTCTTTAAGGCTTAAAGCCGCTTGGTATAAATGTTTTTGTGACTGTCCATATTCTATTATACAGTCCATTTTTGTTTATGCTAAATTGGTTTTAGGGCGCCCAACTGCTTGACTATGAAAAATTTCCACTGCACGTCACTGGTAGATAGATATATGTATACGAGATAAACTGTCCTACTCTTCGAGATGCTTAACCATTCATGTTAAGACGACATTGCAAATTGCAAACTTGTGTAACGGCTTCGAAATTCAGGGCGGCTGGAACAAATTACGGTCTAATATTTTTTCCTCCTCCACTGTTCCCCTTTCTACAAATCTCAAGAAAATTCCAAAAATGGAATGTACTCAACATTACCTTTCTCACGACACCCCACTTGGCTATACCAGTGGATAAAAAAAAAGACCTTAATTTCGCCTCTGTGTTAAAGTTGGCCAATTACAACACAACGCTTTCTCCAGCGAATTATAGCATTTCTACACATTCTCGCCGAATTATGTGTAGCTTCAGCCGTTCGTAAGATATTCTATGAACAGACGGACAGACAGACATTTGACCGATTTTGTAAGATTTAAGACACAAAACCCTAAAAAATAAATTGTGTGAATAATTATTGTTAAAATCACCGCCCCAACCAATCTTGACCCTTCCAAAGTTGGTTCATTAAATAACTGCAATTCGCACTACGGAAAACAACATGCAAGTAGTACTCACATCTATGCATGAGGCCGGTAGGTGTATTTTTTGTATGGATAGTGTCAAAATGCATAACTTTAAGTCAATGTACTATTATTAAATATCATGTCATTGTAATGAAACTTAAAGATATTATTGCCTATGATGTTGGTTATCATTAGCCATCAATATTTTTGACCTAGGGTGTGCTTGAGGGGTTGGTTGGTTGGTTAGAGTGGCTGTTCCATTCCAGCAGGGAAAGAGAACACAATTAGCGTTAGGTACGCCGTTTTGATGCCACATGCCTCATAAGAGGAATAAACCGTTGATATCAAGAACGTTCTAAGGTATTCGTCCTCAGATCCATCCTGTGGAGTTAACAAAACGTATTATCTCCCCGATACTCTTCGAGGAGATGTCGGATATATCTTGGAAGAAAGCGCTGCCCAATTCTTGATGTCTGATTCTCGCAAGAACCGGGCATTTGCACAAGAAATGGATCAGAGTTTCCTCCTCCTCCTCATTCCTGCAGCTGCGGCAGAACATGTTGTAAGGTATACCCAATCTGGCCGCGTGCACTCCCACCGGCCAGTGCCCCGTCGTAATCGCTGTAACTTTTGCGACATCCGAACGGGCTCTCTTCAGAAGGGCATTAGATTTACGTGCATCATATGATGGCCATAATTTCTTAGACGTGCCACACGTTGTCAGTGCGCCCCATCTTCCACTAGCCTGTGTCATGAAAGGTGTATGATGCTAGGATTACACGATTGACGATTCGCGTCAATATTTACGCTTTTTTGATGTTCAATCGAAATCAATCGTGTAAAGGCACAATTTTTTTACGTCAATCTACGCCAATTTGGTTGACGACTAGATTGTCCCTAATTTCCGTCAACTAAAATTTACGCGATTACACAATCATGTAAACGAACCTTTTAGGCACAATTTTTTTACGTCAATCTACGCCAATTGGGCTGACCACTAGATTGTCCCCAATTTCCGTCAACCAAAATTTACGCGTTTACATCCATCATGTAAACGGACCTTTTTGAAGCACAAGTGTCAATCGACAGATCAATTGCGTCAACCAGTGGTTGACGTCTCGAGCATCAACCACAGACGTCAATATTGGATCAATTTCGGTGGAAAATTTACAGTTTTCATAGTTTTATGTGTTTCTTTGTTTCAAACAACATGTAGGTTTTGATTATACTCTTTTTTTTAATTTTTGTGAATTTAATTTATTTATAGTAGTTTAATAACAAACTATATTTTGTTTCTAGTGAGTTTGAACATGATAAGTGGAGATTTTTTCAACGATAATATCGAATTTTCTAGTGCGACAATCATCAAATTTGTTCGCTACGGCTTCCCACTATTAAGTTGTTGATGGTACCTACATTGACACATTGAATAATTGTAGATAATGCATTGAAAATAAACAACTATTAACTAAGAGACAAACCTGTATAAAATTTCCTTTCAAAGCAGAATATATCGCGTCGCAGACTTCTGGTACTATCATTGATATTATACAAGGTGCGATTCGAAATAGTACTGAGAGCGATTTGAAGCTGTCGCCAGTAGCTAAAAATCTTAAAGTTACGGCCAAACGCTCAGATGCGGAAATTGACTTTCGTATATTTGTATCCTGCTTTTGAATTAGCGGTGTCACCATATGCAACAATTCATTAAAAGCAGTTTCATTCATACGCAGAAAATTTGTATACAAATGTTTCTGATTCTCTATATCTATGATTCCTGCAACACATTATTGTGTGCTCCATACATTGGCCGCTTTTCAAACCATTCAAATACCCAGGCTCGTCGTACAGCGCGAGAATTTTCTGTTGCCTTTTTTTCATCCAAATACTGCTGATAGAATGCTGCAAACACGTACAAGGCTGCTGCCCTTTTTAGGGTTTTGTATAAAAACAAAACCCTTATGAAATCGGTCATGCGTCCGTCTGCCCGTCTGTCTGTCGTCCATGAAATATCTTACGAACCGCCGAAGCTACATGCATGAAATTTAGTGGAAATATGGGGAAATACTATAATTTTCTGGAGAAAGAGATGCGTCGTAATGGGTCAACTTTAAGGGAGGTCCCCATAGAGGGGAAATGAAGGTCGAAATTTTTCTTTCGCTTGGTATAGTCAAGTGGGGTATCGTAAGAAAGGTACCGTCGAGTACATTCCATTTCTGTAATTTTTTTCAAATTTGAAGAAAGGGGAAAAGAGGGGGAGGGGAAAATATGTGGTCCGAGTTTGTCCCCCCCCCCTTGTATTTCGAGACCGTTATAGCTAGAAATATGAAAATTTACAGAAAAGCGGCATTTCACTAGCATAGAAAACTAAAAATAATAGAATTTTTAAATCTCTTCCAAAAAGTTTAATAATAGTACATTTCTATAGTTCCATTTAGCACACCCCTGTACCCCTCAAGCAAACCCTAGGTCAAAAATGTTGATGGCTAATGATAACCAACATCATAGGCAATAATACCTTTAAGTTTCATTACAATGACATGATATTAATAATAGTATATTGACTTAAAGTTATGCGTTTTGACACTATCCATACAAAAAATACACCTACCGGCCTCATGCATGGATGCGAGTACTACTTGCATGTTGTTTTTCGTAGTGCGAATTGCAGTTATTTAATGCACCAACTTTGGAAGGGTGAAGATTGGTTAGGGCGGTGATTCTAACAATAATTATTCACACAATTTTTTTTTAAGGTTTTGTGTCTTTAATCTTACAAAATCGGTCAAATGTCTGTCTGTCCGTCTGTTCATATAGAATATCTTACGAACGGCTGAAGCTACACACATAATTCGGCGAGAATGTGTAGAAATGCTATAATTCGCTGGAGATAGCGTTGTGTTGTAATTGGCCAACATTAAAGGGGGGGGGGTCCACACAGAGGCGAAATTAAGGTCAATTCTTTTTTATCCACTGGTATAGCCAAGTGGGGTGTCGTGAGAAAGGTAATGTTGAGTACATTCCATTTTTAGCATTTTCTTGAGATTTGTAGAAAGGGGAACAGTGGAGGAAAAAATATTAGACCGTAATTTGTCCCAGCCGCCCTGAATTTCGAAGCCGTTACACAAGTTTGCAATTTGCAATGTCGTCTTAACATGAATGGTTAAGCATCTCGAAGAGTAGGACAGTTTATCTCGTATATATCTATCTACCTATACAGTACAGCTTCTCGTATTAAAACTATTACTTTGAGAGGTGACAGATGGAGTCTTTTTATGAATTGGCATGTAAGATACTATATCATGGGTAAGACATTTAATTATGGTGTTTTCATTCAGCTGAGTGGTACCAAGAAGAGCAGGGAGCCAATATTTAGATACCAAAATAAGCGCGTGCTACAAAACCCTCGAATTGCGGGCGTAGCCCTCTATATTCCGGTTTCATTTTTATATTTTTCAACATCGTATTGAAAAACTATAAACCATAACCGATTTTCACTACACAACTAAAAATAATTATTAATTAAAATTAAATTAATAATTTTATTCACAAGTTGAAAATATTTTTTTTTAACAATATTTATGTACGAGTATATGCTCACGTCCGTCGTCGTCGCAATTTTGTCTGATTGGGGAGAGTGAATAATTTGGAATTCAATTATCGCTATTGAAAATAAGCGTCAACCAATGATCAATTCGATTGACATAAAAAGAGTCAATCGTGTAAATGGTTCGATTGTACGGTTGGCGGTTTACCCTTTTTATACTCTAGATGAAATCTGAGAGTATTATAAGTTTGCCACAAAGTTTGTAACGCTAAGAAATAAGGCTCGCAGAAAAAAATGAATGATACAGAAGTTCATATTATCACTCGAATATCTCAAAACCGGATGTCCGTCTGTCCGTCTGTCCGTCTGTCCGTCTGTCCGTCTGTCCGTCTGTCCGTCCGTCCGTCCGTGACCTCTCTAGCTCGAGAACGCGTTGAGCTATGAAGTTCAAATTTTGCACACGTTATTTTCGACAAAAAATGAAGGCTAAGTTCGTGAACGGGCTAAATCGCTCCACCCCTTCTACCCCCTCCCATACAAAATGACACATTTTTGAAAATTTACAATAATCAGATTTTCTCAGAAACTATAAAACTTATTACTTTGAAATTTTTAATATATCACTTTTATGATAATTGTAACCTATGTTATAAAACTTATTGTAATCCTCACCCTCCTTCTACCCCCTCCCATACAAACTGCACTATTTCATGAAATACGTCTTAACGTCTTAACGACTTACGTCTTACGTCTTAACGATGCATCCGAGATTGCAACCAAAATTATTTATTGGCTTTAACCAGGTTCAAATTCATCTAGAGTATTGCATGATTGGGGTTTACCCCAATCGTAGTTCTTTTATGTTTTTTAAATTGTGTCAATCGACATTTTGGTTGACGCTGTTAAAATTGACGTGTTTAAGTCAATCGTATAACTCGGGGGAACAATCTGTTTACGCTTCTGTCGAAAATACGCCAATCGAGCGTAAAACTATTGACGCTAGATTTACGCTTTACCGTCAATCGTGTAATCCTAGCATGAATCTCATTTTTAACGGCACTAAACGGCGGGTGGACAGTCACCGCGTAGGACTCGTGTAGTGCAGAGCCCTGTCTCGCTTGAGGGGTACAGAGGTGTGCTAACTGCAACTATAGAAATGTACTACTATTAACCTTTTTGCCTTTTTGGATGAGATTTAAAAATTCTATTATTTTTAGTTTTCTATGCTAGTGAAATGCCGCTTTCCTGTAAATTTTCATATTTCTAGCTATAACGGTCTCAAAATTCAAGGAGGGGGGGACAAACTCGGACCACATATTTTCCCCTCTCCCTCTTTTCTCCTTTTTTCAAATTTGAAAAAACATCCAGAAATGGAATGTACTCGACGGTACCTTTCTAATGCTAGGATTACACGATTGACGATTCGCGTCAATATTTACTCTTTTTTGATGTTCAATCGATATCAATCGTGTAAAGGCACAATTTTTTTACGTCAATTTACGCCACTTTGGTTGACGACTAGATTGTCCCCAATTTCCGTCAACCGAAATTTACGCGATTAGATCAATCATGTAAACGAACCTTTTAGGCACATTTTTTTTACGTCAATCTACGCCAATTGGTTTGACCCCTAGATTGTCCCCTATTTCCGTCAACCAAAATTGACGCGTTTACATCAATCATGTAAACGAACACAAGTGTCAATCGACAGATCAATTGCGTCAACCAGTGGTTGACGTCTCGAGCATCAACCACAGGCGTCAATATTAGACCAATTTTACAGTTTTACGTGTTTTTCGTTTCAAACATCATGTAAGTTTTGATTATACCTACTCTTTTTTATTTAATTTTTGTGAATTTAATTTATTTATAGTTTAATAACAAACTATATTTTGTTTCTAGTGAGTTTGAACATGATAAGTGGATATTTTTTCAACGATAATATCGGATTTTCTGGTGCGACGATGCAGGAAAACAATGAAGCAAGTGTTTTTGTGCAACAAACAACACAACAAAAAGTGAATAAAGCAAAGCCCAAAGCAAATCCGAAAGTCACAATTTAATGGTCGCCTGAGGATGTGCGTCTTCTGATCACCTCAGTCGGATTGCAACCGAGCATATGGGATTTTGCTTGCGCCGATCACAAAAATTTTTTTTTTTATATTATCGTATAGAAAAACTATAAACTATAACCGATTTTCACTACACAACTAAAAATAATTATTAATTAATATTAAATTAATAATTTTATTCACAAGTTGAAAATATTTTTTTAACTATATTTATGTAGGAGTATATGCTCACGTCCGTCGTCGCAATTTTGTCTGATTGGGGAGAGTCAATAATGCGGAATTCAATTGGTTTTTGGCGCAAATAAATATAAGCGTCAACCAATGATCAATTCGATTGACATAAAAAGAGTCAATCGTGTAAATGGTTCGATTGTACGGTTGACGGTTTACCCTTTTTTTTTAATTTTATCAATCGACATTTTGGTTGACGCTGTTAAAATTGACGTGTTTAAGTCAATCGTGTAACTCGGGGGAACAATCTATTTACACTTCTGTCTAAAAAACGCCAATCGAGCGTAAAACTATTGACGCTAGATTTACTCTTTTCCGTCAATCGTGTAATCCTAGCATAACGATACCCCACTTGCCTATACCAGATGAAAAAAAAATTTCGACCTTCATTTCCCCTCTATGGGGACCTCCCCTTAAAGTTGACCCATTACGACGCATCGCTTTCTCCAGAGAATTATAGTATTTCTACATATTTCCACCAAATTTCATGCATGCAGCTTCGGCAGTTCGTGGGATATTTCATGGACAGACAGACAGACAGACGGACGCATGACCGATTTCATAAGGGTTTTGTTTTTATACAAAACCCTAAAAAGGGCTCAAATATTTCGGTTTTTCGTCTGCACAGCCGCTCTGCCGGGGTTCAAGGTGGCTCCATCTCTTAAATTGAAAGTATGGGCCCCACCACACATTCGTACATCGTACATTCGGCATCTCTCTATCATATTTAGGTGGCAAGCTAAACTATTTAGTAATCGCTGAGTAATCGCGGTCTCATAAAAAACCGTGTGTTCTATTTTTCTGACTAAACTATTTAGTTTTTCTGCGAACTAAAAATTTGCCCTCTGCGCGGACTCTTAATAAAAACGAAATATCCAACAGCAATAGTTGGGACTTGCAACGAAATTTTTCACGCTCAGGATTAATTTTTCAGGTTTAATCGTCCAACCCAGCTAGCCTTTGTATACAAGTACATGGTGTATAACATACATGCCACGTTAGGACGTTATTTCCCTGGAACACGCTTAATTAAGTTCTGCTAGAATAAAGGATGAAGTTGAAGCAACCCCTTACTCGCACATATGCCATATATAGCTATAGTAAAAAAGTTGCTGGCAGCAAGCTAGCATCGGTTAGTTGCTCCTTGGAACTTTGATGGTACGGGTACTATGCCCTCTCGAACAAATGTCCTACTCAAACTACGCGATGTAGCACTGGAGCGGCGAGAATGAGTTTGAATTAACTCAATGTTGGCCTGAAATGATGGATTTAAATTGTTTCGAAACTCTTTGCCAAGTGCTTGTTAAGCGAAATTAGTCGGAAGAAGTGTTTTTCGAGTGCTTTCCGGCCAAGGAATAATTTTGTGTAATCACCCACCAACTTTTGGTTGCTTTTAATTTTCAGTTTAATTTAAGGAAATATCAGAGCGAGATAGTAGCCATAGTGGCTACGAAGAGTTCGCTCATGGCGTTTTATTATGATACTTTATGAAATATCTGGAGAATGATGCCCATTCACGTGAATTGCGAATATTCTCAACTGAGAGGTGACTATGACATATTAAACATATTTAACAGCTAACTTTATGGAGGACTTCTTTGAGAAGTTCTGTAAAGTTCATTCACTTTGTGTTGCTTTCAGCTCTGCAGGATTATACCTGAATGAATAGATTTTTGAATATTCCATCAGGGTCTTAGATCAAAGACCGCAGGTTGCAATCATTTTTGGAATGCAGAAAATTAGGATGAGAATCACATCCTGAATCTTTATTTTCTCATATGCAGTAAGTCCAAATCAGATTTCTATTTTCTTCACTTTCATTCTTGTTTAACTTCCACTTCTCTGTTCACCCTCCACCTATTGTCTAAGCATTATGTGCTCAAAAAGGCAAATAAAATAAAGTTTTGGTACAGTTTTTAGTACTATTACATTTTTGGGGTCGCTGAACACGAATCTGAGTTCTGAGGTACCCGGGAAATATGTATATTTGTTTTCGCAAAAAACCTGTATAATAATAACTATAAGATTGTGCATTTTACAAATAGGGTTTTTCAATAGGGACGACGCATTTTGTTTTTGACATTTCTGGAAAAGGAGTCAAATTGGTTTTCACATTTTTAAACGTCAGTCTATGCCATTTAACCATAGAGAGATACACGCTTCAACAACGCCTGCAAATTATTCAACTTTTTTTATCGAAGTTCACGTTCTATCTAGGAACGCGGGAGCGTCCCGCCCCGCCAAAGAAAAACGAAAAAAAAAATGGAAAAATGACTAAGACTATGTTTACGCGACACAACAAGTACGGGTTTTCAGACTTCTGTAGCTCCTGCCTCGGACGCTTGTTCGGGCTCAAATTTGGTATGGTCATTGTCTCCGGTCATCTTACGAAGTGATTCAAATTTAATTCCGATACAAGGAAAAACACCCGAGATATGATAATTTGAAAATGGCTATTTTTCAAATTTTTCTTGTTCTGGTTGCTCACGTTGTTCTCGTCGTTCTCGCTGTACTCGTCGTTCTTTGACAGCTTTACAGCCTCGTAAGGAGCGTATCGAGGTCTACTTTCTTTTCTCACGGATTGACTGTGTCCCAAGGGTGTGCATAGGCTATCATTTGCTCTGATCCGTGCAATAGATAAAAAGATACATCCAAAAATGTGAAATTTTATAGTAGAGTTTCTGGCTTAAGTCTTTTTGATAATTTGAATGCGACACAGGAAATCACTAGCAAAAATCGCATGCCGACGAGGAGAGACGCAAACTCTTGATTATGTGAGTAGTGACGACGACGGATGCAAAAGTCCGTGCTCTCGTCGGGCGAGGAGAACCATACGAGGTCATGGCTGTGGGCGTGGCTTATGGCAAGTGCATGAATGAAAAGTGTGTGATGAAAAAATTGCAACTGAATGTTTATGGCTGCATCTTAGGATGTCCGAAAAAAAAACATGCAGTGTGGTATTTGATTTATTTCATTTATGACATATGAGATATGAATAGTTTATTTATTGAATCGAGGCAACTTGACGTCGATCCTCCTTGTATAAACAAATTTCAGAAAGCCGATTCATAAACGTCTAGGGTTATTTGGACTAAACTGATGTAACAAACAAAAATCAATAAATAATATTCAACTAATAAATAGTAAAATATTAAATAATTTTATCGAAAACGTAAATCTATAAAAAAATAATTAAAACCTACACGCCAGTAATCAATTGTACATAATAATGAATTTTACAAGCACTTTAAAGCAGTTTTGGAATTCAAGTCAGGGTTCTTCCTCTATAAAACACATCCATACATACGCTCAACCAAGTTATTTACCCCGAATGGGTACTCATTCAACACCTGAGTGGACTCATAGTACGGCACGTAAATCCCCTTTTACATCGAAGACTACCGCATTCAGTAGGAATCAAACCGGAGCCCAATGTATAGAAGGCGAACGTGCTTACCGTTGCGCCATCTGGATTACTACTACTACTATGCAAAAAGATATGATATCTCCCAAAAACAACTATGTTGTAAAAAAATTCCCCGCCACGAAAAACCTCTCAACCGCAAAAAGGATTGATATGAATACAATACCACCAAAGTATAGGTACTTGTAGCTTCGCGCCTCACTCTAGGGTTGGCATATTGAACGCTGATTGAATTAGTTAATTTCTTTCAACGCTGTTTGGCGGGGAGCTTCCATTAAACAAAATAAGTTGAACAATCTGAAGAAGAGCGCAGTAGAAAATAGTCTATTAATCACTTCTGGCCTGAAGTGCATTTTTAGTCTTTTGTAAGGCGAGAGCTTTATAACGAGATTTGGGCGAAAGCCAATAATAATTGGCATAAAAGCTTACAGCATGATCCGCATGCAACTACCTATCCATAATTTTATCAGAACGACATCGTTGTCATTATCACTGTCATTATACCCTTCACGGATGTGATAGGGTATATTAACTTTGTCATGAAGTTTGCAACGCACAGAAGGAAGCATCTCCGACCATATAAACTATATATATATTCTTGGTCAGTGTGATGAGACGAGTCGATTAAGCTTTGTGCGTCTGTTCGTCTGTCCGTCTGTTTCTATGCAAACTAGTCCCTCAGTTTTAAAACTATTGAGCTGAAATTTTGTACAAAGCCTTCTTTTTATTGCACGCAGTGTATATGTCGGAACCAACGGAATCAGACCACTACGTCATATAGCTGCCATGGGGACGACCGGTCAAAAATTCGTTTTTGTGAGATTTTTTTCTAAAGATATCGTTTTTAAATTTCATACTAATCAAAAGTATCTTTAGTTAAATCACATACCCGAAGTTGGTTGAAATCGGACCACTACGTCATATAGCTGCCATAGGAACGACCGTTCCAAAAGCAAGTTTTTATCAGAAAAACTTTTTTATTTCTGAAGATTTATGAAATTGCATATTATTCAATCATACTCGTATTGACTGCTAAGCTACATTCCTAAATTTGGTTGAAATCGGCCCACTATTTCATATATCTCTTATAGGAACAGTGAAATCGGAACAAGTTTTACTACTAATTTCAAAGTGGCAAATGTGCCACAAAACACAACAAACGGGTATTATACCTTCGGCAAACTAGCCTAAGGCTAGCTTGTTTTGTCATTAAATCCGTTGGTGAGTCCTTAGGCTACGAAACTCCCCGCCAATCAGCTTTGAGAGAAATTAACCAATTCAATCAGCGTTCAATATGCCAACCCTAGAGTGAGGCGCGAAGCTACGAGTTCTTTGGCGGTATTGTATTCATATCAATCCTTTTAACGGCTGAGAGGTTTTTCTTGGGGGAATTTTTACAACAGAGTTGTTTTTGGGAGATCTCGACAACGTTGCGCGTGCTTACGCCAATTTTCGGTCGAAGAAACCGTCAAACCTGACGGACTATTGAACGTTTGGTGCAAACGTAACAACTTATGCATTGCATAATGTCCCAGTGCCTGTGCGACAACGTAATGCTCGAAGTGTAGAAAATATCGTAGCCGTTCAAGAGGGTGTGCGTGATCGGTCAAGGATGTGGAATCCACGCCGATCGCAAGCGTTGAACATCATTGTGACCAGTTTGTGGCGAATTTTGCGGAAGGATTTGGCTAGCCGCCCGTATAAGATTCAAGAACTGAAGCCAACCGACCATTTTAAGCGTCGCACATTCGCTAATTGGGCTCTGAACCAGATGCAAGCTGACTACGACTTTCACAAGAAAATCATCTTTTCAGATGAAGCTCGCTTCCGGCTCGATGATCTTATCAACAAGCAAAATTGCCGCATTTGGTCGAGTAAGCAGCCTGAAGCGATGTACGAGACACAACTTTATCCGAAAAAATTGTTTGTGCGGTTTTCATACCGGCGGCGTCAGCGGCCCATTTTTCTTTTTTGATGAAAACGGCGCGCCAACAACCGTCAACGGCGATAGCTACAAGGAAATGATACCGGAGTATTTTTAGAACCAGCTCGACGCTATGGACTTGGACGATATGTGGTTCCAACAGGACGGCGCAACGTGCCATACAGCGAACGACACAATCGAATTATTGAAGACCAAGTTCGGCGAGAGAGTTATCTCACGCAACGGTCCTCTAGAATGGCCGTCTCGTTCGTGCAATTTAACACCTTTAGACTTTTTTCTTTGAGGTACATTAAATTGCTGGTCTATGCTAATTAGCCAGCAACGTTAGAAGAGCTGCAGGCCAACATCAAACGCGAAATTCCTGGTCATGGAAAATTGGGTCCAGCGTATTCACTCGTGCCAGCACTTCCACGGAGGACATTTGAACGATATCGTAATCCATAATTAATGGCATCAATTGTACTTTCATGTGAAGTAAAAATCATTCCCATAGTTAACCCACAAGTTTTTAATTGAAAAAACAAAATGCATCGCTCGAAATGAAAAACCCTTACCATTTACCAGGAAAAATTTTTATTGGAAAACCTTAGATTCGTGTTCAGCGACCTCAAAAACATAAACATACCAAAACTCCAAAACTTTCTCAATTGCCATGTGGCCCAGTTGACGTTTTGTTTGCATAAACTGGTTTCGGAGAATGCAGTTGCCAGCATGTACCTCCCGCACATCCATGGCCACGAACGTCGTGATGGGCGGGATTCGAACCATAAACGCCGGTAGTCAAACATGAGACTGATGCCTCAACACATTGCGCTACCGGTCGTCCCTAGTCTACACTCACAGACAAAATCGTGCGATTGTCTATAGACAAATCGAGGATTTTGTATTTAGACAATCGCGAACAATTCGGAACATTTTTATGGACTTTGTTGCTCGTCCACATCTACATTTAGTTTCTGAGAGACATGGCAACTGAAATAGCGGCCTGTGGAATTGCTGCTTGTGTAGCCTTTATCTTTGCTAATGAAAAAGGGAAGAAAGCCCGCAAACGTTTGTTTATACGGACCTTGTTTGTAGATGGTCCTAAATTCGGACTTAATCTATTAGAAAAGCTGAAATTGGAAGATTGCTTAGGCTTCCAAAATTTTTCCACATTAACCGCTACGGATTTTGAGGTATTGCTACAAATGGTTTGCAGTAAAATTTCAATACCAGACACTAGATTTAATGAAAGCATTCCACCTGCCCTCAGGTGGTAACGCTTCATTATCTGCCGAGTGGTTATTCATTTACTAGCCTTATGTATACATTCAGGGTTTCCAAGCAGACGTTATAATCGTTTGTCCCGGAAGTTTGTGAAGCCATAATATCTTCGTTAAAAAACTTCGTGCAGGTAAGTACAAATCTCCCAAAAACAACCCTGTTGTAAAAAAAAACCCCGCCAAGAAAAACTCCTCAGCCGTAAAAAGAATTGATATGAACACAATACCGCCAAAGTACTCGTAGCTTCGCGCCTCGCTCTAGGGTATGCATGTTGAACGCTGATTTCATTAGTTAATTTCTTTCAAAGCTGATTGGCGGGGAGCTTCGTAGCCTAAAGACTCACCGCCGAACAGATTTATTGACAATATGACAGTCATAATGACAACGATGTCGCTCTGACAAAATTATGGATAAGTGGTTGCGTGCGGATCATGCTGTAAGCTCTTATGCCAAGTTTTATTGGCTTGTCGCCCCGATCTCGTTATAAAGCCCCCGCCTTACAAAACACTAAAAATGCACTTCAGGCCAGAAGTGATTAATCGACTATTTTCTACTGCGTTCTTCTTCAGATTGTTCAACTTATTTTATTTAATGGAAGCTTCCCGCCAAACCGCGTTGAAAGAAATTAACTAATTCAATCAGCGTTCAATATGCATACCCTAGAGCGAGGCGCGAAGCTACGAGTACTTTGGCGGTATTGTGTTCATATCAATCCTTTTTACGGCTGAGGAGTTTTTCTAGGCGGGGATTTTTTTTACAACAGGGTTGTTTTTGGGAGATATCACATCTTTTTGCATAGTAGTAGTAGTAATCCAGATGGAGCAACGGTAAGCACGTTCACCTTCTATACACTGGGCTCCGGTTTGATTCCTACTGAATGCGGTAGTCTTCGATAAAAAAAAAGGGATTTACGTGCCGGACTATGAGTCCACTCAAGTTACCCATTTGGGGTAAATAGTTTTCTTGCCAAGAATATCATTTTTCTAGTTCAAAGGACTCAAAGTGCCTTTAACAGTAGTTTACTGCATTCGCCTCATCACCGCCGATAATATAATACTCATCTTGCCTAGATATCGCTTCCTTGCCAAGAACATCTTTTTTCCTGCCCAAAGGACTCAAAATACCTTTAACAGTCTACTGCATTCGCCTCATCACCTCCAGTCATGTGATACCCATCTTGCCTAGACATCGCTTCCCATCTTCCACACATTGGAAAAAATCATCTTACTTCATAATTCATATCTCATAAGCCATAAATGAAACTACCTAAATCATATTAATGATGGGCAGGGCACTATGGATAGTTTTTAGTTATTCGATAGTTTAAAAAACTAGTAACTAGTAAAAACTATCGATAGTTTAAAAAACTAGTAATTAGTAGAACATTATCGAATAACTATCGGACAAAGGTCCAATAGTCCCGATATTTTCGGCAGGCCGATAGTTTACTATCGAATAACTTTTTCGAGTGAATTCAAGCAAAATTTGGCTGACGATATACATTTCTTGCATGAATGAATGAATGTGATTGCGTATACATTTGTGTAGGTAGATGCGATGTTAAGAAACAAGGACATTCTTGGCAATGAGATGAAGCCAGATAGGTATCATAAGACTGGGGATGATGAGGCGAATGTACAGGATTACTGTTGATGGCATTTTTGAGCCCTTTGATTAGCGGAAAATTACATTCTTGGCACGGAAGTGATATCTAGGCAAGATGGGTATCAAATGACTAGGGTTATTGAGGCGAATGGACTAGAATACTGTTGATGGCATTCTAAGTCCTTTGGTCATAAAAAAAGGGCATTCTTGGCATTGATGTGATATCTAATACGCAAGATGGGTATCATATGACTGGTAGTCATGAGGCGAATACACTAAACTACTGTTGATGCCATTTTGAGTCCTTTGGTCGAGGAAAAAGGATATTTTTGGCATTGAAGTGATGTTTAGGCAAGATGGGTATTATATGATCCGGAATGCCATCTACAGTACTCCTAGACATTTGCCTCTTCACCCCGGTCCATATGACACCCATATTGCCCATTTTTCACTTGACTTTCGTGAATGTCCTTCTCACCACAGAAGGACTTGAAATGCCATACTCCTAGACATTCGTCTTTTCACCCCGATTCATAAGACACCCATATTGCCCATATTTCGCTTCACTAGCAAAAATATCCTTTTTCGAATGTCCTTGTTGCCACCGATGGATCCGGAATTCTATCTACAGTACTCCTGGACATTCGCTTCTTCACCCCGGTTCTTATGATACCCATATTGCCCATTTTCCACTTGATTTTCGTGAATGTCCTTTTCGCCACCGAAGGACTTGAAATGCCATCTACACTACTACTGGACATTCGCCTTTCACCCCGATTCATATGACACCAGTTGCCCATTTTTCGCTTCCCTGCCAAAAATATCCTTTTTCGAAAGTCCTTGCTGCCACCGAAGGACTCTACATCTACAGCACATTCGTCTCTTTCCATACATTCTCCTCAAGTACATATAAAAATCCTTGATTGCATAATCACAACCTGTGCAACATACGAGGTATATTTTCATACAAAAACCCTTAATTTCACATTCACACAAATCGCAAAGGCATGGCGAAAAAAAACATACTCGTATTTTCCCAAAGCACCACCAAAAGATACTTTCCAAAAAAAAAAGATTTTCAACACCTTTGGCTGCCGTGTTCAATCATCAATCATGAATATCAGCTATGGACCGATAGTCCCGATAGTTATTCGAATAACAATCGACCGATAGTCCCGATAGTTATTCGAATAACTATCGATAGTAAAAACTATCGAATAACTATCGGGACTATTGGCCGATAGTTTTTACTATCGACAGCATCGATAGTAAAAACTATATCGATAGGATCAGAGCAAATGATAGCCTATGCACACCCTTGGGACACAGTCAATCCGTGAGAAAAGAAAGCAGACCTCGATACGCTCCCTACGAGGCTGTAGACCGGTCAAAGAACAACGAGAACAAGAAAAATTTGAAAAATAGCCATTTTCAAATTATTATATCTCGGGTGTTTTTCCTTGTATCGATATCAAATTTACAGCACTTTGTAAGATGACCAGAGACAATAACCATACCAAATTTGAGCTGGAACAAGCATCCGGGACCGGAGCTACAGAGGTCCGAAAACCCGTACTTGTTGTGTCGCGTAAACATAGTCTTGGTCACTTTTCGATTTTTTTTTAACTGATTTTTGAAGAAAAAATCAGTTATTCGACCCTCCTTCAATAACGAGTTCCGACCCCGGAGTTGGTTTTCTTTACGTTTCATGACCCCAGGAATCGATTGGCATCATTAGATTTTTTTAGTGTCCTTTATATGTATATATATATATATATATCCGCAAAATGTTGTGGACACGATAACAGTCGAACGGAAGTCATAAGCAAGGTGAAACTTTTCCAGTTGATAGATGTCAGTGGGGAGCCGGCTGCTATTGAAATCCAGCACTATCGATAAAGCGGTTAACAGGTTACAGCTATATAACGTCGAAAGTATCTGAGCCTAATAACTTCATAACGGAAGAAGCTACCTAAACCAAACTTGCCCAGTGAATAGACGTTGACAAGAACTAGCCTATTATTGAGTTTTAGCAAAAATCCACCAAGCGGCTAAAAAATTACAGCTAAATAACGGCATAATTTTACTAACAAAATAACTACATAACGGAAGAAGCTAGCTCGGTGAAACCTACCCAGCTGGTGGATATTAATGAGGACTCAACTTCTATCTGATTTCAGAAAAATGCATTAAACGGTTCAAAAGTTACAGCCATATAACGGCAAAATTTTTTAAGCAAAATAACTCTATAATGCAAGAAGCTAGTTGAGTGAAACTTTTCCAATTTGTGCGCAAACGTCAAGACTGAGTTCCTACTTAATTTCAGTGACATCAATGAGTCAGTTGCAGAATTACAGGTATATAACCGCAAAATTTTAGGAACACAATTAATTTACAACGGAAAAAGCTAGTTGAGCGAAACTTGTCTAACTGATGAAAATTAGTGAGGAATAGCTTCCGGTGCAGTTTCAGGAAAAAGTTTCAGCTGTTTTGGTTTAGAACCTGTCTTACTAACATGCAAGAAACTGACCAAGGAGAAAATTCCAAACAAGATGGTCTCTTCGTTCAAGGTGACCATTCCACATGATCTGCAAATGCCATACAAGGCGTCTTTCTGGCCTCCGTGAATTCTTTTAAAGAAATTCACTAAACTAAATTTTCAACGACAACGCGTACCAACGACTCTAAAATAATGCAAACCAGGCCGAAGCTTCGCTTCCGAAGCGAGTCCGAAGCGTACATACCCTAGACTTGTACAGACCTAGTGGTGACACCAAAAGTAATAATTGGCAACGACCATGCATTCAAAGTGAGTTTCCTATATAGCCAGTTTATAGGGGAGGTTGGCACTCATTCAGGGAGATCTGGGCATTCTCAAAATGAATTAACTAACCCATTCTACAAATGCAATATTTGTTGAATTTTTTAAGTCGCTAGCTTCATTCCATCGAAAGTTATTGCTCACTTGTAGGGGAGGTAAGGGTTCCTTGGGTCGGATCTTGCCCATCATTGCCACCAACCAATTAGATCACCCTACAAACATACAAACAAAATTTTAAGTCTCTAGCTTCACTCTATCGAAAAATACCGCTTATTTGAAGTTTCGTTTGTAGGGGAAGTAGGGGTTTCGTTGGTCGGATTTTACGCATTTTCAGCCGACTGGATCCTACTACAAACATTTGGCCAAAATTTCAAGTCGCTAGCTTTATTTTGTCGTCAGTTATCGCTTGTTTTAAGTGTCATCTCTAGGGGAAGTAGGGGTTCCTTAGGTCGGATCTAACCCGTCTTTAATGCCAACTAAGTCAATCTCACTTCAAACATTTGACAAAAATTTCAAGCTGCTGGCTTCATTGTATCAAAAGTAAACGCTTATTCTAAGTTTCATTTGAAGGGGAGGTAGGGGTTCCTTGGGTCGGATCTTGCTCATTTTCAGTGCTAACTAATAAGACCTTACTACCAACATTCTACCAAATTTTCGACTTGTTAGTGTCATTCTATCGAAAGTTATCGTAATTAAAATAATATTTAATTTTTTGAATTTTGTAGGGGAGGTAGGCGTTCCTTTGATCTGATTATGCCCAACTTCCCAAAACCTAAGCAGCTTCTCACCCCAGGGTTACATGCCAAAAATCAGATGTCTACGTCAATTGGTTCAAGAGTTATGGACAAAAAACCTGAAAAGTAGGGTAGTACGGGGTTCTTTGTAAGAAAATTACCGTTAGTTTTCAACTGATCGATTTTATTTTTCCAGGGGAGTATAAGATTACCATCACGAGCAATCCACCAAACCTAGAGGTTTTCATGTTTATTTAATCGGGAGTTATAAATACATTTAATTATTTTACATATGTAGGGGAGGTAGGCGTTCTCTTGGCCTGATCATGCTCATTTTCAATACCAACCAACTAGATCATACTTCTAACATCTGGTCAAAATTTCAAGGCTCTAGCTTCATTCTATCGAAAGTTATCGTGCGAACGGACAGACAGACGGACAGACGGACAGACGGACAGACGGACAGACAGACAGACAGACATTGCTTAATCGAATCAGGAGGTGATCCTGATCATTTATATATACATTGCTATACCTCCGGGGCCTCCTTTAAGGTGTTACATATTTCCGTCGTGACAAAAACAATATACCCTATACTAAAAGTCTAGGGTATAACTATACTAAAAGTCTAGGGTATAAAAATGTACAGTAAGAGTCAGAGCCTAAATAATTCTTCTTCTTCACTTTCTCTATTTTATCAAAATGTGCGAGGGTTACGCACCAAGCTCCACATTTTAAATGTTTCTGACCTTACATCTTTTCATGACATTATCTGTTTGACCGAAACATGGTTAAATCCATCTATCAGCAGTAGATCTTCTGTTGTGATAGAAACTTCGAAATACTTGGACTGACAAATGGTGGTGGAGCTCAAGTTGCTATCCAGAACTACATTGAATGTTCTTTTTTTCCTCTAGCCTTTCTCAACCTTATGATTGTGTTACCGTTAATATTCCTACTTCCACCTTCACATCGCTTGTGGTTGTTTGTGTCTACGTCCCCTGTAATTCCACATTTGCTGTTTATGATAGTCTCTTTGATCACTTATCTGAAACTGTTAATATTTTATTTCCTAATTCCTGTTGTATAATTTGTGGTGATTTCAATCTTCCCAATGTTAGATGGCCTGATAGGCCAGGTCTCCTTTGACTTCTTCTACCATGTCAAGGTCGCTCACATCCTTCATGGAATTCTGTAACCTTATACAGTTCCACTTAACTCTGAACTTTATGGATCGTGCTCTCGATCTTGTGTTAAGTAATCTTACCTTGTCTTTTCTGTCGTCTTCTTTTCCTACTCCTGCTTATATTCCTTGTGATCCTTACCATCCAGATATTGCTCATGAGATCAACATAAAATTGTCACCCTCTCTCTCAGAGACTTATCATTCTAGACTTAACTTTAGGAAAGCTAATTACGTTTCTATTAATGAAAGGCTGAGTCAAATCAATTGGTATTTCATTCTGAAGGATCTTAACTGTGAGAATGCTGGGACAACTTTCTACACTATCCTATACAACATCTTCTACAAGTTTGTTCCATTACCTAACTATAAACCCCGGAAGGGTACAGTTTGGTTTACTCCGCTAATACACAAATTGATCCGCAAAAAGAAGCGTGTCCAGACTCGTCCTAAACGTTTCAGACGCTAATCCGACAGTATAGCGTTTAAAGATTTACCTATACGAAAGGCATTCATTTGATGAAACTTATAATGAAACTGAAGATAAATTCATATAGTAAAATCAATCGAACAGTTAAAAAGTTTCATTATCTGAAAATATCGCCGCAAATATCGAAATAGAAAATTCTGCAGCTGCACTTGGTACTACAACTGCAGTTAAGTATACTCAATTGCCCTAACCGCTTGTGGGTCATAGCACGTCAACTGTTCCATGTGGCCCAGTTGACGTTTCGTTGGCATAAACTGGTTTCGGAGACTGCAGTTGCCAGCATGCACCTCCTGAATTCTCAAAACTCATAAATGATCCCGAATTAGCCCATATCAAAAATCAGTTCCTCTGGCTTCACTGCGCCAGGTGTCTTTTTTTTATCGATTTTTTTTCTTTGGCGGGGATAATGATAATGAAAAAGTGATAATTTTAGTGAAAACATTTATTAAAGTTAGAAAATATAAAAGAGTTGATATGTTTTCTCTGTTGTCCACATTTCAAAAATACTACTCAAATAAACGATAATTAGCTGACCGCCCGCTTTATGCTTTTGCGAACACGACAAAATGTTGCACAAAATGTCTCAAGTTTTCCATTCTTGATGTGAACTCATAGACACACGATAGACAACTCATTGTACATGCAGTTGCAGAACACTCGAATTGTTCCCGATTTGTCTCTAAAAAATCGCAGAGCCCTGTCTATATATAGACAGGGCTCTGCGTGTCTATAGACACGAGTTGCGGAACTTGTCTATTAGTGTGGACTAGGGGTAGACTACTAGCCAACAATCCTGTTCAAAATGTCGACATTACAAATACATTAACGTTACCATCAACAAGTTCCAAGTTAGCCCGAAGTCAGCATTTGACTTCTCTCAATCGGTTCAAATTCTAAGAGTGTTGTCGTAGTCGCAGACTAACAACACAACTTGCTACACTCGATCTAGTTTATATTCAAACTCTTGCCAGTTCTCGTTGAAAACTAAAAATATTTTGATGTCATTATGCTAATGAGTGTCGTTTGCATGTTATCAAACTCGAATCCGAAATTTTCGCGCCATACCAAAGCTTGAGAAACAGCAAAACTTTCCTTCGGGGCGAATAATGTTACAAATGATGTCGGTTGTATTATCTTTAATAATTCATTTCTAGTTCTCTGGTTCATGGCCGCCATGCAATGACACAACTCACAACCACTCTGCCGGTTTACTTGCGTCTCTTATTAGCGTTCTCTGGTCTAATTTATATCTGCTCGCCCTCCTCCTGCTAATCAATCGGGAAAGAATATTAATTTACACTTGTTAGAGTGTGTACCTACAAGTTGGCTGCTTGTTCCTTGCTTGTGCCTTGGCCCTTATGAATTGCTAATTAAAGGCATGTAATTAACTATTTAGTAATTAATATTAGGTCTGAATCATTCATCAAGCGGGTGGTGCAGATCCTTGTCATGGCACTGCATGCAATTTGTTCTTCGATATCTGCTGGCAGGAGGAAATTTAGTTTTCGAATGCTGATTAGAAGTTAAAATATGTTCATGTTCTCTTTTAGGATGGAAATGTTAAGCCAGGCCGATGCCGTGGTTGAAAAATTTGGGGTTTTTAATTGTTTAGTGGAAAACGAGTCAATTCCGGTGTATATCAAGGAAAAATCAACCACTATATTGAATAAGAATTCCTCTGACTGTGTTGACCCACGAAATTGAATCGAGATTTGAGCACTATCCGTTTTCTTTGTGTAAGACCCCACATAGACTGTCTGACCAACACCTAAGCGTCTCAGATTTAGTAGGATGGAATGATATGTGCAGTTGGAACTGTGACATAGTTGTGTGAACTCCAGCACCTCTATTAAACCATCTGAAGCAGCTATCTCCGAAGCCACCCCCTGAATGGAGTTAAGGGATGTGCTGACAACTCGTCCTTGTACAAACCACTCCACGTCAAGAAACCTGGAACAAAAGCCTAGGATTTGACGAATCAACAACGACGACCACGCAAACGACTAACGAATTATTCTTTCGGATCCTCCCTGAACAAACCGGGGGCCGAGAAGGCCCTCCTTCAGGTCGAAATTGGCCTGGCAGCGAGATCAATGACAAGAAATCGCACACAATTTTTACAGGCAGCAAACCATCGGGCAACAAGGAGTTTGGAGTGAACAATAACCTCAAGTCGCACATTACTAACTTCAAACCCATAAATGAACGGCTATGTGCGATTCGCACAAAGACTCGATTCTTTAATCTCTGGCACATCAATGTGTACGCCCCACTGCAGTTTAAGAATATGCAGTAAAAGACGAGTTCTGCAAACGAGGCTCTCTTCGACTCACTTCCAACAAACGACAGTTAATTGCCGCTGGGAGACTTTAACGCGAAAGTCGGAAATGAAAGTTGCCACCGTGGGACCACTGGAGGCCACAGTCTCCATGGAAAATGTAACGACAATTACCAGCGACTTATCGACTTCGCCTGCAGTGGGATTCTACCTATAGTCGTATAAGCTCTACGTGTTTCCCGCAACGACGCATTCACAAGCAGAATCTCCAGACGCGCATACCGTCAACCAAATTGATCACGTCCTCATTTGCAAGAGATGGTCGTCTCGTGTTATAGATGTCCGCTCCTATCCAGGAGCAAACTGCGACTCGGATCATCACTTGGTGAAAAAACCTACAGATGTAGAATTTCCTCAGTGCACCAATCGAGAATCAGCCCTCCCAAAATCTTTGCGGTTGATAAACTTCTGAGCGATCCTACGGCGGTGGCGTATACTACCGCCCTTGAGGGAAGATCACCTATGCTACACAATATCATCAACACAAGCATCCATAGGCTTTGAAAAGTACTCAAGGGTGCCACCAAAGACGTCGCAGAGAAGGTCGTATCATTTAAAGCCCGGCGAGCGCGAAATGACTGGTTCGACGAAGAATGCAAAAATTCACTTGACGCAAAAAACGAGGCCTATAGACAATGGATTTAACGAGGGACCAGAGCCAAAAGAGAAAAATATGACGAGCTACGGCGAATATCGAATAGAATAACTAGATGTAAGAAACGAAAATACTTTAGCTAATAGGAACAGCAGAAAAGCGTACATACTAGTAAATTCAATTAAGAACGGCTATCAACCCAAGACTAGCCTTTGTAAGGACAAGGATGGAAACATCATCTCTTATTTTGAAGAGCTTCTGAACCTACCATATAATATCCCCACGCAAGAAGCTCTTAACGATATTGTTGATCTAGGCCCACCCCATTCAACCTCCGACAATAGAGGAAGTTGATGTGGTGTTGCGGTCACTAAACAAAATACTCGTAAAGTGCCGGGCGCTGACGAGATTCCAGAAGAACTGCTAAAATTCGGTGGAATGGGTCTAGTTAATGCCATACATCAATTGTCCCTGAGAGTATGGGAGGACGAGGTGATCCCAGATAATTGGCGCAGAAGTATCATCTATCCAATTCACAAGAAGGGAGATAAACTGCGGTGTGAGAATTACAGGGGCTCATCACAAGTTTGTACGTCCTATAACATTTTGACGAAAATTCTGGAAAATATTGTAGAATAAAACCGTATGCAGAACGAATCATTGGCGAATATCAAAGCGGCTTCAAACCTGGTGGCTCCACAACCGATCAGCTCTTTACGGTCAAACTGAAAATATTTGTCGACTTCAAGCAGGCACACGACAGTATCGGTAGTGGTGTACTGTACAACATAATGCTACAATTTCGTATACCGGCAGGATAACGATGACCAACTCCGTCTTGCAGGTCAGGATACATCTGGGGACGCGGGAACGTCCCGCCCCGCCAAAGAAAAACGAAAAAATCGGAAAAAAAATTGAAAAGCGACCAAGACTATGTTTCCGCGACACAACAAGTACGGGTTTTCGGACCTCTGTAGCTCAGGCCCCGGATGCTTGTTCGGGCTCAAATTTGGTATGGTCATTGTTTCCGGTCATCTTACGAAGTGCTGCAAATTCGATTCCGATACATGGAAAAACACCCGAGATATGATAATTTGAAAATGGCTATTTTTTCAAATTTTTCTTGTTCTTGTTGTTCTCCTTGTTCTCGTTGTTCTCGTTGTTCTTTGACAGGGCTACAGCCTCGTAGGGAGCGTATCCAGGTCTGCTTTCTTTTCTCACGGATTGCCTGTGTCCCAAGGGTGTGCATAGGCTATCATTTGCTCTGATCCGTGCAGTAGATAAAAAGATACATCCAAAAATGTGAAATTTTATAGTAGAGTTTCTGGCTTAAGTCTTTTTGATAATTTGAATGCGACACAGCAAATCACTCGCAGAGATCGCATGCCGACGGGGAGAGACGCAAACACTTGATTATGTGAGTAGTGACGACGACGGATGCAAAAGTCCGTGCGCTCGTCGGGTGAGGAGAACCATACGAGGTAATGGCTGTGGGCGTGGCTCGTGGCAAGTGCATGAATGAAAAGTGTGTGATGAAAAAATTGAAACTGGATGTTTATGGCTGCATCTTAGGATGTCCGGAAAGAAAAAAAACATGCTGTGTGGTCTTTGAAGAGAGAATCAGAGGAAATGAAAAAGAGCGAGAGAAACGAAGCAATTCGGCACAAGTGAGGAAGTAGGAAGGGGGATGGAAATTTGACATCTCTTTTGCTTCTATATGATCGGGCGGGTGTTCCGCGGCAGAGAGACAGACTGGAATGGTATTGTTCCAATAGGAGAAGTAGGAGAGGGGATGACATTTCATTTCCTTTATGTGCTTTTATATAGAGGCGCGGGTGTTGCGCAGTTTAGGGCGTGTGTCTCTCTGTTTACTTTTTTCTAGTTTGTATGTGGTGGAATTACGTCCAGAATTTTGTGCACAGTAAATGGGGGTTTCATCTCCTTCTATATGGCTCTGTGTGTATGGTATATGATTGAGGTAGTTTCATTTATGGCTTATGAGATATGAATTATGATGTAAGATGATTTTTTCCAATGTGTGGAAGATGGGAAGCGATGTTTAGGGTAGATGGGAATCACATGACTGGAGGTGATGAGGCGAATGCAATAGACTGTTAAAGGTATTTTGAGTCCTTTGGGCAGGAGAAAGGGTGTTCTTGGCAAGGAAGCGATTTCTAGGCAAGATGAGTATTATATTATGGGGGGTGATGAGGCGAATGCAGTAAACTACTGTTAAAGGCACTTTGAGTCCTTTGAACTAGAAAAATGATATTCTTGGCAAGAAAACTATTTACCCCAAATGGGTAACCTGAGTGGACTCATAGTCCGGCACGTAAATCCCTTTTTTATCGAAGACTACCGCATTCAGTAGGAATCAAACCGGAGCCCAATATATAGAAGGCGAACGTGCTTACCGTTGCGCCACCTGTATTACTACTACTACTACTATGCAAAAAGATGTGATATCTCCCAAAAACAACTCTGTTGTAAAAAAAATTCTCCGCCAAGAAAAACCTCTCAACCGCAAAAAGGATTGATATGAATACAATACCGCCAAAGTACTCGTAGCTTCGCGCCCCACTCTAGGGCAGTGGCGTGGCGTCCATGGAAGCAAGGGAAGCATTGCGATTTGGCGATTGGTGGAAAATTTTCTAAATAATTTTTCCTGAATCGCGCAAAAAAGTCGCGAAAAAAACTCTTCGGCACAGTCTATGTAAATAAAAGTTGCAAAGAAACTAATCGCGAATATCTTACACAGCCGAATTGGTAACACCGCGAAAACCACCACACCACACCAAGAAGAAGACACATGGAAGCATATCAAAATTTGCATCTATGAGCGTTTATTTTTTTCCCCAGTAAACCTACTGTGTCGCGATAAAAAAAAATTCACGTACACGGTAGGTTGGAAGCACTCAGGAATTTGCTTCCAAGTTCCCCTCACATGTAGTAGAGGAAATTCTTGCCTGCAGCGGAGCTGCTGGCGCATGGACGCTGGGGAACTTTTCTTCCCATTTCCTCTTTGTTCGTATTTTCTTGTGGACTGAAAATATTTGCTGTGTTGCAATGCGTATGTGATGTGCTATATGAGTTTCACAAGGGTTACCAGAGTAGGATAGGAATTGAATTGTGGAAAAAGTTTCGATTTGAAATATAATGGCTTCATGGTTAAAAATTATTATTGGTAAATTCGAGAAGAAGTGATTTCGCATAGAATTATTAGTGTATACGAGTATTAGTAAGAGACGAACTCAATTATAGGGATATTTATGCATATTTCAATAACTTATATCTAATCGAAAACCATTTAACGGAAAATTCCAAGAAAAAATAAGTGGGAGATGGTAATACTGCCTCAAGTCATTGACGTCACAAGGAATTGAATGAGCCGTTAAATTTAAAACTCATTTGCTCTAGTGTAGTGCTTTAGTGTAGTGCGATTTGTGTGCTTTTTGTTGGTGAAAAGGTGAAGGGGTTTTTTAATCGGTCTAGGTGCTTATAATTGCTTATAGTGTTTTGATTTGTTTTTAAAGTAGCATGGATCAATATTGTGTTGTTGATGATCTTTTTCGATTGTCTTTTGGATCTCGATCTTTCGCAGAAAAAAAAGACATTATCGAAAAGGGTCGACCGAAACCGATTTTGGAAATTGTTTCTAAAACAAAAAGATGTACTAGGCATTTTACTGGTAAAATTTATGAAGATACGGAATGGATTACCGGTTGTAAGACCAAGCAAAAATTATTTTGTTGGCCATGCTTGTTATTTTCAAATGATTCAAATGTTTGGCGAACTACCGGGTTTTGTGACTTAAATAATTTACATAAAGCTGTGGACAGGCATGGTACGAAAAGCGTTGATCATTTAAAGTCAGTACTTCTTCTTTCCAAGTTCGGTTCCGGTCCTAGAATTGAAGAATTATTAAGTAGCCAACATAGATCTTCAATAATATTGCACAATGAGAAAGTTTCGAAAAATCGAGATATACTAAAAATGCTAATTGACGTTGTGTGCCATTTAGGATGTCAAGAACAGGCATTTCGTGGTCACAATGAAAATGTGAATTCTTGCAATAGGGGAAATTACGTTGAACTTTTAAATCTTTTAGCTAAATATAATCCGGACTTGCGAGCTCACTTGGAGCAAGCGACTGTTTTTTCCGGAATATCAAATTATATTCAAAACGATCTCATTAGTAGCATTTCTAAAATTTTATTAAAACAGATTTATAATGAAATTCAGCAAACTAAATTTATAGCAATAATATTAGATGAAACAACCGATGTTTCATGTCGTTCTCAACTCTCAACAACCTTTCGTTACATTACTCCTTCCGGTGAGGTTAAAGAAACTTTCATAACTTTTACAGATATTTCTGATGATCAGACTGCGTCGCGTTTATTTGACCATGTTTTAGATGTTGTTCAAAAATTCAATTGCGGTAACAAACTTATTTGTCAAAGCTATGACGGGGCTTCGGTAATGTCTGGTAAAATAACTGGATTACAAACACGTGTAAAGGATGTGTATAAAAACGCAATATATATTCATTGCTTCGCTCATCGGTTAAATTTAGTTTTATCTAAATCATGCGATAAAATACGCGAATGTCGAATTTTTTTTCAATCTATTACTTGTTTTTCAACATTTTTTAATCATTCAACAAAGAGAACAGTTGCACTAGATTTATTCCTCAAAAAAAGGCTTCCAAAATTAGCTCCAACACGTTGGACTTTTAATGGTCGATTAGTTTTAACCATTTTTGATAATTTAGATCAATTAAAAGAACTCTTTGAATATATCATTGAAAATGAGAGTGGAAAGTGGGATGGCGAGACCGTTAATAGCGCAAGGGGACTTCTTGTTTTACTTACAGATTTTCAGTTTGTTTTCCTGCTCAATGTTTTTTCTAAAATTTTTCCACAAACCGACGTACTTTTCGATATATTTCAAAGTAAACAAACTGATATAATGTACTGCATTCAAAAAATTGCAGATTTTGAAAATCAACTTCAATCGTTAAGAAATAGTTTCACGGAAATTTGGACCCAAACCACATCTATTTGCGAAACTCCACAACGCCGGAAAAAAGCCAGGTGCCTTGTTGACAGTAATGAAAATGTTGAACAATTCTTTACACGTATTTATGTCGAAATTATAGATAATATTACCGCAGAAATAAATTCAAGATTTTCATCCTTAGCAAGTTTCACATTTTTAAACCTATTAGATTCTTCTAAATTTAACCAATATTTTAAAACATTTCCGGACAATCTTTTACTAAATTTAACTAAAACTTATGCTGATATATTTGACCATATTTCATTAAAGACTGAACTCATTGTGCTTTATTCTGATTCTGATTTGCAGGGAAAATCTTTTCAAGGTATTTTTAACTATTTCATTAATAACAAATTAAAAGATAGCTTCACACAATTTTATAAATTAATATGTTTAGTTTTAACATTACCAGTAACCAGTGCGTCCGCAGAGCGCAGTTTTTCTTGCTTAAAAAGGATTAAAACGTATCTTAGAAATTGTACAGGCGAACAACGGCTTAGCGACTTGGCAATAATGTCAATTGAAAAGGTTTTCCTTAAATCATGTTTGTGTGAGCAAAGTTTTTATACAGATATTATAGATGAATTCGCAAAAAAAGAAAGACGAATAGAATTAAATTACAAATAATATTTTAGTATGTACGGATCTTATTATTTATTTTGACTTGTAATATATTTATTGCCCAATTATTATTATTTTATTTTACTCACTAACTGTGATTTTTTAAATAGTAAATAGTTGAATTATTTTTAATTTTTATTGTATTGTTATTGTTTTTATTATTCAAATTTTGATTCGCTGAACATGATTACTTTCTTTATGAGTGTATGGATATTTATTTTGCAATTTTTTTGCTATTGTTGTTATTGTTATAGTAGTTCTAATAATTCGAATATGCTTTATTTATATACTTATAGTTACAGCTTTGCTTTTTTGATAAGTCTACCAACATATAATTTTAACAATTATTTATTTAAAAGTAAATTATTATATATTGGTAGCATGGGAATTAAAATGGTGATAAAATACAGTATACCTACTCTCACGTCCCCGTTCGTGATTCCTGGGTGCTTTTATATTAGAAATGTTAAAACTAGCTAACGAGAGGGGTTCAATTAATACGCAGTAAATTTGTGGAAAGCATAATAATAGTAAATTTTTAATACCAATTGCTTCCCCTAGTTGAATTATCACGCCACGCCACTGCTCTAGGGTTGGCATATTGAACGCTGATTGAATTAGTAAATTTCTTTCAAAGCTGATTGGCGGGGAGCTTCATAGCCATAGACAAAATGACAGTGATAATGACAACGAAGTCGTTCTGATAAAATGATGGTTATGTAGTTGCGTGCGGATCATGCTGTAGGCTCTTATGCCAAGTATTATTGGCTTCTCGTCCGGATCTCGTTATAAAGCTTCCGCCTTACAAAAGACTAAAAATGCACTTCAGGCCAGAAGTGATTCATAGACCATTTTCTACCCCGTTTTTCTTCAGAATGTTCAACTTATTTTGTTTAATGGAAGTTCCCCGCCAATCAGCTTTGAAAGAAATTTACTAATTCAATCAGCGTTCAATATGCCAACCCTAGAGTGGGGCGCGAAGCTACGAGTACTTTGGCGGTATTGTATTCATATCAATCCTTTTTGCGGTTGAGAGGTTTTTCTTGGCGGGGAATTTTTTTACAACAGGGTTGTTTTTGGGAGATAATAGACTTACTGATCTATTTTAAACACGCACTGGTCTGAAACAGGGCGATGGACTGGAACCGACACTCTTCAACCTAACACTGGAATACGTTATTCGGGTTATGAATATGGTCAACAGCAAATCGACACAATTGGCAGCGTACACCGACGACATCAACATCATGTCCCGAAGATTGGCCGACGCAGAAGAACTTCTGCACACGCTCGATACCGCTGCAAAAGAAGTTGGACTACGTATCAACGAGGGTAAAACTTAAATAATTATGCAATCGACGACAAGGACACCTGCACAACCGAGGGGACCTCAACATCGAGTTCGTGAAAAACTTCATTTACCTGGGTTGCAACTTGTCAAGTGAAGCATACGAAACTGACGAAATCAAGCGACGGATACAGTTATCTAATAAGACTTTTTCTCGGTTCTCCCCATAATTAAATCGAAGCATGTGCACAGAAACACGAAGCTCCGCGTCTACAAAGCCATCATACGACCAGTGCTATGCTATGGCTGCGAAGCTTGGACCCTAACTCAAGCCTCCGGAAACATGCTAGACACATTTGAACGTAAGGTTCTACGACGAAATTTCGGGGCTGTTTGGGATCGAGATGGATGGGGCATCCGGTACAACCATTAGTTTTATGAACTGTACGATGAGCTTGAAGTTCCGAAAATCGTCAAACTACAACAATTTCAATGGGCAAGGCATGTACAACGAATGGACGATGATCGCATGCCAAAGAGAGTAATGAACGCAAAACGAGTCGACGGAGTGAGGCTGCGAGGAAGACCGAAAGCGCGTTGGGAGCTCTTCAACAGAGAAGAAAAAACAGGCAAATGCCAGACTTACAGAGCCTCACACTTCGAGTATCCGTATAACAGCAAGATCAAGTCTGCCAACAATTTTACTTAGAGGAGGTTTTGTGAAAGTGTTGAAGCACAAAGTCGGCTAAAAAGAGTACGAATCAGATTACTACGCTGAAAAAAAACCACTACAAATGCAGGAGCTACAGGAAAGCTTCTCCTAAGGCGGCTATTACACTATAAAAGTTCTTTTACAAATATCGTTTGTAAAAGATATTTTCGAAGAACTTTTCTAGTGTAATAGCCGCCTAAGAAAATATTTGCGACGTGAACGTTGCTTGTTTCAAGTGCTTTTCTTACATGCTTGCACACCTTCCCCCTTAGGCGGCTAATATCATTCATAAAAGTTCTTTTAAAATATCGTGAGTCAAAGATATTTGTAAAAGAACTTTTATAGTGTAATAGCCGCCTAAAAGAACTTTCACTTCCTTGACTGTGAAATTACGGGAGGGATGAGCTAAATACTACCTGACTAAGGATTGGTATACAGATCAGGTCTAAGTGACGGGAGACCGACAAGAACTACCATGACTCAGGACCAGATAAAGAGAAAGATCGATTCCCTCAAACCTTAGAGTCCACCAGTACTGACGGAATTTTTCTCGCTCTCCTACAAAAAGGACAAAAAGCTGTGGCGTCATATTTCATATGCAAATTCAGAGCAGCTTGGCAATAGGGTACAATCCAGATGCTTGGATATAAGCGAGATTGATATTCATTCCTAAGTTGGGTAATCGCCCTAAAAATTACTCAAAATCACACAGGCCACTCAACCTGACATCATTTATGCTAAAATCAATGGAGACTATTCATGACAAATTATGTTCGAAAAACTTTCCTAAAAGAAACCTGCTTCACGAAAGCCAACTCGTCTACCAATTTAGGAAATCTACGCGCTCAATACTCTGGTAAGAGATATAGGGGCGACGATGAAGGCTAACAGCTTATGGACACCAGAGAAGATTTGGATAAATATCGAGATTTGAGCAAATCTACCCCCAAAATTCCCTAGATTTACCATTCATTTACTCAGATTTCCAAATCTAGATTTGGAATGAGATTTAGTAGTATATGCACATTAGTCAAGTAAATCTTGATAGATTTGTCTGGTGGGCATTCGGAGATGCCCGTGGGGATGGAGCCTAAGGTAGCATAATTGACCGTGAAGGTCGGGCCGTGCCATTTGGCGAAGAAAAAGGCTCCTCAACGAGCTAAGCAGCGGCCTATGCTTGCTGTAGCTCAGTTCGGGAGACGTGGGCGGGGTTTTCGCCAATCGTTGCCCCTGTCTTTTATGTATTAACAAAAATTAATAGGCCTTGGGAAGACAACACAAACAAGGGAGGTAAAAATGGGGAATAAAAAAAATGAAGCAACAAGGATGAAATGGTTGGCGGAAGGCTCGATTGACCTCGCGCTCGCATTGGGGTCCAGGTGTAATGGGACCCTCGGCCTCTGATTTCGAACCACCGACAGATCCTTACTCATCAGGCGCTGCTTCGATCTGCCAGTGGGAGCAGCACTACCGGACCATAATATGGTTCATTACAGGTGGTTCATTACACACTACCAAGATTAAGTTGTTAGTTGGGCTGGACATGTACGTTTTTTTCACTAGAACATACCGCGTAGATTGTGGTGAAATGTGGAAAGCATATATTCAGGCGAAAAAGAAAAGCTTTTTAATAAGATTTCAGCGAGATTTGTTTTAAATCTCGGTCGATATCTAGATTAATAAATGTACGGTAAATCTTGGAGATTTGGGGATAGATTTGCTTAAATCTCGAAATTTACTCAAATCGTATGTAGTGTGCAAGGGACATTACTACACATTTATTAAAATTCCCAAATCTAAAATAGATTTAGAACCAACAAACTACTTCGTGATTTGATGCGAGTACGAGTCGTAATTACCTTTGCGATGGATGCCAGTAGTATTGCTAATGACTTTTGCCATTTTCCTTATTTACAGTTTTCCTTGAATATTTCGTAGTATTCGAAAATCTACAGAAAAATGTTCGTAGGCCGAATGGAAGTACATTACAGTTTTACCAATGATATACAATAGGTATGTATATAGGAAGGTAGGTATAGGATATGATAAATAAAATACATATTTATTGGTGTAGTACATTATACCATAGACCATAGTAAAGAGTATACTGATTTTCTCACAAGAAAAACCGGACGGTATCTTTCGACAAAATGTAGCTAGCGAAATAAAAAATTTGATAACATTTAATTCAGACTTGCAGCCAAACCACTTGAGCTGGGAAGCTCACTTGATCTTAAACTGCCAGATTCATATATGTATATGCATTGCTTTCATAAATACGTTCAATTTGGCTGGAAGACACTATTTTTAGGGTTGCTGATTTCGAATCTCAAGTCAAAATTCTCTACATTCACCTAACTACATGGCCTGGCATCGCACAGCACCGTCCACATAGCATCGCATCGCAACTTTAAAAAGAACTCATAGCATAGCAGTCAGTGTGAACGCCGCCATTGAAAGGCAACTGTCAACTAAATCTTGATGATCGAAGAAGAACACGGATGGTTTGCATGGATTTCGGGATATGCGAATATATCTAGATTTAGGTCTCTGGTGTGCGTTTGGACATAGACGGGGGCCTATGAAAACAAATCGAGGAATTTAATTACAGCATGGCTTTCGGTGAAAATTATGTATCCCTAGCTGACACCACGTGTCACTTTGGTTATCGCCGAAGTCTCGGCCTGAAGAATACTGCAGTATTCCGGGAGAATACGAGAGAGGCTTATGTCAAGTCAAGAGGCAGTGGACTGGGGCGTGAGTGAGGAATATACCCACATCAGGCCACCATCTTCGGTTCATTGGTGGTTTCCTTGCTTGTGGTGTTCTGCTGGCAATGGTGAAGGCCAGCAGAAGACCACAAGCAAGGAAACCACCAATGCCTTAAGCCCGGCCACACACTGCCGAACACGAACTCGAACTCAAACATGGTCTCAGTGGGTAATTTTCTTCAGAGTTGTGTGAAGTGTCTTGAGCCATTTGAAGGAAATCTGAATGCATCGAGTAAAGGTAACCCTCAAGCGAATGGCTCAAAACCACTTCATATTTTACAAATCTGAAGAAAATTCTCATCCGAACATGAACGAACGAATATGAGAAAAACAAATTCTAGTCTGATCATTGAAACTGACTTATTGCAACCACATGATAAACGGTTCGGCTCTATAGAGAGCGGCGAGTTTTAGAACGACTACCAGACTACGAGACCGTCTCTGCACTTAGCAATAACTTCAACTGAAAGGGAAATTGCGCGCGATCTCGATGTAAAGGATACGATCAAAGATTTTGCTGGTAAAAAACGCAAAAGTATGCTTTGCATGGAGAACGCTTAGATTTTACATGTATATTCTAATACATGCTACTAATAATATGTGTAAAATTAGGCCTGGCAGCTAATTTTCACCTTTGGTTCAAATAAATAAATTAATAATAAATCCAGGGAGCGACCCTGACCAACGACGTAAAGATTACAGAGTTTATACAGTTTGCCTGAAACCCTAGTGAGACATAGCGCGTCAACCACTCCTGCGCGCCATCGCACTCTGTACCGGGTAATGGGGCGCAACTCCCCAAACGACTCACCCAGCGTCTAGCATTCTTGTGCCACAGAACAACGCCATGTGATTTTAGGACCCCTCTTGGTCGGCCTTGGTTGGAAATTGGGCTCCATTTCGTGGCACGTAAAACAATACAGTTATCATCATTCCGCCATCTGTCACCTATGCACTGCCATTTTCGCCTGCGAATCAATTCGTCGATTGGCATCTGACCCGTACGCCGACATAGTTATTCTTCTTCTTAATATTGTTTCGGGCCAGAAAATTCTTAGAATTCGGCGAAGACATATGTAATTTGACGAAAAATGCAGCTTCCTGGTAGATTAGATTAGATGGAGGGCAGTTGGCCCAGAGGGCCAACAAGCACTGCGACCCGGAAGTCTATTGTGCTACACCCTGGAGTCTGTGCAGATTAGTGATCTGACTAATTCTCGAGACCAATCATCCCAACAAATCTGCTCAGCTGTTCAAGTGTTAGTGAGGCAATCGTTTCCGCTTCAGGGAATGCATCGCCCAAGCATTTCAAGCGGCGGAGATGAAGTGCATCACAGTCACAGAAAATGTGCTGGGAAGTCTCATCTTCATTCTCACAGAAGCGGCAACTTGGGTCAGAGACAATTCACATTCTATGCAGATGACCCCTCAGGGTAAAGTGACCCGTAAGGAGCCCACAAATAATTCTCACCCGGTTTCTGCGTAGTCTTAGCAGTTTGTGGGTACGGTTGCGTCAGTGGCCAGGTATAAACAGCTTAGCCTGTCTAAGACCAGGGTTATTGTCCCAGTGCGCGATGGTTACTGAGTGTTCCCATTCCCTGATGTGCCGTCTTACACTACGCAAGGGAATTCCACAGTATGGCTCTGGACCGACGAGTGGGGTTGCAGAAGCTCCCCTGGCCAACTCGTCCGCTGTTTCGTTTCCTGGGATACCGGCGTGTCCGGGGACCCAGTAAATGGTAACCTTATTTACGGAGCCTAATCTTTGCAAGGCTTCACGACCACTAAGCATCAATTTCGACGAGACGGAGAAGTTACTTAGTGCTTTGATGGCCGCCTGGCTGTCAGTGAAGATTGCAATATTCCTTGGTCAGCTGTTAAGCATGTGTTCGCGCAAGTCTCGATTGCGTGAACTTCCACCTGAAATACCGTAGCGTACTTTCCCATTGGAATGGATATCTTGTGAGACGGACCTACGACACCCGCCCCTGTACCCTCTTCGGTTTTAGATCCATCTGTGTTCCACGTAACAACATTTGAGGGGAGGGTGTCGAGCTTCAGATTCCAATCCTCTCTACTCCATATTTCGGTTGAGAATGGAAGTTTGAAGCAAAGCTCCCTAGCTAAATGGTCTGATGGCATACTAGATACGTGGTCCTCATTTACCCAGTTGATTTGCTCAGGGTTTAGTTTGAGGAAGTTCTGGCAAGCTTTTAGTCTTGCTACTGCTATTTTTGCCTCCGCCTTTATATGAATGTGAAGCGGCGGGAGGTCGAGTAGCGCTTCAAGAGCTACAGTCGGGCAGCTGCGGATAGCCCCCGTGGCTGTGAGACATGCTAGTCTCTGAATCTTACCCAGTTTGGTTTTGCCATCTTTGGTAGTTGATTTTTTCCACCAAACAACGGCTCCATATTCAACAATTGGTCTGACAATCGCCTTATAGATCCAAAGGATTATGCGAGGGCTTGTTCCCCAAGTCTTACCCACAAACTGCCTACAAAGCCATAGGGCCTTAATGGCTTTGTCCGATATTGTCTGTAGGTGTTCCGACCAGAGTAATTTCCTGTCTAGAGTAACACCGAGGTATTTGGCGGAATCCGCTAGGAGCACTGGAGAGTTGCACATTGTAGGACATCTCATTTGTCTGGAATTTCTTTTCTTCGAAAAGGGGATAACAACCGCCTTAGCCGGATTGACTCGAAAGCCGTTGTCATTACACCATTTTTGTACTGTGTTTAAAGCCGATTGAAGAATTTCCGTTAGGACGTCTTCAAATTTTCCTCTACTCTAACAGTTATGACCAGGTCATCGGCATATCCCTGAGTTGAATATCCCATCTTGGTAAGCTTCCACAGTAAGCTGTCTACTACGATGCACCACAAGAGAGGAGATAGTACTCCTCCTTGCGGGCATCCTCGAGTGACGTTTGCTGATAAAGTGCAGTCTCCTATCTCTGTGATGACCTTTCTGGATGATAGCATCCTTTTTATCCATAGTGCCGTCGTTTCATCCGCTCCCTTTGCTCTAAGCGCAGAGTCAATGGAAGAAAAGATGTGTTGTCAAAAGCACCTTCGATATCCAAAAAGGCACAAACTGCCGTCTCCTTTACTCCCAAGGTGGCCTCAATTTCTCCAACTAAACAGTGTAGAGCAGTTTCAGTCGACTTACCTGACTGGTAAGCAAACTGTTTACAGTGTAGTGGGAATTTTGTGAGAAGTGTGAACCTGATGTGAGCATCAAGGATTTTCTCCATAGACTTGAGCATAAAGGAGGTCAGGCTGATAGGCCTATGTGATTTGGGGTCATCTTTAAGACGATTAGACGATTTATGACTGCGTGCACCCCCGTGCATATTTTAAGCATATATGCAAACAACTAATGGATGTCGACCGATGCAGAATGTGTGGTTCGGTGTTGGAAACACTTGACCATCTCACTTTTGGTTGTTCTGTAATGGCGCCGGTAGAGTACATGGACTGATTGTGTCTGTATGCAAGGTAACCCGCCAACACCTCGCATACAAACATGGGCTTTTCGACAAAACCGTTCCGATCTACCAGCACACTCCACAAGCATTGCTTGACACTCGCTTCACGATGTACTGGGATCTCCAGATAAACACTGATCACCCGGTCACCCACAACAAACCCGATGTACTCCTAGTCGACAAGCCGAGTCGCTCTGCATACTGAATCGATGTTTCTATCCCCCATAATAGCAACATAGAGAAAAAGCATACGGAGAAAAGGGCTAACTACAGTACACTGCCTCAAGAAATTAAAAATCTTGCCACATTGGCAGTGTACGAATAGTGCCTGTAATATTGTCGGCTACCGGTATAGTACTCAAAGGCCTTCTGACTTCCTTCACCAAATTGAACCTGCTGCACAAATTTATTGAGACTATGCAGAAATACGTTAGTCTGCATAAATCTGCAATGGTGCGAAATGTGCTCGGCGACCCCCACTAACACACATTTAGGACTAGGATGCCGGCTTAACACCTGCCCAAGGTACCCGCCAACTTGATGCTTGCATCCGTTGCTGACATAAAACTGGCCAATGGACACCGTATATTATAGTCTTACTATACGTTTTTATATTGAGTTCTGCATAGGCAGAATCGATCACATCAGCTTAGATTAATATCATTCGCTCAAGGCTTAAGCAAATCCAGAACATTTGGATTCTTTGTTTCAAACTGAGCCAAGAGATGCTCATTAAAAATATTAACCCTCTCCAGTGTATATTATCTTATCTTTCTTTCAGCTTACTTTAAATACTTGAAAATTAAATTTAAAACTAACTTTCATCATCTTATTCTCCCTATTCATCTCATCGCGTCAAGTCCACCATGATTCGAATAAATCCATAAATTAATCCAAAACCACACCATCGTCTTTAAAACGCTTTCGGCGGAAAATATTTGCGTAGATAAATGCCTTTAATGATTGATAATTTGCGTTAATTCCCTGAAGATTTCATCATTACCTCGTCGCCAATTTCATCCCTTCGGTGGGGCGAAATTGATTGAATGTTTGAAGCCAATTTCGCCTCACACTGGTTACTTCATAAAAACTGCTTAGGGGGATAATACGTCCGCAAGCAATAAGTCACGATTAATAATAAATAGAATGTGTAGTTGGGCTTTTTATCTGAAAAGCCTTGGGACCAAACGCTCCAACTTTCCAAGATCCATGTGTTTTGCAATCATCACCGTCGTCTGCTGTTGCTCCTTCTCCACTTCGAGACGCCTTTATTAAGTGCCTCCGCTTAACATCAATTATCAATGATTTTCAGGGCAAATTAGGATTTAAAATATTCTATCGGTTAATTCGAAACATCCGACAGGACCGAACTTTACGAGTTTCCGAAAATAAAGAAGGGTCCTTTAAACTTTGTCGGAAAGCCTACAATTGCATCAGCTAACGAACGATAATCATTTGGGGAAATCAAAATGACCACGGCAACCAAAATCATTTATATCAAAGAAAGAGTTGAAAATTCTCCTTCTTAACTTTTCACTTAAAACTTTTCTCGTGAAAAGTTTAATTCAATTAGTGTCCCTTTTCCTCCGGATTGTAGTAATCGACCTGTTGTTGTTGTAGCAATGGTCAGAAGTTCGTTTTGTGAGTGTGTTACATGCTATTATTGTTCGTCGTCTTCTTCGGTGTTAAGGGACAGGAAAATAGCTGCCTCTACGAGGTTCTCCTACAGCGACCAGGGGGTCAGGTGTGTGGGTACAGCTGGGCCATTGAATATGTGGTCCACATCGTAAGGTGTACCATTGCAGCCGGGGCATGTGTTTGTGACATCCCGATCAATGCAAGATAGGTAGGAGTTAAGACGCGAACACCAGCCCGACCGAAGTTGGGCAAGTGTCGCTCTCGCTGCTTTCGGAAGTGTTCTCTCTTCGCGGGAAATGGCTGGTGGTTGTGCTAAAGAACTACGTTTGGACCTAGTCCTGCAATTGATGTTTGTACCTCCTCATGATGTATTGCTGCGATGGCTGATCTGTATGCATTGTTGTCAAAGGGAATCCTTTTGAACTTCTGGATGTCTCTTTCGAGGTCCCACAACAGATCGCGCTTGACATGTCTTGATGGTGGTGTCTTGTCTAGGGATGGAAATCGATTAATCGATTAATCGAATAATCGATTTTTATTTAATCGATTACATTAGGGTCGATTTAATCGATTAATCGATTATTTTATAACGATTATTGAACTTTTTTCTTCGCTGAGACTTCAGATTTCAAGAGCAATACGAGTATATTTTTCCTTCATTGCGAAAAATCACTTACAACAGTCGTGTATAGTATTTACCTACTACTTTTCTCGTTCTACTTTTACCTATCTACCACAATTTTTTTTTTTTATTAATGGTTGTGGTTGTTTCAGAGAAAAATAGAAGAAGAACACCCTCAAAAATCTCGTTATCATTATCAGTCACATAAGTAAAGTCATAGGTTATAAAAGACCCGACTCAGCCCATATCCTGATGCTGAGTCGTGTTGTTTTGTATTCCTAATGATCCTTTAATGCATGCCCATAGCACATGCTCGCTATCCTATTGTTTAAGAAGCACAACAAAAGTATTCAGAAGATATGGTTCAAAAGTCGTGCGGCACCCCAGGACGCTTCAGACGGCATCAATGAGGAATTCAGTTTGTATCTGAGGACGCCACAGGAGAGGATTCAACAAAATCCGGTATTATTCTGGAAACAGATGGCTGAGACGTTCCCAGCAGTTTCTAAGGTCGCCTTAACATATGTGCCATCGGTAGCGACCTCAGTTCCTTCAGAAAGACTTTTCTCTGAAGCTGGCCAAATTCTGAGGGAACAGAGAAGCCGGCTGGCCGCCGACATGGCCAATACACTTATCTTCCTTAAGGACGTTCATGATAAGTATTGGGATTAATAAATAAGCTCAATACTTCTCACAACTCAATAATTACTATTATTTCTGCAGCTACTGGGAACGTTTCAGGCAACTGCTTCCAGTAGGTGTAATTATTATTTCTCTGTTTGATGATGTTTCTTCTGTTTTCATGTGAATAAATAAGGACTATTTTTTACTTGGAGTTCGTTGTTTTCATTGTACCCAGTTTTTAATTTTTTCCCAACCTTTTTTGAAATTGTCTATTAATCGATTAATCGATTTTTCAAGTCACAAATAATCGGTGTATCGATTAATTCGTAAAAAAATATAATCGATTTTGTTTTCCCGAATACGAGTGATACGGGCAAATTGTTATAGAAAAAAAGCGAGAATTAAGAAAAAATGTGAATAATAATTTTATTAACCAAAATATTCAATTCAACCACACTCACTCAACGTTACACTGCAAGTGTCAACTTTTCATATTATTACATTTATTCGCTGTTATGAAGAGAGTGGCTCTGAAGTTAAGAGAGAATAAACAATTATTCTCCGATTTGTTTTGCAATGATACAATCGATACTTGTACAATTTATAATACATTGAAATTATTATAATACATTGAAATTTTACTTTTCTGATGTGGTTGACGAGGTCTTTTTACCACTTTCCGGCTTTCATTTCAAAATCGATGGGATTTTGCTTCTTTTTCCGAATTTCTTGTATAGCAGCACACGAATGAATGGATGTTCTGATTCGAACGTAGCTGATCCTTTACGAACATTCTGCCGGGCCTTGAAACGTCGCGTCGTTTTAAAATTAATTCAGTATAATTCATTGGTTGATGTTGCAGCATGTACACGGGATTTCCCCCTTGCGTACAAAAGCAATATCCAGGAACTGGGGGGTTTTACGGCGCCCCGACTCGCCGATTGCAAACGGAATAAGGATTGATATAGAATAGATTATTAAAGGCATAATGAAAGTAATAAGTGGGTGTTAGGTATAATTAATTTTATTCGGTGTCCGGTGAAGGGTGATCAATGGTTGAGTCCGGATCAGAATTCTGGTACGTAATCGGTTGGATTTTAACACGGTCGGATGGTTGACCATTTTCGTGCCATAAATCGTCTGTTGGTAACATACAAATTTTTTGAATGGGGCGGCGAATAATGGATGTCTGCGTTTTTAGTTCTACCACTCTCACCAAACCATCAGAGCCGAAGAAAGTGTTTGTAATTCGACCCATCATCCATTTCAATGGAGGAAGACGTTCGTCCTTGACAACGACTAGCTGGCCGATCTTTGGATTTTCTTTGACGTTGAGCCACTTCGGTCGTTGTTGTAGTCGCGACAAATATTCGGTTTTCCAGCGAATCCAGAAGTCCTGCCGTAGTTTTTGAAGAAATGCCCATCGTTTCAATGAAGAATATTTCGTATAATTGTAATCCTGTTCTGGAGGTGCAGTTAGGGCAGTTCCAATGAGAAAGTGTCCAGGCGTAAGACTCGCAAAATCGTTGGGATCGTCTGACATAGGGCATAGAGGGCGCGAATTTAGACACGCTTCGATTTGAGCTAAAAACGTGGTCATTTCTTCGAAGGTGAGGATCGTGTCACCCAAGACCCGACGAAGATGGTGTTTGACCGAACGAACGCCTGCCTCCCATAATCCACCGAAGTGAGGAGATGCCGGGGGAATAAAGTGCCAATTTACCCCATCGTTGGCCAAGATTTCGGATACGTCTCGATTTGCTGCATTGATGGCTACTTTGTATGATCTTCTGAGTACCGCGTCTGCGCCGACGAAATTCGTTCCGCAGTCTGAATAAATGTCCTTGCATAGGCCTCTCCTCGCGATGAATCTGCGCAGTGCTGCCAAGAAGGCTTCCGTTGTTAAATCCCATACGACCTCCAGATGTATGGCCTTAGTACACAGGCACACGAAGATGGAGAAATATCCTTTAAGAATTTTTGAATTTCTTAAGTTGGATGCGCGTAGGGATATCGGTCCAGCATAATCGATTCCAGTGGTGAGGAAGGGTCGTGCGGGTGTAATTCGTGGTTTAGGGAGATCTCCCATTAGTTGCTCCGAGATTATCTTCTGCTGTCGGAAACAACGTATGCATCGATGAATATGATACTTGACAAGAGATCTTATTTTTAGTATCCAGAATTTTCTTCGTATGCAAGCGATTGTTGCATTAATTCCTCCATGTAAAGCTGTGATGTGACATTGGGTAACTATCAGCTTAGAAAGGTGACTGTTGTATGGCAAAAGCATCGGATGCCTTTGATCATATGGTAAATCGGCATGCCTGAGTCTGCCTCCAACCCGTAATGTTTGGGTTTTATCCAGAAATGGTGTGAGGGACTTGACTTTATTGCTTGCTCGTTTAGGGTTTTCAGATATTTTTCCGTTCGTTTTTCTGATCGCCCTTTTTATCGCCTTCTTGATTGACCTTTTGGACTGACGTGAGCCATTTGCTTTAAGACGTTGTATTTCATCGCCAAAATATTTAGCTTGTTCCACCCGAATCCAGTAATGCAAACCGCGACTAAGTTCTTCAGTTTGAAGATGACCAACTTGTCGATTCGACCTTTCCTTGCTGATATTAGAAATGAAGCGAAAACAGTACGCTGTTACACGGATCAGACGATTATAGGATGAATAGTTTGTGAGTGTAATTATTGGCTGGGTAACAGTTGTATGTGTCGTTATTGTGACAATCCTTTTCATTTCTTCTTTTGTGAAGTGATTTCGCTGCTTCGGCCAATGGTCGATAGGATACACAAGCCAATTAGGTCCATTCCACCAAAGTGTGTCATTTCTAAGCGTGTCGGATGATGAACCTCTGGTCGCCACATCGGCAGGATTCTCCTTAGATGGAACATGACACCATCGTGCGGTGGGAATCCCATCTCTTATTATGGATACTCTGTTGGCTACGAAAGTTTTCCAGTTGCATGGCTGTTGTTTCAGCCAAGCGAGGACGATTGCTGAGTCGGACCAGCAATAAAGAGGAATTTCCCTTAAATTAAGATCGCGTTGAATTCGTTGCACTAGTGCTGTTAGCAACGTTGCTCCACACAATTCCAATCTTGGAAGTGAGATCGTTTTGACGGGCGCCACTTTCGTTTTCGCCATCAGAATTGATGTCTTAGCTGTTTCGTCACTGTCATGTTGCACTCGAAGGTATATTACGGCTGCGTAAGCATTTTGTGATGAGTCGCAAAACCCATGTAGTTGCATGGTGCACTTTCGGGTAGTGTTAATCCAACGGGGTAATTTGATAAGTTCCAGATTGCTGAGACTAGCATGAAATTGGTTCCATTGGTGTTGTTCTTGAGGTGGGAGTGGGTCATCCCAATCCAGATTCAATAGCCACAACTGTTTCATCAGTATTTTCCCTACTATTATAATCGGTGCAAACCATCCTAATGGGTCGAATAACTTCGAAACTCCTGAAAGTACTGACCGTTTGGAATTCGCCTTTAGATTATGTAGACTCTGAACTCGTAGTAGTAGGTTATCATCGGAGGGATTCCATAGTAGCCCCAACGTACTTACGGAAGGTTGATCATTTGAAATGTCCACTGTTGGACAGCATAATACGTCGACTTCAGGAACTCGATTCAAAACATCTACATTATTTGATGCCCATTGACGAAGTTTGAAACCACCTTGTCCCAATAAGGAGATCAGCTCGCGTTGAGTCTCTAGTATTTCATGTATATCATCAGCTCCGAACAATACATTGTCTACATATAGCTGCTCACATAGTACCGCGCTAGCCATCTCATAATCCTTGCCATCATCTATGACTAACTGCTGAATGGTTCGCATCGCAAGAAATGGGGCCGATGCAACGCCAAAAGTTACAGTCCGAAGGCGAAGATGTTCGACCGGGCTGTCTAAATTTTCCCGCCATACTAGACGCTGGAAGTTAATATCTTCATCGGCCACTCGTATTTGCAGAAACATCTTCTCCATGTCTGCTGCTGCTGCGATGCGTGACATTCTCCACCTTGTTATCACGGAAGCGATGTCCTGTTGAAGGCTGGGACCGGTATATAACAAGTCGTTTAACGAGTTCCCTGTTGACGTCTTGCTTGACGCATTAAAGACTATTCGTAGTTTTGTAGTTGTACTGGACGGCTTTATTACCCCATGATGAGGAAGGTAGTAATGTTGGACATCATTTAGGTCACCAACTATTTTCTCCATATGTCCTCGGTTGAGGAAATCCTGTACACATTGATGATAAGCGTCTTTCAGTTTCGGTTCCTTGTCTAGTTTGCGATGTAACGAGTTTAACTGAATAATTGCTCGGTGGTATGACGAGCCAAGATTTTCTGTAGATGTCCTGAAGGGTAAAGCTACGATATATCTGCCATCTGCGTCACGAGTGTGTGTATTCCTAAAGTGTTCCTCACATTTTGCATCGTCTTCCGAAATATGAACCGGTGGATCCACTTCTTCCATCTCCCAGAAACGTCTCAACTGTTGCTCGAGTTCCACCTTATTAAAAAATGTATAGACAGACGTTGTCGGCAGATCGGATTGGGCTGGTCCCAACAGAATCCAACCTAACATCGTGTTTTGTGCGATGGGAGTGTTAACTTCACCGGTTTTTATGCCATCTCGAATAATGTATGGGTATATGTCCGCCCCAAGGATTATGTCGATCCGCCCTGGCTGATGAAACGAAGGATCTGCTAGTTTTAACGCGGACAGATGCGGATATAACTTCGGAGACAACGTTTTCTGAGGAATACGATCCGTCAATGTAGGTAGTACTATCGCTTCCACAGGAATAGAGTAGTTGTCGTCAAAGCGAGATGAAATATCAAAATGCACTAGCTTATGGGAGGATCCAGATGATGTATATCCGATCCCTGATATTGTAGCTTGGATGGAACTTGGCACGAGGCGGAGTCGTTGCATGGTAGACGTAGTCATGAAACTTGCCTGGGACCCCGTGTCGATAAGTGCTCGCAAGGTTTCTTCGCATCCATTTCCTTTGCCCTTAATAATCGCAGTTGATAATAGGACCATATTGCGCTGATTGCTCGCATGAAAACTGGAGACATTTGCCGTATCAGAACTTTTTCGATGTTGTGTTTGAGTTTTGTTGTCGTGAAGTAATGAGTGGTGTCTTCGGCCACAATGAAAACATCCACGTTTACTTGAGCACGTCTTGCTACCATGATCGGAGCCAAGACAATTAAAGCAAAGCTGCTTGGCTTTAACATGCTGTAGTTTAGCATCCCGGGAAAGAGCACTGAATTGAGAGCACCTCCGGATGTTGTGTTGTTCCTTACAATAGGAACATGATAACGTTTGCTGACTTGCGGTTGTGTGATTGGCATGAACATTCTGTTTAGCTGTCTTGTTGGTTGATGTATTCACAGCCTCTAACATTCGGAAACGAGATTCCAAAAAATCCAAATACGACTGAAGTGTCGGAGGATCCGTTGTAATACTTAATTTCTGTTCCCACTGTTGTCGGGTCTCAGAAGGAAGGCGCTGTGATTGCACATGAATTATGACCAGGTCCCAATCATTGACATTTATATCTAAAGAGGTTAATGCAGCTAGACACTCGTTGGTGGAATCGAAAATATTTCGAATCGATGATGCTGATTCTTTAGAGATCGGTGTATTATTAAGAAGAGCAGATAGCTGGGCATTAATTAACAAGCGTCGGTTGTTATATCGTTTACAAAGAGCCTTCCATGCGGGCTCATAATTAGTTTCCGCGATGGTGTAGGTTCGAAGCAATTGTTCAGCTTCGCCAGAAACGGCTCTTCGCAAGTAGTGGAGCTTTTGAACAGCCGTGATGGACGAGTTGGTTTCCACCAAGGCCACAAACATGTCGTGGAAAGCCTGCCACTCTGAATATACACCTGAAAAGGTCGGTAAGCTTATCGGTGGCAAATGCACCTCATTGTGACTCGGGACCACTTTCGGGATACTGACTGACGGACTATCGTTGAGGTTATCGTTTATCCTTCCACACGTGTCGTAGTATTTCTCCTCGAAGGTGGCGTATTCGTCGTCCACGAAATATGGCAAAGCTTTCCTTTCTTCGTCGCTCGCGGAACACACGAGCTGCTTATGCACATCCTCATATTCTGCCCATAAACGCCCCAAACCATCCATGCGCCCTTTCAAATATCCCATGGTCATATTGGCCTTGGAGCACTTTTTAAAATTCTTCACAAAATTGGTTATTGATTCGGCGTTCGCCTTTTGCTTCGCAAGCAAGGCTTGGACCCCTTCAACCGGCATCGTTGATACCGAATATTAAATATAGTTCGAAAAATAGGTTAGGAAATATAATGGATCAGGAAAGTTGAGCCACGATGGACGTTTGCGTAAACTCACCGCTGATCCGGCTCGACGGACCAAAATGTTTTCCCGAATACGAGTGATACGGGCAAATTGTTATAGAAAAAAAGCGAGAATTAAGAAAAAATGTGAATAATAATTTTATTAACCAAAATATTCAATTCAACCACACTCACTCAACGTTACACTGCAAGTGTCAACTTTTCATATTATTACATTTATTCGCTGTTATGAAGAGAGTGGCTCTGAAGTTAAGAGAGAATAAACAATTATTCTCCGATTTGTTTTGCAATGATACAATCGATACTTGTACAATTTATAATACATTGAAATTATTATAATACATTGAAATTTTACTTTTCTGATGTGGTTGACGAGGTCTTTTTACCACTTTCCGGCTTTCATTTCAAAATCGATGGGATTTTGCTTCTTTTTCCGAATTTCTTGTATAGCAGCACACGAATGAATGGAGAGATTGAGATTTCATTAATCGATTACTTGTTGGTCGATACCCATCTCTACTTGTCCATGAGGTCGGTGTTGGGGTGTTCCCTCCGGTAACAACCCACCAGGTATTGTTTCGCAAGAAATTTGTTGCGGTCCCTTAGAGGCATCATCCTTGTTTCCTGATGCAGATCGTCCTGGGATGACATCAGGAGACAGCCTGTCATAATACAGAGCGCAGTGTTTTGGCAAGCTTGAATATTATTCCATTGTGTGCACAGCGATTCTGTGACCACACAGGAGCCGCATAGTTGACTACTGACCTTGCGGCTGCTTTGTGTATGACCAGTAGGGTTTCTTTATACTTGCCCAGGTGCTACCGGCTAAGGCGTTAAGGATGTTATACCTACCGCGCATCATATCGCACACAGTTGAAGCATGGGGGGATGACGTGACCACGCTGTCCAGGATTTTAGGATGGTTCACGGTCGAAATAGGCTGATTGGCAATTGAGATCCCAAATTACATCTTGACTTCCTTCATCCAGGTGATAAATAAGGTTGGTGGTTCTGGCCTGTGAAGAAAGCGTTAAGTTCCTCCAGGTAAACTTTTATTCAGAAATCCACTTTTTTACTCTGTCTTGGCCACTATTTTTGTTTTTTGTTTCTGAAGCGTTTCGCTGTTTCGCTCGAAAGAGCCGCCAGAATTGTTCTGTGACATGGACGAGGTTGATTGAGGCCTTTGTGGATACGAGTTGTAATGGCATCCAGGGTCGTCGTCGTACTGTGCATCCTTTTGAAGCCGGGTGGCTTGCAAGTTGGTTGAGGGCCGCAAAAACAGGGTGGATTAGTGCTACGACCGTTTTGGCAACTGGCGATAGAAGTGTGATGGGACGATAGAAGTCGACGTGTGTCGTTTTTTTCCCCAGGTTTCAAGATTGGGATTATTCTCCCATTCCTCCAGATTTCCGGAACGATCAGAGATGTGAGGGATAGTTTGAATGTAGCCGTAAGATATTCGATAGCTGGTGAATGGAGGTGTTTAAGCATTGCTATTGAGATTCCATCAGTTCCCAAGTAATAGTTGTTCGCTTTCCTGATTCCTGCAGTCAGGGCCGTGCTAAAAGAGAGGCGAAAGGGTCCACCGCCCCGGGCGCTATTAGGAGGGGCGCCGAAAATGAGTTTGGTATTTCGAAATTTCAATAGCGCATTTCAAAAAGAAAGAGGGGTTCACGCTCACGTCATATTTGTCGTAAAGTTGTAAACTTCTGTCATTTTTTACGATGATGGCAGAAGTTTACGACGAATACAAAGCTTACGATATTTATGACAGGGAGAGTGAATCCCCCTGATATATGTACAAATAGATACAATTGACCTATGACACGTTGTCATAAAACTCTTATTGAAATCCACATGCATTTCATACCTCTTCTTCCTGTCTCCTCTTCTCAGAACGTAACATATGGATATTATCGTATATCATATATACATAATAAAAGACAACTTCCCACTCTTTGAGGAAGGACAAAGGACGCACATTTAATGGGTGTACACACATGTCTGTTTCACCGAGTATACATGACCTCAACAATTTTGAACAAATTTTATACGCGAAAAATTGTACAAACATTTTATGGCCTCTTAAAAAAAAACTGACGCAACAGTCAAATTTTGAACCAAGACCTCGAAGTACGTTAGCATATCATATATATATTGTATATATGATATATCATTTACTAGATCGTTATGCTGTGTTATTTCTTTAGGAGACGAACGTGCTAACTGTTACGCTATCCGGACTATATGGCTTCTTGCAATGGAAAATATTTCATGTGCGGTACTGATCATTATACACCCCTCGAAGCCTGGTATTGAGGCGACCTGGTAGCTCAGTGCGTCGAGGCGTCAGTCTCATGTCTGAATACGGTCGTTACGAGTTCAAGTCCCGTCCACGGCGTTCGTGACCGTGTATATTGGTAGTATTGTCTTCCTCCTGTGGTGCGGCGCGTAATAATACGCCACTTTTCAAAGGTAGGCGGCTGAATGGGAGCAGAAGTGCTGGCAACGTGCATCGCCCTAAACTGGTTTATGCCAACGGAACGTCAGTTAAGCCACTTGGAATAGATGCAGCGCTATGCTCCAGTAAGGGGTTAACGCAAATGAGTAAAGCCTGTGCACCAGGAATGGGATGTAATCAAAAGAGCTGTAAAAGAAAAATAATAGAAAATTAAAATAAAATTTCGTGTAAAATGCATGACAAATTTGCTACTGGTGAACCGGTTTAAAATTATTGTATGGATTTCATGGCACTTTTCTTTCCACTGCGATCTGTATACCAGGTATAGAGTTCGGGGTTCATAAACGATGCCAGGTGATTTCCCATGTAATTTCCAGCAAAAAAGATTAAAGGACATTTTCTCTAATTCCTAACCCTTTGTCTGATGGCATTTATATTTTTTATCAAAATGTCTAACTCATATTACTAAAAATACAATATTTGAAAAACTACGCTAGCCAGAATGATCAAATAAAACATCAATCGCAATCAATATATTGTGACAAGCGGTTTAATTGTAATAAATTTGTAAGTTCAAAATTTTTGTTTTGCTCCAAAAAAAAAAAATTTCCACCACAATTTTTCGGAATTTTTGCATACGTAATCTACTCGTCTTGCATAAAAAATTAATTCGCTATTTTATTATGATCAAATCGTGTTAACATAATTTCATCCTATTATTTTTATTTCTGGCAGTTTTCAGCACTTAGAATGAACGAAAACAGACTTTTTTTATAAGTTACTACTTTGCCTTAACCCCTAGCGGGGCATAGCAGGTCAACTACTCCTGTGCGCCATCGTACTCTGTTCTGGGCAATGGGACGCAACTCCCCGAAAGACCTACCCAGTGCCTGACACTCCTTTGCCACAGATCGACGCCATGTGATTGGAGGACCCCCTCTTGGTCGGCTTTGGTTGGAAATGGGGTTCCATTTCATGGCATGCAAAGCAATGCAGTTATCACTCTTCCGCAATGTGTGACCTATCCACTGCCATTTTCGCATGCGTATCAATTCGTCGATTGGCATCTGACCCGTACGCCTATTTAGCTCTTCATTTGATATTGTTTCGGGCCAGAAAATTCTTAAAATTCGACGAAGACATGAGTTGACAAAAACTTGCAGCTTTCTGGTAACTCCTACGGAAACTTTCCTTGTACTGCTCCCATACAAAAGCACTGATAGTACCAGGGAGCGAAACAGGCCCAGCTTGGTCTTGATGCTGAGATAACTGCCCTACCAGATTTTGGACAGCATGCCGTATGCGCGTTTAGCCTGGTTGATACGACGAGCGATGTCCTGCTCCGTACCACCATTTTCGGCAACAATGCTACCCAGGTAGACTAAGTTGTCCACCTTCTCCACAGGCTGCCCATTAATATTGATGGCAATAGGTGTCAGATTTCTTTTCGCAACGGCGGGCTAGGAACCTTGTTCTTATTGGTATTAATCTTTAGCCCAACCTTGCTTGCCTCCCTCTCGAGATGTAACGCCATTGCGGACAGATCCATGATTTTGTGGGAGAGTAGGCATATGTCGTCAGCGTAGTCAAGATTTTGTAGGTAAGATGTTAAAGTCCATTAAATTCCTCTGTCGAGTCCGGATAGGGCTGCATGCAACACATCGCCGATCACAATTAGGGATAGGATCGGTGAGAGGATGCACCCCTGCCAAACTCCACTGCCAATCTCAAAGTCCCCCGACACCTTACCTTTATGCAGAACGCGACATTTCGCGCCGTCATAGGTTGCCTTAATTATAGCCACAAGCTTCTCAGGGATGCCTTTCCTGCACAAAGCCGCCCCTATATAATCCCGGTTCATACTACCGAAAGCCTTTTTGAAATCGATTAAAAGCAATTGAAGCGGAGAATCGTATTCAGCGCATTGCTCGATGATGATTCGCAAGGTGTTAATGTGATCGACACAGGAGAATCCGGATCGAAAACCAGCCTGCCCTTCATCAATTGTGCTTTCTAAGTGGGCCCTTAGTCTTTCCAGGACGATTTTAGCTATTATCTTGGCAACGGCAGGAAGCACACAAATGCCTCTCCAATTATTACAGTCTGTGAGGCTACCCTTCTTTGGAAGTTTGATGATCAAACCTTCCTTCCACTCAGTGGGAAAGGTCTCTGTATTCCACGCTTTATCAACAAGTGGGTGCAGCAAATCGGCAGTTACGCTTGGCGCTGCTTGATAAAGCTCGGCAGGGACACCGTCCAGTCCGGCGGCCTTTCCTCGTTTTAGTGCAATAATTGCAGTGACTATTTCCTCTTTAGTCGGGGCAGTGGACCGTATACGCACATTTTGATGGTTATCTAAATTATCTATATGAGGGGGAACTTCACCAGAGGTTACACGGTTCAAGACCGCGGCCAAATGTTCTTTCCACGGTCTCATTTGATCTTCTTCCAAGATAAGTAGCTTTCCATCACTATCCTTCACCGGATGCTGGCAGGAGTTACGACCACCTGTAAACTCCTTGATGACACTGTATACGGCGTTTAAGTTGTTGCTTCTTGTGGCTTCTTCTGCTGAGGCTAAAAGAGAATTCGCATAAACTCTTTTATCGCGTCGCACACTACGCTGAACTTCTCGAGCTTTCTGACGGTAAAGGAGTTCGATGCTGCTTCGATTGTCGTCTGATGCTGCAGCCAACAACAGAGGACCAACTGATTTTGTGGTGGTCGTTATGCTCAAACATAGTACCACCGATGAAGAGACTGTGGAAGTTGCAAAACTCTACAAATCTTTCACCGTTGTGACCGTGTCTGCCCATCACATGTCTGAGCCCATTGTTATCAGCGCCAACTTTAGCATTCAAATCACCCATAACGATTATAATGTCACCTTTTCAACTTAAACGATTTTCTTTGACAGGCCCGCAACTGCCAGAAATTAAAAAACTAGGTTGTTTAGCCACTTCGTCCGCAGTGAAGACAGGTATGTTGTCTGCAGTTCGGTTATGGATCCTGCTGCGGATTATGCGCTTTTGTCTGTCTGGTGGAGGATGTTCAATTAATTGCTTATTGAAGCGACTTGTGCAGTGGGCAGAGTCGCTGATTGAATTGTCTCCGAACTGAATGGCCACATCCCCTTTCTGTTTCGGTGGACTAGAGAGGGCACGGACTGTCGGCCATAGTTTGCTTATACCTGTGGTCATTCAGATGCGTACTGCATTTTAACCTCTTGTGTTCGGCTACTAGTCTTTGAATTTCACAGTTCATTTCGCGAATTCTGGGATCGTCAAGGTTTGTTCTTCCGATGTTGTCTCTCTCGTCTGTCAGTCTGGCGACAGAGGTAGGAAAGTTGCGACGAATTTTCGGAATGCGGCCTGCAGGAATATATTCCGCAGCCGCTTTATTAAGGACTTTCCTGATATTGGATTCGGCCTTATGTACGTCGGTGGGAGTTGGCAGGGCGAGGAGTTTAGCACTAGTATATTGGGTGAAGCTATTCCAGTCAGCCTTATTGTGGTTGACAAAGTTGCCATTTTCGACAGATACGACATCTGTCGGTTTGTCAAGCCTTATCACGATTGGTAAATAGTCCGATGATAGTGTAAGGACCGGCTCCCATTGTGTTTCATTTATGAGGCTAGCACTGGCAATCATGATTCCTGGAGAGCTGGAACAGGTATCGGCATTACGGGTGGGCGTGTCGTCATTCAGTATACAGAGATCTGAAGCAACAAGCTGTTCTGCAATTGAGATACCTCTAGCGTCGTTGTTAAGATGTGAGTGCCAGAATTCATGGTGAGCGTTAAAGTCACCAAGCAGGAGACAGTGTTGACCAGTGAGGAAAGTTAATATAATTGTGCATCACAGAAGCTTTCATCCCGGGACTGGGCCTCTCTGCATCACTTTACTTACTCAACGTAAGTGACTTATCAATCTATCGAGTGCGAACCCTAGCAGATTGTTTAATTAGAATGGAAATTTATCAAAATATTCTGTTTTAAAAATAAGTTTGTTAATTGAGTGAAAGTCAATTATATCCTTCAAGCTGTTATATAGGATAATAGACCGTGTGATTGGTTCATTAAGACCATAATTCACTCTATGAAAAGGCTAAATAAAAAGATTGTTGCGCCGCAAATTGTGTGAGACATCTCTAACTACAAAGTAATTTTTAATATCTTCAGACGAAATGTGAGAGCATAACAAGTCTCTTATAAACATCGCGTTCAGGAAAGCCCTTCTATAAGCTGACGTTTGAAACCAAATAAGGCACAATGAGTACTATAATCAGGCTTAAAACGCCAGCCTATTTGGTAAATAGCAAAACGAGTAAAATTATGTTGAATTCTCTCTATACGTTCGATATGAACATTATAGAAAGGACTCCACACAATTGAACAATATTCAAGAATCGAGCGAACAAATGAAGAAAATAGAATCTTCAAAGTATAATGATCATTGAATTCACGCGCGTTCCGTTTAACAAACCCTAACATACTATTCGCTTTTGACAAAATATAATCGGTTTGTGGCCGAAATGAAAGCTTCTGATCAAAAATTACACCTAAGTCGGATATGTCAGAAACTCTTTCAAGAACACTACATGCTATGGAGTACTCATATAGCATTTATGTTGATATTTACATGGTAAGCTGAGGGACAACTGGATACCGGTGGAATGTTGTAAATTTCAATATCGACATTGCCTGATCTTATAGCGATGGCTTGCACTTCCATAGTGATGTCGTTGTTGGTGACATCTATTTCCCGGTATTGCACGGAATGGTGAATAATGAAGGCAAGCCCTCCTCCAGCGTTGGTCAACCTGTCTTTCCTGATAATGACGTAATCGCCATGAGCGTTGAGGGACGAATTGGGATGTAGTTTCGTCTCCTGGATGGCTCCAACTTGAATGCGGTACCTATCCATGAATGAGGCGAGCTCGGCAATTTTATTTTGCAGCCCGTTGCAATTTAATTGGACGAGTGAGAGCGTATGGAAAATGGCGATGGGTAGTGCAGGCGTAAGGTTGTTTTGTTGGGGAATCCTTCTGGGTCTATTTGCAGAGGTCGTTGGGGTTAACTAAAAGCTCGTATCGGTGCTCACTGGTGTTGGAAGATGAGGCGCGTTTGACGAGCTCGTTGCTTGTGGTCCACGATTTCTGCACTGACTGACAGTAAATGAAGGATTCCAGTGCCTGTGATGGTTTAGTCCGGAGCAGTTCCTAAGGTGACAGATGTGTTGCTCCCAATAAACACAAAAAATGAATACAAGCATGTAACACATTGACACACATCCGTGTTGTATTGAAGGGGCTTGGCAACTGTTGGCCGTTGTAAAAACGGGTCGCTCCGGTGCGTAGAACCAGCTGCCGCAGGATCTAGTTTTAGTGTATGAAATCTTAAAATTCAAGCAATTTGTAGATAGAAAGTGAAGGAATGGAACCGTATATGTGCATAGTACGTAGGTTGTCTTTTAAGTTTTGCATATAGGCTGAATTAAAAACAGTATACATTTTAGTTTTTAAAGACTTTATTATTTTTCGAAATATTTTCCACGAATACTCGTATTAATGCACTATTGCATGCAAACCAACTCTGTTACTCCACTCATTTGTCGGTATAGTCAAAATTGCGTTTTTGAATGCTTCAACTGGTTCTTCTGGTGACTGGAACCTTTGACCACGCAGTCTGCTCTTAATTTTCGGAAAGGTAAAGCAATCGCTGGGGCTTCAGCGACGACTTCCCATACAACAGAACCAGGAACAGAATTCGGTACATTTGTGACATAATTCTGTTCCTGTCGATATAGCGACAAAAATAACAGCAGTTTTTTCAAATGGAAGCAGAAGATCAAAACTTCCCGCAAATGACGAGAACTTGGCTTGAAAACAGACATTTTGAATCGTGAACCTTATTAAAAATGCGAACAACTTTTACTAATGCGGGGATGTCGAAACGTTCACAGACGTCCAAACTCACTTTGTGACACTTTTGAACTACGTATTTTGACCAGCCCTCACCGATGTCGGAAAACGGAAGGAAAGTTGTGCATCTAATACCAATCGGCAGCATGATACAAGGAAGACAAGATATCGCCTTCCCGCGTTTCATTTTTGTATATTTCTGCGCATCACTTCATAAGCTTATATTCACATGAGACACTGGTGGCTCACAACTCTCAGCATTGCCATCCTCACGACAGTATCGCTTCGCTTGTTGAGGAAGCAGCACGGGCACGCGTAAGGTGCAGTACGCGCACGGTCCAGGACGTGCACACTCTGTAAGAAAAAAACGCACCTAATATGTAATAATAATACCGTTGAATGCTTGTCCACCCTGTATCTTTAAAGTAATGGCCCTACGACAAAAATTGGTAGAACATATTTTTTGAAAAAATTTTCTACTATATTTTGATCCTACAACATTTATTGCTAGGAGCGATAGTTATTGCGATATAAACAAAAAACGAAACAAATTCGCTTCTCAAGTTACATACATGCATATCAAAGAGAGCCCACACAAGAGACCGCTGCATCGTGCGCGTGCTGCACCTCAACAAGCGAAGCGATACAGTCGTAAGGATTTCAATGCATAATGCAATGCTCTTGTGCTGGCTGCTGGCTCTGCTTGATATGTTTTTAGGGTTTTGTAGTAAATACAAAACCCTTATGAAATCGGTAAAATGTCTGTCTGTCCGTCTGTCCGCCTGTTCATGGAATATCTCACGAACAGCTGAAGTCACATACATGAAATTTTGTAGGGATGTGTAGAATTACTATAATTCGACGGAGAAAGCGAATCGTCGTAATAGGTCAACTTTAAGGGGAGGTCCCCATAGAGGGGAAATGAAGGTCGAAATTTTTTTTTCGTTTGGTACAGGCAAGTGGGGTATCATAAGAAAGGTACCGTTGAGTACACTCCATTTTTAAAATTTTTTTTTTCAAATTTGAAGAAAGGGGAAAAAAGGGAGAGGGGAAAATATGCGATGCGAGTTTGTCCTCCCCCCCTTGCATTTCGAGACCGTTATACTTAGAAATATGAAAATTTACGGAAAAGCGCCATTTTACTAGCGTAGAAAACCTAGATTAATAGAATTTTGAAATTTCATCGGAAAAGGTTAATAATAGTACATTTCCATATTTGCAGTTAGCACACCCCTGCACCCGTTAAGCGCACCAGAGGTCAAAAATATTGATGGCCAATGATAACCAACATCATGGGCAATAATACCTCCAAGTTTCATTATAATCACATAATATTTAATAATAGTACATTCATTTAAATTTGGACTACTATTGTACATACTAGTACTACGAGTACAACATACTTGCATGTAGTTTTTCGTAGAGCGAATTGGATTTAACCATTTTCAAAAGGGTAAAGATTGGTGGGAGAGGAGGGAAAGGGAAGGGGGGGGGGGTATGCTGGTCGCTGACTCTACTTTCTATAATTATTCAAACAGTTTATTTTCAATATTTTTTTATTTTTTTGCGATTTGCAATATCGTCTTAACATGAATGGCCAGGACAGTTCATCCCCTGGCATAGGATACTACAAAACCTTCGGATTGCGGGCGTAGCCCTCTATTTTCCGGTTTCATTTATGTATATTTTTGTGATCTTCAATTTCGAAAATTTTGTGCTAGGATTAATAGTTACAGACATAAAAGCCAAAAACTAAGTATTCAAACAATTGAATGAGCGTGTGACGTAGGTATTCAGAGAGCCGGCATGCGCAAGGCCATATCTTGTCTTCCTTGTATCATGAATCGGCAGTAACTGTTCTTTGATCTTACAGACGAATTGTCGCTATATGACCTGTCGCGACCATCTTTTTGGAGACACTTCGAGAACGGAGGATTTTTGTCGGCTTTTCTTCATTTTTGAACACTCAAACAGACGACTGGCGTTTATTTTCGAGTTCATAAGAGTAAATCCACGACTCATCACCACTGACGATGCTGTACACGTTGTTAGAGTTTCCTGTGTTGAAGCGGTCTAGAGTTTTTTAACACCAATTGGCCCGAGCTGCTTTCTATTCTTCGGTCAATAGATGCGATATCCAACGGGAAACTTTTTTTTTTACACCCGATTCTTCATGCAAAATTTGTTAAATTGGGGTCTTTGAAATCCCCAATGAATGCCTCAATCTCGCAATATGCCGCATGTCGATCTTTCGTGATGAGCTTGCGCACAACATCGACGTTATCTTGGGTGACTGCCGTGTTTGGTGCACCTGCCCTTGAATCGTCGCTAAAACTCACCTGTCCACGTTTGTATTTTGCATACTAACGAGAAATAGTCGACAGGTGTGGTGGCTCATTGCCGAAAACAGAAACCAACTAGACGAGGCATTCTTTTTGAGATAATTGTCTTCGAAAGTTGTAAACAATTCCTGCTCGAAAATTCCATTATTCGGATAACTCGACAACTCTTACAATTCGCTGTAGCTGTAACACTATACGTATCGCACTAATCCTTTGGATTTAGGTTAACTAAGGTTACAGGTTACTATTTAGTAGTGACATTTGATTCGTGGTAGCCGCGATGTTCCTGTATGCAAAACTTAAAAGACAGCCTTCGTAACGTACTATTGGCAAAGGAAGCGATAATACTTAAGTTAATTGTTCGAGAAGAATCAAATAAAGTGGAATTTATCAAAGCTGAAAATTTTTGTTAGAAGAACTTAATTCGTTTTTCTAATATTTATCTTTACGCGAAATTGAATGAAAGCAATTTGCTTATGGCAAAAGCAGAATCCACAATAAACGCAGAAACATTTTAATCCATTTTTTCCTGAAATTTTACGTTCATTCGTATTCATGTTTGTCAACAAATGTATACATACTTCCATTTCAGTCTGTTGTTCCACCCGAATTCAGGGACATCCGAATATAAAAGCCACTTCCTTCGCTCTTCTCAAGAAAATATGTTCACTTGCTTTGTACATACATATGTCCTCGTACAAAGATACAACGTAAACGTAAAGTGAAAAATTATTCTAAAAATCATCTCCCAATTTATCTACATCAGCAGATACGAGTACATATTCGCATATGCTGCATATAAGACACAATGCTTGACAATTACACTCCTACATGTAGGAGTCAAGGAAGTAGATAGAGTAAACTGAATTATACAAATGGCATGTTTCTTCTTATTTTTTACGTCGCCGTAGATGCTTAGTATATGTACCTATACATATGTACATATCTGCAACCGGCGAACAGCAAGGAAGCGGAAGGAAACTTGATTAGGACTCATTCAAAAGTCAAAAGTTTTCATGCGAGTTTCATCTTTTCCTTTTGTCTTGGAGTTAAAGGCGGCGCACGCTCTAGAACAAGATCCCAAGTGGATAATTTGAGATAAATTGTTATAGTGAGATTGAAAAAATTTTCTAAGATGGCACTTTTCAGTAATGCTCACATATACAGACAAATGAAATGACAATCTATTTGAGAAAAAGAGATTCATCAGAACTCCGGAATCGACTGCTTTCAATTATTGTCCTCGCGCCAATTGAAATCTGTTGGCAAGGAAAATGCTCCTACTCGATCGATAAGTCTTAAGGCTGTGTTTATGTCCGAGCGAATCACATTGCGCGATGATAGACGACTGCATTTTGCTACTAGCGATAAACTGTTCAGAAACATGCGGAGTTGTTCGAAACGGAGAGATTACGTGTTTAGAGACTATTAGCGACTTAGAGCGGCTAGAGATTTCAATCAAATTTTTTGAATTTTTCGAGCGACTTTCAAGCGACTATTGTACAAAAATAAGAAGGAGAACCGGAAAAAACACAGAATTTCAGCTTTTTTTTTATCAAAAATAAAACTGGTTAAAACACCGAATTTTGAATTTGCAAAAAAAAAAAGTTTATTTGAATGCATTTCGGGCAACCTTCCGCCCATCTTCAGCAGCACGACAAAAATTTTCCAATAGTAGTTTTGATTTTACAACAAAGCCACACATCTAGAGACAGTTACATATAAAAAATAAATGAAACCGAAATATACATATCTGTATATTTTTCAATAACGCTATCGCCATACCCGTTTATATTAGCTGTTTTCATAATGAAATCGCGTTCTCTTATGTTATTTGGGAGAAATAGGGGAAGACTCACCAGACGGTGTGCCATATAGTAGAGTGAAACGCAGCTAGTTTATGTTGGATTGGTGCGTACGAGTCACTTGTGATGTAACGTGATGTTGCTGTTGGTTTATGGTGCACTGCAACCTCGATTTTGCTTTGGTCCTTGTGAAAACCACTCCACGTCAAGAAACCTGGTACAAAAGCATCGGATTCAAAGGATCAACAACGACGACCACGCAAACGACTAACGGATTATTCTTTCGGATCCTGGAATGTACGCTTTCTGAAAAAAAAACGAGGGCCTAGAAGGCCATCCTTCAACAGGTAGAAAAGTACGAACTGAGCATTACTGCAGTTCTGAAAACAAATTGGTTTGACAGCGAGATGAACGACAAGAAATCGCACACAATTTTTACAGGTGGCAAACCATCGGGCCGCAAGGAGTTTGGAGTAGCATTTATAGTAAGCAATCACCTCAAGTCACACATTACTGACTTCAAACCCATAAATGAACGGCTGTGTGCGATTCGCATGAAGACTCGATTCTTCAATCTCTGGTTCACCAATGTGCACGCCCCCACTGAAGTTAAAGAAGACGCAGTAAAAGACGAGTTCTACGCCCGCCTTGAGACTCTCTTCGACTCACTTCCAAAAAACGACGTCAAATTGCTGCTGGGAGACTTTAACGCGTAAGTCGGAAATGAAAGTTGGCACCGGGGGACCACTGGGGGCCACAGTCTCCATGAAAAATGTAACGACAGCGGCCAGCGAATTATCGACTTCGCCTGCAGTAGGAATGTAGTCCTAAGCTCTACATGTTTCCAGCATCGACGCATTCACAAGCAGACCTGGAAGTCTCAAAAATTCCCTTGACGCGAAAAACGAGGCTTATAGACCATGGATTCAACGAGGAACTTGTGCCAAAAGAGAAAAATATGACGAGCTACGGTGAATATCGAATAGAATAATTAGACGTTATAGACGTAAATACTTTGAAGAGCAGTTGCCAAATATTAACGAAAACTAACTAATAGGAACACCAGACAAGCGTACAAACTAGGAAATACAATTAAGAATGGCTATCAACCCAGGACTAGACTTTGTAAGGACAAGGATGGAAATATCGTCAGCAACACCGATGGCATTAACAAGCGATGGGCCTCTTACTTTGAAGAGCTTCTGAGCTTACCATCTAACAGCCCCACACAAAAAGCTCTTGACTACCATACCACCCATACAACCCCCGACAGTAGAGGAACTTGAGCACGCGTTGCGGCCACTAAAACGAAATAAAGAAACGGGCACTGACTTGATTATAGTTGATCTGCTAAAATTCGGTGAAATGAGTCTAGTTACATCGATTACAATGCGAGTATGGGAGGACGAGGTGATCCCAAACGATTTGTGCAGAAGCATCCTCTGTCCAATTCACAAAAAGGGATAAAGATAAACTGCGGTGTGAGAATTACAGGGGCACATCACTAGTGCGTCCTATAAAAGTTTGACGAAAATTCTGGAAAATAGAATAAAACAGTATGCAGAACGAATCATTGGCGACTATCAAAGCGGTTTCAGACCTGGTAGCTCCACAACCGATCAGCTTTTCACGATCCGGCAGATACTCCAGAAGTGCTGGGAATACAACGTAGGCGTATAACAAATCTTTGTCGACGTCAAGCGGGCATACGACAGTATCGATCGTGGAGTACTGTGCAACACCATTCTACAATTTCATAATACAGTAGAATCCCGGTATATCATATCTTCAAGGGGACGAAGGAAAAATACGATATATCGAGATATTCACTAAATCGGGATTATGAAAAATCGAGAAACAGAAACAGAAAAAATTTAATGACAAATGTGGTTTTTATGTGTTCATTTTATTTTAGACATACTATATAAATATTATGTCATGGACATTTTATTTTAATTTTAAGCAACTTTATTTAAGTCAGTTAAGTATAGTATAATGTAATGAAATGTTTGACTTCAAATAATCTTCAATTCTTTTTTGGGTTAAACCATACGATCGTATTTTGTCTATTATAGCATTGTCAATAGTGTTGATTGCGTTGAAATACGTTTTCATTGACGTTCGATTGAGCTAAATAATAGCGTATCCGTACTCTGTTGATACAATGCTTGCCCTCTTTAGAAGTGATTATCGAGACATGGTCTTCTTCTTCTCCATCATTTTCACCATCCGGGTCGTCTGTTTGAGATAAAATTTCTTCGTCGGTTAATATCCCTGTGACCGCTAAGTCATCGTCAAAATGGACAAACTCCTGAAAAGTGACGGAATTTTCTTCACCCTGAGATAAGAGATTCCATCCAGAAGGAGCTTCGATTTCATCTTCCGGTTCCATTGTTGGTGAATAGTCCTTAAAACCACAAGTTTGGAAACAATTTTTAATTGTGCTCTCACTTACGTTTCTCCAAGCTTTGTCGGCTATCATCATTGCCGAAAACAGTGTAATTTTATGCTCGACCTTATCATCTAGACTGTCTAGGAGTTGCATAACCACTTCCTCCAATAAAACGTTTTGAAAACCTTAATTATGCCTTGATCCAATGGCTGTAGGATAGAGGTAGTGTTAGCAGGCAAAACAACGACTTGTAGATGACCTAAAGGAGGGGTATTGTTGTGGGCAGTACAATTGTCCACAAAAAGAAGGATTTTTCGGTGTTGTTTCTCCATATCAATATCTAAGGATTTAACCCACTCGTTAAATAATTCGCCAGTCATCTAGGCTTTTTTGTTGGATCGATATGTCATTGAAAAAGTTTTGATATTTCTAAAACACCTGGTTTAGCAGCCTTACCGATTAATAGTGGTTTCAGCTTCTCGGATCCATCCATATTGGCTGCCAACAAAATGGTTGCCCGCTCCTTGCTACCCTTGCCGCCATGACATTTTCCTCCCTTGATGGATCGATCAGGGAGGCATTTATAGAATAGGCCGGTCTCATCGGCATTAAAAATATTCTTGGCTTCGTAACCCTTAGTTATCTCTCCTAATTTATTTTTCCATTCAGAACACACTTCGGCTGAAACACTCGCGCTCTCCCCACTGAGTTTTTTAAATTTGATGTTGTGTCGTTTTTTAAATCTGTCAAACCACCCGTCACCAGCTCGAAAGTTTTCGTTCGATATTCCCAATTTTTGGGCGAAATCCTTGACCTTTTCTCGAAAAATGTTCTCTCCGATCGGTACATTGGAACTTTGCGCTTGATTGAACCATTTGCTTAAGGCTTCCTCCAATTCTGGATACTCGCACTTTTTAAAGCGTTTCCTTTTGCTGTTGATGTTGGTCGCGTTGATATTTTCTTGATTCTTAAGAATCGATGTTTTTGTCGACGGCGGGACATTAAAACGACGCGAAATTGCAATTTATTTTTCACCACTCGCAATGGCTGCAATGATCTCTTTTTTCACTTTTACGAGGAGACACTTTCTTTGTGGGGCCATCGTGAAAACTAAAGTGTTGTATTCTATGTGAGTCAAAACAAACAACAGAATGCAAACAAACAAATCTTGGAAAAAACTTATGTCTATTCATACGTTATACATATAGGGATTGTTTTCGAAATTATACGAATTATAAGACGTTTTGTTGACTGCGAAAGAAGAAAAATGTATGATATACAGAGGGGGCCGAAATGCATTGATTTTACACGAATAAACGGGAGTTTTTCAAGGGACCGGCGATTTCATACTAGATATCGAGATATACCATATATCGGGATATGATATACCGGGATTCTACTGTATATACCGGCAAAATTATTGCGACTGACAAAGATGACGTTGACCAACTCCGTCTCACAAGTCGGGATCCATAATACGAGACTTACTGATCTATGTATTTGAAACACGCACTGAGCTGAAGCAGGGCGATGGACTGGCACCGCGACGCTCTTCAACCTAGCACTGGAATACGCTATCCGGACTATGAACATGGGCAACAGCAAGACGCTACTCACCGAGCAGACACAATTATCAGCGTACGCCGACGATATTATGTAATGAACCACCTGTAATGAACCATATTATGGTCTGGTAGTGCTGCTCTCACCAGCAGATCGTAGCAGCACCTGATGAGTAGTGATCTGTTGGTGGTACGAAACCAGAGGCCGAGGGTCCCATTACACCCGGACCCAGGTGCGACCGTGTGGGCGTCTGATCTTTCTGTCAACCATTCCATCCTTATCGACTATTTTTTTTATACCCCATTTTTACCTCCCCTGTTTGTGTTGTCTTCCCCAGGCCTATGAATTTTTGTTAATACGTAAAGGACAGGGACAACGAACGGCGAGAACCCCGCCCACATCTCCCGAACTGAGCTACAGCAAGCATAGGCCGCTGCTTAGCTCGTTGAGGAGCCTTTTTCTTCGCCAGATGGCACGGCCCGACCTGTACGGTCTTTATGCTACCTAAGCTCCGTCCCCACGGGCATCTTCGGATGCCCGCCAAACCGTCCGTTATAATTAATATCATGTTGCGAAGACTGGCCGATGCAGAAGAACTTCTGCATTCGCTCGATACCGCTGCAAAAGAAGTTGGACTACGTATCAGCGAGGGTAAAATTAAAATAATGATGCAATCGACGACAAGGACACCTGCACAACCGAGCATCAATGTGGAGAGCCTCAACATCGAGATCGTGAACGACTTCATATATTTACGTGGGTTGAAACTTGTCAAGAAACGCCAACGAAACTGACGAAATCAAGCGACAGATACAGTTAGCTAATAGGACTTTTTTCTCGGTTCTCCCCATAATGAAATCGAAGCATGTGCACAGAAACACGAAGCTCCGCGTGTACAAACCCATTATACGCATAGTGCTATGCTATGGCTGCGAAGCATGGACCCTAACTCAAGCCTCCGGAAACATGCTAGACACATTTGAACGTTAGGTTCTACGGCGAATTTTCGTGGCTGTTTGCGATCGAGATGGATGGCGCATCCGGTACAAACATGAGTTGTGTGAGCTGTACGGTGAGCTGGAAGTTACGAAAATCATCAAACTTCAACGACTTCAATGGGCAGGGCATGTACAACGAATGGACGATGATCGCATGCCAAAGAGAGTAATGAACGCAAAACGAGTCGACGGAGCGAGGCTGCCTAGACGACCGAGATCTCGTTGGGAGAGCTCAGTATATGCGGACGTCGAGCAGCTACCGGGCTTCCAAAACTGGGGGACGCTGTCGCGTGGCCGAGATAATTGGAGGACAACGATCCAGGCGGCTAAGGCCCGACGTCGGGCTTTCGCGCCACGATGATGATGATCCCCCAGTGAGGAGTTTTATCTTCTACCCTGTGTAAACTTTTCATGGCAGGACTCCCGACGCCACCTGACGGACTTGAAATCGTCGGTAGCTCTGATGACTGCTCGATTTTGGTAGCCGGAAATGACATCACCCAAATGTACGAGCAGATAAATGATTATGTTAAGCAACTCAAAAAATCTTTTAAGGAACCTTACTCTGTCAGCGTCGAAGTCTGCTGCTGCCTTGTTTACCACTTGGACCAAGAAAGTGAAGCTACAACTAGATATCGCAGTTGATGGTTAAACTATTCCCACAACTAACCACCCAAAACTTCTACGTGTCACCCTTGACAGCATTGCCACCTCCTCGGCTCATGCATCAACCATTTGTGACAGGATGAGAAGCAGGAACAAAGTCCTCAAAGCTGCCAGTTCCTGGCGAAAGGATAAAGTGTACTACTTGTCCAGTATGTGGCCTCACTCCAGACGATGTTAAGCACATCTGGAATTGTCCAGCAGCTCCCACGCGTTTAACTCCAATTGCGATGTGAAAGAACCCCATGGAGGTATTTTCTTTCCTCCACCTGGGCTCAGAGGATAACAATATAGAGTGGGCCCGCTTATTATGATCACGTTTCGACTGAGCAGAAGTGATAACAATGAACGGACTATAATATTAAGCGAAAACGACCAAAAATCATGAAATTCCCTCCAAATTAGATAAAATTTCAGAAAAATAGTCGTTACACCAGAATTAATTAGATAATTCATTTATTTACTGTTATTTGTTATTATTATGTTAAGTTAGTATCTAATACTTAAATAGAAAAATTATTGTACATGGTGACACAGAGGAACCGGACGTTTTTCAGAAAATCATAAAAATTCCAAAGTACATGTTAAAAAAAAATTACATCCGAGAGATGGTGTCCGTTTTCATCAAGGCACTGTTGGAGCATGATTTTCAACAGAGAATGAATTTTGACCAGCGAATGCTTGCTCTTTTTCAAGAAAATGAGAATGTGGTTGTCTTGATGAGCGACGAAGCCCTGTTATTGGGCTGCAGTCAACCCATGTGAGCTTCACCAGTGACCGCTGCATAACCAAAAGGTAACAGTGTGGTGCGCAGTCGGAACTTTCGGCGTCATTGGCCCATATTTTTATCAATATGATGGAGTTGCTGTTAGCGTAACATCCGACCGTTATATTGAAATGATTAATTCGTTTTTCATCCCTGAGTTGAAAAACCAAATCCCGAATTGCTCTTGAGAACGTGTTGTTTCAGCAAGATGGGCAACAGCATACACTGCCAGATCCTCGATGGCAGTCCTCCACAACTTGTTTCCTGACAGGCTCATATCGAGATTTAGCAACGTTCCATCGCAACTCCCTCCCCCCCCGGACTGGACTTGACCAGCTGTGATTTCTTTCTCCGGGCGTTTTTGAAATCACGAGAAGGAATCCATCCGTGAACAGATCGGGCGAATTGAAGTGGATCTGCTGCGAAGAGTGAAGAGCAGTTTCCGCCAACGTGCATTGATGAAAACGGACACCATCTTTCGGACGTAATTTTTCACAGATGAGTCTTCTTAAATGTTTACTTGTAACGAGTGTTTTTATGACAATACAATTTTTTTTAACGTGAATTTTCGAATTTGTATGATTTTCTGAAAAGCGTTCGGTTCCTCTGTGCCGCCCTGTATAATGAAGAAATTGTGTGATGCTTTATTTGGAAAACGCATTCAACTTGGATTACGAATTTGCCTTAGCCCTGTTCATTTTGGACTGACTTTATTTAACATACTATACTTTGACAACTTCACTTAAGTCTAGTACTACATGCACATAGTGCATGTTTGTACAATTGTACTTAACATCTTCCCTTTCCAAAGGAACTTAAATTAGTTTAATATCAAGTGTAAAATAATATACAAAATAATATCTACATATTTATAATTCTTTTACATTTCAACATTGTCATCTATGATTATTCTACTTCGATAGTTTTACAATTCTTTATATGTTTATTAAAATTCATTTGTGTTAGTATGATTCAACCTGAATACAATGATTCGATGCTTTATTATATTTATTTAGTTCATGTATTCTAGTATATATTCGTAATTATATTGTTGATTCACAAATGTATAACAACTCTTTTTATTTAATTTAAATATTTGAAAACTGTAATAATTTTTCGGAATATATAATTCATTTACTATCTCTACTTTCAAAAGGAAAAAATACAATAAACAATAAAATAAAATAAAAGGCCTAGCAAGCTTGAAAGAAGAACTATGCTTTTGTATTAGTTTTTATCACTTCTAAAATATTCTGGTGGCTTTACTTTACGACCATATCTAGTCACGTAATTTTCACTACGATTTCTCATTGAATTATTTACATTTTCATTATTATTGTTCTGACTACTTTCAATTGGAGTCTGTCGCAAAATATTGTCATCTGATTGAATATTGATATTAGCTTTATTATATGATGGCCTTAAATGTGTTGTATTTCGTCGGAGGATATTATTAAATTCATTTCTAATTAAATAAGATCTAGGATTGCTATGCTCGCCTACTATCTGTGCTGGTTCCCATTTATTATTATGTCTGTATACTACATTTTGACCTATTTTTAAATTTAATTCCTTTCTTTTGGCTCTTTGATCATTTAAATTTTTTATTTGATTTTGCCTATCCCTCAGCTTGTTTTCAACATCTTCACAACATTTCGGTAAAAGTAAATCAGAATTGATTGGAAGGTATGTCCTAATATTTCTACTCATTGCGAGTTGTGCTGGTGAATAACCGAGTCCAATAATTGGTGTTGCTCGATATTCCATAAGCATAAGTTCAATACTACGATTTTCTTCTCTAGCTTTTTTCATTAATGTTTTAACTATATGAACAGCTTTTTCTGCCAATCCATTTGCTTGAGGATATCTAGGACTTGTGTATACAAATGTGAAATTCCACTCTTTTGCAAAGTTTTTACATTCAAAGGAGTTGAATGGTTGATTATCTGAAACTACCATTTCTGGTATTCCATGGACACTAAAAATGTTTTTTAGCGCTTTTATGACATTATGTGCTGTTTTACCTGGTATTAGTTCCAATTCAATCCATTTCGAATAGTAGTCTTGAAGCACTATGTATGATTTTCCACCAAACTCAGCAATATCGCCAGCGACTCTTTGAAAGGGATATTTCGGTATTGGATACTTAACCATTGTATGACGGCGATTTGCCGCCATGAATTTCTCACAAGTTCTACACTTACTTAAAATATAATGAGCTCAATGTCATTGTTCATTTTAGGCCAATAAAAGAGTATTTTAGCCCTCGCTTTGGTTTTTGTAATACCCAAATGAACTCTATGTAATAATTTAAGCGTCATATACCTTAAACTTTTAGGAACACAGAGTCTGTTGTCACAAAACAACAATCCATCTTCAAAGAAAAGTTTATCTCGAATGAACCAATACGATTTGACTGGATCCGATATTTTATTTTTAGAATTCGGCCAACCATTTTGAATATATCTACGTATCTCTTGGTAATCGACATCATTTTTTGTAGCATCTTGAAGTTGTTGCTTTTTCTCTGCATTCATGCTAATCTCATGAATCACATCTGTACCAAGTGATTCTGTACTCACTGTATTATCAACAGTAGCATTTCTAGATAGAAGGTCAGCTATATGCAGATCTTTACCTGGTATATATTTAATTTTAAGTTTGTACTTAAGTAGTTTTATTTTCATTCGTTGTAACCTATTTGAATGAACTTGTGATATCTCCTTTTCGATTAAAGAAACCAGGGGCTTGTGATCCGTATGGATAGTCACAACTTGACCGTAAATATAGTTATGGAATTTGTTGCATGTATATACAATACCAAGCAGCTCCTTCTCTATTTGAGAGTAATTAGTTTCACTACTCGTGAGGCTTTTCGATGCATAACAGATAGGTTTATTTTCTTGTAATAGACAACATCCTAGCCCATCTTTAGAGGCATCGGTCTGAACTACGATTTCTTTCTCTGGATCGAAAGAGTGTAATACAGTATAATCTTTTATTTTATGCTTTATATTATTTAAAATTTCAGTATGTGATGGAGTCCATACAAATTCCACATTTTTTCTTAATAGTGCCCGTAAGGGTGCATTTAAGCTTGATAAATTAGGTATGAAAGCTCTTAAATAGTTTATTGTCCCTAAAATCTTCTCAAGATCTTTTCTATCTTTTGGAATTTTAATACCCTCTATATCCTTAACTCGATCCGGATCTGGCTCTATTCCTGATTTAGTGACAATATGTCCTAAGTATCTAACTTTTTTCACGCAATATTGGAGTTTGTCTGGATTGAATTTAACGTTGAACTCTCTTGCCCGATTGATAATATTACTCAAATTCTTATTATGCTCTTCCAAAGTGCTGCCTCCTACAATAATGTCGTCAATATAGACAAATGTACCCGGCAAGTTACCGAAATACTTTGAATTGAGCTTTTGAAATCGCTCAGGTGCAATGTTTATGCCAAACGGTAAAACATTAAATCGATATGTTCCCCAAGGTGTGCTAAAAGTCGTTAAATCCTTGCTCTCCTCACTTAATTCCATTTGCCAAAATCCCTCCTTTAAATCGAGAACTGTAAAGTACTCAAATCCATTCATTGCAAGCATGAAATCATCTATTTTAGGAATTTGGTAATGTTCATACTGGATGTATCGATTCAGATCTCGTGGATCCAAACAAATACGTAAAGTTTTGTTTGGCTTCTCTATGACTACCATATTATGAGTCCACGAGGTAGGAGTTGTTTGCTTTGAAATAATGCTTCTTTTTTCCATATCATCTAGGGTTTTCTTTACAGTATCCCTCAAAGCTAATGGGATACGTCGTGGGGGTTTGTGAGATGGCATTGCATTCTCAACTAATTTGAGAGTACACTTTTCGGGAAAACTCCCCTTACCAGTAAACACGTCTTTGTATATTTTCACGAACTCTTCCTTGTCGGATATGCTAATTTCTTCCACTCTAGCTAGTCCTAGGCTAACACAACTCCTAAGGCCCAAGATAGGCTTAGCACCTTCTTCAACTACCACGAACTCAATATTTTTCTCAATACCTTTATAATCAATGTTAATTTTCACGACACCCAAGCTTCTTACTGGGTATCCCCCATAGGCCTCCAGCCTAATAGGAACTTTTTTAATTTCTGTACACACGTTAATTTTTTGGCAAATATCTACGGGCAATGTGTTTATTTCTGCTCCTGTATCTAATTTAAACCTAACCCATTCGTTTCTTATTTTTATTTCTTCGAACCACGAGTCTACGTTTTTTCCACTTTTAATGCCATCTATATAAAACTGGTTTAAACTAATATCACTATCAGATTTGGATGCAATATTACTCACGTTTTTAGTATTTTGCGATTGACTTCTACATTGTGCTGCAAAATGATTGGATTTCCCGCATTTATTGCACTTTTTTCCAAATGCAGGACAGCTCTTCTTCCCGTGCTTGTTGCCACATTTTTTACAGCTGAATTTCGAATTATTGTTTGACCTGGAATTTTGACTACTAAATATATTGTTCTTTTGTGATTTGTTATTGATACTTAAAATGTTTTGTTGTTGTCCCTGCATCTCTTTCGTTTGAGTCGACGTAATTTCTGCTATGCGGCACATTTCCACTGCTTTGGCTTGATCTAGACTGTCCATTTTTACCAGCTGTGATTGTAGATTTTGATCCGAAATCCCCAGTACGATGCGATCTCTAATCATGTCATCTTCTGTACTTCCGAACTCGCAATTTTTCGCCAATTTAACGATGTCGGCCATAAAGTGGTCAAAGGGTTCATTTTCGCTTTGTTTGCGAGTGTAAAACTTGAACCTCTCAAAAATTATATTTTTACGAGGATTGCAATACTCTTCAAATTTCTGGAGTACTATTTTGATTTTGTTTTGCTCCTCGGTTTTTATTTTCAGGTTATTGTATAAATGCACGGCTTCTACACCTGCACAGCTGAGAAATCTCGCTACCTGAACTCGATCATCTTCTTTATCTGTTTTCGTGGCAATGGCATATATTTCATATAATTGCCTAAAATTTTTCCACGCTTCACTTATGTTGCCCGATAGTATTAGAGGCGGTGGTCTTTTAAATTCCATCTCGTATTGATTTTTTTAGCACCTCAACCTCAAAATGTATATGTACGTTTTGTGAACTATCACGTGGCAAGATTTTAATCGTAGAACATCGCCCGAATCTTTTTTCATCATCATCATCATCGTGGCGCGACAGCCCGACGTCGGGCCTTGGCCGCCTGGATCATTGTCCTCCAATTATCTCGGTCACGTGACCGCGTCCTCCAATTTTGGGAGCCCAGCAGCTGTGCGGCGTCCACACCTACTGAGCTCTCCCAACGAGATCTCGGTCGTCCTCGCAGTCTCGCTCCGTCGACTCGTTCTGCATTCATTACTCTCTTAGGCATGCGATCATCGTCCATTCTTTGTACATGCCCTGCCCATTGAAGTCGTTGTAGTTTGACGATTTTCGAGACTTGCAGCTCATCGTACATTTCATACAACTCATGGTTGTACCGGATGCGCCATCCATCTCGATCGCAAAGAGCCCCGAAAATTCGCCGTAGAACCTTACGTTCAAATGTATCTAGCATGTTTTCGGAGGCTTGAGTTAGGGTCCATGCTTCGCAGCCATAGCATAGCACTGGTCGTATAATGGTTTTGTACACGCGGAGCTTCGTGTTTCTGTGCACATGTTTCGATTTCATTATGGGGAGAACCGAGAAAAAAGTCTTATTAGCTAACTGTATCCGTCGCTTGATTTCGTCAGTTTCGTTGGCGTCCCTTGACAGGTTGCAACCCAGGTAGATGAAGTTGTTCACGAACTCGATGTTGAGGTCCCCCACGTTGATGCTCGGTTGTGCAGGTGTCCTTGTCACCGATTGCATCATTATTTTAGTTTTACCCTCGTTAATACGTAATCCAACTTCCTTTGCAGCGGTATCGAGCGTATGCAGAAGTTCTTCTGCGTCAGCCAATCTTCGGGACATGATGTTGATGTCGTCGGCGTACGCTGCTAATTGTGTCGACTTGATGAGTAGCGTCTTGCTGTTGTCCATATGCATGGCCCGAATAACGTATTCCAGTGCTAGGTTGAAGAGCGTCGGTGCCAGTCCATCGCCCTGTTTCAAGCCAGTGCGTGTTTCAAATAGATCAGTAAGTCTATTCTGGATCCTGACTTGTGAGACGGAGTTGGTCATCGTCATCTTTGTCAGTCGCACTAATTTCGCCGGTATACCATATTGCAGCATGATGTTGTACAGTACTCCACGATCGATACTGTCGTATGCCTGCTTGAAGTCGACAAAGATTTGGTATACGTTTACGTTGTATTCCCAACACCTCTGGAGTATCAGTTTGACTGAGAAGAGCTGATCGGTTGTGGAGCGCCCAGGTCTGAAACCGCTTTGATATTCGCCAATGACTCGTTCTGCCTACGGTTTTATTCTATTTTCCAGAATTTTCGTCAAAATTTTATAGGACGTACAAACTAATGAGATGCCCCTGTAGTTCTCACACCGCAGTTTATCTCCCTTTTTATGAATTGGACAGATGATGCTTCTGCGCCAATCGTCTGGGATCTCCTCGCTCTCCCATACTCGCAGGAGTAATTGATGTATGGCATCAACTAGACTCGTTCCACCGAATCTTAGCAGTTCAGCTGGAATCTCGTCAGCGCCCGGCGCTTTATTTTGTTTTAGTGACCGCAACGCGAGATCAACTTCCTCTACTGTCGGGGGTTGAATGGGTGGGCCTAGATCAACAATATCGTCGAGAGCTTCCTGTGTGGGGATGTTAGATGGTCTGTTTAGAAGCTCTTCAAAATAAGAGGCCCATCGCTTGTTAATACCATCGGTGTCGCTGATGATGTTTCCATCCTTGTCCTTACAAAGGCTAGTCCTGGGTTGGTAGCCATTCTTAATTGTATTTACTAGTTTGTACGCTTGTCTGGTGTTCCTATTAGCTAAGTTTTCGTTTATGTTCAGCAACTGCTCGTCAAAGTATTTACGTTTCTTACGTCTAATTATTCTATTCGATATTCGTCGTAGCTCGTCATATTTTTCTCTTCTGGCTCTGGTTCCTCGTTGAATCCATTGTCTGTAGGCCTCGTTTTTCGCGTCAAGTGAGTCTTTGCATTCTTCGTCGAACCAGTCATTTCGCGCTCGCCGGGCTTTATATCCCACGACCTTCTCTGCGACATACTAGATGGTACCCTTGAGTTCTTCCCAGAACCCATGGACGCCTGTGTTCCTGATGTTGTGTAGCATAGGTGATAGTTTTTCCTCAAGGGCGGTAGTATACGCCACCGCTGTAGCATCACTCAAATACTTATCAACCGCAAAGATTTTGGGAGGGCTGATTCTTGATTGGTGCACTGAGGAAATTCTGCATCTGTAGGTCGTCTTCACCAAGTGATGATCTGAGTCGCAGTTTGCACCTCGATAGGAGCGGACATCCATGACACTAGACGCCCATCTCCTGCAAATGAGGACGTGGTCAATTTGGTTGACGGTATGTGCGTCTGGAGACTTCCAGGTCTGCTTGTGAATGCGTCGATGCGGGAAACACGTAGAGCTTACGACAAGATTCCTGCTGCAGGCGAAGTCGATAAGTCGCTGGCCGTTATCGTTACATTCTTCATGGAGACTGTGGCCTCCAGTGGTCCCCCGATGCTAACTTTCATTCCCGACTTTCGCGTTAAAGTCTCCCAGCAGCAATTTGACGTCGTTTGTTGGAAGTGAGTCGAAGAGAGTTTCAAGGCGGGCGTAGAACTCGTCTTTTACTGCGTCTTCTTTAACTTCAGTGGGGGCACGCACATTGATGAGCCAGAGATTGAAGAATCGAGTCTTGATGCGAATCGCACACAGCCGTTCATTTATGGGTTTGAAGTCAGTAATATGCGGTTTGAGGTGATTGTCCACTATAAATGCTACTCCAAACTCCTTGCGGCCCGATGGTTTGCCACTTGTAAAAATTGTGTGCGATTTCTTGTCATTAATCTCGCTGCCAAGCCAATTTGTTTCCTGGACTGCAGTAATGCTCAGTTTGTACTTTTCGACCTGTTGAAGGAGGGCCTTCTCGGCCCCCGGTTTGTTCAGGGAGCGTACATTCCAGGATCCGAAAGAATAATCCTTTATTCGTTTGCGTGGTCGTCGTTGTTGATCCGTCCAATCCGAGGCTTTAGTTCCAGGTTTCTTGACATGGAGTGGTTTTTACAAGGACGAGTTGTCAGCACGTCGCTTAACCCCATTCAGGGGATGGCCTCGGAGATAGCTGCTTCAGATGGTTTAATAAACGTGCTGGAGCCCACACAACTATATAGCAGGTCCAACTACGCAAGTCATTCCATCCTACTAAACCTGAGACGCTTAGGTGTTCGTCAGCCATTCAGGCTACAGCTATCTGCCTTTTCCAAACTGTCTTATCGCTAAGACATTGGCCGTCAGCGAATTGATACACTGCCGTTACCAGGGAGCGCCCACGCGGAGGACTATGGAAAAGGTCTTTTTATACTTTTAATTTTGCTTTTAATTAATTCATAACTGCGACTATATTTTTATATATTTATATTAATTCACACGTACGTTTTAATACTTTTTAGTTTTTGGGTTCAGATTTTACTACCTGACTGCGCCATGTTCAGTATTGGACTGACTTTATTTAACATACTATACTTTGACAACTTCACTTAAGTCTAGTACTACATGCACATAGTGCATGTTTGTACAATTGTATTATACTTAACAAGCCCCACTAGGGGGCATAGCGCTTCAACTACTGGTGCCATCCTACTCTGTTCTGGGCAATGGGGCGCAACTCCCCAAAAGACTTACCCAGCGCCCTATACCCCTTTGCCACAGATGGACGCCATGTGATTTTAGGACCCCCTCTTGGTCGGTCTTAGTTGGAAATAGGGTTCCATTTCATGGCATGCAAAGAAATGCAGCTTTTATCCTTCCGCAATGTATGACCCATCCACTGCCATTTTCGCCTGTGTATCAATTCGTCGATAGGCATCTGCCCCGTACGCTGACTTACTATAGCTCTTCATTTCACATTGTTTTGTGACAGAAAATTCTTAAAATTCAACGAAGACATGAGTTGACGAAAACGTGCAGCTTTCTGGTAACTCCTACGGGAACTTTCCTAGTACTGCTTCCATACAAAGCACTGCAAACAGGCAAACAAACCCAGCTTGGTCTTGATGCTGAGATAACTGCTTTGCCAGATTTTTGACAACATGCCATATGCGCATTTAGCCTGGTTGATACGACGAGCGATGCCCCGCTCCGAAAACCATTTTCGGCAACAATGCTGCCCAGGTATACGAAGTTGTCCACCTTCTCCACAGGTTGCCCATTAATATTGATGGCAATAGGTGTCGGATTTCTTTTTCACAATTGCGGGCTAAGAAACTTGGTCTTGTTGGTATTAATCTTTAGCCCAGCCTTGCTTGCCTCCCTTTCGAGATCTAACGCAATTGCGGACAGATCCATGATTTTGTGGGAGAGTAAGCATATGTCGTCGGCGTAGTCAAGATGTTGTAGATAAGATGTCAAAGTCCATTCAATTTCTCTGTGTAGTCCGAATAGGACGATGCAACGATGTAACACATCGCCGATCACTATGAGAAATAGGATCGATGAGAGGATGCATGCTTGCCGAACTCGACAAACTTCTAAAGGATGCCTGCCCTGCGCAAGGCCTCCATATAATGTGGTCGACACAGGAGAATCCGGATCGAAAACCAGCCTGTCATGCTATCCTTCTTCGGAAGTTTTTTAAATTTTTCATATTTATTGTATAATGTAAACTGAAGTCGGCAAATCTAAACTGAACTCCATTTCTTAAACTTTCTAAAGCGCCAAGTAGACTGTGTAATATGTATAAGAAATTTCTGCGTCGCGAATACATGCTACACTGTGTTTTGCCTTGTTCTCGGTATCCAAACCACCATGCAGCACGGAAATCTAAATGGTTTTGAAAATCAGTGGACGGAGTGTAATATGTACTCGTAGCATGTAACATGTTACACTGTCTATCTGGTACTTAGGGCTTCCAACATTTGACGATTGGTTGGTTTTTCAATGTCACCTCCAACCTCTTCAGACTCCAACTTTAAATCTTCTAAATCACTGGCAAGACTTCCATATGTGAGTCGCCAAATTTTATCGGCAGCTTATTCGCGCTAAATGTCAAATACAAGTGGCCTGAAAATTGTAAAAATTAAATGATGATGTATCAGTGACGTGCACTCGTAGTAAGCAATTCCAAACTGCTTGACTTACCGAAATAAGCAATTCAATAATAAACTTTGCTTACACCAATACACATATCATCATTTCAGTCAATGTTTTTCTTTAAGCTGAAGAATACATATTATCATTCAAATATTCCTTTACACATTCAAATTCTGATCCGCGCCTTCTTTTGGTTAAAAAACATTCGTTCAATTACTTTAGATAATATTCAAACCTCCCACATTTTGCACACCATAGACACCAAACTTAGAATAGGAAAATGTGCCTAGATCTTTAGATGCATGTACCATGTGTGCATCCAAATACTAGAGACATGTTGATTCCAGAAAATGGGAATCTTGGATTTCGGTAGTACATTGGGCAACGATTTTTTTTTGTTTTGTTCGCAAATTTATATGAGACAAGTCAAGCACTGGCGCGACTGCTTTTGTGTGTGGGATAAAGCCCAATGATGCTTGTTAATGAAATGTTGCCAATGCAGGGAATGTTTATGGGAATTTGATTTTTCCAGTAGAGCTTTTGTTTTTGTTATGTAATGGATTTTCCGTTGCAATTTAAAAGAGGAAATCAGTGCAATCGGGTGATTTTGATTAAATTGTGATTTGAAGTTTTTTTGACCGTTTGTAGTGATTTAATTGATTTGATTTGTGATAAAAGTGGTAAGTTTTCTTTTCGCATTATGTCGGAGTATTGCTGCGCGACGGATTTCGTACTAAAAGCGGGATTTTCAACTCTTTCCTTTGCCAAGAAAAGAGAAATTATAGAATCGGATAGACCGAAGCCAGATCTTAGTTTAGAGTTTTAATTAAAAAATATTACGCGAAAATTCCATATCGAAACGTATGAAAAGTACATTTGGTTAACGGGAAGCTGTAAATTAAATAAGTTATTTTGCTGGCCGTGTCTTTTGTTCACGAATGAAAAATCTGTTTGGAATAAAGCTGGATTTAGTGATTTGAATAATTTTACGGGCTCAGCAGCAAAGCATTCAAGTTCCGAAAAACATCTTCAGTCGTTAATTAAATTAGATAATTTTGGTTCTCAGCGTATAGAGTTTATGCTTAGTAACCAGGTGGCAATATCTGTTAGTTTGCATAATGAAAAAGTTGAGCGTAATCGTAATATTTTGAAACGTTTAATCGATACTGTAATTTTTTTGGCAAAACAGGAGCTTCCTTTTCGCGGAAATAATGAAGACTCTTCTTCAAATAATCGTGGTAATTTTATCGAAACCGTAAATTTCTTGAGTTTGTACGATCCGATAATTGAGTCCCACATAGATTCTATAAAAGCAAATGCAGCGTTTTCGGGTTTGTCTAATAGAATCCAAAACGATCTTGTTTCCGCTATAGCTAATGTGGTTCGAAATAAAATCAATTTGGAAATAAAGGAGGCTCCATTTGTAGCTGTAATGGTCGACGAAACGCCAGATGTTAGCGGTCGGGAACAATTAACGATGATTTTTAGATATACAATATCAAATGAGATTGAAGAAAGATTTATCGGATTTTTGGATGTAAGCGCTAATCGTACAGCTACAGCAATAAGCTCTCACATTTTAAAACAATTGCAAAATTTTAATATCGATAAGAAATTAATTGCACAATATTACGATGGCGCAGCAGTAATGAGTTCTCAAATTCGTGGAGTTCAGACTTTAATTCGGGAAAAACATAAATCGGCAATTTTCGTTCCATGTTACGCTCATTCACTAAATCTAGTATTGTCTAAAGCAGTTGAGTTTATTCCGGAAATTAAATTATTTTTCGCGCACATCAATAAAATCGCATCATTTTTTAATACATCCACTAAAAGGTCGGACCTTTTTGCAAATATAGTAAATCGTCGTTTACCATCGGCTTCCAAAACGCGTTGGCATTATCATTCGCGTATTATTAACGTTATATTTGAACATAAGCATGAAATTTGTACAGTTTTTGAGACAATTTCGAATGGTTCTCAACACTGGGATGGCGATTCCTTGACTTTTTCCGATATATACTTACAAAAATTCGCAGAGTCAGATTTTCAATTATATCTGTTAATTTTTTCTGAAATTTTTTCGAAAACTGATATATTATTTAATATTATTCAGAGCAAAGTGGTAAACATTTCATATGCAAGCCAAAAAATTATTGAATTTGAAAATTGGCTTGAAAATGACTTTTCTAAAAAGTTTGATAATTTCTATTCGACAGTTACAGCAGAATATCAGCCACCACGTAAGAAATGTAGAAATGCGATAGATCCTTTACAAAATTTACGGCGGATATTTCGGGAGATTATAGATGTTATTCTCGGGCAAATTCGAGATCGATTCCATTCGTTTAAAGATCTTTCATTTTTAGAGTTGCTTGAACCGAATTATTTTTCTAAATTCAAGTCAAATTTTCGCGATAAAAATTTTGACTCACTTATTGAATATCACGGTCAATTTTTCGACAGAATAAAGTTGAAAATGAGCTAAAAGTTATTTATTCTTCAGATGAGTTTAAAAACGCGAATCCTAGTAAAATTCTCGATTATTTTCAAAAACGGCCTTATGTCGCAAACGGTTTTAAGCAAGTTCATATTTTAGCAAAATTATTAACGTCAATTCCAGTCACAGTGGCAACTGCGGAAAGGTCATTTTCAACACTAAATCGCGTTCACACATTTTTGAGAAATCGCCAATCCCAAGAACGACTTTCGGATCTTGCTTTAATTGCGGTTGAAAAGGATCTTCTTATACAAATGCGAAGAGAAAACGATTTTTTTGATAATGTGATTAAAGAGTTTTTACTTAAAGAACGGCGCATAAATTTGGAATACAAATAAATGGCAATGGCGAAAGAATATTTATTTATTTCAAATACCCCTGAATTTTTCTTAGACTTAATATTTATTTATCATTTTTTTTATTAGTAATATTTTATTTATTTATTTTTTTTTGTATTCCGAATATTTGTGCCAATATTTTATTTATATCTTTCCTGATTTCTTCTTTAAGGCTTAAAGCCGCTTGGTATAAATGTTTTTGTGACTGTCCATATTCTATTATACAGTCCATTTTTGTTTATGCTAAATTGGCTTTAGGGCGCCCAACTGCTTGACTATGAAAAATTTCCACTGCACGTCACTGTGATGTATCATAGTAAATTTATTCTATTGTATATATGATACATACAATTTTAGCACCGGATTTCCTCATACAAAAGTTCCAAGTTTAAAGGTATGTAAATATCTCCTAAACGGTTATGAATTCGCGGAAAAGGACTTCAGATTCGTCCATTTCAGACCAAATTCGATTGAAACCCATCATTAAAATTTGGCGCCTCAGATATGGAAGTCGCCCCAGTTTATTCCTCAGTAGGGACCACTGGACTGCGCTGCCACTGAAACTGATCACTATAAAATCGAAACATAATGTAAGAGCAAGCTTATCATTGACTGTGAAGTTATGTACTGCTCTTCAAATTTGAATTTGATTGCAATATTCTCTTCAATAAAAATTGTTTATGTCGTTTTAACAATAACAATTGGGAGATGCATGCCGGCAACTGCATTCTTCGAAATCAGTTTATGCTAATGAAACGTCAACTGGGCCATATGGAACAGTTGACGCGCTATGCCCCACAAGGGGTTAGAGCAATTGAGTAGTAGTAGTAGGATGCAGCAGGCAGCAGCAGATTCACTGTACATATTGAATGCGAAACTAAAAGAACAATTGGCGCCAAATTATCTAAGAGAAGAACACGACTTACAGGTTTAATATTAACACAATTATTTGCTCGGATTTTGTTTTGTTTTTCAGGCGAGTTGATAACATTAACCGGAATATCGATTACAATAAGCGATACATTAAGTATGCATTGCCATAAAACTGGTTTGGTTTTAAAATGTTTATAACAATAAACGGTCGATAACACTAACTACGCTCACAATAAGCGGGGTCCACTGTATATTCATTTCCAAAATTTGTGACACATACGCTATTGGAACTCAAATCGCCGCTACAATAACATCATAGCGATTTAAAGCGACGGCGCGGCGGTCCGTTTTTCTGGTGACTTGGCGAAGTGTATTTATACTAAAAACTTAATTAGAAGAGGTGAGAAGTAATTATTACATACTTAATACAATTTTATTAGCATTAATTTTTTTTTTTAAACTTTTGCAGAATGCTTTGCCATGAAATTGCAAAAAAAAATCATCTATTCATTGCGTTCATATCGTTACGAGCCTCCACATTCCAACTTGTCTAGTCTGAAAGACACAGCATGTAATAAGCAAATTGTCTGGATACTGTAAAATATTTACCCAACTAACCAATATGCAGGAGGACTATACACTGAGCTGAAAATCTGCAAACTATAGAAAGCTTCCTTGTGACTGTGTGCGATTCTCATAATCCCGACAACTATAGGTAGGATCCTCTAAAAGTGGTGCTCCTCTACGGTTCTTTTGTTTCGTTACGCGATGAATTATAGCACATCATGTCAAAAATGTAAAACGGCTATTCGCAGTTCTATTATATTGAAATGATTTACAGCCCCACTGGATTTGAGTTTGCTTCATTTCCCCCAACATATTTCTCAGGGATTCCAAGTTTCCTTTTTTTTGGGTCTCTCTTTAGAGAACATCAATCTCTTCTATTTTCAGTCTAATACGGACTGTAGTACCTTTAGAAACCCGAGTTGTTGAAGACTAAAATAGCGGAATAGTCAATGTCTGTACTCTACCAACTTCAGTAACATAGATACCCAGGAAAAGTAAAATAAAGGCTGATGTTTTATACCTAAAGCCCAGAGTTCTTTTGTATTTCATGCACTCATACCCCCAGAGATTGTATGAAATTTGCAGTGGCATAGAATGAAAGCCTTCAAAGAATTTCGAGTACGAGTTATACATACGATACGAGTATGTATATATATATATATACGAGTAGATTTGGTGAATCGGCATTGACATACATAGGTCTGAAAAATAAACGTATTGTCCTAATAACCTATGAAGGTCAAGATAGCACATCATAGAGGGAAAACAAAATAAATTAGGCAAAAATGGCGCAAATTAGAGATACCGTATCCGTAACTAGTATCGTAAGTAGCCTATGGCGAGTATGGCGGTGGCCATAGGCGCCTCAGCAGAAGGGGCGCCATCGCATAGCCCAATTTGTTGCAACCGAAAACCGCAAGTCACCATCAGCCCTAATACATGCCACGTCAACAAGTGGAGAAATTCTACCAATTCCCTACGTTCCAAAGCACAAGTGGTTTCCTAAACTTGTCCTCCAGATTCAGATTAAGAACATTTCATCGGCCGTTATGTGCTATTCTCCAACGGCCTAACATAAACAATCCCCGAAAAGAAACAAAAATTATCTCTGGGAGCAACAAACACCGGGGCCGCCTTAATAAGCAGAAGACTCAATACCACAACGCGTATGCTCGAAATTGCCGCAAATTCCTCGGCAGCCGACAAAAACCCAATTACTTCGGTCGATGTCAAAATCGAACTCCCGAAAAACGCCAGTCAGCCTTAAGCGTACGTTTATACTATGGCGGTGGCGGCGACGTTTTTTTTCCGTCGACGTTCGACGTTAAAAAACCGTCGTTGGCTTGTGATTATATTACGACGTTTTTTAACGACGTACGTGGAATCATTCGGTATTTCTTGAGCCTACATCATGGATAGACGGAGAATATTGCTGCTTTGTGCCTTGGAAGCAGAAGGACTGTTGAGTGATACTCGTAACAGACGTAAAAGAAGGTGCTAAGTCCACCCTTTTAACGCTAGTGAACACCATAAATACTTTTTTCGATTTTATAGTAAAATAAGAAAGTATCGTGAACATTTTTTTAACTATTTTATTTACCAAGTACACTTTATTCGCACACTTACACGCACTCAGTTAAAACAATTATCAATGTATGTATAGTAATTTAAAACAAAAGCACAAATCACAGACAATTTCTTTACACGCACTCAGTTTAATATAAACAATTATCAATGTATGTATGCAGGGCCGTCGAAAGAAAATCCGGGCCCGGTACTCAGCTTTTGTAGGGGCCCATATATGGCAACCGGTACCTCAATGAACCAAAAAAAAAGGTCAAAGCGTACGTTTTTCTTTTTTGTTGTTGTAGGGGCGCATATATGGCGACCGGTAGCTCAGTGCGTCAGAGTGGTATGAAAGGGCAAGGAGCAAAAAACAAAAGGCTCAGTGCGTAGATACCTTTTTTTCTCTTTTTTTCCATCTTTCAAATTTGCGGGCCCCCGAGAAAAACAATGCCCGGGGCGTTTCGCCCCTTCCGCCCCCCCCCCTCTCGACGGCCCTGTATGTATGTAATTTAAAAAATTTAATACAAAAGTACGAAAATGGGAAAGGTCTCTGTATTCCACGCTTTATCAACAAGTGGGTGCAGCAAATCGGCAGTTACGCTTGGCGCTGATTGATAAATTTTTTATCGTATTACTAGTAGATTTGTATGCTGATGCTTCTCATGTTCACAACTACATAATATTTCACATGAAGAAACAAATCAACAAATATATCCCAATCCTCACCCTTATCCGTATCCTCAACTTTTCATTATCAAATATCCTTATCCTCCTCCGCATTCTCGAGCTCGAACAATTTTTTATCCACACTCTCATCCTCATCCGCAAAACAATATCCCTACTAAACCACCACAACAAAGAGTAATTGCATGTAATTATAAAAAAGATTCAAGAAAAAACGCTGCCGTTAACGTCTTAATACAAACTCTGCCATATAAAGGGTGTTTTTTTAAGCCCGATAGAACTTGAAATTGTAAAAAATAACACAAAAATTAAATTTTAATAAAAAAATTTTTATTATTTGTTTCAGTATACTCTGGCAAATCATCATGAATAGACTGACGTTTGAACAACGCTACCAAATTATCCAAATTTACTTCGAAAATCAGTCGTCGATTCGTGCAACTTATAGACGACTTCGTGATTTTTATGGCGCACATAATCGTCCATCTGAGCAAGCCATCCGTCGAACTGTGGATAGATTTCGTACCACATACTCTCTACATGATGCAGTTAGACCAACACGTCGAAGGAATGTGCGTACTCAAGAGAATATCGCCGCTGTAAACGAAAGTGTGGAAGAAGATCCAAATTTATCGCTTCGTCGTCGGTCGCAGGAATTGGGGCTCTGCCCGTCCACTACGTGGAAAATTTTGGGCAAAGATCTTGGCCTACACGCGTATAAGATCCAGCCGGTGCAGGAATTAAAGCCACGAGACCATGATATGCGCCGTTCTTTCGCCGATTGGGCTCTAGAGCAGTTGGAAACTGACCCGTTGTTTTATCGCCAAATTGTGTTCAGCGATGAGGCTCATTTTTGGCTTAACGGGTTTGTTAATAAGCAAAATTGCCGCATATGGAGTGAGACCAATCCACAACAGACCCTCCAGACTCCATTACATCCAGAAAAATGCACCGTTTGGTGCGGTTTACACGCTGGTGGCATCATCGGACCTTATTTCTTCAAAAATGAGGCCGAAGCTCGCGTTACGGTCAATGGAGATCGTTACCGCACCATGATCAATGATTTTCTGTTTGAAAATATGGATGACATTGATCCAGACGAGATGTGGTTTCAGCAGGATGGCGCTACGTGCCATACGGCGACCGAAACAATCGACTTATTGAAATCAAAATTTGGCGATAAGTTGATTTCGAGAAATGGACCTGTCAATTGGCCTGCAAGGTCGTGCGATTTGACACCTCTCGATTATTTCCTGTGGGGTTTGGTTTATGCTGATAAACCAGCAACAATTGACACCTTGAAGGCCAACATTGTTCGTGTTATTCGTGACATACGGCCAGCAGTGCTCGAAAAAGTGGCCGACAATTGGACGTCCAGAATGCGCTTCGTCAAGAACAGCCGCGGTGGCCATATGCCCGAAAATATTTTCAAATGTTATTGCCACCTATTTCTCTTTCGAATAAAAAAAATAGATTTATTAAAATTTAATTTTTTGTGTTATTTTTTACAATTTCAAGTTCTATCGGGCTTAAAAAAACACCCTTTAGTTGCACGTGTTTATAGTGAACGTCGACGTTCAAACGCCAGTCCGCCAACATGCGACGTTAAAAATTTTGGACGCGACGTTCGACGTTTAACGTCGAACGCTACCGCGCCTAATAACAACGTTCCCATTCATTTCCATGTGTTGCTAGCCATTAATTGCTTCGACGGAAAACAAACGTCGCCGCCACAGCCATATAGGCCAGTCAAATTAAACCAATTTTGGGGCTTTTTAATAATAATCAGGGAAATATCTGCAAATAATTTTAATCCCTTCTATGGATACTGAATAAATGGAAACTGAGTTTGCACGTTCGTAGAAGGTGAGATTAACTTTTGGAGGGCGAAAATCCCAGAAATTTGAGCCCTTTTTTAAATATTATCATTATAAATCCTAAACGGTGCCGCGGATCGAAAAACCTTTCAGGAGTAAATTAAAGACCGTTGAATTCTGCGTTCAATGCATTGCTCAAAGTCGAAATTCGGTTCAGTAGCGTAGTCAAAATCGATAGTCAAAAAATGACAGTTTTCGATGCTCCCGAGAAAAATCACACTTTTTCGCTTTTCAAGCTGATAGATCTTTGCAAAAGAAACTCCAATTGGAAAAGTTTATCTGCAAAAGTTGGGGACAATTTGGTTGTGAGCCTAACGTGGCCAATATTTTTCAATTCGGGCCATTTTTAGAGTAGCTATGAGCAAAAATTCAAAAATAAATGCTCATCGATTTATGCCTTAAAAGCTCTATATCGATAATTATAACAGCTAGAAGTTCTATTTTAGTCTCAAATTGTAGATAAATTACTCCAATTAAATAAAGTCTTACAAGATTTCTTGTGAGACCAATTTAGGAGATACTGAAAAGAAACAGGGCAAGCCAAACAATTAGGCACATTTTCAACATGGTGGCGGGGTCCGTGATGTTAGGGGGGAAATAGAAAACTCGAATTTTTAAACAATGTACCAACTCAAACAATATATCAAAAATCGAAACTACCCTAATTAAAGCAACCAGTGTTATAACATTTTGACTGACCAAAGTAATTTAACCTTTGCAAAATCACCGACTTTTTTTAAAATAAAAACGAAATTACTCAAAAACTATACCCGCTAGCATATTCTAGTAAAAAGAGAATGGCAGGTAATATCTTACCCTAAAAACAGAAAATAGACTGTAGAAATCAGATAAACTGTTAATTAGATATGACCTTGCAAAATAAAATAAAATAAAAAAAACAAACTAAAACAAATTATTTTTTTTTAATTTAAGGGCTGTAAATGACTCGAAATTTAAAAATTAGTATTATATAATGTTAACACAAATTGTTTACAACAAAACAGGAAGTTTTTATTTTTGATAAAATTAGTATATATAATAAATAGGTGAAAACTCGAGAAAAATAAGATAAAACAGCAAAATGTTGATATTGGGCTACATATCCTTCTTATTTTTTCGAGCTATATCTAATAAACAGTTTATCTGATTTCTACAGGCTATTTTCTGTTTTTAGGATGAGATATTACCTGCGATTCGCTCTTTACTAGAATATGCTAGCGGGTATAGTTTTTGAGTAATTTCGTTTTTATTAAAAAAAAAAGTCGGTGATTCTGCAAAGGTTAAATTACTTTGGTCAGTCAAAATGTTATAACACTGGTTGCTTTAATTAGGGTAGTTTCGATTTTTGATATATTGTTTGAGTTGGTACATTGTGTAAGAATTCGAGTTTTCTATTTCCCCCCCTAACACCAGGGGCCCCGCCACCATGTTGAAAATGTGCTTAATTGTTTGGCTTGTCCTGTGTCTTTTCAGTATCTCCTAAATTGGTCTCACAAGAAATCTTGTAAGACTTTATTTAACTGGAGTAATTTATCTACAATTTGAGACTAAAATAAAACTTCTAGCTGTTATACTTATCGAGATAGAGCTTTTAAGGCATAAATCGATGAGCATTTATTTTTGAATTATTGCTCATAGCTACTCTAAAAATTGCCAGAATTGAAAAATATTGGCCACGTTAGGCTTACAATCAAATTGTCCCCAACTTTTGCAGATAAACTTTTCCAATTGGAGCTTCCGTTGCAAAGATCTGTCAGCTTGAAAAGCGAAAAAGTGTGATTTTTCTCGGGAGCCTCGAAAACTGTCATTTTTGACTATCGATTTTGACTACGCTACTGAATCGAATTTCGACTTTGAGCAATGCATTGAACGCAGAATTCAAATGTCTTTAATTTACTCCTGTAAGGTTTTTCGATCCGCGGCACAGTTTAGGATTAATACCGATAATATTAAAAAAAAGGGCTCAAATTTCTCGGATTTTCGCCCTCCAAAAGTTAAGCTCACTTTCTACGAACGTGCAAACTCAGTTTTTATGTACTCAGTATCTATAGAAGGGATTAAAATTATTTCCAGATCTTTCCCTAATTATTATTAATAATATTTAATTTGACTGGCCTAATAGTATAAACGTACGCTAAGTAGACGACTGCTTTCTGCTTAGTGGGACAGTTCAATGTCTGTTCTATTTTGTACGCGTAATCGTCATTCTTTCAATTTCAAATAATTCTTCACAAATCCATTTACATATTTTGAAAATATTAAAACAAATAAATTTGCAAAAAACACTTCAAATCAAAAATGACGGCCACATGTCAGATCTGATTTATTACAGATGGCCTTACAAGAAAACGTCTTTTGTTTATAACCTTCACGGATGTGATAGGGTATATTATCTTCGTCATGAAGTTTTGCAACGCACAGAACGAAGAATCTCCGACCATATAAACTATATATATTCTTGGTCAGTATGATGAGACGAGCCGATTAAGCTTTGTCCGTCTGTCGGTCTGTTTCTATGTAAACTAGTCCCTCAGTTTTTAAGCTATCAAGCTGAAATTTTGTAGAGAGCCTTCTTTCTATTGCACGCGGTATATATGTCGGAACCAACGGAATCGGACTACTACGTCATATAGCTGCCATAGGAACGACCGGTCCAAAAAGTCGACTTTGTGGGAAAAACTTTTTTATTTCTAAAGATATCGTTTTCTAATTTCACACTAATCAATAATATCTTTAGTCAAATCACATTGCCGAATTTGGTTGAAATTCGGCTACTCTATCATATAGCTGTCATAGGAACGACCGTTCCAAAAACAAGTTTTTGTTGGGAAAACTTTTTTATTTCTGAAAATATCTTTACCAAATTTCATATTATCTAATCATATTGACTAACAAACCACGTCCCTAAATTCGGTTGAAATCGGCGCACTATTTCATATCCCTCTCTTAGGAACAGTGAAATCGGAACAAGTTTTAGTACTAATTTCAAAGTGGCAAATGCACATAGGTCACAACGAAGATATGATAAGGTATGATACGCTTCGCATGAAGGGTATCGTACCTTCAGCTAGCTAGCCGAAGACTAGCTTGTTTTAGGTATGTATAAAAAATGTTGATTAGTATATTTACTAAAATTTTGTCGGCATCAAAGAATAGAGAAAGAACTAATGTTGTAAGTTCATCTAATAACGCATTTATAGTCCAGATGGTGTAACCGTGTCTAGATTCCTTTCCTGTTTACTACGCTCCCGATTCGAAACCTACTTTACGCTTAGTAATCAGAGCCGTGTGAAGAAAATTTGACGCCCGGTGCGAAGATTTAATATGGACCCCCTTATATAAATAGAAGAATATAATAAACAGGATAATTAATTTTATTTTTCTATTTTGTTCTGTATTACAAGTTATTTATTAATATTTTATATCATCATCATCATCATCGTTGTGCGACAGCCCGACGTCGGGCCTTGGTCGCCTGGATCCTTGTCCTCCAATTGTCTCGGTAACGTGACCGCGTCCTCCAATTTTGGAAGCCCAGTAGTTGCGCGGCGTCCACATATACTGAGCTCTCCCAATGAGATCTCGGTCGTCCTCGCAGTCTCGCTCCGTCGACTCGATTTGAATTCATTACTGTCTTTGGCATTCGATCATCGTCCATTCGTTGTACATGCCCTGCCCATTGAAGCCGTTGTAGTTTGACGATTTTCGAAACTTCCAGCTCATCGTATCATACAACTCATGGTTGTACCGGATGCGCCATCCATCTCGATCGCAAACAGCCCCGAAAATTCGCCGCAGAACCTTACGTTCAAATGTATCTAGCATGTTTCCGGAGGCTTGAGTTAGGGTCCATGCTTCGCAGCCATAGCATAGCACTGGTCGTATAATGGCTTTTTACACGCTGAGCTTCGTGTTTCTGTGCACATGCTTCGATTTCATTACGTGGAGAACCGAGAGATATGTAAGTCTTATTAGCTAACTGTATCTGTCGCTTGATTTCGTCAGTTTCGTTGGCGTCCCTTGACAAGTTCCAACCCACGTATATGAAGTCGTTCACGAACTCGATATTGAGGTCCCCCACATTGATGCTCGATTGTGCAGGTGTCCTTGTCGTCGATTACATCATTATTTTAGTTTTACCCTCGCTGATACGTAGTCCAACTTCTTTTGTAGCGGTATCGAGCGTATGCAGAAGTTCTTCTGCGTCGGCCAATCTTCGGGACATGATGTTAATGTCGTCGGCGTACGCTGCTAATTATGTCGACTTGATGAGTAGCGTCTTGCTGTTGTCCATATTCATGGCCCGAATAACGTATTCCAGTGCTAGGTTGAAGAGCGTCGGTGCCAGTCCATTGCCCTGTTTCAGACCAGTGCGTGTTTCAAATAGATCAGTGAGTCTATTATGGATCTTGACCTGTGAGACGGAGTCATCGTCATCTTTGTCAGTCGCGCTAATTTTGCCGGTATACCAAACTGCAGCATGATGTTGTACAGTACTTCCCGATCGATACTGTCGTATGCCTGCTTAAAGTCGACAAAGATTTGGTATACGTTTACGTTGCATTCCAAGCGCCTCTGAAGTATCAGTTAGACCGTAAAGAGCTGGTCGTTTATGGAGCAACCAGGTCTTAAACCGCTTTGATATTCGCTAATGATTTGCTCTGCGTACGGTTTTTTCCTATTTTCCAGATTTTTCGTCAATATTTTATAGGACTAGTGAGATGCCCCTGTAATTCTCACACCGCAGTTTAACTCCCTGTTTGTGAATTGGACAGATGATGCTTCTGCACAAATCGTTTGGGAAGTTGATCTGGCGTTGCGGTCACTAAAACGAAATAAAGCACCGGGCGCTGACGAGATTCCAGCCTAACTGCTAAAATTCGGTGGAACGGGTCTAGTTAATGCCACATCAAGAACAAAAACACCAGTTCAATCGAAGTTCGTCGTCGGAGACCTCAGCATCGAATTTGTAGACGGCTTCATTTACCTGGGCGGTAACATGTCAAAGAACGCCAACGAAACAGACGAAATCAAATGACCGATATAGCTAGCCAATAAGACTTTCTCCTCGGTCCTCCCCAGAATGAAATCGAAGCATCTGCACAGTTACACGAAGCTCCGCCTATACAACACCATCATACGCAAGCCTAGGAAAACATGTTAAAGACATTCGAACGGAAAGTCCTTCGGCGAATTTTCGATGCAGTTTACGACCGAGATGGATGGCGCATCCGGTACAACCATGAGTTGTATGAACTGTACGATGAGTTGAAAGTTTCGAAAATTGTCAAACTTCAACGTCTACAATGGGCAGTAATACAGCGAATGGACGATGAGCGCATGCCTAAGAAAATACTCAATGGACGACGCGTCGACGGAGCTAGGCTGCGAACTCGTTGGAAAAACTCTGTAGATGAGGACGCCGAATAACTGCTGGGCGTCCAAAACTGGAGGACGTGGTCACTTGACCGAAAATATTGGAGGACCATGATCCAGGCGGCGATCACTTTTGGCTATAATTTCAAAAATTGCTTTCCGAAATATGCGTGCTCTCTTAGTTAATGGATCAGAAGAAGATCAGAATGTCTCTGGGGTGAGAGACGTAACATTGCCGGAAACAGCAAACGATACCGCTGAGGAGTAGTTCACGCCCAATGGGAGTTAAGTCAAAATAGAAATATTCACGCACAGAATTTTGAATTTAGCGTCGGTTCATAACGCGATGAGACGTTTACACATAGACCTCGAGTTCAAAAAGACTAGCTCGTTTTGTGTTCTTCATTTCACGCGATTTGTGTACCAGACTTAAATGTAGAAATATTTCATCCTGAAAGGTCACAATCATATCTAACGTTTGGCCTTACCTTTATCTTTTTTTCCGAAACTCTTTTAAATGTTAACCTTCGATTCTGCATCCAACAAGTCAAAGTTCCCTTTTCACAAAGGGATGTTATCTACCGATGATTTATTACCTGGCACTCAACACTAGTTGGCAACATGTTAACATTCACGACCATCTAAAACAACTAGTGGCTTTTCCAGACTAAAACTCAATTGAACGCTATCTAATATAAGATTTCATCTATCGAAATCCTTTCAATACACTTTCCGAGTCGCCCATATGCTCCCAGAAATTGCATAACAAATTGTACTAGAGCCCTTTTGCATTGGACGAGGCGACAATGCAGAGAACGTACGTTAGGTGCATGCACGAGTATTAAGTTAGTGCATCCACCAATAGATGCGTCATTCCGGACTGAAATCCAGGACCATGAGCAACCGATAACGCTGGGAAAACTTTGGTTGGTGCAGTATTTCAGGATGATTTCTCTACTCCTGGGTGACACTGCTCAGATAATACCGCTCCGACTGCGATCCAAACGACAGTTGAGCTAGAGTCCGGGAAAGTAGAACTATACGACGAATACTGTTCACCGCTATCATTTGTATTCACTACTGGATACGAGAACTTTCAAGTTTTTGACCCAGTTTCTCGTAAGTTTTCTACTTGACGAGGTTTTTTCTTATATTTTTTCTGCATGAATGAATAGTAGAATGGTTGGTTCCATTTCGATTCGTCAAGTGGTTTAAACAAGGGAGAGAGCTGGCAGTAATATCAATGAAATCTCGAGAATTATTGGAGTCTATCGAATTTATCGAACAATTCGAAGAAGAGAGAGTCCTTTATTTTCGAACTTTATGGCTGAAGTGGAATACGACCACTTTTGGACAAATATGGAAGGCAAAGGAAAGGAGCATGATTGAAAGATTTGATTGAATCTTAATTTTCTTTGAAATTAATTGCTGGCTTTCACAAAATATTGCTGATATTTTCAATTTTCACATTTCCAGTCTTAGAAAATGGAACTTTTGCTTCTGAATTAATTTCTCTTTCTCTCTCTCTCAATTGCCCTTAACCCTTGTGGGGCATAGCGCGTCACGTAAACTGTTCCATGTGGCCCAGTTGACGTTTCCTCGGCATAAGCTGGTTTCGGAGAATGCAGTTGCCAGCATGCACCTCCTGAATATCCATGGCCACGAACGTCGTCGTGGACGGGATTCCAACCCGAAACGCCGCTAGTCAAACATGAGACTGATGCACACATTGCGCTATCGGTCGCTCCATTATGAATTAATGGTTCATTGAGTTTTGGATTTTATTAGACATTTTTATACCCTAGACTTATAGTATAGGGTATATTGTTTTTGTCACGACGAAAATATGTAACACCTTAAAGGAGGCTCCGGACGTATAGCAATGTATATATATAAATGATCAGGGTCACCTCCTGATTCGATTTAGCCATGTCTGTCTGTCTGTCTGTCTGTCTGTCTGTCTGTCCGTCTGTCCATCTGTCCGTCTGTCTGTCTGTCTGTCTGTCCGTTTGCACGATAACTTCCGATAGAATGAAGCTAGAACTTTGAAATTTTAACCAAATGTTGGTAGTGTGATCTAGTTGGTTGGTATTGAAAATGGGCGTGATCAAGCCAAGAGGACGCCTACCTCCCCTACAAATGTAAAATAATTAATTGTATCCATACCTCCCGATTAAAAAAACATGAAAGGCTCTAGCTTTAGTATATTGTTCGTGAGGGTTATTTCATATTCTTCTGGAAAAATTAAATCGATCAGCTGGAAACTAATGGTACTCTTCTTACAGAGAGCCCCGTACTACCCTACTTTTCAGGTTTTTTGTCTATAACTTTTGAACCAATTGACGTAGACACCTGATTTTTGGCATGTAACCTTGAGGCGAGAAGCTGCTTCAGTTCTAGTAAGTTGGGCGTAATCAGATCAAAGCAACACCTACCTCCCCTACAAATTTCAAAAAATAAAATATTAATTTTATTACGATAACTTTGGATAGAATGACACTAGCAAGTTGAAAATTTATTAGAATGTTGCTAGTAAGGTCTATTTGGTTGGTATTGAAAATGGGCAAGATCCGACACAAGTAACCCCTACCTCCCCTACAAATGAAACTTTAAATAAACGGTAACTTTTGATAGGATGAAGCCAGCTGCTTGAAATTTTGGTCAAATGTTTGAAATGAGATTAAGTTAGCTGGTGTTAAAGATGGGTTAGATCTGACCTAAGGAACCCCTACCTCCCCTACAAATGAGACCTAAAATAAACGATAACTTACTACAAAATAAAGCTAGCGACTTGAAATTTTGGTCAAATGTTTGTAGTAAGATCCAATTGGCTAATATTGAAAATACGTAAAATCCGACCAACGAAACCCCTTCTTCCCTACAAATGAAACGTCAAAGAAGCGATAAGTTTCGATAGTGAAGCTAGAGACTTGAAATTTTGTTTAAATGTTTGTCTACAATAATTGGTTGGTGCCAATGATGGACAAAATCCGACCCAAGGAACTCCTACCTCCCCTACAAGTGAAACTTAAAATAAGCGATAACTTTCGATAAAATGAAGCAAGTGACGTGAAATTCTGTTAAAAGATTTGTACTGGGATCTAGTTGGTTGTTATTAAAAATGCGCAAAGTTCGACAAACGAAACCTCTACCTCCCCTAAAAGTGTGACTTCAAATAAGCAATAACTTTCGATAGAATGAAGCTAGCGACTTGAAAAATTCGACAAATATTTGTAGAATGGGTTGTTAGCTGATTTTGAGAATGGTCAAGATCCTCCTGAATGAGTGCCAACCTTCCCTATAAGCTGGCCATATAAGAAACTCACTTTTAATGCATATAGTCGTTGCCTATTGGTACTTTTGGTATCACCACTAGGTCTGTACAAGTCTAGGGTATACACGCTTCGCACTCCGGTTCAAATTTATTTCAAACATTTCTACGGCGACTATTACACTTTAAATGTTCATTTACAATATCTTTTATAAAATATATTTTAAAGGAGCCTTTATAGTGTAATACCCGTTTAAGAAAAAATTTGCGACTTGAACGTTGCTTGTTCCAAGTACTTTTCTTACAAGCTTCCGCACCTTCCCCCTTAGGCGGCTAATATCATTAAAAAGTTCTTTTAAAATATCGTTCATAAAAGATATTTGTGAAATAACTTTTATAGGGTGATAGCCGCCCAATACGAGTAAATAACGAAATTTATGTAAATGCGGCTCTTACTTTTTGGCCTGTCCCATATAAAACCAGGCCGAAGCGAAGTTGGTTTTATGGAGTCCGAAGCGTATATACCCTAGACTTGTACAGACCTAGTGCTGATACCAAAAGTGCCAATCGGCAACGACCATATGCATTAAAAGTGAGTTTCCTATATGGCCAGTTTATAGGGAAAGTTGACACTCATTCAGGAGGATCTTGACCATTCTCAAAATCAGCAAACAACCCATTCTACAAATATTTGTCGAATTTTTCAAGTCGCTAGCTTCATTCTATCGAAAGTTATTGCTTATTTAAAGATTCACTTGCAGGGGAGGTAGAGGTTTCTTGTGCCGGATCTTGCCCATCATTGCCACCAACCAATTAGATCATGCTACAAACATTTAAACAAAAGTTCATGTCTCTACCTTCACTCTATCGAAATTTATCGCTTATTTGAAGTTTCATTTGTAGGTGAAGTACGGGTTTCGTTGGTCGGATTTTACGTATTTTCAATATTAGCCAACTGGATCCTATTACAAACATTTGACCAAAACTTCAAGTCGCTAGCTTTATTTTGTCGTGAGTTATCGCTTATTTTAAGTTTCATTTATAGGGAAGATTGGTGTTCCTTAAGTCGGATCTAACCCATCTTGAATACCAACTAACAAGATCTTACTACCAATATTCTACCAAGTTTTCAACTCGCTAGTGTCATTCTATCGAAAGTGATCGTAATTAAAATAATATTTAATTTGTTGAATTTTGTAGGGGAGGTAAGCGTTCCTTTGATCTGATTATGTCCAACATGCTGAAACCCAAGCTGCTTCTCACCTCAGTGTTACATGGCAAAAATCAGATGTCTACATCAATTGGTTCAAGAGTTATAGACAAAAAGCCTAAAAAGTGGGGTAGTACGGTGCTCATTGTAAGAAAATTACCGTTAGTTTTTAACTGATCGATTTTATTTTTCCAGGAGAGTATAAGTTTACCCTCACGAGCAATCTACCAAAGCTAGAGCTTTTCATGTTTATTTAATCGGGAGTTATAAATACATTTAATTTTTTTTTACATATGTACATATGTAGGGGAGGGAGGCGTTCTCTTAGCCTGATCATGCCCATTTTCAATACCAACCAACTAGATCATACTTCCAACATTTGACCAAAATTTCAAAAAGAAAGTTATCGTGCGAACGGACAGACAGACGGACGGACAGACAGACGGACAAACAGACAGACAGACATGGCTAAATCGAATCAGGAGGTGACCCTGATCACTTATGTATATATATATACATTGCTATACCTCCGGAGCCTCCTTTAAAGTGTTACATATTTTCGTCGTGACAAAAACAATATACCCTATACTATAGTATAAGTCTAGGGTATAAATATAATGGACGGGCATATCATCTGATACATGCTACGTTTGTTCATTTGACCGGACACTTTAACTGTTCTGAGCTTAAAGCGCGTTGACATGATCTAATTAAAATACGATTTGACAAACCACCTATTTGAACGTGTGAACCCATTGTCAAACTGGTTTGATGTCTTGTGCTTCTGTCAAACCGTAGTTGGACGGTGCTCAACTTTTCATCAAATGCTAGTTTGTCAAACCGTAGTTTGATCATGTCAACGCGCTCTTAATCAAATTTTGTATGTACTTTCCTTGTGTGACCCTGAGCATGGATCGGGGACCGCAATTTTTATCACTGAACTAACGGTGCCTTCTTTTGTATTCAAACCAGAATTACTCACATAAATCTTTTAAAAGTTCACTCCTCTCCTCGTGGTCGAATTTCAACCAAAGTCGGGACGCAACTTCTTTGGGTTATCATAAGTACCACTCGGTGATATTTTGGTCCTGCTGTAGGTGTTCGTCAGGACAAAAGGACTCTCCTGATCTCAAACATGAAACAAAAACCAAATCTGGTAGATATCGGTATCTTCCGATTCGGGGTGATTAGGCCAGTTCACTGGAGTACTATTAAAGGCATTTTCTTTTGTTCATGACTGATGGCATTTTAAGTTCTTTGATGAGGATAAAAGAATATTCTTGGCAATGGAGTGATAGCTAGACAAGATGATTATCATATGACTGGGGATCATGAAACGGTTGCCCTAGACTACGGTTGAAGGCATTTTGAGCCCTTTGGTCAGGAGAAAATAACATTCGTGGCAATAAAGTGATATCCAGGCAAGATGGTGTAACAACTACCTTTCTTTTTTAAATAATTTCGCGCTCACCAGTCACTCGATGGCAACATCATGTTGGATGAGCGAGTAGAGACGCGTATAGACAGCCGTCAACAAGACGTCAAAATGGGGGCTTGCAATTTACCCGCCACTGGGACCGGTTGGACGATCGAGCGTCGGAAGAAAAGAAAAATCTAAGGCCGAATCACCCGCCACCGAGATTGGCCGGGATTTCTTTTTTATTGCGTACCGACGCCGAAATTTGGAAAATTCCACTTGCAGCACCGGCGAAAACTTGATGGTTCGGTCGACCATCTGCCGTGTATTGTGGTTGCCCGTCGTAAATTGCAACTTGGAAAAATTTCCGAATCAAGTTCCGCCATCACGTAAAGAAGTGGAGTTGCGAATGTGCCGCCATCAACGTTGGCCGGGCTATTGCGGGTCGGCGCAAAAATTATCGAAAAATTTACAGATTAAGATGAATTTCAGCTACTCCGGTGTCAACGGTGGCCATCGTCGATTCTGGAGGTAAGTGCTTTACATTAAATTCAACGTTAACTTTTTTTGTTGTTATTTTTTTTTTTTTTTAATTTTTTAATTTTGAATTTTTAAAACATCGACCTTTCCTCTGAAGAAACCTCTCGAAACCGTTTCAGGTTGGTGGTAAAATGAGGTGAAAACCGTATCTTTATTGTTCCGGTTTGGGAGGTCCGGAAATTTTTGCCTGCCACGAGACCTCATTGATTGGACTTTGAATTTCAATGGGTAAAGAGGCCAAGGGTCCGCAACACCAGGGGCCGGAGCGTGTGGCATGAGCCAGTCGACGGTCATTGTCTGCATTTTTGATAAGCTTCTTGGGTCTGTGGGAAACAGCTTTAACTTCTGTTGTGACTGTCTACCCCCAAGGCACATGATAAAATGTTATCTGTGTAATGGCTGGGGCAACGAGCGGGCAAAAACCCCGCCCACATCTCCCGAACTGAGCTGGAACAAGCATGTACCGCCGCTCAGCTCGTTGAGGAGCATTCGCTCCTAGCGCCGCCGGACCTTCACGGTCAACTTCAGTAAACTTTCGGCTCCGTCCCCAAAGCACCATCTGGTAACCAACTTGCTCATTACAATGGTTTTAATATGACTGGGGGTGGTGAGGCCATTATACTAGACTGGTGATGGCATTTTGAGTACTTTGGTCAGGAGCAAAGCACCTTCTTGGACATTAATTGAAATAGCAACCACACCTAGCAAACACTGGTAATTTTGGGATCGGCGTAATGATACTAATTCTCTGGACGTAAGGCACATTTACGATATAAAGAACGTAACGGATATTAGGAAGTGAAAGACATAATGTCTTCGAAGACAACTCAAGGACGAGCGATTAAAGAATTATTCTTTGGGGACATTTTTCAAAGCAAATCATGAATAACTTGAAAGCAAATGGATCAACATGAAAATGAATGGGACGGACCTAAAGTGCCGATGAACATCATCGCTTTGCTTGTGTCATTTTTACACCCTTCACGAAAGTGATAGGGTATATTAACTTTGTCATGAAATAATAAAATATACGTTTTCTTGGTCAGTATGACAAGATGATTCCATTAAGCTTTTTCCGTCTGTCTGTCCGTCTGTTTCTCCGCAAACTATTATCTCTGTTATAAAGCATTTTTGAACAAAGCCTTCTTTCTATTGCACGCTGTATATATGTGTATCGGAACCAACGGAATCGGACCACTGCGTCAAATAGCTGCTATAGTAACGATCGGTCCAAAAGTCTGTGCTTGTGAGAAAAACTTTTTTGTTTCTAAAGATATCTTAACTAAATTTCATATTCTCAATGGTATCTATCACCAAACTACATTCCCGAAATCGGTTGAAATTGGACTCCTATATAATATTGCTGTCATAGGAACGACGACAAAAGTGTTTGTTAGAAAAAGATTTTTCTTTTATTTCCAAAGATATCTTTACCAAATTTCATGTTAATCGATCACAGTTACCGCCAAATCACATTCCTCCTCCTTGGGTGAATTCAGCCCACTATTTCATATATGTCCATCTCATAGGAAGCGTGGAATCGGAATAAGTTTTACTGGTAACTTCATAGTGGTAATGCGGAATGGGGCGACCGGTAGCGCAGTGTGCTGAGGCACCAGTCTCATGTTTGACTACCGGCGTTTCGGGTTCGAATCCCGTCCACGACGACGTTCGTGGCCATGGATGTGCAGGAGGTGCATGCTGGCAACTGCATTCTCTGAAACCAATTTATGCCAACGAAACGTCAACTGGGCCACATGGAACAGTTGACGCGCTATGCCCCACAAGGGGTTAGGGCAATTGAGTATTTATATCACATGATACCTTTTTTCATTGTATCTAACAAAGGTTGTTCGAAGCAATTTTTGATTTTGCTGTGAAAGATTATGGTGGTATGATTTCATTTTATGATGAAACCAGCTCAAGCACTAAGTGATTTTGGCTTAGGCTGAGAAATTTTTGGGTGGGGATCATTACTAAGTCGTCTTGTTGACTGCTTAGCAATGGTAAACTCCACTTTTATTCTTAAAAAGACACCAAAAAATGATTTACGGATGACTCTAAGACAGAAAAGGGCACTGGGGCGCGCATCGTGGGCCCCGGACAGCTTCACTTCATCCTTATGGGAAGATTTCCTACAGTCTTTCAAGCAGGAATACATCCTGTGCTCTGCTTCACAGGGCTACTGCGTGCTGTAATAGGCCGATAGCAATCTTTTCTGATAGCCAGGCAGCCATCTAGGTGCTCAATAATTATGCCGTCACTTCAAAACTAGTACGGAGCTGCCAAAAAGCACTTCAAGAACTGAGATACTCAAACACAGTGACGCTATACTGGCTCCCGGGGCATGTCGGCATTGCTGATAATGAATGCACTGATGACATGAGTAAGCCAGGTTGGCATTGTCCACGCTTCTTCTTCTCTGGGATTCCCATGTGCAACGTAAGTACAATATATCTATTAGAGTATGGGAGAGAATGGAAACAGTAGCATATTTTGGTACGGTTTTCCGGGTCTGAGACAAGCAAAGCTGTTTATTGATACTCACAAAAACGAGCTTCAACACTACTCAGTATGAGTCGACTTAAGGTCAGAAACATATGCGGACTTCTTTCCGGTCACTCATACTTGCGACTCGCCCATTTCCGCACAATCAGTACGCACTAGCACTGAGACCATCAGGTCTCAGTGCTAGTGCGGGAGTATCTTATGGATTCCTAAGGTCTGTAGATGACTAGGAAACTGTAGGGGGACCACCGGACATTTTGGTCGTTATCCGCGTAAAGAGAGGAACCCACCGAAAAAAACGATGTCCGAAATTATACCACTAGTGGCTGCCGATTTACAGCGGTTTTCCATCAAACTAATACATATTATGCTCATTCACCACAATCTCCACCCCAAGGACACCGCTTGCCGGCGACTGTTGGCATTTTTAAGGGATTCACTAACCTTTTTAACATCGATTTACTTTTCTGAAAACACTGTCACTTTTAAGCAAAATTATTTTAGTAAAAGAAAACTAAAATCAGCGATTTGAGATCAAGCAAAGCTATCTAGATAGCTATGATGAGTGGTTGCCGATTTAAGCGCCATACTTATTTCGCCCACTTTCATCGCTCTCCACTCCCAGGGTACCGCTTTTCTAGCGCGTAGTTGGCGATGAGGCTGAAAAAATTAAAGCCATCCTTTATTTGCATTTATTCAGGTATATCAGCCATTTTGTGACCTTTTAAATAGTTTGGAATAAATTTTTTTTAACTTTTATTGAGGTTTCCGGAGAAACTATCACTTTGATATGATGCGAGGTAAAGCTTTCTACAATGAGCGTTTGTCGAGTTACGATTGATTCCCTTCTCGTATCGGGCCTCTCATCTTTCTCCTAAACTTCCCTAAAAACTTTTCTGCCCGGCACCCAGCATTTTCCTAGTCTTCTACAACCCCTAGAAGAGAATCCACTAGAAACCGCGGTCCGCTAATTTTTCATGCTCAACTACCGTCAGTTTCTAGCCTATTAAATGATTATCTCGGAACAATTCCAACGCAAAATAAACTCGCTTTGAAACACTTGTATTATCGCCACGGTTAATGCCATATTAATCTCTAGAGTGTCAGGCTTACCAATATAAGAAAAATGTACAATATGTACTAATTAAGAATAATTTTAATTTCATCAATTGCATATTGTAGTTAATACAATACATGAAATTTAAAATTTTTCTAATATCCGGGCCCCCAGAAAAACATGGGCCCGGTGCGATTCTCCCCTTCCGCAAGCGCCTCTCGACGGCCCTGCGGTTACTTGAAATTGGGGGAAAAAATACCAGAAATTAAATGTGGACATTGAGCCCTTCGAAATCTCTCTACCAAATTTTGCATACTACTACTACTTTGCCTTAGCTCCTAGTGGGCATAGTGCGTCAACTACTCCTGCTCGCCATCGTACTCAGTTCTGGGCAATGGGGTGCAACTCCCCAAAAGACTTACACAGCGCCTGACACTCCTTTGCCACAGATCGACGCCATGTGATTCGAGGACCCCCTCTTGGTCGGCCTTGATTGGAAATGGGGTTCCATTTCATGGCATGCAAAGCAATCACTCTTTCGCAATGTGTGACCTATCCACTACCATTTTCGAGTGCGTATCAATTCGTCGATTGGCATCTGACCCGTACGCCGACTTAGCTCTTCATTGGATATTGTTTTGGGCCAGAATACTCTTAAAATTCGACGAAGACATGAGTTGACTAAAACTTGCAGCTTTCTGGTAACTGCTACGGAAACTTTCCATGTACTGCTCCCATACAAAAGCACAGACAGTACCAGCGAGCGAAGCAGGCCCAGCTTGGTCTTGATGCTGAAATAACTGCTCTGACAGATTTTGGACAAAATGCCGTATGCGCATTATCCTGGTTGATACGACGAGCGATGTCCTGCTCCGTACCACCATTTTCAGCAACAACGCTACCCAGATAGACGAAGTTGTCCACCTTCTCCACAGGCTGCCCATCAACATTGATGGCAATAGGTGTCGGATTTCTTATTCTTTTCTTTGTCGTGCTCGGTGGCCGTGATCGTTCGGTCATCGCTCTACGATACTAATCTAGGGCTCGGAAATCAAATCTCGGCGCGATCAAAAACTGCCTGTGAGTACTAATAGAACTCTCACAGTGCTCCGAGTTTGTCAGTACAAAAACGGCGCGGATAGGAGGTGCATGCTAGCAACTGCACTTCCGAAAAGTAGATATGCTATTGAAACGTCAACAAGGCATAGAAATGCTAGAGATGTTGACGCGCCCATGCGCCTAGAGGGGTCAAGGCAATTAGAGAGAGAGAGGGCCAAGAACCCTGGTCTTGCTGGTATTAATCTTTAGCCCAACCTTGCTTGCCTCCCTCTCGAGATCTAAGGCCATTGCGGACAGCTCTATGATTTTGTGGGAGAGTAGGCATATGTCGTCAGCGTAGTCAAGATGTAGATAAGATGTCGAAGTCTATTAAATTTCTCTGTCTAGTCCGGATAGGGCTGCATGCAACACATCGCCGATCACTGTAAGAAATAGGATCGGTAAGAGGATGCACCCCTGCCGAACTCTACTGCGAATCTCAAAGTCCCCCGACACCTGACCTTTATGCAGAACGCGACATTTCGCGCCGTCATAGGTTGCCTTAATAATATCCACAAGCTTCTGTAATGGACGGTTTGGTGGGCATCCGAAGATGCCCGTGGGGACGGAGGCTAAGGTAGCATAAGGACCGTGAAGGTCGGGCCGTGCCATCTAGCGAAGAAAAAGGCCCCTCAACGAGCTAGCAGCGACCTATGCTTGCTGTTGCTCAGTTCGGGAGATGTGGGCAGAGTTTTCGCCGCTCGTTGCCCCTGTCCTTTACGTATTAACAAAAATTCATAGGCTTGGGGAAGACAACACAAACAGGGGAGGCCAAAAATGGGGAATGAAAAAAAAAAAATAATCGATAAGGATGAAATGGTTGGCGGTCGAATCTGGGTCCGGGTGTAATGGGACCCTCGGCCTCTGGTTTCGTACCACCAACAGATCACTACTCATCGGGTGCTGCTTCGATCTGCCGGTGGGAGCAGCACTACCAGACCATAATATGGTTCATTACACTTCTCAGGGACGCCTCTCCTACGCAAAGCCGCCCATATAGAATCCCGGTTCACACTATTGAAAGCCTTTTCGAAATCGATGAAAAGCAAGTGAAGCGGAGAATCGTATTCAGCGCATTGCTCGATGATGATTCGCAAGGTGTTAATGTGAGCGACACAGAAAAATCCGGATCGAAAACCAGCCTGCTCTCCATCAATTGTGCTTTCTAAGTGGGCCCTTAGTCTTTCCAGGACGATTTTAGCTAGCTAGCTGTTGGCAACGGCAGGGAGCACACAATTGCCTCTTAGAATATTACAGTCTGTGAGGCTACCCTTCTTGGGAAGTTTGATGATCAAACCTTTCTTCTACTCAGTGGGAAAGGTTATCAACAAATGGGTGCATCAAATCGGCAGTTACGCTTGGCGCTGCTTGACAAAGTTCGGCAGGAATACCGTCAAGTCCGGCGGCCTTTCCTCGCTTTAGTGCAATAATTGCAGTTACTATTTCCTCTTTAGTCGGGGCAGTGGACCGTATACGCACATTTTGATGGTTAGCCAAATTATCTATATGAGGGGAACTTCACCAGAGGTTACACGGTTCAAGACCGCGGCGAAGTGTTCTTTCCACCGCCTCATTGGATCTTCTTCCAAGATAAGTAGGTTTCCATCACTATCCTTCACCGGATATTGGCAGGAGTTACAACCACCTGTAAACTCCTTGATGACACCATATACGGCGTTTAAGTTGTTACTTCTCGCGGCTTCTTCTGCTGAGGCTAAAAGGGAATTCGCATAAACTCTTTTACCGCGTCGCACACTACGCTGAACTTCTCGAGCTTTCTGACGATAAAGGAGTACGAGGCTGCTTCGATTGTCATCTGATGCTGCAACCAAACGAACCTTTATCTCCTTTCTTTCAACAATCCGCTGCCATGAAGCATCGGACATCCAGGGCTTATTCCGGCAATCCGGGTTTGTGCCAAGGATGGTATCTGCGCTATCAATGTACGCATTTTTTATGGCATCCCAGTTTTCGTTTATGTCACTATCTGGGTGACTAGTTACCTCAACTGCCTTTTGCGTAAGATGGTCATTATAATGTTGTAAGACAGCTGGATTTTTTAGTCGAGCGGTGTTGAATTTACGACGACTACCGGAGTACATTACAGTGCTGCCCATTGGAGAGGTAAATTCTCCGCTGTTCCACCATCTTATCTCACTAACTCCTACGATATTTAATTTGTACCTCAGAAATTCACTCTCTAATTGAAGAAATCGTGCGTTCTGGGGACCTTCTCATCCATTGTCCAGGAGAGTACGCACATTCCAGAATCCAATCTTTGTCATTTTACGATAGCCAAAAGTCGTAACCGTTGAGTCAGTCCTTATCCGAGGCATAGTTGACGTTTCGTTAGCATATAAAGATTTCGGATAGTGGAAGATGCTGGCATACACATCCTGTCCTTTGATTGTCGGTTTTAACGGCAGGCCCTCAAAGGGAAAGGCCGTGGTATTATTTTTATACCCCACACCACAGGTTGAAGGTTTACCTCAACCAAATCATTGCACCGCAATCACTGGCGGCTTGACATTGTTTAGCAATGGTCAGTGACCACTGCCGTTCCAGGGGGCGCCCACGCGGAGGACTATGGAAGAGGAATTTTTGCCAAACCCCCCCCCCCCCCCCTAATTTTGCATGGTTGTGTCCATATATGCCGCTTACCGTTCCAACTATAGACCCTGTTGTCCAACACCCCGGCCAGCCGAGCTAGCTATCTAGCGGACGTCATACCTGGTCACTACTGAGGAGGTTTTGATACTAAGGTATCTGGGACAGTCTGAACTTGAGATCACTCTAAAAAATATACAAAAACGTTTGTTATAAATTCGCGTTGCATCGGTGAGAATAACCCCATAAGATGCCATGTCAACAAATTTGCGAATCCGCCGCGAATAAATAGCGTTGGTTTGAGAGCTACTTAATGCCAATTCACATTCCTCCTGAAATAATGAAAATACTTCCAAATAAAATAACCATTGGTTTTTATTTATTATTTTATAAAACTTATATTTTAAAATATATTTCTATATAAAAATAGAATAAAATTTGTTTGTTTTTAACATAAACATATTATACGAGACGCGTAATCGCTTACGGAGCGACATACAGTAAGGGAAGAAGAAGAATTAGACGACTTACACAAAAATTCTAAAGACCAATATGTTAAAACTAATACGTTATACACTAATATAAAATTAATAATAGAACATTAAATTTAAAATTTATAATATTGAAATTATTACATAAAACAAAAACAAATAAAATCATGATACAGACATGGAAGTCAGTTTAATCTTTTCACAATCATTTCACGTTTTGCAATATTCTTAAAAATGTGAGATTTTTTTAGCTATAAATGCGACGATAGTCGCTTCTTCGTATGATGCATAAATGCATTATTTCAATATACATATACGCATTTAAAATTATTACACAAAAAGATAAGAAATGAAAGCCATGCCATTTAGGACTTTCCGTATTTTTTCTTGTTTTCTTCCGTCGAACAGTTTTGTTACATTTTTAATTGAATTGAAATAATATCGGTATACTCGTATATGGGTATGTATTGTACTTATACAGAACGTTCGTTGAAACATAATCACGTGTGATTCATTGTTAAGTAAATGTATTGTAAGCGATAGAGCAATTATCGGAGTTTATATTTGTTGTGGTTTTATTTCTTAAAGAAAAAAAAAATAACTTCCGTAACAATCCAATTAGGACCAAGACCTCCAGATAAACTAGCATCATCTAATTTGTGTGATCAGCAACACGATCGAACGAGTTTTTCTTTATACCCCAAATGGGTACTCATTTAACAGCTGAGTGGGCTCATTGTCCGACACGTAAGTTCCCTTTTACCGAAAATACTAATGCCTTCCGTAGGAATCCAACCATTAGCTCAATTAACAGAAGGCGAACGTCCTAACCGTTGTGCTATGCGAACCACAATTTATAATTCTATGGGTCCTTTTCACAATGTCTGGTTAAAGTTTATTCTATAGATAATAACTAAACGGCACCATAAAATAAATAACTGGCGCGACAGTCCAATTTGAACCACGGCCTCGAGATGAGTTAGCATCATCTCATTTTCTAGATCGTGACGGTTTTTTTTGTGCAGAGGTATGTGATCAGCAATACGCTCAACCGAGTTATTTACCCCATAATGGGTACTCATTTAACAGCTGAGTGGGCTCATAGTCCGACACGTAAATCTCCGGAATCGAACCGGGGCCCAGTGCGTTGAAGGCGAACGTGCTAACCGTTGCGCCATCCGGACTACCATCATCCGGCACCATCCTCCAGGTTAAAATTTATCGGACGATAATTCCAAATAGCTGATAGGAGCTGCTCAGATTTTAACAGCTAGAACTGTTTACGTTTGCACATTCAAATGAAACAATTAAAATGGGCACAAAGAACAGAGTTCTGGAAATCCAATCACTGGAAGAGGATTTTAAACCCGTTCCGTCGCAAATCAATGCTGAATGCGGAGAGATGGTACATACGTAGAATAGAACAGGTGGCAGAATTCCGCCAAGAAAATCAGTTGATTTTTTACTGCATTAACTGATTATTTACTGCATATTCATATTCTGAGTGTTGCATACGCTAAGTGTTTGCTCACACGGGTTGTCTCGTAATCGGCTCGTCTGCGATTCGAACTACACTTCCCAAGCAAATCGATTCGCTTACATGCCGACCAATGAACGACCCGTGTGAGCATCTCCATACATTTGCTTGGGAATTGTAGTTAGAATCGCAGACGAGCCGATTACGAGACGACCCGTGTGAGCAAAAACACTAAGGTTTTAATTTAGTGTCCCGGATAGCTAACTGGCAGTTTAACAGACATTGCTTATTTTAACTTTAGGATAATACCTCTGAACCTTTGTAGGCCGAACCTAAACCAAAGGATATTCGGCTCTAGCATCCGATTTTTATTTGATCACTCTTCACTGCACATTTTTTGTGAGTGCGAAGGTTTTGCGGGACGACGCATGGATTTGTTCGACATAACTTTCCCTTTGACCGAGGACATCTCCTTTATTAAACCTGGGGAGATCAGTCAATTTATCAAGAAGAGTCGACTGGATTATATGATCTAGTCTAACTTCACGGAAGATAGGGCTTAAGAGGACGATAGACCCATGGTCGCAGTGCTTATGGTTTCAAAACCTCCCCAATTCATCAATATTTGGCTGCCAGTTGAATGATCCACATTGATTTCATTTGACGTTAAAAAAGAACACGAGTAATGGAGGAACTAAATTTATACTGACCAGATCCTAATCAGTTTTGAAAATGAAGTGGTCTACCATACTTCTTGATTATAGAAAGAATGTTTGCATAGACAAATTTTCGAGTGTGTTGTATTTCGTTCACGACTTAGAAAAACAAACGGTTTCTTTGACGCTTTCTGTTTTTATAAATAATTTATTCCATTTCGATTTCAATCTTTCAAAAACTTTCAAAAGGGAACTGAATTAATAACACATGTTTCGGTAATTTAATGCAAATAGTGCTAAAAGCAATGAACGTATAATTATTTTCAGGGGGGAAACCACATTAGGAGGTTAAAAAAATCCGATTTTTTTATTGCATAAATTGTTAGCTTAACAATCGAAGAATACGCTGCCAAAATTTCAAGGCAAAATTCGCATTCATTCAGATTTTATGAGCATAGAACCGAGCGCTCATCGGGTATAGTCTACAGACTCGAGAGCACAGCAGGTGGGGCGAAGCACGACCTCAGGTAGTCGCTTTATGTATCATACTTACGTAGCCTTGTAGCGGAACCCCACTATTGCATCTTTGTTTTCAAATAACGGTATAGAAGGTACTAGAAGCATCAACAGAAGGGATTATTTCGGTTATTTTCTGTTTTTCAAACGCGTTTTTCTCAAAATGACTTTTTGCACATTCGCGGGAAGTCTAATTCAAAAAGTAATGAACCGATGCAAATTATGCAAATTGAAGTACGAACGTTTGGAATATCATATTTTTAAGGGTGTCTTTTTTTTGCATAATTAGTGAACAAAAAAGGTGAAAATTTAAATATTATAATTTTTTCCAACACCTGCAAAATTTTTATTTTCCATTATTTTCACCTGCATTGAGGTTCATATTCTTAGAAAATAAGTTAATAATGTAAAATTGAAACCTTTTCGATTTCGAATAAAAATTTGAATCATTACACATCCCGCAATTGGAGAACTCTAGTTACGACCTTCAGCGGACATCAGTGCGTAGCTTAGTTATTTTTGGCTTAAATTATTCAAAAAAATTCGCAAAAGTTGTTCGAGATATGAATAAAATGATGTTAAAATTTAATTGAATTCTAATTAATTCTTCCCACCCAAAAAAAAGTCCTTAAAATCAGTGAAAATGATCCTCCCAATGTGGTTTCCTCCCCTTAATAAAATTCTAGAACGAATTACAATACAGTCAAAAATTCTTCACTGCAAATTGCTTTGTTACAATAGAAACCACTTTCGTCATGTTTTACCTATGGCATGCATATTTGAAAGGATATGGTCATTTATTTTTAAGGGAAGAGCTGTGAATTTAACTGACAGTGTTATAGGTTAAAGTATTGAAAAAACTCCGATAGTTGCTCTGCCTCTTCTTTGCAAACATACTTGAAATATTTCCTTAATGAATATCAAAAGAAATGTTACACATACTCGTAGACCACATACAAAAAAAAATCGTGGATTTTATAAAATTTAAATTGCATGTACAAATGGCAGTATTAGTACTGTTTTGTCCTGTTCTTTCTTCAGAAGATCACTTAAAGCTTCCGACGATTTTATTTTATTTTGTCCACACACAAAATTAAATTGGCTAAGAAACAAAACAAACAAAAAATAAACTAGAATTCGTCACGAACGTAAAACGCTTAAAACGAACATAATAACTATGTAATAAAGAAAAAAAAAATTAAATTACTAACTACGACCCTAAGATTAAATTGTTTTCTTAATTTTTTCTTCTTCTTTCTTATTAATTTACAAGCTAAGGGTGGATTCGTTCAAAATACAAATTTACAATTTTTGAATTTAATCTTTTTTTTTTTTGCTTTTATACTTATTTTCTCTTATTTTGTTTTCATTGAAAATCCTGTTTTATCGTAATTTTTTGCCACTTATATTTATAATAGAATTATTCCTATTAAGTTTACTGAATATTTTTTTCTTTTCGTTATTTATAATATTTAATTTCATTTTGAAAGCAGTCACAATTTATATCCTTTTTCTTTTCTCTTTTACTTATTTTTTTTTCATATGTATATATTATAAATTTTCATTTAAATGTAGTTTTCAATTTCAATTTATTTATATTTTTTGTTTTGTCGTCAATATTTACTAAATAAAAAAATTATCCCTAGAGTATAAGATCATTGTTTGTTGTTCCTTTTTTTTATGTGTATATGTTTTTTTATAGCATATTTTTTTATGGAGGTGTACTGTAAAAATTGCATTTTAAAGAAGAATCGGAAAAGGCCAGTAGTTGGTAAAAAAAAGAAATGACAGCAAAAGATACAGATATGGGAGAAAAAAAATGAATCTATGACTTCCAGAGGGCGGCGAAGAGAAGAATCGAATGGAATAACATGATCATGAATTTGTGCCAATGAGTGAATATGTCGTAACATAAGTTCACTTAAATTATAACAATTAACTCTATTAAATTTTTTTCATTTATCCGTTAAGTACAATTTATGAGATATCATAGATTTTTTTTTTTAGTTTTCAGTTTTTTTTTTCGTTTTCTTTTTCTTATGTATCTCCTAATTTTCAATGTACCTTTGACTCACTCACGATTTAAAGGGTGCGTGGATAGATCCTTACGTTTAACCTTAAGCTCTATTCATTAAATATATTAATTGCAAACGAATATGAGTAACGTGCTCTTGAATGACGAATATTTTCACTTCATTTTTAAATATGGTGTACAGTTCTCGTTTCAAGCATTTGCGCAAAATCAAAAAGAATGAAACAAATATTTAAAAAAAAATTACAGTTTCGACTCATAACAATGAATTCCTGGCATTAGAAATCAATTCGAAGTTTCGGCTTGGTCCTCTTAATCTCATTTGTATTTTATCGGTGGTTCAACAAAAATGAGTAGTACAGAAGAGAAGGTTAAGTGTGATGAATGATTTTCACGAGTATGTACAATTAGAGCACGAATGAGCGTCGAGATTAATCTAAAATGGCACATTAAAGCGTGATACAATAATTGCACACTCGTGACTGCCGCTAGTCTACCATACATAAGTTTGCCAACAAACTTAAGTAGTAGTAAAAAAGCTCTTTGAGATACAGAAAAAGATACAAAAAAATGTGCGTCTCTATCTCTAGGGAAACTAGTGACTACATATTTTTATGGAAAAGGGACAGAAAGGAAGAAAGAGCTACGAGTGAGTTTGATAGCACCTAGCTTTTCGCTCCGCATTGATTTGTAAGCCTGAATCTCAGATTTTTCCCGAAGAAAAAAACATAAGTTTGGAATCAAAAAACACCTTAGCGTTTTAGATTATATTACAGTTTTTCGTTTTTTCTTTTAATTCCTTTTGCGTTAGCTTATCCGGACATAAAGGTCTCTTACTCTTTTCCCAAATATGAACTACGTTGATTTTATATGATCAGTCGGCGAATTTAAAATTTTCTTCGTTACACTTTTTCTTCTAATATATTTGCAAACGTATATTTGAATTTCATTTTAAATATATATGTATATATATTTAATATTTTATCTAATAAATTTAATTCTCTCTTTTCAGTTGTGTTTTTGTAAAACCAGACAAACAAGAAAAACTACAGTTTCAATAATAAAACAAAGACATAATTTAAAAACATTGAATCCTAGTTATAATCTGAACCCTATTTGGAGGGATAAAAAAGTTCTGTTTGCACAATGAAACAGAACTTCAAATTCCTTACAGCTGCTTTCTGCACTGAATTATTTTAATTTTGTTTTTTTTTTTAATCGTACATTTCATTAGGTTTCACTTAAATATTAGATAAATTCATTTCGATATTCTCAATTAACATGAGATCGTATTAATTATAAATTATCCTCTTTCAATTATGTATCTATGTGTATGTGTATCTGTGATTTTTTTTCATTTCATACATATATATATAATTTATATATATTTATAAATACATTAAGGTGTTTTTTATTTTCATTTCTTGCCCTATTTGTTTCAATTCTTTTCATTTTTTTAAGTATTTCACGCAATTTCATGTTTAATATCGTCAAGAGCACGTCTCGTTTGCGAAACGCACCCTAGGCATATCTCAGACTATTATTTCACGTATGACACGTCGATTTCGGGAATTGGGCGTTGAATAACCACTCTCTAAACTTTCATCATAGCTAAGCGACATATGCTGTTGCGGTGGTTTTGAATCATCCTGTTCCATTTGTTCCATATAGGGATCCGGTAGCCCGCTAACATCGTGATATGGTGAGTCTGTAAAGGGATGAAGAAAAAAACATGTTTAAAAAAAAGCTGCAAGCCCGAAATATTTGGAACTACTAAAAAGTACTACTACATGAATCTTGTAATTTTAGCATTTTTATACCCTTCACGGATGTGACATTAACTTTGTCATGAAGTTTGCAACGCACAGAAGGAAGCATCTCCGACCATATAAACTCTATATTCTTAGTCAGTATGATGAGACGAGTCGATTAAGCTTTGTCCGTCTGTCTGTCTGTCAGTCTGGCTCTATGAAAACTAGTCCATTAGTTTTAAAGCTATCGAGATTAAATTTAGCACAAGGCCTTCCTTCTATTGCACGCTGGATATATGTCTGAGCTAACTCAATCAGACCACTACGTTATATAGCTGCCATAGGAACGACCGGTCCAAAAATTCGTCTTTGTGCAAAAAAAACTTCTTTATTTCTGAAAAAATCTTTTTCAAATTTCACACTTATATAGTATCTTTGGTCAAATCGCATTCCCGAGTTTGGTTGAAATTAGACTACTCTATTGTATAGCTGCCATAGGAACGACCGTTCCAAAAGCAAGTTTCTGTCAGAAAAACTTTTTTATTTCCGAAGACATCTTTACCAAATCGTATTCGTATTTTTCAGTCATATAGGCTGACAAACCACGTTCTTAAATTTGATTGAAATCGGCCCACTATTTCATATACCTCTGACAGGAAGAGTGAAATCGGAACAAGTCTTACTACTATTTTCAAAGTGGCAAATGCGTCGCGTGAAGCCAAGCTAGCCGAAGGCTACCTTGTTTTAAAATAATTTTTCCTGCCAACAATATTTGAACACATTACATCCTACTGTTGACGGACGCCAAAATGCATCAAAAAAATTGTATAACCACAGATATCCACCACAAGGAGTGCTCGATCCAACCAAGCTACACAATGACACAAAAAGAGCGATGATGTTCATCGGCACTTTAGGCCCGTCCCATGCAAGTATATCTTAATTTTACTCGATCTGCTTTCAAGTTGTCTTTGAAAATTGTTATCGTTATCGCCCCGAGGCGAATGCCAGAATGATCCCATTTTCTGATGTAGGGACTCAGAATGCCATCAGAAGTATTACAGTGCATGCGCATCAAAACCCCAGTCATATGATATCCACCTTGCCTAGACATCAGTTGAATGCGAAAAATGGCCTTTTTTCCATACCAAAGCACTTGACTCAAAATGCCTTCAGCGGTCGTCTAGTGCATTCGCCTTAACATCCCTAGTCATATCTATCTTGCCTAGATATCATTTAATTGCCAACAATGTCCTTTTCTCCACATCAGATAACTCAAAATGCCTTCGGCAGTAGTCTGGTGCATTCGCCACAACATCTCCAGTCTGATGATACCCATCTTGCCTAGATAACACTTCATTGCCAAAAATGTCTTTTCCACAGCAAAGGACTTACAATGCGTCCAAAACTAGTCTAGTGCATTCGGCTCATGGCCCCCCAATCATATGATATCCATCGTGCCCAGTCATCGCTTCATTGCCAATAATGTCCTCTTTTTTACAAATAATCTCCTTCTTTAAACATAAAAGGACTCAAAATGGTATCAGTCCTGACCAAAGGACTCAAAATGTCTTCAACGGTACTCGAGTGCATTGATCTTATCATCCGAATCAGGAGATACCCATTACTACCACGTTTGGTCACCATTTCATTTCATGATAAAGAGAGTCCATTTTTTGACGTAGTCCGGACGGCGCAATGGTTAGCACGTTCGCCTTCTACGCACTGGGCCCCGGTTCGATTCCTACTGAATGCGGTAGTTTTCGATAAAAAAAGGGATAGTCCGACACGTAATGTCGGACTATGAGCCCACTTAGCTGTTAAATGAGTACCCATTTATGGGGTAAATAACTCGGTTGAGCGTGTTGCTGATCACAAACCTCTGTACAAGACCGTCACGATCTAGAAAATGCTAACTCATCTTGAGGCCATGGTTCAAATTGGATTGTTGCGCCAGTTATTTATTTTTATTATTATTTTTTGACGCACACATGCAGGAGGACCAAAATATCACCGTAGGGTACTAATAATAACCCAAGGAAGCTACGTACAAAATTTGGTCGAATTCTGACCACGAACAATGCATGAAGTAAAAATCTTTTAAAAGACTTAGACGAGTAACTCTATTTTAAACAAAACAGAATCTAGCGTTGGTCCAGTCGATGATCAAAATTGCGGTCCCCGATTCGTGCTCAGGGAGACACAAGCAACCTACGTACCAAATTTGGTTAAAATCAGAATACGGGAAGTGCCCGGACAAACGAACAAACATACAGCATGCATCGGACTATATGCCCATCCATTATATTTTTACATGGGACGGTCCAAAAAATATATTAACTGATAAGCCTTTCGTTATTGAGGCAGCCGGTTCTACGTACCGGAACGACCCGTATACAACACGTTTTACGGCCAAAAGATGATAAACCCCTTTAATGCGAGAAGGAAGATGTATAGTATGTGTGTGCTATATTCTACGAGACTGTTTTTTATGCGAATTGGGAGCACCACATGTCGGCGATCCTGCTCTAAAAATCTCCCACAACGCGCTGGTATTGAAACCAACAGGCCACTTCACCACAATCCCATCTCTGTGAAATGCAACTGTTGCGATGAATGTCCTCTGGAAAACTGTTGTGGTCTATCTCATTATAAATTATGGAGCTCTTCCTTCACTGCGAATCTGGGTAAAAATAAAGGCAAGCAATCATCTGCTATGCCCCACACTACAAGTACGGCGCTGCCTATTGACACAGCGAGCTTGCAGATATCACCAGTGGCACCTATAAACAACAAAACTATCACCAAAGACCATCATCGCAATTTAACTCCAGCTCTGGCGGTTGCAAAAATCAATACACTTTCGTTGGTGCAGCCATTTGTAACGGACTTCAAAATACGATAGCAGAACTAACTGTATTCATGGATAGACACATATCCAAATAGGAGACATTCAGGAAACAAAACTTAGTGCCAATTCGACCCTCGACTCACACGGTGGTTACAACACTTTAAGGAAGGACAGATTAATGAATGCAAGTAGAAGACTCGCGCTTATTATTCACCACTCTGTGCGATATCGTGAGATATCTCCTACAACCAACGACAATGTTTTCGAGATACAGGCGATTGCGGTTCAGAGAGGAACCATAGAGATTAAAATTTTCAATATATGTATATGTTTCTTGTAATGGGCTCATCACCGCGTCAACAGAGGAAATTTCTGCGCTAAGGAGTACATGCTTATGGACTGCCAGGCCGATGCCACTGCAATTGCTTCTGCGGGCAATGTGATTAAAGTATAATGCGAAAACTACAATGCCGACGGAAGCAATCGTAGTGGTAAAGGCATTAGCTGTGTCTTAGCTAATCTGTTATGAAAGCAACGACTACGGCCACACAAAATGCCATGTTGTCTTCCGCCAATCCGTTGGCTGCGATGTTTTCTTGTGTGTTGCTTTTTTCTCCTGAAAGATATAAAAATAATAATAACAGTGGGTTGTTGTGAATGTTGAAAGCATTCAGTAATTTTTAACACCAAAAAAAAAAAAAATTTAAACAAAAAAACAAAGCTTTCGCTGGACTATGCAAAGCAAGGAGTCGCAACTTTTTCTTTCTGACATTTAAAAGGTTTCCCCAGCATGCCGCTAGATCACGCTATCTAGGTTCTGGTGCGGATCTAGGATTTGACAAAGAAAAGTTTCGTTGACGTCATGACGAATAACGGAAGTATCGTATGATCCCGCATCCAACCACTCAGCGATGCCGAGATGCAAGCGGCAAAGGGACCGAACGGATTCTGGGGAGTTTGGATTGAAGAGGCAACCGAGACGGTCGATTCGTGGTGGTTTTTTTTCGTGCCGAAAATCGCGATTGCTTTATTATATTTTAATTTCGGTTATTTTTTTGAATTATCGGTGTTTTACTTGTTCAATACCATGTATTTATAGTGATAATATTGAATTTTGCTCTTTGATTTTATTCGATGAAGACGCGACGTAGAGGTTAGGTTGAACACGCGAGGAGTTTGGATTGAAGAGGCAACCGAGACGGTCGATTCGTGGTGGTTTTTTTTCGTGCCGAAAATCGCGATTGCTTTATTATATTTTAATTTCGGTTATTTTTTGAATTATCGGTGCCTTACTTGTTCAATAACATTTTGTTTATAGCGATAATATTGAATTTTGCGCTTTTCTTTGATTCGATTAAGACGCGACGTAGAGGTTAGGTTGAACACGCGGGAGAGGGATTGGAGCCGTGCGTTATATAGGAATAAAAGTCGTTGCTTCTTCTGGGTTTCGGGATCTTCTAGACTTATAAACCATTTTAATTTTTTTTTACAATTGCCGCGATTTGGAATTTTGTTTTGCGCTAACTCGACGGGTGTTAAACAAAAGTGTCAGTGTTGCTCCTGTGAACCACCATTTCCCCTTTCGGAGCCACCAGAAAAGATAAAAAAAAGGAAAAGTGTTTGTGTGATCTGTGCAGCAAATCGTCAGGAGGGTCGCCGCAACCACTACAATAGGAGCAGTTTTTTTCGCTTTGCACCAAAGGATGGACAAAGTCGCGCCGGAGAGAGTACTCCGCCACCGAAGCCAGCGAGTGACGTGCCACGAATGGGATTCCGCCACCCAAGTGAGCCAGTAATCCGCCACCATATTGGGCCCCAAGTACAATCATAGAGCCGACCGATTAGCTGGAAAGGCAAGCTGGAGGAACGCCATCTCATGGGAAACGTTCGGACGCAGTATTTTGTAACCTGGCTAAGTATCATTTTTCTCTTCTAAATTACATCTTTCGTGGGCATTGTTTATCAGGTAAACGGGCGGCTCTCTCAAATCGTGTTGGTGTGGGCCTACCCATTTAATATCCGCTTTTCAAACATTGCCCAAAAGTGACATCACTGTTGATGTAGTAGTAGTTAGCTGCTCGCTTATTGTTTATATTGGGCTAGCTTGTTGATTGTCGGCAACGGTGCTCATTGCACTCGCACAGTGTTGCTAGCGATAAGCGATTGTTGATAGCGGGCCCGTTCTAATGGGATATCAGTTTATCCAAGTTTGGCATCTTCTACAGGCAGGGTTACCACAGCAGCGAAAGTGACGTCATCCACGTGGATAAGCCTTTCTTTTTATTTTGCCGGCCAGCTGTATTTAAACGCAGGCATGCAAAACAAACAACAAAAATAAACCCAACGATGGCAATAAGATTATTTTTCTCTTGTGGGAAGATTTGAAAAAAAAAAAAAATTTTTTTATTATAAGAATATGCCTATTACTCGTATAGTTTGGCATGATGCCTTGAAATAATTTCGTGTTCAGTGAATTTAATTAACTATAATCGTCGACAGCATTACTGCAATTTGAATTTTACTTGCAATTACATTGGGTCGTCAATTAGATTGAGGCTAGATTTATTGGTAGTTTGAATTATTTTTTTTTTTGCTCTTAGTTTCGGCTATATAATATATATGCACTCTTGTAAAATACTTGAATATATAATAGGCATTGGATCGCTTAATCCTATATATCTCATGAACTGAAAGAAAACAAAGATGACACCCTAAATTAAAAATACTTTCCTCCCTCACTACCCTCTCTCTCTTGTGAATTTTTTTGGTTATTTTTGGGGGATTTCACAACATGCGCCTGAAGTCCCACGGTAGGGAGGGTTTAGACGCGCCGGGCCCATCCCATCTGGGGTCCGTAGCTTGAGCCGTTGAAAACCTTTAGGCTCACGACTTGAGGGAAAAAGGATCTGTCCTGACTGGACGGTAATCTTTTCTTCCTCCCCTTTTCTTTTTTGCTTTTGTAGCATTTTTGATAGTAGTTTGGCTGTAGAGCTCTTTTTCCCTTCACGGGAACTTTGTTTCCGCCGGTTTAGGGAGTTTGACGCGTAGGCGTCCCATTGTCGTTCCGGGGTTTTTTTTTTAGAATCATCTTGGTAGAGTAGAATTTCTTTTTTTTTAACGGGCATGATGTGCGATACTAACATTGTATTGGATGGAGGAGGCCAATAGCTGCCGTCAACCCACCCTGCAACTCCCGGCTACTGAGTTGGTCTGCGAGCGCACATCCCTGGCAGTGATTGGAGAGGGTTTTGCTCACTTTTTGCTTACTCTGGCCTTCACGGCCATCCCTCACCCTCGTCCTCCGACCACCACCATTACATTCTCCTGTCTCCAGTTGCCCTTCTAGTTACAAAACTAATATCAGTCATCTCTTAACTGGACAATTCCACCAACGCCTTCAGATCTACGCGAGGCTGAGAAGAAATTTAGGAAAGTCATCATAAAAGTTGCGAAAAAAATTATTCCTGAAATTCGACCTAATTTTCCGACTTTAGCTGCAAGATTGGCAGACAAAAGAGACAGAGCTCGCAATATTAACCCTGATGACCCTAGGATTAAAGAACTCAACGCCGAAATCATTAGTAAAGTCAATGAGCAGAAGAGGACCAAATGGAGCTTTCACTTAAATAACTGCAAATTAAAATCTGGAGTCAGTAAGTTCTGGCCAACTGTTAGAGCCCTCACCAATCACACCAAACAACAAGGGAATGCTGCAGTTTGGTAACACCATGATTAGGTTATCCTACACATTCGTCGAACTTTCGCTATCTGACAGTTTCAACCACAAAATTTGCAGCACTTTTGACCAGAATCCCCAGTTCACCTCCGACGAAGTTATAGCAAGCATCAAAGAAACCAAAAGCTCCAATGCTTTAGGTCCTAACGAGATTTCGATGATAATGCTCAAAAACCTTAAACGTTAGTGATTCCTGAAGTGTGGGAAAAAGGTAGAATAATTCCCACCAGTAAACCCGAAAAAAAGCAACATGGAATGAATTATATCGTCCGATCACACTTTCATCACCTGTTGCCAAGACGCGTGAAGGGCTACTCCTTCCGAAGCTTACGACCCACTTCAACTTGGCCAACCATCAACATGACTTCAGATGCGCAGCACAACGACGGCTTTGGATGCCATGTAATGAACCATATCCCGGTAGTGCTGCTTCCATCGGCAGATCGAGAGAAGCACCTGATGAGTACTGATCTATCGGTGGTACGAAACCAATTGGTGGTGAAATAGCCTCAGGTTTGCCATTATTAAAAGCATCCTTGACATCCAAGAATGCAAGTGTACACCTTGAGGCTTGAAATATCTGTATATTTCCAACGATCGAATGTAACGCAGTCTCTAAGGATATGCTTTTTCAATAGGGATGCTGGAATTTGGATAAGAGTTGAGATGAAATGCTGCCGCGTAGGTAGCAGTCTATAAGACTTCCAGAATTTTTAGCATAGTTAAAGCGAGAATGATAGGTATTAGATCCTTTGGTTGAGCATGATAGCTTCCATCAGCTTTGGGAATAAAAATCACTTCTACCTCCGATCACTACCTAGTCATGTATACCAGTTCAGGACAGGACGTGAAAATGGCAAGGCGACAATATCCACCGTACGATGAAGATAAATGGGACAGAAGGTAAAAGTAACCTCCGTTCTAAACATGCTTTCGGTCTCGTCTAGTGAACGTTATTTTCTGTAAATTGTGAAGCGTAAAATTAGGGAGGAAGGATTTCTGACTCTAAGTAAAGATGTTGAATATTTGCAGTATTTGAAGAGTCCCGAAGAAGACGGTCGACTTACAGACTTAGAAGATATCGACGAAGAACAACGAGATCTAGTTGCTCCAAATGACGTACGTATGTGGGCAAGTATGCATTCTTACGAATTCTACCGGACCTGAAAACAGACAAATGTCTCCACCCAACATTGCGGTTGAACCCATGCCGTCCCCTAGCAAAGCTCAGGACACTCTAAGCACTATGAATAAACGCATAAAAACTGTGAACCAAAACAAAAAATCGCCAAATGAAGAAAAGATTTGACAGGGGAAAAACAAGGGATATTGTTGCAAAATGTAATTAAAATTTCGACTTTATCCACACTATTGCTTCAACACGTCGATATCTGATGATCTAAATCCTGAGTTTGGTCACCGCTGAGCCTATACACCTATTCACCTATACAGCTATTGTACTTCGCCGTCGTAGAGGCGATGTATGGTCAAAGATTAACCATAAGGAAGATACCCTACTTCATACAAATTAACGCGACTGACTAGTAGTTGCATACGTGTTGGTTCTCATATGCGTACACGAAGGGGTAATGCCAACTAACAAGCATGTTACTCACATATTGAAACTTTATAGGCAGTTGCCATTACTGAAGTGTTGCCGTCTCTATCTCTCTTAAGGGAATTTACCTTTGAATTATTGGCAAAGATTAAACATGAGTGCATCCCGTTCTAAAAATTAAATCGTACTAAGTGAGGTATCTTAGTAATGTTTAATCTTTGGTATGGTGGCTGTTTAAGTTCGCTCGGCTCTGCGAAGCCGTGGCGTTCTTTTCGGTCTGAGACTGAAATCCAGTGAAACGAGAGCGGCTTATATCTCTCTGCAATCGACGAGCACGTTCCACATTTGAATCATTTTGTAAAAAATGATCACCTAATTTAGGATTTTAATTATATAAAACGATCACAAAATTTTCTCCCTAAATTGAACCCATCGCGAATGACTTTATTTTCAAGATGATTTGTTTCATTAAGCATGCGGATTAAATTTTTTCGCTAACTTCTTCGTAGGCCTTTAGTTCAGCAATATCTGCTTCGTTTAAACCGTCGAAACCATTCTATGGGCGGGTAAGCCGCGCGTATGAGTTGGCTGCAATAATTTTAGCAAATTTTGCATGTTATTACAGTACAAAACCCCAGTCTGCTCTTCCTTCTACGGGCCAGAGCAAGACAGGAGCACAGGAAATGATGGATGATTTCAGCCTACACCTCGTCCCCACAGCTTCTACAAAAGCCAGTGAAGGTGAATTGCAGTTAGAAGCGCCTAGCGTTATCACCGATTAGGCAGTGCCCAGTGATGATCCCCACGACTTTCCTCGAGCGATATTGAAAAAAATCGTCCTACTCGCTTTAAAAGCGGTGCGGCATCCCACCACCGTTTTCGAAGGAAAGTGCAGTGTCGAGGTATTTATTCGCCGGTTGATTATCGGTACATTTGGCGATAGCCCATACCGATATAATGTTACATCCAAGGCAATTCGTCTCTCGATGGAAGAAGGCTGGAATAGCCCTTGTTGCAAATGAATATGAATATTGAATTCAGTTTTCTAAAAACCCGTGCAAATGAGAATTCTGCTTTTAAACTACCACCACAATTGTGTGGATAGCGCCAAAACCGTGTAATAAAAGTGCCATGTGAATCGGAGTACAGGTATAGATTTTTTTTTTTCAATTTATGACGGAAAATACTTAGCCCATCTAGGTAGAATGCCTGAGACTTAGGCCCTGACCAGATTGAACGCAGAATGCAGCAGCAGCGGCAGAAGCAACAACAACAGGTACATCTGTCATCGCCGCTGTGTCACCGCGACAGATCTACCTGTTGTTGTTGCTTCTGCCGCTGCTACTGCATTCTGCGTTGAATCTGGTTATGGCCCTTACGCTTCCCAGCATGGGCGATCTATTCGGAAAGGTATTGACCAATTCTTAGGCCTCTTTTACGGAGTGGCTACCATCGAGTCCTGGCTGAGAACTATTGTAGTATTAGTCAACAGCAAAAGATGTTCGGGTTCCCATTATGCCTACAGTAATATCGCGAAATCAATTCAAGGAGCTGAAAAGAAATATCCATATCTTGGACGACACAACGTTGAGACCAAGTGACAAACTGGAAAAAATCGAACCCATACATTATAAGCTGAATTCGCAATTGAGAAAATTTGGCGTCTTTCACAACAGCCTAAGCAAAGAAGAGAGTATGGTAATATACTATGGTCGCCACCCAAGCAATGTTCATTCGAGGAAAGCCGATACGATTTGAGTTTGAAATTTATATACTTTGCTTGGCCGACTGTTTTCCGTATAATATGGAAATATAGGCTGGAAAAAGAGGTAGAAGTCCAAATGCCGCCTGGCAAAATTGTGGTCACTGAGCTTCTGTGGTTCGTTGCCGGACCGTTGCAAGTTGAACTTGAAGTATTTCGACATTTTTTTTCATCCTACGATTTATTCGTAGACTTAGATAAAAAAATATACCAAGGCCACGGGCACAGTTCGAGAAGGAAGGACCGGTAAATGCCCATTGTTACCAGTAAAAGAAATGGGAAAATTGGAGAGAGAACGATATGACTACAAGAGCGATAGAAATAAGTGTCGATGGAATGACAACGCTATTGTGACAGTGGGAGCTAATCATTACACCCATGAACCGATGGAACACGTAAACAGGTATATCCGAGTACTTTTTAGGGTTTTGTAGTAAAACAAAACCCTTATGAATCGGTCAAATGTCTGTCTGTCTGTCCGTCTGTCCGTCTGTCCATGGAATATCTCACGAACGGTTGAAGCTACATACATGAAATTTTGTAGGAATGTGTAGAATTACTATAATTCACCGGAGAAAGCGAATCGTTGTAATAGGTCAACTTTAAGGGGAGGTCCCCATAGAGGGGAAATGAAGGTCGAAATTTTTTTTTCGTTTAGTACAGGCAAGTGGGGTATCATAAGAAAGGTACCGTCGAGTACATTCCATTTTTGAAATTTTTTTCAAATTTGAAGAAACGGGAAAAGAGGGAGAGGGGAAAATATTTCATCCGAGTTTGTCCCCCCCCTTGCATTCGGAGACCGTTATACTTAGAAATATGAAAATTTACAGAAAAGCGCCATTTTACTAGTGTAGAAAACCTAGATTTCTAGAATTTTAAAATTTCATCACAAAAGGTTAATAATAGTACATTTCTAGAGTTTCAGTTAGCACAACCCTGCACCCCTTACACGTACCCGAGGTCAAAAATCTTAATGGCCAATGATAACCAACATCATAGGCAATAATATCTCTAAGTTTCATTATAATCACATAATATTTAATAATAGTACATTCATTTAAAGTTCGGCATTTTGACACTATCCACACAAAAAATACACCTACCGGCCTCATAGGTGTGAGTACTACTATACTTTCATGTTGTTTTTCGTAGTGCGAACTGCAGTTATTTAATTAATCATTTTTCAAAGGGTAAAGATTTGTTGGGGGCGCTGTGTCTTAACTGGCCAACTTTACCGGGTGGAAGGGGGGGGGGGGGGGGGAGGGGTCCACATAGAGGCGAAATTAAGGTCAAATTTTTTTATCGACTGGTATAAGCAAATGAGGTGTCGTGAGAAAGGTAATGATGAGTACATTCCATTTTTTCGCATTTTCTCGAAATTTATAGAAAGGGGAACTGTGGGGGAGGAGAAAATATTAGTTCGTAATTTGACCCCCCCTTGCCTGCATTTTGAGACCGTTATACTTAGAATTATGAAAACTTACAGGAAGTGGGTTTCGAAAAACATATAAAATGGAAAATAGTGGAATTTGTATATCTTCACAGAATAAACCAATAATAATAATTTATTTGTATAGTTACAGTTAGCACACCCTTGCACGCCTTAAACACGTTCGAGGTCAAAAGTACTGATGGCCAACCATAACCAACACCTTAAGCAATAATATGTTCTAAGTTTCGTTACAATCACGTAATATGAATTAGCATGTAAAATGTAAGTGGGTAAGACATTTTAATTACGTTTTTTCTATCCATCTGAGTGATATCAAGAAGAGCAAGGAGCCGATATTTATATACCAAAATAAGCGCTTGCTACAAAACCCTCGGATTGCGGGCGTAGCCCTATATATTCCGGTTTCATTATATTAGGTAAATAAATTGAATTTATTTTCTGTTTCCTTCATTTTGTAGATATTTCTACTGCGAAAAGAAAAAAGTCGTTGTCAACCAGCATCACCTTATAAAAAAAAATATAAGCTGGGAATGGGCGGAGTCGATGTCCTCATGTCCATGACAAGTTACTAGGAGCCTATCGCCTTCAAATGCGATCTAAATGGTGGTAGAATTTGTTTTCCAACGCACCGAATCTTGCCGTTGTAGCAGCATGGAAGGTTCACAAAGAAATTCACTATGAAAAGACGATGTCTCATCTAGATTGTACCTGGACCCAAAACGCGCATTCCAGAAGGGAAAGAAAAACGGATGGACATATTCCCGTTCAAACTACTCAAGGAAAATATGCCCAGTGTGGCATGTATGCGAGACTCCAATGCAAACAATGCAAAAAACGGCTTCAGTTGAAATGTTTTGGCCCATGGCATGGAGTTGAAAATTGATTTGCTTTTAGAGGAAATAAAACGTTTTTGTGATGTAACTTTTTCAATGTTGTTTTGTCATTTTCAAATTGACCCCTTAAATGACCATTGTTCACAATTGGGAACATAAGAAAAAACTTAGATGAAATTTTTTTTTAATTTTATCACTAAATAAAAAACTAAAAAGAGTAATTCTGCAAAAAATATGAAAGACTGATTGGCATAATAGTGACCAGTAACGGGTTAACTGTAGAAAGCAGAAGTAAATTGGCGATCGCCTATCATCCTTGCCCCAGAGGAACTAATAGTAGTTCAGAAAACTGAAATTTCATTCAGTCGATATAAACGGAAGACTAACCAAAGCCAAACTTCAAATGTGGCTAATATGTTGGGCTAACAAAAGCTAATGTTTTCACTGCTTATGAATTATTTAAAAAAAAGTCATCCCTTCCCTTTCAACATCCTTCCTCTTAAAAGCTGATACAACTTATAGAATGTATGAAAAACAAAAGTATGACAGGCTATGGATAAGTTTTCCAGGGTTATATTCCCTTTTTTCACTTCAAAATCAAAAGCACGTTCCCCATTATGCCACATGAGACACACACAACAAGGGGATACATATTGGATTAGATACACGTCAGCCCAACCATGCAATAAAAAAGGAGGAACCGTTGAAAAATCACAAGGATGTCGACGGATGACGACGACGACCACACGACCATGAGCGAGAATAACGATAAAGTTTTCAACTAGGCGATCTCAAAACTAAATTTGTTACTGGCTTTTGCGAAGGAATTGCAACGAATAGCGAAACGCGAAACGAAAACGCAATAAGAATAAAGTTAGCCGAACAACATTTCAGCGCATGCATCGAAGAAAGGATACGAGAAAGTTTACTCAAAATGCTTCCAAACACTAGTAAAACTTATGTATGCAAAATGGGGTAATTCTATCCAAGTTTTCAAGATCCAGCACAGAAACAAAAAAAAGATGAGGATATGGATCAAGAGCATTGCAACACAAAAAAAAAATGCAGACGAAAATATAGCAGAATTAATTTTAAAGCAAAGGATAGGATTTATGGGGCAGAAGAATGGTAGAAGTAGGACTAATTTAAAAAAGGCAATAAAAATGTGCTAGTTTTGAATTAGTTTTAAGGCAACATTGGGATTAGAGAAAGGTAAATAGTTCTAATCATTTTGTAGAGTTGAGTATGTTCTGAGTTTGTGTTGCGTGTCCAAATAGAAATAGAAGTACCTAAGGATTCTTCTATTTGAAGTTTTTTCAATGAGTGGAATTTATGTCAATGAGTGGAATTTATGTGGAAAACTCAAACGTGAAGAGATGTCAGTAAACAAATTTGTAGCCTTCAAATAAACTGAAATTTAATAAATTGAATCAACGATCAACGAAACCGTGAGTGAGGTGGAAGAATTTTGGCGGATTCGAGAGAGAATTTGAATTTTTCGATTCAATGATGGATTTTGGTAATCCGTTGGTGAAAATTATCTCTGAAGAATCTTTGAATTAGTTGGATGAGATTGGATCTGCGATCTCTAGTTCCAAGTCGAATTTATTTTATTCAGTTGACTTGCATTGATTTATTTGTGTTGTATAGGTTTTTTATTGACTTTAAATTTTGATTTTTCTTTAAATTGGAAATTTATAGTGAACAATAGTGCTGAATTCAGACTGAAGGGCGATCGATCGTCATCGAGGGAATTCGCAGTGAATTTCAATCTTTCTTATTTATTTGCATTTCATTGTTATTTTCGGTCTATCCCATATAAAAATATAGTGGACGGGCATACTGTACGTTTGTCCGGGCTCTTCCCGTATTCTGATCTTAACCAAATTTGGTATGTAGATTTCTTGTGTCCCCCGGAGCACAAATCGGGGACCGCAATTTTGATCATCGACTAGACTAACGGTAAATTCGGTTTTTGTTTAGAATAGAGTTACTCGCCTAAGTCTTTTCAAAGGTTTTTCCTCCTGGCATTTCCTATGCTCATCAAATTTTGTACGTAGATTCCTAGGGTTATTATTAGTATCAAACGGTGATATTTTGGACTCTCTTTGAAATTAAACGGAAACCAAACGTGGTAGGAATGGGTATCTCCTGATTCGGGTGATGAGACCAATGCACTAGAGTACTGTTGAAGGCATTTTGAGTCCTTTCGTTAGGACTGATACCATTCCGATTCCTTTTGTGTGAAAAAGGACATTCTTGGTAAAAAAAGGACATTATTGGCAATGAAGCGATGACTAGGCAAGATGGGTATCATATAACGGGGGGTCATGAGGCTAATGCACTAGACTAATGTTGAAGGCATTTTGAGTCCTTTGGTGTGGAAAAAAAAGAAATTTGTTAAATGAAGTGATATCCAGGGAAGATGGATATCATAGATGGATCATTAGATTAGATTAGGTGGAGGGCGGTGGGCCGAAGGGCCACCAAGCACTGCGACCTGAAGGTCTATTGTGCTACACCCTAGTGTCTATTCAGATTAGGGATTAGTTGTCGAGACCCATCGTTCCCATGAATCTGCTCAATTGCTCGAGTCTTAGTGAGACAATCGTTTCCGCTCCAGGAAATGCGTCGCCGAAGCATTTCCAGCGGCGGAGTTGAAGTGCGTCACAGTCACATCCTCACCCTCACAGAAGCGACAGCTTGGGTCAGAGACGATTCCCATTCTATATAAATGATCCCTCAGGGCAAAATGACCCGTAAGGAGCCCGCAGATAATTCTCACGCGGTTTCTGCGTAATCTTAAGAGCTCAATGGTACGACTGCGCGAGTGACCAGCTATAAACAGTTTGGCCTGTCTGTGTCCAGGCGTACTGTCCCAGTGCTCCCATTCCCTGATATGTCGTCTTACACTACACAAGGGGATTCCACAGTATGGCTCTGGGCCGATGAGAGGGGTTACAGAAGCTTTCTTAGCCAACTCATCGGCTGTCTCGTTTCCTGGGATGCCGGTATGTCCAGGGACCCAATAGATGGTAACCTTGTTTGCAGAGCCTAATCTTTGCAAGGCTTCACGACCACTAAGCACCATTTTCGACGAAACAGAAAAGTTGCTTAGTACTTTGATAGCAGCCTGGCTGTCTGTGAAGATTGCAATATTCTTGCCTCGGTATCCGGTTGCTATGCATATGTTGGCACAGGTTTCGATTGCGTGAACTTCCGCCTGAAATACGTAGCGTACTTTCCCATAGGGATGGATAACTGGTGAGACGGGCCTGCGATGCCCGCCCCTGTACCCTCTTCAATTTTAGATCCGTCTGTATACCATTTAACAATATTGGAGAAGATGGTGTTAAGCTTCGAGTTCCAGTCCTCTCTATTTCAAATTTCGGTTGAGTAGATGGATCATAGACTATCGTTGACGGTATTTTGAGTCCAAGGTGAGCAAAAAAAAGGACATTTTCGGCAATTAAGTGATATCTAGAAAAGATGGGTATCATATGACGGGGACTGTAGATGCGAATGCTCTAGACTACTCTTGATGGTATTCTGAGTCCTTGGGTCAGCAAATGAGGACATTCTTGTATTCGCCTGGTATATGGGTATCACCTGAATGGGGGCGATAAGGACAACAATTTTCAGAGCAGCTCATAGACAACTTAAAAGCAAATGGATTAAAATGAAAATGTACTTGCATAAGACGGGTCTAAAGTGCCAATGAACATCACGACACATTTTGTGTAATTTTTTATACGCTAAATTAGTTTAATTTTTTTGTTTTTTTTTCAGTTCTCCGATTTTTTCTCGTTTTAGCCTTTTCGGAAATCTAACAAGTTCTTTCGCTCCGAACAATTTTAATCGTTGAATTTTTTTAATTTTCATTTGTTTCATAATATATTTTATAATGATTAATTAATCTTCTCCTCAAATTGGGTTCTTCCGTGTCCTGAAGGATGGGCACATTCCTTCCCTCGTTTTTTCATGTTTTATTAAAGGTGGCAGTTCTAGGATCAGGTTGCTTTGGCTCCAAGCCCATGACCTGTGCTGGTCTAGCCGGGATCTGTGCCACCGAGCCAAAATCATTCGGGTTAAAATTGACTTGATTGCAGTGACGGCAGCTCGACAAAGCAGATGTTCGCAACGTATGTTGTTGTTAATGTGGGGTTGAACCAATCATTGCGATGTTCGCTCAATTATTATCGTTGACCACTATTGCTAATAGAGCTGTTTGTCTCCGAGCAACTGCATGGGAAGTTTGTCGACAACTAAGTGCCAGATGCAGCTATGCATTCCATTGTGAGTCACATCGAGGAATATCTAAGATATAAGCAGCATTCCATGTTTACCCTTATAGAGGTTGCGGGGCTTTTTTCCACAGGGTAGGATAAGATACCCAAAGGTGGGCACTGCAACCATGAGATATATTGTGCCATAGCCTTAACTAATCCAAAAAGACTCAACCAGCCTGATAAAGGCCAGTAAATCCTTTGCAGAAGCGCTCTTAACGACACCGGAGCTCAAGATGGAATCTCCCAGAAACAAGAACCTGGAACTAGTAATCGTTGGATATTCGCAGAGAAGATGTTTGGTGGACTCAGTGCCTCCAGGCAAAGCCGGCATTCCGTCTCAGTGGACAGACCCATTTTAATGAGGTAATATCTCACCCAATGGTGCCCCGTGAGCTACCCAATCAGTAACCTCAAGTCAGCTCTGCCCAGACCGCCGGCTTCTTTGAGACCGTAGTGGATTAGAAGATCTTTGGACTGCCCTCACTAGCGATCTACTTGTCCAGACCAAAGTAAGGATCAGGCCCGAGAAATTCCGCCGAGGAGCCTTGTCTAGTGAGTTCGTCGGCAGCTTCATTACCATAAACGCCCTGATGGCCTGGTACCCAACATAAAGTAACCCGATTGGACATTGTGAGAGACTGAAGAGTATCAAAACACTCTTTCACTATTTCGAAGAGAATTTATATGAGGAAAGAGCCTTTATGGCTGCCTGGCCGTCAGTGCAGATAGCGACGTTAGCGCCATTGAGTTTCGTGTGCAGAATTTCTCTGGCACAGGACTCAATGGTATGTATCTCGGCTTGGAATACGCTAGGTCAGACGACCATGACGATTGAGATGCTGGTGCTCGGTTCAAAGAACCCAGCGCCAACTCCCTGTCCCGTCCTTGACTCATCGTTATACCACGTGGACCTGGAGTCAGGACAAAGATTGCCACTATCCCAATTCGAGCGGGTAGGGTTGGAGACCGAGAATTTTCAATTTTACTAAAGCAGAGTTCCGTAGTCATATAATCTGCATGCCAGGGATCCGCCCCAGATGCTCATATGACCCTAATTGTACACATGTGTACATGAGGGGGCTTTAATAATGTAATACATACGACAATCAGCTGTGTGTTATGCTGATGCGGCGGCCCTCTAACATTACCTAACTGCCAGAACTAGTCACGGTTTATTATATGCAGTTATGGTATAAACCAGGGAAGATAAGATAAGATAAAAAAGTCGAGCTACTGTCCCAGCAGGAAAGCACTGCGACCATAAAAGATCTATTGTGCCGTAGCTCATTAATCCAAAAGACCGTCCACCCTTCTAATAAAGGACAGTAAGTCTTTAGCAGGAGTTAACCTGAATGCTGCAGTGCTGATAGTAGCCTGCCCGAGGAGTGAAATCCTAAAACGCGCGATGGCGGGACATTTGCACAAGATGTGCTTGGTCGTTTCCACGTCCTCCAGACAAAGACGGCATTCAGTCTCGCTTGACAGACCCATCTTGTTCAGGTGGTATCTGACCAGGTGATGGCCAGATAAGTACCCCACTAGGAGTCTTAGGTGGGTTCTACTCATTTGAGTAGTACCCTTGTGACTGAAGGGCATTATCAGCTCCTTTGATTGACGAAGCCCTGGAAGGTTATTCCAGTACTGTTGAGGCAATAGTGCAGACCAATCTGTGATCCGCCGTTTGGCCGAGGCCAGTCCAAAGCCACAGTAAGACTCAGGTCCATGAAAACGACTGGATGATCCTTGTCTAGCAAGTTCATCCGCAGCCTCGTTCCCCTCAATGCCCTGATGGCCTGGCACCCAACACAAGAAGACTCGGTTTTTGGTTGCCAACAGTTGAAGGAGTTTGTAACACTCCTTCACCAGTTTCGAAGAGACCTTATATGAGGTGAGCGCTTTTACAGCTGCTTGGCTGTTTGAGTAGATAGCAATGTAAGCGCCGCGAAGTTCAGTTTAAAAGATTACTCTGGCGCAGACCTCAATGGCGTAGATCTCAGCTTGAAAAACGCTGGGCGAAACTCCCATTGCGATCGAAATCCTGGTGTTGGGTTCAAAGACACCTGCACCAACACCCTGTTCAGTTTTAGACCCATCAGTGAACCACTTAATATATCATAAACCAGGGAAAGGATCAGATGAACAATTTAATATAGCTCCGATATGAACAAAATGTATTTAGGACGCTGACAAATACTATAGTTAACTCTTGCAGGATCATACCGTGATGTCTAACAATCATTGGGCGTTTTCTTTTGCAGACCCCAAGATTAGGACGACTCCAATATCTGAGGCCCCAAATATTAACGTTGGTTTTAATTCAACTGTGGTCTGAAATGAACGAGTCTGAAGTCTTTTTTTTTGCGAATTAATAACGGTTTCTTAGATATTTATTTTCAAAGTTCATCTTTTTTATGCCGCTTTAAATTTAGTCTGAACGACCCGCCGTAGCAATTTGGGACCTCAGATATTGAAGTCGTCCCCAAAGATTCAGCCAGAAAAGAAAAGATTTGGCCTAAAACATAGCAGTAAAAAACCCAAATAAATACGAGTAATCCTTACAAGGTATTCTCTTCACATTAGAATGTTCAAAAATTACTATCGACCGCAGCATTTGGGAAATTTTCAAAATTGTCAATTATGAAAAATAGAGCCACACAAAAAAAAAATCAAAAAAGCACATCGGATTATGGGACAGTTGATATCGTCTATGAATGTCTGTGTGAAGGTTTTACGACGGAACTTATCGGCTCCTGTTTACCAGATTGGTATATACTATATATTCAAGCGATCGATGAACTGATAACTTTGGGAAGATGGTTTATCTGTCAGATTGTCAGTGGGGGCGACCGGTAGCGCAGTGTGTTGAGGTATCAGTCTCATGTTTGACCACCGGCGTTTCGGGTTCGAATCCCGTCCACGACAACGTTCGTGGCCATGGATGTGCAGGAGGTGTATACTGGCAACTGCATTCTCTGAAACCAATTTATGCCAACGAAACGTCAACTGGGCCACATGGAACAGTTGACGCGCTATGCCCCACAAGGGGTTAGGGCAATTGAGTAGTAAGTAAAAAACGGTATAATAGTTCAGAAATATCACCAGAACTAGGTACTAGTAGCCCCTTGGTTCCCAAATTCGACCGTCATCAAGGCCGAGCATATATAATATTATTTACAGTCAAGGAATTGCGAATGCGAAGGACACCTTTCGAGGGAGTGCCTAGAGTCTCAAAATGCTTTGAATGCGATAGAGTGGGAATTAGGAACACTACTTGTCCTCAGTGCAGTAAACCCGGTTTATCTAATTCGATACCTGAGAGAGAACTCGAAAATATTTCGGGAAACAGGGATTATGCTCACTGGGCGGCAATTGATTATGTCCTGAAGGAAAAAGTCAGGGATAATCGACCTCATTTGGAAGTCAACGTTTTTCAAGCGCTTTTAGATTACGGCGCCTCAAGAACAATTGTAGAGTATCACGGTCGGCGTTTATTAGATGAGAAGGGATTAAAATTGGCATCATCTGATTTGCAGTTGTTAAGAATGGCGAATGATGCTGAAGTTGCGATTAAAGGCGACATTCGTGTTCAAATTACCTTGCAGATAAAAACAAAATTATTTTCGGTTTTCATTTTGTCACCCCTTCTTCGCCAGCTTATACTGGGTGTTGTTTGATCCGTCAATTCAGGATCATTGTGGATCCTATTCACAGAAGTGGGATTTTGTGTATAATGGAAGATCAAATCCTGGCAGAGTACAAGAAAAGGTACTGTCGGTATATTTGAAGGAGTATTTCAGTCTCATGGGTGAGGCATAGAGCGGACGAATCTCGTCCAACATACGATTAAAATGAATTCTCCGCCTGTCAAGCAGAGGTATTCGGTATCCGGTCTCCCCACATCGATGCTGAACTGAAGTAGATTGTTCGAGAATGCCGTGATTGAGTCGTTGATCTACATATTTAGATCTCTATCTATTATCTCTATTGCGAAGAAATATTCACGAGACTATGGGCATGTGGGGTGTCATATGAAATGAAACGTCAAGTACATTCAATTTCTTGTATTTTTTTGCTAATTTGAAGTAAATTCGACGAAGAAGGGGGCCAAATAAGTCAAGTCATTTTGGGGTCACCCATTACGTTTATCGAGACTTCCAAAGCCAGGGATATGAAAATTTACAAAAAGGTGACACTTCATGAGCATAGGGATCGCCAAACCGGGACCATTCAAGTAAAAATTTCAATTCATTTGAGCGTCAATTTTTGTATTTCCCTGTTTCACCCACAGTTCATTCAAGCTTCTCTAGACTTAAGCTACAAGTCTTATTAGGTTCTATATTGCTTGGATACCCTGTTTTAATATTTTTTTTTCAATATTCTTCCTGGTTACACATTCATTTAAAGCGTACTCAAATCCTTGTGGATACCATCTTCTTTCACTAAAAAATGTTACGATTCAGCGCAAATGAAATTGTACACGAATCGTGAATTTGATTTGACAAGTGAAAAATCTCTAAAGGGAGCAGCGCGCGACAAACAAAATGCTAAATAGAAAAGTTTACGCGGTGTAATTTATATTCACCCCAACGTACTTTTCTCGTCACTAGCGAAGATGCTTTTTTTCCTTACTAAGATAGATGAATTTCAAATTTAGATAACTTTAACATATATAACCATTTACTACGATTTGCACACACACATATTTTACATTTATGTACCTATATATACCTACGTTACGAATAAAGATTGTTAGCATCAGTCAGACCTAGGGAATACACAAAAGAAATAAATATTTGCTACATTAATTTTTGTGTATGGTTGCGTTCGAATTTAGTTGAAAAGTAATTTCAAACTTTAAGGGATGGGCGAAGCTAGAAGGGAAGTCGCATTGAAAAAAGTACTCGGATATGATTTTTCGAAACGAAAAATAATGGGAAACGGAACATGTGCTGGTGAGGACATTTTTTTTTTTGGGAGGGAGGAAGTAGCGTATGATTTGGAACTTCAACTCATAATCAAGCATTTGGAAAAGACATAGCAAAGGCATAAAGACGTTTAATAAAAACAAATTGTTTGTCCTCGAATATAAAAATTTATATTCTTTCAAAACAAAAATTATTGAAAATAATACAAAATGGTAAATTTCGCCCAACGAAAATAAAAACAAGAGATACCAAATATCGATCAAATGAAAATTGATTCAGTTGAGAAATTATGCGTGTGGATCGAGTCTTCCCACAGAATATTTTTATAATAATTAACAATTCAAGGAACACGGTTCTCCATGGTTCTACACGCTCAAGAGAGAGCAACATTTTAAAAGATCTAATATGCTATAACACAGTGATGCATGCGAAATTAAGACAGAATCATATGCTGAATGCGACGGACGGACGGCAATATTCCATTGATCAACTTTTGATCAATCATTCTCATTCGCAGCTAGTTAGGCACAGGCGGAAATCTCGGCGATTTCGTTGGCCTTGTCCCGTCTAAGCAGTTCTGTCATCACTGCAAGGGACATTGTTATTTATACGGATAGTCAGGCGGCTATTCCCTCACTCGAGTCCGTCTCGATAACTTCTAAAACCATTAAGAACTGCCGCGCAGCTCTGGAAGAGGTGGGTGGCTTCTTTAACATCACCCTGTGTTGGATACCGAGCCATAGTGGTTTCGTGGGAAACTGCGTGGCGGATGATCTGGCTCGGGAGTGCAGAACTGGGGGGGTTTGACGTAAGATTGAAGGATATAGATATGCCTTTTGCTATGTGTAAATCGGCGATTAAGGCCACTGCTGTCAACAGGGCCAATACAAGATGGCTCAACGGGGCAACATGCAATACGACAAGGTCGATTTGGCCGATATTAGATTCCGGCCGCTCTGCCGGCCTGGTTTCGATGAATAGGAGGCACATTGGCAGAGTTGTTGGAGTTATTACCGGACAGTGCGCAATCGGGGAGCATGCCAGGAGGCTCAATATCCCCCATCATGATTTCTGCAGGAGTTGTGGAGATGAGGAGGAGGAGGAGACCATCCTCCACTTTCTCTGTCATTGTCCGGCCTTGGCTGGTAGGAGGGGCTACTTTCTGGGCTCGCGGATCTTCCATGATTTGGATGACCTTAAGAATATATGCGCCTTCCGGTTAAATCGCTATATCAGTAGCACGGGCTGGTTTGATACGCAGCCCTCTTAAGGAGACGGTTTTTCTTTTCCGGGTGGTGTCACAACGGGCCTTCGGAGGCCTAAGTGTGCTGTGTGTAGCACGGCAGCCCCTTAACCTAACCTAACCTAGTTAGGCACAGACGTTTGAGCTTTTTCGACATTATATAATGCAAATTCCATATGAACATTCCCCTTGTAACTATTTTTGGAAAACAGCCGGCTAGTGTTTCCAAGCAAACGCTTTCAAATTCCATTGCTCTCGGCACAACGCACACGATGCATGCCTAGTTTATGATGAGCGACAGTGAGTTTCTCATCAGTCATCATCTTGTGGGTGGTGAATGGCAAGCAAAGCTCTGAAATGTACGCGTCATGAAACAATGCCATACGGCGCAACGTTTCTCGTATACAAACGCAGCAAGCTTTCGAAAAAAAAATGAGCTTGATGAGTGATTAAGGTGTAAGGTCTCCCCAAACCAGCGCAATATGCGGTAGCGGTAGCGTCGCAGTAGTTACCATTTACATTGCGATATTTGGGAGCATCCAAACCAGACGGAGTATATCGCGGGAAAGCTGCAATGGAGGGACCTTCAACCCATTACTTGCTACGGTGGCGAAAACTAATAGTAAATTGATCGTATGGTTGGTATCGAATTGATGGATATATCAAATTAAAGTGCAATGTCTATTCTGGGAACCATACGAAATCCCCAATCACAAAATCCCCGAATACGAAATCCCCATAATCCCCAAATGCACAATCCCTAAACACAGAACCCCCAAATGCGGTTTTGTGCTTGGGAATTATATATTTGGGGATTATGTTTTTGGGAATTTTGTTATGGGGATTTTGTGACTGGGGATGTCGTATCTAACCCGTCTATTCTACCTAAATAATGTCTCCAAAGTAGGAATATTTTTTTAGACTCAACAAGCCAAAATACCTGTTACGTCTGTTATTGTTAACTTTTGTGAATTCTTCAAAAAAAATCGCTAAAATTCAGAAAATTTCAGTGTAGAGTGCATGAAATATGCACTAGATAAGTAAATTCGGAAAGTTTTCTTTGTATTGTTCGAATTTAACTTGAATCGGATAACATCAAGTATGTATTCGACAGGTACATTTACAAAAAAAAAATGTTGCGAAAACGACACAATGGCGCCACAACATCAAATTTGCGTGACAATCATCAAGCCGGTTTTCATTAATCACTTGTTTGTCGTTCTTCATGGAAGTGCTTGGTTCGTTATTTCAGCCATGTTTAGAAGAAAGTTTGGTTTAATACTACTTCGCCGGACAACGCGACGCATCGCAGTCTTTATCTGGGCTATATTGGCTTTAGCCACGGAGGGGGGTTTGAAATCACCTCAATTTAAAACCCATTATCGATCAAAGACACGAACCACTAACCACTATCGCCCGGTCCAATAGAAATGTTTCGAAAGTTTCTGACATAAAGTAAATTGGTAGAGCTCATGAATGCTGATTTGAACTCCGAGGATAAGCCATCAATCAACGCGATTTATTCGCGGCGAATAATTAGCGACCAATTCGCAGATTTGTATACATGGCGTCTTATTCACACTGACGCGACGCGATTTCGCGGCTGTCGCCATTTTGCAGCGATCTTTACTTTTCTGTAAAACATTCGCGTTAGTGATTTGAATGTATGAATTTCGCATTGTTTGAATTTCAATAGTGAATAAATCGCGTCGGTGTGAACATAATTACAAATCCGCCGCGACTTATTCGCGGGGTATTCGCGTTGGTTTGAGGGATACTTAATGGAACTCTACGAGCAGTAACGCAAGCAGAAGTCAATTTTATTATTATCCCGTCAACACGAGCGAATAACACGGACCACGAGAAAAGCTGGACGAAGACCAGCAAATCCTTCAAGATGGAGGGGAGGCTATGATTTCATGAAGGAGATGGCCGGTTAAATTGAAGCGGAATGTGCACTCCCGGATGGATCCAAATCTTAAGCTGAGTGCGAAAGCGAAAAATTTGATGTGGGAGTTCCTATAGTTCAACCATCCACTTCTAGAAAACGATGAAACCGTCGAAAAATTAAATCAAATCCACAGGAAAAGTTACACGAAGGAACAAAGTAAGCAAAGACAAATGAATTTCCACCGAAGTGGGCTACTACTGTGCCAACCTGTTTTTTAAGCTTTCCTACGAACACCGATAATGAAGAGATATTGCCAATTGCTCCGAGTACTACGCCAAAACAGACTGTAATTACCCTAATTTCAAAACGAGCGCAGACAAAATAAAGAAATGCATTGCCATTTTTTTTCTAACCGGAATGAATAATAGGCCAAAAACTCTACTGCGTCAAGCTTCGAAACGATAATTCACACCAGTTTACACTACTTCCACCCAAAAACGCAAATGTGGCGAAGAAACAACACCGACGTTGATACTACTTCCTCTCAACGGCGTTAGGTTACGCAATTGGTCCATCAGAGAAACGCAGTAGCTGCGGTCTGTGTAAAAATCAATCGGTTTCCAAATGTTCTAAATACAATAAAAGCCTCTATCCTAAATGCTCCCAGGAATACCACAAGAAACAATGAGCATCTACCGTTATTTGTTCGCATGAAACTCTGTGCAAGCATTTCCTGTAAACATTTTTTGAAAATTCTGTAATGGTATACTAAAACTCCAAACTTAAATAAACAATGTAATTGAACCGACCGGTATCTCAGTGTATAGAGGCGGCAGTCTCATATCTGACTACGGGCGTCACGGGTTCCTGTCCCGTCCATGGCACTCGTGTGGCCACGGATGTTTCCAGCAGCGATTTAAAAGACTAACTCCTTCCTGTTAACCCCTTGTGGGGCATAGGACATTAACCACGCCTACTTTCCACCTCGTCCTGTTTATCGCCATCGCTTTCAGCTCACTCCACGACTTGCCTATTGAGGCACCCTCTCTCTTAACTGATCTTCTCCAGGTGTTACTACGTCGTCCAACACGGCGACCCTGTTAAGCAATGTTGTTCGGCCCTTTTCGGAGAGTGTGACCTATCCATTGCCACTTTCGAATTTTAATGGAAGTTTTTATCCTGTTCTGACCAGTAATGGTACGTAAGGAGGTCGCCGTTAGAAATGAACTCCGGTTACCGTAGGTGTGTAGGATGCGCTGTAGACACTGGTTCACAAAAGTTTGCAATCTAGTTGTTATCTTATTGGTCACCTTCCAAGTTGAATAGCCATATAGACGCACTGATTTTACGTTAATTTCGAAGATCCGGAAAATGGAACATCTGGAAATTTTGTTGTTTTGCCAGAAAGGAGTCAGACTGAAAAAAGCTGCTCGAGCCTTGTTGATGCGAGACTGTACATCAGCATCCGCTCCACCATCTGCTGTAACTACGCTTCCGAGGTAGCAAAAATTGTCAACTTTCTCGACTGCCTGCCCCGAAACACAAATTCCGCTTTGCCTTCCTGGATCCTAGCTCAAGTACTTAGCCTTGGCAGCGTTGATTTTAAGCCCCGCATTACGGGTTTCGCACTGCAGAGCGAAAGACAAACTAGCAAAACGGAATTCGTCAAAGACGAGAAATAATTTCGCGTTGTGTGCTCGTTTAGCAGAAGTGATGGGAGCCGGCGGATAGGATCCGGACACACATGAATTTCCGTATAAAGACGAGTTGAAAAAAAAAGCTACGGCACTACCAGGATATGGTCCATTACAGGTGGTTCATTGCACAGGTTTCAGCCATGGGCTCTGTCATGCAGCTGCTACCGTCGAAGCTTGACAAGCATTCTGAGCAGTTGCAGAAACAATCGGCAGAAATCTCGAGACAGATTGACACGAGAAAACCCCGAAAAACTTCGGACACGACCTCATGCAGGTAGCCACCAACATGAATGACAGGTTCGATACGATTGCCGAGGGGTCGAACGGTTGAGGAGCAGACTGGAGCGCGTTGAAGCATGAGGAGTCGTCAAGACCGAATCGGCCGTGAAAAATCTAAAGGCGCCAGTTTTCGACAACGTCCTGGGGCATATACAGGACACGGTTCGAGGCCGCTACGGTAGTGAGCAGCCGGATCTATAGCGAACAGTCAGCGAGAACGGAGGAGTTGCCGAGTAAAATAATACCGGAGACGATCGAGTGGTCAACGAGGTTCGAGGAGTCGATAAGGGAAACGACAACGACGTTGAATGAACCGACAATGAAGTTGACCGAGCAATCGATAAAGTTGGACGAGTGGTCGGTGAGGTCGGAGGAGTCGCTGCGGAGAGTGAGAATGCAGTTGCAAGTGCAGAAGGTCAGCTTGAAGCCACAATTGGAGCACCGATCTCTAGGAATTCGAAAGCTAACCGACGAGAAACTTCGGAAAGGCTCCATGAAGCTCGAACGGATGCGGATGAGCGCGCAGATGGGAAACGTGGGTGGTGAATTGGATCGGAAAGTTGAGAAGCGTTCTGGAACGTGTGGAGACGTCGAGATTCGTCAGGGCCGAATTGTCTGCGAAGGTTGTGAAGGAACCAGTTCCAGACGTGGAAAGGTCCGGCACGCAGTTTGAGACCGCTGTGGTTATGAACGGCTGAAGCGACAACAGGCGTACCACAGCTGTTAATTTAGCATTGCGACTTTGAAGGTGTTGCCGTACAACCCAAACCCCGGAATGGTTCGTGTATGGAGCAGTCAGCGTCAGTCTCCGACTTCGGGCGCCGCGCCGATTGAATGGCGTACATAGCCTATTGCAAAAACGACCTGGGTGGAGTGTTAGTCGCGTAGGGACGAGATACAACTTGAAAACCCGCCCGGTCGGTTTCAGAGATGGTGGCCTCGTATGGCTGTACAACGCCTATCAGAGAGAACGGATGTGCTCGGGGTTTCGGCAGACCTGGAAGGAACCGGACGAGATGGTCGCCAGTCTGGGTGATTTGGTGCGTCATGTTCCGAATCGTTGGAGGCCAAAAGTGGAAATGGAGGATCGAACTGCACCGCGTGAGTGGCGGTCATAGTGACTTCTGTTCGGGACGAACAGGTTTAAGGGGGAGGCAGTGTAATATGAATGGAGTACATCACTTTTATGGCACAGACTGTATTAATATCCATCGGAGTCTAGAACCATCTAAAAGCTTCGATACCAAGTCGCAATAGAACTAGCTGATACACAAACAGAGCCATCTAGATAATTCTGGTATCAGAGCCAGATGTAATCAAGAACGGGAAGTTCAGTCAGAGTTCAGTCGTTATCTAGATCGGAAACGGGAAACGGAAAACGGAAAAGAAGTTCAGTCGTTATTGAGATCCGCCGGAAGCGGATACTTAGAAATAGTTAGATATTGGTTTCTGGTTACGCATGAAACTAGTTCGTTCGTTAAATAAAGTGTGTATGTTTTCAATCGAATTGTTTTCATTTTTAAGCATAAGAATATCCGACGAACCCAGCTTCGGTCAAACATTACAATACCTTTACCTGGTGAAGAAGACAATAAGGTTAATACGTAACCGAAAGCAAATATAAGTATAGGGTTTTTCGTTAAGACCGCCCCATCTATCGTTTTAAATAAAACGAAAACGATTTCAGGTATGAACGAAATTTTTATTGTAGGTCAAAGTACAATCAATGCCATTACGTATGAAACACAACACCATTCAAATGACCACCACACCACGTAAGCACTTGCAACTGTGGATCCGCTGAACCCAATTTTCCACTACTTTTTCGCACAGTGTGAACGATATTCCAGCGACTTCAAGTTCGATATTGGATCTGAGCATCTCTAAAGTTTGCGGATAGATAGATATAGACCAATGACTTGATATAGCCCAAAGAAAAAAATCTAATGGGATCAAGTCACACGAGCGGGGCGGCCAGTTGACAGGACCATTTCTTGAAATGGTTCGATTTTCAAATTTCGTCTTCAATAAGTCGATTGTTTGGCCAGTTGTGTGACATGTGGTGCTATTTTGTTGAAACCACATGCCAACCAGGTTATTTTCTTCTAATTTACGTGAAAAATAACTTGTTAACATGGTACGGTAGCGCTGACCATTGACCGTGACTGCGTTGCCAAGACCATTGAGAAAAAAGTACGGACCAATGACACCACCAGCATGAAAACCGCATCAAACAGTCAATTTTTGCGGATGTAATGGCATTTCATGAATGACTTCGGGATACTCACTTTACCGAATTCGGAAATTTTGCTTATTGACGAATGTGTGCTTCGTCGCTCAGTATGATTTTGCGGTAAAAATCAGGATCGGCATCGAGCATGTTTAGTGCCCATTCACTGAAGTTACGTCGCTCTTGGTGATCTTGCGGCTTTAGCTCTTGTGTCAGTGCGATCTTGTAGGCACGTAAACGCAAATCCTTACGTAAAGTCCGCCACAAACTGGTTTGAGCAATGCCTAACTCCTGGGAACGGTGAGGAATTGACAAATTTTGGTTTCGTCTCACACTTTCACGTACGGCCGCGATATTCTCTTCACTTCGCGCACTTCTTTGTCTCACTGGCACGACTACATTATGAAGTGTAAATGTTGATTCAAATTTATCCACTAAACGTTCAATTGTTCGTTCATCTGAGCGATTATGACGACCGTAAATTCGACATAATGCGCGTAAAGTTGATGTTACAGAACGCGAATTTTGATAATAAATTTGTACTATATCTAAATGTTGCTGAAGAGTATATCTGTCCATGATTGAAAATGAGAAACATTCAACTGTTCAAACGTAAAAAAAATTTTACAGAAATGTCATCGCATGGCAGGGAAATTTCAGCAGGAAATTGGGGCGGCCCCAATGGGTGGTGTAAATATTTATATCATTGTAGCTCTATTCTCATCCGAATCACGTATCTTCATATCAGTGAGTCAATAGCTTCCCTCCAATCATGGGTTCAATTCCCGCCGCGACAATGGATGGTGTTCGAGGTTTTTGATGATTAAATAAAAATATTCAGTAATTCACCGTATGGACAATTTCTTTTAACCATTTTGACGGATAATTTTCCATCCATTCGGAGTATTTTGAAATTCATCTAATGGTGTAAAAATAATATCCGCACAGAAAGTATTTATTTACTCCGAACAAAATGCCATAATGGCACAGCGAATCGGTGAATTTCCTATATGTAATTTTTTACTGTGCAATTATCATTGAAAATTTTCCAGTGGATCAGTACCAATGGATCAAAAGGGAAACAATTGACTGCCGTTGAACGAAATTGAAAACAAATGAATTGAATTGAAATCATATACGTCAAATACATTTACGTCCGTCTCGCCAAGCCGTCTGCATATAATTTGGCATTTGAATGCAGACGGTGTTTGTTTGTCTTTATCAACCAGCGGACTTACAATATGTAAACATAAAGACTACCTTCATTTAAAAATAAAACTAGTCCGGTAAATTAAACTGCATATATCTCAATGTATATGTATTAATCATACTAAAACAAAAGCTGCTAAGTCCCATCCTTATCAGATTCATTCTGCATAAGAGCCAAAGAAAATCTCGTTATCCAATTATTTCACTGTGAAGCAAACACAAACAATGGTTTTATATATTACGAGTTATATATTTTATATTTTATTTATATATTATCGCTATTTTTGAATCCTTTATTTGAATGAATTTCTGCATAAAATCAGATTTCAGTGCGAAACGATACGGAAATCCCTTTTTATTTGCATACACCGTACCACAGGACACAATCGTAATACGAGTAGTACGAATAGTACGTCTGTAGATACATCATACTCGAACATTACTAGAGGCGAATGGTTCCTACTATCGTCGTTAACATTATTTCATCCCCACTCTAAAATACATATTTATTTTTCACTGTGTGTTTAAATCAGTTAATCGCAGCATCAAATTTTCAACCACATTTCAGCCGCAAGCGTTTCGCTCCTCGGGGATATTGTTTAACGTCAAAACATCAGACACGCTCAATAGACGAGAATCGGACTTGTGAAACCAGAAACAAGCAGTGTATCTGTGTTGCGAAAAATCCGATAGTATGGTAGCGAGAGTATATCACGGTTTATGCCAATAGACCGCGTCATGGAGTTTCAGTCATTTATATAAATTCAGTATACTTTACGTATGCTATGATAGCATTTATCCTGTAGATACAATTCAAATGTAAAAATAATTTGAACAAAGGAGAGCGAAACCAAACCCTATTGTATGCAGTAGCGCTACGCGGCGATACCACAGTGTCCCTATACAATATACATAGTGGTTTCGCCCGAATTCAATCCTATCGAAAGACTCTTATCAGAATTGTCGATAGTGCGGAAACTACAGGGTTTTCCTCAAAATACAAATACATATATTTACAACAGCCAAAAAACATGCATAGCTTTTGAGAGTGCCACCTCCAACAAAAAGCCGAAGAGAGCTGACGCTCTCTCTCTATGCATCCGCAGGACAATAACCTTACGAAGTGTTTGATCAGTTTTGCATATTTAACAAATCGCAATGTGGAATCCGACAACGGAAATGTTTGTCACGTATCCGTGATTCACTGTCTCCCGCAAGTGGGTAAGTTTGGGGAAATGTTTTATTAGCCAAAAAGTTGGTGGAGACTGTAGTTTTGAAGTTGTTTTTGTTGTTCGTGAGAATTGTAGAAGTACACTTGTCGCCTGCTGGTAACGACATCAATATGCACGTCGAGGATATCAATAGCGATCACTATATCGAGGGATTGGGTTGATTTTTCAGGAGTACCCGTACCTGAAGTGGAACAAGAGAGAAGCTTATTTGTTAGAAAAGGTAAACTTATTTTTTTGGTCTGTTTGCTATTTTTTTTCTCCAACTAATCGACACCCTAATTATCCCAAGAGGCTATGGGCTACCAACCTATCCACGAAAAAACAGGCTGTTTTTCATGTATTTGCCAAGGCTTTAGGGGATGCACCTTTGATTTAAGCATAGCCTTGGCTGAAAGGAAATTAAGGCAAAGGATAAGGGAAAGGTTGAGTGATTAGGAAGTACCGATGCACTTCCGCTTAAACTTTTGCAGGTCATACTAATTGGGGAATACAGAAGACAGTAGGTTGCTCCACATTCTTATTGACCGGAAAAAGGAGTAAAAAAAAATATAACGGTGCGACGGGATCTAAAGGACCTAATTGTAACAGTACGGAGGTGAGCACGACTGGAAAGCCGGGTGTTACGCGTATGGACAGGAATTCCCAGAATCGTCTACATTCGGTGCCTTAAGGAGTACCTAGCTCGGAGCTTTTACCTCCCCCCATACGGGATGGCGTTTTCTCTGACCGAAGCCAGAAGGATGACTACTTTGGAACATGCACTTTCCTCAGAACCTTACCATTATAGGCTGTGACCTAGCTTAGCCGACTTAACAATAACTCACAGCCACCACGAGTCCAACACCTTGATGGGCCAGTACCTTGGTACTGTGGGCACACCCATCCCCGTGGTTCATTATTTGCTACTGACTTCTCAAAAGCCGGAATGATCTCACCGTTCAATATCCTTACGGAATATCTTGCTGATTAAGAAGTGCATCACGGGCTCAGCTAAGCCCACTATCCCCAAAAGAGTTGAAAGTGCTTCCGTTCCTTGCGTACTAGTAAGCATTCTCCTCCATCGGGGATAGTGCTTCCTTTCGCATCACCGGCCGGCGCCATGTTCAGGTACTAGAAAGCCAATTGACTAGGTACGTGGGATTGTCTAGCCCCAAAGCAGTATAGGAATCAGCATCTCTCACTTTCCACCAATCCACACCTACGTTAGAATCAGAGCTTGAGAAGACCCCAAAGCCGTGTCGTCATCAAGTCTAGGAATCGGAATACTGGGAGGACCCCAGCAACCTTTCCGCTTCATGGCACCTATAGGATTGCTCCAATAGGAATCATTCAAGATACTTTTCAGCCTATATAGCCCCTTTTCGTAGTTCGTTATGCGGGGGCACCACTCCCCAGGTGTCGTATAACGACGGACCCAAGAGACCATCACACAACACCGGTGGCATCATAACGACGGACACCACTAGCGAGACCGTCAATCAGCCACCTTAACTTCATAACTAAGGTACATGGGGTCGTCAGTCCCCAAAGGCATGCATAGGGATCAGCGCCAAGGCCCCTTTACCCTATACACCACCTCCTTGCGCAGCTCAGGTCCGTGGGTTCGCTAAACCCAAAACACCATAAGTCTTTCGACCTAGTGGGTGTCCCCTGCGGGGACGCGTAGGGACAGCAAGACCCGGGAGTAGATCACTAATTTCATCAGAGCAACAACGGTTATATTAGCGATAAAGTAAGGTTAAGTAACATATGTATGTTACGCCTGTGCTTAAACGATTCAATGCTACATAATCTCTCGCATTGAATCCCTTGAATGATCTCCAATAATTTTAAAAACCATCTGTTCAACTTTATCAAGCCTGGACTGCACCGTACATCCTGGACCCGCCCAAATATGGAAAGTACATATATTAGAAGCTAGCTCTTGTGTGGCTTTTGTAGATTTGTGCTAAGTCAGATGTAAAAATTTTTTTTTTATTAAGGAAACTCAGATATTTGAACGTATTTTTGGCAATGCAAAAAATATGTTCAGACCATTTGACTTTGCTGGAAATGTTTAAGCCTAGAATATTTAGGGAAGGAGAACCCGGAAGGCGACCGGTAGCTCAGTGTGTAGAGGGATTCAGTATCATGTCTGACTACCAGCGTTCTACTTCCTGTGATGCGGGGCATAATAATAAGCCACAGCATCACCCGACTTGTCGCAGGTAAGCGGCTAAATCGGGGAGCAGGAGGTGCATGCTGGCAACTGCATTCTCCGAAACCAGTTTATGTCAACGAAACGTCAATTGGACCACATAGGACAGTTGACGCGCTATGCCCCACAAGGGGTTAGGGCAATTGGGTATACAATTTACTGGAGATTTAACAACATTGCGCTTGGAATGATTTTAGAAATATCGTGAGTGAATGTTTCTAACATGCGGACTCTGTTGATTGTAGAAGCGTTCCCGCGAGAATCAATCACAGAATCAAAGGAATATGCGAAATTGAGGGTGCTATCGTCCGTAAAACTGTGAATCGGATTGGACGTTAAAGTTAACAGGTCGTTTATAAAAATAAGAAAAAGAGTTGGGGACAGGACCCTGTGGTACCCCGGCGCTATTTGAATGAAAGGTTCACTTAACACCGTCAAATACAACAATTATAAAACGGTTATGGAGAAAACTTTTAATCTACTTTATTAATGCAGGATCAAGACCAATAGCAAGAAACTTGGATAAAAGAGCCGAATGCCAAACTCTGTGAAAGGTCTTTGAAATATACAGAGCAACCACACTAACTTAATATGGAAACAACGATACCATCGCTCGGTAAGGAAAGTCATTAGGTCACCGGTGGATCGGGAAGCACGGGAGCCGTACTGCATCATTGATACTACTTTGCCTTAACCCCTATGGGACATAGCCCGTCAACCACACCTGCGTTCCATAGTACTCCGCTCCCTGGTACTGAGAGCGAAAGAATCCCAGCTTGGTCTTCACGCTGACCAGATTTTGGACAGCATGCCGTATGCGCATTTAGCCTGGTTGATACGACAACCGTTGTCTTGCTCCATACAACCATTTTCGCCAACAATGCTTCCCAGGTAGACGAAGCTGTCCCCATTCTCCACAGGCTGCCCCCCATTAATATTGATGACGATAGTTGTAGGATTTCTTTTCGCAATGGTAGGCTAAGAATCTTGGTTTTATTGTTATTAATATTTAGCCCCCCAGCCTTGCTTGCCTCCCTTTCAGGATTCAGACAGATCCAAGATTTTGTGGAAGAGTAGGCATTTGTCGTCAGCGTAGTCAAGATGTTGTAGATTAGATGCTAGAGTTCACTATAATTCTCTGTAGAGTCCGGATAGGACTGCATCCACAACATCGCCGTTAATGAGGAATAGATTCGGTGAGAGGATGCAACCCTGACGAACTCCACTTTGAACCCCCGACACCTTACCTTTATGCAGAACGCGCCGTTACGCGCCGTCATAGGTTGCCTTAATAATAGCCACAAGCTTCTTAGAGATACCTCTCCTGCGTAGGGCCGCCCATATAGACTCCTGGTTCACACTATCGAAAGCCTTCACAAAATTGATGAAAAGCAAGTGAAGCGGTAGTCGGCGTATTGCTCGATGATGATTCGCAAGGTGTTAATGTGATCGACACAGGAGAATTCGGATTGAAAATCAGCCCACTCGTCATCGATTATGCTTTCTAGCTGAGCCTTTAGTCTTTCCAGGACGACTTCAGCTATTATCTTAGCAACAGCAGGAAGCATCCAAATTCCTCTTCAATTATTACAGTCTGTGAGGCTAACCTTCTTCGGAAATTTGATGATCAAACCTTCCTTCCACTTAGTGGGAAAGGTCTCTAAATTCCAGGCTTTATCAACAAGTGGGTGCAGCAACTCGGCAGTTACGCCTGGCGCTGCTTGATAAAGTTCGGCAAGGATACCGTCGAGTCTGGCAGCATTTCCTCGTTTTAGTGCAATTGACTAATTCCTCTTTGAATGGGGCAGTGGACCGTATACGTACGTCTTGATGGTTAACTGAATTATCCATATAAGGTTACAAGCTTCAAGACCGCGGCGAGATGTTCTTTCCACTCCCTCATCTGATTTTCCTTCAAAGGTAAGTAGGTTTCCATCACTAACTCCACCGGATGTTGACAGGAGTTACGACCAACTGTAGACTCCGTGACGTCACCATATACGACGTTAAAGTTGTTGTTTCTTCTGCTGAGGCTAGAAGAGAATTCAGATAATCTCTTTTATCGCGTCGCACACTACGCTGGACTTCTCGAGCTTTCTGACGGAAGAGGAGTTCGATGCTACTTCGATTGTCATCTGATGCCGCAGCCAAACAAACCTTCAGTTCTTTTTTTCAACAATACGCTGCCATGAAGCGTCGGACGTCCAGGGCTTATGGCTAAGTGGTCGATAAAATTTTGTGTTCTGCGCCGATCAACAGAGGACCAACTGATTTTGTCGTGGTCCTTATGCTTAAATATAGTACAACCGATGAAGAGACTGTGAAAGCTGCAGAACTCTACAAATCTGTCACCGCTGTTGTTACAACCACCAAGACCGTGTCTCCCCATCACATGTCTGAGCCCATAGTTATCAGCGCCAACTTTTGCAGTAAGATCCCCCATAACCATTATAATGTCACCTTTAGGTGTTGCGTTCTGGACGACGTTTAGTTGTTCATAAAAGTAATCTTTCGTCAATACCTTGTCAGCTTCAATTGGAGCATAAAATTGTGTTATTGTGATGATCCGGAACCTAGCGGTCATGACTCTATCGGGGACCAGATCGCAAGATAAGAGACAATTTCGTGCGGCCCTGGTTAAGAGGAACCCCACACCTGACTCACGACCACTACTGGTAGCTCTACCGGTATACAACATTACAGTGGGTGCGCTCCTGCGAGTGCATTAGAATTTGACATTTCGCAAACTCTAATCCATATGCTTTCCCCTCTGGTAAAATTTGTACAGACAACTGTCAATTTTCAGATCTGAAAATGTTCCTCTCGGGATCTGAAAAGTATTCTGACTCAGAGGGGAACATTTTCAGATCATTCGAGAAATGTCAAATCCTGATCCGCTCGCAGGAGCGCACCCACTGTAATATTGTATACCGGTAGAGCTACCGGTAGTGGTGAGGGGTTCCGCTTAACCAGGGCCGCTCGAAATTGTCTCTTATCTTGGGTCACGCTCATAGTGCTACCCGTTGGAGAGATAAAGGCTGCATTTAGGCAGCCAGTAGCAGGAGGTAGCGCTATGTATCAAAATATCCCCTCTACTACGCATTTGAGGAGTCGCTACCTGTCACAAGACTTGTTTCGTGATTGAACAGCTACATATTGAATATTTGGCAAACAGCTGATACCGCAAATATTTGATATTTGAGTCGCAAAAGTATGATGGCACGGCTGCAATTATTTTTTAACATCACACTTCACTTACTTTTGCACGACACGAATCTAGACGCGGATTCTATTTGCGTTTTTAGAACACAAACAAATGTCACTCATTTGACAACACACATACCATCTGTGAATTGTCAAATGTAGCGTGAAAATTTTTTTCTACGAAGGGGAAGTACCCGCTCACGAGCAGATTAATTGAACGATGCGGAGAAGTCGTAGCGCTACGGAGCAGAAAGGCGATCTGAATGCACTCAAATTCTCCGCTGTTCCACCACCTTATCTCACTAATTCTTACGATGTTTAATTTATACCGCTGAAATTCTCTCTCTAATTGAAGAAATTGTGCGTCCTTCTGACCCAGGAGAGTACGCACATTCCAGAAAATAATCCTTACCATTGTACGATAGCCAAAAGTCGTAACCGTGGAGTCAGTCCTTATCCAAAGCATAGTTGCCGTTTCGTTAGCATAAAGAAAATTTCGGAGAGTGCAAGTTGCTGGCATACACATCCTGTCCTTTGTTTGTCGATTTCTAACACAGGCCGGCAAAGAAAAAGACCGTGGTATTATTCTTAGGCCCCACACCACAGGTGGAATGTTTAGTTCAACCAAACCATCGCATCGCCATTACTTGCGGCTTGAATTGGTTAGCAATGGTCAACGATCATTCCCGTTCCAGGGGGCGCCCACGAGGAGGACTATGAAGGAGGATTTTTGATTACCTAAATAATAATCCGAACTTTCTGACGATTATCCAGATTTTCATTATACGACTAATCACCTTTAGACATATATAAAGCTTCTCCAACCTTTCTAGATAAGGACTACCACACCAATCCATACAATTTTCATAATTTAGAAGAAAAATGCTTTTTTTTTAGATTAAGTTTTCCGTATTACATACGAGAACAACTTCATGTCCACTGCCTGCCATACTCACATTAATACATCTCTAGATGACCGTATATATACACAATACAAGGTAAAATTATGTTTCAGTATGTTACTATCCCGTAACAACTTAAACTTGGTCCTTGTCCAAACCATTGATTACCTCACTTAATAATCCCCAGTGCCTTTTCATATCACGTGACCTGCAGGATAGCTATATAGCGTACAGGCGTTCTCGTTCGTACAGATAGCCTCTGGTTGTGTATCTATTATTATCTAAGCTTTATCGTGCGTATCTAATTTTCATAATCGTAACTTTATCCATAATCTCAATCTATGGTTGGTCGGTAATCCTGCAGTAATGAAACGATGGACAAGGGTAGCTAGTTAGGTGTGTACGTGAAGAAATATGCTTATACTCGTATGTTGATCCTAAATATTCCTGTCGTAATTATGCGTAGTGTATTTAGATTTTTTTCTAGCAAAATTATTTTGGGGAATATTAGATTTAACAGAAGGGAATATCTTAAATTTATATAAACAATTTTATCCTGTAGATTATTTATTAAATTAAAGGACGAGGCACTGTCGAATATATTCTGAAATTTGCAGGATAAGTCAAAGTGATTATTTAAATAATTTGGTATTCATTAATTAATGCCTACTTCACCATCCTCCATCCTAAGTCAAATTTGAAACCTAGAGCATCTACTGAATTGCATAATTTCGTCGCTTGAGGAATTTCTCCGGAATGTATTGTAAAGTTTGGTTGCATGTTGTAATAAAGAGACTGCGAAGCCGCACGCGACATGTGACAGCTGGGTAGGGTAGGTGAGGTGAAATTTCAAAATCTAATTTCCCGTACGTTGTCTCAGCGCTGACCATTTTAGTCAAATATCATTCACACACGTACTCAAATTCACTGAATACGAAACCACATTCACACACTTCGGACCAGTCAGGTTCATTACTTGGCTCGTATACCCACACATTTCTGTTTAGCTCACGGAGACGGGATTTATATCCTTTTCTGACTCCACATATGGAAATACATCCTGGCAACAAATTCAGATTTCATCTCCACAAAGCATACAGACACATCTACACGGCTGTCTACTATATTTCCATTCCTACATACAATTTACCATATCCTTGCGGTTCTATCTAGTGCATAAAGATACACAGATATAAATATTATTTTCCTTCCGTGTAGTGACATTATAAATGTATTTTGTCGTCTGTCTCTCTGACGGTTAAACCATAGAAACTCATTTAATTATAAATTAAATTAAAGGTGGGGGGGGGGGGGGGAAGGACAGAAGAATTCGGAAAATAACTCGTGACTATAGTTGCTCCGACTATGCTCTAGCTGCAGGTGGCGGTGGGCGTTTTTCGGGTACGGGTTCGAATGGCATGCTTTTGAAATAGAGAATATACCCGGATATTGGGGCTAGTGTTTCTACCGTGCCAGTGCCGAATCATTATGTCATCAAGTGTATGAGCGTAATTTGAAAATTTCCTATGAGTTGTTAACATTTGAATTGAAATCAGAATTGAATATCAGTGCGACACAAGAAGTTGTATTGAGTTGGTCGTCGGATGTTGCGACCTAGGTATAGGTCGACTGCGTAGTATTGCAATCATCAGAACAATATTCGGAACTAATGGTGGCACCCTGCCGATTTGGAAGTGTGCTTTATGAATTTTCATATATACGGGACGATGAGGAGGATTAAATCGGTGTCCTACTCGTATTCTGAATAAGTGGCTTTGTACTTGTATGCTTGAGGAATTTTAACAATAATTAAATCCTGTTGAATCGGCAATTTTATATTAATAAACATATGCATTTGTGTGCTATTGAAGGGAAAATAGAACCCATTTAACATTAGTTAGAATTGATGAAAACTATAATTTCATGGGATGGTTAATTGCTGGTTTATTTATTTGTACGGCTCCCATTTTGTTAAGAACTTAATTATGCCATCGGATTTTCAATTTGAAGATATTAGCTGCGTTTTTTTCAACAGTCCAGCTCAGAGTAGAACAACAATTGCACGAGTTACACTAACAAAATTATTCTGGTGGTTGTTAGCGTAAAGGTTCTAATACACGTGACGTATAAAACAGCAAACGGATTTACGATAACTAGTAACCTGTTAGCTGACGAAGCGTACCGACACATAAATACGCTTCTCTTGTAAATAAAAATCGGATTTACGAATCCGAGATGTAAACGCTTTCAAATCCGTTGGAATAGTACATTCGCATAAAATCGATGTCATCCTGATTGTACAGGCCGGCTTGTTGGGTTAGGTTAGATGGGCTGCCTTGAAAAGCAAGACGCACATAGACCACCATTGGATCTGTTGTGATACCCCTAGATACAGCATACCTGAGCCTGTCTCAACCTCAACCGTTAAACTAGCCAGAGCTGGCAATGACGCGATGAAGACGACTGACACTAACTATCTTTAGGTCGTCCAGATCGATAAAAAAAGTGGGACACAAGGGTGTCCCTCCTACGTTCCGCCAAAACAGAAGGTGATGGCAGCCTTCCTCCTCCTCGTCCCCGCAGCTCCAACAGTAAACATTGTGCGGAAGTCGAAGTCTCTAGCATGCTCTCCGATCTAGCAGTGTCCAGTAATAAGCCCCACCACATTTCTCTAATGCCGTCTGCTCAGCATCAGCATCTCGGAAAATAGGATGGGATCTAGCTTAGGCCATATTTGCCTAATTACATGACATGTGGATCCACTACTCCATCTAGGATGGGATCTAGCTTAGGCCATATTTGCCTAATTACATGAGATGTGGATCTACTACTCCATCTGGCGCTGGCTCTATCATACACCACATTCTGGGTAACCATTTTGCAAGCTACTAGTGGCATCCTTGTTCTACGCCAACACTCCCTGATCTCGTTAGTCGTTACCGCACGAGCCAGTTCGTCAGCTTTACAGTTCCCAACTATACCACTGTGACCCGGTATCCAGCACAGAGAGATGTTGAAAAAACTGCCCTGAGAGAGCCGCGACAGTCCAGTACCGTCTTTGATGTAACCCGGACAGAGCTCAGCACTTTAATAGCCTGTTGACTGTCCGTGTAGATAACAATATCCCTAGTAGAAACAACATTATGCGCAAGCCAGCTAACGCCCCGGGAATTTCTACAAACTCCGCCTGAAAAACGCAACAGTATTCCGGAAGACGGAACGACAAGCCAAGATTCAACTTCAGTCTTAGAGCCGTCAGGCTAATAGCATCAGATACCAAAATAGCGCTTTCCGACCACTCATTCATCGTTGGGATCAGGCTTGTAAAACACTTGTCGAACAGCAACTTCGGGGAGATGTAGTCCGTCACTCCGGAAATTTCAATGTTTCTCAGTATAGCCGAGATGGTTGACGCGGTCCACTGACCGCTTTCCCGGAGACGAACAGCCGTATTCGCCGCCATCTACTCAGCGAAAATGTCCAAGGGAAGTAAATGAATTAACACTCATAAAGCAGCGATTGGTGTCGTCCTTAGAGCCCCTGTGATGGCAACACATACCAGTCTTTGGACTTTTTCCAACAGAGTTCTGCACACAGCAAATCTTTTTTCCAATAAGTTTCAACTAGAGATAATCTAGTAAAAATTTCCTATTGAAAATCTAGTGAAAAATGTCGTATGCCTAAAAATCTGGTGAAAATACCTAGAAGTACAGTTCGTGCCCAAAAATCAACTGAAAATAACTAAAATCACAGTCTGTCTTGTCAATTCGACTGTTTTACTAGTGCTTACCACTCTGCTTCTAGGATAAAAATTATTGAATCTAGAAAATTGGATAAATTTATTGTTAAGCCGATGAAAAAAGGCAAGACGGCTCGGTTAGGATGTGCATACTTACAACTGCAGGTCCGAAAAATATATATGCTATCGAAACGTCAACAACGCATAGAACTGCTAGAGATAGTGACGCACCCATGCCCAGGAGGGTTCAACGCAATTAACAACATTTTGAAAGTCGCCTATCCAATTTAATCAAAAACTTCTCTTCGAACAAAATGTTAGTTACGCCCTTTCGGCATTAGAGCGACATATACCGATATATATTTTACATGTATACCTGAGGTACTACTGTCAACTCAGTTTCGTTTGCTAGATTACCAGTGTCTTTCCTTTCCACATTTTTGTCAGCACAACTGAAATACTAGTAAAAAAACTAAATTCTCGACAAGCCTCTGATATAAAATCACTAAGAAATCTTCCTGATATTCTAGTGGGTACTTAATCACTAGATCTTTACTAGAATACCTAGGAGCTAAGTTCTAGTTGTGTCTAACTAGAATCTAATTGAAAAAAATGACTGTGTACGACACGAAGTGCCGTCCACCGGACGATGATCCCATGCATTAACATGGGACGCAGTACTGGTACGTAGAACAGTAAACCACTTTTGTAAGCCCCATTTTTATACCCTAGACTTTTAGTAAAGGGTATATTGTTTTTGTCACGAAGAAAATATATAACACCTTAAAGGAGGCTTCGGAGGTATAGCAATGTATATATGATATATAAATGATCAGAGTCACCTCCTGAATTGATTTAGCCATATCTGCCTGTCTGTCTGTCCGTCTGTCTATCCGTTCGCACGATAACTTTCGATAGAATGAAGCTAGAGCTTCGAAATTTTGGTCAAATGTTGGAAGTACGATCTAGTTGGTATTGAAAATGGGCATGATCAGGCCAAAAGAACGCCTACCTCCCCTACATATGTAAAATAATTAAATGTATGTATAGTATAACTCCCGACTAAATAAACATGAAAAGCTCTAGCTTTGGTAGTTTGTTCGTGAGGGTAATCTCATATTCTCCTGAAAAAATAGAATCGATTAGTTGAAAACGAACGGTAATTTTCTTACAAAGAGCCCCGTACTACCCTACTTTTCAGGTTTTTTGTCTATAACTCTTGAACCAATTGACGTAGATACCTGATTTTTGGCATGTGTTTAAATAATTTGGGCTTGGTGTTCCCGTACCTGGTACCAGCTGTGTGCAGGAAGACTCGACGAGAGCTTCCAAGGCGGTATTAGGGACAAGAGCTGCGGCTAAATCTGGCTCTTGGAGGGATACACCTGGTACATCGGGTACTCTCCACTCCCGCGAAGTCTCGTCGAGGGCTTCTCGTTTCGATGCCATGGCTAAGCCTGGTCCTAGTGGGGTTGCGCCATCAGGTGTCAAGCCTAACCCGGAGAGCTCGTCAAGAGCCCCCTGTTGTGAAACGTCACCCCGTGATGAGGTTAGGGGACAACCTGACCCCAGCAGGGGCACTTTCAATAAGGCGGAGGGAGACTGGAAGCGACCGACTCCCTCGAAATCGCTCTCGCGGAAAAGACGAAATGCCATTCGCGTTCGCGACTACATTTCGAGTATTGATGCTGCCCAGAGGACGGAGAAGCAGATTGCATCTCTGAAATGGGAAATGGATGTCATTGCCGCTACCGAAGAAAAAGGTATCGTTAAGAGGCAGAGATCCTCTGACGAAACGTCTGAATTTTCGAAGCGGCAGAAGACTGCCAATGTGGGAATTTTGGCTCCCTCTTATGCGGAAGCGGCAAGGAGCTGGCTTGAGCTGGCGGTGGTGGATCGGAATGGCGCCGATGGGTGCATTTCGATTGATAATTGGAGGAAAGTTGAGGGTAAACTTACCTTAAACTTCCTCAAGGTACTGGAAGCTAATCCAGGACCGCTTCCGGAGTGTAAGGACGGGGGCTGGTTCCTTGGCAGAAAGTTAATGAAATTTGCGGATCAGCGATCCGCAGATCTTTTTAAGGTTGCCATTAACTTGGCGGGAGAAATTTGGCCTGGCTCTAAGTTGGAGGTTGTGAGGAGGGAGGACATCCCATCTCGACCTAGAGCCCGGGCTCGACTACCGTATTACGTCTCCGATGGGGATGAAGTTATGACCCTCATTCGTAAGTGCAATGCCCACCTTCCAACTGAGGATTGGAGGGTCGTCAAGGTGGGGGAACCGGTAGGGGATTCTAGATGCGCAATCTTTGTGCTTAACAAGGAACCCCTTACTCCTCTCTCTACAACGAATGGGGTCGTTAAACTTGGCTGGTTCAATATCAAATTGCGCGTGTATAAGGGCGATTTGAAGAAAGCTGGCTTAACTACATCTGCTCCCATGGAGGAGAATGCAGCTCATGGAACGGAGGAGGTGAATGAGACTCACGAAGCGGAGACTCCTGCTCTTTCGGTTCCCAAAACCTTAGAGGATGACACTGATGAGGAGTGTGTATCCCTCGGATCCGACCTAGCTGATATGGATGCTACATCGCAGCCAACTTTCGCGTACGATCTCTCGGAATCCGACACGGAGGATGAAGCGAACGCCACGATGATTGAAGGAGGTACATAGTTCACTTGAAACATGCTGAAACTCCTCCAAATCAACCTTCATCACTCGAAAGCAGCCTCTGCTGCCCTCCTTCTTCGCCTGGCGAAGAGTGAAGAAGACATCGTTCTGATACAGGAGCCCTGGATTGTGCATGATCTTGTTAGAGGTCTAAGGTCTCCTGTTTTTACGGTTTTCTATGTAAGGGGCCAGGGTAAACCCCGGTCTTGTATTCTTGTCAGGAAATCCCTTAAGGCTTTTCTTCTATCGTCCTACAGCGACAAGGACTCCGTGATAGTCTGCCTTGAACTCAAAGGTAAGGTGTACTGGATTGCCTCGGCTTACTTGCCTTACGATCACGTTGGAGTTTTCCCTTCAAATAACCTTAGGGAAGCCATCGCAGTGGCTAGCGCAACTAACACCAGTCTGATCCTGGGCTGCGACGCTAATGCCCATCATGACATCTGGGGGAGTACCAACACAAACGAGAGAGGCGAAGCGCTTCTCGAGTACATTTTGGGAACGAACCTACTGCTTTGTAATGTCGGCAGGGAGCCCACTTTTATTACCAAAAATAGGCAGGAGGTCCTCGACATCACTCTTGCCTCGGAGGACATTCACCACTTGATCAGTGGCTGGAGAGTATCCGAGGAACACTCTTTTTCGGATCATCGATACCTACAATTTAGCCTTGCGGAACGACCTGCGCTCACTCCACGCACTTTGAATCGTAGGCGCACAGACTGGGCGAAGCATCGAGAGTCTCTTTTGGAATTGCTACCACCCTTACCAGTTCAACCCTCCAACCAACATGAACTGGATTGCATGGTGAATACGCTGAACGGAGTAATCAAGGCAGCGGTATCCTCATCGTGTCCTGTCAGCTCTCATACAGGAAAGAAGAAGCCACTGTGGTGGAATGGTAAGTTATCCGAGCTTAGGGCTATATCCAGAAAGGCCTTTAATAAGGCAAAAGCTTCTAGGCTGGAGTGTGCTTGGCAATTCTACAATAGGCAACTTAGCCTTTTCAAGAAAGAGCTGAGAAGCGCTAAACGAAACTCGTGGAAGAGTTTCTGCGAACGCGTGGAAGGGTGTAGCGAGGCCTCTAGACTTCGTAAAACTTTATCGTCGAACCCACCTCCGCCCACTTTTCTGCAGAGGCAGGATGGCTCATGGACATCGTCGAGCAAAGAATCCATTGAACTTTTGCTTGACACACACTTTCCTGGTAGCACGGCGGCCAGCTCTGCTGGAGCCCTACATACTTGCCAGACGGCAGCATGTGACGTTACGAGCATTCTGTCGAAAGAAAAGATTCTGTGGGCGATCGGCAGTTTCGAGCCGTTTAAATCCGCTGGACCCGACGGCATTATTCCTGCGGACCTACAGTACTCATTAGATATTATCTATCCTTGGGTGGAGAGTATCCTAACCGCTTGTCTCACACTGGGCTGTGTTCCGCGCATCTGGACGGAAGTTCTGGTTGTTTTCATCCCGAAAGCCGGGCGCTGCTCACACGCGCGCGCAAATGACCTGCGACCTATCAGCCTCTCTTCAACCTTGCTGAAATTATTGGAGCGGCTGATCGATGTTCATCTTCGGAACACCATTCCACCTCAGTCTCTATCTACATCGCAACATGCCTACTGGAAAGGAAGATCAGTGGACACTGCTCTTCACTCTCTGGTTAGTGGCATTGAGAAATCCCTTGAATTCAAGGAATATACCATGGTTGCATTTTTGGACATCGAGGGAGCGTTCAATAATGTTAAACATAGTGCAATCATCGAAGCACTCTTGAAACTGCAGGTTGATGACTCGCTCTGTAAACTTATTAGTTTGCTGCTAACTTTTAGGATTATACGTACCACTATGGGTACTTCATCCGTCAGTAGATGTGTCTGCAGGGGCACCCCCCAAGGAGGCATACTGTCTCCACTTCTTTGGAACCTGGTAGTCAATGGACTGCTCCTGAGATTGGAAGAGCTTGGTTTCAGCGTTACGGCGTACGCGGACGATGTTGCCATTGCTGTTTCCGGGAGTTTCCCGGGAGTCCTTAGTGAGTTGCTGCAGAATGCTCTAGGTATTCTCACCGAATGGGCACGCCACTGTGGTCTTGGCGTTAACCCTGACAAGACCGAACTTGTGCTCTTCACCAGAAGACACGAACTACCTCCTGTTGAGCCTCCATCACTTGATGGTAAGAAACTGGCCTTCAGTGATAGAGCTAAGTTCCTGGGTCTTATTTTTGATAGGAAGCTATCGTGGAAGCCCAACATCCTTGAGCGGGTGAATAGAGCCACAGCTGCGCTCTACTCGTGTAGGAAGGCGATTGGCAGGAACTGGGGTCTGCAACCGAAAGTGGTGCACTGGCTGTACACAGCGGTTGTGCGGCCAATTTTACTGCACGGCATTTGTGTGTGGTGGACGGCACTAAGAGTGGCGGCCTATTGCCACTTGTTAAGTAAAGTGCAAAGACTAGCAGCGGTTAACATGACAGGGGCCTTTAGAACAACTCCGTCAGCCAGCTTGGACACGCTGCTAAACCTGCTCCCGCTTGACATTTTTGGCGAACAACTGGCAGGAATCACGGCCCTGCGTCTTCGCGAAGCAGGCCAATGGCGCACGTCAAATACTGGCCACTCTGCTATTCTAGGCAACCTGGATCTCCCTACGGAGACTGATTACACGTCTCCAAAACATGTTTTTGATAGGAATTACACTAGCAGGATTCCGTCGAGAAGCCTATGGGCTGACAATGTACCCTTCACCCCCAACTCCTTGGTCATCTACACGGATGGCTCTAAGACCGATTACGGAGTTGGGGCTGGTATTTACTCGGAGGGTCTGGGAATCAACTTATCCTTCCGTCTTCCTGATTTTTGTAGTGTCTTACAGGCTGAGGTTACGGCGATCTTGGAAGCTTTAACCTGGCTAAGAAGTCATGTCGTGACTGCAAGAGACATTACTATCTATACGGACAGTCAGGCTGCGATTCGCTCGCTTGACTCTGTTCTCACTTCATCGAAAACCATTCAAAAGTGCCGCTCGGCCCTGTTAGAGATGGGTTACTTCTTCAACATTACCCTCTGCTGGATACCAAGTCACAATGGCTTTGTGGGCAATTGCAGAGCGGACGATCTTGCTCATGAGGGGACAACAGGTGTCGTCAATGGAGGCCGTATGGATATCGGAATGCCAATTGCATCGTGCAAGGCGGCAATTAAGTCCGTTGCGGTGGTTAGGGCTAACAACAGATGGCTCAATTTAAATACTTGCCAAACGACGAGAATGATCTGGCAGAAATTCGATTCTAGCCGCTCTGCCTCTTTGCTATCTTTGAACAGAAAGCATACTGGTAGGGTGGTGGGGACTATCACAGGGCATTGCCCCATCGGCGTGCTCGCATGGAGGCTCCGTCTTCCTCATAATGACTACTGCAGGAGCTGTGAGGATGTGGATGAGGAGGAGAGTGTCTTGCACCTTCTATGTCACTGCCCAGCACTGGCCATCAGAAGGAGGAAATTCCTGGGCTCTTGGTTTTACTGCGACCTGGAGGACCTCAAGGACATGAGCGTGATAAAGCTCAACCGCTACATTGCCAGCACAGGCTGGTTTGGAACCTAGGTTTCTTTTGGCGAGGTGTAATGTTATATGGTGGTATCACAATGGACCCATGAGCGGTCTAAGTGTGCTGTGTTGTATCATGGCAGCCCCTTAACCTAACCTAACCTAACCTAAATAATTTGGGCATAATCAGATCAAAGGAACGCCTACCTCCCCTACAAATTTCAAAAAATTAAATATTCCTTTAATTACGATAACTTTCGACAGAATGACGCTAGCGAGTTGAAAATTTGCTAGAATGTTCAGTAGCAAATGTATGATAATTGCATCCAGCAACATGCACGTTTTATTTTTTTCAATGGAGATAAGGCCCACATGTAAACACGGACTTCGCGTTCATTATTCCCGCGTCAACCATTTACGCTTCGATAGCCGTTCGGTTCGGTTCTAATGCGTAAACCCGACCATCGTGTAAACACTAGTCGCCTTTACGCTCAACGGGTAAAAATTACGCGAACGCATAAACGCGTCTCTTGTATTAGAACCTTAATGCGTGCAATTACTGTTCTGCACTTAATCTCGATTTCAAAAAAAACGAAGCTGTTACTGAAATTAATTATGTATACATAAAAAAGTTTCACTGTACCAATTCTATGCATTCAGCAATAAAATGCTTTTTAAAATATTTATCACACCACTTATCTGAATGAATGGGCTGCTATTGAATTCAGTGGGAATAATTCAAAGATTTTCAGAGTGTTTGGCTTTCATTATCAGTATTTTAAAAATTTAGCCACATATTTCAAATAACCAGTGAGTTTTCACTAACTAAAGCGTTAATTAATACCTGAAATTGGTAATCGGAAAATATATTGGAAAAAGCCTTTTGTAAATATAATACTCGTTGCTTTAAATTAATGGTATTTATTTGTTTAAATCGATAATTACTCTAAAATGTTAATAAATTCGTTGAATTTGTGACGATAGGTAGAAGTAGAGTTGAGTTACACTGTAGTGTTTTCCAGAAGACAGTTACTGCGATTTTGGAAGTTCTCACCAGGTTGAGGTGGCACACCGATTGCAAGAACATTCGAAACATGAAACAATGCCATCTTTCACGCAAAAAAAACGCTATTTGAAGCCAAAATTTTTGACTGTGTTGTAATTTTCGAATCCACCGATCCACTTAACCAATGGTAGGAAAAAGCTGCCGAACCAGGACGACTCAGTAACCAATGGTTGAAGCGATTTTTGACAGGAAGTTAGGGTTACAATTGTTGGCCCGTCCCACATATTCAAATAATGGAGTAAGTTGGGACACTTTCAGTGGTTTATTCTTAACTAAATTTAGTATGTAGGTTTCTTTGGTGACCTTAAGCACGTGTAATGAACCATATTATGGTCTGGTAGTGCTGCTTCCACCGGCAGATCCACGCCAGCACCTGATGAGTAAAGATCTGTCGGTGGTGCAAAACCACAGGCGACAGGGTCCCATTACGCCTGGACTCTGATGCGAGCGCGAGGGAATCCGCGCCGTCCGCCAACCATTCCATCCTTATCGTCCTACTTTTTTCATCACTCCCCATTTTTGGCTGCCCTGTTTGTATTGTCTTCCTCAGGCCTATGAATTTTTGTTAATACGGACAGGGGCAACGGGCGGCGAAAACCCCGCCCACGTCTCCCGAACTGCGCTACAGCAAGCATAGACCGCTGCTTATCTCGTTGAGGGGCCTTTTTCTTCGCTAGATGGCACGGCCCGACCTTCACGGTCATATGCTAACTTAGGCTCCGTCTCCATGGGCATCTTCGGATGCCACCAAACCGTCCATTATACACGGTCCGATGACGGGTTTTGGATTCTACAAAAAAATGTCCCAAGGTCGAATAAAATCACATAAAATTTCTTACAAAATGATATACCCAAGACCATAAAATAGTATATTATACTCTAGACCAGGGGGCAAACTCCAGCCCGCGGGCCAAATCCAGTTGGTTTTTATCCGACCCGCAAGTTAATATTGTTTTTACATGAACAAATTTAAAATTGTACAAATACGTATTTAGTTTAAAAAATGATTTTTATCTCAACGCAATTTATTTGAGTGAAATTTAGATCAACTTAATTGCATCATTAAAGACTAAACTGGCTTAATCATACAGCATGGGCATTGGCAAAAGCCGAACAGAGAGCCTATGGTAGGGTCGTTGAACTAAGCACTGGGATGTCAATCGCTATGGACTTCCGGCCCAGCGAATATTATTCATGACATTGAGGCCCTCACCAGGGTGACGCTTTTAAAAACCGTATTCAGTACCCCTGATGTCATGACGAAATCGATGCGTGTGTCTTTTCATTAAATGAATTTAAACTCGCGTCGATTTCGTCAATTCCAGGCAACAAAACATAACGGGTTTTTGATGGCATTTGTGGTATAAAATACTAATTAAATCGTGTCTATTTCGACAACTTCAGATGAACTGGTTGGCAGTTTTCTTTTTGTTATAAATTAAATGTTTAAAACAAACTAAAGTATTTCCTGAAATAAACGATATTATTTGAATATGGCTTTTTTGCGTTTTTTCTTGGCAGACTATCTAGTTCCAATGTGTCCAACATCAATTGAAACATGTTAACCTGAAATACCAGTGGCGGTGATTTCAGCTTTAGGCAGTACGATTATACGTTTTTCGGAGTCAAGCTTTGGTTATTAGGTATCCACTTCAAGTACGTATTACATACTTAAGGCGGAAGTCAACTCAGGGTTCATCCTCAATCACAACCACGCAAAAAAAAAAGTAAATTATTTGAATGCTCTCTAATGTCATACATTTGAACTATGATAATTTCAACTCAATTTCATCTGCATCTAGTGGTCGTATTTAAGACAGTTTTATAGCCATTTTATGTCACAAATGCTACTGAAAAACATATCTGTTTCGTTGCTTCGGATTGACTAAATCGATATAGGTTTGCGGTCATTTGCTCAAGAGAAACACAAATCGATTTCGTCAATGGCTTGGAGCGTGATAAATGCAGCTAACAACTTATGTAGGCTGCCGCCTGCTTGCAGGATCATTTTGATATGGACTGATAAAATTCCTTCTGAAAAAACTCTGGTTAGAGGATCTCTCTCTCTCAATTGCCCTAACCCCTTGTGGGGCATAGTGCGTCAACTGTTCCATGTGACCCAGTTGACGTTTCGCCGGCATAAATTGGTTTCGGAGAATGCAGTTGCCAGCATGCACCTCCTAGGTGGTTAGATGATAGTCTGCAACAAAAGACAACGACAATGGACTGCGATTTCAATTTGTCATGTTTTATCAATCCAGCTGTGTCAACGGTAAACTTTATTCCTTCTCGTAGATTTAACGGTTTTCGTCAATTTTGAGTAGAGACCAGAGCTCAATACCGCGAATTGTTTTAGCATACAATATGTCCATAGCACAGCAATGGAAACATTTCTTTATATCTTTTAATGGCTGTGAAAATGAGCATGAGCGAGTTAGAAAAAATAACAAGGGAAAATCATTCATATATAGTACACATCATATTATTCGCTTTTAAACTTCGAATATTGCCGAAAACATGCATTTAAAACAGAGAGAAGATAAAATATATCTGACCAATTGCTATGCTAAAAAATGTACATACTAACTAAAACGAAATTAAGGTTGAAACAGCATAGTGCCAAAAAGAACTGAAGAAGAGAGCGAGTAGCTCTCGAAAAAATATTGTTTTCTTTGAAAAATAAAAATCTCATAATTCAAACGCGCTGTTTGAATCTTAATCAATCTCAACGAGAAAACACCGCATGAAGAAGTTAAAACGCAATTCCAAAATATATCCCAGCGCTGTAAAAACAGTTTCGTAATTTCGAAATCTATTTGACTGTAGCAATGAGAAGCTTCCATCTGACTTTCATTGAAGAAAACTCTATAAAATATTTAGCACTTATTGTTAGTAGCAGTTTTCCAAAGATGATCATAACAAGAAATAAATTGCCTAGCAAAAAATAAACAAATCAAATTTTAAAAGTAAAAATACTCTCGAAAAAGATATGCACGAATTCTACGATTTTTCTCATAAGTTACAGCAGACTCAAAATATCTAAATTTTAAAATTCACTTACCTAAATGCTGTTCAATTCGCTTCTTTGGTTTTTGTACTGATGCATACGGATCACTGCAATAGTCCTGTCGTGATGGATTCTGACTATTGCGCATATTATGATATTCGTCGCCATGTTGGCTCGGTGTCGTTGTCAAATGTGGATATGGTGCATAATCGTCGACAGCTCCATAGCCGCCATGTGTCAACGGATCATAACCATAGGATGGTTGTCGTTCAACAAAATTATGTGATGGTACCAGGTTTGTTTGATTACCAGCTGCCGCTGACATTTTCACTTGCCACAAGGAATCTTGTGAATTAACACTGCCGCCATTATTCGAATTCGAGTAGCTATTTTCAATGTAGCCCATATTAACCCCTGAAATGAGAGTGGAGAACAAAAGAATTTGTTAGTTAAATGTCTGGTCGGGTTTGCGGAAGAAGGCCAGAGATAGGAATCTAGAAAAATTGCATTCATTTTAAATATTGTATCTGTACACTATTTTTTTAGGCGAATTTCTTGTAGTCCAGGGAATAGTGACATATTACCTTGCAAAAGGTTCAGTAGTTCTAATTTTTTAATATGGTATATAGACTGGACCCGTGGTTGAGGATCGAAATTTTTGACCTCCTCCCCCATGCGCATTACCTGTGGCACCCCAAAAACCGATGATTTTCAGGTTATTTATTTTAATTTAATGCACATATCCCTTTAATAATGCATCTTGGAGAAAAAAAAATATATTTGAAAAAAGTATGACATTTGTATACAGAGTTTTCCTGTAAAATTATTATGTATTTTAAGCACTACGCGCTATCAAAATTGCACATTGTACCTAAACACGCATCATGTCGCCACACGGTGGACCGAGCTAGTACATCATACTTCTGAATTTTATCTATTTTTTCTATTTGTTTGATATATTGTCCTCTTTTGAAAACATACTTCACTTAACTCAAAAATGTATGAATATTTAGAGCGCAGTTGTTAGGAGTGTTTATTTTTTAATAAAAAAAATAAAATATTGAGTATTTTATAACAAATGAGGCTTATTAATTAAAATTAACTGGGTATGGGTACTGGTACCTAAAGGGGTGTCTACGACCATTTCAACTTGCTAAACTGAAAAGGTATAACCGCCTACTTTTTTGGTGATGATTTCACTTTTTGCGATCACTTGCGTCATTGGAAAATATTTACATCTTTATACTTAATGGACTTAGGCCCGTTTTCTCAATGTCTGATTAAACTCTTTGTTAACTAACAGGGACACAAATTAATCAAAACTATAAACAGTCCGGTAAGCAATTTCGTTTTCTCATACGTCTCATACAAATTAACAAGCCATAAAGTGTGGAATTTATCTCAGATTACAACAATTATGGCAAAATTAGCTGATTTTCTTGGCGGAATTCTACCATCCACAAATCTATTTTTTATTAGTACGGTCTCTCAGCATATTCATTTGCAGCTGAGTTTGTTGCAAATTCTCTTCTATCGAATTAATTTTCAGGAACTCTGTTCTTTATCGCCACTTTCATTGTTTTCCAGTGTTTCGAGTTGCGAAAAAATGCATGATGCGTTGCCAAGCTAAGTTACAACCGCATACTAAGGTGGTATGCAGAGTGAAATCAAATCAACCAAATACTTCCGATTTTTACTGAAACTTAATTGATAATAAAATGATATTACGGACGAGTAACTACCGAAATTAAATTAAAAAGATTCATTAATCACAAGATATATATATAATTTTATTCAAATTTTATAAAACTCATTCGTCCAGTTAGTACTTATATCTAAATATTTTCCAAGGACGCAAGTAGTCGCTAAAAGTTAAGTCACTACCAAAAAGTAGACAGTTATACATTTTTCGGCTTTGTAACTATCAGCCCGAGAATTTGCGAGAGCCGGATGATATCGAGAGTGAAAGTTAGAAAATTGAAATCGTAGTACACACCCCCTTAAAGAGCGTTTTTTTTTTGTTTTGCGCTTTATTCGCAATAACAAAGCATCGTTTGTTATAAAATACGGATACTCAATATCTTACAATATTTCTAAAAAAAACACACCCCTGAAAACTATGCTATAAAAAAAAATTAATATATACATTTTTGAGTTAAGTGAAGTATCTTTAAAAAAAAAATACAATATTTGATATATTGTATTTTTTTAAATAGAAAAAAATTAATGAAATTCGGAAGTATGAAATACTATGATAGCTCGATCCACTGTGTGGCGGTATGATTCATTTTTAGATAAACTGTGCCACTTTGATAGCGCGTAACTCTTAAGATTGCAGTTTTATAGAAAAACTTTGATTACAAGTTATAGAAAATTTAATACTTTGCATTTTCCTGATATATTATTTTTCTCTACGATGTATTATTAGAAATATATATGCAGTAAACTAAAAAACGACAGAAAATTCTTTGGTTTATGCGGTGAAGAAAGGAATTCACAAGGAAGAGGAGGTCAAAAACTTGGATTCTGATCAACGGGACCAAATTTTACTCGTATAATATATTGTATATCAAAAGATTAGAACTACTGAGCCTTTTGCAAGGTAAGGTCACTTATTTAGACTCTATTCCCCGGACTATGGTCATGCAATAGAAAATTGAAAGCTGAAGAAAATATGAGGAGCTGAACTGTGCTTAAAACAAATTTCTAAATCAGTGTGAAGCGTTAAACAATAATTGAAAAGATATTTAAAACGACTCCCGTAAATCGATTTAGATAATAGACTTTTCCAATAAACAAAAATTATCAGGGGGCAATTATTGGTTAAGAGATTGCAGGGATCGAAAACTTAAAACATTCCCCCAAAATGCTAAAAAAAAAACACTACAAACCACCACACAAAGGGTAGTGTTCTAGCTATATTACCCACGCTAATTTTAAGTATTCTCCTAAACACTTATCTAACAGTGTGAAACTCCTTTCATTTATACAGTCCTGATCGTACGGCAAAAAATCGGACGACGAAAATCCAGAAAATGAACAATCTAACAATATACGCTACAGTCGAGAACGGATAAATTCAAAAGTGCAAAAGCCGCATTAGTGCAAAATATATAAGAGCCCGGCGACTTTTCAACAATTTTCCATATTATATTGTCTCTATAAGCGCAAAACACGCTTAAGCCTTGTTCGCATTTGTTTAGTAATTTAGTCGAGTTATCAAGTATCTGAGCAAATAGCAACTCACCAAAAATCGTTCGCACTTCAGTTTACTAAACTGTACAGTACAGTAGCTAGTGTTAACGGCGCGGCAGCTATGAGCTAATGAACTGGACTAAAATCATGATGTTCGCACTTGTTTAGTGGACCTGGACAGTGAAGCGTGGTGGGGGAGGCCTATACTGGCCAGAAAAAACATACATACTAGAATGGTTAAAGTATTTAGTCAAGTAGTTTAGTCACTGACTAAACTACTTGACTAAAATGTTGTGCGGACATTTACTTTACTAAATTACTCGCCCGCCACTTACTACTACTTTGCCTTAACCCCTAGCGGGGCATAGCGCGTCAACTACTCCTGCGCGCCATCGTACTCTGTTCTGGGCAATGGGGTGCAACTCCCCAAAAGACTTACCCAGTACCTGACACTCCTTTGCCACAGATCGACGCCATGTGATTCGAGGACCCCCTCTTGGTCGGCCTTGGTTGGAAATGGGGTTCCACTTCATGGCATGCAAAGCAATGCAGTTATCACTCTTCCGCAATGTGTGACTTATCCACTGCCATTTTCGCCTGCGTATCAATTCGTCGATTGGCATCTGACCCGTACGCCGACTTAGCTCTTCATTTGATATTGTTTCGGGCCAGAAGATTCTTAAAATTCGACGAAGACATGAGTTGACGAAAACTTGCAGCTTTCTGGTAACTCCTACGGAAACTTTCCATGTACTGCTCCCATACAAAAGCACTGATAGTACCAGGGAGCAAAACAGGCCCAGCTTGGTCTTGATGCTGAGATAACTGCTCTGCCAAATTTTGGACAGCATGCCGTATGCGCGTTTAGCCTGGTTGATACGACGAGCGATGTCCTGCTCCGTACCACCATTTTCGGCAACAATGCTACCCAGGTAGACGAAGTTGTCCACCTTCTCCACAGGCTGCCCATTAATATTGATGGCAATAGGTGTCGGATTTCTTTTTCGCAACGGCGGGCTAAGAACCTTGGTTTTGTTGGTGTTAATCTTTAGCCCAACCTTGCTTGCCTCCCTCTCGAGATCTAACGCCATTGCGGACAGATCCATCATTTTGTGGAAGAGTAGGCATATGTCGTCAGCGTAGTCAAGATGTTGTAGATAACATGTCAAAGTCCATTGAATTCCTCTGTCGAGTCCGGATAGGGCTGCATGCAACACATCGCCGATCACAATGAGGAATAGGATCGGTGAGAGGATACACCCCTGCCGAACTCCACTGCGAGTCTCAAAGTCCCCCGACACCTTACCTTTATGCAGAACGCGACATTTCGCGCCGTCATAGGTTGCCTTAATAATAGCCACAAGCTTCTCGGGGATGCCTCTCCTGCGCAAGGCCGCCCATATAGAATCCCGGTTCACACTATCGAAAGCCTTTTCGAAATCGATGAAAAGCAAGTGAAGCGGAGAATCGTATTCAGCGCATTGCTCGATGATGATTCGCAAGGTGTTAATGTGATCGACACAGGAGAATCCGGATCGAAAGCCAGCCTGCTCTTCATCAATTGTGCTTTCTAAGTGGGCCTTTAGTCTTTCCAGGACGATTTTAGCTATTATCTTGGAAACGGCAGGAAGTACACAAATGCCTCTCCAATTATTACAGTCTGTGAGGCTACCCTTTTTTGGAAGTTTGATGATCAAACCTTCCTTCCACTCAGTGGGAAAGGTCTCTGTATTCCACGCTTTATCAACAAGTGGGTGTAGCAAATCGGCAGTTACGCTTGGCGCTGCTTGATAAAGTTCGGCAGGGATGCCGTCAAGTCCGGCGGCCTTTCCTCGTTTTAGTGCAATAATTGCAGTGACTATTTCCTCTTTAGTCGGGGCAGTGGACCGTATACGCACATTTTGATGGTTAGCTAAATTATCTATATGAGGGGGAACTTCACCAGAGGTTACACGGTTCAAGACCGCGGCGAAGTGTTCTTTCCACCGCCTCATTTGATCTTCTTCCAAGATAAGTAGCTTTCCATCACTATCTTTCACCGGATGTTGGCAGGAGCTACGACCACCTGTAAACTCCTTGATGACACCGTATACGGCGTTTAAGTTGTTACTTCTAGCGGCTTCTTCTGCTGACGCTAAAAGAGAATTGGCATAAACTCTTTTATCGCGTCACACACTACGCTGAACTTCTCGAGCTTTCTGACGGTAAAGAAGTTCGATGCTGCTTCGATTGTCGTCTGATGCTGCAGCCAAACGAACTTTCAGCTCCTTTCTTTCAACAATCCGTTGCCATGAAGCGTCGGACATCCAGGGCTTATTCCGGCAATCCGGGTTTGGGCCAAGGATGGTATTTGCGCTATCAATGTACGCATTTTTTATGGCATCCCAGTTTGCGTTTATGTCACTATCTGGGTGACTAGTTATCTCAGCCGCTTTTTGCGCAAGATGGTCATTATATTGTTGTAAGACAGCTGGATTTTTTAGTCGAGCGGTGTTGAATTTGCGGGGCCTGGATTTTTCGTCGCTGGGGCGGCGCACGGCTGCAATACGCAATCGAACATTAGCGGTCATAAGATAATGGTCTCTTCCCATCCCAATATCGGCACCCTTCTTCTTTCGCACGTCCAGGAGGCAACTCTTGAATCTTTTACTAATGGCAAAATGGTCGATCTGATTTTTTGTTCTGCGCCGATCAACAGAGGACCAACTGATTTTGTGGTGGTCCTTATGCTCAAACATAGTACCACCGATGAAGACCGCCACTTGACTAAGCTACTTAGCCAAATGCGAACCAGCCTTTAAGTGAAATGGAATTGTATAACAGGCCGACCATAAACATAAACAAGTGCAATGGTTTTCCGCATGCGCTTACAGGCCCGTAAAATTACGTCAATTCTTGGGCGTTCGAGAAAATCTAAGTATTAATAGACTAACAATTTTTGTATGGGAATTTTGTGACGGGAACTCCTCCCAAACTACTGAACCGATTTTAATGATTTATACACCATTAGAAAGGTATTCTTTCGAAGGTGCGCAAATTTTATATTTTATTAAAATTGGGGAAATACTTTAGCTATAATCCGCGAAAAACATTCCGAGCTGAAAATCCAATCTTGGCCAGAAGCGGTTCGTGGCTTTGCGGGGATTCGGTAAAACATTGCGAGCTTAGAATCCAAGCTGTACCAAGCTTGGGCAGATGTATTCGCTACAGCGTTGGGTCAGCAGTTCGTGACCAAGCTTGGGCAGAGATTCGAATCATGTATATAATGACCAAGCTTGGGTAGATGTATCCGCTAAGGATCTTTCATAAGATTGTGGGTGGAACAGCGTTCATTGGATTGTGAGTGGAGCCGTCTAGAAAAGATACTCACGAAATAAATAAACCGTCGAATTGAAAATATGAATCAAGTATCCAAGTGTACTTAATTTTTATGCTGCATACTTATGAGCGTCGAATTGAAAAAATGATAAGCGTCGAGTTGAAAAAATGGAAGTATGCATAGTCCACTTAACAAGTGGTAAAGAAATGTTATGAGAAGAGATCTATTGTGGGTGTTCAATCGGGCCAATAAGTGTGATAAGTGTGATACGCAGATCTATTGTGGGTGTTCTCAAGTAATACATGTATAAGTATCGTGGTGACCAAGATACGTGAAGGTCAATACATACTTTAGTTAATTTCGTGGTAAATAATTATTTTTTGTGCAGTGCTTTCGGGCGAATAAGTGTTTTTAAGTAAATAGGTAAATAGCAAGGAAGTAGTAGTAGTTTGCCAAATGCCCTCCCAACGGCATTCTGTAATTACTGGTAGGATTGAGCGGCGTGGTAGACGAAATTACATGAGGGTAATTACAATAGAAACCACAACGCAATCAATCATTTAGATGGTACATATAAATGTGCCTTAAATATAGTTTCACGGGATTTCGAACCTTTTAGTTGCGGTCCTCTGAATTTCCGTTGCTCATTTTGTGGTGCAAAACATTTTGAAGCAGAAATTGCTTCACGTAATAGGAATGCCTTTAGTTTATGCTGCCATAAGGGCAAAGTTAATTTGCCATCATTATGAGAACCTATTTTTCAAGAATATTTGTGAGCCGTGGTGAATGGGCTTCAAGGTCGAATTAAAACCAACGATCTAAACCAAATACCTACAGCTATATTTTGAGCTAAATATTTGGCCGTAACCAATTAAATTTCATTTTTCTCTAATTTTCAGTTCATTAATTATGAAAGAGCTGGAAATAATTTTAATCCCTTTTGTAGATCATACATATGTAAGCTTTACTTTTGCTAGGTTAAAATCCGAGAAATTTGAACCGTTTTTTAATATTTTTAAGTTAAAGAGAACTGAATTTTGCTTCCTACGCTCTGCTCACAGTCGAGTTTCGGATCAGCAGTATATGTAGTCCAAATCCATAGTCACAAAATGATAATTTTTGAGGCTTAGGAGAAAAATCATATTTTCTCAACTTCCGACCTCAGAAATTGATGCTCTAAATGAAAAACGGATAAAATGAAATATACTATAGTATGAAGATAATTTTATTTCAAGTCTACGGTTATCAATATTCAATTCAGTCCATTTTTAGTGAGCAAAAATGCACAAAATATCTGTTTAGCGATTTCAGATATATCGGTAAGTATAACAGCTAGAAGTTTCGTTTCAGTATTAAATTATACATAATTTACTCTAATTTATTATTTTTTTTAGCAGACTAATTTAAGAGATATTTCGAAAAAAAACGGGACAAGCCAAACAATTAAGCGATTTTTTCATGATGGCGCGCCCGCAGATGCATTTTAAGCTTTGCAAAACTGTCTACCTTACTTTAATTAAAACGGAGTTACTCAAAAACTATACTAGGTACAACTTTCAAGTAAATACTGAATCGCAGCACTTTAAAAACGAAAAATAGCCCGCAGCAATCATATAAATTGTTTACTAGATAGCTTCGAAAAATAAAATAAAAATGTGTACATAATAAAAAACTTTCTGTTTTATCTTACTTTTCTCGAGTTTTCACCTAGATATCATATTAATTTCATTGGAAAGAAAAAAATCCGTTTTGTTGTAAATAAATTGTGATAACTTTATTAAATCCCAATTTTAAATTTATTGAAAAGAAAAGCACACTGGTGCACACATATTTTTTATTTTCCAAAGCTATATCTAGTAAAAAAGAAACAATAGCTCTCGATGCTATAACTATCTAACTATAACATCTAACCTTCGATGTGTGCGGATATTGGTCACATGACTAGTCTGAAACAAGCTCTTTGTATGCAAATCTGCCTAAGATCAATTTTTTTTCCACAGAATTAAGCTTCGGTAATAAATTCTAAAGCTCTAATCCCATATCGCTCGGGGTGGGAAAATGACAATCTCTGCCCTGACCCCAGGTGTATCATGTGGTATACCGATGGGTCTTAAACTGAACAGGGAGTTGGTGCGGACGTCTTTGGACCCAACACATGGATACATGGCCTAGCGCTTTTCAAGCCGAGATCCATGCTATTGAGGTCTGCGCCTGGGCGATTCAGTATTTACTGTAATGTTCTATCTGATGTAGTTTTTAGGTTATTGCGTTTTTATTAAACTAATATTTGGTTCACAATACGAGTTAGATCAATTCGATCTGGGAAATCCAGGTGTGGTGAGCTTAAATTTGTATCTAACAGGTCAAATAAACTGGTAAGATTGAGCTGAGATCGAGTGCTTTGGCGGCAATCTGAACACGAACTAAGGTCGGCTGTTTTGCAAAGATTGCCTGTTGCCTGTCAAATTGTTACAACATTGGTTGTATTAATTAGGGTAGTTTTAAATTTTTTATATGTTGTATGAGTTGGCACATTGCCGAAAAATTCAAGTTTTCCAACTCCCTCACCGTCCGTAGTAGTCCGAATGGCGCAACGTTTAGCACGTTCGCCTTCTACGCAATGGGCCCCGGTACGATTCCTACTGAATGCGGTAGTCTTCGACAAAAAAGGGATTTACGTGTCGGACTATGAGGCCAATCAGATGTTAAATGAGTGCCATTTGGGGTAACTAGCTCCTGTTGCTGATCACACACCTCTGCTCAAAACACACCGTCACGATCTAGAAAGTTGGATGAGTCTAACTCATCTCGAGGCCATGGTCCAAATTGGGCTGTTGCCCCAGTTATTTATTTAAATTCCCACACTACCGCGGAGGCCGCCATCTTCAAAAAATCATTTAATTGTTTAGTTTGTTCCGTTTTTCCGTTTCTTTTTTTTTTCGAATATCTCCTAAATTAGACTGTTCAAAAATTTAATAAAGCTTTTTTTAAACTGGTGTAAATATCTACAATTTTAGATTAAAACGGAACTCCTAGCTGTTATACTAACCGAGATACAGCTATTAAGGCGGAAATCGCTAAGCAGATATTTTTACAATTTTGCTTATAATCATACTAAAAATGGGCCGAATTGGAAAATATTGGCCGCGATAGACTTGAAATCATCAACTTTCATTTTATCGGTTTTTTTTTTCGAGCATCCGTTTCAAAATCTGCGAGCTTGAAAATTGATAAAAGGTGATTTTTCTAAGCCTTAAAAATTATCATTTTGTGACTATCGATTTTGACTACTATACTGCTGGATCGAAATTGGATTTTGAGCAATGCCGAATTCAACGCTCTTTAGTTTACATCGTATTAAATTTTTCGATCCAAGACACCGTTTAGAAGTTATAAGAAAACAATTTAAAAAAAAAAACAAAAAAAAAACGTTCAAATTTCTCAGATTTTCACCTGCCAAAAGTTAAAGTCGTTTCTATGTATTTAGAGTCTACAGAGAGGATTAACAATTGTTTCCAGATATTTCCCAATTATTTCCTATAACACTCCCAAATTGAATCAATCAATATTTGCAACGGATAAGTGACAAAAACCGATAAGTACAATAAATTTAATTGCCAGAGGCGATTGCACTTATCCGTTCTCGACTGTATATAAGTTTCACCAAAGATGTCACTTTTCGATTTTTTGCCGTAAGGTCCAAATCGTATAATCAGAATGAAGTGATAGTTTCGTCAAATTATCAGTAGTTGGGTTCGTTTCACCGGATTTCGGTGTATTTCAATACAAACCGACAGACCGGTTTTGATCTAGGTCTCGTAAGGGAGCTCATCGCATCACAATTGAAAGTGAAATAGGCGAACGTCAACTTGCTTGGCCCTTATCCAAATGTATACTTAAGGTGTTAGTTGCAAGGCCGCAACTTGCGTTTGCGACTGTGGAAAAAAGTATCATAATGGAGCACTATTCCTGTGAATTTTGAAGTTTAGGGGATCGTCGAATGTAGGCTGTAGTTGTATGACTGTACTTCCACATAAAATACACACGAATAGTGCTTCGTTATGGATTTTTTTTTTCAAAGTCGCAAACGCAAGTCGCGGCCTTAGAACTCGCAGCTTTAGTCCGTAATCCGCCCCACGCGGCGAAGTATCTGTATGGTATGATGGCTGTTTAAGTTCGCTCGCCGCAGATCCGTGCCATCCTTTTCACTCATGATCGGTCTAAGACCGAAATTCAGTGAAACGAACGCAGCTATTATGTCTCACATTCGACCGTCCTGAGTGTCAGACCGTGAGACAAGGACACGATATTATGGTTGTCAGGAGAGCAAACAATGATACATACCATTTATTATGCCTACGATTTTGTTCGGATTTTCAAAGAACTTGGAAATAATTTCTAGTCGATAAAAACCCCATTTCCCCCGAATACCACTTCACAGAAACATGATTACAACTCCTTAAATTTAACGACCTCCAGTTTATTTTTCGCACCTGCTCTCCAAGAATCTAATTCTCCTTGACTAAGGCTCTACGCTTCTTCGATAAAATCCCTTAATTCCTTGAAGCGTTCCTACTATGAGCACACCACGAACGCGTTCCTTGAACAATCCAGTGGAAAAAACACACACAGAGCACATCACAAGAAATCATCAACATTTATGTATCCCTTCCACTTTGAGTAGAGTACATAAACCATTAAGTCTCTGGGAACGCAATTTAATGTCTCACTCCAGGATGTTAGCTCTTCTAGCCTCGTCAACGGCTTGTGTGCTAAGTTGTGTCTATCAAAATGTTTGTATTGACTATTAGGTTCCCAAGTGGGCCATGGACTATGTGCCCTGTCCTATAAGACTGGTTGGTGTTGTGTTGTTATTATGTCCTCACCGAATAAATTGAAGCGTTTTGCTAAGTGCCTTCTGTAATGTTGACATTCAAGTTCTTCAGGGACAGTGTCATTCAATGAAAAGGTGATGAGATAATTACCCTGGATAAACGGCTAGGTTAACGAACTAATGAGTGTGACGATGACTATTGTTGCGCTGCAAAATGTTTCACTGCGCTATACGTGTACGTACGTACTTTGGTCATAATTTATCTTGGGATTTTGGGTAGGTTACTTTTTTTCGCCGAAATTTTCGTAGGAATGGGTAATCTGTAGAAAGTTTTTTTTTGACAATTTGGTGAGGATAATGATCCTGAGGTGTATAAATCACTCATGAAGCCTTAAACTGTATTGAGGAAATGGTCTTGGTTGCTGATGAATCACGTTTCATTCTCTCAAGGGCTCTGCAATGAAATCATGTTGTGGTGGTCTTCAACTTTTATAAAAAAAATCGCCTGAAGCCTAATTCAGGAGTAGTAGACGACCAATACATCTGTCATATCTAAATATGGGCTTTTCACCTCACCTTGTTGAGATGATTTTTACCCCAGTTTAAAAAACTTTAAACATGGAAAGAAGTTAAAGCGGCCTTCATTCTTAAAACAGATAAGAATTGACAGTAGCCTATTAGCCCAGTCACTCGAGACAAAAACCGCTACCGTTCTATTTTTTTGGGATGCTGGTATTTATACTAATACCAATAGTGTAAAACCAAGTTTGCAGCTTCGAAAGACCTGTGCTAACTGCGCGGTACTTGAGATACGAAAAATTAAGGGAATCGGATTTTTCAAAAAAGGGAGCTCCTAATGTAAATTGTTTCGTGTGCCTGTTGAAACGGCCATGTTCGGAACAAACTGTGACTTTTCAATCAAAAATCTTATTTCTCGTCAAACTTAACTGTTTGTTTTTTGTCGAAATTTCAGGCTCTTGCCCGTCGGGTGTTTGTTTTATGCGTCGCGGTGCACTTGAAGAAGGGGCAGTGACAGTGAAAAAACGCGGCATTCAGACGCTAATTGAAATGAGTGGGCTTCACCAGAGCAAAGAATTTTTGAGTAAATTGAATGAAGTCACCGTACATGACGCATGCGGGAAGAGGTATAGTTACCGTGGAAAGAAATTTTAAAGCATCTGTCCGTCGTGGAGGAGATGCAGCTCCTGAAACTTCGGGAGAGCTCTGCCTCGGGATCGAGGCATCATATACTGAGGAATTTCTCAAGGCCCAGAAAAAACTACCTGTTTCTCGACGGAATGTTATCCGTAGAAGCAATAGAAAAAGATTGGATTCTAGAAACAGCTGGACGTGCTGGCAAATAGGGACAACAGATGATACTGCGTCTTTCATGTATATTTGATCTGGTTACTGCGAAGTGCAGGTACCACCTTCACTGACACCATAAGTTATTCTCCACAGCGCGATCAAGTAGAGATAAAAGAGGGCGTCCTGTCCAATCTCAGCTCCAAGAGGGTAGGAAGCATATTTATTCATACCTGGCAGAAACCAGAGAGGAATGCCAATTTTCCCTGAGTTACTTCATCACAGATCACTTCACAGGTGACTACAAACCTGATGTCAGAGCTGTCAAAGGTCACTTGAAGAAGCGATATGGGGAAAAATCTGGTTTACTAAGGTTGGTCCTTATCACAGCCCAATCTGAGTTTCAGAGACATTGAAAAATTCTGGCCGATAATTGGTATGATGAAAGGAAGAGGGATCCTGCTGAAGAGCGACTCAGAGTCGTGAAAGCCGAAGCACAGATAACCTTGAAAGACATTTGTTCTCAAACGTTTAACACTACTGACTATCCCCCAAAAGATGGCTTCTTGAAAGACGCAGATAAATGCGTGACTGATACTCGGAAACTGCATCTTGAAACGATTGTGGTTAAAAACAAACGCGTCTCTTTCGATCAATGGAAAAAGAAATGTACAGGACTCGCTCATGCCAACATGGCTGCAGTGAAGCCCAAATCTTTCCTCTCCTTAATTCAGATAAGGTTTGGTACTTATACTGGGTCTAAGCCCATTGTGAACCTCTGTCACATGATGGGATTTTCCTGTACTTACAGCGAGACAATGCGAGTTGAAAGCTCTACTATCCTCCACGAACAATTGTCAAAACTCATTGAGAAAGGTACCTTCATGCAGTTCGTGTGGGGCAATGCAGACGTGGATGTGAATACGTTAGATGGAGAGAATACATTCCACGAAATGTGTGGTATAATGATCTTCATACCACATTCCCATGACTTTCCTTGTAGTCGATATTCTGCCCGGAAGACAGCAAAACTACAATGGGTGTGTTTTATTTTGTACTGCGATGAAGGTTAGTTGGGGGTTATCCGGGTTAACTTACACACATTACACAAACAACGAGGGTATGTTGTTTGTGTAAGTTAACCAGGACATCCCCCGATTAACCTGAATCGCAGTACAAAAAACAACACGCTTAATTTCGAACTTTTTGGAAGAAATGGACAATTTTCGAAGTGCTGTATCTTGGGGCCTATTGAGGCAACCATACAATGGGACTACCTCCCAGGCCTGAGGCAAGCCAAGATGTTCCTATCTGGTTACTTGCGTAGCAGGACATATGAACTTTTAAAAATGAACCGTAATAGGTTAAGAAGCATTTGAGACCTTCTAACTGGACATTTCTACCTAAAAAATAATGAGGATATAGTATCGGACACTAGCTGTCGTTTCTGCGAGGACGATGATGAAACGTACTGTACGTTCTTTGCGAATGTGAGGCATTGCCCCAACGTCGTCATATATAGGTACACCATGGCATCGCCGCCCCTGAAGCAAATGACATTGCTTCGATCCCACTCACCCTTTCAAGTAAATTCATTAGCGCGATCAAACTTGATCGACAGGCCTAGGTCTGTTGCCAGAGTTGGAGCTCTAGCACAATAGATCGTTTGGCCTCGGTGCTAGCGGGTTTTTTGGCGCCCGCAATCCCTTTCTCATTCCAATCTAATCTAGGTGTAGGAGGAAACAAAATAATAGCAAAGAATAGCCCAGAGATAATTGCGGTTCGGTTCTGACCCCACATTGTTTGAACGAGAGCTTTTCTTGGTGATCCCTCTGTGGAAGGAAACAGGTGAATGGGCTTTAAGGTCGAATCTAAGCTAACGATCTAAACCAAAAAATTACAATTTTTTTTTCTCAAATTTTTGGTCATAACCAATTAAATTTAATTGTTTTCATAATTTTCAGTTTAAGTGACTTTATTTCTAGAGACTGCAGTCGGATTTCGACAATTAAATAAAGTACACCGTGCCGTGGTAAATGGGCTTTAAGATCGAACTTAAACTTACGCCGGTCGGGGGTTTACTCTGAAGAGCTAAACCTAGCATGTGCGCTTAGTCTAGGAGAGTATGTGTCCGTATACCAGGCAAAGATGCTTGGCTTGTTGCATGCGTTGGACCACCTGCTTGAAGGTCAGGTGCGGGGGAAGAAAATCCTTATTGCACTGGACAGCCAATCGGTGATCAGACGCATTCAGCAGACGAACATAAACTCTAAACTGGTACTAGAGTGTGTCCGGAAGCTCAACACGTGTGCCTCAGAAAATGAGGTTACGCTGATGTGGGTAAAAGGACACATAGGTACAACAGGAAATGAGGCGGCGGATGCCCTAGCAAAACAGGGATCTGCGGCAACTTTCATTGGCCCAGAACCCAGAGTTGCTCTGGGGAACGGCATGATTGGAGCGAAGGTTGGGGAGTGGATGGACTGTGTAATGAACCACCTGTAACGAACCATATTATGGTCTGGTAGTGCTGCTCCCACCAGCAGATCGAAGCAGCACCTGATGAGTAGTGATCTGTTGGTGGTACGAAACCAGAGGCCGAGGGTCCCATTACACCCGGACCCAGGTGCGACCGTGTGGGCGTCTGATCCGTCCGTCAACCATTCCATTCTAATCGACTATTTTTTTTTCCCCATTTTTACCTCCCCTGTTTGTGTTGTCTTCCCCAGGACTATGAATTTTTGTTAATACGTAAAAGTCAGGGGCAACGAGCGGCGAAAACCGCGCCCACATCTCCCGAACTGAGCTACAGCAAGCATAGGCCGTTGCTTAGCTCGTTGAGGGGCCTTTTTCTTCGCCAGATGGCACGGCTCGACCTTCACGGTAATATGCTACCTAAGGCTCCGTCCCCACGGGCATCTTCGGATGCCCACCAAACCGTCCGTTACAACTCCATGCATCAACAAAGATGGCGGTAGCTAGTCACTTGCAAACAAGCTCGGAATGCAATGACCAGCCCTTTAGGCAGGGAAGCGAGAAAGGTACTCAGTTATAAACGGAGTACCCTAAGCTGGATAACGGCCTTGGTCACAGGGCATGATAATTTTAAGGCTCATCTGGCCAAGATGAAAATCGGGGAAGATGACGTTTGCAGGCTATGCCTGGAGGAGGCCGAGACGGCAGCACACATTGTGTGCGAATGTCCAGCACTGGGTAGCACGAGGTTGAGGATCACAGGCAAGCACACGATAAGTGTAGAAGCCATGGGTGAACTCAACCTTAAGCAAATGCTAGCAATAACACGGGACTCAGTGATGAAGAAAGAGTTTGACAACTATCAGTCGACATGTGGAAGCCACTGATGACCGGGAGGAGGCGAAAAGGGACCCAAACGTTAGTGGTCTGCTTCGGCTATCCCCCAGAATATAATAATAATAACCTTACGATCTATTTTTAGCTAATTATTTCGCCGTAAACAATTATTCGATTCGAAAAGATAAACTGTGCCGCGGTGAATGAGCTTTAACGTCGAAATTTAAACCAAATGCGATCTAAGCCAAATACCTACAGCTACATATTTTTAGCTAAGTATTTGGCCGTAACGAATTTAATTTCTGTTCACCATAATTTGAACGACTTTATTTATAGAGACAGCAGTCGATTTCACAATTCGCCGATTCACACCTGCAATATGTCTAAATATACACTCAGTAGCCTCAATCAAATTTACCAGATTTTATTTTAATGGGATATGTCACTGTCTATAACACTCCCTAGAATATTGCAGGTGTGAATCAGCGAATGTGACAGAATAGTAGATATTTGGGCTTAAACATATAGGTATATGAATGTTCTCGTATGTATGCATGTAACACCATAAGGCGTCCTGCATATTGCAAAACGTTCGCATATAAAAAAAATACACAAGGCGGCATCTAAACGGGTCGCTTAATTAATTCAGCATCCAAACCAAAAAGCTTCGAGCTTGGTTAAGAGGGCCGAAGGCCAGACTCTGCCAAAGAAATTTGAGACGACTAACGGTAACGACTTTGACAGTGAGAAATGTCAATAAGTCCCCGGTAGACCGGGTAGATCGGAATCTATACTGTTTATCATAGACGAGTTTTATTAATTAAATGTTTATAAGGGTTTCAAATACCTTTTACGAACTCGAGGTAAGCGCTATTGGACTATAGTTGAAAGGATTGCAGGCGTCCCATTTTTAAGAATTGGCTGAACAGGTTCAAGTTGTCATGCAGATGGTTAAAACACCTAATGAGGGTGTCTACACCAGGCACACTTCTTCCGGGCACAAAACCAGTTCTGTGCCTATTTAGACAAAGCACATAGAAACGAGAACAACTTGTATAGATGTAGGGCGTTTTCAATGTATTAATTTTAAGCTATACTGGAAGAATGCGAAACGTGCGTGTATTAGTTGAGAATAATTGTTGTGCTTGAAATTTTCGAGCACAAGTTTTGCTACCTTCCTATACCTTTCCTTTCATGCATCTCACCTACAAAAACCGGTTAAGACACTCTCAACGAATAGAATAAATGAAATAGTTTGGGCAAAGGTATAGTTAAAGAGGAAGCACAGTGTTTGAGGACTACAGGCGAGATACTGTCAGACTGTCAGCTGAATTAGGGACATCGAGTTAAGCGAGTGATCTAAATACCTCCCTCGTGCCGAAGTGGTCCTTGATTTGAACTGTAGTTAGGGATGATGGGTGGAGTACCAGAAGTAAGCGGCAAACACGGATTCGTGGCAAAAATATCTGGAAAAATTTTAGCCCTTTCCAGTGGCTTATTATACGCTCAGTTTTCATTTGTTGGGACTGCAAATTAAAAAGAGATGAAGTTGTTTTCACGACTTTAAGCAAGGACAAAAAACCATTTCGCCTTTTTTGAATAGAAACCTAGCTTTTTCAATAGAAGATTAACACCTGTTGCGCGCACGCCAACAGATTTGAAGCAGTTCTTCGGAAGGATTCTCTTTATACGCATTGAAAACAGCTCCCTTATTTTAATTGACTTTTCACAATTATTGTCTTTAAACCAATTTCCGACAGTAAATCGGAATGATCATACAAGCGATTTGCAATTAAAATCAAAGACCAATAATTGTGTCCGGAACAATATGCGCATCGTGATGAATACTTCAACAGAGTGTTTGCTATTACACTGCACTAGAAGGCTAATAATCGGCTTCTAAAATTCCTACCTATAAATTTTTCAATTCAATAAAACATAGGCATGCATTCAATGCACACAAAAACATATAAGCCTGTCGTAAGAAGTGACAGATAGCAAGGTATCCTGGTGCGTGAAACAAAAAACGACAACAGAAGCGCAAATAAAAAAAAACTGAAAAAAATAACAACTAACAAAAGAAGGACATTTCAACTTTTTTTTTGCCAAAAGGAAAGTCACACATATTCAACAAGTACAAAAGATACAGATGTATCTAATGCAATTCTACCCATACACGGATTTACCTGGAATGTCAAGTGTGTTACCTAGTCCTGTTGACATATGATATATATTTAATTTTTTTGTACATATTTATTTTTTAAGCATGGATGAGAACAAAGAAAAGAAGAAAAAATAACGGAAATGAATGAGAATGACTTACAGGATATCTAACGATGAATGTTAATATCATTAATGAATTTTAGGGAAACGAAAAACTAAAGCACGTTCAACACTTCTAATTGTACGTTTAATAACCGCCATATATTCCAGCTATATATGTTGTATAAATTTCAATCTTTTATACTCGGTATCTATGTATATTATCTGTATAAATTTCTATTTAATAATCTTATATACTTAATTTTGTACTTACATTCATTGCCAGGTATTGTATGTCCAGGAACCTGAAGTCCTGCTGTCGGATGATAATTATAGCCATTCTGTGTCGCATACACAGCACTCTTTTGATCTTCCATCGTTAACGCCAAGTCCATTGAATGTTCTAGCGCCTTATTATCCAGACCGCTAGCCGGATAATATGGTGGCGGTGCTTGATTCTGTTGTGCAACAATAGATGGACGCATTGAATCCATTTCGTAGTCCTTTGCCGCCACACTCTTTTTCGTTTGCTTTCGTTTGCAACGGCAGAACATCAATAGAAGTCCTACAAACAGAGCGAATACAATACAGGATACAATAATGGCAATCAATGTTGGCGTTGTGATCACCGATGCTTCGCTAATGTAGGATATACGAACTATAAGGGAGAGAAAAAACAGAGAGTGTTGATTAGGCAATATCTAATACTGAGAAATGGGAAAAAAAATATTGAAAGGGTTTGAAAAATTCAAACTGTCACAGAGATGAGACAAAAAGAAGCCTTAGTGTTGGTGACATTTTGATTGATAGTCCATGGTTTTATGCGGGGGATACGGACCGGAAACACCTTGCATAAATCGCAGTTCTACTGTCGAATGGCATGCAATAATTCCTATCGAGAATTATAGAAAAAAATGCAATGGAATCGGATGCGTTTGTGCATCGCCCGGACAGTAGTTCGGTGTTCACTGTGAATTGAAATTGGTAAAGTGATTTAGCAAATCATTGCGTAATTCCGAGTTGTTTTATTTTCTGGTCACTTATGCCATGCGGATGAACTAGCTAAACAAGGGGCTAGCCTCAGCCGAGGGACAGCTGAAGAGCTGCCGATGCTAATTCAGACATGCAAGAAGAAACTGGACAATAGGGCTGGGCAACGCAAACTGGCACAATACCGACGACTCTAGAATAATGAAAGTATTCTGGAACCCCTACGGCAGGAAGAAGACCCAAAAGCCTCTTGGAACTATCCAGACGACAGTATGCACTAGTGGGCGTACTAACGGGGCACTGCTTGTTAGGGTAACACGCATACAGATTAAAACTGATCACTGGTAGTGGATGCAGGGATTGCAAGGTACCAAATACAGAGGAATTGGGGCGACCGGTAGCGCAGTGTGTTGAGGCATCAGTCTCATGTTTGACTACCGGCGTTTCGGGTTCGAATCCCGTCCACGACGACGTTCGTAGCCATGGATGTGCAGGAGGTGCATGCTGGCAACTGCATTCTCCGAAACCAGTTTATGACAACGAAACGTCAACTGGGCCACATGGAACAGTTGACGCACTATGCCCCACAAGGGATTAGGGCAATTGAGTAAATACAGAGGCACAACTCTAAGGCACCTTCTGTGCGACTGTCCAGCGCTCACTAGGAAAAGATTAAAATGCCTGGGACCTACCTTTTCAAAGACCTAGGAGAAGTTGCTGATTTCAGCTTGAGAGTTTTTGGAGTTTCGCTAATGAGTCAGGATCCTTCGATCAACAAAGATCTTTTGATAAAGACTAAAATCGGAACTTAAAAGATATCAGAAACACGTGGTATCGCTTTTGGTATCTATGTGGAGCCGTTAGGCTGCCACCCAACCTCACCAATGTCATGCAGATTTGGTCTTACGAAGTGAATTTGACGCGACAACCTGCGTCCAGAAGGCTCATCACCAACATTGAAGGCGTTGTTGTTGTAGCAACGCCTTAAGGTAAGAAACATGTGTGTTCGTAAGTTATATGTTAGCTGCGGATTCCTCTCCCACGGTGTCGAGGCCTAGAAACATAGCGGCATCGATAGAAGCCTCCTACAGAACACTGGGTGTTAGCGAGGTGGGAGCTGCTGAGCATTTAAAGACATGATCAACTTCATGAGGTGTAGCGTTACAAGCTGGACATACGTTTAGATTTTAGAATGTCGGTATCGATGCGGGACAAGTACGAGTTACGACGGGAGCACCACCCAGACCGAAGTTGTGCAAGCGTAGTTCTGGTCGATCTAGGTAGACTGTTCTCGGTAGGAGAAATGGCAGGTGGTCGGTCTTGAAGTACTGTGTTGAAGTTTACCTCCTCAATTGATTTTTGGACCTCCTCGCTGTGTAAGGCGGCTTCATCGAATTGCCCCCTTTTAAATCTCTGAACATCTTTCGGAAGATTCATTAAGCTGTATCAGTCCATGAGTTGGTGGTTCGAGTGGTCATTTCGGTAGCAGGCTACTAAATATTCTAATAGGTAGCATATTGGTCTTTTGGTGGAGGCGATCTTGAGATGACATCAAGTGGCAGGTAATTACATTGAAGGCGTCAGGCGTGCTAATGTAACCCGAGGCTGCCTACAAGCAGGAGTCCTATCTCCTCTTCTATGGTACATAGGGGTTTATGGCCTGCTAAGAAAACTCTCGATGCAAGACTTTTCAGCTCAGGGCGACGCCGATGACTTCCTTATTTTAATTAAAGGAAAGTTCGAGGAAGTTCTAGCAGACATCCTTGAATCAGCTCCCTACATTGAGCGAGAGTGGTGTAATGGCAAGGGACTTCGACTAAATACATCCAAGGTACATGCCATTCCATTCTCTATAAAAAGAAGTCTTAGACACATTAGACGTCCCAAAATGTACAACTTTCTCTTACTCATGGGAAATCACTACCACATTTATAGCCCCCTGGTTTTACAGCGTGTCGTCAGACCTATATTAGAATACGGTGCAGCAGTCTAATGGAAAAGAGCATACACTACTGCTGGAAAGACAATCCTAGGCAATGTTCAGAGACTTGCATGCCTAATGGTGACGCTAGTGCTAGTTGGACAAGAGGGAATATCCCTTATATTCGCTCTTTCCAACTAGCGGTCTTGAGATACTACTCGACCGGCAGCCGATTCACATTTAAAAGCAGAAGCTAAAATGGCAATCGCCTGACTTAAATGTAAAGCTGAATTCAGTACAGCTTACTCGTAGTTGAGTCAGTGAGACTATTGTCATAAGAATGCCATCTGATCATCTTGTGAGGGAACCATCATGCGCATGCAACGGTTTACCACCGTAATATGGAATAGAAGGCAGTGGCAAGATAAATATGCTAATCTTCCCCACACACCATCAAATAGTTCACAGATGGCTCGAAAACCGATGAAGGTGCCAGGGCAGCCGTTGTGGGCCTCATGATCGGGTGTTCAGACCCATGGGCAAGTTCGCAACTGTCTTCCAGGCGGAAATGCATACCATTGAAGCATGTACTGTATTATGCCTGAAGACCGACTATCGCGACAAAAACTTTGCAATATTCACTAGCAGCCAGGCGCTGTCAAAGAGGACAAAATCATATAAGGTCGTATGTACAATAGTTGCCAAAACTACTACTACATAAAGTCGGCTCTCTTAATAAAATAAACTATTCTGGGGCCCTGGGCATATTGGCATCAATGGCAATGAGCAGTCTGACGAACAGCCTCGGTTACTCCCTTTTGTGGTTCAGAGCCCTTTTATAGAATTCTAACCTGCACAATCAAGAATCTTATCGGTGAATGGGAGCATTGGGAAGCTAATGCTTATTGGGAGGATTGAGACAGGCTAAATTGTCGGGCTCCTCGCGTAACAAATCGACTGACCTGCTAAAGTTGAACTGAAACAAGGTGCCTGGTGTGGTCTTCTAACTGCACATTCATGCCTGAGAGCCCACCTAAGAATCAAACTCGAGCTGTCGTTTGTGCAGAAAGGATGACGAGACGTCGACCCATACTTTAACTTAACGCGATTGCGACGCCTTAGGTTAGGTTAGGTTAGGTTAGGTGGCGGCCTCACTGCCCCGCATAGACCAGTTGGGTCCATAGCGATGCCACAAAGAAAAACAACAGAGATCGTTGGGTGTTGTTATCAGTCGTAATCAGCAAGTCCTTGTTGAGCCCGAAGGTTTTCGTCGCGCTTGCGAATCTCAGAAGATTCATTATGTTAAGGTTTGCAATCGCTTTAAGGTTGCGGGGAAAGTAGTCTCCAAGATATGTATGTCTTGTCCTTGCGAGTGCCGGGCATTCGCACAGGAGGTGCTCCAAAGTTTCTTTGGTATTTGGCAGCTTGCAGTTCCTGCAGCCGCTGTCTGTGATCAGTCCCAGTCTGTGTGCGTGCTCACCTATTAGGCAGTGATCCGTTAATAAGCCCACTAGCATTGGACAATTACCCCTAGCGAGGCCTAAGAGTATATCGGTTTTCTTAGTGTTGTACGAGCTCCAGAGTTCTCTCGTAATTCTGGAGTTGATGGTTCTGTTCCAATTTTGGTTGACCAGTTGCATCATCTTAGAGTCCATTTTTGTTCTTAGTGTTTGTATTGGAATAGGAGTTGCTATTGCCATTGAGGCGTCCAATGCAGCTCCCTGCTTTGCGATTCCATCCGCAATATCGTTGCCAAGGCAACCGCTGTGGCCTGGTATATCCATCGGAGTTCCAGTTCTCTTAAGGTGCCCAGTCTCTGAAGAATTGAGAGACAGTTAAGCACTGTCTCTGATTTGATAGTGTCTGACTGCAGCGCTTTCAGCGCAGCCTGACTGTCTGAGTGAATGTAGATGTTGCCCATCCTGCGTTTTGTTGAGACTAGCTCCGCAGCTTTTTGTATCGCTACCACCTCCGCCTGGAAGATGCTGCACTCGTTCAGCAGTCGGAGCGATAGATTGTGTAGGAGCTCCGGTGAATGAACCGCGGCTCCAACGCCTGTTTCGGTCTTAGAGCCATCCGTATAGAGGTTTAGGGAATTCTTAGGTCTGTTCTCGTCTGCGGAGTAGAAATCCCTTTCTGGTATGGTTACCCGAAATTTTCTCTTGGAGTCAATTACCGGTTTAATGAGGTATGTATTCTCGAGAGGCAGTATTCTCGAGAGGCAGTTTGCGACGCCTTGTCCCGACGCCGTAGAGACTCACTCACGGATCACTGCTTGTGATTGAATTTTGATTGATGGAATTACATGGATTACTGCGCAAGGGTGTGTTAAGTCCATATTCCTTTACGCAACGTCATCGCTGTGGCTGGCGATTGGACTAGTATTCGAAGTAGTGGAAGTGAAATTTTCGTTCACTTCTACGAAACCAAGCTACGAACAACTCTTAAAAATAAGTTTTGTACATAAAGCCGAATCACAGACGTTCAGGCATACCTGCACAAATTAACTCTACAGGTATACCAGAGCGTATGTGTTGTCACGCCTGTGAAAGCGTTCGACCGTAGATGTAAACCTCTCCGGTTTATCAGAACATGTATGGCCGCCCTAAGCCTTGAAGATTTTAGGAGACTTTTGGCTTGCAGGGTGCAGTACATCGAGCAACAAACCGTATCTTCACTGGACGAAATTACACATTACATCAGCGGGTTGGGCGTCTCTACTTTGAGCGCCAATTTAACATGCTGGTTTATGCCGGGTTTTGACGGCTGTCATTAATTATCCATTCACTTCGGCGGATGATTCAGAAGCGGTCGAGGCCCTAAGCTGCGCCAATTTCCAAACTGTTTGAGTTGAGGCGTCAGTCTGATGTCTCAGCTTGCCCGTCAATTATGGATTCGAATCCCGTCCACATCGTGGCCATGAATGTTTGTGTTATCTTCCCCGTGTGGTGTGGGGCGTAACAATAAGCCATAACCTTCACCGACTTGTCACAGGTATGTGACTAAAAAGCCAGGAGGTAAATGCTAGCAACATGTATCGACGGAACTCAGTTTATGCTAACGAAACGTCAACTAAGCCACATAGGAGTAGTTGACGAGCTATGCCCCAATAGGGGTTAGGGCAAATAAACGACAAACAATGTGGGGTGCAATTGGACGTGGCACTCGAGGGTACGCAGTGCGCACGACAGAAATGAGTTCCAAACTTTTTTATCAAATTATTTGGAGAGCTGTTAGAGAAGGCTGAGAGTCCAGATAAAGAAGAGGAATGGATAGAGCTGACACCAGCGAAAAATAGCGCATGAAGCGATGTCGGACCGATGTAGTGACGCATGGTGGTATGACACCCATTGCGAGACCGAGGGCGGAGACATCGCCGACTGCATTACCAACAGTTTATTAGACGATGGACATCTTCCAACAACCTGCCACTTCGTAAACTCTTTAATTGTACCTCTTCCAACGAAGTGCGATGTATTCAAATGGAATTTAAGATTTTCCAGGGAAGCCGTAAGTGCGTTTTCCGAACGAACGAACGGAGAATTATTTTAGTCGGCGGTGGAACCGTTTGACGGTAAAGTTCTCCTGTGTTATCGGGCGAATAGAAGCTTAGTAACGAACTGGGATGAGCTGGTGGAATAGCGGGAAGGATTCCTAGCACAAAATTATGACGAGCGGTTGTGGGAGGAGATTCGACACAGGACTCAGTGCAAATGTGGTTCCATCGGCATTTATGTTCCGATAATGGATTAACTGTTCCATAGGCTGTCTTGCATGACCTCGGATAGGAAAAAACTGGTATTACCGCTCAAAAATTTGCCACCTTTTTACCAAACGCAGTTAAAGTCTGACTATAACTGTTTCCATTAAATTAATAAATTGATTAATTATTATTAAATTGGAAGCCACGAGAGCCTCTTCAGAGTCGTTCGTCCCGTGCGGGTTGCTTGAGGTAGATTTGGCAATTAGCGCAGGGATTTGCGAGCGACCGCCAGTACTGTTTCGTCCCGGGTGACTCACTGGCACTACCATCAGGGAGGAACTGGCATCAGGACATTTCTCAAAAAGCTGTACAGAAAATTGGAGGTGTTGTGGCTGTCAGTTATCGTTGTTGTGGTCGTCAGGGCCCCGTCTTTGCGAGTTCTCAAATTTCTTCTGGGAGAAGCAGCTCCGAGGCTGGTCCCAATGTTAAGTAGGTGGGAAACGGGAGGCCAGCTCACTAGGCGGTAAAGTGAGTATTGGTACAGTAAAAGAAAACGCAAAAGTAAATCAAAAGAAACGACCAACTAGAGCTAGACCATCTTTTAGATGGTTCGTTTTAGGAACTAATCTAAACTAATTTAGGCTAATCTAATCTAAAAAAATAAATCACAAATGAACGAATATTTGAGTGTAGTTTCAAGCAAAGATTAAGGAAAAACACTCATTCAAGAAACTTCAAAATATCTTGTGACTATTTACCCTCGTTTGAATGTTAAACAGGCTTATTCCAATTATTGTCGCTTATGAAACATCTAAACATGATAAACAAAAATTCAATACTTACTTTCTGCCTCCGTATAATCGCCACAATGCTCATTGTTCACACTCAAGCACAATTTCGTCCTTAATTTCGGGCTGGACGGATCGGCCAATGCCAGCGGGAAATCTTCTTCATTATTGCCCAACGAGCGGGCACTGCTACTTCGCCTTGGCGTTTTCATATGTTCAATTACAGTCTCCTTGAACGTTGGTCCATTGCCCGACACTTGCAATGGAATCTTCTCAATTATTTGCCACTTGGCCATTGGCGTTTCGTCGTGAACAACGGATTCCACAATAGCAACCAGCGACAGACATGTCGCCTCCACATTTATACTAATGGTCTTTGAATTAGGATCAAATGTCACGTGAAGTGGCTGTGGAATCTTATTGACTTTAGTCGTTGTCAAAATTTCATTAGAGAATTCCGAACGTCCTTTGGCATTGAGTGCCTTCACTTTGAACGAGTAACTTTGATGCTGATCCAGATAGGGAATTTTGCATGGTATCTCACGATGACAATCGTACTCCTGCGGCTCGGTATTGTGATTCGAGAAAGTTGCACAATCCGGTATCATTTGTTCGTCGCGCGGCATGGTAACTTTACGATAGGTCACAAAGTATTTGGTGGTACTAATGCCACCGTCGAATCCCGGATCCCACAGCAGGCTCACATAATTATAGCCCACGTCGGACACTTGAAGATTATTGGGCTTTTCCGGTGGTCCCTTTTGTTGCAAGCGAATAGTTTCGCGAATCGTACTGAGCGAGTTGGCGACACGACATGTATAGTCGCCGTAGTCATTATGACCGAGATTCGAAATTCGAAGTGTCGATGTATACACGTCGTTATTATCAGTCGTTGTCTTTATGTCGTAATGACCGTCCGAGGACATGGATAACGGTGAGGGGTTATTACCAAATTGCCATTGGAATTCGGGTTTCGGATACGCCTGGACGCGACAAATTACCTCAGCATTTTCGCGAATATCAAAAGCCACTTTATTGTACTGATGCAGAGCTATGGGTTCGTGTTCGATTCTCAAGAACATGCTCGAATTTGCCGTACTCACTTCATTTTCATACAGACATGTATACATTCCTCTATCGCCGGGAATCAGTTCATTTGCATTCGGTCGTGATTTGCCCGTGAACTTGAGCATACTGGTGACGGTAACCATTCCATTGGGATTATCGCTGGGGTTAGTCTTAACCTCGTATAAATTCAGATCTGGATTAATTTCGACGCCATCCTTGAGCCAGCGAATTGACGGTTTCGGCTTGCCTTTCGCTCCGCATGACACCGAGAATTCTTGATCGCCCACGCGACGAGTCATATGTTGCTGGAGTTTTGCAAGAAACTGTGGCGGTTGATGCACTTCCAGGGTAATGGTAGCCATATCGCCGTGACCCAGTTCGTTGGTGGCATGACAATGATATTTGCCCTCACTACCCAGATGAGCTCGCGGAATGACATATTGCGAGCCAGTGGCAAGAACTGTTTGTGAAAAGTTTGCCCCGACCAAATCACGGAACCAGCGATATTGTGGTACTGGCCAACCGGGCGGGTTCGCCGAGCAGGACAATGTCACGCCGTTCCCGACATGCACGATTGGCTTGTTGGGTGTTATAAACGCCTGTCCGGGACGATGTCGTACTAACAGGGCTATTGTAGAATTCCCCACGCGCTCTTCCCGCTTTCGGCCGTATGGCTTCATTACATTCACCGCTCGACAAATGTACGTTCCTCCATGCTCGGCTCGGACGCTAGTCAACGTTAGCATGTCACCGTTGAAACGGAAATCAGGCGACCCCTCCTTGAGCCATTCCACAGTGACGGGTGGCGGGTTCGATGTCACGTTGCAACGAATGTTCACATTGGCTCCTTCCTCGGTTTCTTTGGTCTTGGACTCAAGTACAGGAACGGGCGGATAAAGGACATCCAACTCGATATCCTGTTCACCGGATTTACCCAGCCCATTATCGGCCGTGCACGTATATGTTCCGGCATCGCGTTTCGACACACTCTGAATGGCGTGTGGCGATTGCTGACTAATCATCTGTCCGTTGTGCAGCCATTGCATGTTGAAAGCACGCGGTTTCGAGTCGACGTTACATTCCAATTTCGCTCGGGATCCTAATTCAACACGAAGTGGGTTCTCGGGACCAACCTCGACCCGGGGAAAATCTGAAAAGAAATAAGATAAAAACAAAGGATTATTTAATGAATCGTATTGATGCCGTTGAGTTATATTAAGATACAAAAAAAAACAAGGCGTTGGAGGGATCGAAAGATCGAAAGATATATAATATATAATTCTACCCCCGTGAAGTCCTTGGACAGCAACAGTCGATTCGAAAAAGGCCTAATTAAATTTCCACCATGACACGCACAGACGCTTTACTTTGTTGACCCGCATCCTTCCTGGTTCAGTGAACACTTCCTGTCACTTTCTGCACACAATTTTTCTACCAGTTGTTTGACGGATTTTTTGATTTTTATCCTGTCGCCGGGTCTGCCCAGTCAGACCGTGTCCCTGATCGGCCATTATCATCAACATCACTACCACCACCTTCATCAGCGTCGTGTCTCAAATAGGAAATTTTTAATGTGCGATTTACGTCTACGTGCCATTTTATTCATCCCGTGGCCATTTTCGAAAGATTCACAAATGGATTTTGGTCGGAAGCATTGTAGAGGATAGACGACGACAATTCCTGCAGAAAACCCATCAGCAACGTTCTCACTGTTGGTCCCATGGAGGCGAAAAGGTCATGAACGATTTTCAATTTAATTGAAGTTTTAACTAAACTGTTCAATACGAGTATATAGTATACCGGGTATGTAAGGCTGAAAAAAAGGAGCAAAGAGTGGACGGATATTGTTATTGGACGAAGAAGTGGATTGGGGGATCCGCAACGGAGAGATGAAAGTCCTTACGGAAATGGCAGTTTAGCCACCATGAAAAATGGCTGCATTCAATGTAAACTATGCTAGAGTATATACATACATAGACAATTTATCGCCTTTATGATGATAGCATGAAAAGTGCGATTGGATTTTCAAATTGATAGTGCGGTGGTGACAGAAAAATTTTTCTATTTTATAAGAGTCTACGGAATGAATGTTCGTATGTGTAGAATCGAGAATCTCCGATCAAATAATCAAGAGAGCAGGCCTAGAGGTGTCACTGAATCTGATGGCAAAACAAGACCCCATGGCGCTTAACTGTAGCGCTTCGCATACAAATTAGGCAAGTCCTGACCCCCGCCGATCCTACTAATAAGACTGGTAGATTTAATTATTATTGTACCCAAGAACTGCCGTTACGAAAAGGATGAGAATTACGTCAATGCTAAAATTGGTTCATTTATAAATGAAATCCAAAATTTGATGATACTATCCATGAGTGAATCAAATGAATGACAGCAACTCGACCCACTCGGTGAGCCTCCTATTCGTGACGGTATACTGCTTTTGTCATCTATTCATAGACTACTCAGAAAAAAAGTCAAAATATTCACCGAATATGAGAGAAATATTAACCAAATTAATGTCGAAACCCGCCCCCCTAAGTAGGTCCGCCGGTAATAATTCACCGCCTCAACTAAACAAAATTGGCTAAACAAAACCATCAAACGATCATATAAATATTGTCGCACACAGTAATCCAATTAATTACCCTAGAATACAGACAAATTGTTTAAGGGAAAATTTATGCTTGCATGTTGCTCGCTCTACCAACCACCCACCACCATAAAGTTCGCCGACATTTCGTAGTCTTCAACCCTCAATAGGGCTAGAGAAGTTGGCGCTGGAGGTGGAGGGATGCGAGGCCACAAAATAGTCCACGAAAAGAATGAAAGAAATATACATAGACGGTGATGTGAGTTTTTTTGTGTGTTTTATTAGCAACAATTAAAGCTCGCTAACTACCCTTGGCACGATTCAGGTAAAATTTATTTGCTATCTTTAAATGCCAATAAAATTCCCTAGCGTGCAGGCAACAATACATGACGTGGGTCGATGAACGCAGGAGAAGGGAACATTTGCACAAAGTTTGATGGTGAATTTGTTGTTGATTACATTCTTTTTTCAGTAGGAAATTTGATTTCAACATTTTTTATTTATTTAAGGTTATTGCGTAAGAAATTTCTTTAAGCAACTTCGGGCAATTTCGGGACTCTCTGCATTCAGATTTCATCGATAAGTTTAAAGAGAGCTCTACTCGTAATAAATTGTTAAATTGTAGTGGAAATGCTATACATTTATCGAAAAAGAAAATTAGGAATTGAAAAAGGATATACAACAATCTAGCCGAAGGCAAGATAGCCTTTACATGATGTAGTGGCCCCATTACGGTGGTTTTGACATACATATATACAGCGTACAGTAGAATGAAGAATTTATGCAAAATTTCAGCTGGATAGCTTTTAAACTGACATTCGTATGGATTTCGGATTGGACAAATGCCGAATCCGTGCAACTCCGAACCGCAACCAGGCTTCACCTTGGACGACAAACACATAAGTGCAAATGTAAGTACTACAAATGGCGCAAGCTCGCATTTTTGACTTGAGAGAGGGACTGCTGGTAGAGTTTATGAACAGGTTGACACTGGTATCAAAACGAACTAGTCGGGAAGAAACAAAATAAGCCCGATAAATCTCTCTGTCCTTCCTTCACTAGCCTATTCATTCGGGATACTGCCTCGAACTGCAGCGGTGTTTCACTTCACTTAACTTGAAGGATCTATCATTCTTTTGAGTTTGGTGAAGTCGGACCAAGTGCGGATCGGTGAATAGAAGGCAAAGCCAAGTAATGATAAACATGTGTGTTGCTTCTGTCAGCCATTTGTCGATCTCCATCTGTTGAACAGGAAGCTTTATGTGGAGTATCTCTATGCCGAAACAGAAGGGTATATCGCTATTCAGGACGAGGAGGTCCTCACCCATGAATATCTCAAACATATATGCAAGCAACGGGAGGTGACCGATGCAGAATGTGTGGTTCGGTGCTGGAAACACTAGACAATTTCATCTCTGGCTGTTCTGCAATGGCACCGACGGAGTACATGGGTAGACATACTGGGGTATGCAAGGTAATCCATCAACATCTTGCATACAAGCACGAGTTAATCAGTGAAACACTAACGGTCTACCAGTACACTCCACAAACAGTGCTTGACAGCACTCGCTTCACGATGTACTGGAATCGCTAGATTATCACTGAGTACATCGGGTTTGTTGTGGGCGACTGAGTGGCCCACAACAAACCCGATGTACTCCTAGTCACAAGACGAGTCGCTCGGCATAGATAATCGATGTTGCTATCCCCCATAATAGCAACATCGAGAAAAAGCATGCGGAGAAGAGGGCAAACTATAGTGCACTGGCTCAAGAAATCAAACAACTTTGGCATCTTGACCATGTGCAGATCTCTCTCTCTCCCTCTCTCTCTATCTCAATTGCCCTAATCCCTTGTGGGGCATAGCGCGTCAACTGTTCCACGTGGCCCAGTTGACGTTTCGACGGTATAAACTGGTTTCGGAGAACGCAGTTGCCAGCATGCACCTCCCGCACATCCATGGCCATGAACATCGTCGTGGACGGGATTCGAACCCGAAACGTGCAGATAGTGCCTGTAATATTGTCGGCGACCGGTATAGTACCTAAAGCCTTCTTACTTCTCTGGACAAACTGAACTTGCCGCACAGCCTCATCGACACATGCAGAAGTATGTTATTCTGCATACTTGTGTAATGGTGCGGAAGATGCTCGGCGATCTCCATTCATAATTGTCTGCATGTCGGCGGAACTTCAAGTAAATACGTCCGAGTCCAGCAAATTGGTGCTTGCATTCAGAGATACGGTGTTTGACGGACTTAATGCCCTCCAGGCTAAGTTTGTTTAGGTCACATCTCATCCAGTGGTATCCTGTGATGTAACCAACGGTTAACCTCAGGTCCACTCTGCCCAGGCGGCTAGCTTCTTTGCGACTGTGGAGTCAATAAGATCTTTGGATTGCCGATGGTTTTAAGGGATGTTAGAAAGTTTAATTGTAGCAGGATTGGAAGTAGTTTATCGTTGCAGTGATGACTTGTCAGACATCTAAGCATAAATCTTCGTAACCAAATTAATCAACTGACGCGTGATGGCAGGCCAGAGCAATGATGGAAGTTATAGAGAGTCTCCGACCAACTCAGGCTCTGAAGTAAGGTAACATGCGTCTGCTCAATAAAAAACGAACACAACGATCAGAAATATAAATGAAAAACCAACTATGCCGGACAAAGTGTGACAGCAAAAAGTTGAAGGCAAACAAAACTACAACAACAACAAAACTACCAATGGCGATGACGTTCATTACCTCTAAAACTACCGCGATTACGTGAGGAGCCACGATGTTGCGCATCAAGTATATTTCCACGTTTCCCGGCCACACACAATGTCCAACACATTACCACATTAATGGAACCGAAACAAACTATCAGATTTAAAGGTAGTTAACGAACAGAATTAGTGACAGAAGATGAATTGCAGGAGCAACAATGATGAAAGCTCCAAAAGAACTTAGGGGTGAAATGCCGAAGAAAAGGTATGGCCATCCATTGAGGACACTCCTTTTCCATCGCGCGTTACTAAGTTGGTCTAAAGCCGAACATACACCATCCGGAATTCCGGAAAAACTGATCAGGCCCGGCCTTGAGGAATTCCGGATGGTACATGGTCGTTTCGATTGGCCTCTCAGGTGGCCGGGAGGAAAATCGTTCCCGCCAGGCCTCCAACACACACGTTCCGGAATTTTTCTCCGGAAAAACTGATCAGGCCTGGCCTTGAGGAATTCCGGATCGTCAATGGCATGTGCAGGCTGCCTTGAGCCGGATGGATAATTGGAAATCGATCTTATCGCCATAGAATGAAAATATCTATCAATTGCATTGAATTGTATCGCATTTTACTTTCCATAACCAAGCTTCAGATACATTCGTCTATCGAAAAAAACTGCAGTGAAAATTCATTCTAGTCACACGGCCCGACAGTTCGCCTTGAGGCGGCTGGACAGGCCGCCTGACGGGCCGCCGGACAGGCCGCCGGATGGATAATTGCAAATCGATCTTATCGCCATCGAATGAAAGTATCTATCTATTGCATTGAATTGTATCGCATTTTACTTTCCATAACCAAGCTTCAGATACATTCGTCCAAAGGCAAGTTTCAGATTGGTACGATGAGATAAACTCCTCAAAAAATTGCCGCGACATGGTGCCTAAACAATGAGATTTGAATGAAACGGAACTGTGAACATCACTACAATATCTGAACAAAAGCTATGCATATACACATATCCACTTCGCTCAGTCCCGGAAACAATCGTTCTTTAGCCGATTTTATTTCCGCCAGGCCGCCTGTTCGGCCACCTGACAAGAATGCATTTTTCCAGGAGTTTATTTCAATAGACGAATAAGATCGATTTGCAATTATCCATCCGGCGGCCTGTCAGGGGGCCTGTCCGGCCGCCTCAAGGCGAACTGTCCGGCCGCGTGACTAGAATGAATTTTCACTGCAGTTTTTTTCAATAGACGAATGTATCTGAAGCTTGGTTATGGAAAGTAAAATGCGATACAATTCAATGCAATTGATAGATACTTTGATTCTATGGCAATAAGATCGATTTGCAATTATCCATCCGGCCGCCTCAAAGGCCTGCCCGGCGGCCTCAAGGCGGCCTGAAGCAGCCATACACGATCCGGAATTCCTCAAGGCCGGGCCTGATCAGTTTTTCCGGAAGGAATTTCGGATGGTGTATGGTGTATTATATATTCAGGCAAACCGGAAGGCCGGGCCTCATCAGTTTTTCCGGACAGGAATTCCGGATGGTGTATGTTGGGCTTTAAAGTCCGGCTGACACGTTTAAAGCACACTCTGACGAAGCACACGGACAACTTACTCTGACATTGTTTTGAACATGTCAACCCCTTTTCAAAGTGGTTTGAAGTCTTGTCATATCAAATCAAAGTTGGACGGTGCTAAAGTTTTCATCAAAAATTTGATGAGAGCGAAGTGTCATCACTGAGAGAATCGGAAACGTTAGCAGAAAAAAAAAAAACAATAAGATGTTGGTGGTTTTCATTCAATCAGTGGTGAGTGGTGGTCTTTACAATGAATAGTGAACTCCCTGGAAATGCAACAGATATGAACGTGTCTAGTGCTTACTAAAAATTCACGTTGATGAATCTTCTTGTCAAGTAAAACTTTGACAGAGAGTATTTTGGACGGTCTTAAAATGACTGAACAGGTCAAGGAATAAGTCTACGTTCATGCAAGGTATGTAAGCCCACCCAAAGTTTCCAACGACAGTTTTTATCCACTAATTGAAGGACAATTCACCTCCGATCAGGCATTTCAGAGGCTATACATGGGACCGTAACGTGGGAGCGATGTTCTTTGGACCATTTAACCAAGTTCACTTTTGTGCAGCAAAAAATGCTGAGATTTCCAAAATGAGCACAAAATTCGGATATTTCAAATCTATGGGGTCAGGAAACTTTATACTATACTCAATTGCCTTAACCCCTTGTGGGGCATAGCGCGTCAATTGTTCCATGTGGCCCAGTTGACGTTTCGTTGGCATAAACTGGTTTCGGAGAATGCAGTTGCCAGCATGAACCTCCTGCACATCCATGGCCACGAACATCGTCGTGGACGGGATTCGAACCCAAAACGCCGGTAGTCAAACATGAGACTGATGCCTCAACACACTGCGCTACCAGTCGCCCGGTCCGGAAACTTTGGTGACTGATAATGGCTGCAGTTCGAGTTTCACTCAGGCTCACACGGACCTACATACTAAACTTTATTCGCAACAAGCTAATGTTTCTCAGCGTATCAATCGATCCAGTGTAGCAGTATACCCAAAGTGAGATTGAGACGTGAGACAGTTCGCCATGAATTGAATCGGTCATTTTGAAATGGGATCATTTCCCAATTTTTACGAAAATCACCTTTTAACGGATTCAGCCCCTTAATATCACGACTTATACTTTTCATATGAAAACATTTTTTTTTCTGTACCGTTTAACTATTTTAATAAGGCCTGCTCCAAGTGTTCACTTCGAAAAGAAGACATTTCTCCCTAGAGACTCGTTTTCAAAGTGACCCCGGAAAATGCACACATATTGCCGACCTCCTACCAGCCAACAACTGCTGCTGAAGGAGAACCTGAAGAGCTTTAACTTGGGCTTTGTATTGTAATTTTATATTTAAATTTCATTTAACTAACAGGTAACTAAAAAAAAATTTTTAACATGTTTCATTTAAAACTTTTGATAAAAAAGATGTACATTTCCTATGGAAAACTCAGTTCATTTTGAAAACGGGTCATCTCCTTAAAAGCAAAAAAAAACTCAGGAGCATCCCCGCGATTTAAGAAACACCATGCTCGTATTTTTGCATCGGCATTGATCCATTCTAATTAAGAAAAATACTATGCAGCCTTAATTATCATCAGTTGATGGGACCGAAATAGTTTTTTGGTTCTGTGGTAAAATTTTGAAAACTGGAGATGACACCTTTTTAAAATGACCGATTCAATTATACCTTTATAGTATATGAACACCAGAAACCTAAATCTATTTTATATATTTACATTTGCAAATCCCGAAATCCATGCAAACCATCCATTTTTTTCTCCTTCCACTACCAAGATTTAGTTGGCAGTTGTGCTGTCGTTCACTTACATGGGAACAGGTAGACTATAGTGTAGTTGTCTCCATGTACATGCACGTTTGCGTCCCTGAATTTCATAAGAAACAACTGTCGTATGATACCTCCTTTTTTTCCTTTTTCTTTTCCATGGATCTTTTACTAGAAAATATTGCATACATTGTGGCAAAATGTGGCGTAACATAAATTCAGAAGAAAATACGAGATTTCGGACGAGACTTGTTTTAAATCTTGTTCCAAATCTAGATTAGGAAATCTTAATAAATGAATGGCAAATTTAGGAGATTTGGAAGAAGATTTGCTTAAATCTCCAGATTTATCCAAATCTCCTGTAGTGTGCATCAGCTCTTAGATCCGCACACCATGCAAACATGATAAGATTACGTTGCCGAACATGCTCCTTTCTGTACGGTGTAAACATCATGACAAAGTTAACACATTCTTTCAGTGAATGGTATAACATAGGATCCGTGACAATGGACGCAGAGTTCATCGGTCAAATTCTTCAAAAACAAGTACAATTCCCGAAAGTAAAGAGAACGAAAAAAGAGATCAATACATTTTCATTTCAAGGTTATTTTGACCTAACGATATTCTAAGGATTTTGGGTCACAAAAAAATTACTTTAAGACAATATACCCCATAAAACCTGCAGGGAAAACACAAGCTTTTTAGACTATTATGCCTCATGCCTGAGACCCTAGAACCGAGATTCTCTGTAGGAATTATACTGACTACGCCGAATCGCGTCCCAACCTAACGATATTCAAGGGATTTCGTCACTAAAAAATCGCTTTAAAACTATATGCCTTATAACCTGCAGGGGAAACACGAGCATTTTAGGCTCTTATGCCCTATGGCTGCGACCCTAGAACCGAGATTCTCCGTATGAATTTTACTGGCTACGGCGAATCGTGTATCTTATGGCGCCCAACGTGGGACCTAAATCAACGAGAAATTGAGTTGACAGAACTTTATTGGCCAGTCGATCGCGTCCCAACCTAATGATATTAAAGGGATTTCGTCACTAAAAAATCGCTTTAAAACTATTGTATATGCCTTATAACCTGCAGGGGAAACACGAGCATTTTAGGCTCTTATGCCCTATGGTTGCGACCCTAGAACCGAGATTCTCCGTATGAATTTTACTGGCTACGGCGAATCGTGTATCTTATGGCGCCCAACGTGGGACCTAAATCAACGACCCTGAAAAATTGAGTTGACAGAACTTTATTGGCCAGTCGTTACGCAGATGCAATCCATTTTCATTATAATGTCATTTCAGCCTAATGGCATTCAAGGAATTTCTGGTCTAAAAAAAAATCATTTTAAGACTATATGCGACTTAAAACCTGCAGGGGAAACACGAGCTTTTAGGCTCTTATGCCTGAGACCTTTAGAACCGTGATTCTCCGTAGGACTTATACTGGCTACGCCGAATCGCGTATCTTATGGCGCCCAACCTAACGATATTCAAGGGATCTCGGGTCCCAAAAAAATTACCTTAAGACTATATGCCTCTAAAACCCGTAGGTGTATGCCTCATGGCTGAGACCCAAGAACCGAGATTTGCCGTAGGAATTTTACTGTGTGTTTTCGGAAACGGGGTTATGCAACAAATCCTCTGAACATAAGGACACATATACGAAAAAAGGACTTAACAGAAAACAAGGACATAAAAAATATAAAGAGGAATACAGAGGACGTGCATGACATCAGGTACTCAAAGTCATTTCAAAGGCACATTTTCTCTTGAATTCGCACCCAAGAATTTGCTTTTTTGGGGGACAAAATTTGTCGATCTACATTTATTTTATATAAAATTTCCCTCTAAACCCCTTCCCCCGCGCGAGCTCCAGCCCACCGGCGGGGATTTTTAGTATGATATATTCCTCGTAGCAACCAACAATCGTGCCAAGTTTAAAAACTTCTTCAATTTTTGCACTCGATTTTGCTTCGTTTCCTAGGGTAACATTGAAATAAAGTAAACATAATAATATCATACAATAAGTAATTTCCGTCAGTGTTTTGACACAACAATGTTAACAATGCTACCTTTCATTGTCATTAAAAGATTGTTTTCTTCATCTATTAGTCCCCCATACCTTTTGAAAAACTACCCACGACATTTTTATTGAACAAATAATATTGAGGGACATACTCTCCTTTCAAAAATATCCAAGTCATTCCATTTTCGTCTCGGAACTTATCTGATTTTCCCGATCGTTTGACGGAAAAATGGTTGGGTCTTCCCTACGCTCGAGACCCCAATATGCACTATTATTCTATGCTATGCAATTACTACCGCCCTCAATCTAACCGTCAACAACATATCCTCCCGCTTCTTTTGCTGCTTCGCGTCGTGGTGCACATGATTGCCAAGCAAGCCCACTGCACAGGTAAGTATATATTTTGAAAGACAACAAACCAAAAGATAGAAGAAGAACAACAAAACTACACACAATTAAAAGGAAAACGACTTAAAAACCGGTACACATTATCTGATCACTGGATTCAAATAAGGCAATAACCATGCACCTTGTATCTTGGAACAGTGCTAGAAGATAAGAAGGAAAGAAGCGACGAGTCATTCCATCCAGAGGGAAAATAAGATGAAAAAAGAAGAGAAAAAAATAAATAAATATATAATACAACAATCTAAATACAACAAGAAGGCGAAAAGACGACGTTTTTAGTTTACATGATGGCCGCGGTTCATTGCACTCTGTACGCAAACCCAGAGCCAAGAAGAAGTATCGCGTATCTTTTTTATTTCCCTCGTTCACAGTGTTGTTGGATATCTTGTAGCTATGAGAAGTCATCATCATCATCTTTGTTGTTGTAGTCGTGGTCTACGTATGTATATCGTATAGTCTTGAAGGGGGCAGGTGAGAGAGTCTCACCTGGTGGGAATACTCATAGATATCAACAGATATGCTAAAGCGATTGAAGACATCGTAGAACAAATGATCTGAGATCCAGACGAACTGAACGGCATGGTTGGGTTCCTACGGGTATCTAGGCAATTCTCCCCTCACCTGCATGTGCCATTTCGAATACTACGATTGTAAAAGCGTCATACAACGTTAGATTGCTTTGGAGTTGGAAGATGTGTGTATACAACAACAAAAGGTCACCAAACAAGAAATGTGACTTTTGTAAATCCAAAGCCACAATCAAGAAACCGACGCCATGGACCAATGGCACATATGATGAGAGAAGCGCGGACCTTTCACGAAACGCGACAAAGATATCGTTTTTTTGTTGGGAAAGATGCAACTGTTTTGCGGTCATTGCCATGGAAGGCCAATCTGAACTGGTGGCAGAGATAGCAGGGAAAATGGAGGTAACATCTGATCGAGCCATCGGGCAATGTCCTAAAATACATTGTTGTCCTGGCTTCATGGATTTTATATACGAAAAAATCCGCTACGAAGGCTTTCTGTAGGTTTTTTATTAGCTCTTTGTTTATTTATATATAGTCCGGATGGCGCAACGGTTAGCACGTTCGCCTTCAACGCACTGGGCCCCGGTTCGATTCCGGGGATTTACGTGTCGGACTATGAGCCCACTCAGCTGTTAAATGAGTACCCATTATGGGGTAAATAACTCGGTTGAGCGTATTGCTGATCACATACCTCTGCACAAAAACCGTCACGATCTAGAAAAATGAGATGATGCTAACTCATCTCGAGGCCGTGGTTCAAATTGGACTGTTGCGCCAGTTATTTATTTTTTTATTTATTTATATATTAAGTATACTAAAAACATACATTATGTAAGAAGTTGAATTGATTAATAACTTTAATCAATTGCAGGTTGAAAAAATTGTGTCAATTGTGTCGGTGTAGTCCGTGTCGTGTTATCAATCACTGATCTTTCTCTTAGTTTTTGCGTCCAGATGTCACAGTATTGAACTCTTTTTTTTAGCCCAATGCAGTAGGTAGGTATAGAGGCTGTTGTGATTAACCACAGCACACAAATACCACTTCTGGGTCCATTATGTTGCAATACCAAATTCGTTACACCTTATCCTGTACCCGATGTATCGAACCAGTTAGCCCTGGCAACAAAGCAATTGAGCTGAATCGCACTTACATCCACAAGCCCTCTAGTGCTCCCCCTGTTGTGGAAAAGAGAGAGTCCTAGAATTACTCTAATTAGAAAAAGCTGGACAGGTGCAGAGAAGGCGAAGAACACTCTCCTCCTCATCCCAATTCTGGCAACGTATAGGATAGTCGTGATGAGGAAGACGAATCTTCCTCGCGAGCTCACCGATTGAATAGTGTCCTGTAATGCCCCCTCTCTGGCTCCTGTTAGCCCCTTGTGGAGCATAGGGCATTAACTACGTCTACTTTCCACCTCCTTCTGTTCGCCATAGCTTTCAGCTCACTCCACGACTTGCCTATTGAGGCACCCTCTCTCTTAACAGATCTTCTCCCGGTGTTACTAGGTCGTCCAACACGGCGACTTGCGTTGGTTCCCTGCGGGTTCCAATCGAGGGCCTGTTAAGCAATGTTGTTCGGCCCTTTTCGGAGAGTGGGAGCTATCCATTGCCACTTTCGAATTTTAATGGAAGTGTTTATCCTGCCCTGACCAGTAATCGTAAGAAGGTCGCCGTTAGAAATGACCTCCGGTTACCGTATGGGTAGTATGCGCCGTAGACACTGGTTCACAAAAGTTTGAAATCTAGTTGTTATGTTATTAGTCACCTTCCAAGTTGAACAGCCATATAGAGGCACTGATTTTACGTTGGATTCGAAGATCCGGAGTATGGTGCGTCTGGAAATGTTGTTGTTTTGCAAGAAAGGAGTTAAACTGAAAAAGCTGCTCGAGCCTTGTTGATGTGAGACTGTACATCAGCATCCGCTCCACCATCTGCTGTAACCTCTCTTCCGAGGTAGCAGAAATTGTCAACATTTTCGACTGCTTGCCCCGAAACACAAATTTCGCTTTACCTTCCTGGATCCAATAATAGTCCGGATGGCGCAACGGTTAGCACGTTCGCCTTCAACGCACTGGGCCCCGGTTCGATTCCGGGGATTTACGTGTCGGACTATGAGCCCACTCAGCTGTTAAATGAGTACCCATTATGGGGTAAATAACTCGGTTGAGCGTGTTGCTGATCACATACCTCTGCAGAAAAAACCGTCACGATCTAGAAAATGAGATGATGCTAACTCATCTCGAGGCCATGGTTCAAATTGGACTGTTGCGCCAGTTATTTATTTTTTATTTTCCTGGATCCAAGCTCAAGTACTTAGTCTTGAGCGTTGAGTTTAAGCCCCGCATTACGGCTTTCGCAATGCAGAGCATCAGACATTTGAGCTCCTTGGTCCGATTTATTTGATAGGAGACAAATATCGTCAGCATAGTCTAGGTATTGAAGGTATTTGAACAACTTCCATCTTATACCTTTGCTCTGGTGTTCTTGAAGCGCGCTGCTTAGTACATCATTAATGGCAATTAAAAACAGTATAGGTGACAAAATGCAGCCTTGTCTCACTCCACTATGCACCTCGAAAGGATCTGATAGCTTACCCTTGTGTAAGATGTGGAATTGGGCTCCCTGGTAGGACTCCTTGATGATGAAAATTATTTTATCAGGTAAGCCTCTCCTACGTAAAGCCCTCCAGATGTACACATTCCCGGTCAACGCTGTGAAACGCGTTCTAAAAAACTGTGAACATGATATGTAATGGGGATCTCCACTCTGCGGATTGTTCATTGTTCAATAATAATTCGGAGGGTATTAAGAAGCCCTCACGAAAGCCAGCTCGTTCATCATTCAATCTGCGTTCAACTGTTTGTTTGATCGGGTTCAAGATTATTTTTGCCAGCTCTTGCCCGTTGTTGGTGAACGGGTCGTTTCATTGCGTAGAACCGGCTGCCGCGGGTGCGAGAATCGTACTGCTCTAAATGTACGGTTAGAGCCACCGCATAGTAACTACTTCTTTAAGGGGAACTATTTTTATTTCGAGCAAAAAAATCGGATAAAATTGGTCCAGCACTGGACTGGATTGCTGGACTGGATTACTGGACTGGAATAATGTGAACCGGGCATAAAAGCTACCGTTTTTTCCAAATAATTACTTATACCTTTCCAATATCATTGAGAAGCTACTATTTCAAATATGAAACAAGAAAACACTATATCCGGAGTACTTATTACAAACAGAAAATCCTGTTAAAGTATTCCTTGCCTCTAACAATAATCAGCTTCATTATGAAACGATGAGAACACGCAAACGATCCGCTCACATGCCCCGTGTAATAAACCATTCTCAATTACATTAGGTTCGTTGTAACCGTGAGCGAATTAAACCGTCTAATCATTATATAATTATGTGCCTGTTAACCTCTTCGCTGTCGCAACCGATGTCGTCGCTGCGGCATGGCATGGCAACCTGCAACATTCGCCCCCTAATTACATATTCCACAAAATTATAATTTATGGACCCGGGGTTCGCTCCCGACAAATCAGATTATTTCATCTAGAAAACGATGGCAATCTGCATTGGTAACATCCTGCTTAACAGAGCAACTCTTTTTTAATAGTCGACTAGATAGGTTTTATGAATTTTAGCCGTTTTTTTTTTTCCAGAATCACATGCTGGACTGTTTTGACGTAGAACGAACCCGAGGCCAACCGACGACAATCCTTCTTCCTATTGTGAAGTTATTACGTAAGCTTATATGTACACCCTGACTGCATACATTATTTGTACATCCAAATTATGCTTATTTATTCATCAATCCATCTTTTTTCGAGTATGATCATATACTTTATGAACACAAAAACAGAAACCATAGTACGTAATGTATTACATTCTTAATTGACGTGTCCTTGTTTTAGCTCGGCCCTACTCTTTCTTGTCACAATACAGGTACATACAGTACCGAAAAAAGGGAAGTACATAGTATGTACATACAATACAATTATTATTGTGACCGATATACGAGAAGGGTAATTTTTGTTGTAGGAAAATCCGTCACAGGGAATTGATGTTTGCGTGATTTTTTATCGTGTGTCGTCAGGTACAATGAAAGAATGAAACCTTCATTATTTTCGCAGGATTACTTTCAAGCTCCATGGAGGCGGGGGTGGGAGGTGGTATTCACGACTCCCTCTTATGGTTCTCTTGCCCGCGTGGAAAAGAAGTTGTTTTGAGGTTAACACTTCGATCGGGATTCTTTTTATAACACAAGCATAAAATATTTTAGATTTTCACACGGTACTCCGTTCCGGGGCTCATGGCTATGGGCGGAATTACGCGGCAGGTTATTTGAAAAGGAGAAATGTTGGCGGCGAAATAGCAGAGTATTCGTATATGTTTGTGCTTGTTAACCTACTCGAAAGTCTCGATAAGTCTTTGCCTCCATTTCGATCGGTTGCCACGATTTTTAATTCTGAACAAATTTATTTGTGGCGAAATTCTCAGCGAAGTTGATTATACTATATTAAAAGCTCAAAATGGACAAAAAAATTGATTTAATTAGTCTCCAACAAGTTAGATATACATACTATCATTCAAATAAGTCTCTTTCTATGATACTCGTACTTCGAATACGATGTTGAGAATATTAACTTCCCTGGCGGCAAATTTATGTCCGTTTTTGTTGGGGCTTATAAAATACGTTTTATACCCATCCAATCGACTACTATATACATGTATCAATGCACCACTATGGCACTTTTGAAAATTTCAACGACTTTTACACTACTATTTCGAATGCTAATTTATTCATTAAAAGTTAGAATTTAAAGTTTTTATATTGATTTCGATGTCGTTGGATGGCAATAGATTACATTCTTTCGACATCGAACATATACTTAGCCTTCAACATTTGAATTTAGATAAAAAGACAGATTCAGTGAAAATCACAGGTGTGTCTTTGACTTTTGTATGTTGCAACGTATAGGGTCATCAAGACGGTGTTTTGCTCGTATTTAAGGCATATAAAAAAACCCGTGGTCAGCATTGCTGAAAACGAAACGTTCATCTCTCTTCCATTGAAGTTAATTTTAAACAAGACTTTGAATAATCTGCTCAGGAACTTATGAGCGTCAGTGCAGGGTTGCGTGAGGGCTTTGTGGATCGAATTGACCCGAAGCGAAACATAAATGCATGATTTCGAACTTTTTGCTTCGGAAAACAGGTCATAAAGTCTGCAACATTTCTCGCAGTTGATCGATAAACGCATGTGACTCAGTGTGTTTATCCTCCGGCACTAGAAATTCTCCAGGGAGCGTAAGCGTCATAATCCGTATAGAATCTCTGCGCTGGATCCTTCGATGTCATCCTTGTAGCTGTTGCGTAGCCCTGGTAAGGCTGTTGTCAGTACATATACCCATGCTAGGTTATGCTTAGAGTGACCAACCGTACAGAAATTATTTTATATCTCTTTTCTTTTTTTTTGCTGCAAGCAATTGGCTCAGAAGCAAAATATGGTTTAAGAACGAAGACACCTAATACAACAAGTTATTAATAAGAAGTGCTTTTTTCAAATAGGTTAACACGATTTTCGGAAATTAGAGTCATTCTCGGGTCTCCGACCCGAATAAAATAGGGGATGAGTTTTGCAGCTACTTGCTGAATACAAACCTCCTTATCTGTAATGTTGGCTGCGAACCTACCCTTATTACCTAGAGTAGGCGGGAAGTTCTAGGAATCACACTTGTTTCTGAGGACATTCAACACTTGATTCAAGATTGGAAGGTGTCTCATAAGCACCCATTTTCTGTTCATCGCAATTTTCAGTTTGGCCTGGATGAGCGAGCTGAACCAAACCCAGTAATCGTGAATCGCAAAACAACTGACTGAGGCAAGTACAAGGGGTATCTTGTGAATATGCTACCCGCTCTACCAAGTCCGCCATGTACTACACAAGAATTGGACCCTGACGGCGACACTGAGGATATCTGCTGTTAAATCATGCCCTGCTAGTAAGCAAAGAAGTAGGGATAGACTGACGTGGTGCAGCGCTTAGCTCAGTGAGCTTAGGGCCACATGCAGAAGAAGCTTCAAAAGCGCAAAATACTCCGCGTTCGGTTGCCGAGCGATAAGCGTGCGACTGAGCGCATAAGCGACTAAAAAAAATAGAATGCATTGTTTCATATGTAACTGTTCAGAATGGCTAGCGCGTGAGCGCCCGATATTCCTATGCGCGTAAGCGACGCGCTCAGCAATCAAAATTATTTGATTTTCTGGCGATTTTCTAAGCGCATAAACATTATCGTCAGTGACGCGAATTTTGTACAGATACATATGTCGAGTAAAATTAATAAGAAAAAACGGTTACGTAAAATTAATTAAAAAAAAAACAGTTACGTTTCAAATATGCACTACTTTCGACCCCCGGAAGTTAGCACCCCAAGTTTGGAAAAGTCGAAATTTTTTAAGAGTTCCCTGCTTATTAGCAATAGTTCTACAGTTTCGAGGGGGTGCGGCGATAGTTCTAGGGTTTTAATGGCTTGGACACCAGCACCCCAGAGTTCTGAGCTTATTTTTAAGGTCCTTTAAAGAGTGCTCTAGGAATTTATGAACATTTTGAAAATTCCGACGAGTTCGATAGTGCCAAACGGGTACATGTTATTTTTGAAGATTTTCATCCCTATGAAGTCACTGAAGAGGTTAGTGGGGGTGTGTAGGTTACCATAACCTGAGAATTCTAGACCTGCAGGAGGTTTTTTCATTTGGAAAATATATTGAAACTTGATTTGATGAATGGGAACTAACCTGAATTGGTTAAAGTACATACCTTCAGGTTGCAGCCCTAAATTTTTTTTTTTTTTATAAAATTTTTATTTTTGCAGAATTTGTTCTAAAATTAGTCAGGAACTCTAGAACTCTTATGCATCGATTTCAAGCTTTGGAACTATTTTTGGACGATAAAAATCTTTCCGTGAAGTTGGCACCCCAAAATTTAATTATTAAAAAAGCCATTAAAACCCCAGAACTATCGCCGCACCCTCTCGAAACTCTAGAACTTTTGCTAATAAGCAGGGAACTCTTAAAAAAGTTCAACTTTTCCAAACTTGGGGTGCTAACTTCCGGGGGGTCCATGATTGAACTGCAAGTGCAGAATTACTCACTCGTTGCACGCTTTTCAGTGTGAACACAAATCGCTGAATCCCGCGCGAGCGATTGAGCGCGTAAGCACACGCTTATCGCTTGGCAATTTGAACGCAGCCTAAGGAGAACTCAGACTAGGCAATCTTGGTTTATATAAGAAAGAGTTGAGAAGGGCCAAACGCAGCTCGTGGAGGCATTTTTGCGCTAGAATTGATAGTTGCAGTGATGCGTCCAGACTTAGGAAGATCTTATCTACGAATCCAACCATGCCTAGTTATCTGCCGAAGGGCGATAGAACATGGACATCATCGACCCAAGAGCCGATCGAAGTCTTGCTTGACTCACATTTTCCTGGCAACTCTTCTGTTAAATCTCTCGGAATAACTAACACAGCCAATATGGCACCATGTGATTTCGAGTAAATTCTCTCGAAAGAAAAGATTGTAAGGGCTATAAACAGTTTTGACTCTTTCAAATCTGCTGGCCCTGATGGTATCATTCCGCCGGACCTACGACACATGTTGGACGTAGTATACCCATGGACTGAATCGATTTTCAAAGCTTGTCTAGAATTAGTATATATTCCTGGTATATGCATGGAAGTTAAAGTGGCCTTTATCCCAAAAGCGGGTAAAAGTTTCCACACACGCCCAAAAGACCTTCGACCCATTAGCCTATCATTAACATTACTGAAGGTGTTGGAGTGTTTGATCGACATACACTTGCGGTGCACTATTCCATCGCATCTTCTATAAATGAAAGGAAAGGAAAAGGCCGATCAGGGGACACTAGGTTAGGTTAGATTGGGGGGCTGCCGGGATTGTCACAGCACACTTAGACCAGGGATAGGTCCATTGTGTTACCCAAGTTATGTCCAGTCTCTGTTATATCGAACCATCTATATAACCACAAAACAGAGAAGTCGACCGACATCCACATCTCTTAGTTCACCCAGATGGTCGTAGAAAGGTTTCCCGATGGTTGACCTCCTTCTACGAGTATATGACAGTGCCGAACAGCTACAGAGCAGATGATGGGCGCTCTCCTCCTCATCCACATTAACCGCAACTTCTGCATAAGTTTTTGTATGGAAGTCCAAGCCTCACCGATGACGCAATGACCTGTAACAACACCAATCACCACCCTGATCTGGAGTTTTGTCAGTGATAGCAATTAAGCAGAACGACTGAAATTCAGCTCAGGCCAAATCAGCATTGCTTTCGGACATGTAACGCCATTCATTCATGTCGAGTTGGCTTTCCTAACAGCAGCCAACTTCAATTCAGGTAGAGAGGGGCTTAGCAATGTAGCCACTGATCTGCCGAGCTCCGCCGGCACTTGCTCGACATTCAGCAACAATTTTAGACAAAATCAGCGTAGACTCAAGTGCTCTAACTTGCAGCTGTCCGTGAAAATAATGATATCTCTTTTGGTTGTTGTGGCGGGACCTAACGACATCGCAGCTTCTTTTATCGCATAAACCTCTGCCTGCATAACGCTGTAGTAGCTTGGAAGTTGGCACGAGTGGTTAAGTTTGAGCTCCTCGGAATATACTTTAGCGACCACACCTGCATCGATCTTGGAGCCGTCTGTGAAAAGCCACAGAGAGGTCAGTAGTGCTGGCGGATTCCCTAAATCCCATTGACCACGGAATGGGATTAAGTTTGCATAGTTATTCCCGAAACAGTATGTTCGTAGAGTCTAGCCCACTGATGTCGAGATATCTGTATTACTGAGAATTGTGGAGTGCCCGATAATCAAGGTGAACCAGGTACTGTTCTCCAGAATACGTATGTCTGAGTTTGCTGCCATTTGCTCCCCTAGAATATCTAGAGGAAGTAAACCAAGTATTATATCTAGCGCTGCAGATGTAATCCGCAGATTTCCAAGCAGGCCGCTCTTTGTACCCTGCCCAATAATTTACGATTGGCTTCGGTGTTAAGGCTGTTCCACAATACAACAACGCCATATAAGAGTATAGGCCGCAGGACCGACACACAGAGCCCGTGCAGCACCCTAGGCTGCAGACCTCATGTCTTAACTATGGCAGTAGACTGATATATATGTATATGCTTTGTTAATACGTTCCTGGCTGTTTAGCCTCCAGTTAAGCTTCCTATCCAATACCAGGCCCAGAAAATTCCGCGTAAATAGCACAAGTTTGGTTTTCTCAGGATTAATACTGAGGCCGCATTTCCTGGCCTACTTAGTAAGCTAAGAGAGTACATATTGCGTAACTTCGCTGAGGGTCCTAGGGAACTTACGCATAGGCAGTCACTTTACATCCCACCTCCTCCAGGTCTAAATGCAGTCTGTTGACCAAAATGTTCCATATAAGGAGTGAGAGCACACCACCTTGCGGAGTACCTCTACGAACCTGCGTACGGTCGAGTACCCCAATTTCGACGATATGACCCTGGATATTAACATCAGGTTAATAATTTGAATTAGAAAGCAATCTACATCGAGTCCCCTTGCCAAATCAATAATTGCTTGAGGTTTGATGTTGTTGAAGTCACCCTCAATGTCTAGGAAGGTGACCAAGGTAAACTCCCTGTAATGCAAAGATCTTTCTATGTGACTCACAAGTGAGTGCAAAGCTGCATCCACCGACCTGCCCTTAGTGTAGGCATGCTGCGAAGAGAGTAGGTATGTTGGAATGGTGCTGCGTTGATGAATATCAATTAATCTCTCTAGCATCTTTAGATGAGTAGAGGACAGGCTTAGGTTCTTAGGGTTCGAATGTGAGCTCTTCCCCGCTTTGGGAATGAGCACCGCACTAACCTCCATTCACACACTGGGAATGTGGACTAGGGTCAAACAGGATGAGAAAATGATTTCTAACCACGGAGCCATAACATCCGATGAGTGTTGTATATCGGCCACAACAATGTTAAATGTTAAACCTAAGGCTATTATTGATTCCCTCTTAACTATGTGCGGGGATGTCTTGCTTTGCAAGTTAATTCACCTAATACTTCGTCTCGGGAGGTATCCTCTAGTCTCGGTGCATCATCTCTACGCAGGTTCGTAACCAGGGGTACCCCTCAAGTTGGTGTTCTCTCTCCCTTCTATGGAATCTGGTGGCAAATAGGCTGCTTCTAAGCTTGGAAGGTTTGGGATGCAAAGTTGTTGCTTATGCAGACGATATTGCTACTGCAAACTCGGGCAAGTTTCCCTGTGTCCTGAACGATATAATGCTGAATGCCCTATCTATCCTGATGAGCTGGGCTGGCTAGGGGTTAAAGTAAATCCGCAGAAAACTGAGCTTGTTCTTTTTACTATGGGACAGATTGTACCCTCTTTTGAAGCACTATTAATTGAGGGCACAAGGCTTGTGTTCACTGATAAAGCTAGATTCCTTGGTATCATCCTGGATAGGAAAGTATGCTGGAAGGCCAACATTCTGGAATGTGTGACAAAGACAACCGTTGCACTATACTCGTGCAAGAAGGCTATAGGCAAAAATGGGACTTACATCCAAAAGAGGTTTACTGGCTCTACGTATCAGTATTGCGTCTCATGTTAATTCATGGGATCGTCGTCTGGTGGACGGCACTGAACATCGTGTCGTACAGAACTCTGTTGGAGAAGGTTCAAAGACAGGTATGTGTTGCCATCTCAAGGGCTCTAAGGACAACGCCGATCGCTGCTTTAGGAGTTTTACTAAATTTACTCCCTTAGCCATTTTCGCTGAGCAGATAGCGGCGAATATGGCTGTTCGCCTCCGGGAAACCGATCAGTGGACCGCGTCAATCGTAGGTCACTCGGAAGTTCTGAGAAACATTTACATTCCCAGAGCGACGGACTACATCTCTCTGAAGTTCCTGTTGGACAGGTGCTTTACAAGCCTGATCCCATCTAGGAATGAATGGTCGAAAAGCGCTATTTTGGTATCTGATGCCATTAGCCTTTTTACTGACGGCTCTATGACTGAGGAAGGCGTTGGAACTGGGATGTAATTATAGAAGTTGAATATTGGCTTGTCGATCCGCTTTCCGGAATACATTAGCGTTTTTTCAGTCCGCTAGTCCGGCTTGCGTATACTGTTGTATCTACTACATCTACTACGAATATTGTAATCTATACGGACAGTCAATCGGCAATTAAAGCGCTGAGCTTTGTCCTGGTTACATGAAAGACGGTACCGAACTGCCGCGAATCTCTCAGAGTGATGGGTAGTTTTTTTTTAACATATCTTTGTGCTGAATACCGGGCCACAGTGGTATAGTTGGGAACTGCCTCGGGCGGGAGCGACTAACGAGAACAGGGAGTGTCGGCGTAGAACAGGGATGGTACATTTAAGTTTTTCCCAGTACCCTGTGTTGCTGATGTCTTGTAGCCTAGGTGCTAGTTTTTCCTCAATGGCGACTGCACATATATGCCTGCGCCATAGCATCGCTCAAAGGTTTGTCAACCGCGAAAATACACCTAATGATGTAAAAATAATATTCGCACGGAAAATATTTTATTTATACCGAAAAAAAGACAGTCATAATGGCACGTCGAATCCGTGAATTTTCGCTAGGTAATTTCTTACTGTGTGATGAAATCATTTCATACTAATCAAGTCATTGGATTTCGGCGTGCTCATTAGTTATGGAAAAAAACGGGGCGGTATACAGGCTTTCATGCCGAGGAGCCGATTAATTACATGAAATCAGTAATCTGGGGGGGGGGGATCCTTTTCGTGGGCTCCCTCTGGAATGACACTGGTCTTTCGCCATTGCTAACTAAGTCAAGCCGCCATGGCGGTACGACACTTCGGTTGAGATAAACGTGACAGTTGCGGCTGTTTGTGAAGCAACTATCACTTAGGCAACCCTAAACAGGGTTGAGCGATGAGCCGTCAGCCCGCCATCGAAAAAACTACTTTATTCCAAGAAGACAGGCAGCCTAGGCCCGGCGTCATTATAATGATGATGATGTCATTTACTACGTTTACCACTGGCTCCTATTTCTATTGCTTCTTTGAAAACCCATTTAAAAAAAACCGGCCCTGAACAATGACACTCCGTAATCATCTCAATACCCCCACTGTCTTGTAAACAATCTAATGAATCATAATTCTTTAATTCCCTACATTTTATCAATTTCCAATTAATCAGATAAACCGACTGTTGAAGTACATTCCCTATTACTTCTCAACGGATGCCCCTCTCAAACTGCACCACGATAAATTCATAACAATATTGCATGTGTGCCATGAAGGACTCTAAGCCAATAAATTTCCGCGATAGTGGCAAATCGTGCGAATGGGATATTAACAAAACCAATATAAAATCGTTCGACATGTCGGTGGATACTCTGACAATATGGCCAGTGAGTTGCATTGAACCCACCACCTGCTATGCAATAATAAACCCCCGCATGCACTAGCTAATAACATTTTAAATCCTCAACAAAACTGCATCCCTGGTCCCGCCAGTTCTACGGGTCCAGTACGGCACTGAATGTCGGTTACTAAGCCGAAAGGCTACATAAACAAGGATAGCTTCGGGTAACAGGGGATTAGTAGTTTGATGTGTTCGTACATATATGTAGAGCTTAGCTCAGCAGTAACAGTCCTGCCTGGTGGTGGCTCGTTAAAGTTTTTTTTATTGCAGTAGAAGTGTAAGTTTTATCCACACAAAACCTTTGCTTTTTTTTCTGGACGGGGGTGTGTATGATCTCGTTATTGTTATGATTTAATTTATGAACTGGAATCCGGGATGTTCAAGACTGCCGCGCAGCACTACCGGAGAGTCCATATATGGATAGGAAAATGTATGTTATAGGCAGCATGGTCTTCCTGATATCTCGTTTCCTTCTTGTTATTACGCTGTGATTGAGGTCATTCCGTGTGTTACCACAGTAACTATTTCACTAGTAACTGCATACGGTTGGACCTACATCTAACCACCACAGTCATAATATGTTCAATTAGTTCCTAAACGACGCTCACAAGAGAACATTTGAAGGGAAATCTATTCAACCGCTGCTGTGTCCCGGATGACAACCCTTGCCTCAGCAAAATTCCAATACGCTCGATGACCTTCTTTTTTATCAAGACGAGAGCACATTCCGAGACACATATGGTCGCCATACACCACATACTAGCCGAACACATTGTATCATTCCAATGCTGCTGACTACAAAAGGACATTCGGCAAAAAAAGGACTAGTCCAATGGTTCGGTTGTGTAGTTGCGGCTTAGTTGTAACACTTCCAATTTTTTCGCTTGGCCGCAGGGTCGAGTTACCGATGATGGTGGTGGGGCGACTGCAACCCATCAGGAAGAAAAAAGAACATACAGCGGCTAGAGAACAATATTCGAATGGAAAAGAGCCCGAGGACTTCTCCCCCCACCACCATCACTGGACTAGCAAATATTTTACCGCATTTTTTGCCCTGATGCGAAACTGGACCAATATATAGCCACACGAATAAAAAATGTTGTGATAGTGGGCAAAGCCTGCACATTATTTATTCTTTTCATTACATGCAGACGGCAAATGTTTTTTGAACATAATTTACAACAATTAATATTAAGCTCCCGGGATAGAGGTTGAACTGGCGATTTTCACACAGTAGAGGATGCTCTTGAACCAGGGAGGGAAAATGTATGGAAACCGAAAAAATGGCCACTCGGTAACGCAAAAGGCCTTTCCTGAATAGGATGGCATATGAATGCTAGGGAGGTGCATTTTTAGATTGGACTGTAGATGATCTGGCTGGGCTTTTTATTTTGTGTGTTTGCGGAAACTTATATGGTCCTCGGTATGAGGGCCTTTTTAAAAACAGTGCTAATGGAGATACTTGCCGGGACAAACTAAGTAGCAATGTCAGTCATTTAGGAGTAGAGAATACCGGGTACCATGAAAAAAGGCGACGCTGGGAATTCGCAACAGACAGACAGACAGGGAACAAGAAAAGTCCATACACATGGGTTTTTTTAAATGTGTTATGGCAGCAATGGGAATACTTATGGGCTGTCAGTGGTTATGTCGTATTTTAAGGAAGGATTCCATGCCATCTTTATTCGTTTCGTGGGCTTAAGAGGATTAGGTTTTTTTGGTTTCACGTTGCTGTTTGGCGTTTGCAAACGGACGATGACAGGCGCAGCATTTCGACAAATTGCGTTTCTTGCAGAGCGCTATAATTTGTTGCAGATAAGATGTGTTACGTGTAAAGACTTTTATGATAGGCTTAGCATGTAATGAGTGGGTACGGTTAAAAGGCGAAACTTATGGGGCTGTGGTTTATTCCGCTGAAACTGAAGGAAACATGCATTCAAGGACGAGTAGTAACAAAATAAAAAAAATGTACGAGTAGTATTAAGGGAAAGTGATGGTTGCGAATATATTGCAGAAGATATTTGATATTTTGGAGACAAATCCATTTGGATATCAGCATGTATAGTGCATAGAAGTACTTAATATGGATTACGTTATCTGGACCATGAATACTCATACAACAATGTCGTCTCACTTGAAACAAGGCATGCATACCCTTAATCCTTCATCTCACATTATCCATTCAAATACATTGTTTTGTACAGCGTAACTCGATCTCAACATATTCCATCCGGTTTAAATTGTGATCAAATTAGAACTACAACTTCTGTTCAGCATCTTGACAAAAATCCACATGTCTTGTGCATTTCTTCAACAAAATGCAATGGACCGGACACGAGACATGTTTGCTTGTTTGTACGCGTCCTAGTTACATGTCGGAAATCCATTTTCTGGCATTAACCAACATGGCAGACAGACGTTCATTACAAATTCCTCCTAAACAGTTTATTAATTCGATACACGTCACGCCTTCAAACTCCCAACCGCTAAAGTCAGCAACACCCAATGGGTTCCTTTACAACTCCTTTCACATCTAATTTTGGACTCACTCATTTCTCACTCCTCGCACATCCCCATGTGTTGTATGTATATGTTCAAGATTCTTAATGAATGTTCGGCAATAAAACACATTGTGTGTAGTCCACATTGGTATAAATTTGTCCAATATGTGGAGTATGAGACGGCGGCGCAAATGAGGCCATCCGGGAATCTGGAAAATGTATTCTGGAAAATCTTGTACAAAATTAGTGGACGAGACACGCCAAGACTTAAATTTTGGCTATGGTAGGGAGACTAAACAGGTTGTGAAGATCCATGTAATTACAGAGTGATGTAGGACTCAAACATTGTTTGATCGAAATTTATAATGAGACAGAATGGCCAGAATGACAAAAAACTTTAGGCTCGTCTTATGTAAAAACACTTTAATTTTGATCCATTTGCCTTTAAGTTGTCTGTGAGTTGCTTTAGAAAATGTTGTCCCCAAAGAACTAACTCTTTAGGTCCAGAGGCTAAGTAAATGTGCTTTTGACATAACTATGAGTTTGCCTTTGAGGACATTATGTCGTGCGATCCTTTATGTTCTTTGTATCCTACTCATAAATTTCCATTACGACCCAACAATTGGTATCATCACCCCGATCCAAAAATTACCGATGTTGGCTACGCTTGTGTACGGACGGTTTGGCGGGCATCCGGAGACCCTGGTCAGGACGGAGCCTAAGGTACCATAGTGACGGTGAAAGCCGGGCCATTTGGCGAAGAAAAAGGCCTCTCAACGAGCTAAGTAGCCTATGCTGTAGCTCAGTTCGGGAGACGTGGACGGGGTTTTCGCCAATCGTTGCCCCTGTCCTTTACGTTTTAATAAAAATTCATAGGCCTGGGGAAGACAACACGAACAGGGGAGGTAAAAATGGGAAATGTTGCAAAAATGAGGCGATAAGGATGGAATGGTTGGCGGATGGCGCAGATTTCCTCGCGTTCGCATCAGGGTCTAGGCGTAATGAGACCCTCCGCCTCTGGTTTCGTACCCCCGATATATCCTTACTCATCAGGTGCTGCCATAGATCTGCCGGTGGAAGCAGAACAACCAGACCAGAATATGGTTCATTACACTTGGTTACTGTTTCAATTCATGCCCAAGAAGCTGCTGCTTTCCTGATCAAAGAACTCAAAATGCCTTTAACAGTAGTCTAGTGCAGAGGTCGGCGAACTTTTTTTTGCAAAGGGCCAGATCGTTGGAAGCCTGATGAGTAGTGATCCGTCGGTGGTACAAAACCAGAGCCCGATGGTCCCCGGACCCCGATGCGAACACGAGGGTATCTGCATCCGCCAAACATTCTATCCTTATCGCCCCATTTTTTTTTTATTATTCCCCATTTTTACCTCCAATGTTTGTGTGCCTATGAATTTTTGTTAAAACGTAAAGGACCTTCTAGTAAATCAAACGAGTTCCTTCTGGTTCGAGTTTACCCTTAAACGACAGAAATTAGCCCAGCGAGTTAATAGAGAGATCATTCTGCGGCACCTCACTGAGGACACTCGGTAACTTACCCGAGGTGGCAGTAGCGACATCATCCGCATAGGCAATGACCCTACATCCCAGTCCTTTCACTAAAAGCAGTCTATTGACCACAAGATCTCAAAGGGGTATATATAGAACATCACCTTGCAGATTGCCCCTCTTGACACATCTACGCTCGGAAGATGAGCCCAGACAGTAGTGCGAACAATCCTCGACGTGAGCAGCAGGTTGATAAACTTGGCAAGAGACGAGGTGACGTTCAAGTGCGCGAGAGTGACAGTAATAGTAATAGCCTCAGGCAAAACCTTGTCGAAAGCGCCCCGATGTCTAGAAAGACGACCATGGTAAAGAACTCTCAATATAGCTGTGCAAGGCTGTATCCACCGACCTATGTACCCTTCCAGTAAGCATGATGAGATATTGACAGGAATTGTGGTGGAATACTGCCGCGTAAATAAAAATGCATGCATGCCGGTGTTGTGGACTTTCTATGAAATGAGTGGTGTTGTGGGGTATTGACGTACTCCAACTAATATTATACTATATTAGCTTCTTGCAAAATAGTATTGTCCTTGAATGAAGGCAGTCAGCTTATTTAATTATATTCGAATCTGACTGATTAATGGTTACGAATTGAGGAAAATTGTCAGATAATGAGAATATTAATTTGGACGTCTTTTTTATAGTATAGTTATTTTTCGTTAACAAACATTGTAAACCTTAACTTTCTGGTCCAAAACTCGCTAAATGCAAAAAGTTGAAACATTAAGATAGATAATCAAACGAAATAAAAATTAGATAATCTTTATTTGATTAGATTTCACAACGACGGAATATGAAAAAAAAATTAGTGATCCACACATTCGGAGCAAATCGATCGCTTGCAGCTGATACAAATAGGTCGACTACAATATATACAATAAACATCTGTATTTTTGTCAGATGAAGGAGGACATAGTGCACATCTTTTAATTTTTGCAGGACCTTCCTTCTGAATTTCAGCATTGAAAGAAGAATGCGGCCAATAGCCACTCTAAGCTCTCTTGGCAGTCTTGTATTGATTAACCTTTCATTTAAATAAGACTCGCATAATTATTGAGCCAGGCCTTTCAAAAAGTCTCTTTATCCGTAAGGGTTTGCTATCTCTGAACGCAGAATATAATGGGAATTCACACCGGCAATGTCGAGTACTCCAAAGAAAATAGCCATAGGTCAACGACAAGTGCGTCTACCTGTTGAGAAAGTCGCACACTTTTGATCGAATCCATCAACTCAACTTCAACATAAGATTGCAAAATTCTATTATTTCCGGTTTTCCAGTATTCTTAACTGTATTTACATGATGATGCATTGATGAAATCAAGATCACTGCCTTATTTTTCTTAGGCACACACAAGTGTATTTTCCTTGGTGAACCCATATTCGGATGATCGCTCTTCACGATTTTTATGTGGCAAAAACTCTGAAGGTATTTCCCTTTTATTTTTCCTGATTGTTCCAACATAAGTAATTATTTGTTTAATTAGTTCGTCAGCAACTTGTACTGAACTGAAATAATTGTTAGCTGTGATATTTCTGCAACTACCTTCAATAGGTTTAGCGAGTCGTATTACGCTTTGTGATACCCTGCAGTTTCCTCTCCTCAGGCGACAAACCCATCCCATCACTACCCTTTCCAGCGTATATGTAAGCATTAAGCAGATAGTGTGCCCTTGCGTCACATAATATCATGATCTTCAGTTCATATTTTTCAGGTTTTGACGCCATATACATTTTGAATCTGCATAGTCCATGGAATCCAAGAAGCATTTCATTGAGGGGCTATACCAGTGTGACACTCTCAAAAAATCGATTTTTTGTTTTTTGCCTTTATCAACAGTTCATACTTTCAAAAATATCCTGAAAAAATTTCAAGACCCTATCTCTAATACTCCCCGAATGGTAGCCTTCTAAAGAGCAACCGCTCGCAGGCATAAAATGCTCCATTGGATGAAAATTGACAATTTGGCATCAAAAAAACGACCATTTTATAGGCAAGAAAACATCCTTTTTTTCATACCTATGTACGTCATTTTGTTAGATTTTGATATTATTCGAAAATCCTACGTCATTGTACAGGAAATAGCTTCCAGTTTAACGGAATTTTTTCCTTTTTCGGTTTTAGCTACTCAATCGGTCGGAGTCATGGCATCAGTACTACTACTTTGCCTTAACCTCTAGCATAGGCATAGCGCGTCAACTACTCCTGCGCGCCATCGTACTCAGTTCTGGGGAATGGGGCGCAACTCCCCAAAAGACTTACTCCTTTGCCGCAGATCGACGCCATGTGATTCGAGGACCCCCTCTTGGTCGGCCTTGGTTAGAAATGGGGTTCCATTTCATGGCATGCAAAGCAATGCAGTTATCACTCTTCCGCAATGTGTGACCTATCCACTGCCATTTTCGCCTGCGTATCAATTCGTCGATTGGCATCTGACCCGTACGCCGACTTAGCTCTTCATTTGATATTGTTTCGGGCCAGAAAATTGGCAGCAGTGGAGGAACTTTTTTTTTGGGCTTACGAATCCAGCGCATAAGTTGCTTGGATGTCAATACTTTTCTATGAAAAAATTATGTAATATAGGCCAAATATAGCCAATTATGTTCTTAATTTTCCGAAACATTTAATTGAGTACTTTTCTTCCAATAAATTCCCGAAAATCACCCAAATTTTCAGCGTTCACACTGGTATAGCCCCTTAATACATGCTGTTTCTCTAATAGAGTAGCAATTTTTACTGTTTTCAACAATGGAATTAAAAATATATGATATCACGGCTGCTGGATCTGTTCCTAGTCTAGCATTTCTAGTGCTGGGGTCATCAAAACGAAGACAGATTAGCAGAACTGCGATTCTTTTCAGTGACATAGTGCTACGAAATATATCACGCCCCGTACTATCAATGGCAAAGAGAGATTCAAGATTTGCTCTATTAGATTTGAAAATTGCAGTATAATACAACAATCCAATGAAGGCCTTCGATTCAGGAACAGCGACATCTCTCAGCTCTGTTCGGGTTGGATCAGAGTACTTTTCTCTGTATTTTTTTTTTATTTTTCATTGGTGTGCGCTAATACAATATATATAACAACATAATTTCTGAAAATATGCATTCCCATATCTGCAAGGACGTACAAGAATATCCGAGACGTAATGCATTCCCCATGAGTAGTATCGTGTTCAGTGTTGTATTCAGGAGCATTTTCAGCCACGTCTTCAGCATCACTGTTTTCGACGTTTTCAATATTCTGCAACCACTGATTCACAATACTCGAAAAATTGGTATCACTTGTTGTTACACTAGTTCTAGAAAAACTTGCCATAATATTCCGCCTGGAAATGCGAAAAAAGTTTTGTTTTCATTTTTGTTATCGTATAGTAAAATACGTCGTGGGGTTTAGTCATACCCCAATCAACAAATTGTACATACTTAGTAGAACACAAAGTCAAAATAGCCAATATTCACTGCCAACACTCGTGACTGACTGACTGACTGAAAGGTACTGAGAGTCTTGCATGAGCATAATGATAAATGGCGCAGTTTTGTGCAAAAGAAATTTTACCGGGGTATTCTGGTACCCCACAACACCGACTGAGAGTAGCCTCCTAAAAGTCAAAGTCAAACATAGATGGCTAGCTGACGAAAATAGGTATCTCAGCCGTTCACAAAGAATTGATGTCCCTTATCAAAATCTTCTGTTCCGCATCCAGCGATTCGACATTTACTATTCAATCCATTTGATATTTACCACAAAAAAAAAATGCTCCGCCATTCAGAATGATTTCTCAACCCAATTGAAGCACGTCAAATAAATTGCCACCTACAAAACAATAAGTTTTCTATAAATTGATCATTAGCTTCACATAAACATTTATCTTTCAATTGAGTACTACGGAAAGGTAACCAACCAGAAAACCAACAAACTTTCTGACAACTCCTAGAACAATATCTTCCTTTTCCACGCTAACCAAGATAGCGAATGAACAGAACAACAACGTCATCTACGAGTAATAAGTAGCATGAAAAAAAACTTTCTACAAATATAATACAACTCCAATAAATAATGGGTTATTGGGAGAGATGGCTCCGGAAGCTCCCATACGAATCTATCTAATTCAGTCAGAATGTCAGCCATTATCATTCTCATCCATCTTTCATTTCGATGGAACGAAATACGTTTTCCATTCTTTGAATATAGAGAAGCTTCAGCTTCACCTCTACAGCAGGTTCAGCTACTACCACTCATTGGATTTTCCAACTTCGGGATACAGGAAAATAGCATCTGGCAATTTTTTCGTTTTTTTATGAAAACATTTTCCAGATGTTGCAGTCATCTTCAGTCTTGTATATTGATCTTTCCGACACCACGGGTGGCTTCTGGAGCAACAAGATACGGTTTACAGATGTCGAAATCGGTTGTTGTTGTTTCGGGATGACGGAGCAGCAATATTCTGAACTGGAGCTACTTAGCAAAAGTTCCAGTAGCCGTGTTTCTATTTGACTGAATGTCTAGCAATAGGAGCTAAAGAAAAAATGAAAGCAAAATTTCCGATTGAAATCCATTACGATTAGTGCGAGTACATAAAGTATAAAGATAAGAAAATAGGTTTTTATGATACAGACTGGTCGTGCGTCTATAGCTTTGCCATTCCCTGACGCTAATAGATTGTTATTTTGGGTATAATTTCAACATCAAAGTGATTCCTTTCTTGTTGAAAACATGCCCTTCGATATGAGTATGTTTGTAGTTCATAAAGCGGGCATTGATGAACCCTCGAGATGATAAGAAATTATGGAGCAATCATAATAGAAATTAATTTGAATGGTCAAATTTTGTAATTGACCTTATGCGATAACTTTTGATAACTTTTTCAAATTAAAGAAATCATAATTGAATTTATGAAACTTTTTTAGACATACCTAATTGTTTCTCTGAAATGCTCGAAATATAAGTATACGAGTACCAGCTATAAATATTTTTTTATTCTTATTATTTTAACAAATGACCGCTTGCTTTGAAATGCTTCTGGAGTGAGCGATTTTTGTTGCGTTTTGTGCGGCTGATAATTGTTTTTGAGCCGAAATGCAAGATTCGTCACCTGTGTAGAGGTTTAGGCGATACGAGCTTTCGTAACGCCAAAACCAAAACATCTTGGCCAAAACCAAGTACTCGCGAAGTTCGGACTTGCGAGTACTCGACAAATGCTGAGCTTCTTATGGCCTGGTAACACAATACGAGTTGCTGACCTGACAATGGACAGCTACTGCACCTGTGTACTCGCACGACAGTAAAACCAAAAAAATGATGTAGTAACTTGGATGCGAGGCACTAACCTAGTCGCACAACAGTAACTCGGTATGATGCGGTCACACGGTGCGAGTAGCTGCACTGCAGTAACTGACTAGGTCACCTCGGATGCTAGCTCGCACTGTGCAACCAGGTTAATAGGCATTCGACTCGACGTGACTCGCCGAGTAGTGTAAGGCCCTCCGCACACGGGTCGTCTCACATTCGTCTCGTAATCGGCTCGTCTGCGATTCGAACCCCAGGAAAATGTATGGAGATCCGCAGATGAGTCGTCCATAATTCGGCACATAAGCGAATCGATGTACTCGTCTGTGCGTCTCGAACCATGCGAACAGATTGGAACGAGAAAAGTCGTCGACGTCGGACACCAGAAAGAAATATTATATATAGACGCATTTGTTCAACTGGAAAATGTGTTCAAAAAATTGTGGTGTATTAGTATATTAGTCTCGCGCGAGGCGATGTGAAAGGAGGAGTGTCGAAGAAGCAGCAAACTATTTCGTTTTCAAAACGAAAGTGTGCATATGCACTACTTGGTATGGACAATTTCAGCGTATGGAATCAGCGACCCAAAATTACCGTATAGTTCGAGCCAGCCGGATCGGACGTGTATTTCCCCACGAAAACAGGGTTGCCATTCTGGGTTGGACAAACTAATTTTTTTTTCTTTTTTGACTGCAGATTCAAAATCAGCGACTTAAAATTACCTTGTAGATTGAGCCAGATGGATCAGACGAGTATTTCCCCATGAAAACAGAGTTGCCATGCTTAAAATGCTTTAACCTGCACTCATCTGCATTTCTTCTTTTCTTCCCGACTTACGCGACAACTTTCACCGACATCCGACACTCCCGTGCACTCTTGCCCAAACTGTCCCCATCCTCAGAATCATATTCGTGTTAATAAGAATCCACAAAAATACCCATGCCTAATACCGGATCGCGTTGCAGACGCGTCGAATTGCAATCGACCCGTGTGCGGTATAGAGCGTCCCTCATCGTGTGGGAATGCGGACGAGCAAAATTCGAAGGACTGCGGAGGGACTAAGATTTGTCAAAATTTGAAAATGTATCGGTTAAACCGGGTGTTTTTCTTTAGCCAGTTAAACCGTCCGTTTTTGGCAGGAATTACATCAAAATGATTCCGTCGAGGACCCTACCCCCAACTGTTCAGTCATCTATTCGGATGGCCCCAACTTTCCAGTCATCTATTCGGATGGCTCTAAGGCCGATGACGGTGTTTGGGGCTGTTATATACTCGGAGGAACTGGGAATCAACTTATCCTGCCGTCTGCCTGACTTTTGTAGAATCCTGAAAGCTGTTGTTTCGGCGATCTCGGAAGCTGTGACCTGGTTAAGGAGTTATGTCGTAACTGCAAGAGACATTACTACCTATACGGACAGTCAGGTTGCGATTCGCTCGCTTGGCTCTGTTCTTACTACATCGAAAACTATTCAGAAGTGTCGCTCGGTCCTCACAGAGATTGGTTACTTCTTCAACATAACCCTCTGCTGGATACCGAGTCACAGTGGCTTTGTGGGAAACTGCGGGGCGGATGATCTTGCTCATGAGGGGACAACTGATGTTGTCGAGACCGCATTGATCATGCAAATTGACAAATAAGTCCGCTGCAGTGGATATAAATTCGATTCTAGTCGCTCTGCCTCTTTGCTGTCACTGAATCATTGAAGCACATTGGGTGATGGGGACTATCACAGGGCACTGCCCCATCGGGGCGCTCGCATGGAGGCTCCGTCTTCATAATGACTGCTGCAGGAGTTGTGAGAATGTAGATGAGGAAGAGAGTGTTTTGTACCTTCTATGCCACTGTCCACCATTGGCCATTAGGAGGTAGAAATTTCTGGGCTCCTGGTTTTACTGTGACTTAAAAGACCTCAAGGATATGAGCGTGATACAGCTCAATCGCTACATTGCCAGCACAGGCTGGTTTGGACCTAGGTTCTTTTAGCTGGGTGAAATGTTATTAGTAGTATCACAATGGACCCATAAGTGGTTTAAGTGTGCTGTGTTGTATCATGGCAGCCCCTTAACCTAACTTAACCTAACCCGTCTGGTTAAACAAAACGGACAGAAAGTACCCGTTTTTCGGTTAAGGTGTCGGAGCTTTTCGCAGATCCAATAAGAAAAAAAATTCCAGTGATTCGTCTTAACCGTATTAATGGATAATATTTCCTCCATTCAGGAAATTTTAAAATTCACCTAAAGGTGTAAAAATAAAATCCGCACAGAAAGTATTTTATTTACACCGAAAAAAAAACCGTCTTAACGACACACCGATGAATTTTCACTAGATAATTTTTTACTCTGTATATTGAGGGTACTCAGTTCAGCGTCATTCATCACCATTGCTACCTGCTTTGGATATAAAATCTGATATATTCGAACGGAAGGTTAGCAGGATAGATGGTCCCTTAATTTATAATAATTCTACTTGGAGATAATTCATCGAAAAAGAAACAAACTTCTTCTACCGGATGCTTTATCGTGAACTATACCTGTGTTTGAATGGTGATGGGGCCTGTGGTAGACAATTGGTATAGGCGAATTATGGGAAACGTGGAAAATAAAACAGATAAGTTCGGAATCTTGAGAGTAAGCTACGACATTACCGCTTTAGGTAGTCCATTTCTGCTTTAGGTGGTAAGAACTTAGAACCTACGCGGGGGGATTTGTAAATCCTAAAGCAGAAAGAGTTTTGTGAAAATTCCCTCTACTTGAACAGAGAGAATTCCCCTAATTTTTGCGAAACAGGAGTGGTACCAATGATCTGCCAAATAGTGAAAATGGGTATTGGAAAAAAGGGAGAGCAATATAATTCTTAATCGATGCCATGACAATGCGCGGGCTTGATAAATAAATAAATAACTGGCGCAACAGTCCAATTTGAACCACGGCCTCGAGATGAGTTAGCATCATCTCATTTTCTAGATCGTGACGGTTTTTGTGCAGAGGTATGTGATCAGCAATACGCTCAACCGAGTTATTTACCCCATAATGGGTACTCATTTAACAGCTGAGTGGGCTCATAGTCCGACACGTAAATCCCCGGAATCGAACCGGGGCCCAGTGCGTTGAAGGCGAACGTGCTAACCGTTGCGCCATCCGGACTACAAGGGCTTGATACAAGGGAGCAAAACGAATACAGGATAGGGTACCACAAAACTATTATTGGCCCAAGATGGCGGTTAATATACGTCGGTACGCGCGAAACTGCAAGGTGTGCCAAGCAGTGAAAATGGATCGCCAACTTTCCTACGGAAAAATAGTTTCTCGAGCAGACGAAGTAACTCAACTGTCGGAGATGTTGTGCCTATAGCTAACTGTATTTGCCCCCTCCCCCCATATATTCATATAATGGTTGGGGGCATACAGCAATGCATGCTGTTCATGTGACTGTGCGTTCGAGCACTTCCTGTGATTCGAATTCAACAAAATTAGGTACGTAATCCATGGAGGGTTATTTTCTAATTATCTAACGGCACATTGTGTTGTGTCCGAATTCTCTCTCTCACCTAAGTATTTTCGAAAGAAAACTCGTCCGTGATTAAATTTCAACAAAATTTGGTTTGTAGGTTCTTTAGGTAATTTAAGGCACCACCGGTGATGGCATTTTGCATCAGGCCCATCCATTTCCGTGCTGTTGTAGGTGAACGTCAGATCAAGAGGACCTCCTCGGTCATGAAATGAAACGCAAACCAAAACCTAACCCATAAGGGAATTGTCCGGATCGGAGGGGTAAGGACAATGCTTTGAACAGAACGGACATAATAGCAAAACGGGCACAATGATGAAAAAGTATCCATCTATGTACAGTGGCATATGACATAGAAAACGTAAGACGGTACGTAACTCCTTGTTTCAGCACCTCCCAGTGACGGCATTTTGCATATCGATCATGTGTATTTTCATAGGACGGGCCAAAAGCACCAATGACCGTTGCAACTTTTTGTGGAATTTACTAATTTAACCAGCTTTATGCCTGCGTACAGTATGAAGCCTTGACTATTTTTGATTTATTGACTGAATACCCCACCTTACTTACACCACAAGCTCTGTCCATTGTATTTCCAACAGGGACTGTATATTCCGAGCATCTTATATATTTATTGTACTAGCTTCTAATAAATTCATGATGTTGAAAGGAGTAAAAATTCAGATTTCTGTGAAAATGTGTCCTTAATGGCGTTGACGAGACTACTAATGGAAATTAGAATATTATGTAGGTTTTCTCAAGTCTTCTTTTCAAACTATCAAATTTCCATCTTTCCATAAAAATAAAACCGGAATATAGAGGGCTACGCCCGTAATCCGAGGGTTTTGTAGCAAGCGCTTATTTTGGTATATAAATATCGGCTCTTTGCTCTTCTTCATGCCACTCAGATGGATAAAAAACACATAATTAAAATGTCTTACATTTTACTTGCCAATTCATATTACATGATTGTAACGAGGCTTAGAACATATTATTGCCTAAGATGTTGGTTATCGTTGGCCATCAGTACTTTTGACCTCGAGCGTGTTTGAACCATGCAGAGGTGTGCTAACTGTAACTATGGAAATACACTATTATTGACCTATTCTGAGAAGATATACAGATTCCATTATTTTCCATTTTATTTGCTATTCGGATCCCACCTTCCTAGAAGAACAGTCTCGAAATTCCAGGGGATAGGGGCAAATTACGAACTAATATTTTCTCCTCCCCCGCTGTTCCCCTTTCTACAAATTTGAAGGCAGTGCGAACAAATGAAATGTACTCAACATCACCTTTCTCACGACACCTCACTTGCCTGTACCAGGCGATAAAAAAAATTTACCTTAATCCCCCCCCCCCCCCCCAGCCGGTAAAGTTGGCCAATTACGACGCAGCGCCACCAACCAATCTTTACCTTTTCAAAAATGATTAATTAAATAACCCCCAATTCCCATTACGAAAAACAACATGACCATCACCATTGGCCATCACTTTCGACCTCGGGTATGCTTAAGGGGTGCAGGGGTGTGCTAACTGCAACTATAGAAATGTACTATGTATTATTAACCTTTTTTGATGAGATATCAAAATTCGACGATTTTCGGTTTTCTATGCTAGTGAAATTCTGCTCTCCTCCAAATTTTCAGATTTCTAAGTATAACGGTTTCGAAATGCAAGGGGGGGGGGGGACAAACTCGGATCACATATTTTCCCCTCTACCTTTTTTCCCCTTTTTTCAAATTTGATGAAAATATTAAAAATGGAATGTACTCGGTGTTACCTTTCTCATGATACCCCACTTGCCTATACCAGATGAGAAAAAAAATTTACCTTCATTTCCCCTCTATGGGGACCTCCGCTTAAAGTCAGCCTATTACAACGAACCGGTTTCCCCAGCGAATTATAATAATTCTACATATTCCCACAAAATTTCATGTATGTAGCTTCAGCCGTTCGTGAGATATTTCATGGACAGACGGACAGACATTTGACCGATTTCATAAGGGTTTTGTTTTTACTACAAAACCCTAAAAAAAAAAACATTTTAAAACAATCCATTGGTATTCATCACAAAGTCGAATAGAAATACGACGTATGTATATGTATCTCCTCACCAAAAATTTCGAAGGAAAGTAAGATAATCATAATAATTTAATTTAATAATTATTTAGGGTAGCGGTAACGTCCAGGCAGATGAGCTTGCTAGACAGGAAACTGTGGGCGAAGTACTGCAGCAACATAGTAGTATTAGCTCGCCCATTTCGGAATGTAAACAGACTTTAAAGTCTGTAGCTATAAACAACGTAAATGCGAGATGGATAAATGGTAGCACATGTCATGCAACCAGGTCGTTGTGGCCTCGACTTGATTTTACCCGCTCGTCTCATCTTCTATCTCTAAAGACAGCACACTAGTGCGGTCGTGAGTGTTATCACTGGTCTTATTGGAGATCATGCCAGGAGACTTCGTCTTCCCTACAATGATTTCTGCAGAAGCTGTGGAGACGTGAGCGAGGAGGAAAGTTGCTTCCATCTTCTTTGTTCTTGACCAGCTTAGGCAGGAAGGCGGCGATTAACTCTTGGATCCTACTTCTTCTCGGAGATGGAGGATCCGGAAGGTGCGAATGTTGGTATGCTCCATCGTTTTATTACTAGCTCTGGCAAGTTTAAATAAGTTTTAAGGTCAAAGATGATGGATTTAAATGGTTTCACAACAGACCAATTCATGATCTGAGTGTGCTGTGTTAGTCATGCCAGCCAACTTATGTACCTACCTACCAACCTAGGCTAACAGACGAGTTACCCTTAGAGTCAACCTTGTATAACATACTACCTGATCTTTTAAACTTTCTCAGTAAATTACAATCAAAATAAGACACCAGAATCTCGTCTTATCGGTGAAGTCTAATTACTACCATAATATTACCACTCTTTCCTCCCTTTGTAGTTTTACTTACGAAATTAGATTCAGGATGATATGTCATAGGACTTACCTGAAAATAGAAAAAAAAAAAAGATATTTTAGTAAAATCTTTAATACGTTGTCCTGAATGATAACTCAAAATAAAATACTATGCATCAAAACAAATAGAAAAGGGCTCACTTTTTATTTTAAATTCACTAACCATATAGGCAATTCGTGAGCCTACCAATTCCGATGTGACACGAATCAATGTGTTTCCAAACAAAGATATAAATCCACTGTCGTATATTTCCGCGCTTCCAACATCTTGACCCCCATATTTTCAACAATCCGCCAGGATTATACTCCCACAGCACATGTATCTCGCTAATAATGTAGCTTGAATCGTTTCCGTATCCTCCTCAATCTTACATCCGCCGCCATCATTAATATTTCATCTCAATCCACTTACACACAAAAACACTATTGCTTATACAAAAAGAAACTTCAATCTCGCGAAAGACGTCCCGACCACCGAATTAAGGATATTGGAAAAGAAAGATACCACATTATAATGGCCTATTGGTCATATTCGTTGACCGGAATAAAAAAAGGCCAAACCTACACAATATATTACACAACAGGGCCCGCATGTAATAGCCTGCTGAAAGTTCATTTGCTAAAAGATACATCATAGATAACATTGTCGATTTCATCAGCGTACGTTACGGCTGTCCAGTTACGGAGGCGTCGAAAAACCGATACGATCTAATAGTAAGAACAGGCTCAAGCCTATCATTGCAATTTAATAACACAATAAACGGCTGGTTATGGCTGTTCTACACGAAAATCAACGGACGTTTGCCCATATATCATCGTATCCTTACCGGCCGTCCTCGGCAACAATGCCTATACGTAATACGGAGAGAATCCTTTTTTCTGTGTCCCGGAATGCCGCTGGTTTTCTATACTCGGAGTAGTGTGTTTGGACGAATAAGGTCAGATAGAGGAGCAAGCTCCTAATTCATTGTGCACAGATTTGCTAGCATTGATATATGACCAACGGATACGCGGTGATTTGTTCTGGCAATATGAAAGATGGGAGAAAGGATGAAGGTACGAGTATGTATTTAGGCGATGGATACTTTTTCGAAATGTCTCGTGAAGCTACTCAACGCTAGTTTTTGGTCGATGTATTGGTTTAAGGACCTTGTACGTGTCAAACAGGTTCTGGAACTATATCAGTCTAAAAGAAGTCCTTTCTCCCCACGACTCCATTCACATGTAGACCATGTTCTTTGAACAGTATCTATTCCATGCTTCATTTTCTAGAATTCCGATTACGTACTTCCTATATTTCGGACGTCTATGATGAATGAATGGTCAAGTTGAAATCCTGCTTTGTCCATTGCGAATGCCTTAACCCAAGCGGACGGGGGGTGTGTGCCCTTCATCTTTTTTTTGCCGTCTTCCTCGACTGTGTTCCTTTCATCATCTCCAGCCATCGGTGAGTGACGCAACCAGGATGTCGGCAGGCAGTACTCTTCCTCTGATTGCTGAGATGTTTAGTATTAAATATTTTCTTTTTTACTCCCCGTTCTTCTGCACAAACACACATTGTGCGATTCATTTGAAATACAATAGGATGTGAAAACGTTTGCACACACAAAATAATGCGAAAGAAATTTTCTGTTTAACGGAATCACGGTGGAAGAGGCACGAGTAGAGTCTCCCCGGTCAAGGCGGGCAGAGGTTGTAAAAGTAAATATGAGCATAGTAGCAGATAGAGAATGAATGGCCAACGCCAACATGATGGATCATATTACACAATGTTGTCCTATCCAGTAAGTTGTACGGGCTATCACAAAAGCAATAGGATGTTAGATATATAGCTACTATTGTGATTGTCAGCTACACTTTGAACTCTCATCACAATGTCCATCGACCGGACCTCTCCGGATACTAACAGAAATCATGTGGAGGTTAACTCAGGATTGAAAATGAAAACATATCCTCCTGCACAGAATACAGTCGAAGTAGCAGTTATTTTCTTTTCTGACTCCCCAACTTTCGAACAGAATTTCAGGCGAAAGATCCTCGACTGCCATTGTATGAATGAATGTGGGTGGGTGTGTGTGTATACCAGGGGAAACCCAAACACACAGCTAACACAAAGGAAGCAATTAAGCTTGGCACAGTGCAATTTTAGAAAAGATGGATAGGTTACCGGAGAAAAGCGGAAAGGCTATCGAAATACGACCCGTACACGGATGACTGGAATGGGCAGCGGCAGCAGAATGGTATAGTAATGACGGTGATGCTGCTGCTCCTGATGTTGATGATACTATGTGTTTGAACTGGGCAAGGATAATCAGTAGAGATGTTGTAGATAAAATCTGTTGAGTAGGACGTGAACGGGCAGTGAAACGTATGATGGCAATGAATTAAGAAACCTGCGGGATTTAGTTTTCAAAGGAAATTACCCTCGATATCAGTTTGGTCAATTCATCATATTCGAACAGTCGATGGTGCGGGAAATTCGTTTGGCAATGAGCAAAAAAAAAAAAAATTAATGGAAATATTCTGGAAGTGGAAAAATTCGTTGATGGTTGGACAGATATTCTTATGACCCACAACTCTCAAGTATCCCTGGTGGATTACGCAAAACACCTCGTCTGGATAAAAAAAAACTACCCTGGACGGATCACCTAAGGACTATTGCAAAAAGGTCACTATGGCATTCTGAATTGTAGACAAGGAAGACTTGAGCAACTGGCCCTCGAATAATTCTATGGTTCAACAAGGCGATCGTCAGACCCATAATTGACTGTGGAGCTATCATTTGGTGGAAGGAATCCTATACCAGGAAAGGGGAAAGTTACACTAAATTAAATTCAAAGGCTAGCATGCCTCACAGCAACGGGAGCTTTTTATAGTTGCCTTACTGCGGTTCTTGAGTCAATACAAAAGTATTGTCTTTACCGCCGCTTCACATCCATCTAAAGGCTGAGGCAAAATTAGCAGTAGCGAAACTTTAAGTTAACCAGACCTCTTCCAAATTCAAATTAAAGGAGGAAAAATAGCTCCATGAAGAAAATGAGTCGATTTTTTCATCTGATCAGTGGCGTAGATAAGGGACTTATTAAGGGGATCAATCTCCCCCCCCCCCCCCCCCCCCTCCTTTTTAAATAGTCGCTAATATTTTAAGTATAATCCTAAATACGAATTTTAAACTCCAACTCATTTAAAATTAAGACGTAACTAAAAATAAAGTTAACAGCCATCGGTCGTAGTAGTTCGTAGTTCTTTTGTGCAGCCATTCATGGATGTTTCATGGGTTTAAGGTTTTTTTTTTAATTTAAAGTTAATAATAGTTTATAGTAGAAAAAATACGTTCTCGAAAAATTATCGAAAAAGCCTGAAAATATTTGGCGCATGTAGTGGATTCGGTGGAATTTTATTTAGTCGTTAAAACCGAAGTGGGCAATCGAATAGGCGCGTAGTATCGTTAGTTACGAAGCACAAAATCTTACGACCTTACAGTAAAGTTATCCGAATCTGCCTTAAGCTACTTAAGGGTTACCTTAAGGTTTTTTCCGTCTTACGTCAGTGAAAAGTTACAGTGGAGAATAGTGGAGAAATTATCGAAAAAGCCTGCGAAAATCCGGCGCCCAACGTGGGTCAATCCGTGTGATTTTATCAAGTAAATGAAACTGAAATGGGCAGTCGAAAAGGTACATGGTACTGTTAGTCACGAGATACAAAAACCGAAACCTTTGTAGACCTTACATTAAGGCTACCTTACACTACCTTAGGATTTTTTTAAGATGGCCTAAAATAAGCTCAATATTTTTTTGATCCTACTGACGTAGAAATTTAGAACAATTGAATAAAAAGCCAAAACAGTATAAAAATGGGCGTCCAATGTGGGATCGGTGTGGTTTTACATAGTTCACTCACAATGAATGTTTCTTAGAATTGGATTATTTTTCGGCGTAAATTTTCACTGGCTTACCGAATTCGAAAAGGATAATCAAATAGGTGCGGTACCATTAGTCACGAGACAAAATGACCTTACCTTAAGGCCAGTTTCAGACGGAATGCATGATACACGAGTTTTCCCCAAAAAGCACCAGTGCACGAGTGGCGAGTCACATTTTTATGTGCGACGATCGAATTAAACTTCCACATTGGTAAATGTAGCGTTTGCTGCCACTAGTGCTTTTTGCTAGGAACTCGTAAATCGTACGTGCCATGTGAAACCGGCCTAAGGATGTTTTATAATCTGAAAAATGTTATGAATTATTTAATTGGGTAGGAAATTTCGCCCCTACATGATGACATTCTCTTCAATTGCACAGTCTGCCCATATGGTAGCGCCGGGCCTTTTTGCTGAGCGCTAATCATGTGATGATGGGACATACTGTCAATGACCTCATGATAAATGCGAGACTGAATGTCACTTATGTACTTTCGTATTATAAAACAAGGTTGCCGAAGGTATGATACCCTTCACGCGAACCGTTGTGACTTAAGGCGAGCATACACCATCCGGAACAGGCCGCCGGAGAGGCCGTTTATTTCAATAGACGAATGTATTAGGTGTACAACTTTGTTTCCGCCGTTTTCCGACACAGCCGTCTGTCAGAAAATGGCGGAAGCAAAGTTGTACACCTAATACTCGTACATTCGTCTATTGAAATAAACGGCCTGTCCGGCGGCCTGTCCGGAATTCCGGATGGTGTATGTTCGCCTTTACGGTGCATTTGTCACTTTGAAATTAGCAGTAAAATTGGTTCCGATTTCACTGTTCCTATGAGAGGTATATGAAATAGTGGGCCGATTTCAACTAAATTTAGAAACGTGGTTTGGCAGTCAATACGATTGAATAAAATGAAATTTGGTAAAGATATCTTCAGAAATAAGTTTTTCTAACAAAAACTTGCTTTTGGAACGGTCGTTCCTATGATAGAGTAGTCCATTTTCATCCAAATTTGGGAATGTGATTTGACTAAAGATATTATTGATTAGTGAGATTTGAAAGAGATATCTTTAGAAATAAAAACGTTTTTCTCACAAAGACGAATTTTTGAAGCGGTCGTTCCTATGACGTAGTGGTCCGATTCCGTAGGTTCCGTCATATATATAGCGTGCAATAGAAAGAAGACTGAACAAAATGTCAGCTCGGTAGCTTTAAAACTAAGGGACTAGTTTGCATAGAACCAGACAGACGGACAAACGGACAAAGCTAAATCAAATCGTCTCATCATATTGACCAAGAATATACCTATACTATATATAGTTTATATGGTTGGGGATGCTTCCTTCTGTGCGTTGCAAACTTCATGACAAAGTTAATATACCCTATCACATCCGTGAAGGGTATAATGAAATTAAATTCAATCATAAAAAATATCATCACAAATTTTCTGTCGACTTTCTTGATGGCATGCATCGCGGATTTTATCAGCTACTCATTTTCCATGTGTCTCGTCTTGTATACATTGAAAAATGACAGGGGGACAGTTTGTGGCTGATCTATGCATAGAGATATTCACTCAAGGGATAAAGGGCTCAAATCGAACCCTGAGCCGAAACTGAACAATTTTGCCGACAACATATCCCCTCCATCTGTCAAAAGGTCAAAAGCTATCTACATCTACGCCACTGCATCTGATCATTTAACAAAGGAGTTACGCTTCAACTGCTTCTTCTCTACCAGAAATTGGAAGTGAGAGAGAAGTGGAATACGAGGAATTCGTCACTGTAAAGTGGTTTACTGATGACTTCAAAACTGATGAGGGTTAATGCAATTGGGTTTCGTGCCAATGTATGTATTGAAGCTTGTTACCGCGGAAGAAGACAGTCAAGCCGCTGTCAAGGCTCGCAACAAAACCTTGTTTATGTCAAAATCAGTACCTAACGGCTACAAAGCATTGCGGAGGCTTCTATCTTTGAATAAGGTCAGCAATTACTGGGTACTCAGGCCATGTCGGCATCTTGGGTAACGAGGCTGCGGACGAGAACTCAGAACTCCATATAGAGAACTTAAATATGCGCAAGACTCGTAAGCTGTTGCAATAGACATGCGTCTTGGTCGCGGTGCTCGTTGATCCTCTAGGCCCACCGCAACTCTCTTTATCTATCACTAATGATATACAACAAGTCAACAAAAGATACTTCTACTACCACTGTATTGCTTTAACCCCATATGGGGCATCGCGCATCAACTACACCTACGCGCCATCGCGAAAGGTTTCCGACAACTCGTAGCTCATTGCAAAACTTTCAACAAGATTCCAGGACGTCCCCTTTGTCGGCCTCTACGGGAGAAGGAAGTCCATCTCAAAGCACGCCCAGCAATGCAATTATGGCCTTTACACAACGTATGTCTTATCTACTGCCATTTCCGCCTCCGAAAATTCCAATTCGTCAATTGGAATTTTACCCGTACGCCGAAAAAGTTATATGTTTGATATTGCGTGAGGCCAGAAAAATCTAAGAATTCTGTGAAGACAGTAATTGAAAAAAAAGCTTGCAGCTTTCTGGTAACGATTGCGCGCGGCCGTCCACTGGAAGTGTATTTGAGCGGCAACGAGCTTCCGCGACACAAGTGTCAACAAGCATCAATCCGCCCCAGATCCAAAGTTGAGGATTTTCAAGAACATGCGACCACATGCTCGTAGCCGCGCGTTTCTTAGACGAATGTATGAGCAGAAGCTTTGTGCCGATTGATTTTGCGTGGAATGGAGAAGAGATAATTAAGCAATCTGAGGCGCGAAGACATCGGCAAAAGACGATAAATGTCGCTCGTGGCCGCTTATTTCGCGAAAGCTTGTTAACGCTTGTGTGGCGAGAGTACGTAGCCGCTCCAATGTACTTAATTACCCTAACCCCTTGTGGGGCATAGCGCGTCAACTGTTCCATGTGGCCCAGTTGACGTTTCGTTGGCATAATCTGGTTTCGGAGAATGCAGTTGCCAGCATACACCTCTTGCACATCCATGGCCACGAACGTCGTCGTGGACGGGATTCGAACCCGAAACGCCGATAGTCAAACATGAGACTGATGCCTCAACACACTGCGCTACCGGTCGCCCCGAATGAATGGCCGGGCTGCAGCTGTCATGATGCGTCAGACATCCAAGGCTTAATCCGGCTATAAACGTTTAGGTATATCTGTACAGGTACAACTGTGTAGGTCTGGACGCCTGTGCAGCGAAACAACACATACTACGGTAGACCTGTCCAGGTACACCTCAACGTATCCTTGCACAGGCACCTGAACGTACATGGCCGGCTTTATTCCGGCAATCCGAGTTTGTGCCAAGGATGGTATCTGCGCCGTCAATGTACGCACTTTGATGACATCCCAGTGTTCATTTACTGAACTATCTTGGTGACTAGTTATCCCAGCTGCTTTTTGCGCAAGATAATCGTTGTATATTTGTAAGACAGCTTGGATTTCTGAGTCGGGCAGTGTTGAAATTGCGGCGCCTGGATCTTTCATCACTTGCAACTGCCATACAGACAGGGAGCGGAACAAGCCCACATTGGTCTCAACACTGCCTTACCAGATTTTAGACAGTATGCCGAAAGCGCATTTAGCCTGGCTGATACGGCGAGCGATGTCCTCCTCGGTACCACCATCGACGGCAACAATACTACCTAAATAGACAAATTTGTTCACCTCCTCAACAGGCTGCTCATTGATACGAATGGGTTGAGTTCGATTCCCAGGCAGGCTTAGCTTCAACTTCTCCTTAATTTGATGAGAGTATAGGAAAATGTCGTCAAGAAAAGATCATATTTTAATGAATTTCTCAATCCCGAAAACATCGCAACATTAGTTGATTTCACATTTCACCGCCAAATGAAAGATTTCCTACTCACACCCTTAACACTCGAAAAAACCGAGGCAGCCATCCGAGCACTGAAGAACTGCAAAGCGCCAGGCATCGACGAAATACGAGCGGCACTCGTCAAAAACGGTGGGTACGCCACCAAAAACTCCATCTGGGAAATACAGTTTACAATATCCACGACGACATTCGTGGCCATGGATGTGCAGGAGGTACATGCTGGCAACTGCATTCTCCGAAACTAATTTATGCCGTCGTAACGTCAACTGGGCCACATGGAACAGTTGACGCGCTATGCCCCACAAGGGGTTAGGGCAATTGAGAGAGACAGGTATCCAGTTGTCCCTCGGGTTACCATGTAAACATCAACACTTCCCTCACTAGTCAACAACATCTCCTGCTTGGTGATTTTAATTCTCATCATGAAACTCTGGCATTTACATATTGTATTAACAACGGCGCGAGAGGTAGGTATCTCAATAGCGGAGCAACTTTACGCTTCAGATTTCTGCACATTGAATGACGACACGCACACTCGTATTGACGGTACCTGTTCCAGTACTCCAGATATCACATTTGCCAGTGCTGGCCTCATAAACGAAGCCCAATGGGAGACAGTCCTTGCATTATCTTCGGACTATTTACCAATCGTGATAAGGCTTGACGAAACTGACAAATGTCGTATCTGCAGAATATCGCACTTTTATCAACCACAATAAACCTGATTGGAATAGCTTCACCGAATATACCAATGCTAAATTCCTCGCACTGCCAACTTCCACCGACGTACGTAAGGCTGAATCCAACATCAGTAAAGTCCTAAATAAAGCGGCTACGAAATTCATTTCTGCAGGACGTATTCCGAAAATTTGCTTAGCTTTCCTTAGGTTTCCTACCTCAGCCGTTAAATTGGCAAACCAGGGAAACAGCATCAGGAGCGTAAGCCCAGACGACCCCAGAATTCACGAAATAAAATGTGAAATTTATATATGTACAAGTAGCCGAAGTTTAAAATAGAGTACTCATCTGAATAGCTGCAACCTAACTATGTACAGGTGTGAGCAAACTATGGTCGACAGTCCCTGCCCTCTCTAATCCACCCAAAACAGAAAGCGAATGTCGCCATCCAAGTCGATGACAATTCAACCAGCGACCCTACCCACTGCACAAGTCTCTTCATTAAACAATTTATTGAACATCCGCAGGGAAATCCATAACCGAACCGCAGACAACATACCTGTCTTCACCGCGGACGAAATGGCTGCAGCAATCAGGAAGGCGAATAACTCGAAAGCCTTGGAACCTGATGGAATCTCAGTGGCAATTGTGAAACACCTCGACATTCCAGCTATTGAATATCTCACGGCTACATTTAATCTATCTATCACATCAATGATCATTCCGGGACCCTGGAAGAAAAGGAAGAATGATCCCGATCTTGAAACCTGGGAAAAGCGACACTCAGCGAGTCCCATCACACTTTAATCACCAGTTGCAAAACTCTCGAAGCACTAATCAACCCTGTTCTTGCGGCCCATGTCCAGCAAGCAGACCACCAACACGGCTTCCGAAGGATGCACAGTACGACGACGGGCCTGGATGCCATTACATCCCGCATTCACAATGGCCTCAATCAACCTCGTCCATGTCACAAAGCAATTCTGGTGGAACTCGACTTGTCGGATGCTCTCGACATAGTTACTCAGCACTTCTGCCTGACTTAAATTGTTCATCGCTTCCAACGCAAGAAACCGAATAGATTGCCAATTATTTTACGAGCAGGCAGACTTACACATAATTCAGGAAGAAAAAACCGGAGCTTAGGAAGATCAAATAAGGTATATCACAAGGTGCAGTTCTGTCTCCCTCCTTGTTCAACCTTATCTATCATGACTCCCGACACCACCTGAGGGAATCGAAATTATCTCCTATGCCTCGGCAACCTTATTTACGACCTGGACGAAGGAACTCAAATGCAACTTGGGTTCTCAATTGGCAGTCAACCTATTCCTACCGTGAACCATTCTGAAGTCCTTGGGAGTCACCCTGGACAGCATCTCCCCATGCCTCAATCGTGTGCGACAGGATGCGCGGTAGGAATAAAATCCTCAAAGCCTTGAACACAGAATCTCTGTGACACGCAATGGAAAAATATTCAGCCTTGCCAAAATGCCGCTCTCCGTACTGTAACTGGCTGTCTCTTGATACAATCTGTAACGGACAGTTTGGTGGGCATCCGCAAATGTTCGTGGGGAGGGAGCCTAAGGTTGCCTAGTTGACCGTGAAGGTCGGGCTGTGCCAGCTAGCGAAGAAAAAAGTCCCTCAACGAGCTAAGCATCGACCTATGCTTGCTGTAGCTCAGTTCGGGAGACGTGGGCTAGGTTTTCGCCGCTCGTCCTTTACGTATTAATAAAAATTCATAGGCCTGGAGAAGACAACACAAACAGGGGAGGTGAAAATGAGACGATAAGGATGGAATGGTTGGCAGACGGCGCAAATTCTCTCGCGTTCGCATCAGGATCCAGGCGCAATGGGACCCTCGGCCTCTAGTTTCGTACCACCGATAGATCCTTACTCATCAGGTGCTGCCATCAATCTGCCGGTGGAAGCAGCACTACCGGGATATGGTCCATTGCAGGTGGTTCATTACACATCTCAGGTTCATCTGCATCAGGAAACCAAAATGATGACTCTAAGGGACCACAACAAGCTTCTTGCCAAACAATATCTGGTGGCATGTTACCGGAGAGCACCCCAACTTTAATCCCATGAACAAGACGCCGCCAGCAAGATATATTAGGCGTGATTTGAGGAGGGACCTGGAAAGAGATGTCCGGAGGTACAAAAGGGTTGCCTTTGACAACGACGCATACAGATCAGCCATCGCAGCAATACATCACTAGGAGGTAGAAACATCAATTGCGGGTCTAGGTCCAAAGTTCTCTCGGCACCACCACCAGCCATTTTTCCTGCAGAGGGAAGGCTTCCGAGAGCAGCGAGACGACACCCGTCCAACTTTGGTAAAGTTGGTGTTCGCGTCTTAACTCCTACCTGTCAAGCGTCACCGAACAGGGACATCTCGAACACATGTCCCACCTGCAATGGTACGCCTCATGTTGTGGGCCACGTCTTCAATTGTCCAGCTGCACCCACGCATCTGAACCCCAGGTCGCTGTGGGAGAACCCCGTAGAAGGAGTCATTTTTCTATCCCTACAGAGAACAACATACTCGTACAGTCATACCCATGACTAGGATTTCTCATCCACTTTACCCAAAAGGCATTGAAAAAACATGCATTCATTATCCAGAAAACGTTTGATCCACGTTTACTAATACTGCAATTTTTCCTTTTCAACTAAGTCCATTCCTACCACCACTGTAAATTCAATTAACTAAACGATGAAGAATTTAAACGCCCACAATCTGCACCATGCATAATTCGATATAAATCACGCTTTATGGAAACTTACACCCACAGCTTGTGCCAAATGAAGAAAAACTGATTTTTCCAGACTTTCCATGCACACCACACACTAGCGGTCATGGCTCATATGAACGCCGGATATATGGAGATATCCAATCGTCGAAATGCCAAAGAAAGTATGGAAACAAGAAACACACCGAATGGAAAACGTTTTCCTCATCATATTCCCATATCCACAGAGCCCTGTTCTTGTTCACATTATATTCCCGAACATACGAGAAGTCCGTTCGAGTCCTTGTTGTTTTCACAGCTAACTGATAAAAGTGAATTAATGTTCCATGCAGCTAGTGCTACTATATAGCATGTACTCGTACGTCCAGGACTAAAAGGAAAGACTTCGTACATCATATCGACAAAATGTAGTAAATTTTATACACAGAGACCGTTTTAAATTAATTGCAAACACTTTGTGTTGTACGTAGTGAAAATTTTGAATATGTGGCGTGACGACGGTCGTTGAGGGCCAATATTACATCGCATACTGGCCATAGTATGGCTCATTCAATCGCATTCACGATATTTTCCCCGAAAATATGTTTGCCACTCCACTCACACGAACACGTCCAAAACAAGTGTGATTTTAATTGAATTAGATAGCGCTGATTTAGCGACACAGATTTAGCGATTATGCATATCCTTTGAGGTGTAAACGTATCCAATTTGGATTTAACTGTGGTGTTTAAGGGTGTATTTTTCGGGGTAATGGGATAACCTCTGTGATGATTTCAATTTTGCCAAAAAGGCTTTCCAAGGATTTAAAATGTATACATTTTAATTGGTTGGAAACAGGGATCGATACAATGATGAATGGTGTTAATGATGGGGTTTTGTCCGGTTTGTGAACTTAATTAGTAGATACCGTCCAAATTATCCGGGAATAAGCTAGACCGGGGCATTTACAGAGACGAACTAATAAAAGTACTCAACGAAGAATGTTTTTGTTCGTGACTTGCATTGCAGAAATATATATTTTTATTCGAGTTTTATTCCTCTGCATTGTTGCCCTCAAATTACTTCCAAAAATACCAAATTACCTTACACCCCAGCGAAACGGAAGTTCAGCCTCTCCCGAGACAATTGTGAACTTTATAATTAATTCGCTGCCTAGATCTCTGCGTACTACCAGCACACCGAAGCTTATCAACGCTGCCATCCACCACCGTCATTTCAATTCCGTTTCGTTACCTTTTCATTTGCAAAATTATATCCTGAAATTTCATCATCTTCACAATATCGCTTGGCAATCCAAACCACCATCATCGTTACAGCTTCAGTCTTCCTTTCTGCCAACGTAATTTTCAGGATAATTCCCAAATATTCATAGAAACGCACGAATTTCATTTCGACTCGTTGTCGTCCTCACTATATAGTAGTGCGCCTACAGACAGTTTTGGTAAGTTTTCGGTAAGGTGACTTAATCGTTTCGCTAACTTTGTTGGGACATTTTCCATTATCGCATGCCCCGATTGTGTATAATCAAGACGGATTTGCTACGAAATATTTGCAATCTGGCATTACTACTTTCGCAATGCCACTAGAGGGAGGGTCTTTGTGCTCGCTCTCATATTATCGCCTGTACACGAAAGCATTTCATTTCACAGGACAAAACAACGCAACAGAATGGAAGGATGTTTGTTGGGGCATAGCAGAGATAGCAGAGATCCAAAGATACCTACTTGATTTGAGACGAATCGAAGTGCAAACTTATATCACACACTATGCGCGTTGTACGTCAAACCAATCATGAAGGGCTTACCTTAGATATTTCGCAGGATACGAGCATACATATTGTTGATTCGTCGATGGTAGAGTATGCTGACGGGCTGATGGGTTTCAGACAAAATTTAAGTGCATGGAACTTTTATCGGGATCTGTTCTGCTATATCTGTAAAAGAGAGCCTCCTCTTTCAATCAGCGCCATGACAATCTCAGATATTGCCTCTCATTTGATCCTATCAAATGATGATTTGTCTTATGCAACATCTAAATGTGATTAGATTTTTTCTCTCTAGACGGAGAGCTAGCTAGAGGATGGCGATAGTGTGATGATGATGACGATGATTGAATGGATTTCACTCTTGATTGCATCCATTTGTGAGCGTCAAATTAAAAGCTGGACGACGGCGGCAGCGACGGCGAGTCCTTTTCGCAAGCCGAGTCAGCTCTTTTGTGTGATGAAGAAGTTTTCGATTTGCTTTTATCATATTAAAGATCAATGAATCTTGTATTAGGGGGATTGCAAGCTGTAAGCAGTCGATTTGTTCTAAATCTTCAAAGAGATTTGATTTGGCAATAGAAAGTAGATAAGAGAGCTGCAGTTAGCGGTCTTCGCCGACAAATGACACAATAAATTTTTTCGATCTAATCCGCGGATGGAGACTTTATAAAATAAAAAAATAAATAATTGGCGCAACAGTCCAATTTGAACCATGGTCTCGAGATGAGTTAGCATCATCTCAATTTCTAGATCGTGACGGTCTTGTGCAGAGGTGTGTGATCAGCAACACGTTCAACCGAGTTATTTACCCCATAAATGGGTACTCACTTAACAGCTGAGTGGGCTCATAGTCCGACACGAAAATCCCTTTTTTATCGAAAACTACCGCATTCAGTGGGAATCGAACCGGGGCCCAGTGTATAGAAGGCGAATGTGCTAACCGTTGCACCATCCGGACTACATGAGGACTTTATAATTGTAAATATTTTCTACGAAACATTTCCAAATAAAACGAACAATCCTCTATAGTCCATCCGGGGATAATCGCTCCCCCGCAAAAATTTTAAAATAACTAAAAAAAGCGGATTTTGGAAAAGAAGACGCAATACAAATAATTGTTTTCCCGAAATCAAATTTTTTTAGTTGTATCACTCTTCTTACGGATGGACGGTATAGAAATACGAAATTGTATGAAAAACGGTATGAATTTTGACGTGATCTAGATCCGCCAAGAAAAGAAAAACGAAAAGCGACCAAGAAACAGTGTTTAAGGTATGTTTTGCTAGGCACACGATCGTCGCACATTGGTTGCGATTAGATTAACCCAAAAAGCAAAACGCACCTTTACGTGACTGTAGTTCGGGCCTTTGAGAATGTTTTTCAAAAATCAACTCGATTCAGTAGAAAACACCCAAGATATATCAGATCGACAATCGCCATTTTTCCAATTTTTCTTGTTCTTGTCGTTATTTGACAGGAAAACAGCTTCACAGGGAGCATCCCGGGAGCAGATAATTTTGTCCCAAGGGAGTAGATAGGCTATAATTTGTTTCAACCGGACAAAAAGTAATGAAAATGCGTTTTGAAACTAGCACGTATTATACATATAGCAATAAGTGCTATTTTCAATTCACATAATTTTACATAATATCGATTGAAAATGTTTCATTGGATTTACTTTCTACATATCTTGAAATAATTGTACTACCGAAAAGGGATGAAAATATCAAAGACCAATTGTTTATGTCTAGCATTGCAAATGTTCGGAAGCTTGCGATATTTGGTTTGCTGTATAATTAATTAGGGTTGTCAAAAGTTCGGAGCCAAGCGAAGTAAATTCACACTCAGCCCATTCGTTTTATCCGGACAAAGATCCAGAGTGAATCGAGCGTCATGGGGCTACGACGAGCGAAATCAAACAGCCCCGATACAGATTGAAAAAAAAAATTCGTTGATTCCATTAGTATGAACACTGAATGATATGGCACACTGAACGATATGGGACACTGTACAATATGGGAATTCAATTTCCTCTGTTAAATCTTAACACTCGCATACATACTTGAGTATCCGGGTACTCATGAGCTATAAAAAGCTAGTTATAGTACACTTATTGTAATTTTTATTGTCAACACCTTCCTAATGAGCTATCGCTATTATGTTTTACCTGGAAAACCGTATCCACAAGTAAATTTGCATTTCTGATTATAAATTTTTTTTTCACTTTTTGCTGATTACTCCTTGGATACATTTATGAGTACCCGAGTACTCACATTCTATTATATGGGGTTTTACCCAGAAAAATTATTCATTGATAAATTTGGCAGTTGCAATAAAAAAGGGTATACTTCAGAGAATAAGTTTATGACTCCTAAGTATACTGTGTTAGGATTAGGTAAAATCCTGTCGCATAAATTTGTTGAGTTCGACGGTTTCCATTCAATTTCGACTTGATCATTGAGAGTGTAAGACTGTAAAGGATTGGAAATGGATGATATTAGCCGTGCTCGTTGGCGACGTATAAGGGACGAAGAACGCCACGAATACATAAGGAGTCTTGTCGATTCCGACGATGACAGCGATTCTGGCAACTTCCTCGGTAGTTCGGACGAGGAATTGATTCGCGAAAAACGCCTGGTTCTCTGCAAACTAGTCTCTCAGTTTTAAAGCTATCGAGCTGAAATTTTGCAAGAGGCATATATGCACGCAGTATATATGTCGGAACTAATGGAATCGGATCACTACGTGATATAGTCGCCATAGGAACGACCGGTTTAACAGTCAGTCTTTGTGAGAAACAATTTATTATTTGTAAAGCAATCATTTTGAAACTTATTATTCAATATTTTTTGCCGCGGAATCACACTCCCCAATTTTGTTGAAATTGGACTACTCTATCGTATAGATGTCATAGGAACGACCGTTCCAAAAACAAGTTTTCGTTAGAAGAACTTTTTTGCGCGTGCTCTGCACCTAAGCTATTGAGACCCCTAGTATATAGCCCTAGGTCACTCGCTTCACTCGCTCTATATGCAACAGTATCGTCTTCGTCCTAGCATATCTGCATCCACCATTTTTGTTGTATCCATGCACAATTTGGCTTTCGAACGAAAGTGTGCATATGTCCCATCGCACAAACATTAATGGTGCAACGGCGGCAACGCGAACCAATATCTACCCATGAATGGACAATATCGGTTTCAAATCGAAATAGTGTATGAACATTGAGTGTGAAACGAAAGTGTTCATGCATTGCCACTTTCGGTTTCAGCCGAAATTCTCAATTAATGGCTGATTTCCAAAAGGCTAATTTCATGGTGCCCGTTCTAACGTCCCCTGGTGATATTGTGGTGCTCTGAAGGAATCACAAACGATTCGGAAGGGCCCCTTGTCAAAAGTACTTCCGATATAAGAAAGCGATATTTACTTTTGACAGGGAAGTGATCGGAGTCAGAACTTGCTCTTCTGAACCGGAGAACGGAGACCGTACGTATGTACCTTCCAACAAAATACCAGTCCTAAAACCAGGAGATCATAGAATTTAGTGACCACTTTATATCTTCTGCTCGCTGATCTGCTTGTGCCGTTTCAGTCGCATTTTGAGCGTAGTGTTTGGTTTGCTGAGTGATGCAGTTACACTGGAAGGATAAGTGATCCTATATTTAGTTTTTTCATGGTTCGGATCGCCTTCTGTTATGATGGCGGATTATGTGAGCGAGCGCTACAGTACACTCCGTTATATGTAGTATACATATAACTGAGTGTACTGTGTCTTCACTGCCAAAGCCTGCACCTAGAGTAATTGAACATCCTTACTCAGGGAAAGAAAGGCTGCGCAACGAGATTTAGAAGGCGCAAAAAAAAGGAGTTTGATCAGGATAATAAATAAAGAGGTGAATTATACAATAGTTTCGCGAAGGGAAACGTTTCCGTTTCCGTTGGCTTCACTTTCAGCATTTTGAACAATTGTCAATTTTAAGTAAAGGTAACAAAACTTCGAAAAGTTGTCTTTCAGAGGAATGGTTTGAATGAATGATTTGTATTCGTCGCTCTCGGCTTTATCCTTTTCACTTTATCCACCATTCTTACATTTTCCGAAAGAATTTCCTATCATTTTTTTAAAAAACAATTTCAGTCATTATTCCAATTATAGGCATGACTGTACTGTGAATCAGAAAAAACAACCCGCATAATTTACCTACGTTATACAAGCAACTAAAGTGTGTTGTTTCCGCAAAATAGCGAAACCTCAAACAGTGTACTCCTCATTATTTACAAAAAGCCAAGTGGTGATGTTTCGAGCTCTCTAAACATAACATTTAATGTGAAATTATTGATCGGTTCGACCTAATTAACAGACTACGTTCACTACTGTATTTGGTTTTTGTGAGCACGTACACACACAGCACATTGTACGATAAAGTATTTTCACAAAATTCCTTCAAATGAAAATAGGATGCAGTGCGGCGACATGAATAGATTCGATTTGTAGGCGTCCGTTTACATCGGATTCCAATGTGTATATAAAGTCGATGTACAGACTGTTCAATGAGAATGCAGTCAATGATGTGAGTATTTGAAATACTTCAAAGGATTTGTAATCAACCATATGCTGGTCGTGCTACTTCCACCGGCAGATCGAAGGTAGCACATGATGGGTAGTGATCTGTCGGTGGTACGAAACCAGAGGCCGAGGGACCTATTACGCCCGGACCCCGATGCGAGCGCGAGGGCATCTACGCCGTCCGCCAACCATTTCAGCCTTATCGACCCATTTTTTTTATTATTCCCCATCTCTGCCTCTCATTTTTGTGTTGTCTTCCCCAAACCTATTATTAATACGTAAAGAACAGGGGCAACGAGCGGCGAAAACCCCGCCCACGCCTCCCGAACTGAGCTACAGCAAGCATAGGCCGATGCTTAGCTCGTGGGGGGGCTTTTTCTCCGCCAGATGGTACTGCCCGACCTTTACAGTCATTACGCTACCTAAGCCTCCGTCCCCACGGGCATCTTCCGAAGTCCATTACATTACATTACCATTTTCCATCCAAAAATATTAGGGAAAGTATTTAATTTGAAGTACTGTAGAGGCATGAACGAAAGAATGTCGCACTGTCAGGAACTATTACTGTCTTTTTCAAACTCAACGGGATACATGCATCAAATAAACTGTGGATAGGGCTCCGTATAAAAACTGAAAAGGAGATGTCAGAAAGACTTAGAACAAACGTATACAACCACCAGATTTACATCTCAGTTCACACATACTGCAGTGTCATATCTAATACCGACAGTTGACAATGAATCATGTATGAAAGACCCCCGCACTACTTGCAGCTTACTGTGTCTTTTCTTGTTAAACTTAACGATGACGAGTCAATACAAGGTCGGTAATAGGCATTTTGATTAATGCTAACGATTTGTCTTTATGAATGTCTGATGAACCTATATATAATCGAAGCACGTATATGACCGACTTAAGGGACTTTTAAGTCGGTCATATACGTTCAGGTTTACCTTGAGGTTTATGCATCACTGTATAAGTCTGGACGGTTGTGCAGGTCTGGAAGCCTGTGCAGGGAGACAACACACGCTACGGTAGACCTGTAAAGGTATATCTCAAGATTACTTCAAGGTAAACCTCACGTTTATGGCTGGCTTAAGGATGACGACGACCACAACGCCTTTCACGATACCACAACTGCTACTGCTATGTCATATCTAAACTCAAGTAGGGCATAAGCTTGTCAACTACTCTTAAGCGGCTTAGTTGACGTTTCGTTAGCATATAACTGCTTTTAGACGTAGCTTGCTAGCATACACCTCCTGCCCATTTAGCCGCATTTTGTGACAAGGCAAAAATGGATGTGGCTTACTGTTACGCTCTTTACCTTCGGGGGGAAGACAATACAAACAATCACGGCGGGATTCGAGCCCCCGAAAACCGGTATGATGCCCGATGATTTCCAATTACTCAGCGAGAATATTTTGACAGCTCTTTTGCAATTTCACTGTCATTCACAAAAAAAAAAAAAACATTTCACGCCACACACTGTCCGCAATCCACAATGCTCTGCTGGCACAATCATCCACTCAATCCACCTATCATCCTGTTTCAAACATTGATGAGTCGTTCGGATTCAAACGATTTCCACTTTGCCGCAATTAACCGACTGTCGATGACTCCATGTTTACGGAAAATTGGCGGAAAACTGCACGATGTGGGCATGTAGTAGCGAAACAAACATAAGCTACAGGGGAAAATGTGAAACCCAATCGAATCCAAAGTAGCATTTATTTCATTTGTAAACATAATCAGGAACGTGCTGAGAGCAATTCAAATACGTATCGATTTTATTCAATCATCATCGGAACTCGCTTCTTCTGCGCTATGCTAAGAATGGTATTTTTCAACCGCTTTTGAAAATCCCCGAACACGCGGATGGATTTCGGGATCTGGTGGTCGACGAGAGAGAGAGAGAGTGTATGATGACGGCAGGGGATCAAGCAGCTTTCCGCGGAAATGGGCGAAAACGGGAAAATTGAATGTAATTAGCAACAGTTCAAATATAATAAGACTAATTTGAAAAGTACACTGGTTCAAATATTCTTGGCTTTATGGATGCGCGGTGGTGCTCGCTAATGACAGGTCATGGTGCACAGGATTTGCCGTGTTGAAGCTATTATACAAATTTCGAAACATTGGAATTTGCATTAGCTGTAATTAACGTTGGTGCGGCTTTGACGGGCGCTATTTTGTACGAGGCAAAACTAGAGTTTCAATAAATAAGCAAGTGCATGAGACGTGGCATTTCATAGTTGGCCAGATTTGAACAGGTTCCGGGTATTCATCGAGAAGGCCTCATATCTTGGAAGTTGAGGCAGTATATGTAGTACTTTCTGTCATGTTTGAGGATGTACAAAGATCTAATAGCCTTCTTCCGCCACCATTTCCCCCAAGTTAGGTTATTCAGAGAATGGGTCATGATTGCGAACGAACATTTCTAATTCATTCTTAAGCGCAGTCCGTTCGGGAAGCGCTCTGATGGCATGCTCAGTTCGTTACCCTCCTGGGATCACTTTTCGTGTTTCGGATTAAAAATATTTGGGAGAGTATGACCTTGGCTGACGCAGAAGAACTTCTGCATACGCTCGATACCGCTGCAAAGGAAGTTGGATTACGTATTAACGAGGGTAAAACTAAAATAATGATGCAATCGGTGACAAGGACACCTGCACAACCGAGCATCAACGTGGGGGACCTCAACATCGAGTTCGTGAACAACTTCATCTACCTGGGTTGCAACCTGTCAAGGGACGCCAACGAAACTGACGAAATCAAGCGACGGATACAGTTAGCTAATAAGACTTTTTTCTCGGTTCTCCCCATAATGAAATCGAAGCATGTGCACAGAAACACGAAGCTCCGCGTGTACAAAACCATTATACGACCAGTGCTATGCTATGGCTGCGAAGCATGGACCCTAGCTCAAGCCTCCGAAAACATGCTAGACACTTTCGAACGTAAGGTTCTACGGCGAATTTCCGGGGCTGTTTGCGATCGAGATGGATGGCGCATCCGGTACAACCATGAGTTGTATGAAATGTACGATGAGCTGCAAGTCTCGAAAATCGTCAAACTACAACGACTTCAATGGGCAGGGCATGTACAAAGAATGGACGATGATCGCATGCCTAAGAGAGTAATGAATGCAGAACGAGTCGACGGAGCGAGACTGCGAGGACGACCGAGATCTCGTTGGGAGAGCTCAGTAGGTGTGGACGCCGCGCAGCTGCTGGGCTCCCAAAATTGGAGGACGCGGTCACGTGACCGAGATAATTGGAGGACAATGATCCAGGCGGCCAAGGCCCGACGTCGGGCTGTCGCGCCACGATGATGATGATGACCTTGGCAATTGCTATTTTCGTATAGTAGCGGAAGATTAATCAGTATTTTTTTTTATCCTTGTGAAGGTACAGAAAAGTTTCGAAAGTTTGTACATACCTCTCGCTACATAGGTTAGGTTAGGTACAGAAGCTGCCGTGATATATCACAGCACACTTAGACCAACATCGGGTCCACTGTGGTACCACGGCTATCACCTTCACTTGAACCTACGTATCAAACCAGCCTGTGCTGGCGATGTAACGATTGAGCCAATGTAACGATGGATATGGCGGTCATATCCTTAAGGTCATCCAGATCGTAAAAAATCCGTGAGAAGAAAAACTTTCTTCTGCTACCAGCCAAGGCCTCTCGCTACATAGACAGCCCAGTCATCATGAGTGCCTGATACCTGCGAAAGTTGTATACATCTCTTCTTCTTCCATACTTATAGACTCGTTAGATACTGTGACCTAATATAAGAATACAAAAACAGATAACCGTCCAATCGGGACAGATTCTTTCTCATCAGGCTATGGGGCATGCCAAACGATGCCTTCGATATTTTGAAATTAATGGTGCAAAAAAAAAAAACGAATAAAAATCGCTTACTTTATAACTCGGTGAAAGTAAAAACGAAGCCGATACAAGTTCGCCAAGTACATGTAATACAAGCGATGGTTTCTGCCCTGAAATTACTGTGACCAACTTGGAAGAAGGGAACATTCCTGTTTCGCAAAAATTAGGAGAATTCTCTCTATTCGATTGGAGAGAATTTTCACTAAACTCAAGAAATGTCTGGTTTAGGTCCTACAAATCCCCTGGCCTGGGTTTGAGGTTCTTACCACCTAAAGCGGAAATGGACTACCTAAAGTGGAAATGCCGCGATTAACGAATTTTAAGAATTCTTTCTAAATGCAATAGAGATATTTCTCTTAATATTCGCGAAACAGGAATATTCCGGAAGAAGTTCCCAAAACGTTTAAAAAACCCACCGGGAGGGATTTAAGACGTTCCAAATGTGGCGATTCGAAAACGGGACATTTATTTTTGCATGAATTTTGGGGCCATGATAGGCACACTTCAATGGGTAACCGGTGCAAATGGGTTTGCATGAAGTAGTTTCCACCACTGAAAAAACTCTACAATATAAAGAACATACACTCGATGCTTTCCAGGACATTGTTGGAGCATTCAACAACGTCGCAACCAAGGCGATTTTAGAGGCTCGTAGCAATGCTGTGGTTAATGAAAAAATACAAACATGGATGATATCGCTGCTATCTAAGAGACTCATATCGTCTGACTGGGACAGTGCTATGGCGACTAAAACCGCCAAAAGGGGGACGCCACAGGGGGAGCGGGGGTGGGAGGTGTTATCACCACTTCTGTGAGTACTAGCAATCGACACTTTACTAAAAATCTTTGAATAGATAGGCATACACGCGGTGACATCTGCAGAGAACGTAGAAATACTGGTCACAAACGTAGGTACTATAGGACCTCACAACAATGGTTCTAGGTAAGCTACTGAAATGGGCAGGCAAGGTACGACTTAGTGTAAACCCACAAAAGACTGAATTGATTCTCTTTACAAGGAGAACCTGAATACAAGATTGCAGCCTCCCAAGGATGGGTGTCATCGAGTCGATTTTGACGACTCATGCAAAGCAGTTAAGGTTGATATTTGACAGTAAACTTACTTGGAATCGCAACATCAAAGACCGATCAAAGAAAACAACCATCACTCTTTACACCTGCAAGAGTGTGCCTGGGTATTACTGGAGCAATGAGAACCACTTCTACGAACTCCCTAAAAACTCTCTTCTGTCTAGTAAATCAAATCAAAGTATTAAATTAACAACCGAGACCACTGACAACATAAAACCAGTGATAGCTTTCATTCAATAATGATACCGGACAGAGATTCCTACGAACATAAACCTAGGAAATTTCTACACTGATGGCTCAAAGATAGAAACCGGTGTAGGGACACTCACTCACTTACCAGAACTTTCTTATAACCTACCCATCCGACCGACTGATGAATGCAGCATTTTCTGACGGAGATGCTTGCTGTTCAAAAGGCAGTAGAGTTAGTCTCGACAATACGCAAAAGAAGGATTTTTATTCATTCGGACAGTCAAGCAGCATTAAAAGCGCACCAATCCATTTCCATCAAATCTATGACAGTGCTTAACTGCCTTACAACTCCTCATATGCTAGATACTACAAGCAAGGTATAACTCCGATCGGTACCAGGACACAGTGGAAACCTAGGAAATGAAATTTCGGATGGTCTAGCAAAGCTAGGTGCTGCTCTTCGTCACATGGCTACGGAAAAAGTTCCTGCAACAATGCAAACACTAAGGATGATAATGGAGCGTAAGATTCTCACTAGAACAGCGCCACCAGCTCCAGAATAACTAGAAACTCTGGGACTTAGTTGGCTTACTGACTGGACATTGTTTAGCAGGGGAGCATATACATAGATTGAATTTAATCACAAGTAATGCTTGTAGGAATTGTAAGCTACCAAATACTAAGCATACCTTAGAACACCTCCTGTGTGAATGCCCAGCAATCGCCAGACAAAAAAATGCCTATTCTTTCGCAATTTGAAAGCAGTTGCAGATCTTAGTATGAAAAGTCTTCTAACATTCTCTCACTCTCCATTGCCCTAGCCCCTTGTGGGGCATACCGCGTCAACTGTTCCATGTGGCCCACGTTCCGACGACATAAACTGGTTTCGGAGAATGCAGGTGCCAGCATGCACCTCCTGCACATCCATGGCCACGAACTTCGTCGTGGACGGGATTCGAACCCGAAACGACGGTAGTCAAACATGAGACTGATGCCTCAACACACTGCGCTACCGGTCGCCCCAACATTCTAATATTCGCAGATGCGACAAAGACTATTGAACTCAGTAAAGACTAACGATCAACCCCAATACATAATAGGCACCGTCGATATGTGGCATCGCTATGGATTCAAGCCGTCTATGCGGGCCGTAAGGCCGCCGCCTAACCTAACCTAGGGGCTTTATCAAGTAATTCGATTTGAGTCGAATTGCTTTCGAAAGGATGTAACTTCAAATTTCCCTATTTGAAAAATCATCGAGTATTCGGTTCAAGTGAAAAATTTCGTATCGGATTCTCGATGATTATTGAAATTCGGAAATAAGTTTTCGAATTACATGCATGATACCATAGTAAAGCTGACCAACTGGCTCGGGCAGGTACGACCAATAAGACCAGGGGGCGCTGGCGCAGTACTGGTATGCCTCTGGCAGCCAGCCAATTAGGCACTTTTGCCCCCTCAATTCAAATCTGGTCAGAGGGGGGCAATCCACACCCAATATTATACACAAAATTGTTGCTATTAATCGCTTCGCTAGAAAAGCAATCTTAAGTCGATTTTTTCGTTTAAACATTTGCTTGCATTCGTTTCACTGGATTTCGGTTTATTTCCATACAAAACGACACAGATCAGTTTTAGTGCAGGTCTCATATGTGATTTCATTTGTTGTTGTTCCGCCCCCTATCTAAATGTAGACTAACTCCGCAATTCGCCCCCACGCGGCGAAGTATCTGATTGAAATGCAATGACGCGAATGCGGCTATTTATTCAGCTATGACTCATAGGGAAGGAAAGTTTTTACACTCTACGGGCATATAGGATGGCCCATGAGGATTAGACCATTGAATCGTTTGCTTTATCAAGGCTTTATACTTTAAACTCCAACTTAACGAACCGTTAATCCCCCGGGTCCCGGGTCATGAGAACCCGTGTGAAATTAGGCGCAACCATAATGGTCGTATGTGGTATTACATCTCATCGTTCAATCTGGTTATGATTCTTCAAGATGCTTTCAAATCTTAATGGATCTTTTATGCTAACTGTTTTGATCTTAAAGATCAAAATACGGTGATAACGTCACGACTTTACGCTAGAATCTAACGCGGCAGTGGTATTTTGTGGAGCACCGGCATTGCTACTACCGTGTGCATTAAGTATTTTCAGAATCATCCATCATCCATAGAACAAACGGAAACGGAATCTGCCGTTGGTAGAAAAACGGCTAAGTTTTGAGTTTTATAAAACTTTTGCGGGAACGTAAAAGCAGGCGGAAACATTCCCTCTATCCAATACATTTCGCATGTGTTTCAACTCGTCGTAAAGTTTTATGAAATGCAATGAATGAAACAAGGCATCGAGATGAATTGACGTCATCTTATTTACTAGATCTTGACTACGTACGTGGGAGGTGTGTGATCAACCACACGTTCAACCGAGTTACTTGCCCCAAATGATGGGTACCCATTTAATAGCTGAGTGGTCTTATAATCCGAAACCATTTATCGAAATAACAGATACAGATTAGCAATTAGTAGATGTATCTGCATACACAGCACTCCGAAGTATCGTAGCCTAGATCAACAGTTTTTAATTAAGCTACATATTTTCAAAATTAGCAGGTGTAGCAGCGTTGGAAGGCAATTAGCAGTTATAGCTGATATTTTCAACTGCTAATCAATATTAGCGTTAACAGGTCTAGTTTTTAAGCGGAATCAGCACCAATCACTGCAATTATTATCAATGTTACCCGATCTTAGTGGCCAATAGATAACGGAAAAAAAAGGTGATACAAAATAAAGGTTAGGTGAAAAAGTTTTATTACAAACACATGTTTACGACATCAGTTGAGTTCGGACCGTCCAGAGGAACGGACGTGCGCGACATCGTTCCTAAAAAAAAACCAAATCTAAAAATAGAAAAATAGAAACGAAGTGCATCCGGACTAAAGATACATGTGCGCGCCACATTTGTTCGTAAAAAAAAAATCGTGTGTGCGGGCGTATTTGTGTTGTGTGCAATAGCGAAGGGCCCCCTAGTGACAGCACAGCAAAGTCCCGGTGAGTCCGTTCCTTGTAGACTTAACATCCTGTCCAACTTCTGAATTTAATGCATTTGCATTAATCGCAACCATAATTGAATACTGGCCGCTTTCAATTCAACGACAACTAGCAAGTAGGCATAACACTACTGTTAGCTGTGATTGGATTATTGCTGCTGCGTTCAGTTATCGAGTGACCAATTCTACCCCCCATAACTTTGTACATTCCGTCTAAACATGCAAGAATTTAGATTTGATTTTTGCAACATTCGTGGAATTAGAGCGAATTATACTGCGGTACATGCCCATCTCATGCTACACAACCCAGCAGTTATGGCGTTAAGCGAAACAAAAGTCCTTAGCGATTGCGAAATAAGCCAATTTAACATCCAAGGCTATCGTTTTTTGCCCGTTTTTGCAACCCAAAGGGGGATTGCAATGTACATTCGAAATAATATCGCCTTCTCCACCATCAGTCCCCAGTTCACTTTATCTAATCCAGAATTCACATACACCTGGATTAAGTTCAATTTCAATAAACATACTCTATTCCTGTGTTTTCTGTATCGAAGCCCTGGGATTTCTGATCCTGATACTGAACGTTACTTCGATATACTTTCCACCAATGTCGATGAGCTCTTAGATAAATACCCTGCATCAGAAATCGTCTTGGCAGGCGACTTCAATGTACACAATGTACAATGGCTTAAATATTCTTCATCTACAAGCCAAGCAGGAAGACTGGCTGAGCTATTCTGTGAATCATACAACCTACACCAATTAGTAGATTCCCCAACCAGAATACCTGATATAGAAGGTCAAAACGCCAACTTATTGGACCTGTTCATAACCTCACACCCCGACAAATATTCAGTATCTGTTTCATCTCCTTTGGGAAACTCCGATCATAAATTGATATCGACCAAATTCACAACTAGGTCACTAAATGTCAATAATCTATCTTCCAACAAGAGACTATTGTGGCATTATGATAAGGCGGACTGGGTTGCATTTAATCAATTCATCAGTGAACTGAACTGGTCTGACTGCTTCTCTACGCAGAACGTCGATTATATAAGCGAGTCAATTAGTAACATCATTTGGTATGGAATGCACTGCTTTATCCCACACAGTTCTAAGAATACCAAACCAACCACCAACTCTTGGTTTAACAGAGATTGCAAAGAGGCTATAAAGAGAAAAGAAGCGGCATACCGTGCATACAAACAATGCCCCTCTGTCGAACTGAGAGAAGTTTACAATTCTACGCGTAACATCTGCAAATCAGTCATAAATAAGGCTAAATTCCAGTTTGACAGCAAAATTAGGCAGAAAGTGTTCGTTCAACGGAAAGGTAGCAAAGGTTTCTGGTCACTCGTCAAATCTGTGAAGAATAACTTCACCTCCTCTTCTATTCCACCACAGGTATATGATGGCAAAATTTACAGTGAACCGCAAGACAAGGCCAACCTGTTGGCCGAAACTTTTGTTGCAAACTCTTGCCTACTACCCACTACTCAGAGTCCACCAGCCATACCCTTATGTGATTCACACCAGAGACCTTTGCATTTCCGCACTAGGGAAGTATTTAAAGTACTCTCAAAACTCGATGTATCAAAATCGGCTGGACCTGATGGCATCTCCCCCTTAGTTCTCAGAAACTGCGCTTCCTCGCTAGCCAAACCTCTCCGAAAATTCTTTTACCTGTCCTACGCAACAGGAGTGTTCCCATCATCGTGGAAACTAGCTCATGTCCAACCAATCCCCAAGAAAGGAGAAGCATGTGATCCATCTAACTACCGACCAATAGCACTAACTTCGACCCTATCAAAAGTCTTCGAAACCCTGGTTAACAACCAACTAATGAGCTACCTTGACTCACATCATCTCATCAATGATCGGCAATATGGTTTCCGGTCTTCGCGCTCCACCGGCGACCTAATGACATACCTCACCGAAAGATGGAATCGCTGTATCCACCAATTTGGCGAAGCTAAAATCATTGCCCTCGACATTTCGAAAGCTTTTGATAGAGTCTTGCATCCGGCTCTTCTAGCTAAGCTCCAGGCTTTTGGTTTGGACCCAAAATTAGTTAAATGGATCGAAAGTTTCCTTCACGACCGTTCGCTTCAGGTCGTCCTTGATGGAGTTAAATCAAATTGCCATACCACCAACGCAGGAGTCCCCCAAGGTACTGTCCTTTCACCAACACTCTTCCTTCTCTTCATCAACGATCTTCTCAGCGTGACTTCCAACTCAATCCATAGCTTTGCAGACGATAGCACCCTTGACTACACTTACTCTTTCAACTCTGTAGCTGACTCTCGCCGAAATTCAACATCTATCAACAGAGATCGCATGTTTGACTCACTAAATGAAGACATTTCAAAAATTATTGCATGGGGGAAAGCGAATCGAGTAGAGTTTAACGCCTCAAAAACTCAATGTTGTCTACTTTCCAATAAGCGATGTGCTCCACCTACCGCCCAACCCATTCTTGTCGATGGGGTCAGCATTCCTGATTCGCCCATACTGAACATACTAGGTATTAACATCTCCAGTAAACTAAATTGGTCCGACCACATTTTTTGCGTTGCAAAAAACGCAATGAAGTGTCTGGGCTTTCTGAATCGCTGTAAAAGATACTTTTCACCATCTGATCTGGCTCAAATTTACAAGGCTCATATAAGACCGAGACTTGAATTTAATTCCCACATATGGGCAGGCGCAGGTAGAACCGCATTATCCGCGTTAGACAAAGTTCAACGGAAAGCCTTCAAGCTTATTGGCGAGGAACCCATAACATCTAAAATCGAACCGCTTGAACACCGGCGAAGTGTCGGCTGTCTCTCACTCTTCTATCGCTACTACAACCGCCGTTGCTCTGATGAAATAGCCAACCTCATTCCTGGGCGTACTTTTCCTTTACGTAACACCCGACTAACCAGTCGTGTCCATCCTCATCTTCTAGAACTCAGCAATAGTCGCACCGCCAAATTCCATGACTCGTTTGTATCTAGGACAACACGAATGTGGAACGATCTACCATCTTTTGTTTTCCCCCGCAACTATGACCTACAAAAATTTAAACGGAATGTACACCGTCACCTTATTCAAACTCAACCCATCTCCCCACTACCTTAATCCCTTACCGCCAATGCTGTGCTCTCGCATCAAAGGGTTACCCCCTAAGCTTTGGTATAAACATAAAAAAAAAAAAAAAAAAAAAAAAATCAAAATTTCAGTGATAGTTTATTTTTTAAAGTAATTGTTTAGCTAGATAGCAAGCTTCAAGTGTAATAAATGTAGGCAACAATAACGCTGTTTAACAACAAGCACTGCATTTCTCGACGTTTCTAAAAGATTTGAGGTTTTTAAATATGTTTCTCTCTTTTCCGTATCTAATCTACATTCTAACCCAGGACTCCGAAAACATTTTAAACACATTTGAGCAAAAGGACATTTGGCGAATTTTCGGAGTAGTTTCTGACTGAACATGACAAACATGACCTGTACGATGTGCTGAAAGTTTCGAGAATTGTCAATCACAGCGACTTCAATGGGCAGGACATGTACAACGAATGGCTAATATTTGCATGCCAAACAAATATTTAAAGGATGCATTAGCGGAGGAAGACTACGAGGAAGACTCAGAGATCGCGTTGGGAAGACTCAGCAGATGGGGACGCCGACAAGCTGCTAGGCTTCCGAAATTAGCGAACGCAGTCACTTGACCGAGATAATTGAAGGACAATTATCCAGACGGCTAATGCCCGACGTCGACAACGAAGAAGACCAAATTTTCAATATACCGCCAAAAATTCCCAAGGGCATTTTTGGTTAGATGCGAACCGAGCGAGCTCAACCATGCAAACATTTGGTTCTGATATTTTCCGTAAATACTGCAATTGTTTTATGTATTTTTGTAATTCAACAGAAACTTTCATATCAGAATCCATGCGAAGTCCTGAATGCAAGATCTACTGAAAACTTCAGCAATGTAAAACTAGCTTCGATATTTGTTAGCTAATATCCGCTAAAAAAATGGCAGTTAACTTTCACGCATCTATAGGAGTAGCAACGTTGGATATTTTTGAACCCAAGTAACTAAAAATGTGAAAACTATCCAGCCAGGAGTACTTTACACTGAAGCAAAATAATCATGCATAAGCCAGACAAGTAAATGAATAACTCCAGGCAGAGATCAGAATGTTTTCTAACCAAAAGTTATCATTGAAGATTCCATTAATAAAATAATCAAACCAGCAAAACACATCTTCCCAATTAGAAAGGCCCCGACTAAAAAAAAAACTAAAATAAAATGAAACAAGCTAAAAAACAATAATTCATATCCATATGAACTACATATAAAAATAAAAAAAAACTGCCCGAAACAATTCACTGTGCATTGTTGGCGCAGGGATACGGCATTCAAACGTTCCCATGTCTGATGGTGATGGGGGAAAAGCAACAAAGGAATATATGAAAGGCATGCAATAGCAGGGATTTCGAATTTTCGGTCCTTTTATATGGATATGTATTTCCGTTTTTAATATTTTGTTTTTTTAATTTTTCTCTCCTCGGAAAACTGGGAAGTGAAATTCTGTTTTCACGGAGCATTATTTTTTTTTTGCAATTGTTACTCCATCTCACCCGCCCAGAGGAACGGAATTTGTATTGGATTTAATTTTCTGCTTTTCAGTACTACCAACCAAGTGAAATGCGAAATATTTCACTCACGTTTGCAAGAACTTTTGTTTACGTTGCAATTCCTCTCAATTGGACGAATTCAGTAGCGTGGCGGGAGTTTTAATAAAGCTCTGTAACGAAATGTATACGTAACGTACATGACGTTGAGGCTAGAGTTCCGATGAGTTCCAGGTCACGATGCAAAAAGGACCTGAGCATACGTTCATTTGTATAAAGTCGAGGAAGCTTCTGTAGGACGAATTTCTGTATACTCGTACATATAACATGTACACTTGTTACGTACCGAGAATTCAATCATCGCTCCGACTTTATAAGGATTCGGTTATTACAGTGCTCTTAATAATTGCAGGAGCGCAAACAAGAACTTAAATGAAGTAAATGGGGAACGAACATGTCAAAAGAAAATGTGGAGGTCATGGAATTCAGGTCTTTCTATTTGATTAGCCGGCATTGGTACGCGTATATTGCAGGTTTCCCGAAGGTGCAAGCTGTAGTCTGTAGCTGGACACATTGATCATGTGAGGAATTTACTCCAATATCAGTGGAACATAGCAGTAATGTATCAGCAGCGAGCATCATCACAGACTCCACTGCAATACTGTATTCCCTTATTCAATTCAATTTAATACAAGCAGCTGTGGTTCTAATATGAAGCCCAGTGTGACTGCAACGTTTACCATTGCATTCGTAAAATATTCTCAATTCTATCTTCTGATAAGACCGTTTCCTTTACCCTGTATACCCTAGCGTCGCTATAAGCTAAAGGATTCGCCTGAATAGCATCATCATCTTATCAATTCATGTAACTTTGCGTATGTAAGTCTCTTTTACTATATACATAGTTGTTTCAATCGCCATCATGTTCGGTCTGCAGAAAAAGAAGAGTTCTTCTTTGCAGACAAGTCTTCACAGTATCCTACACTTTAAAAAATGTTACCCTTATAAGAAGAGAGAAACTTTATTTCCTTCTATTATAATGGGAAATTTACTCTGTAATGCAGATTTACATATCGAGTGTAATTTAACATAAAAAAATATGTAAACAAGTACTCCAAAGTATTTGCAAATTTGCAATTTACCCCTAAAATGTGTGATATTACATATTTTCTCACCACCTAAAAAATAAATAACTGGCGCAACTCTAATTAATGGATGAAGGCCTACAAGTACTCCGAATGGGTACTCATTTAACAGCTCATAGTCCGACACATTAATCACCTTTTAACGAAAAGACGAACGCCTTCGGTAGGAATCCAACCAGGACCGCTTGGTGACCGTGGTCGTTCGGTACTAATCTAGAGCTCGGAGTTCAAATCTCGGCGCGGCCAAAAACTGTGAGTACTAATAGAACTCTCATAGTGCTCCGAGCTTGTCGGTATAAAGACGGCGCAGATAGGAGGTGCATGCTAGCAACTGCACTTCCGAAAAGTAGATATGCTATTGAAACGTCAATAAGGCATAGATACGCTAGAGATGCTGACGCGCCCATGCCCCTGGAGGAGTTAAGGCAATTAGAAAGACTAGGAGTATATACTGAAAGTCCCCGTGAGCTTTAAAAAAGGTCGACATCATTTTTGCCGTAGGACTAACGCTTTAAAAGATACAGGGTGGCCAATATATAGGAATTTTACAACACTTTTTTTTTCTTTTTCGGATAAGTCATTAAATAAAAAGTAAAATGCATCGCAAAGTTCTGAAATTCGGCATGGTAATTGGCTAGTACCCGAAGTACATTATACATAAAAACCCGAAACTGGGAATGAAACTTTTGAAGGGAGAGGGGGGAGATGCTTGAAAGATTTTCGAAAGTTTTTTTTCTAAGTTTTTGCTTATATCTCTGCAACTACCAGTCCTACAGCTAAACTTTTTGAGAATAAAATAAAGCAAACGTAATTTTCTACAAAAATTTTGTAAACGATATTATCATAGGACTAATATTTTAGAAGTTATAGGGGTGGACAATATGTCGACATTTGGCAAAGATCGTAATTTTCAATAGATAATTAATTTAAACTAAATTTGAACGGATAATAGACATTGTCATTGAGTATAATTAATTAAATTCCTATCATTAATGACGTCACATTTTATTTTAAATTGGAATATTAGCATTCAAGCATTGTTAATTATTTAAATATGCGTATAGTTTGCAAGACGTCAATTGACTTCAAACAATTTGTACGTATGTATGTATATGTAGCAAATGTTCATCCCTGTTTGCTTACATGAACAATGTCAAGAATAATACCATCAAAGGATTTTTTAAATGTGGCTCCTGGTTTCGTGAACCGAAGCGAGACCTCAATTAGTCAGGTGCAATGATTGGAGAGGCTTGACCAGGAAACTACCGGGTGGATAGTATTTTGACCATATTTACCACGCGTACCAAACGTACTTTTACAGTGGTTTCTGGTTTCGTCAACCGAAGGAAGGCATGAACTTCTCCAAACCACTGACACCACTACCATCTTGGCATCTTCAATGGTAGGAATCGCAACGCAGAAAAAATTTTGAAAAGCAATAAACGCACCCAATATCACACTCACACACGATGCAGTGTATTCGAGTAAATGCATGAATACCGACAAAGTCAAACAGCTTCAATCCACCCAATATGAATAAATTCACCTCATTCATCCTCTGTTCCTTGAAAACCTATGTATCTACCCAGAGCCAGAACTACTGCTTGTCTTCTGTTCTTTTCTACCCAGACCATTAGACCTAGCCCTGATCTACTGTTCTTTCAAAACGTTTCTATCACACCTACCCAAATCTGCAGACCTATCCAAATCTGCAGACCTACCCAGACATGCAGATCTAGAGATTTTTCAAATGGTAATTACGAGTACTGTAACTAGGTTTGGGTGTGTGACCTAGGTCAGGTTCAATTTGACACACACATAAATTACGAACCATAGCAAAGCAGTGACGTAGATAAAGGGGGGGGGCAAGGGAATCAATCTCACCTCCAAGAGGTCGTATACTATACAATCGCTCCTATGTCGTTCTCCCCTCGAGAACAAATCGAAAAATAGAATAAGACATACACAGTGTATTCCCCTTCAAAATGTCTCTTAAAATCCATTCTTAGTTAACCGTGCTCTTCTTTTGTGGAAAACAACACCAAAATCGTCGATTTATCTTCACATAACCAGTACAGACACAAACACTTAACTAGAAGTAAAGCCAACATATCATCCGCCATCAGTCCGATACATCGACGCCACTTTATTTGAGGACATTTTCTCGGTCGCCTGATTTCTATTTTCAGCCATTCATCCATGATGATGATTGCTTTTTGTTTTGATCCTACGTCATTGCAAATTCACAGTAGAAATGTCGAAAATATTTCGCGTCCAATGTGGGGTCAGTGTGATTTGATTTAATGAAATGAAAACGAAATTTGTAGTCGACATGGTGTGCGGGATACCGTTAGTCACAAAACACAAAAACCGAAATCTTTTTAGACCTTACTATAAGTTACCTCACGGATGACTTAGGTTCATGTTCGTAATTAAGGAAATAGTCGAAAAGTGGTCAACGAAGCCTAAATATACTCACTTGGCGCCTAACGTGTATACTACATTTGTCCTAGCCTTGAGTGGGACATAGCGCGTCAACTATTCCTAACAAGTTGAGCTAGCATACACTTGCTGCCCATAACCCTAGCCATACACTGTCGAACACGAACATAGTACAAGTGGACCAGTTTTGTGTGAAGGACATTTGCACTATGTTCGAGTTCGTGTTCGACAGTGTATGACCAACCTTAGCCGCATTCTGCGACAAACTGAGAAATGCGTGGCTTATTCTTATAGCGCATGCCGCAGGGGGAAGACCCACGAAAGAGCCATGTACACAGTGAGGCTCAAACTCGCGAAACCGGAGTGATGAGATAACAAACTAACGCCTCGACGCACTGAGCTACTCTCCGCTCAATGCGTGATCTGTGTATTTTATCTTTTCAATAAAAACGAAATGATAAATCGACTGAGTGCGGGGTTCCGTCTGACACAAGACACAAAACGGAAAACTTTTTAGACCATATCTTCAGGCTACCTTAATTTATCTTAAGGTTAACATAAGCTACCTTTAAGATTACCTCGTGGCTCTTTTATTCTACGTTAGTGAGAATTTAAAATACAAAAAAAAACCAATCAAAGAGCTTGAAAGTACTCGGCGCTCAACGTGGGATCACTGTGATTCTATCTAGTCAGGTAAACCGTAATGGACAACCGAATTGGGGCATGGTACCGTTACTCACGAGACACACCTTACCCTAAAGATATCACCACAAATCTTCTGCTGATGACACTCTTCGAATATCTCATCAACTACTCGTTCTTAATGAGTTTTTCGAAGATATATTGAAAAATGTCGGCAGGTAATTCATTGGTGAATGGTTTAATATTTACTCAATTCTCTTCTAAAGTGAGAGTTGCGAGAGGTGTATGCATAGAAAGTTGATTTTCACTCAAAGGGTGTGGGGTCCGAGCCATGAGGGGTTCGAGCATTTACATTTTAAAAAAATGTAGTGCCGATGGCACACGGTGAATTTTGATAGATGAATTTTGATTTGTGGACACTTCGAAATATCACATCATCTTCTTCTATCTCTTCAGTGAATGAAATTGATCGGCAAATGCCTGGACTAAACAAGAGTACGTATTTGAGTCCATAATGCTGAGGCACTGTTGATAGTTGTTGAATGCCGAATTTGATTTCTCTTTCGCTAATACAGTGAAACCTCTGCTAACGGACACCTCTCTCTTGCGGACACCCCCCACTACGGACAATTTTGAAAAGTCCCGAACGTAAGGTATAGGAAAGCATATAGTATAAGCCCCTTCTGCAACGGGGACCCCTCTAACGGACGCGGACAGCTTCAATATACTACTTTGCCTTAACCCCTAGCGGGGCATAGCGCGTCAACTACTCCTGCGCGCCATCGTACTCTGTTCTGGGCAATGGGGCGCAACTCCCCAAAAGACTTACCCAGTGCCTGACACTTCTTTGCCACAGATCGACGCCATGTGATTCGAGGACCCCCTCTTAGTCGGCCTTGGTTGGAAATGGGCTTCCATTTCATGGCATGCAAAGCAATGCAGTTATCACTCTTCCGCAATGTGTGACCTATCCACTGCCATTTTTGCCTGCGTATCAATTCGTCGATTGGCATCTGACCCGTACGCCGACTTAGCTCTTCATTTGATATTGTTTCGGGCCAGAAAATTCTTAAAATTCGACGAAGACATGAGTTGACGAAAACTTGCAGCTTTCTGGTAACTACTACGGAAACTTTCCATGTACTGCTCCCATACAAAAGCACTAACAGTACCAGCAAAACAGGCCCAGCTTGGTCTTGATGCTGAGATAACTGCCCTGCCAGATTTTGGACAGCATGCCGTATGCGCGTTTAGCCTGGTTGATACGACGAGCGATGTCCTGCTCCGTACCACCATTTTCGGCAACGATGCTACCCAGGTAGACGAAGTTGTCCACCTTCTCCACAGGCTGCCCATTAATATTGATGGCAATAGGTGTCGGATTTCTTTTTCGCAACGGCGGGCTAAGAACCTTGGTCTTGTTGGTATTAATCTTTAGCCCAACCTTGCTTGCCTCCCTCTCGAGATCTAACGCCATTGTGGACAGATCCATGATTTTGTGGGAGAGTAGGCATATGTCGTCAGCGTAGTCAAGATGTTGTAGATAAGATGTCAAAGTCCATTGAATTCCTCTGTCGAGTCCGGATAGGGCTGCATGCAACACATCGCCGATCACAATGAGGAATAGGATCGGTGAGAGGATGCACCCCTGCCGAACTCCACTGCGAATCTCAAAGTCCCCCGACACCTTACCTTTATGCAGAACGCGACATTTCGCGCCGTCATAGGTTGCCTTAATAATAGCCACCAGCTTCTCAGGGATGCCTCTCCTGCGCAAGGCCGCCCATATAGAATCCCGGTTCACACTATCGAAAGCCTTTTCGAAATCGATGAAAAGCAAGTGAAGCGGAGAATCGTATTCAGCGCATTGCTCGATGATGATTCGCAAGGTGTTAATGTGATCGACACAGGAGAATCCGGATCGAAAGCCAGCCTGCTCTTCATCAATTGTGCTTTCTAAGTGGGCCTTTAGTCTTTCCAGGACGATTTTAGCTATTATCTTGGCAACGGCAGGAAGCACACAAATGCCTCTCCAATTATTACAGTCTGTGAGGCTACCCTTCTTTGGAAGTTTGATGATCAAACCTTCCTTCCACTCAGTGGGAAAGGTCTCTGTATTCCACGCTTTATCAACAAGTGAGTGCAGCAAATCGGCAGTTACGCTTGGCGCTGCTTGATAAAGTTCGGCAGGGATGCCGTCAAGTCCGGCGGCCTTTCCTCGTTTTAGTGCAATAATTGCAGTGACAATTTCCTCTTTAGTCGGGGCAGTGGACCGTATACGCACATTTTGATGGTTAGCTAAATTATCTATATGAGAGGGAACTTCACCAGAGGTTACACGGTTCAAGACCGCGGCGAAGTGTTCTTTCCACCGCCTCATTTGATCTTCTTCCAAGATAAGTAGCTTTCCATCACTATCCTTCACCGGATGTTGGCAGGAGTTACGACCACCTGTAAACTCCTTTATGACACCGTATACGGCGTTTAAGTTGTTACTTCTAGCGGCTTCTTCTGCTGACGCTAAGAGAGAATTGGCATAAACTCTTTTATCGCGTCGCACACTACGCTGAACTTCTCGAGCTTTCTGGCGGTAAAGGAGTTCGATGCTGCTTCGATTGTCGTCTGATGCTGCAGCCAAATGAACTTTCAGCTCCTTTCTTTCAACAATCCGCTGCCATGAAGCGTCGGACATCCAGGGCTTATTCCGGCAATCCGGGTTTGGGCCAAGGATGGTATTTGCGCTATCAATGTACGCATTTTTTATGGCATCCCAGTTTTCGTTTATGTCACTATCTAGGTGACTAGTTATCTCAGCCGCTTTTTGCGCAAGATGGTCCTTATATTGTTGTAAGACACCTGGATTTTTTAGTCGAGCGGTGTTGAATTTGCGGGGCCTGGATCTTTCGTCGCTGGGGCGGCGCACGGCTGCAATACGCAATCGAACATTAGCGATCATAAGATAATGGTCTCTTCCCATCCCAATATCGGCACCCTTCTTGTTTCGCACGTCCAGGAGGCAACTCTTGAATCTTTTACTAATGGCAAAATGGTCGATCTGATTTTGTGTTCTGCGCCGATCAACAGAGGACCAACTGATTTTGTGGTGGTCCTTATGCTCAAACATAGTACCACCGATGAAGAGACTGTGAAAGTTGCAGAACTCTACAAATCTTTCACCGTTGTCATTACGATCACCAAGACCGTGTCTCCCCATCACATGTCTGAGCCCATAGTTATCAGCGCCAACTTTCGCATTCAAATCACCCATAACCATTATAATGTCACCTTTAGGTGTTCTGCTCTGAACGGCGTTTAGTTCTTCGTAGAAGGAGTCTTTTGCCAAGACATTGTCTGGTTCAGTAGGGGCATAACATTGTATTATTGAGATGTTCCTCATTTTGGTCCGGAACCTGGCGGTCAAGACCCTGTCAGAGACCGGTTCCCAGGATAAGAGACAGTTTCGCGCGGCTCTGGTTAAAAGGAGCCCCACACCTGACTCACGGCGACTACCGGTAGCTTTACCGGAGTACAACATTACAGTGCTGCCCGTTGGAGAGATGAATTCTCCGCTGTTCCACCATCTTATCTCACTAACTCCTAAGATATTTAATTTGTACCTCAGAAATTCACTCTCTAATTGAAGAAATCGTGCGTTCTGGGGACCTTCTGATCCATTGTCCAGGAGAGTACGCACATTCCAGAATCAAATCTTTGTCATTGTACGATAGCTAAAAGTCGTAACCGTTGAGTCAGTCCTTATCCGAGGCATAGTTGACGTTTCGTTAGCATATAAAGATTTCGGATAGTGCAAGTTGCTGGCATACACATCCTGTCCTTTGATTGTCGGTTTTAACGACAGGCCCTCAAAGGGAAAGGCCGTGGTATTTTTTTCACACCCCACACCACAGGGGTACCTCAACCAAATCATCGCACCGCCATCACTGGCGGCTTGACGTTGGTTAGCAATGGTCAGTGACCACTGCCGTTCCAGGGGGCGCCCACGCGGAGGACTATGGAAGAGGAGTTTTTGCCCACGCTTGACAACAGTTTACAAGGGAGTTGCTTCCCACACCATGCCATAAAATGCCAATGTTGGTTGAAGTGCACAATGAAAATGTTCGTTTTCTCTTGTTTATGCTCCCAAAAAAAAAACATAATTTCTATACTATATATTGTTCTGGATCCTTTGGAGAAGGAGAACCTCCTCCAGTTCCTCATATGCCAGTTGATGTGTTTTTTTTTTTTCTAAAAATATTTTCTGGCGAAAATCAACAGGTGAGGATTAATTTCTGTGGCTATAGACCTTCAAAAATCGTAGAATCACTTTTGTTGGTGAAGGGCGTGACTCGCATAAACGATTTTTTGGGGTTTTTTTTTATTCGTCCTTCCTACACTAGTAATAAAAATTGAAATTTTGTCTTCCCTGCACTCTTCAGTAAGAAGAATAGTGGGTGTCTTACTTTTTTTTTTCTGAGCAGTGCATACATTTTTAAATCAACGTTTTCGTCCACCTCTCCATGGCGGACACCCCTCTGCAACGGACAATTTTGTTGGCACCAGCCACCGTGACTGTTCGTTGTAGAGAAGTTTCCCTGTATAATGGGAGAAAGTGCCTTGTGCTAATGGTTTTAGACGAATTGATTAAAAAAAGCCTAAGAGGTTGCACAAGGCCGAATGTAGTCCAAAAAATATATCCATCTATCTCTTCAATACTTCAGTACAGCTCACAGCAACTTGTACGCTTTCAAGTTAAATCTGCCATCAGCGTTATATCTCAACTTCCGGAAAAACTGTACATCTTTTCCTCTCTCAAATTTTCCGGGATCGATGGAACAATTTCACAGCGATTTTATGTAATTCAAGAGACGAAAAAACAGGAACTCTTCTACTCTACCGATTCTGTGATTTTCAAGAATGGCTTGTTGGTTCCATTGGAAAGAAAATATCCCTCTATTGTAAACTTCAAGGACGAATGTCTTCATCCGTTTAATCTGCTGGATTTTCACAGGAAGACAGTCGATTTCAATTCACATACGGCGGATCGATGTTAGTAATCGTCGCAGATTGTCCCATGACGCACACGTTGCGCACTTGATACCATTCCGCTTTTTTTAAAAATTCGTATTCGGAACATTTTTCATGTTTGAGAAAGGAAGTTGTGAAAATGATGCCTTGCCGGTGATGATGATGACAACGACAACGGTACCAACGGGAACGAATTGTGTGTACGGTCGATGATGACGATAACGCTCGTGACTTTTAAGGGGACGATTGGCAAAGGAAACGGAAAACTCCTCAAATCGGAAAATTTTCGCAGCAAGCATTTCTTGTTTGTGATTTGTATACGTATAAAGTTAAAAGGATTCGTGTGTTGTGGATTTTTTCTTTTTCGCGTATTCTTTCGATGTATTTTCAATTCTAATAATTGAACGAGGCTGCTCTCCTTTCTTTGAAATCGTGGTGGGACAAGGTTATTCCTCCAAGGACGACAACGAAGAATTTCTTAAAGAGTTGGTATCATAGAAAAAGCAGACGCTATAGTCATCCAATAATCTATATCTTGCCTGCAATACTTTACTGGCGTATTATACACTCGATAGAATGCTCAAAGCTGGATTTTTGAAAAGTTTGATTTACGTAATGCATTTCAGTCCAGTTTCACTCCATAGGCGCGTAGGTTGTAATCCCGAAATTGCGACTGCCGATCATTTACCATTGGTCCATACAGACAACCTATTTCTTCATCGGCGTCTATGTTCGGTGTCGAAAAGGATCCTTTCTAATCATATTGTACCATGATTGCTTTTAAGCCACTCGAAAACAGATATACATATATACTCATAGTATGATGATATTGAAATGGAATCTACGATTCGATTACAACGTTCTGCACATTTCGAAATATTCATCCATTGGGAGGAGCACGCCGAGTGTTCTGTATCCTCTTTGATGACGTGACACCGTGTTGTGTTGAGGATTTTGTCTGTCTGTTAGGCACACTATCCGAACTCGCCCTCTCTCTCCCTCCAGCCCAATTTGTTTCGAAATTCAATTTCAGACCGTGCTCAGGATGATGATGATGGATCAAGTGCGCCGAGTGTTGTGGAAGAGTTTCACCATATATATATGTATGTAATAACTTGGAATATTGATACATGTAGGAGTATGTATAATTTTTTCGGAGGATTCGTAGGATATGTTCTGCACTAGAAAACATACTGAAAGATGAGCGCTCATACATCTCAGCCAGCTCACATTTATGCCTGAACAGACTTCTGTTCTTAGTCAAGTGCAAATCTGATTTTGTTTATGAATAAGATGTGTATGTTCGAGAAAGTGCACTAAGAGAAAGCCCAACTGGATTTGAATGTATAAGAAATTATACAGTTTATCAGATTCGAATACAACCCGATTTTCGTAAGGCAGACGTTATGATAAAATCTGTGCGGAATGCTTTTTAGAGAAATGGAGCTGAAAAAGATTGACATAGGTTTCTACCGTGAATCTGATTTGAAGGCAACTGATTTAGTCTTTCCTGTATTCTACTTATATTTTGGAGGCTACGTGGGTAGGTCGGTGTTTCGAATCTTATCCTAATAACATACGAGTACATTAACTTTTCGTGAAAAGATTTTAAGCGAGGTCCTGCAGGTGTCCATAGGTCTTACAGGTATCAAAGTGTCTAATAAATGTGTTATGACTGTGTCTGTATGTAGGAATTCAGCCAGAAGTTTTGTGGGTGATCTAAGTCGGAGGACGACGGGTGTAAAGTGGTCGTGAAGGCCTGAGCACACCAAAGTTGCAGAAAAACCCGTCTGGCCGACCAGCTCAGCTGTTGGGAATAGTGAGTTGCGGCTAAGGTCGATCTTATCCAAACTGGGACAGCCGCCGCAGTAAACGCCGCAGTTTACAAATTTACATTGAAATTAAATGCAATCTCGCCAATCAACAAACCGCGGCGGTTTGCTCCATTTAAATTCAATGTTGATTTGACAACCGAGCATCTGTGGTTCTGCAGCGTCTAAACTCGGCCTAAAACGGCGATCGTCAGTCTCCCCAATTATCAACATTACTGTTCAAGCGCGGCCAACCGTCGAAGCTATTAGGACTGTGACTACACTGTCAAAGCAGGCTTTACGTGAGGAAAGATGTTGCACAGCGATGACTTTAGAGAGCACCTTAAGTATATATGTGAAAAAGCTGCGAATATCAGGGTAACGCTGGCTAGAATGATCCCAAACATAGGAGGCCCTAGACCGTATACGAGGTTATTAGCAATAACCTCGTATTCGCTGTAGGCGGCCCACGTGCGATGTTGCTCGGTATGCACAGCATACTCCTAACGCACTCCTACAATGTACCGAGCTGACTCTTTTGGTATTGCATGCGTAACGATGGGTCTTGCTCCACACCGATGACTGGCTCGTACAGAAGGGCTGAGGTGATGAAAATTTGCGCATTTTCTGGATCATGGTGATCATCATCATCGTGGCGGTACCACCCGGCGTCGGGCTTTGGCCGTGTGGATCAATGTGCTCCAATTATTTCGGTCAAGTGGTCGAGTCCTCCAATTTTGGAAGCCCAGTAATTGTTTGTTGTCAGCATCTACTGAATCTTTCCAACGAGCTTTCGGTCTTCCTCGTAGCCTCGCTCCGCTGATGCATCCTTTCAATGTTTTATTAGGCATGCGCCTATCATCCATTGGTTATACGTGCCTTGACAATTGAAGTCGTTGTTGCTTGACAATTTTCAAAATTTCCAGCTCATCGTATAGTTCGTACACTGTATCGGATTCGCCATCCATTTCGATTGCAAACTGCTCCGAAAATTCGCCGAAGGATTTTTCGTTCAAATCTGTTTAGCATGTTTTCTGATGCTTGAGTTAAAGCCCATGTTTCGCAGCCATAGCATAACACTGTCGTATAAAGGTTTTGTACATGTGGAGCTTCGTGTTTCGGTGCACATGCTTCGATTTCATTGTTGGAAGCACCGAGGAAAATATCTCATTTCCTAACTGTAAAGCTTGATTTCATCTGTTTCACTGGCGTCCTTCGACAAGTTGCTACCCAGGTATGCGAGGTCTTCTGCGAATTCAATGCTGAGGTCCCCGACATTGATGTTCGGTTGTGCCGGCGTCCTTATTCTTGGTTGCAACTTAATGCTCGTTTTGCCCTCATTAATGCGTAATCCAGCTTTGGAGGATCTGGGTGACAAAATCTTAAAATTTACTAAAAAGGTTAGCTGGAGTCAAGGCGATGTCTTTTGCTTTAGGGAAGGCCACGCCCAAGGCATTGACCATGAAGCAATGGGGGTCGAGGCGCTCCAAGCTAACTCATCATTCTCTTCATTCCCATTTCCAATTTGACCCAACGGTCTAACAGTTACGCAGTATTTTGACTTGGATGTTACAGACTAGACTAGTTAGTTAGTGCCCGAATGGCCGGTGCCTTGGCCAGATGTCCGTCCATTAGGCACACCTCATTGGCGTAAATTTCTGCCTGGAAAACACCCCCTTATATACGGAAATTAAGCCGCACTATACTATATATCGATATGTTATTCTGTGGAAAACTAGAATGGTCCACCACACAGTGGTGCGTCGCAAGAGAGTTCGTTCACCAAGCGGTCGGGTTTCGTTAGTACCATTAAACCCCCTACTCCACCCAGTCCTCCCTGCTCCTATTTCTGAATAATTGTTTGCTGGTTCTTGGTTCTTTCACCAGGTGGTCAGATGGCATGCGGGTTTCGTTGATCCCACTGAGCCAACCTCCCTTTTCTGGGTTTAATGTTGTGCGGGCATCGCATGCTAGTAGTCAACAGTTAGCTTAGTGGCGGAAGGTCAAACAGAACCTTTAGGATTGTGGTTGGACAGGAGTGAATGATTCCGGTGACCATAACACAAACAAGTCTCTGACTTTCGCCCATAGTGGATCTACTGCATTATATTCTAAAATGGGTCTAGCGATCGTCTTATAAATCCATAGACCGATAGATGGTTTACGCCCACGTCTTGCTTACATAGTATGTAATGAACCATATTGTGTTCTGGTTGTGCTGCTTCCACCGGCAGATCGATGGCAGCAACTGATAAGTAATGATCTGTCGGTGGTACGAAACCAGATGCCAAGAAGCCAATTCTACCCGGAACCCGATGCGAGCGCTAGGGCATCTGCGCAGTCCGCCAACCATTCCACCCTTATCGCCCCATTTTTGCCTCCAATGTTTGTGTCGTCTTCCCCAGGCCTATCCATTTTCGTTAATACGTAAAGGACAGGGGCAACGAGCGGCGAAAACCCCGCCCACGTCTCCCGAACTGAACTACAGCAAGCATAGACCGCTGTTTAGCTCGTCGAGGGGCATTTTTTTTGCCAGATGGCACAGCCCAACCATCACAGTCATTATGCTACCTTAGGCTCTGTCCCCACGGGTATCTTCGGATGCCCACCAAACCGTCCATTACAACTGCTTCCATATTCTCTAGCTTTAGTTGCTTTATTGTCACATATGTCAACCAGAGTAGTTTCTTATGAAGAGTGACGTCCAGGTACTAAAGTATGAGTGTTTGTCGGTAAACAAAGTCATCATTCTTTCCGTCGAACTATTGCTTTTGAAATTTTCTACGCGGAATCCCTTTCAAAACAGGCAAATTTTAATCAAACCAAGTAGCGCGAAATTACATTAAATCTATTTACCATAAACTACCACCACCATCACCCTCTGGCTGCTCCCTCCTTTCCAATAGTTAGCCTTATTTCTGCTCAACTGTCTGCCTCTTTCATCAACCAGCCGCTAGAACTGTAACAACTTTGAATTTGATTTGTTTACTTGGAATCCGTGTCAGGTAAAGATACTTCCGTTCCAGATACCAAACACAGTACTAAGATAGATTGAAAAAGTCGTTCAGACAGTTCACCGATAGCCTACTATACAACTACCGTCTCTTCGTACTTTGGCAATCCACAACACTCTTGTGTAGTTGTTTGCCCTTCTTTCCTCTCTGAGGGTGGGGTGCGGGGGCTGGATGTAACGCTTTTTGTGTTCCACTTGGTAAATTGAAATATTTTAATTGACGTTCATGGAATGGTAAAGTTCCTTGGCGAAGTCCGTGTAAAAACATCTCGATACGAGTATTGTAACAACCTGCGAGAGGTGTTTTTGTGCGTTCACCAAGCTGAGAGTGTCAAGGCTTCATATTTCAATTAAACTTTCTTGGGTGAGAAAGTCTACTGTGGAGGATTCAAGGAGAGAGCGCGGCCAATGCAAAAACCTTGTCATGGGAAGTCATTTCAAAGAACAATTCTATTGTTCGGCAAAACCCAAAGGATAACTTTACTTGAAACTTTCGTTTTTGTTATCGGTGAAATGTTACTGCGGCGCGGTGCTTGCTATACACTAGGGTTGAAGTAGATTTAAGGCCAAGGTAGAAAATGGAAACCAGATAAGTATGAGCTGTTCGTTTTGTTTGCTTGATATTCTGTACACCTTTGTCCGCGGGGGTATGGCACTTTCGGGTAAAGTGATTGTTGTAGCGAAGTGAGATTTTTCGGAGCAGTTTACGCTGAGGTTGATATTTTTAGGTTTAACCTTCCGTTAGTAGCCAAGGAATGATTAAGCTAGCTTCGTAGGCCTGCTAGGTAATATAAAGTCCCATTCCCTATAACGGTAAAGCTATTTGGGACAAGTACAACTCTGGTCAAGGTTTCATCTTAACTCCACTACCTAGCAAAGATTTCGGATAAATCTCATCTCGGTGACAGTTGTTTCAAATCCTTGAAAGGATGAGCTAGCCTTTTGGGACTTTAAGGTTAATGTACTAAGATTTTCGTGCGAATATCTTGGACTTATTTCTTTGACCACAAAAAGACAATGGAAACTTTTACGCAGCAGATTCCGCGGCATTTTACACGACATTTGAACTTCCCCACTCAAAATGAGAGCGATGATCGGTTTTCATGCGAAATTGAATTCATAGGTTTTTTTACGAGATCACAACGGTGTGAAATTTTTTGTTCTATGTGTTTGGTTTTGAGTGACACATATGTTAGTAGCGGATGCATACGTTTCGCATGGAATACGGGACAAGCCGGAGGAAAGCATAGTAGTAGTAGGAATTAAGCGCGCGGTGTAGCTCAATAAGCTAAACGTTCTTTAGTCTGATCGTGTTGCAGCTGGATTTTGGTAATAAGGTAACGCCTCCGGCTATTCCACTAGTTTGAAAGAGAAGATTCGAAGCCAATGGACTATTTTTGGTTACAGACCCCATGTCTTTCCTATAGCCTTCCTGCAGCAGTATAGCCCTACGGTTGCTTTATTGACCCATTCCTGAACGTTCGGCCTCCAATTGAGCTTCCTATCGAGTATAACACCCAAAAAGTTCGCTCCATCCGTGAGGTCAGTCTTATACCCCCTAGGACAGTAGGTTATACGGGGGGATTTGATGATTTCTCGTGAATAGCACAAGCTCAGTTTTGTTTGAATTGACATCAACCACGCTGTCCTTAGCACAGTTAGCTGAGACATTGAGAGCAGTCTGCGTTACCTCACCAAGGGTGCGTTACTACACCAAGGGGGCTGAGACGGCGATCGAGATATCATCCGCATAAGCAGTTACCCTCCAGGTCCAAAAGAAATCTGCCGATCGCTATGTTTCATTGCAGGGGAGGGAGCGCATTACCATGCGAAGTTCCCCTACATACACTCCTGCTTTCAGAGGATACGCCCAATTTGGAGGAAATGACCCTAGATGTTAACATCAGATTAATTAGCCCAACTACGTTCGCATTCACGTTAAGCCATGAGAGTGCAATAGTGATCGTCTCAGGATTGACGTCATTGAAGGCCCCCCTCAACAGCCAGAAAGGTTACCATCGCATACTCCTTATAGTACAAGGATTTTTCAATGTGGCTAACAAGTGAGTGTAAAGCCGTATCCACCGATCTTCTCTCACAATAGGCATGCTGTGAAGCCGAGAGCAATTGTTCTGGTATGGTATTACGTAGGTGGAGCTCAATTTGTCTCTCAAATATCTTGAGCAGGGTAGAGGACAAACGAATAGGTCTGAGATCCTTCGGGCTCGCGTGCGAACTTTTCTCCGCTTTCGGAGTGAAGATGACGTTGTCTTCTAAGAGGAATACGGACAAATTCCAAACATGTCTTGAATATGAATTCTAACCAAAGGACAACAATAATAATCCCATCTGATCCAGCAAACTTAAAGGACTTAAAAGCTGGATATCGCCCAGAGAACGTTCTCCCTAGAAATAATGTGACCAAAGTGAGACGAGGTTGTTGCTGTAGTTGTAGCAATGGTCAGAAGTTTGCTGTGTGAGTGTCTAACATGCTGAGACGAGGTTACGGTGTGACGAGGTCAATACGTTCTTTTGTGTGTAAATGCATTGAGTGATCACTGACCAACTATCAGGAAAGTGTGTATCCAACAGGATTTTGAGTGTCTCTTCCCTATATCCCGTCCAAGACCTATCTGGTTTTTGAATATAGCTGCGCTGGGTTAGTTGACAGGATTTTCCGAAGTTTAGAGGCCTCACTTGATTCCTCGATACGCTTCCTTAGCTCCTTCTTGTACACACGGAGTTGTCTTTTATATAAATACCAATCCGAATCCGTCCTGGAGCTTGTTGCTATGTTAAATTTATGTCTACACGATGTTTATAGGCAGACAGCTCCCTGGACCACCATGCAGGTTTCTGTTTGCCATTTGGTCTCCTGACAGGACATGATATTGTCGTGGCTTGAGTCAGCGCGTTTGTTAAGGTACTCACCATTTGTCTAACTCATGTTTAGTCCGGGGCTGACCCGGAATGGGTGGCAGAACTTGCTGAAAGTTCTCTTGGTATTTGAACCAATTGATTCTGCGTCTATTCAAAAAGGCCCGATGGACTGTAGGAAGGTTGACCAGACTGAATTGGATGTACCGGTGAACGAAAACGAGTACTCCGTTGATACCTTCCGATTTTGTACTCGATGTATAATATCATCAGAAACCAGAGAAATGTCTGGAACTTCCTGCCTATTTCTTGTGATAAATATTGGTTCACTCACAGCCCACATTGCAGAAAAGCAGGTTTGTTCCGATTATAAATTCAAAAAACAGCTCTCCACGAGTGTTCGTATCGGAGCTAGCTAGCTAGAAGATAATATAATTAGGGGATCTCTAACTCCGTACGAAGTTATTAACGACCCATGGTTCTTGGATCAAGATAATATCCTCTGCACTGCGATTGAGGCGAAGTAAAAGAGCAGATGATGCTGCTTTCGAATGATGCAGGTTAATTTGAAGGAACGTGAGCATTGTTAATTGCCTTGACCCCTCCAGGGGCATGAGTGCGTCAACATCTCTAGCATTTCTATGCCTTGTTGACGTTTCGATAGCATATCTATTTTTCGGAAGTGCAGTTGCTAGCATACACCTCCTATCCGCGCCGTCTTTATACTGACAAGGACGTAAGGGAAAGCCACAATCTTTCCCGACTTATCACAGTGTGGACAAGAGTTACATGTATCTTGTATCTTCCGAAACGTCAACTAAGCCTCTTAGCGATAATTGGCTCAACGCCCGAGTAGGATTTAGGGCAAATAGTATATCTTGAAATTATTGCACAACTAACTCATTCGATCTCCAGTATCCATTACATATTTTTCCAGCGTCGTCTACACAATATTCCAGTCACTATTTCATTTCCGAGTGTTGTGTTAGCTCATTAATAACTGTCACATCGGCTAATCCATACATAAGTACTCCTTTACGGCGGCTCTCATCTATTTTTTGGTAGAAGTTTTTCATGTTGGCATGTCTGTCGTTTTATTTTCCACACCCATCAACCGTACGTTTAATTAACTTTTAAGAACCTCAAATTAATAAAACATCACTTAAGACCTGTGTTTGCTACATGAGTGATTAATGGCCGTTAGAGGTTGCAGTAACCATACCACCACGATACCATCATCCACCACTGCCACCGCTCCAGGAATATCCTCGCCCCAACTCGATTTCAACTCCCATAGACGATACAGCCAGGATTCAGTTCCAATTTCGCCTTCGTCCCCAAATGGGACCTTGTGAATGAACAATGCGACCAAGAGGGATGCTGTGATATCTCGGTATAGTATTTAAGATATATCGGACCAGATACTACATCATCACGTACATTCACATGGCCTAGTACTTATTTGGCGGACTAGGTACATTTAGAATGAGTATTTTGTACTGTGTGAAAATGGAGATTGCGTGGCTTACCGACAAGATGAGGAGAGAATGCCAAGTGTGTGTGTGTGAAAACAACATTGTGGAATCTTGTGGGATTTCCATGCTTATACTTAAGTATGAATACATTGTAGAAATTCCCAAGTTCATTTCTATCGGGAGCAATTTATCGTGGCTGGGAAAATTAAAATAAAAAAAATGTAAAATGGGAAAACGAAGACAAGATGGATTTTGTAAAAATTATCTTACTGAAATGAAGCCTCATTCATTTAGACGGTGGAAATCGAATTGCAGCTTGTCAGGCTCTAATAAAAGTTCAAGCTGATATATACGTCCATTGTTATAGGTTTCTAATAAAGATACTCAGAGAGAATGTCGTGAACTCTGTTGACATAAAGGAATTCCGGACTTTGTTATGTTAGATTCGTGGCAAGGACTACCGCTCCATATCAATATTCAGTTCAAGCACCCATCATTTAATTATGGTGCCTTACTAACCACTTCAATTCAGTGATAGCCACGGCATATCTTTCCTATATAGTCAAAACGATCTTGTCAGGCTTATTTATAGGACAGATGCGTTTTTATTGGACTATAGAATGACATCACTCAGCACGAGCCCCAAGCAGTTCGTCCATGTCCATATGCACCGGACTATTTATTATTGTTGGTGGCAGTGGGATGCAGCAGTTCATCAAACAGGGCTACAACAATTTGTTTCTCCTTTCGCCACGATAATCTCCGAATTTTCTTTGTAAAATGTTTTCTTAGGCCATCTATTTTTAGGAATAACGTGTCTCATCGAGCATCTCAGAACAAACATAAAGATGGAAGCTGTCTGAACAGATTCCGGTACAAAATCATAACCACTTGAATGGAATCTGGCGTCTAAGCTTTCTTCGGAATTGTAGAATTAGAATTCGTGAAAAAAAAAGTGGATATCGAAAAAGATCTCAAACAGAATTCGGAAGAACATTTCCTGAGGAATGCAATTCAAAAGATATGGGATGAATTTAGATGCATAAAATTTTTTTTCTGATATCGTGCCCAGAATAGGCGTAAAATAATGTCGATGTTGGGGAAGATGGGATTATCAGTCAAGTCAAGCATAAGAGACGTCTAATTAATGAGTTAACATTGGCTTGGGTGGCCAGAGAGAGGAGATAGCTCCAATACCAGTGATGAATAAATTATGTGAATTTCTCAAGGGTGAAATATGTACATTCCTGTAATTTGCTACACAACACTATATGCATTACTGGCTTGAAATTGACACCGGTAGAATGCCAATTCTCAGTCGCATCAATTTGGCGGATGTAGACTGTAAAGTGATGAAAAATTGAGTAGGGTAGAATAAGGCGAAGAACTTCGTCTAACGAGCTTATGCAGGGTTGGATCTTTCTTTCAAGACACATAAAAAAAATAACGGCAAACGTATTTCTTTTAATCTCGGAAGTGAACGAACTAATTGGAAGCTCCGATGAGGATCATCCCTAATGTGCTAAGTGCTTAGAAGAGTCTTTTCCCCGCCTGTGGTTTTCACAGGCTGGACTTCACCCATAGCTTTTCCATCCAATATGACTCAAGTGAGCATGGGATCGGTGCAGATGAGAGAGAAGTGTCTATTACGTTCAAATCCCAAAATGGGTTAGCACAATTATACAATAATAATACTGAGCAGCGACTACTATAGAAAACCCGATCTTTTGCGGAAAGAATTGTTGTTAAATTCCTTGACCCCTATAGGGGAATGGGCGCATCAGCATCTCTAGCATTCCTATGCCTTGCTAACGTTTCGATAGCATATCTACTTTTCGGAAATGCAGTTGCTAGCATGCATCTCCTATCCGCGCCGTCTTTATATTGACAAGCTTGGAGCACTGTGAGAGTTCTGTTAGTACTCACAGTTTTTGATCGCGCCAAGATTTGAACTACGAGCTCTAGATTAGTATCGTAGAGCAGTGAACGAACGACCACTAATCACGTCTGCCTGAAGTGGCTGATGAGTTCACCAGACTTACACGATCGACTGATTCATTGATTGTTTTTGTTGTAGTAGCAATGCCTACTGGCGTTGAAGGGGTTTGGCAGCCCTTGGCCATTACTGATGAACGGGTCGCTCCGGTGCGTAGAACCGGCTGCCGTAGGAGCGACTGTTTCATTGGTCTCTTCATTTGCTTGTCTTAGCCCGAGCTTACACAAGCGACATTTCGAAGATTACACTTCCAGATGAGATTAGACTGTTGATCTTGGCTTTCCCCATTTCCAGTCTAAGGACTACCGCACTCTTGTGCAGAAGATTCAGAAAGACACTTTACATACTTTCAAGTTATCGTCTAGAGACGATAAATATACAATCGATGATAAGATACAGGCGGAGTTGTCGTGGAACTTGTTGCATTAAACTGTCGAACTCGAGCACGAACCTTGTACGAATGTCATTTGAATAGCTCAAGACACACACACACACACACTTCACATAAACGTGAAGAAAACCGGGCCACTTATACCATGTTCGAGTTCGACAGTGTATGGAGACACTAAGGATTTTATACGGAGAGCACACGGCCATCGGATGTGCACAAGCAAAGTTCGGCCTGTTCCCGACTAGGTACCCAAGCGGCTGAAAGTTGAGTTGATAGTTCCGAAGTCATAGTGCATTTTGATGTTTTGTCAAAGAACCCATTAAGAAATTCAAGGCTAAGGCCATAGTGAATATTCTGGAGCAGCTAATGTTCCATGTCTTTAAACTTACTTCAATTTACTAAAATTGCAAGCGAGAACAGACGAATTTAAAGTGGAAGATATGATGTGTTGCGGAAATTTCGCTAAAAAGCAGTTCGCCTCACCACTTCAATTTGAATGTGGCTCGGAAAATTCTGGAAGAGTCGGGTATTGGCTCGCATAGGTAACGCGTGTTACTCTCTGGCAGACATACAGAGTAAGAGAATTTGTGTGTTTTATTGCAAAGGTTTACACTACTAAGACTTTAAAGGATTACTTCGTTTCGCTTCAGACGGACTGAAAACCATTTTGTTGAATCCACTACTGATAGTAATAGTGCAGATTCACCTGTGTTGTAATATGTCAGACATTTCTATTCTTTTTAATGGCGCCACAAAATGGTAAGGTACCAACTGATATAGACAATGTTCAATTCAAATACGATAGAGAGATGACTAGTCATGAAAAAAATACTGGAGGTGTGTGGAAAATAAACGACGAGAGAGAATTTCTCCTGGTTGGGGTGCCACTCCTTTTAAATGTTGTCATCATCGTGGCGCGACAGCCCGACGTTGGGCCTTGGCCGTCTGGATCATTGTCCTCCAATTATCTCGGTCACGTGACCGCGTCCTCCAATTCTGGAAGCCCAGTAGCTGCGTAAATGTAAATGTACGTTTTCTTATACTTTTATAGTTCGAAGCAGCATTATAAAAATTCTCTTTCCCGCAGTGGACTAGCGTAACGTATCCCCAGCAGAGTACTGCCCGCCTCACTGCCATCGTCAACAGAGATGACCTGGAGTTTTTATCTTACTGTTGCGACTATTAACCAGGCCAGGTCAAGTCAAACGGAGCCACTGTATTACATCAACGAGTGGGGTTAGCCGCCTATCCGCCACTCTGACGCGCGTAGATCTGCGCTTTTCCTCTTTTTTCCTGAGCTCGTTGTGGATGTCGCACGACACACGGCCTCCCACTTTTAATTTGATCGCATGTGCTCCACAATATTTCCCGGGGTTACCATACGTCCCACTACCACCTCCTTCTGTTCACCATATTTTTCGTAAATCGTGGATAATGGAATCGCTTGTGCCGGGTCTTCAGCTATTCCTGAACATTCCGAAGAGTCGTCCAACTTAAACCTGTGGAGATATTGCATTTAGTCCCCATGTCCAGTAGGGAACAGTGTCAGGTAATGGCTTTGCTCGCCGTACTTTCGTTTCATCCACAAATCGATTCGCGAGATGAGTGTGTGCACCCATCGACAGCGACTCTTCTCATCACTTCTGTCTGCCCTTTTTGCCATCTTTCGGATGGCTTCAAACTTTGTTGCTTCGTTTCGTCCACTAGGCTGTCTATTGAAATCATTTCGGCAACGATGTAGGCGGCATACGTGTGATGTTATTCGGTATGCACAGGATACTCCTAACGCACTCCTACGATGTATCGAGCTAATTCTTTTGGTATTGCATACGTAACAATGGGTCTGGCTCCACACCGGGACGCATACAGAAGGACTGAGGTGATGACTCTTGACAGTAATAAGAATCCTCGAAAATGTGCGCATTTTCTGGATCTTGATGATCATCGTCATCGTGGCGCTACAACCCGACGTCGGGCTTTGGCAGTGTGGATTATTGTCCTCCAATTATCTCCGTCAAGTAACCAATTCGAGTTCCACTTTATGTCCTTGAAGGACTCGAAATGCCTTCAACCGTGCATTGGGCACATCATCCGATTGAGAAAATAGCCAGATTTGCTAAGTTTGGTTTCTGTTTCAGTGTATGCCAAAGAAGGACCTGTTTTCTTAACGGTCACCTGGAGAATTACCTTAGAATAACCCACGGAAGCTACTTACCAAATTTGGTTGATATTGGGTCACGGGAAATGACTGAAGGAACAAACTTAGTAAAAACTTACGCGAGAGACTCTCTTTCATCCTGTCGATAATCGACAAAGCCGTCACCGGACCTTGCTTACAGTTACCCAAAGATGGTACATTCCGAATTAGGTTAAGATGGCACCAGGGAAAGTAGTCGGACAAAAGCACAGCATGCATGCGAACTATGTGCCTGCAAATTATATGAATATATCGGACGGCTCAAATATAAAACGCTGGGAGGCGTCCGTTCAAGAAGATAGCAGAAAGCTGCTTGGATTAATTAGAAACAGCAGTGTATGAACTCAGTCCTATGGAGGCCGCGACTTGGAGAAGCACGACGCATGATTTGATTCGCAGGTAAACATTTCATTTAAAATTAACTAGTTACTTTCATCTAATCTGATTCTTTAATGCACACCTCCTTTATCAAATAGCTAATAGCTAGTTTAATATTTGAATTCTGCAATATTTAAAGTAGTCTTCATTTTTCGTTAAATTCGTTCTACAGAGCCTATGGCGCTCAATGCACCATGCTGCGCCGCAACAACTTCATTCACGACAATTCCAGATAGTTTTATCTTTCGCCGATTTTCTTCCCTCCCGCCCAGTCAATTCTCAAAAAACTAAGTTAAAATATCGATTGCAACCACGGCTATCATTTGCAACCACTGTCGCACTGAATGCCAAAATGAAAAGCAATCTGGAAGCTGTACAAGAGCCTTTAGCAGGACGTATAGATATTATATTTTTATTTCTAAACAACCGCATAGTACAAATTTGCTGATACACTCTCCATAACATAGTTCTCGCCATTCTTCTTCGTACAATTTCAGTTTCCCGGATTTTTTTTCGCCATGGTCGTGCAGTTCTTCGACCCAAGAAAATGTTCAGAATATTTTCCATATACAGATACTCATTTTGCCGTAAATTTGCATAGAATTTCACAAGATGATAAACGTATACCACCTCTAACTTGTAGTTATTACGTCCATACCCTTGTCGAGGGTAGCACGAATGGGAAACACAAATTCCACTCCAGAAAAGGCCCCGGATTGCTGCTGATTTAGTTGGGCTAGAGAAATTTTCTTCAAGAACTGAGGGGACGATCGATGTTGCAGGATTCAGCTTTTATACCCTAAATGTCCCATACTTTTCGATAGATGTATGTAGTATGCAACGGGTGTTTTCCCTCCGTGATAACAGGCGAAAGGAAGTGGAGTGTAATTCCATCAGGAAGAATTCTAATCAGAAGACATTTCCAGATTATGATGAAAAGTTTACCGTCTATCCGCTAAGCTAAGATGTTTTCCAAAGAAAATCAATTTGTAAGGCCGAGTGTGTATGCTGAAGAGATGTTTTCCTTAAGGGTTCCGGCAATGTAATGAAGATTGATGGCGAATGCAAATAATACAGGAAAAGCTTACTGCATTGCGCTTTGATGATGATGCTTGTGGTGGTTATGTGAAGAAAGCTGCTGGATTGAAAGATGATTTCAAATTCCAGTGCTTTGTCTAGGTCATATTGAAATTTTCAGTATTTAATGGAAAAAGGATACGAAATTTTCTAATTATACACGATAGTAGAAGTTGAAACAATATATCAGGTCATTTGTCATTTCATAATGAATGGTTGGTTGTTTTTGTGCTTGAGTATTTTCCACTGCGGAAAGGTTCTTGTAGGTTTACACAAAATACTATATTTTAGATTAGATTGGTTGAAGGTCTGTAGGATGGGAATGCCCACAAGCATCGATACCAAACGGTAGACTTGTTCGGTCCTAAGATTTCAAGACCGATTCTAGGTTTTTATGATAACCGGTTTTCGTAGCGGTCAACCGGATCATTTAAAAAACCGGCTCATGGTAAAAAAAGACCAGTTAAAAACTGACTAATCAAAAACCGATTCACCAAAAACCAACTCTTTAAGAACCGAGTACCCGAATCCTCAAAATCGGCTCGTTAAAAAACCGAACAGTTCGTGGTTAAAAAAAAACAGTTAAAAACGGGCCTATTAAAAGATTGATTCGCTAAAAACCGACTCATTACAAAATTACAAAATGGGCCTTTTTGTGGGCACAAGGGAAATATGGTTGTAGAAGAGATAGAAGGAATGTAGACGAGTGCTGGTTAAAGCATTTTATCCCTTTGGCGAGGCGAAATAGCCTCTTTGTACATGAAGCGGGATATGGGCACTAAGTGTGTCGCATGATTCGAGGTGAAAGGAATAGTTCACAGGAGTGCTGGTGAAATCGTGCGATCCGGCTGGCTCGAACTACAAGGTAATTTTGGGTTTAAAAAAAAGTAGGCCCACTCCAGAATGACAACTCTGTTTTCATGGGGAAATACTCGTCCGACCCGCCTGGCTCGAAATACAAGGTAATTCTGGGTCGCTGATTCCGAATCTGAAGTCAAAAAAGACAAAAAAAAATTAGGGTTGCCCACCCTAGAAAGGCAAACCTCTTTTCATGTGGAAATACTCGTACGCTCCGGCTAGCTGGAACTACAAGGTAAAAAAAAGACAAAAGAAAATTGGGGTTGTCCACCCGAGAATGGCAACTCTGTTGCGACACGCGGCACTCATATCGCCCATATACCGCTTCAAGTCCAAAAAGGTTCATACCAGATACCAATTCACACTCAAATCAAATGCTAAAACCTTTTCTTGAATAATTCCCTCCTGTACTGTACTAGACAAAAATGTTAAGACTAATCTCAACGGTTTTTAATAAATGAGTCGGTTTTTAACTCGGTTTTTGAGTACTCGAGTACTCATTTTGTAATAAGTCGGTTTTTAGTGAATCGGTCTTTTAATGGGTAGGGGGCATTTTCATCGTCGTTCATGTTTAAAACGATTCAACGCAGTTTAGGCATGTGATGGCCAGCTTACAGCCCGAGGTGTTGCCATATGTAGCGGGTCTGATTTCAAATCCCCCGGAGGTGGGCAAGTATGACGCGTTGAAAAATTGAATAATCGCTGTCCGCCGAGAGCAAAAGTAGTTCGCCCAATAAATTACTCAGCGGTGAGCCAAATGAGGTAACACCATCATTGCTCCTACAGAAAATGAAATTCTTGACAAATATATGTTTCCACGAGCTAATGAGTCATTCCCTCATCCGGCAACTTCCATAACGCATGCAGGAGGTTTTGATCCTAAATGACACACCAGATCTTACTCAACTCGCATTGCAAGCTGAAAAGTTGGCCATTTTATATCAGCCAAGCGTTGACGAGGTGGTGAACGAAGAACCGGCTACGCGTCAAGAAGATAGGCTAGCAAGCAGGTGGAAGCAGCTGTCGAGGCATACCGGAAATCTGAAATGAAACATGTTCTGGTCTGGTAAAGCTGCTTTCACCGGCACATCGAAGGCAGCACCTGATGAGTAGTAATATGTCGGTGGTACCAGGTACCGAGGGTCCCATTACACCCGAGCCCCGATGTGAGCGCATCTGCGCCGTCCGCCAACCATTCCATCGCCCCATTTTTTTCATTATTCCCCATTTTTGCCTCCCATATTTTTGTTGTCTTCCCCAGGCCTATGAATTTTTATTAATACGTAAAGGACAGGGGCAAAGAGCGGCGAAAACCCTGCCCACGTCCCACAAACTGAACTACAGCAAGCATAAGCCGCTGCTTAGCTCGTTGAGGTGCCTTTTTTCTTCGCTAGATAGCACGGCTCGACCTTCACGCTCATTAAACTACCTTTAGCTTCATCCCCAAGGGGCATTTTCGGATGCCTACCAAACCGTTCATTACAAATCGTTAGAGGATCAAAGTGGTCCCAACATGCGGACGGAGCGAGTGTGTTTTTTTCAAAGGAACTTTAGGGTAGCCGCGCGAAAGTGTGAAGGAAATTGCTCATTCAAGCCTCTCAAACAGTGGCGTGGACTCGAGACGGTGAGCGAGCGCTTTTATAAAACCACTACATATCGTCGACAAAATTTTCAATCTTAAGTTTTTAATTGATACGGGCGTCGAGGTTTCAATTATGCCGCATTCGTCATGTCCTCAACTCGTCGAAAAATTCCATGTTCAACTCTTCTCCACCAACGCGACTCCGATAACAACATATCGGACAGCGGAATTTAAAATTGATCCAGGACGTCGCAGGACATACCGGTGAAATTTTTTTTCATAGCGAACGTTCGTAGGCCTATGCTCGGAGTTGACTTCTTGGTACATCACAAAATCCTGGTAGACGTAGCGAAAAGACGTGTTATAGATGGTGCGTCAAAAGTTTGGGCATCTGGCAAAATGGCGTTTGCTGAAGTTAATACTCTGGCACTTAGTCAATATAATATTTTTCACCAACTTCTCAATGGGTACAAGGATTCGAACGTACCCAGAGTCTGTTCTAACAATGTTCCTCATAATGTGCAGGAGCATATTATTGTGCGTGGTCATACTGCCGCTGAACGGCTCGGTCGATTATCACCAAGATGAATTGCAGGAAGGAGTTCGATGAAATGGTGGAACTCGATATATGTTGTCCGTCTAGGACGCAGTATGCTAGCGCTTTGCATATAGCAAAAAACGAATCAGGCGAATGGCACTTGTGGGATGATTTCAGGCGTCTGAATTTAATTACTGTTCCTGATAGCACGCCGATTCCGCATATATACATGATTCGGGTGGATAACTCGAAAGTATTCTCTACGATTGATTTAAAACGCGCGTATCATCGAATGCCTATACCTAAAGAGAACATTGACAAGACAGCCATCGTGACGCCTTTCGGTCTTTTTGAGTTCCCGATCATGACCTTTGGATTAAGAAGAATGCGAGCCAAACGTTCCATAGGTTCATGAATCGAATCCTTCATGGCCTTCCATTCACAAGATGTAACATAGACGATAGAACGAAGAAGATCATATGAATCATATGCGTCGAGTTTTCGACCGGCTTCGACACTATGGTCTGGATATCAACGCAGAAAAGTGACACTTTGAAAAAGCATCGATCGACTATTTGGAGCATAGAATCAGTAGTGCTGAGGGAGTATCGCCAATTCCTGATCGAGTCCAGGCCATCATCCAAATAGAACGACCTAGAAAAAGGTGTGATCTATCTTGGTGCAGTGAATTTTTACCGACGCTTTTCAAAGGGCGTAGCTGAAACGCAAGCGGTGTTCCATGGATTTCTTGGTAAAACGAGAAAGAACGACAGAAGAACAATCGACTGGACACCCAAGGCGATAGAAGCATTTCAGACTTGTAAAATTCAATTAGCGAATGCGACATTATTGGTCCATCCTCGAAGTGGGGCACAACTTAGGATTCAAAGGACGCCTCGGACAAGGGTATTGGAGCGGTATTGGAGCAGTCGGCAGAAGGAACTTGGCAAGCTGTAGGCTTTTTCTCTCGGAAACTTCAGGGAGCCAAACTTCGATACAGTGCCTACTATACGGAGCTACTGGAAGCATTTTCGCCATCTAGTAGAGGGTCAGCAGTTCTACACCCAGACGGATCATAAACCTCTGATCTATGAATTTCAACAACGGCCAGACCATGGGTCGGTTAGACAATCGTGCCAGTTTGAATTTTTGGGTCAATTTACGACAGATATCCGGCATATTTCCGGTAGCGAAAATTCCGTTGCAGACAGGCTTTCCCGCGTGGCGGTAATCGAGTTTCCCACATTTTTAAAGACGGAGGAGTTAGCCGCAGCACAAGCTAAAGATCCGGAGTTAAAACAACTATTGCTGAATTCCGAAACAGATTACGTTTGCAACAGGTCAGTATCGACAATTCGTCTCGTCTTGCCTACTGCGATGTTTATACCGAAAATGTTCATAAATATATTCCAAAGTAGTAGACAGCGGGAGTTCGAGTTTGTTCACAGTTTGGCTCAACCTAGTGGCTGAGTGACTAGCGAACTATTCCGACGGAAGTTTGTCTGGCCGTTTGTTAAAAAAAGGTGTTCGTCTACGGGCACGTTCAGACGTTTCATGTCAACTTAGCAGGGTTTCACAACATGTAAGGACATCCAACGTTGAGTTCCCCTGGTCATCTGAACGCTTCCAGCATGTTCACATTGATTTAGTTGGACCGCTTCCACAATCGGAAGGATTTATATATTTGCTAACAATAACATATGGTTTTCTCGTTGACCTGAGGCGGTTCCTCTTCGTAACATGGACGCCGATATTGTCGCAGGAGCTTTTTATCGAAATTGGATATGTCGCTTTGACTCGCCAGAAACAATCAACAGATCAGGTTACTCAATTTGAATCCCAGCTGCTTCGGGCTCCTATGAAACTGATTGGTTGTAAACGATCACGGTCTACTGCTTATCATCCGCAAACGAATGGCAACGTCAGGAGGTTACATCGAACTTTCATGTCTGCGTTGATGTGCAGAAATCCTCGATACAGCGCCTTGGCTTGCGAACGAAGCTCTTAAGCAGGACATCGGATGCAGTGCAGCCGAATTGGTGTACAGAACGTCGCGTCGGAGTCCTCTCAACGTCCACGGATTTGGATACGCCAGATCCGCAGCAGTTTTTGCGGAAATTTCGTCAGAATATGCGTGTGTTGCAAACAAAACCTACAGACATTATTTATGCTTTCCTTTGAACCGCATCGATTCGAAGGAAAGTATGTCCCTGGGACCACCATAAACAGGCCCGCATCTCATAATAAATCGCACAAACGATAATCAATTCGTAATCGAAGTCCACGGCCGTCTAAAACTGCGTTTTCGGTATGAAACGACGAATCTGATTCTCCCGGCAATGGCGCCAGCAGATCGATTCGAGTGTATGGTCCGAAATCGAACGTTCGAACGTGCGGTTCAGCCGCTCTGAGGGGAAAGCTATGGCGTGTAGAATCCCGGTGTCTGTTATCTTCGATAAGGTGTTTGGACCTCAGTGCGGAGACCTCTATTGGTGACAACTTTAATTCCTACAGAGGTATGGGCGTGTTGACGTTTCGATAGCAAATTTTCGAATAGTGCAGATGCTAGCATATACATACGTCTGGTTCGTCAAATATTTGATAATTTCTTTCTATCATTGCTCCAATGATTCAAAGGACTTTTCTTCCCATTTAGGATTTTTCAAGAGGCCTGAGTCCCTCCCTCACTAGGTCTCGCGCTTGTGACTATCTTCTAAAAAAAAACGAAACCAATCCACAGCCATTTATTCACCAATCCCTAGAAATTATCTAAAACAATTGCTATTGCCAGACCGAGTAATCTTCTAACCAATCTTCCACATACGTATCAATATCCATTATTCATTCCTGTAACACACGTTTCGGCAACGTCCAACATGTAGTACCTGCCCGAGGCCCGAGGACTATTGCCTACACCAAATCGTACTGCACACGTAATGTCAAATCGTCCCTAATAGTCGGGGATGACTATAAAACCATAATGTTCTCTCTAACACGTGTATAGTATATATCAAAACATTTTAGTATGAATAGTTACTTACAGTTAACATTAAGCGTAACGGTTGTCTCCAAACGTTGACCCTCTGGCATGGCCCGATTCCAAACAACGCATTTATACTTGGCACCATCGTCTTCACGTTTCGGTACTATGGATAGAGTCGATGTTGTCTGCAAATTTCGTGAGCCACCCTTATTTAGGGGCGCCTCCAATGGTATATTGCTACCGTCCCGATACCATCTATAAAATTCATGTCATACCCATACCACAGGGAGAGAGGATAATGGATGCGATGCGATGCAGTCGACATGAAGAGCCAAGTCAAATGGAAAGTAGAAAAAAAATGGGAGATTGCATTAAAAAATGAAACGTTTTGTTCCAAAGGATAAAAAGTATCAATTTTGGACAATTGCTTTGTTGATATATGGCGTGTCGTGTCCTTTACGAGGAGCTTCATGAATAACGGCGACATGTTCTTTAGGAGTTTCCTTGTTTTTTTATGCAAATATATGATATTGTAATATAAATTGTCCATAATTAATATCTTTTAATTTAATTTTCTAAAATTTGCCTAACTTGAAATATAAAAATAAAATAATTAACCTAAATAAATTTTTATGTACGAGTATTATACAAATTTGCTTGGAAGTTTGTGCTTAAATAAATAGTAGCCCATTTTTAAAAGAACGCATGAAACATTTGAAACGATTCGACTTCTCGGATGGTCTTTTCGAGTTAGCAAGAGTCAACAATTTTAATTAAACGTTGATTACATGTTAATTGGGGAGCGGGACGAAAAGTCAAATTTTAAAATCTCGATTTCCAAAGTCGAGATTTTCTTTATGGAAAAATATTTCAAAATTTCGACTTGAGAAAATATCGACTACAAAATATCTCGACAGATAAAAATATCCACAGAAAAAAATGTCGATACTCCCGATCCCGACTAATTTTAAACGAATTCAATGGTGAGGTGTAATAATCCAAAGCGACAATGTCAATTGACTGTATTTCTCTTTTGGAAAAGCAATTGACAATATGTCATTATGTCACTTCCCCGATTTAGTTGTAGTAAATTCCCGCTGGTAATATGGACTAATTTAAGATTTTTCCTGAAGAACTAGCGTTCTAGGTCTATTTCCAGAGGGTTAGGAAAGGTACGATACTGAGTGTTTTGATCCCTTAGGCGCGGAGCGAGCATAGCCCACACAAGTGACTGTCGATTCACAATAGTCTCTTGAGTGTGCTTGGATGATTTAAGAGAAAAGTATGAGCAACGCCAAAAAATGTCATTGTATGTACAATGAATCAATAAATTATATTATTAAAGTCGGCGGCCGAAATCGAGATTTTGTTAATCGAGATTTATATGTCGACGTTCTTTCCTCGACCCGTTAATTGCCCTGACCCCTCTAAGGGAAGAGATGATGTTGACGCACCACATCTCTTACATGGTTATGCCTTGTTGACGTTTCAATAGTATATTTTTTCGGTGCAGTTACTAGCTGTGGTCGTTCTAATAATACCCATAGGTAGTTTTGACGCGCCGAGGATTAAAAACATGTTTCTCTAGATGTGGAATGGCGCCCGAGAACTCACGGCTGCCGAGCGCGTCCAAAGTTTCATTTATTACATGATAACTCTAAATTCTCAATCTGAAAACGTTTTGAGTGACAAAAACGTTCACGATGGAAATAATAGCAAGTATTGTGCTTTGTGAAATGAACTTGCCACGAATGGCAAGCTAGCTGCCGGGACTCGGTGCTTGGACGAATCTATGCTGTCAAAGATTGTGCTAGACCAGCCAGACGAAGAGAGCTGCACTTCGACAGCGATATCATCATCCGAGCGAGGCCGTCGGTTGATCAGGTGTGAAAACCGGGCTTCTCTTGAATTGCTGGAAACTTGTGCCAACAGAATGCGTGATACTGTAGAGGGCTTGAGGATCAAGTTCATTTCGGCGAGGGAAATTCCAGGGCTCGTATGCGGTTGCCCAAGGTGACGGTCGATAAAATAAAATTTGATGCGTGGTTGACGCTCGCAGAACCCGGACATTCCAACTCATAACTGGGATATCCTCGAGGTAGAGGATCCCCATCCAAACAGTATCACCGTCCTCCTCCTAATAGACGAGCAAAGCTTGAAGCCAGTCGAGGCCGCTGGCTACAGACTCCATTTTGGTATCAGAAATGCTAAGTTGTGTGTGTGTGTTCCGAACCTCGGCGGAAGCGGCTGATTCATTTCAGGATGCAGAGGATCTGCTGGAAGATCTGAGCTTGGAGGAAAAGGACAGCACTCTAAAGGTGACGTGTTCAACTGCAACAAACGATGTTAAGGGGTGTGCAGATTAATTTGAACCGCGCCAGGTGCGCCTCAGATAATCTGTGTGTTCTCCTAAGGGAGAAGAGCATGAAAATTGGGGCCTGCAGCCGAAAGTAGTATATTGGCCACATGCAGCTGTTGTACGCCCTATATTATTGAACGGTATTAGTGGATGGTGGACACAGAGTAGACGCCTACTGTAATATGCCGCAAAAGATACAAAGACTAGTTGAGTTGGCCACGACGGAGGCTCACAGAACAACTGGCGGCAAACACGGCTTTCTGCCCTCGCGAGACGGGCCAGTAGATTGCGCTGAGTGTGGGACACTCCACCATAATGGACAACTTTTAATCCCTTTAGGGAGACGGACTGCACTTCTCCAAAATACTATTTTGTCAGAAACTACGCTAGTGTGATTCCGTCGAGGAGTCTACGGATGAGAGATATGCCCTTGACCACCGAATCCATAGGCATCTATACAGATGGCTCTAGGACCGACGACGGGGTTGGGGTAGGCATATACTCGGAGGGACTGGGGATTAACCTATCTTCCCGACTTTTGAAGTGTCTTACAGGCGGAGGTTTCTGCTATCTCGAAAGTTCTGCTCTGGCTAGACAGTCATGTCATTACTGTGACGGACATTACTACTTGCACGAAGAGTCAGACGGCCATTCACTCACCCGAATCCGTCTTGACGATATCTGAAACTATCGAGAACTGTCGCTCAGCTCTTGCAAAGATGGGCAGCATCTTCAGTATTACCATCTGTGGGACTCGGAGCCATAGTGATTCGTGGGTAACTGCACGACAGATGAGTTGGCTCGGGAGGGTACAATTGTAGCGGTTGATGAAATCCGCAATGACATCAAAGTGTAATTTCTCATGTGTAAACTGGCGATTAAAACCGCTGCTGTGGACTGGGCTAATATAAGGTGACTCTCAGGCAACATATGCCAAACAACAAGAATGATTTGGCCGAAAATGAATCCCACTGAATAGAAAGCATATTGGCAAGTGGTAGGGATTATCACTGCCCAATAGAGGAGCTTACCTGGAGTCACCATCTTCCTCATAACGACCTCTGCAGGAGTTGCAGCAATGTGGATGAGTAGGAGAGCGTTCTACACCTACTCTATCCCTGCCCAGCCTTAGCAGGCAAGAGAAGCAAATTTCTGGGTTTTAGAGTCCTTATGATCTGGATGACCTGATTTTATACGTAGATGCCTTGCGGTACAACGGACTCAACTGATGGGTGGTGTGCTGTGACACATCATGGCAGCCCCTGGACCTAAACTTACTCTAGTGCTCTAGCGTTTTGTTTTTTAGATTTTGGCCGGTGCAACCACTTCACCAGCATGGTAGCACTTCATAGAAACAAGAGAACTTGAAATCCACCAGTATTAATACGTCTTATCAGTGACATTATGTATTTTCTTTACAAATACCATGCACTTATAATCCAAGCAAATTTGTAGATACTTATCCTAAAATTCTTAATCGCTACCAAAAAAACAAAATCTCTATAACACGACAACTAGATACTTACGTAATTGTTGGATCTGGTGAACCACCTATACTGCTACATGTCAACTCTTGCTTCATACCCTCGGTGGCGATTGCATTGATTCCAGGTGCAACCAGTGGCGGTTGTGGTGGTGTCAAAACTGTCAAATTATAATGTTCCTGATGGACATCGGCACCTGTACCGGCCGCTTTAACACGACACTCAAAACGTCCATTATCACGACTATATGATGCATTGAGAATTTGCAAATCGTAGATACCACGCTCTGGCTTGTAGTCAATTCTGAAACGATAAAATGACGGAAAACAGGATATGAGGACATGAAGACACCATAATACTCGTATTCACGGCTTATTGACGACGTATTTCACTAAACGAGGTGAAATTTTGCAAAGTGGCAAAATTAGAAAGATGAATGTATCTGACTACGTACATATGTGTATACGAGTACAAACGAGTATATTGTATGTGGTTTGATTTAATGATTAATATCACAACGTATTGATTTTCGAAGGTGAAGGATGTACGTGCCGCCGGGAAGTCACAGCCTGACACCCTCAAATTTCGCCAAACCAAATGGAGTATGATGGATGCGAACGGATGGATGGCTTGGAATTTATATTGATGGATGATGGATACTGTTTTTTTTTCCGGGAAAAGGTAAATTTCTAGCTTCATCATGTGGGAGGGTTCGAGTGAATGTTTAGCTGAGAGAGAGAGATAGAGGCGATGAGCAACGTTTGGAAAACGGTAGATTTCAGATTAATAGATGACGACGTTCATGATTTCATTCCATTTAATTTACAATAAAGGTTCAATGAAAAATGTATCGCTTCGGTGACAGGATACACTTCTTCCGTTCCAAATAACGAAGGAGGATTTAATCGAATTTAATCGGTTCCAACGACTGATTTCGTATAATAGAGAGCTGATTCATGGAATCAATAATGGCTTTATACGAGATGTCATTTTGGATTTTGACGAACCTCTTCAGGTTTCAATAAACGGCCCCTACTATTACTTCAACGTCTATACTCGTATATATCGAGTTCTATGAAATTGTGGAAAGTGATTCACATCTCTAAGAAATGATTGAATTTAATTGGTACATTTACGTAGATGCTTACTATGTATACACTGGCATACTCGTATGTCGTGTCATCATCTCTTAGTTGTCCTTTAAGTTGACATTAATCATTCGACACGTTGAATCCTGCAACACGAATGATCATCATTATCCTGCACTTTGAGTGCCTTCATCATGAAAATTGTTAGCTCTTTAATCAATTCAAACATCCAGGAGCAGCACAGTCGAAGCAATTTAGGATTATTGGATACGTAAGCAAGTTCTGGAGACCTTCGACGGTAAATGTTGATCAGAAGAAAGGACGTACAAATGTGATTGCCATTAATTTATCAAGGGTGACAAAGTCGGTGTCGTCATGAGAATGTTGAGGACCGAAATTATAAATTGCTGTAATCAGGTGGTGAAGATGAAACAAGAGGCTTTCGTGTTTCGAATGTGGAACGGAACATCCTAATTTGACTTTTACTTTGAATGAACTATTACGCTATCGCTATTACGAAAGCACAAAGGGTAAAAATGACAAATTGATGTTGGAAGCTAGCTCAGTAACCTGATATACATACTTAGTTTCTTATTTTATATACTATTTTAACTAACCCTTTAAAAAAATCAACTTTGAGGTCCCCATGGCTGAAAAAATACCTATAGGGACAAAAATTGAAATTTGTGTAAACTGTTTTTAAGCATGTGTTAAAAATATTATACTTGTACGTGACACCTGGAGTAGCTATAATCATTTATATAAAAAAATAGCCGAGAACGTAGGCTCCATTTCGAAGGTGCGGTTTGAATAACGGCACATCGCTGTCCATAAAGGCAAAAAACGGCAGCCGCTGTTGTTTCGTCAACAAACCTAAAAAGCTTTTCGTATTCGTGTTGCCCTGGTTAGTGGCTTGGATTCCAAGAAAGAATGAAACCGAAAAATAGAGGGCTACGCCCGTAATCCGAGGGTTTTGTAGTGTCCCATGCCAATAGGAGGTGAACTGTCCAACTCGTAGAGATGCTTAACCATTCATGTTAAGACGATATTGCAAATTGCAAGCTTGCGTTAAAAATATTAAAAATAAATTGTTTGAATAATTACAGAAAGTAGAGTCAGCGACCAGCATACCTAACTCCCTACCCTCCTCCCTCCGCCCTCCTCCCTCCTCTCCCACCAATCTTGACCCTTTCAGAAATGGTGAACTCCAATTCGCGAAAAACATTATGCAAGTATGTTGTACTTGTAGTACTAGTATGTAGTACAAGAGGCGTGTTATGTGCATTTTTCGTATAGATGATATCAAAATGACCAAATTTAAATGAATGTACTACTATTAAATATTACGTGATTATTACGAAACTTGGAGATGTTATTGCCCATGGTGTTAATTATCGTTGGCCATTAATAATTTCGACCTCGGATTAGTTTGAGAAATGCAGGGGTGTGCTAACTGTAACTTTAGAAATATACTATTATTAACCTATTTTGACAAGATATCAATATTCCATTATTTTGAGTTTTCTTTTCCCCTTTTTTTAAATTTGATGAAAATGCCAAAATTGGAATTTACTCGGTCTTACCTTTCTCATGATACCCCACTCGCCTATACAAGATGAAAAAAATTGTTTGACCTTCATTTCCCCTCTATCGGGACTTCCCCTTAAAATCGGCCTATTACGACGCATCGCTTCTTCCGGCGAATATTAATAATTTTACATATTCCCACAAAATATCATATATGCAGCTTCAGTCGTTCGTGCGATATTCTATGGACAGACGGACAGACATTCGACCGATTTCTTAAGGGTTTTGTTTTTATTACAAGACCCTAAAAAGCAGTATTCACGATTGAGAGGCATTCCATGATGTGTAACTTCGGTAGTGGCAACCAGTAAGTAAGACGAAGCCAATTTCCGACAAAAAGCCGGAATTTGAAATGATTTAAAATACATTTGGAGATCGCTGCGCCCGCCTCCTCTGATCCATTTTAATTTTATGCATATTAGGCCCTAACCAGATTGTACGCAGAATGCAGCAGCAGCGGCAGAAGCAACAACAACAACAGGTAGATCTGTCATCGCCGCTGTGTCACTGCGACAGATCTACCTGTTGTTGTTGTTGCTTCTGCCGCCGCTGTTGCATTCTGCGATCAATCTGGTTAGGGCCTTACAACCAATCTTTGTCCAAAATCTCATCCCAAATGCCTAACTAGGTTGCCGCCTTTGTACCTATAGCCAGCGAAGCGACCGTTCTATGGCTGAATTCTCGAGGATAGTACCTGTTTAAGTGAGCAGCTCGCGTAACGATCTGAGCCCACACAATGTACTGTTGATTTGCAATACTCTATCGTATGTGTTTAAAAGATTTACTAGGAATAATTATAGTCCGGATGCGAAATGGTTTCTGCAACGGCGGAAACCCATTTGACATTTTATAAGCAATACGCTTTTGTGTGTTAGCTACAAACCGCTAGATAGGGGTAGACGCAATATACTTGTGGCGACCAACTGTCACCATCGAACCACCGTGGCGTTGGCGTCGCTGTGTGGAAACATCATGTGGCAACCCGACTGACAGTAGTCAGTCCAGGTTCGCGTCTCTATCAATTAGCATGTGTTGTTGTTAGCATTCAAAGAACAAGAAAATAAAGGTTTTGTTCCGATTGTTTTACACCCAGAGTTTTCATTACGTAACGCGTGTTACATCAACATCGCATTCTAGTGGATAAGATACGCAACGTCAACGTATCATCCCACATTGGTGACCCCGACGTGATCAAAGCGAGCACGCGCACTTCCACCGACCTCCGACTTCCCCGGATCGTCTTTTTGACCGCCGCGTACTTTGAGCGGCTTGTCCAGGGTCATCACCGGCGCCACAGCATCCGGAGCGCCCGCACACCGCGCAATAGCACAGGAAGCGCCCGTACACCGCGCCTCACAGACGAACGCCGCCCCAGCGTCACACGCCGTCCCGGCACGCACCCCGCTCCAAGCACACACGGTGCCCGACGACGCGCGGCGCTCCAACAGCGGCAACGCCCTAACGACACACGGCGCCCCAACAGCAGCAGCGTCCCAACAGCACATGGTGTCCCGAAATACATGGGCGGTCGCAGCGGGCTGGTGACACATCCAACATCGTGGTCCCCAGCACCGCTTGTGCCATTCCCAACCATGGTTTCGCTGCTCTTAGCAGCCCCAGGAACCCGCTCATTGGTCTCGGAAGCCGGCTCGTCAGCTCAGCACCCACCCGACCCACGTGCCCGCAAACACCCAGCAGCTTCGCCGCCGTTCGCCCTACATCGATATCGTTTTCATTGCCTCACCCGGCAATTTCACTACGGGGGGAGTACTGTGGCGACCAGCTGTCAGCGCTTCACCATCGAACCACCGTGGCGTTGGCGTCACTGTGTGGAAACATCATGTGGCAACCCGACTGACAGTAGTCAGTCGAAGTCCGCAGCTGTAGCAGTTAAGATCAGCTATGTAACGTCAGTTCTATAATAAATGCGCAGTATAGTTTTTAGTACTTTCGCGTCTTATTATTTCTTTAGTTTTACGGTAGCACGAACACGCTTACGCTACATACTTGTGGTGGTGCTGTTTTAGCGTGTAACCTTACTGACGACTAAACAGCAACGAGCGGAATATATATTTCAGTAAAAACCCGCGATTAATTATAACAAACACAAACTTTATTTCGTGCGACTTGACAGAACCAATTCTTAGAACGAATGACGAAAATCAAAAGCATGTCGCCGTAATGGCGTTGGGACCTCGACTGACTACTGTCCGTCGGGTTGCCAGATGGTGTTCTACATAAAGACGCCAACGCCACGGTTGTTCGATGGTGAGGCGCTGACAGCCGGTCGCCACACTGTCAGATAAGTGGAGTAACTACTCCCCGCAACGGAATACAGTGGCGCTGAAGGCGAAAGAGAGATCCGAGATCGGTATGTGGCAAGCTGTCACTCCTAATGCTAGGAGACAGGATAATTGTATTCTTTAAATCTTGTATACCAAACCCGAGTAATAAATCTTTAATAATCGAAGTCATCCGTGTTTTAAATAATTGTATCGAACACATTATTACAATAGTTTGGATAAGATTCCCATAGTTGTGACCGCGACGCGGATCAAAAAAAAATTCGCGAACACGTGAAAATGCCGAACGCGGAGTTCCATGACGCCAAGAAGGAGATGGGTGTTCAGACACTCAGCCAGGTGAAGTTACCACCATTAACAGAACAGAATCAAAATACATGGTTCTTGCAAGTCGAAGCTGCATTTGCTTTGGCTTGAATTTCGGCTGAGTCAACCAAATATCAACACGTAGTAGCGAATTTGCATGCGCAAACCTTATCATATGTAGCAGATATCCTGCTGAACTCCCCGTTGACGAATCCGTATTCGTATCTCAAGGAGCGAATGATACAGGTGTTTGTAGAAAATCAGAATGCTGCAAGGAGCTGACGGAGGTTAAACCATCACTGCTTTTGCTGAGGCTACGGCATTTGGGTGGCAACTCATGCCAGAAGGAATTATTGAAGGCTTTGTTTTTCCGGTATCTCCCTTTGACGATTCGAGAGCTGTTGGTAGCAAGCGGAGAGCAGGACCTTGAGAAATTGGCAGGAAAAGCGGACGGTCTACAGGCATGATGTAGTGCGCATGCAATCGGTGCACTGGCGTTTCAAGGACAATCCACGAGTTCGCAAGTACAGGTTACGGAAGATGGTCACCAGGTTGAGGTGGACATCATCCAAGGAAGGATAACAGGTGGAAAACCTTTGCGCAGGCTGGAGCGCGATCGTTCAAGCAGAAAAGAATTTGTTTCTACCATTAGCGCTTTGCGAAAGAGGCAAGGAAGTGTGAAGGTCAATGCATCTTTGCTCCGGATAAAAGTCCGGGAAACGATAACGGCGATCGCTTCAGGCGGTGAAAGGTCGCGCTGGCTTCAACCACGGATTGCGAAGCAGGAATTTGAATTAATGTTGCGACAAGGAGTTTGTAGGATGTCAAACAGTGCGTACGCTAGTTTATCATCTACACCGACCATAAACCACTAACTTTCGCCTTCCGGTAACGATCAGAGAGAGCGTACCCAAGGCAAGCGAGGCAGCTGGATTTCATAGGACAATTTAGCACGTATATTCAAAATGCACCAGGCAAAGAGAATTGTGTGGGGGATGTACTCTCAATAGTGGCAGCGATTGAATTGTCAACAACAATTAGCACCGAAAAAGTTCAGGAAGCGCAGCAAACACACAGCGAATTGTTGAAGTCAGCTACGGCTTTAGATTACGGAAAGTCAGAACGGACGGTTCAACAGTTTCAATTTACTGCGATATTTCAGCAGGGATCCCCAGACTATATATTCTCATATCTTTAATGATGCAGATACTTAACATGATACAAGGACTCTGGCATCCTAGTGGATGTTTGGTTTGTAAAAAATGCCTTGCCTGAAATGAGCACAATTTCCGGTCCCAGCAGAGAGATTTCGACATGTTCATCTAGATTTAGTCGGACACTTCTAATCGTTGATCGCAAGCGATACTTATTAACGATGATGGATCGGTTGGTGGCCCGAAGCAGTGCCAATCGAGAACATGGAGGCGAAAATAGTTGCTACAGCCTTTTATAAGAATTGTGTGTGCCAATTTGGAGCACCCGAAGTGTTGACAACCGATTAGGGCACTCCATTTGAGTCGCGAATTTTTATGCCATTAGTCCGATTGATTGGATGTAAAAAACAAGAACTACTGCGTATGCGTATCACCCACAAACGAATGGGATAATAGAAAGGTGGCACCGGTCTTTAAAAGCAGCCTTAGTGTGTCGCAATTCGAAAAAATGGACAGAAGTATTCGACACCGCCCTTTTGGGACTGCGAACAGCTGTGAAATCAGATTACGCAACGAGTTCCTGGAGAGTTGCTGCACATGGATTTGGACACTCCTAACCCGGAAATATTCATTGAAAAATTAAGGGAGCATATGCGGCAAATACAGCAAAAGCCGGCTTCGCATCATATCAACCTAACGATTCATGCTCACAAGGTCACTCCAACTAATGCTAGGAGACAGAACAGATGTGTTTTTTAAATCTTGCATACGAAACCCAAGTAATAAATCTTTAATTATCGAATCGTCTGTGTTTTAAATAATCCGTATCGGACAGACTATAACTGCAGTTGCTGGAACCATCACATGGAACGAAGCAATCATCAACTATTTAACAGCCGACGAGTTCCGCTTGGATGACAACGGCGGCGCATCGATCGACAGTGCATTCTGGAAAAACCTCAAATGTTAAGGCGGCATTCCACCGAGGCAACAGTGACCGACAAGAGGCATGCTACATGTTGCCTAGTGTCGCCTGTTTTCAGTTTTTTCCATACATTTTCAGTGTCGCATGCTACAAGCCGCACCGATCCGCTGGCTATTGGATAGTGGCGACTTTGTTCGACATGTACAATAACATGCGGCAATTGTTGCCTCAGTGGAATTCCGCCTTTACCGAGTTTCTTTCAGTTCAATTTTAGATGCAGATTGCATTTAAAACATGAGTAGGAGAAACAAATCAGAAAATTTTCCTAATTTATTTCCCCACTGTCAGATTTACATGCATCTGAATTGCTGAATACTTGCAACGTTTAGGATGCAGACACGCTTGGTAGCCGTAAAGTTTCGGTCACCACTCAACGATGCTTTATCTAGAGAACATGGATTCGAACCCCGACGCGTCAATAAAAACTGCCTGTGGGTATTATTAGAACTACCACAGCTCTCCAAAGCAATTTTGGAATTTAAACCCAATTTCTAAGAATCTTATAGAGCACTTTGCCGAAAATTACAACCAAAGAGAAAGAAGCGTCCAGCGTGGCATTAGACTTCAGCACTCTGGACTGCGAATATTTTAAAGGAAGCTGTTCCGGCTTAATGCTAGCAACCGAAACGCAATTACAATACGTCACTCTAAGGACAAGGCACCTCATAATATACAACACACAATTGAATTAAAATATAGAAACATGGGAAACGGTTAGATAAAAACATAAAAAGGAAATCTCCTTCCAAAAAGAATGACAGAACTGTGTCAACAACCATCATTTTCACCACAAAATGCACCCACGAGAGCAATAAGTATTAATTATCTGAATGAATTATTTGAAGTATGAACTCATGAGTCCTAGACCCATCTCAACCAATAATTCATAATTAACCAAGTCCTTTGAATTACGAATAAATGTCTTTCATCCATTCAAGACCTTGCAAATATTTACGCAAATCAGACTTGGCAGCATTGAAAAATCTCCAAGTATTAATGTTCTTTCTACGTTCGTAACCGTTGCTGTCATCCAGACAGGGTGGGCCGCCCTGCCTAGGCATAATCTTCCCGTTACAATAATTGCAGATAACAGATTTTCGAAGCGTTCGGCTGGAAAAAGTCGTGTTCCATTATAAGGACGATTATAGGTCTAGACGTGCCTTTTTGAAGATTGAAGTGGACTTACAGACAATTTGAAATAGCGTCATTAAAAAATAAGCTAATAATAAAGCAAGTACATAAAGTAATAACGTGGGTTTTTGCTAGAAAAATGCCATCGTTACCAGACAGCTTTAAATCATAAATGTTCTCTTCGAGCTAAAAAAAAGTTCATACTACGATCCCAATTCTGACAAAATTACACATCTGAGTAAGAGTCGATTCTAGGACTTTATTAATCTTCCTCTATCATTAATATTACCACGGCACGAGCACGAGAGCCATGGAGAGTTACGGCGAATTTTTACAGGAAAAAAAATCTTCTTGCTATCCAAAAGCTTAGTCCGGATGGCGCAACGGTTAGCACGTTCCCCGTCTACGCACTGGGCCCCGGTTCGATTCCTACTGAATGCGGTAGTTTTCGACAAAAAAGAGGATTTACGTGTCGGACTGTGAGCCCACTCGGCTGTTAAATGAGTACCCATTTAAGGGGTAAATAACTTGGATGAGCGTGTTGCTGATCTAGAAAATGAGGTGATGCTAACTCATCTCAAGGCCATGGTTCAAAATTGGACTGTTGCGCTAGATATTTATTTATTTATCCAAAAGCTTGCAGAAAAAAAAGAAAAAAAAAAGAAAGAAAACTACGGTAGTTCAATGGATAGAGCGTCAGTTAACGAAGCTAGAGGCTGCAGGTTCAATTCCTAAATATCATTGAGGCTTCGACATTCTGACATCTAACCTTGGCCGTCTGGATACTCTTTTGCCCTAACGCCTAGTCGGACATAGCGCGTAAACTATTCCATGTGGCTTAGCTGAAGTTTCGTTGGCATAAGCCAGTTTCGGACGATGTACGTTGCCAGCATACACCTCCTACTCCCAATAAGCCGCCTGCCTGCGACAAGTCGGGATATGCTGTGGGTTATTATTACGCCTCGCACCACAGCGGCAGACAACACAAACATCCATGGCCAGGAACGCCGTGGATGGGACTTGAACACGTAACGACCGTAGTCAGATATGAGACTGACGCCTCTACGCACTGAGTTATCGGTCGCCCCAAATTTCGGAAGACTAACAGATGTTCGATGTCAGCGTCTATTGAGTCTGCCCAACGACTTTGGTTCGATCTTCAAACAGTTGCTTCTCGCCGGTATTGGCAAAAATTAATGGACTAAAGGCGGGTGATGCGTTAACCATGACACCTTCCAGTAACTTTCTTTCCGTAAAAACTGTCTCAAAAATAAAGTTCTCTAATACACTTTGTACCCCGTGTTCCGATTCGGAAGAGCAGGGGATACGTTACTTTTATGTGGAGTCCGCGGAACCTATCCACACATGGATGGATTCTGTTCGCCAGACTTTACAAATGAGTCTGAAAAAGCACGGATTAGAGGATCACCGTTGTCTTTTCCGATTCTTGTGTAGGGTAGTTCTATTTTCGTGCAGTTTCAGCACTTCTGAAGGATCATCATACAGCACTTGTTCTTTCCAATGGATAACGAAACATTGTCAATTTTCACCTGTGTTGTAATGTTGGGACGGAATTCAAATCAAATTGAGAGAACATTAACCTATTTCTTGGTCTTGGACCTTTCTTGAATCGGGCCAGCACCAACATCGAAAACGTGAAAAGTCATTCAAGGATACTAAGCCTTAACACGGAAGCCACTGTCCGTAAAGCCTCAACAGAAATATGGTGGATTTCCCAACCTTTTGCTCCAAAACTGTAGAATCAAAAAATCACAAAAAAAAGACAAACGCGTAGTAGGGTTAGACGAATACTTTAAAAGGCTTTCATATGCAGATAGATATTTTTCAAACCGAGGCTCCTACGTAAGTAACTGCCTTATAGAACCGTAGCGATACCAGATTCAGCTTTGAAGAAAAACTCTCGATGGTTATCTGAACCCAAGTCCGTGCATTTTCCCCTTATGGTGTGGATGTCAGTTACTTGCATTATCCTTTTATATGCTAACAAAATGTCAAATCTGTCCAGATACTCTCATACCGAGTCAGCCTATCGTATGACCACCACAATTGATAAAAAAAGTCTCTTCATTTATGACTCATAAAAACCCACTCTACACCTTTTAGACGTCTCTCTAAGTGCCCAGCACAACATCATTTGCTCCCAAAACACCAATGGACTTTTCTCACAAAATTACAAAACACATTTTGCCCTTCCTTTGACTTTGGCGATTATTTTTATGGGGCCAAAATTACAACCTATCGTCGTCAACCACTTTCCCGGACCAATGTTCGCAGCTTAGATTCACATTATTAACCATCATTATTTCCTCACTAAACCTACAACAACAATGAGAACAATTTAATATTGTCGCCCGGACTATTCCTTTTCTTGCTGCCTAGAAAACTAACCCTTCAATGTGGAAATAGAATTAAAGTGTCCATTACAGGCTATCTCTACAGTCGACTGCAGATCTTCCTTCGTGAATGTATGTAAAAGGGGTTATGTGCCACAACTTCCTTAATATCTTACGTGTATGGAGAGCGAGAATTTGGTCAATATCCTTTTAGCCCATTCCATTGCTTCCACTATTATTATGGTACTTAGTGAATTTGGATGCTATCCAAATATTCTGCTGACGGAAGGATATACTCTCTATTCGGTTTATTCATTCGACATCATTTCTATTTTTCGAATGATCCACATTTGGCCACTTAAGGAGAGAGAGAGAGAGAGCACGCGTCAGAGCTGATGTTTGCTATGTTCGCGGTAAAAGTTTCGCCCCAGCATTGGGCCCCGGACAAAGTTTCTGAATTTCCACCGGCATTAATTTGTCGAATTTCATTTGTTTCAGCAAAGGAAGGCAGATGATCCTTTCCACACATTCGGATGCATAACAGTCGGCTAAACGAACTTTCGTCCCGGTTAAAGTCAATTTGCACTTTTCTCAATACAGTCAAAGGAAGAAAAAAAAACAAAAAAAAAACCCAAGGCATTGAAAAAGTTCACAAATGACCTCGAAAATCAAATCGTCAGTCGACCCTTAAGGAAACTTTCACCGTGAACTCGGGGCAAAGCAACCGCAATATCTGCCCGAGATCAAGCAGGTTACGAAATAAAAGGACAATACACACATACAAAAGGAGAAATAAAAACCAACCCATATAATCCAGTTCGTCTGTAAGAAATTAGCCACGCAGTAAATGTCCTTTTTGCGATAAAACTAAACGACCAGACGATAAACATTGTTCTGGAAAAGAAAGAGTCTTCCTTTTTTTGCTATCTACACATGTATGTAGTGCCAGGGTGGAGGAAGGAAGGCCACAATCATGATTTTCATTCTTCTCTGCAGACGCTCCCTCCTTCTTTTCATTAGCAGACCGGTAGCCTATAGTTTTTGGTTCATCATCGTTCCTTTTTTTTCGCTGTCGCTCCGATCCGACATGAGGCTTCTAAGTAAAATTATATATACATATATATATGTATAATAGAAGTTTGTGTCGAGGTGGTCTTCGACCAAATGGAAGTTCTTTTAACATCATGACTGTTTAGAGTTCTTTGATAGAAACAGGATATGAAAAAGCCTGGGAGAGATAGTAATGCAGAGTTTTTGTTGCCATAATTTTTTTTTTTTTTCTATAGAGCAACTTTCAATGAACTTTGGAATTAATAATTGCATTTGAAGCGACTTTTATTCTAGCGTAGTTGCGTTGAAAAATATTGGAGCTGTAAACAAAATTAAGTGGGTTGGGAGAAGACCCAAAGAATGGTATCGGTTTATTTGAAGGATGAATAAGTTTTCAAAATTTACGTAAAATCTATAAATAGTCCTCTGCTTTGCTTTCTTTTAGAACGGCCTAGTAGCTGCACGATTTTCAATGTCTGATCAAGTACCGCACTTGTTAAGTTGAAACCAGATATAGGCGATGTAGTAATAGCTACACTTATAGTAAATTAGGTACCCTTACTAATGATAACGGACGTGTCGAACCTTGATATCGCAAAACTGGTAGAACAGATAACATAAGGCATCATCGTTTATCATTCAATCCTCCTTCAATTGAACGATAGGATAGGTAGACTCGTTAGCCAGAGAATGACAAACAACTTGGGATCCGCTTTTTTCAGAGTCGGATCCCCAGAGACGATCAAATGGACCCCAACCCATTCTTCAGCTGATGAGTCCTACTCGATGAAACCATGTCTACATGTAGGCTTCTCATCACCTTCTTCTTCTGCTTAAAGCAGCTGAGTGTGTAACCTTCACCTCCTCTCTCTTATTCTCCCTAGCGTCACGCTGATCGCTTGTACATTATTTTTCTTCCACCATCTAGCCATTTTAATTGATAAGATTAGAGATCTTCGAGGCATGGTAACCGTTCTTTGCACCTGTGTCAAGTATATTCTTTCTTCTTGTAAAACAGTTCAGGTGTAAGGGGGGGCCTCAAGGTGAAGTGGACATCGCTATCTCTGGAAAGTTTCCGAACACCCTCTCTAGACTTCTCAACTAAAATAGAAGCTGTGGAGTCAAGCTGAATCCGAATAAAAGGGAACTGGTACTTTTTACTAGGAGTAATAAAATACCACCTAGGGTGACTGCTATGGCGAACGGGAAGAGGCTGATTTCGGTAGAGAACTCGAAATTCTTGGAGTTAATCCTGGACAGGAAACTTACTTGTTGCTGCTGATAACTGCCTTGACACCTTCAGGGGCATGGGCGCGTCAACATTTTTTGCATTACAATGCCTTGTTGACTTTTCACTAGCATACGGATTTCGATCCGAGCAGTCATTTATTGGTGAGCTTGAAGCGCTGTGCGAGTTCTAACAATACCGATAGCTAGGATTTTGTTTCGGAGGGGTCCACGTATTAAATACCAGAAATAGGAATTAGGTTCATGTTTCACCGCCTTATCCAGTGCAAAGTTTAACTTAACGCTACGCAGTCTTTCTTCCCCTAGTTCCGGACAGGATAAAAATTCATTTGTCCAAGCACTACGATCGACGTTGTATGTATGACGTTCGTAGTGGAGTAACTAGGCTAAAAATCATTGTTGAACTACAGGTAAAAAAAATCTATAATATCTATAGTACCGGGAGGCCCTATGGATCTATTATTAAGTATTACTTGACTATCTGGCTGCAACTTGAACGCGCAGCTCTGCGGCTCCCCTCCTCCTTCCGAAGCTAATTTATGGATGTGGCACAGAATGCGACACATAGCCTCCCAATTTCGATATGATATGAAGCATATGTTCCACAATATTTCACGGGGTCAGTACATCCCCGAGTTCTTCCTCCAGTTCACCACGTTTCTCCGTAAATCGCTTCGTTCTATGAAATTGATGGTTCGATGGAAGTTCGGCCATGGTTTTCCGCGATCATGTGTGCCGAACTTTAGGCAGATCTTCTTAGCCGTTACAGCTGAACCAGAATAAGATCAGAATTATCAATGGTGTTCTAACTGGACCCCACTCTTGTCTGAGAGGCCATATTTAAACATAAGACATGGTCATAGTAGAGGGCAGTAGTTGTCGCTGCTGCGAAGGTGATGATGGAATGTCACTGGATATTCTCTCTTAATTTGTGGTAGGGTACGTCTTGGTGTTGGTTTCCCCGATCCGGAAGATATCACATTGACCAAACCTAGCACTCTTATTACCCCGTTGCCGATAGTTTGAACGGTTGTCCGGCCAACCCGTGAAGAAGGGCCGTGGGCGCCACGTACTTGAAATTTCTTGAACCGCCCTGGTGTATTTTATTTTCTTTTACTTCCCACAACAAGCACGAGTTGTGGAAATCAATTTCACACCGGACCACCGACAACGGAATTGCGACGCGAATCTGGAAATATTGCGGGACTAACGCGAATATACGGAATCGGGCAAAAATAGAATAACACTGTTTCCACGTTATAATACTTATATTCACTGTTAATTTCACTTCAAATTTTAACCTTAACCGCAATCACTGTACCACTGAGACCACCAGAATCTTCGCACAATCTCTTTTCTCGTCTTAGAGCTTCCGTTCTCATCCGTAAATCTGCCGTATATCTCCGTCGTAGAACATCACCAGAATCCGCCAACACCTTTCCAATCAGACGACAATCGAACAAAAGAGGGTTCCCATTGTTTTCCCGGGGTTTTTATGTCCTCTTGTTACGGTCACGTTCCTATAGCCGTTGCCGCCATGGAAAGTTACCACGGTATCGACCAGATACTGCCTTACGTCACCAATAAGCCGTTGTCGACGTATAAATTCACCACAGTTTGTTATGCTTGGTCAAGATCAGCTGCATAAATGCACTATAAATGACATTATTCGGCCAGGTGACCGATCCCCATGGCATTTCTGTACTCTTCCTCCGGACGACTCGATGGCTCAGTCGTCTAATCGCTCAGCATTCCATTGGGGTCATGGGTTCAAGTCCCGTCCACGTCATGGCTCTTTTTTTTTTTTTTGCTCGGATTAAGGTAGTTTGTCGACGAAATGTGCTTGTAAACGCCTCGCTTCCAACGGGTACAATGTGTGTGTTCCGCGCAATTTTCAATCGGACCAAGTGTCGGTTGGTTTTGTGTTCGAATTCCGTGACCTTGACGACGACGACGAAGCTGTGCCACGACAACATTAGATAAGTGTTATCATCAATTTATTCCTTGTGATGTGGTACTTTGTGGTTTCTTCCTATTTATTGTCGCCAAACACAGGACATAATCGCCAGCCGTCGTTATCCCTCAATTCGTGGTCGTTACAAAGGTAAGCTAAACCTCAAATTATACCGCCAACCCTAACATTCCGCCATAAATAATCCTAACTAATGAAGTATCCAATACTATGTTTACATTATTTCTTTCTTTTCAGATTCTCGATGCCACGATTCCGTAACACTCTGATTAACTTCATCCATAACCAAGATCTACAGGCTTTGGTCCGTTTGAAAGATCTAAGGCTATAGCACCATATTACATATAGTCGACTTCACTGACAAAATAAAATTAATTAACTTACTTGGAATTAAAGGGTGAACAAAGCAACTCCTGCAAGATGGCCATTGGAAAAGGATGGGGCTGTATGCAGGCTTTTTATGACAGTGTTACGACCAATATTGATGTCTTGTGGACCGCAGAGTCGCCAACCGAAAGCTGCTAGGGAGCGTCCTGAGAACAGCAAGCATGGCAATATGTTGAGTCATGAAGTCAACTCCGGCAGCTGCCCTGGGAAAAGTACTTAACTTGCAAACACTTGGATATATATAGGGAACAGTTTACTGCAGTCACGGCGGGTTAGCTTCGGGAAACCAGGCTTTGGGCAGCTCAAAATATCGGTCATTCAAGAATCTTGAGCAAATCAGGAATTGTTTTTCTTCAATCTTGCAGGTTTTTTTTTCTTCAATCCTGCCGGGTTTTTCTCGAACCCTGATACAAGAAGATGGCATCAGGGGAACATAATTGGAAACATTATGCATCATGTTACTCAGCGCTATCGCCATTCAATTATGTTCCACTGTATCTGGCTGTTCACCTCTTAGATGAGAAGCTGCAATCAGTTTTGCATTCGTTTTTTGTTGTAGTTTATTTTACTTTTTCATACACGCATAGTCGCCGGCTAGCTCATGTACCCAAAATCGTTTACATGGGGGGTACCACCAATTTTGGGCGAGGAACTTTGAATGTAGGGTGGGTAGAGAGGCCAGAGTCCGCTCTATCTGGTCCCGGAGCGGTGTCAGATACATGAGCCGGCCGACGGCCATTGCTATTATGTAGTTTTCTTTTTATTTGCTTAGTTTTCGATGGCCGTGGGACCTTGTGCTGTTTGTCCCTAAGGCACGAGAATTCTTAGAATGTCAACGGTAAGAGGGCAGCGATAGCAACCCCCCCCCCCCCCCACATCTCCCGTAGTCGCATTTAAACTGAGGGGTTTTCGCCAGAAGGCGCTGCCGGACCTTCATGGTCGTTCCGACCCCATGGACATTCTGGTGTCCGCCAACATCCATCCATTACAATCTTTCCGAGTATAAGCCACCTAAATCGTCGCCTACTTATGAGCCACTCGGCAATGTTCAGTGTGGAAGAGCTGGTGGCTGTCACAATTTCTCTAAATTCGCTTCTAGATTTAATAGTTTTGTGAACTTTGGAAAGGTCTCTAGTTAATGGGAGAGCGGGGTTGGGCACCCTAAGGTTAAACGTGTTTGACGGTCTGATATTTAAAAAAAAAATTTCCACCCCTTTTAAACTGACCGGAGCAAAGTATCACTTAACACTTTGTCCCAAGAAATATCGGACGTTCTCGCCATTTCCTGAGGCACATTGTTGCCCGACAATAATTACTCGAGCTAAGAATATCTCATCTCATGTCCTTCTACATCTACGAGTATACAAACTTTGAAGTGGGTCAACTGTTTCACAATATTTTCAGCTTTATTCAACACACTTGTTTCAATGCAACTGCCACTTCTTAAGGCAGCAATTCTTTCGAAACAAGATTCTTACAAGCAAGGATGAACAGAAGTAGCATCTTAAATTCATAGTGTGGTATCATCTGGTCCATATAGAATCCCGTACAAGTAGCTACTTCTCAGCTAGGTAACATTCAAGGTACCTACACTTTCTTCTTGTATCCCCAATAGAAAGAGCAGCACCGCCAGCATCATCGTTCGGCAAGATACGGATATAAGCAGAAAGTATTGTAATTAAAGTGAGAGAGAACTCCCAGGCGAAGAAAAAAAGAACGAAACAAGCAAAAACAGCAACAACAAACTTATATCTAGTGTTCCGGACAAAGGGATGCTAGCAAGGATTCACAACAACAAAAACAAGGTAAAAGAAAAGTATGAAATAAGCAGAAGAATAGTATTGTGATGGTTGGCTGACTGAAGTGCTGAACGCCTCCACACGCTAGCAGAGCTCATTTCATCTTGGTGCGCTGTTCCGTGTCGTCGTGATGATAAAGCTCATAGAATCTCATTCAAGTAATGCTGTTGTTTCTTTATCCTTTTTTTCGTGGTACTGCGCTATTTCATCCTTCAGTCGTGAGCCAAGTCGAGCATCCCTGTTACCACCTACTCGCAATAACATACTGCGAGTGACTCTCTACACTATTCCTGTCTGTTCTTTTGGCCAAGTTTTTACGTTTGTTTATCTCTCCCGAAGGATATTTTAACCTAAAAGCCTGCTTATGCTGCTTCTTTCTTTTTTTTTGTTACGCTGAGTGCGTCCTTCATTATTCTTTGCTACACATTAATAAAAAGGGCTACCGGTTCGTACCGATGTACGTATGTTTGTTGCATAACAACACAGTCGAGAATCCATTCGTATGATAAAGTGTTTATCTTTACTGAGCCAGGGCCGAAAGCTACTGCGAAAATATCGGGAGCACAACAGATTGAAATGATGATACCGAGTTGGAAGTCGTACTGCCGCTACTGCTACCATTGCTCCTTTTCTACTTTTGTAGTCAGAGCTACCTAGTACAGCAAAGGACAAGTGTTTGTCTATTTTATGACTAAAGTTTACACCGCTTCATGCTGTCACAACGAATGGGAGATTCCTACTGTAGACTACACTCTGTTATACAACTGGCACTTGGTTTCTGCTGTCCTGGTTTTATGTCTTCTTCTGACCCAAATTTCCATCTATAGCTGTGCTATTCATATGTGACAGCGGCTTACGGAGTATAATTAATGCTGTGATCATTTGTCAGTTGCTATTTTGAGAAATGTGTGCTGAGATTAATTAGAAAGAAGTGTGCTCTGTGTGACAGAAAAGTGGTAAAAAACGAGAGCTTCATGAATGAGTGTCATCCTTTGCTTCTTACTTTTTTGATGTGATGGAATTCAGGATAGTGATGACGACAAAGGTAATACTCTCGCCCATTTACAGGGGCCGAAATTATGTTGCTAGAAAATTAAGCTGAATGGATGAAATCTCTTGGAAAATGTCGGGTCTCTCAGAATACGAGTAACATTGTGGGTATCTATGAACTATTCTCGGAAATTATTTTCATATAAAAGCCACTTAGAGGCTTCTGAGTAAATCTTGAGAACTTCTGCCCTCCCAAAATGGTTTTTTTTTTGCAAAAATCCTCTGCTGGTTGTACTCTTCGTTTTTGAAGAGTTTCCGAACAGACTGTAAATTTGGAATTTAATTCAATTTTTGAAGAGGCTTCGAGATGATATCTTGCGTTATCCCTCGTCTGAAATTTCCATGACAGTCTCGTCTATTTCAGTCAGTTGTCTGGAATTTGCACAAAGCGATCTATCACCGCAATATTTTAAGTCAATAGAAACTTTTCAGACAAAATTTACCGCAATTTACACCCACAGATTTATAAATTATTATGATAACCGAGACACATGTTGCATGAGACGTAGAATGATGCATTTTACTTTCAGGCAGTGGGCGTTTAGAATAAAATCTAGAATTCTTTCTATCCCTACAAAGTTGAGTGCACAGTTTGCATGAAAATTGAATATTGAAATAAGCTGTGTTGTAACGTCGCACCATTAAACTTCTCAGCGGCGGCATTATCTTTGAGTGGCTGCACAGTTTCCAACGAAATAAATAAGGATTAGTAGAGAGCTGTACGAAACGTCGACTTTTAAAATCTCGATTACCAAAGTCGAGATTTTTTTTAATGGCAAAATATTTTAATATCTCGATTTGAGAAAGTCTAGACTTCAAAATATCTCGACTGATGAAAATATCGACAGAAATAAATTTCGATAATCTCGACTAATCTCGACTCATTTAAAACGAATTCAGTAGTGAGGTGCAATAATCCATCTCAAAAGTGACAATGCCAATTGATATTTCTCTTTTCAAAAAGAAATAAGGTCAATTATCAGTATCGCACAAACATTAACGCCCGCTCCGCTTGCTCTAGGTGCAACAGTCTCTTGTGTGAGCTACGCTCTTAAGGCATCCTAGCTCACAGTAAATAGACCTAGGGCACTCGTGCTCTAGTAGATATTTCGAATTAGACCATATTACTAAAGCGGAAACTTCCCTCAATGGGACCGCACTACTAAAGCGGGGAAAAGGGACATAATGTCAATTGACCTTATTTCTTTTTCGAAAGGGAAATAAAGTTAATTGGCATTGTCACTTTTGAGATGGATTTTTACATTTCACCACTGAGTTCATTTCAAATTAGTCAAAATTATTGAGATTTTTTTCTGTCGATATTTCCATCAGTCGAGATATTTTGTGGTGGAGATTTTTTCAAGTCGAGGTTTCGAAAAACATATTTTTTTTTCTCGACTTGGTAATCGAGATTTTAGAAGTTGACGTTTGGTACCGCTCCCTGTGCGAACTAGTAATGTGCAAAGACGTGGTAAATGTTACCTTTTCACTATTACTTCTGATCATACTTTATCTCTGTTGCATCATTTGAGAATGCCGCGCATCAACCACCAACGTGCCATGGTGGAAATGGTGCACATGGTACCGGTAACATTCATGATATAATAGGCGTGTTCTTTTGCAGCTATCCAGGTCAAGGGTAGTTACCCCGAGCTTTTGTGCAAAAAAACGATGCAGCTGACCCATACAGGGTAAGAGCATGTATTTGATTTGAAATGGATTTTGTCTCAGATAAAGTTTGGATTTTAAGTGGTAAGATAATTCCACTTTTTGAAAAATATTGAAAACAAACTTCATTCTATTACATCAAGAGCAAGCATTGAACCTATCAAATGATACAACTATGATAGAAGAAACTAATTGATTCCGAGTAGTTTCCTAATATTTCGACAAAAATTGCTTTTCTAATTGGAAAAAATGTGGAGTCCCATTGAATTTGATTGAGGTGAATTAGGTGAAAATACAGTGGAACATCTTCGAACGCACGGACTTCTTCTAGCAACCGGTAGATGCGCCCTAAATAAAAGCTTTACTTGTGTGCTATCGAGGTCAGGTTTAGCCCACGATAAATTATCAGGTTAAGCGTTAACCTATATAGGGTAGCATTGTTCTTGTATTACGTGTTATTTCACTAACCTATACCACTAACCTATACAGGTTAAGAATTGCAAAAGAACGCGCCTAATATCGATTCTACCGGAGTTTGCTCCGTGCTTGGGTCAAAATACATCAACACAATTCGTGGAGAGGATTGACGAATTACGTGTAGCGTATGGGTGGCGCGACTATGTATTGTTGTTCGCCGTTAGTGCCAAATTGGAAAGATCACCGAAGTTGTAGGTGGATGCGCAGTCCGTATTTCGAACGTGGGTGGGATTTGTCAACGCGTTCCTTGCCTATTTCCCGTGTCGAGTCAGAGTAGCGGATATTCATATTAGTATGATGAACGAGAAAAAGTCTCTTCGATGTGAATCCGTTGGCGAATTTTCTTATCGAATGTTATCGCTGGTCCTTCGCGGTCATATTGATGATGATTCAATCATTCGGTATATCGTAAACGGGATGCCGGTTGGGAAAATCCGACGAACGTTGTTGGCCATGAGGTTCGTGAAGTGTGCCAAGTTGTTACAGAGTCTTGCCAACGTAGAATTAAGTAGCTTGACGACAAGTAATTTCAAAACTGAAGGTGCTATGGACCATTCCATATCATCAGACCAGGACGAGGAGTTTCCAATCCTTCTAGACCCCACCCCAATAACTACACCAAAATCCACCACAAAAACCTTGACCGTCCATAAAATAAAGGTTCTCAAGGGTAAAGTTCGGTTACTTAGTGTAATACACCCAAACCTCAAACACCAACCATTACCCAGACCCATCTTAAGAACCGCGATCCAGTGGAAGTAATTTCCTTTTCTTCAAAAGACGCCACTCTTGCTCCCGGACAGGACGGTTCTGGTAAAATAGTTCCCGTCATATTGCGCGAACCTGAACCGTGGACGGCATTAGCCCGACAATCAAAACACCACAACATAAATCACGTGACAGCTAAACGAATCTATCTGACTATTCAGATAGTACCGACTACAGTTAAAGATCACAGAAAGTTGACAGGATTCTTCACCGAATGCAAAATTCAGTTCCATGCGTATGTCCTTCCAGAAGAGAAACAGCTCAGCATTTTTATCCACGGTTTGGAGGGTATCTCCCCTGAAGACATCGAGGAGGACCTCGAAAGTCAGGGCTTCCACCCTACCGAATGTTTCCGCCTGAAGATGAAAAACAATCGTCCATCCAAATTAATTAATGTTCTCCCTTCGAAGTCGGAGAAACACATTTATAAAATCACGGGAATCTGTAGCCTCCCTGGTTTACAGATAGAAGCCCAAAAGGCAAAAAGTGGTCAGTCACAATGCCACAATTGTTAGCAATTCGGACATGGAGCCAGCAAAACTGCCATGCCCAACTAAAGTGCGTGAAATACAATGACCTCCATAATTTCGGAAAATGCAGAAAAAAGGAAAACGATACGAGGAAATGCATCAACTGAGGGGGTGAGCACCCAGCCAGCTACGGCGGCTGCCCTAGAAATCCAATAAATATCAGGAGGTCGTTCCCACAGACTGCATGAGCCAAAGCCAATATGCAACCTTCACCTAATCCTATAGCCTGTCAACCCATCAATCCAACCGTAATCCCCAACTGTGGGGCAGCAATTTTTTTTTGCTCAGATGCAGGCACAGCGTAGACGAATGGTGGAATCAATGATGGCTAACATGATTCAGGGTCTGTTTGCTGCTCAAAACTTGCTAGTCCTCTCTCTGACAACCCCAAATAATTAAGATGGCTGGTAACTGGGTTTCCATCGTTTCAACAAATGCCAATTCCATTCAAAAACAAAGGGGAGAACTCATCAACTTTTTACAAGAGTATCAAGTTGATGTAATTCTCACCCAAGAGACATTCCTGAAACTTCGAAACAACTTCCAAATCCCCAACTACATGATGTACAGAAATGACATAATGACTGGTAGGGGAGGAGGAACAGTCATTTTAATTAAAAGAAGTTTGAAACATCATCTGATACAACTGCTAATCCCCCGATATACAGAGGCAACCCGCATTAAAGTGTGTATCACATTCCTGGACATAATAATTTCGGCCTACTTCAAACCTAGAGCCAATGATTTTTCAGACGACCTGCGGGCACTTCTGAACTTCAATGTTCCTTTTTTCTCAGGATTGGATCTGAATGCATATCACCGATCATGGGGTGCTGTGAATAGTAACCAAGCTGGAAAACAACTCGTCGAATTCGTCACAAATATCCGTAACATCAGCACATGCACTCACATCCTTAAAGAGCCGACACATTTCGACACGAGACATGGCTACCCCCTCGACATAGGGCTAGCTACAAAGCTCTGGGTTTCCAGGTGCGGAAAGAAGTGACAGACGAACTATCCTTTGACCACAAGCCAGTCCGATTCATCATAGAAGAACTTTTCATCGAAGTCCTGCATCCCACTAAAAAGAAGACAGATTGGAAAGGCTTCCGCGGAACCTTGGGCACCATGGATTCGCAAACTACGATAGAAACCACCAGCGACTTAAAAGAAGCGGTAGAAAACCTAATAACCGCGATTGTATAAGCAAAAGAAGCTAATACAAAATCCAGTCCGTTAAAGGTGGAACATCCCTACGAACTTACTCAGAGTACTAAAGACCTAATAAGGAGGAATCACATCACGGCGAATGACTAGGGAGACCGCCACCCTACCCTTAAACAAATTACAAATAGGCTTACCAATAGAATAAACGAACCGTCGAACACAAGAATGAACAGTGGGAAAACTTTTTAGGAAACATTGATCCGGGAGATAACAATTTTTAGAGAATAAATAAGTATTTTAGAAAAAATACTAAGAGGGGTATACCTCCCAAACATGGCCCTAACGGTCTCAAATTTGACGATAAGCGTAAAGTGGAGGCGTTCGTCGATAACCTAAAACTACAATTCTAAGGTAATTTAATTGAGCCTTCGAAGAAGATTTGGCGGAGATGAGTCATGTCAGCGTTTTAAATTGTAAGAAAGCGGGTTGGATACTATTTCAAATACATGCCTGAGAAATTCTCCAGAGAATATATAGATACATTATTCTACATATGTAGGGGAGGTAGGCGTTCTCTTGGCCGGATCATGCCCATTTAGCTTCATTCCACCGAAAGTTATCGTGCGAACGGACAGACAGAGAAGGCCAAATCGAATCAGGAGGTGACTCTGACCATTTATTTGTAAACATTGCTATACCTTAGGAGCCTCCTTTAAGGTATTACATATTTTCTTCATGACAAAAACAATATACCCTATACCTTATAATGCGCTCGGTGGTCGTGTTCGTTCGGTCACCGCGATCTAAAGAATGAATTCTCAGCGCGAACAAAAACTGCCTGTGAGTACTAATAGAACTCCAACTACGCTTCGAGCTTGTCAGTATAAAGACGGCGCGGATAGGAGGTGTATGCTAGCAACTTCACGTCCGAAAAATAGATATGCTATCGAAACGTCAACAATGAATAGACATTCAAGAGATGTTGCCGCGTCCATGCCCCTGAAGGGGTCAAGGCAATTAACATACCTTATATCGTATAGGGCATAAAAATTCGCACAAATTTAATAAGTCAACTTTAAACCATTCTTTTAATTACAGGACAGAAAGAAGAAAAAATTGACTCTTCCTACCTATTCTGGTAAGTACTATCTCAAACATATAAAGATCCTTAAATAATGCCAAACAATCGAAAACAAACGACCAAAATAAAAACTCAAATAAAACAGTTTCGACAAATACGTAACATTTCCACCATGCCAAAGTTTATATCCTTAATCCTTAACTGACAAATGCATCTTTCAATATGTCTAATAATGTCCTTATTCTGTATGTTATCGTTTCCGATACGATGAAAATATTCTGTAGTATCTATCTATACCTCCTCGATCTAAACAGAGACAATAACGATTTCTTTAAATTAAGATTTAGTGAATGAAATGTATTGTTGTGAAACGTTGAAACAGAAATTCGAGTATCCACGTACTCGTCGTGTGTACCTTACAGCATAGCGCAACGACAGACAGCATGGAAGCGTCCCATGTCCTTGCATGATTGATGCCAAAAGAAAAAAGCTGAACAAGGATGTCTAAGAATGCATGAACTACGCGACGTCTACATCTTCCATGACGACGATTTTTCTTTGGTGTTGTTATATCTACGTATTTTATATATCTCTTCTATATTGTTGGTAGAGCGAAGCATCATCTTTGTCTAAGGTTCCAGCTAGGCGGATAAAAGCAACGACAGCGTCATCATAGTCGTTGGTGTCCTTTCTTACTTTACTAAACTTTTATTCATTCTTTGTCTGTCTTTAATACTCGCAAAAACATGACAGATATACATATTTCTGTTGAGTTTTACAATAATAGTCATATATCGATGACGAACATACTGACATCCTAACGTCATTGAGAAGATCCTTCGCCCTCACGTGTCCCATTGTTCAGTGCTTGGCTCAAACTCTCCCTCTACCTTGACGATATTCATTATTTTATCACGCAATATTCTCGGAATTCTTTAAGCTGTCTTTTCTTTTTAATTCTTTGATTTTATTTTTCGCTATCAAAAAATGTCACGGTGGAAAACATGCCAAAGGCAAGGACAATAACAGTCGTAGTAGATAGACAGTTAAAAAAACTGAATAACGTAAAAGACTTTTGTTCAGATGCAAGCAATATTCGGTACGGCGGATAATAAACAAGTAAAAGTAGAGTATAGAGTTTAAAAAAAAAGTAATTATTTTTCGAAAAGCAAAGGATGAATGTCCTGTAGTCTTATGCGCTTGGAAGTCATAGCATAGTTTGTTAAACGGGTACCGTATTAATTAAAATTGAACTCAATTGCGACATAAGCAGCTATAGGAAGAAAGTAGACACAAGCTTCGGATCTGTGGTTCTGACACAGGGAAATTAATTGGCAAATAGATTTTTCTATACGTGCGTAGAAAATTCCGAGAACCAAGAACTCAAAACTTAAGAAGCTTTAAAATACAATACATTAGTCATTTGTAGGTTGCAGGAACTGAAAAATGGAACTGTTAGAAAAGTTCAGTTCACAGTCGAAAAACAATCTCTCACCAGCTGGCGTGTTTTAGTTATTTTGTGCAGAAGGTCCTTTTCATAAAAGCCCTCTACTTTAGACTGATCGATAGACTTACTCAAGAACTAAATGCATCGTCTGAGGATGCGATTTTGTTGGCTGCTAAATGGCTTTGTGGACGATTATATACATTTCATAGAAGTTTCAGTTTTGTCTCAGTTTTCTGTAAGACTTCTATCAGTGGTCTATAAGATCTGCTTCGTTGAAGGATTTCTATCAGTTTTCCGTAAGATTTGTTTCAGTTATTAAAGCGCTTCTATCAGTTTTTCAAAGAATTCCTTCCAGTTCTCATGAACGATTTCTATCAGTCTCCATAGGATTTGCATTATTCCTGACAACTAAAACCGATCTAAGGCAAATCCTAGGGACAACTGCATAACATCCCATAGAAAGCACTGATATGTATATAGCATTTTCAAGACAAGTCAACGTTTTCTCAATCAAAATAACGAATTGTCAAATCAAATTAGCACTTGTTCAAATCAAATAAATGCCTTTTCAAAGCCATTTGACGCTTTTCCAAACCAAGTTAACGTTTTCCAAATTATTGTAAGTTAACGATTTGCCAAAACAGCTTATTTGAAAAATCGTTAGCTTGATATAAAAAGCGTTCAGGTAGAAAAAAATAACATTAATTTTGAATTGAGTAAAACATTAATTTAGAGGAAGTTCTAGCTTGTCTTGAAAATACTATAGAAATCTTACTCAATTGCCATAACCCCTTGTGGGGCATAGCGCGTCAACTGCTACATGTGGCCCAGTTGCCGTTTCGTTGGCATAAACTGGTTTCAGACAATGCAGTTGCCAGCATGCACCTCCCGCACATCCATGGCCACGAACGTTGTCGTGGACGGGATTCGAACCCGAAACGCCGGATCGTCTAAAAGTGCATAAGAAACAAAAGCTTTGGGCTGCTTCAATACTAATATTTTATTACCATTCGGTAAAGCGTAGTCTGCTAGAAGTCAGCAGCAAGCGGTCGAATTCTGAGTAGGCAGCAGGATTCTATCCTGCTTGAATTTATGTTCGATATGTCAAAGTCTCCAGGGTCTTTTCACGAACTATGCCCATCGGAGAAAGACGATCATGGGCAAAAATCGGTATTGGTAATTGCGCAAATTACAAACCGGGCAAACCTACTAGCAATAATCATGAATCATGACGGACTCCGAACTGGGCAGTATCCGTTTCAAGCCCGGATATAAGTGGAGTGTGACAAAAAAGATGAAAGATAACAGCGGGTGAAGAAAGCATGCATCGCTTACCACGCCTGTAAGAAGACCTTTGAAAAAAAGTGGGGCCTTAAGTTAATTATGGTTCTTTGGATGTACACAGCAGTCTCTCTTTCTAATTGCCTTGACCACTCCAGGGGCATGGGCGCGTCAACATCTCTAGCACTTCTACCTATGCCTTGTTGACGTTTCAATAGCATATCTACTTTTCGGAAGTGCAGTTGCTAGCGTGCACCTCCTATCCGCGCCGTCTTTATACTAACAAGCTTGGAGCACTGTAAGAGTTCTATTAGTACTCACAGGCAGTTTTTTTTTCTTTTTTTTTATCACGCCGAGATTTGATTTTCGAGCTCTAGATTAGTATCGTAGAGCAGTGACCAAACGATCACGGCCACCGAGCGCGACAGTTTTGTGGGCAGCACTTGGTAAAGGATACAACGTAACAAAACTTCGCAGGATGTTAAGAACGGCATGTCTTGGCACTACAGGTGCCATGCGAACATGCCCGAGGGAAGCGCTAAACGTGCTCCTGCATTTTCCACCAATAGACCTTCTAATTTAGCAGCTGGCAGCGGGCAGTGCAATCAGGCTCAGAGACCCGGGAGCCTGGACTACTAATCCGTACGGCCACAACAACATCCTTAGCCGGTTGCCACGGGATGTAGTCAAAGTAAAAACAGACTTCACTGTGCTCAAACTGAGGTTTGACAGAAGCTTCTCTGCCAAATTCCCCACCACTGCTAGATGGGGAGGGGGAGGTGGTCAAGGATTTTAACATCACGATTTTCACCGGATCTGGGCATACTTGCATCCCCTGTTAGTTCAACCATCTCCCTATAACCGATTTTGCCGAAGTTTGTAGTTACAAAACGGGGCATTCTCACTAATTGGGCTATGGCATGTTGTGCTTCCGCCACCACTTATACCAATACCTCTTAGTAAAACCAAATTTTTGAGCAAAAAAAAGCCCCTTTTAGAATTTTGGACAGATTTCAATGTTTTCTAGTACCCAAACCATTCGTCTGATGCAGAAATCTCGTAGACTTTTAAGTTTTTTGTTGCCGGGCGACGACCATCGACACCATACTACACAATTCAATAAGTGAAAAGTGTTGTATGGTGTCGATGTTGGTATGTATGTCGTTGTATGGTGTTGTTGTTTGTTGTAGCCACTGGCGCTATGCCCGAAACCAGACGAGTTCGTATCGGAAAATCGTAAGTTGCGATTTCCACATGAAATGAATTCGCACCCTTGTTGTGTCTGCCACTCTATAGGTAAAATATATAAGGCAAAACACAATCCGACTTGGCTTGTGCCCGGTCACGCCTTCCTCACTGGTGTGATGCGCGAAAGCGGAGGCGTCTGATGAGACGCGCGTCACACCAGCGATCGAAACCGGTGAGCACACAACACTATCTGTAGCAAATGTTGTGTAGATTTTTGCTCTTATCTTTTTCTCCGAAAAACTTAAAGGCGAACATACACCATCCGGAATTCCTGTCCGGAAAAACTGATGAGGCCCGGCCTTGAGGAATTTCGGATCGTGTATGGTCGTTTCAGGCCGCCTTCAGGCGGCCGGAAGGAAAATCGTTCCCGCCAGGCCTCCACCACACACGTTCAGGTCTGGCCTTGAGGAATTCCGGATCGTCAATGGCATGTGCAGACCGCCTTGAGTTGGATGGACAATTGCCAATCGATCTTATTATCATAGTATGAAAGTATCTATCTATTGGATTGAATTTTACATTCCATAGCCAAGCTTCAGATACATTCGTCTATTTAAAAAACCTGCAGTGAAAATTTATTCTAGCCACGCGGCAGGACAGTTAAACTTGAGGCGGCCGGACAGTTAAACTTGAGGCGGCCGGACAGGCCGCCGGAAAGGCCTTTGAGGCGGCCGGATGGATAATTGAATGAAAGTATCTATCTATTGCATTGAATTTTATGGCGTTTTACTTTCCATAGCCAAGCTTCAGATACATTCGTCTATTGAAAAAAAACCTGCAGTGAAAATTTATTCTAGCCACGCGGCCGGACAGTTCGCCTTGAGACGGCCGGACAGGCCGCTGGAAAGGCCTTTGAGGCGGCCGGATGGATAATTACAAATTGATGTTATCGCCATAGAATGAAAGTATCTATCTATTGCATTGAATTTTATGGCGTTTTACTTTCCATAGCCAAGCTTCAGATACATTCGTCTATTGAAAAAAAACTGCAGTGAAAATTCATTCTAGCCACGCGGCCGGACAGGCCGCCTGACAGGCCGCCTGACAGGCCGCCTGACAGGCCGCCGGACAGGCCGCCGGAAAGGCCTTTGAGGGGGTCGGATGGGTAATTGCAAATTGATGTTATCGCCATAGAATGAAAGTATCTATCTATTGCATTGAATTGAACTGTGAACATCACTACACTATCTTAACAAAAGCTATGCATATACACATATCCACTTCGCTCAATCCCGGAAACAATCGTTCATTAGCCGATTTTATTTCCGCGGGGTAGCAGCGGGATACATTGCAATAAACTCCAGGCCGCCTGTTCGGCCACCTGACAAGAATGCATTTTTCCAGGAATTTATTTATAGACGAATGTATCTGAAACTTAACCATGGAAAGTAAAGTGTCGAGAAATTCAATGCAATAAATAGATACTTTCATTCTATGGCGATAACATCAATTTGCAATTATCCATCCGGCCGCCTCAAAGGCCTTTCCGGCGGCCTGTCAAGGCGAACTGTCCGGCCTCGTGACTAGAATGAATTTTCACTGCAGTTTTTTCCAGTGGACGAATGTATCTGAAGCTTGGCTATGGCAAGTAAAACGCCATAAAATCCAATGCAATAGATAGATACTTTCATTTTATGGCGATAAGATCGATTTGCAATTATCCATCCGGCCGCCTCAAAGGCCTGTCCGGCGGCCTCAAGGCGGCCTGAAGCAGCCATACACGATCCGGAATTCCTCAAGGCCGGGCCTGATCAGTTTTTCCGGAAGAAATTCCGGACGGTGTATTCTATATTCAGGCAAACCGGAAGGCCGGGCCTCATCAGTTTTTCCGGACAGGAATTCCGGATGGTGTATGTTGGGCTTAATAGTTTTGAAGTTTGGACGGTAAGGTGAAAAGTTCTCGCCCGGACAATGAAAGACTGCGATTTTCAGTTTAAAAATGATTTTATTTTTCTACATAATCTCCCTTGACTTCAACACACTTGGTCTAGCGTTTCTGCAACATCAATATTCCTTCCCGGAAGTGAGAGTCTGGAAGGCTGTGAAAATATTCATCTACGGCCCTATCAACTTCTTCATTGGATGCGAAGCACTTCCCAGAAACAAATTTCTTCAAGTTTGGGAACAGATGGAAGCCTGAGGGTGCCAAATCAGGAGAATAGGGGGGATGGTCGAGCAAATCGTACCCCAAATCCCGCAGTTTTCCCATCGCCAAAGCACACTTGTGTACAGGTGTGTTCTCCTGGTGAAAGATGATTTTCTTCTTCAAGCCAGGCCTCTTCTCGCAAATTTTGGCATCCAGCTGGTCAAGAAGTTTGGAGTTCTGCCTTTTTCAAGGTAATCAATTAACAGGATCCCTTTCGCATCCCAAAACACGCTGACCAAGACCTTTCCGGCAGATGCGTCCTTCACGTGGGTCGTCTTCGAGGGACGTGCGACCACGTTTAAATTCAGCTGCCCCTTAACGTTTGACATCGAAGGAGCAGAGTTCCGCAAACTTTTGTTAACTTCGGATGAATTTCCTTTGGAGTTAATCCATCCAAAACGAAAAGAATTTTATGACCACACGATTTTCAAGTTTCTCCATTTTAGCGAAAAGCACGTAAGACGTCAACTGTAAAAATTCGTGTAAACAAACTATTGTACTTGAGAGAACAAGTTGAAACTTGTCATACGAATTAATGCCACGTGCAACCAGGCAGCAAACATAATTTTTTGCTGATTGTAACGGTATTTCTGTGTCAAACCTCACCCTCCCATATGCGAAAAAAATCAAAAAGAGCATTTTCCGCGCAGTTTCGTGCGGTTTTCTTAAAACTCACACCTCCGCCGTGGGGGAAAACTTAGAATAGTCTAGATGGGACTCATCTGGAGCGATTTGGTCAACAAAATCTTTACAAGGATTTCTCCGAGTTGCAGTTTTATTTAATCCCGGACCCGGGTTACCGCTTACATTACTCCGTGATTTAATGGAGGGTGCAGGATAATAATTTTGTAAAAAAAAATTTTATGAACAATTACGGTTATACCTCAGTATGTATAAACAAAAAAATTTCAATCAGTTTTTCATTTAAAATGACTAATAAAAAATTGATTGTTCCCGCCATAACTCCCGTATAAAGTGTAATATTACAAACGCTAAGCAGAAACAAATTGTAAAACAATATCGATTCATGGAAGGAGTATAAACAAATTTAAAAGGTTTCAGGAGACGAAATCCATTGCCATTTTCTCAATGTACACAAACACGTGTTTCCTTACAATGTTCCCATATCTGCACATACGCGTACTTAGAAGAATGAGGTGGAATCCTCCATTTATGTAAAACGAATCTCCTGTCTTATACATTCCAACATTAAAATCGCTCGACATACATTTCTCTGATAAAATATTTGCATATTGTTACGACCATATATTATGTCCTTGCTCTCCATTCTGCCCCTTCTCGATCCACCCAAAGTGTACGAGGAAACAATATACCCAGTTGGATGTTGGACTCATTCAACGCCATCATCGCTCAGAACACTTGGCACTAAAAGCATCAATACACATACTCCAAACACTCACGACAATAATATCTTTTGGGTGTCAGTTTGCAGATTTTTTTTTTGAGCATATACTTTCGTACATATTAGCCATTTCAGATCAACATAGGATTGTTTGTTGTGCACATACTCCGATTTCTACATACATTAAAACCCACAGGCAGACAAAACAATAATTTTACTTTGCATCTAGGCAACATACTAATCTGAAATATGTGCATTTAGGACATGAATTTGTATATTAATGTTCAAACATTTCAGCATCCATTAACTGTTGGATAAATATTGAGAATATTTTACATTTTGATGTATCTTAAAGCTCGGCAATCAGAGGAATTTGAGGAAAATTAGAGGCAACCAAAACATTAAAATCTACTTTGTGTACTGGCGTCAACGTTCAAGGAATGAACAAGAAACAAATCGAATTTGGGCCACAAAATGCCCGAGTAAAGATTGATTTGTTCGTAAATATTTGAAAAGAAAATTAGCTAATTTGAATGGATGTATAAATGGATCCGGACTACTCAGTCTGTTTACATTCTCTGTTCTATTTTGGGTTTCAATTAATTGGGGATTACTGCCCACAATCGATTATACGAATTGATTTGATTTTTTTCCAGAGGATACAACGATAAATTAATTATTTCTGAAATTTGAACACATAATCCAGTCCAGTTTGCCTACAAACAAATTAAACAAATTGTGGTGTAGTTGTGACTAATTTTTGAAGGTGGGTGCTGTTTACGAATCTGAGGTTTGTCGCCAAAAATTTTCAGTAGAATTTGGGTTATAGCAAAAAAAGAACCTTAACATTTTTGTTTTTTATATTTTGAAAATGGTTAACGGAAAAGCGAAAAGCTTTCTGAGACAAAATGAAAGATATTGAACAGTTAAAAAGGTTTGCGTCAATTTTTCCGTATGTTCAACAGTTTTTAGGACATTCTCACTTGAAAAAGATTAGAAAGAGAGAAAAATCTTCATTTTTCTGATGTATTTTTCGAGTGAAACATACATTGAAGCTATTAATCTCACCATTGAAGTTTTCCGCTCAAAATATTAAAAAAAGGTGTCTTTTGTGTTTTTTTTTTTGCTATAACTCGAATTTTACTGAAAATGTTTGGTAGCAAACGTCAGAATCCCAACTAAAACGGACGCGTTTGTTTTCCTTCTCCCCACTCAATTAGCAAAATCATGATAATTAAGACGATCGATGGTTCTTTTTTCTTTCTTTTTTTGAGGACGGGAGTCGAGCTAATACAATTACACAATTGTGCACTCCCGAACACTAGGATAGGTCCACTCGAAACTTGGCAATATCCCGGCAAGAACTATAGGATGCTTCATGTTGATTTTTTTTTGTTATACGTAATAATCGAATTGCTTTATTGAAATTTTCTCAAAGTATTCCAAACGACAAGTATTCAATTTAAAAATTTAATTTTAAATAAACAGGAAAACGGAAAAAATCGTTTTTCGCAGCGAAGGCTAAGCCTCGGGATATGAAGATGAAACAATCTTCCAAAGCAGGTAGGTAACAAGGTTTAAGCCTATTAAATGAAATATTGACTTCACGATTCTTAATTTTTAAAGTGAAGAAAGGTTTATCACGCCTAATAATTTGGAAAGGACCTTCATAAGGTGCTAGTAAAGACGAACATATTGCAACTGTTTTATCAAAAACGTGCGACAAGGAAGCTAAGTCTTTAAAGATAAAGAATTTATTAGCAGTGTGATTTGAAGGATCTGAAGGTTTAACAAACATAAAGTGAGATTTTAGATAAAATCACTATGAAATTCAATTTGAGATGAAACATCAAAAAAATACGGAAGTCGAGGATTTTGATCAAAACTAGTTGAGCTGGAGAGGTCCGTCTTAAACATAGACGTAAGGTCTAAGAGAAGGGGTAATACCTTAGTCCACGATGGACTGTTATGTGTCCTAATAGTAACTTTAAGAGTTCTATGCCAACGATCGACAATACCATAGGATTGCGGGTGATAGGCAGTAGATTCCTTTTGAAACCCAAAAAACCCTCTAATTCGGTAAATACTCAGACTCGAATTGCCTACCCTGATCAGTTACAATATAATGAGAACGCCAAATCGAGAAATCCATTCTTTAAATAGTGCTTCGCACAGGATTGAGCTGTAATATCAGACAGAGGTGTTACCTTAGGCCAACGAGAAAATCTATCGATAGTGGACCAATAATATCAACGTGAATGATTTCAAAACGCTCCGAAGCTTGGTTAAATTTGCCAAGAGGTGCGCCTGGACATATCGAGAAATTTTTGATTTCTGACAAGGTAAGCATTGGCGAGACCACCAGATTACATCCTTGTTCATAAATGGGCAAAAATAGTTACAGGTAACCAAACGCTTCGTAGAACGAGTACTGGGATGAGCCATATCATGTACCAGAAAGAATAATGCCTGACATTTTTGTCTGAAACTTCGCAATCAATTTATGAAATCAAAACCTGGTAAAGAAACTTTTTTGAAAGAATAAATAGTATTCTGCAAAAGTTCTTGAAGAACAGGATCTGACGATCGAGCAATAGCCAAAGCTTTGAAATCGACATAACTAGGAACCTTAGCTTCCTCAAGGCGAGAAAATCTATCAGCGGTAACATTGCCATTACCAGAAATATGACGAATGACTGAGGTGAATTACCCAGAAAAACAAAGCTAACTATGTTGTCAAGGATAAGCCTTTTTTGGATTTTCTTTAAATGCAAAAGTGAGTGGTTTATGATCCATGAAAATAGTGAAATTCCAACCTGCAATGAAAAACCTAAAAAAAAATTAGATTCGTTGCCAAGAACCGTCGACGAAATGTTTGTAGAGCTGCATCAACGAATAAAGCCAACGAAACCCCAGTGTTGGGAAAAGCAAGAACTGCTGTCTCAAACAACTGTTGTTTGTCGGAGTTGCGAGCACCAATAAGATAGTGATTTAAAAGAGCTTTATGACGTGGTGCATGTGACAAGAAATGGTGGTAAAAATTGAATATGCCCAGAAAACTTCTAAGATCCTCAATATTAACAGGCAACTTCATTTCCTTAATGACTAACAAAAAAATGGCACAACAGTTAAATCTGAACCATGGCCTCGAGATGAGTTAGCATAAATCTCATTTTCAGTATTTAAAATTCATTCGTGAAGTGCTTAGTAATTTGAACCTCTTTTTGTTTATATTTGGATGATATTCTTATGGCATCCTACATAAGAATATCATCCAAATATAAACAAAAAGAGGTTCAAATTACTAAGCACTTCACGAATGAAACGTTGAAAGGTTTGGACAGCATTGCAAAGACCGTCATTCGCGTAAACTCAAAAAGTCCGAAAGGCGTACAAATAGCAGTTTTAGGAATGTCCTGAGGTTCCAACAAAACATGACGGTAGGCCTTTACCAAATCCAAGGTTGAGAAAATTTTACAACCAGTAAGACTACTAGTAACGTCGTGGATATTTGGTATAGGATACCGATCAGGTTTTGTCGAAGCATTAAGACGCCAGCCGCCAATGCTTTTCTTAACTATATGAAGTGGAGATAAGGACGATCCAGAGAAGGACTACTACTATCAGCAACAACCTTTATAGCAGGACAGGAATCCAACATTGTAAGAATTAAACCACAGATCTGGTAACTATTTCAAAAAAGTTGGAAGCTTTCTTCAAACAGGAACAGATGAGGAGAGAGGCAAGTCGAAAAACTCCTGAGACGTCATGTTGACAAAACACTAAAACAAAACAGCGATTGACAACACAGCCACGAATGCGTCCTGAACGTTTTTTTTACTCCTCCGTCGTTAGATTAAAGTACGAGAAAATATTTCAAAAGTATTGTATATAATTTTATAATAGCCCCCATATACGATGCAATCCGTCGTCAGATCGATCTGACGATATTGTGATCCTCAGATCGATCGCACAGTGTATCTGACTATCGTTGGCGATTTTTTTGACAGTTCCATATAATTTCGATCGTCAGATATTTTGTGGCGATCCATCGTCAGATCGATCTGACGATGGATCGCACAGTCTATGGCGGGTCTAAGAATGTTTCAGAAGAAATTCGACCACCTTTACGATAATTGCAAAATATTCGAAGATATTATTTAGTACTTAACTGAATTATGTTGCTCAATTTGTTATTTGATTGTCTTAACGAAATTGCCATGAAATTCGTAAAACCGATTTCATAATTAGCTGGGAGTTCTAATTACTGGATGAACATGCTTTGATGTTTTCTTCTTGAGAGGGCGGAGCTGTAGAAACTCTTCTGAAAGCGGCTCAAAAATCTCTTGGAGAATTGAAATTGAATTGGATTGTAGTTTGAAAGGACTTCGTCAACGTTCAATTGTAATAAAATAGCCGATAAGTTGCCGTTGTATATGGTTCCATTTCGGAGTCACCTATTTGTAGGATGCTTCTCGTTGAAATTTTTTTTTTCTTTTTTTTATACGAAATGATCGATTGCTTCATTTAAATTTTCACAAAGTATTCTAAACGACAACTATTTAGTTTAAAAATTAAATTTTAAATAAACGTGACAGAAAAATTTTCCTTTGCGACACCACAGCATTTACGGCATATTCTGGAAACTCCATGACATTATACACAGTAGCCCTACTTGTTCATTTTATTACAAGTCATATCAAATCGAAAGTCCCGTTAGGATTTTATTGACACAAAATCAGCGGGAAAAAAACGATCACTAGGATAAGGTTGACTTAACATTTTTTTTAATTAGTCGAAAAAGAAGGAACTCTGAAAATATGTTGTGATACATTTTAAATCGCGCCTTCGAACACGCTTGTCCCTCCACAGTAGTGGACGAAAAGGACCCAACACCATGGTGGAGTAGGGAACTGGAGTCTATGAAAAAAGAGACAAGGAAAGCCTTTAACCGTTACATGAGGGAGAGAGACTCTCACTCTTGGGAACTATACAAGGATAAAAAGAGGGAGCTGAAAAGAACCTTACGTCTTCGGAAACGAAATACGTGGAGGGAATTCTGCTCTAGCATGAAGGATACGTCGGAAGTATGCAGATTACAGAAGATGGTATCGAAAGACACTGCTTCGAAAATGGGGCTGATACGCAAAGTTGATGGTTCCATGACAGAAACAGTGGAAGAAACGTTGCAGGCGCTGATGGAGGTACATTTTCCTGGAAGTTTCAAGTCAGACCAACCATGGCCTCAAACTAACATGGGAGCTGGTGGGGTAAGTCAACAAGAAGCTGAGAGGATAATAACTCCAAATGGAGTCAAAAGTGCTATAAACTCTTTTGCTCCATTTAAAACGGCTGGAATGGACGGAATATTCCCGGCACTATTACAGTGGGGCATGAGCGCTCTACTAGATAGGATCCGGAATATATTCGTCGCCTGTCTTTCAGCAGGCTACATCCCGAAGGCATGGAGGGAGGCTAAAGTGGTCTTCCTGCCTAAACCGGGAAAGAAAGACTATACAGAGGCAAAGTCCTTCAGGCCGGTTAGCCTTACATCATTCCTGTTGAAAACAATGGAAAAGGTGTTGGTGGACTACCTGGAGAACACCACGCTAATGTATAGTCCTCTGAGTAGGTGCCAACATGCCTATAGAGCAGGCAGATCTACGGAAACCGCTCTACATGAACTTGTTAGAGTTGCAGAGAGAGAGATTAACAATGGCGGGATCGCTATGTCTACTTTTATGGATATAGAGGGTGCTTTTGATAAAATCTCCTTTACCAAACTAAGGAACGCCCTGATTGAGCGGGGGGTTGAATACATTATAATTAAGTGGATCGCCTCTATGCTTAAGCAGAGGGCGGTAAATCTTAGCAGTGGATGTGACAGAATACGGGGTAAGGTAGTCCGAGGATGCCCACAAGGAGGTGTTCTTTCGCCTCTATTGTGGAACATCACCGTGGACAGTCTTCTCTGGAAGCTGGACTCGATGGGCGTACACACTGTAGGATACGCCGATGACTTGGCACTCACGGTCAGTGGAAAGTTCATGGATACAATTCTAGGTTGCATGGGACAAGCTCTCAAAGTAACCGAAGAATGGTGTAATGAGCAAGAGCTAACCATAAACGCTAGTAAATCAAACACTATGATTTTTACTCGTAAGAGGAAAGACATAGAGATAACTCCCTTACGGCTTTTTGGTTCGGAAATCAAGGTGTCCAAGGAAGTGAACCATCTAGGAGTTACCTTAGATGCGAAACTAACTTGGAATGTTCACGTTGATGAAAAGATCCAAAAAGCGAAAAGGATTTTGCATCAATGTAAGAGAGTGTGTGCTCGTAGGTGGGGAATTTCACCTAAAGCGACACACTGGATTTACACAATGATGGTAAGACCTATTCTAGCCTACGCATCAGTGGTATGGTGGCCGAAAGCCATGCAGAATACCACAAAGCAGAAGCTAGATGGGGTACAAAGGATAGCTTGCGTAAGCATATGTGGTGCAATGCGCACCACACCAACGCGAGCAATGGAGGCATTGCTGGGACTGCCGCCGTTGGACTTATTTATAAAGAAAACGGCGGCGCTTTCAGCAATACGCATGGAAAGGGATGCCATGTGGCATCGCTTTGGAACTAGCAGCGGTCATAAGAGCATCCTAGACATTATTCATGATGAGGTCAGGGAGACTCTAATGCCGATAGAAGGCATGAGTAGACGTAGGGTAGTTGAAAGACTACACAAGACTCACATTGCAGATGGAAACATATATAATGAGTGTATGTACAATGACATCAGCATTTTTACTGATGGCTCTTTAATGGACGGTAAAGCGGGGGCGGGGGTTTACTCTGAAGAGCTAAACCTAGCATGTGCGCTTAGTCTAGGAGAGTATGTGTCCGTATACCAGGCAGAGATGCTTGGCTTGTTGCATGCGTTGGACCACTTGCTTGAAGGTCAGGTGCGGGGGAAGAAAATCCTTATTGCACTGGACAACCAATCGGTGATCAGACGCATGCAGCAGACGAACATAAACTCTAAACTGGTACTAGAGTGTGTCCGGAAGCTCAACACGTGTGCCTCAGAAAATGAGGTTACGCTGATGTGGGTAAAAGGACACATAGGTACAACAGGAAATGCGGCGGCGGATGCCCTAGCAAAACAGGGATCTGCGGCACCTTTCATTGGCCCAGAACCCAGAGTTGCTCTGGTTAACGGCATGATTGGAGCGAAGGTTGGGAAGTGGATGGACTCCATGCATCAACAAAGATGGCAGGAGCTAGTCACTTGCAAACAAGCTCGGAATGCAATGACCAGCCCTTTAGGCAGGGAAGCGAGAAAGGTACTTAGTTATAAACGGAGTACCCTAAGCTGGATAACTGCCTTGGTCACAGGGCATGGTAATTTTAAGGCTCATCTGGCCAAGATGAAAATCGGGGAAGATGACGTTTGCAGGCTATGCCTGGAGGAGGCCGAGACGGCAGCACACATTGTGTGCGAATGTCCAGCACTGGCTAGCACGAGGTTGAGGATCACAGGCAAGCACACGATAAGTGTAGAAGCCATGAGTGAACTCAGCTTCAAACAAATGCTAGCAATAACACGGGACTCAGTGATGAAGAAAGAGGTCGACAATTATCAGTCGACATCTGGAAGTCACTGATGACCGGGAGGGGGCGAAAAGGGACCCAAACGTTAGTGGTCTGCTTCGGCTATCCCCCAGAGTATATAATAATAATAATAATAAATTCAAGAGTCTTCTCTAACGTTTTTAAGTTGAAACAGTTTTCACTAGCAGATACGAGTTATGCAAAATTACTTTAAAAATAGGAGGTAATGAATAAAGAAACTTTGAAAGAAAAAGAACACTAAAATGCAATATGAAATGAATTGGTGGAACCGATCAAGTGAGAAAAAATCTAAATACTACTTAATAAATCCTAAAGTACTACTGTGTATAAATATAACCCGGAATTTTTAATTTAAACTGCATGGGCATTTCGTTGGGCACAAATCTTTTTATTTTTAAGTTAGTAGGACTGTTACTGCCATCTGTGTCAAATTTTAGGTTAATATCTTGATTAGTTGAAGAGTGACGCTCGTTTTTGTAAACAACCAAAATTAACTTTTTCGATTTTTACCATGTCAGAAAATATTCAACAAAGAAGTTCGATTAAATTTTGTGTTAGAAATAATACGAGTATTTCTGCTGCGGAAATGCTCAGAATGTTACAAAAATCCTTCGGTGAACAGGCTATGTCTAAAATACAAGTATACGAATGGCATAAAATGTTCAAAGAGGGCCGTGAAGGCGTTGAAGACGAACCACATCAAAGACGACCAAGAACATCAACTGACGAATAGCACGTCGCGAAAATTAAGGAATTGGTGCTCCAAAATCGTCGATTGACAACTAGAGAGCTTGCTGATATCGTTGGCATTTCAAATGGATCAATCAACACCATTTTGAAGGTGCCTCAAAAAAGTCAAATCTCGTTTGGCTCCAAAAACCCTCAACTTTTTGGAAAAACAGCGTCGCATTGATGTGTGTGAAACAATGCTTATTCCGACTATCAGGACAAGATAAAATGCATTATTACGGGCGATGAAACTTGGATTTATGCTTACGACCCTGAAACAACCGAGCAATCAAGTGAATATTGTGCCAGAGGTGAGCCAAGACCGAAAAAATCGCGCCAAAGTCGATCAAAAATTAAGGTCATGTTGACGGTTTTCTTCGAGTATCGTGGTGTTGTGCATGACGTATTCCTTCCACCGGGCCAAACTGTCAACAAGGAATATTATTTGAGTGTTATGCGTCGTTTACGTGAAGCTATTCGGCTCAACAGGCCGGATTTGTGGAAAGAAAACTCTTGGTTTTTGCACCATGACAACGCAACATCTCACACTGCACTCGTTATTCGTGACCATTTCGCCAAAAATTCCACCCATATTGTTCCGCATCCGCCGTATTCGCCTGATTTAGCTCCATGTGACTTCTGGCTATTCAGCAAAATGAAAAAAACGCTCCGGGGACACCGTTTTGACACGACAGGAGAGATTCAAGCCGAATCGAAGAAGGTGCTGAAGGCCATACCGAGACAGGACTTTTCAAAGTGTTTTGATGAGTGGAAAGTTCGCCGGCGTAAGTGCATTGCAGCCGAGGGGGATTACTTCGAAGACGATGAAATAGATTTTTAGGAATAAGTAAGGATTTCAAAAATTATAACAAAATTCCGGGTTATATTTTTACACAGTAGTATGTGTCCACCAGATAAATATCTTATATTTTTGGAAAGTACACTAAAGTATGTATCTTAAATTTAACATAAAATAAACATAAAATTAGTTTTTCTTGGAAATAGCTCTTCAAACATTAAATTTGTCATATTTTTTTTTAATTAAAAAATTTGTTTTTGTGTCTAGTTTGCCTAAGACAACAACAAATTGTGGAGTAGTTTCATTTTTAGGGTTTTGTATTAAAAACAAAACCCTTATGAAATCGGTCAAATGTCTGTCCGTCTGTCCGTCTGTCCATGAAATATCTCACGAACGGCTGAAGCTACATACATGAAATTTTGTGGGAGTATGTAGAATTATTATAATTCGCCGGAGAAAGCGATTCGTTGTAATAGACTGACTTTAAGGGGATGTCCCCATAGAGGGGAAATGAAGGTCAAAAAAAAATTTTCATCTGGTATAGGCAAGTGGGGTATCATGAGAAAGGTAACACCGAGTACATTTCATTTCCGGTATTTTCATCAAATTTGAAAAAAGGGGAAAAGAGATAGAGGGGAAAATATGTGATCCGAGTTTGTCCCCCCCCCCCCTCGCATTTCGATACCGTTATACTTAGAAATATGAAAATTTGCAGAAAAGCTGCATTTTACTAGTATAGAAAACCGAAAATCGTAGAATTTTGATATCTCATCAAAAAAGGTTAATAATAGTACATTTATATAGTTGCAGTTAGCATACCCCTGCACACTTTAAGCACACCCGAGGTCAAAAATATTGATGGCCAATGATAACCAACACCATTGGCAATAATATCTTTAAGTTTCATTGCAATCACATCATATTTAATAATAGTACATTCATTTAAAGTTAGGCATTTTGACACTATCCACACAAAAATTACACCTACCGGCCTCATAGGTGTGAGTACTACTTTCATGTTGTTTTTCGTAGTGCGAATTGCAGTTATTTAATTAATCATTTTTGAAAGGGTAAAGATTAGTTGGGGGCGCTGCGTCGTAATTGGCAAACTTTACCGGGTGGAAGGGGGGAGGGGTCCACATAGAGGCGAAATTAAAGTCAATTTTTTTTTATCGACTGTTATAGGCAAGTGAGGTGTCGTGAGAAAGGTAATGTTGAGTACATTCCATTTTTTCGCATTTTCTTGAAATTTGTAGAAAGGGGAATAGTGGGGGAGGAGAAAATATTAGTTCGTAATCCCCCCCTCCCCCTCCGTGACATTTCGAGACTGTTAGAATTATGAAATTTATGTAGTTACAGTTAGCACACCCCTGCATGCCTTAAACACTTTCGAGGTCAAAAGTACTGATGGCCAACGATAACCAACACCTTAGGCAATAATATGTTCTAAGTTTCGTTACAATCACGTAATATGAATTGGCATGTAAAATGTAAGTGGGTAAGACACTTTAATTATGTTTTTTTTTGTCCATCTGAGTGGTATCAAGAAGAGCAAGGAGACGATATTTATATACCAAAATAAGCGCTTGCTACAAAACCCTCGGATTGCGGGCGTAGCCCTCTATATTCCGGTTTCATTTTGATTTGTTTTGGTTATGAATCTGATGTTTGCACTCAACATTTTTTCTGGTATTTGAGTTATAGTCAAAAAATCACAAAATGAAAATCATTTTCATCATCAATAAAAAAGATTAACGAAAATTTATCTGTATCCTCAATAGTTTTCGACATATTCGCACATGAAAAAGAGTAAAGAGGGGCAAATGTTCGCTAATCTATTTTAAGTGAGAGTAAATCGAAAACTATTGATGATACGGAAAAAGTGGCGCTAACATTTTTTATTGAACTGTTCATGAAATTTTAATTTGCCTCAGAAAGTTTTTTGCTAGGGACACCCCTTTTCAAAATATTTATGATTTAAATTTTACAAAAAAAAAAAAAAACGTCGGAATAAACCTCAGATTCGAGATTCATATTTAGCACCCCCAAAAACATTAACGAAAAAAACTATACCACAATTTGTTTTAGAACAATTCCCATAAGCGCTTACTGACTAGCCTAGAATTCTGGCAAGTGTAGGAAATATCACCATACGAGTTCTGATCGTTCTTTTCTTGCGTACGATACATTCACGCTATGGATATCGGAATGCATACAAAGCTCAATTTGCTAGCGACAGAATGATAGACAAGCAACGCCCTAAAAAATACTGCCTCCAACCTGTAGGCCAAGTACAGAGAATGGAATGTTCTCAACAGGTGTCAGAAAGTTAACGAGGTCACGAGAAAGTCTTGCACAATGCCAGTGGCAACTTGAATCAGCGAAACACCTGAGCATAATTGAAGAACCGCGATAGGTTCTGAATTTTGATCATTGGAATATCACGGTTTTTTTTAAGTTACTGTACCCATAAAAACATAAAACATTTAAACATTCAACAGTTCACGATGTGCATTTCTCGTTTTCATGACACTCGAATTCGCCTCCCTGCAACGAAATGCATGAAAATGGACCCACGGAATTCACTGTAATTGCAATCTGTTTTGGAAATACACAAAATTACAGAGAAAAAATACGAATATAATAATTATACTGACAAGAGCAGCGGAAACAGTTTTTAAAACAATTAGTCGGCAACTTAAAATGGACATACTGGGCTGTGGAAAAAGTTCTGCAGTTTTTTGAATCAAAAATAAGACAAAATTTTTTTATTCTTCAAAATGCATTTAATCAACCAGATATTGTCCGTTCATTTCAACGTTCTAGCAAGAGCCTGATGCCTGATGCCACGTTCATAAAAAAGCTGTGGCTTATTGCGAAAAAACTCATTAAGGTAATTTTTGATGGCTTCCACAGATTCAAAGCGGTTCACATCTAAATTATTCTGAAGAGACCGAAAAAGGTGGTAATCCGACGGCGCAAGATCCGGCGAGTAAGGCGGGTGTTGCACTACTTCCCAGCCGAAGCTCTGTAGCTTTTGTTTCGTTTCCACAGAAGTCTGGGGTCTGGCGTTGTCGCGATGAAAAACGACCCCCCCCCCCCCCTCCTCTGTTAGCCAGTTCCAGACGTTTTTCGGCTATTGCACCCCAGCAAAAAGCGTGGCTAACCAAGTAGGGTAGGCACCGGGTTAGCCAAAATATGAAAAGCGTAGCCCCCGCATGGGTGGTACGAAATGTTAAGGAGAAGTTAATTAACAAAATTCATCAATGTCACAAGCATTTTGCCAACCAACGGTGCCCCTCAATGTTACTAACGTAGGCTACTACCGTGTATAGCTTTCCTAAGTTAGTCCCACCGTAAGTAACAAAAAAATCAGCTACATCCGGTTAGCATGCCTATTTGATTTTACGGTTGGGTCGTTTTACTAAGAATTGTTTTTACAATTTTTTCAACATTTAAATCAAATTTTTGTGTTTGCATGTCCGACTGGGATTCGAACTTTGGTCGTTGTGTCACATACGCCATCGAGACTAATATAAAATGGCTGTCCCAGCATAAAAAATGGTTAACTAAGTTGGGTACGTACCTAGCTTACCTACATCATGAACATGGTAGCCCCCGAATAGCTTCGTTGGGGACGTACCTGCGTTACCTAAATCATGAAAATTGTAATCCCCTCGCCATAGTTACCTACCCTACTTGGTTAGCCACGCTTTTTGCTGGGTGGTCAGAGCCCAAAAATTGTAGATCTCTTGGGAAGCCCATGGGGTGAGTGAAAATGGTGGGTAAGCCAGGATGGCTATTTACCATAGCTACTTTGGGCAGTACGCGTCACCGGTTGGTACGGTTTTTTGCTGGCACGTTGCAGCTTTTTCAGTTGAGCGCAATACTTCCTCGAATCAATAGTTTGACCGCGTGGAAGAAGTTCGTAGTAGTAATCCCACCAAATGCTAAGCAAAACCTTTTCCGGGTGCAAATCCGCCTTTGCAACGGTTGTGGATCATTCTCCGGGCGAGCACCACCATTTTTTCCACATATTCTTGTAATCAACCCATTTCTCGTCCCCCGTTACAATCTTTATAAAAAATGGTTCCAACGAATGCCGGTTAAATATGTCGCGCTCGGACAACTCATGGGGTCGTCGACGGTTGAATGATCAATGTTGAGCCTTTCTGCGCTCTCGCGAGTTGTCGCGAGGTTTTGATGAGAACCAAGATTACATCGTTTTCAACGGTGACAAGGTGACCAGTGCGAGGAGAGTCGTTTAAATCCGTATTTCCGGAACGGAAGCGAGAAAACCACCTCTGACAAGTGTCCTCACTAAAGGCTTCCTCGTCGTATACAACGCATATCTCTCTGGCGTCCGTCGCCTTTTTCACGCCTTTGTTGTACAAGAACAACAAAACGTGCCTAAATGGGAGCCTTTTCTCTTCCATTTAATCGATTTTTTTACTTATAAAACAAATTAGATTAAATCAAAAGATTTGATGAAGTTTACGTACACACAATAACCTGCGGATAACGATTCAAGATTTAAATTTTACATACACTGTTGCCAGGCATATGTAAATTTTTAATGCAAAAAAACCGCAGAACTTTTTCCACAACCCAATACATTAATTCTATAGACTGCTGGAAAATTACCGAATTACGCGAAATCGTGTCCAAAAAAAGTTTTTCGTAGCTGAACCAACTTTAATGAAATCTTCCAGTCTAGTTCCTTTCTTACGTCTTTTTACCCAGTAAACAAAATGGTTCATAAAAGATTCGTAATCGAATCATCTTTCATGAACTCCGATTCATGTCTGAATTCAGAACGATTTGTTTCTGATTCATTGAGTGGACTGAAATGGTCACGGCAAATGAATCATATTTCTGAACTGATTATGAATAGTATTCTGATCCGACTATTATGAGTTGATTACGGTCCATTTTTTAGATTCGGATATGATTCGTATTTATGAGCCGTCTGTGAATCGGTTTAATAAATCGTTTCTGATTTGTATTCATTCATGAAGCATGGAGACATTTTTTTTTCTCCTTAGATCCACGTCCTACTTTGTTCCTGATGTAACCTCTGATTACGCAGAAGCGCACAGGCAAGAATAGCAACATGGTCGATTGACCGAACCCTAGTTAGTGTTTGCAATCAAATTACTGGAAACAAAATCCATAGAAACATAAAGGCAATTAGTGACGCAATTATCGAAAATGCCGCCATCTCCTTGCACTTGCAAACGGCGTACTAAATCCTAAATGTATTTGAAACGGACACGCTTCTTTCAACATCTCAAGCAAAGCGTATCGCGACGAGTCGGAAACAGTCGCAACGGCGTAATTGCGTTGTGAAATACCAATGTGGCGACTCCTCACGCCATTTCACATAACCACCACGCGCGACGCCTAGTGCATACTCTTGTTTTTAGGGTTTTGTAGTAAAACAAAACCCTTATGAAATCGGTCAAATGTCTGTCTGTCCGTCTGTCCGTTTGTCCGTCTGTCCATGGAATATCTCAGGAACGGCTGAAGCTACATACATGAAATTTGGTAGGAATGTGTAGAATTACTATAATTCGCCGGAGAAAGCGAATCGTCGTAATAGGTCAACTTTAAGGGTAGGTCCCCATAAAGGGGAAATGAAGGTCGACATTTTTTTTTCGTTTGGTACAGGCAAGTGGGGTATCATAAGAAAGGTACCGTCGAGTACATTCCATTTTTGAAATTTTTTTCAAATTTGAAGAAACGGGAAAAGAGGGAGAGGGGAAAATATGTCATCCGAGTTTGTCCCCCCCCCCTTGCATTTCGAGACCGTTATACTTAGAAATATGAAAATTTACAGAAAAGCGCCATTTTACTAGTGTAGAAAACCTAGATTTCTAGAATTTTAAAATTTCATCAGAAAAGGTTAATAATAGTACATTTCTATAGTTTCAGTTAGCACAACCCTGCACCCCTTACGCGTACCCGAGGTCAAACATATTATAATGGCCAATGATAACCAACATCATAGGCAATAATACCTCAAAGTTTCATTATAATCACATAATATTTAATAATAGTACATCCATTTAAAGTTCGGCATTTTGACACTATCCACACAAAAAATACACCTACCGGCCTCATAGGTGTGAGTACTACTATACTTTCATGTTGTTTTTCGTAGTGAGAATTGCAGTTATTTAATTAATCATTTTTTAAAGGGTAAAGATTGGTTGGGGGCGCCGTGTCTTAATTAGCCAACTTTACCGAATGGAAGGGGGGGGGGGCCACATAGAGGCGAAATTAAGGTCAAATTTTTTGATCGACTGATATAAGCAAATGAGGTGTCGTGAGAAAGGTAATGATGAGTACATTCCATTTTTTTGGCATTTTCTCGAAATTTATAGAAAGGGGAACTGTGGGGGAGGAGAAAATATTAGTTCGTAATTTGACCCCCCCCCCCCCCCCCCCCTTGCCTGCATTTTGAGACCGTTATACTTACAATTATGAAAACTTACAGGAAGTGGGTTTCGAAAAGCATATAAAATGGAAAATAGTGGAATTTGTATATCTTCTCAGAATAGGTCAATAATAGTTTATTTCTACCTATATAGTTACAGTTAGCACACCCCTGCATGACTTAAACACGTTCGAGGTCAAAAGTACTGATGGCCAACGATAACCAACACCTTAATCAATAATATGTTCTAAGTTTCGTTACAATCACGTAATATGAATTAGCAGGTAAAATGTAAGTGGGTAAGACATTTTAATTACGTTTTTTCTATCCATCTGAGTGATATCAAGAAGAGCAAGGAGCCGATATTTATATACCAAAATAAGCGCTTGCTACAAAACCCTCGGATTGTGGGCGTAGCCCTCTATATTCCGGTTTCATTTTGGGTTTCCAGTTAGAAAAATGTGGAATCCAATTGCGGTAAAATGAAGCGAAAACAGATAAATCACCAAGTAAGAACGCTAACCCACATGGGTTAATGTTGTTGTTGTAGATCGTGCAATTTCTCCAAACTGCATAGGTTAAGATTCGCAAAAAAATGCGCCTAACATTATACTTCAGTGATTGCAGTTTTGTGGGTTTTTTTTCTCTGGCCGCTAGTCTACATCATTAGTGGAAAATCGCCGGGAAATTGTAAAATACATGAAGCGGAGATGCTAATGAGATTCTGGAAGGCAGACAAGATCATACTTTAGGTAGTTTTACTTAATTTAGTATAACTTTTCAGTTCAGGCCGTATCCTTTTACTTGCTACTTGCCAAAGTCTTATGCATTCGGAGTCCACCCATGCAATCGGCTATCAAAAACCCCCTGCGAACATCTAATGCTGATAAGAAAGACAATTTTACGATTTTACTACAGAAAAACCCAAAATGGCCTGTATCTGGTCAAATATCAATAAAATAAAATAAAACATACGTTACCCAATCGCCCAAACCATTTTTAACACTTTTCAAAGACATTTGCCATCTAAAACCAATTCGGCTGGCTTGCAATGAATCATTTTCTTTCCGCCCGCAACTTTTTATTTCAATTTATATATGTACACTCCCAAACCATTCCTAGCTCTCGCTCCCTTCATACACCATTTACAATATTTTCCTTATTGCCAGGATGAATTTCTTTTACTTTCGCAAAATATCTAGTGTGGAGTGTTCATGGGTTCAAGAGACCCCAAAATAACTAGCAATCGTACGTATAGCTCTCGTTTACCCAGACACTATCTTCAGTCATTTGGAGAATATTCGAACCAAGTAATATCCGATCAAACGTTTAAGTTAATCCTAAAAATGGACCAAGATACTATGTCCTTTCAACATCCCTCGGAGACCGACCATTTTTCACTGGCAATTGTCTCGACAGTAAATCAATAAGATGTCGACATGGTTGTTACTGCGTTGACCATTTCTATATTCTGGATACTATCAGGAAAACCACATGCACTACGTATCAAGGGCTGAATCATTGAGTTCAGCAGGACTCTAAGTAGTAAAGAAGGATGTGAGTACGGGTGGGCTGAATAGGAAGAATTCGTTTCGACGCTAACGAGAATAATGTGTTGAATGTTATAGGAAAAGTGGTTGAATATTGGCGAAGAAGTTGGTTATTTGAAAGTCAGGAAGGTAACCATTGGCTCGGAAAGCCATATCCATCGATTATGTATCCCTTTCTTATAAAGTGTTATCGAAATTCCTGGTCGAGAAGGATGTGCAAAGAGAAAAAAAAAGCCTGTCACAAGTAATCCAATAGACTTCGGATTAAAACTACAGCCAAAAAAGTGTGTACCTACAGCAAGTTCGGCGTACCATTCCTTAACGGAAATTTATACATCCGAATAGAACAAGGACAAATTTAATGGAAAATTATATTAGAGATACATAGATCTTTATTATCAATGTTGGCATGGTGAACGGCCTAGAGTCCTATTCATATGTGACAATTTATGGTGTTTATATACCAGAAAGAAGGAAAAAAATCATACGAACCCTATAAACACAACTATGACCATATCTACGAATACGTACGTACAAGGATGTGGACATGGATACGACTTTAGTCACTACTCTCGTCAACAGCCGCACCAGCCATTGACTGGGAACAATGTCAACGTACGTGAAATGATGCTCGACTAGACTAAGCAAATTTATTTCAATTCGTTTTTGCTTCATGTGTCCCAACTGAACTGCACCTAGCACAACGTCGTCGCAACGACAGGATTGTCTTTCAAACAAAACCAAAAAAAAAAACAGATAAAATGGAGAAAATTTAGCTTACAGAATAATACCGGCACTAATTTATGTCTCATTTGGTCTGATTAAGTGACCAACGGACATAAAAGCCTCAGATGACAGATATACGATCTGATATATTTATCTTCGGGGGATTTTCAGGACATTGAATCTAACGGCGTGGTTATATGTTGGAAATGTAATGTAATAATGGCTAATATCCGAAAGACTATTCCATATCACCAGAATCCAGAGGACTCTGTGTGAACATGTCCCGGGAAAAACTAGAGCCTGAATAAGACGTCGTTGAAAAGATTGTAATCAGAGACTCAACGGATTAACTCACCGACACACAAATACATCAGCCCAGACTTTATGTTAATCTGGGGATTGTCGAAATTCGAAAGATTTACGAAAAGAACGTTCACTTACCTGTAATTTGAATCCAACTGGATTTTCTCAATGGCAACATTTTCAAATTTCGATGGACTCGTCGATCGGGCCCAGTAATGTGAAAAGCCCGTATCGGATCGTTGTGCTGTAAATCGACAGTTTAATGTCACATTTTCACCTTCTCGTGTATCGATCGATTCATCGGCCAGTGTTAGTGACAGTAGCGTGAGAGCTGTAACGGGAAAAAATGAGGTGACGTTTAGTGGAAAGTTTTTAATGTAACAAACAAACAAGCAAACAATATTTAAATTTCCACATGAATTGAAAGAATGGATTTTCACCTGTGTTGTAATATTTGCAATTTTGGGGTAAGTATCTACCGCATTTTCAGTAAGAACACTATAAGCATAATCTGAACTATGAATAGTATTTATTGAAAACCCCTGTGGGTCACGGGCTTAAAATAGTCCATTCGCCTTGGACAACAAGATTGAAGTGTCCTCAAAGGCGAATTAATGGATAGTATGTCAGTCATTCGAATTTCATTATTACGCTAACTAAGCGTCAACCGGAATTTCTCTGATTCGTTTACGCCCTATGTATTGGCTGTCCCCGCTATGACCTTTTGACTCACAAAAATTATGGGAAAAGGCCCCATTTTCCAGGTGATTGTTAATCATGAATTATTCCCCCAATTTAAAATGAAAAATCACCAAAAAATATGAATAATTCTCCCAAATTTGGGGGGAATAATGAGATGACATGAAAAAATACCCCGAAATCGATTATGAGCAATGCTCCCAAAATTGTGCATCGTAAAATATTTTGACATTTAACATTGAAATAGCACTTTGTGAGATGGTTCTGTAATGGTCACCTATTTTTAAACGTTTCGTGCGCACCAATCACTCGACATTAACATGTTGAATAAGTGATTGGTGACGCAGGGCGACAGCCGTCAGAGGTAAGCATCACAACTAAGGAGTTGCAATTCACCCGCCAGCGTGATCGGTCGGGATGTTTGTGCGTGCCAACCCATAAATTGAGTTTGGGGTCACCCGCCAAGGACACCGGCTGGGTTTTTCATTTTTGGGAGTTTCCGACGCGGAAATTGACGTGAAAAAATACCAGCGAAAACGTCGCCGTGCCGACGACGCGAAAAATTGAAAATAAGACTGTCGATGTCGCAACGAGTATGGTGAATTTCAAGTAGATTTCGGGTCAGCAAAGCATATTTCAAGACGCCGCGCGTGATATGAACGGCGGTATATCGACTCGACTCGAAGGAAATATACCTACCATTACAACGGGTGTCTTTTCTTACTATTTCCTCTTTTTTTTGAGGCAACCGCTAATGCTGGCAATTGACACATCCGTGGACATACTTGTCAGAGGAGCAGTGCAGAAGGAGTGGCTACTTGTGTAAAACGTTGAGAGCACAAACACCAGCAAACGTTGGATGCTGTTCAATTTGGATTTTTGATGGGAAGAAAGTAGTTGGTGCGAACGCGGTCCAGAAATGACGCCGACGGTAGAGAATAATTTTTTTTTTAGTCAGACGGAGTCATCGCATCATAACTTTTAATTAATTTTTTTGTTTCTTTAATTTGTTAAGGTCTTATTAGATATTTACGTTTTTTTTTATGATTAGGTGAAGCTGCTCCTTCTTAGGAATGATCATTGCGGATGCGGGGGTAATTTTACTTGTGTTGCTGGATTTATACAAATTTTGTTGTGATACTTTCCTCTTTTCGTTTTTCTTTTTTCACGGAACTTTGTTGTTTTATTATTTTCTTTAATATTTATAATAAACTTGAATTAGAACATTATATTATATTATAATGTTTTATACCTAAACTGATATTTTCTTTGAGAAATTCTTTGATGTCGACGGCCATTGACATCTTTATGATTAGGTCTGGGTTTGTAGGACTCAGCTTTATCCTTTGTTGTTTGTCTACCCTCAAGGCACATGATACTTGCTATTTGCGTGTAATGGCTGGGGTAACGAGCGGGAAAAAACCCCGACCACATCTCCCGAACTGAGCTGGAACAAGCAAGTGTCGCTGCTTAGCTAGTTGTGGAACATTCGCTTCTAGCGCCGCCGGACCTTCACGGTCGCATTCGGCAAACTTTCGCCTTCGTCCCCATAACATCTCTAGAAAACACCTTAATCATTACAGTTGCAATAATGTAATACCGTCAAGCGGAATAATGCCAACTGACGTTGCACCCAGAGGGAGCGAAGCGATCGTTCGTGTTTGTACGGTACTAAGAGTCGTGATCCCTTAGGTGCGGAGCGAATGTAGCGAGCGGAGTCCACACAAGACACTATTCCGCACTATAATTATCCTAAAAAGCGACTATTTGGGACTATAATTAGTTCATACAGAGACTATCGCTAATCAGCTGTCCCTTGTGTAAGCTCCACCTGCTCCGCGTTTAAGAGATCACAACTCTCAGTATCGCACAAACATGAATGCTCGCGTCGTTCGCTCTGGGTACAACAAACCACCCAGCAAATAGCTAGGTTTCTTTTTTTTTAAACTTAACAACTTTAAATTAAAATGATTTCATTTAACGGTATTACATTATATCAATGTTTACACAGCAGTTTTCTGCTGCCTAAGGCGGAATTACAATTGTGGGTGGGCCAAGAGTACAATTATGCCATATATGCATCGTTGCAATAGTTTCATACCGAAAAATGTAGGCTCGTACTGCCCAAAGGGTGACCCAGAGTGGTCCACTTTAGACAGTACAAACATCATAGGAATAACTTCACACTGAAAAACGTTACGTTCGCAATGAGCGAGGAAAAGGTTTCTGGCTTCTGCGGGTGAGAACATTTTCTTTAATGAACTATGGATTGTTCATTTTCTAAATTTATGCATATTTGGAGTCATGGTTCATGTTGAACTTTCCTCCCAAAACCAAAATCAAATTTTCGGGGTAATTTTGCAAATTATCACCCCACATTTGGGGTTCATTGCGGGGATAGTTCGGAGAGCCATTTGTATTACAAGGGGTTAGGGCAATATTAGGTGGGTTCTTTTGTACTCCAGTGCGGGTTAATTAGGGTGAAGGTTAAGAACCGTGCGAAAAAACGGTCCGAGTTAACTACTCGGTTAAATGTTAAATGCCGTCAATTTAGTTTTTCATCATTTTTGGCTGTGCTCGTAAGATTACAAATATAGATCATATCCGGAAAAACATCCATGAGATGTTTACTAATTAACTTGGTATCAAAAATAAAATTAAGCTATGAAAATTTTTAATTTTCTATAATAAATTCGTCATTTAGCGATACAAGCGCCACCTCCTGACATATCTATCCAGTGCATGTTTATTAACCCGTGGAGCTATCCTGCTTAATTCAGGCTAACGCAATAGCGTAATAGCGTGTTGTTAACTCGAATTAACCCTACTGGAGCACAAAAGAACGCACCTATTATCAAAAAAATTCACGTATCGGCTACCGAGAATTCGATCGTTAGTACGTCCCTATTTATGAAATTATGACAATAATGATGCCCTTTGTTAGACAAGCCAATCAACACCCTCATCAAAAGAAATTTTCCCAAACACTATCGATATTTGCGCTAATCCTTTGACTTAAATGCAAATTGGATCACTGAAGAAATCTAATCACCATAAGAACCTCATTGAGATTCGATTGTCCAAAGTGGATGTATAACAAGCCTATAAACGTTTTCAATGTGCATTTTGCTTGTGCTCCAATCAAATCCTGCCGAAAGCAATAACATCCTTTAGATAGCATCAAAGCATCTTCTATCGCGCGATTAAAATCTCGATTTGTCGACTCAATATGTACTCGTAGGCACTCAAAAGAAATTGTCCTTGAGGGAATTTCATAGTATCAACGGCACCGATACGACAAGAGGCAGATATTCAATTCCAGATGACGCAGCTGTGATAATATTAATGACATCCGATAATAATGTTAAAGGTGGATTCGGGTAAACTGTGACCTAGCATTGCCTATACATGCGTACATCTAGGTATGTTGTGCACTTCTGTCAGGTTTGTGACACTAGACAGCTTCCGAAAGCATGTCGTTCGAGACGACTATCAAGTACACGTGGTTCGTAATGTAATTATGTTCAGATAACGAACCTAGAGTAGGGTAGACGATATTGTAGTTTCGTGGTGTGCAAAAGATTTTCCCGAGTAATGAGACTTACTGAATTACTTGATTTTCACATTCCACCAAAAGTACTATGTGATGTGTAGCATTTAGTTATATTGAAAGTGTCGGGCACGATGGCAAATGATGACTGTAGGTAATGTGCTTCGTTCGTTGCGATATGAACATTTAAGTAGATCATTTTCCAAATCTTACCAAATTAAATAAGTCTACTAGAAATTTTAAGACAGTCGAGGTTGTTATTAATCTATCTATTATCTAAATATATAAAAATGGTCTGTACGTTTGTTCGTTTTCTGCGGCCAAACGGTTCAATCACTTTCCATGAAAATTCCATAAACATATCCGTTATGATCCAGAATAGATTCTAGCGTTTTGAGTTTTTCGATTTGGTTGCAGCCACCAATACTCAGTTGCCCTAACCCCTTGTGGGGCGTAGCGCGTCAACTGTTCCATGTGGCCCAGTTGACGTTTCGTTGGCATAAACTGGTTTCGGAGAATGCAGTTGCCAGCATGCACCTCCTGCACATCCATGGCCACGAACGTTGTCGTTGTCGCCGGTAGTTAAACACGAGACTGAACAACATAGGCGTGAGTGAACGTCAAACAAATTATCTCCAAAATGACCGAGATTAGTGTCCAAACATTGGTTTTCTGTGTCGCTATAATGAATCGTGGCACTTCCAAAACAATGAAATCAACTTCGGGTTACCGATTGGTGATTCAGTGAGGTAAACAATGTACAATATACATGGTGTTCCGCGTTTGGTGGACAATACTGATAGGGGTTATACCACACTTAGTTTGAGGAGTAATGGCACCAATCAAATTTGAATATCTTTAACCGTTACCAAGATATAGCTGTTTTTGTGATTTTCGTCACCACACAAAATCAAAATTTGCCACATCCTTAATCACCGAAGCTGTGATTTGACATCACTTTCTAAAACTACCTACATAAAATTTTATATAAATAACTTTTTTCCGATTGCGAAAATAACCGTTACTTCGAAGATACAACTATCTAAACTTTGAAGAAATTTCATAATCTTTTTTTTTCATCGAAAATTCAAATGAAAATTTTGTAACGGTACTTTGAAGTGACATATTTGCAAATTGGACAAAACTTGTCCTAATGTGTTGGCTTTCCATCGGTATAATTTTTCGGATACAATTGGAATTGAAAACTTTAAAATAATTCGCATTGAGAGTAAAAAAATCATGGTCTTCAGATGAGACAAATTTACCTAAATTACGACTTAACAGCAAAATTATATTTTTATAATTTATAAGGTTTTTTTTTTTAAGTAAAAAAACTTGTATAAAATAAATTAATGACAGATGATCTAATTTCGGTGTTGTTGAAATTTGATTGGTATATTTTCAATTAAATTTTATGTAGTTTTAGAGAAACTAATAACTAGCGCAAGAGTCCATGGAACCATGGCCTCGAGATGAGTTAGCATCATCTCATTTTCTAGATCGTGACGGTATGTCTTGTGCAGAGGTGTGTGATCAGCAACACGCTCAATCGAGTTATTTACCCCATAAATTAGTACTCATTTAACAGCTGAGTGGGCTCATAGTCCGACACGTAAGTCCCCTTTTTTATTGAAAACTACCGCATTCAGTTGGAATCGAACCAATGCGTTGAAGGTGAACGTGCAAATCGTTGCGCGATCCGGACAACAGTTTTAGAAAGTGATGTCGAATCACAGGTTAGATGATTAGGGAAGTGGCAAATTTTGATTTTGTGTGGCAGGTCAAGGATGTTGTCAACAATCCGAAAAGCAGTTATATCTTGGTAATGGTTAAAGATATGCGTATTTAATTGGTACCATTATTCCTGAAACTAAGTGTGGTATAACCCTTATCAGTATTGCCCACCTACCGCGGGACACCCTGTATAACAAAGTTGCTTCAAATCAGACAATGGGAAATGCCTGCAGACGCAATCTTTGAAAAGATTTAGGCGAGCAAGTCTGGTCTGAATACGTTGTGTTCAAGAGTATTTTCAAAGATCGCGATATACCGTTAGTCCCGTCGATAACCGAAATTGCTGCCACCGGGCCGAGCTTAGGGTCACCCAACGAAGCTAAATACTAGATTCGGTTAAGATCGGACCACGGAAAGTGCCCGGGAGAACGGAAAAACGCTAAGGATGCATATCCACATACAAATGAAACCGGAATATAGAGGGCTACGCCCGCAATTCGAGGGTTTTGTAGCAAGCGCTTATTTTGGCATGTAAATATTGACTCCCTGGTCTTCTTGGTATCACTCAAATGGATAAAAACACCATAACTGAAATGTCTTACACGTGATATAGTATCTTACAAGTCAATCCAATAAAAAAAAGACTCCATCTATCTCACCTTTCAAAGTAATAGTTTTAATACGAGAAGCTGTACTGTAGATATGTAGATATGAATGTATACGAGATAAACTGTCCTACTCTTCGAGATGCTTAACCATTCATGTTAAGACGACATTGCAAATTGCAAACCCCCCTCCCCTCCTTCCACTCCCCCCAATCTTTACCCTTACAGAAATGGTTCAACTACAATTCGCTCTACGAAAAACAATATGAATACTCGTAATACTCGCACCTATGCATGAGGCCGGTAGGTGTATTTTTTGTATGGATAGTGTAAAATTGCCTAACTTTAAATGAATGTACTATTATTAAATATTATGTGATTGTAATGAAACCTAAAGATATTATTGCCTATGATGTTGGTTATTATTGGCCATCAATATTTTTGACCTGGGGTGTGTTTGAGGGGTGCAGGGGTGTATTAACTGCAAATATAGAAATATACTATTATTAACCTTTTTTTATGAGATTTCAAAATTTCATTATTTTTAGTTTTCTAGGTTAGTGAAATGCCGCTTTTCTGTAAATTTTCATATTTCTAAGTATAACCGTCTCGAAATGCAAGGGGGGTGGGACAAACTCGGACCACATACTTTCCCCTCTCCCTTCTTTCCCTTTTCTTCAAATTTAAAGAAAATTCCAGAAATGGAATGTACTCAACGGTACCTTTCTTACGATACCCCACTTGCCTATACCAAACGAAAAAAAAAAATCGACCTTCATTTCCCCTCTATGGAGACCTCCCCTTAAAGTTGACCTATTACAACGCATCGCTTTCTCCAAAGAATTATAGTACTTCTACATATTTCCACCAAATTTCATGCATGTAGCTTCAGCGGTTCGTGAGATATTTCATGGACAGACAGACAGACAGACGGACGCATGACCGACTTCAAAAGGGTTTTGTTTTTCTACAAAACTCTAAAAAAAGTATGCTCTGCAGTTTTTCTTGTATAAGCGTACAATCCTGTATGTGAAAAGTTGAGCATAGTGTATGTGCAACTGATATTCGGAGTAATTAAATACACTATAGGTATATGAGCAATGCAAATAATTTTGAATGCTCACTGATGCATAAACAACGTTAGCAGTACATACATTTCTGGGCATACAATTTTGGCGATTCCATACACACTTTTTAGCACATGTACTCGTATGTGCACTGTACATTTAGTGGAATCTCAGCTTAGTCTGCGATTGAGTTGGGAGTGCAGTCTGTATTTACAGAAGGTTTAAACAAAAAAAAAACTCAGCAAAGTTAATAATTTTTTCTAAAAAAAAGAACGAATTATTAAAATTATTATTAAAATGTAATTTCATATGGGATTTGAAATTAAATTTTAATACCGGCAGGAGTTCAAATCTTATTTGATAACTTGCCAAGTAGTGAATTCCAAACTAATTTCGGTGTCGGCATATATCGAAGACTAAAAATATTAAATTTTAGTCTGAAATTTTTAACCGTAGCAAGGTCAACTCAAGATGGTTATGGTAGTAAATTTTACAGAACAAAGTTGATGTTTCCCAAGCTGGACATTTGCTACTCTACTATGTTGCTATCTTAGAAAAGACAACATATCTGTGGGGTCTCGGGCCTCGTTACTGGACATTGTCCAATCGGAGAGCACGCGAGAAGGCTTCAGCTTCCGTATAACTACTTCGGCAGAAGTTGTGCTAACGAAGAAGAAGAGGGGAGCACATTCTTCTCTGTGGAAGTCCGGGCTTGGTAAGTATAAGGAGATCAATTGTTTAAATTGCAAGTATAAGAGCGTCAAAATCGTTAAGCATTTAGGACCTCTATGACTCTCTATGTAGCCCTGTTCTTACCTTCAAAAGGCCAAGTCAAGCTGGATGTCTAGCGGTGTTCCCTAATTGGTATACTAAGCCAAGCCGCCTTTACTCATAGACCACGCATCCTACGTTACATGACATTTCATCTCAGATCACAGTTCAGTATGTTTAAGAAGAGATATCTGAACACCACGGGAATAAAGTTGTCGAACTTGCAAGATCTAAGCATGTAAACCAGAGTTCACCAACTAATACCGCTGTTAAGACTTTCGCGTCCAACGTGGGATACTCTTTTTATGTAGGGAGTAACCAAATAATATGCTTTAGGATTAACTTGTATAACTTATTCTAAATTCATTGACCGATTACGTGTTTCAAAAAACTCCTTTCCGCCCAAGCACTTTCAGCATAAATTAATTGGCAATTTTTTTCTGGCAACATTTGAAATCACAGCGGCATTTGCCCTCAGTTGCCGCCTCGTTTTCGTCTTCTCTGCAATTCTCACAAGAGCCATCCATGCTGGTGCTAAAGAATGTCTAGCTGAAATTACCAGATTATAACACCATTTCCTACCCCATATAGACTCTTCACACTCGGATTACACGATTGCAAATGATTGCTTTGCACCAGAACTCGTCGAAATAATTGTTACAGAGTAGCTAAAGTATCATCTATTAACACTAGCATTTCGCATTCAGTTTGAAGTGTATTACCACGAATGATGGTATTTCCTGCAACATATGTGTAAAAAATTACTGCAATTTCTTTCTTTTTTTTACACATCGCACCCGTGGGAACATTCACCCGGAGTCAAACCTTTGCGCACAAGACAAACTGGTAATACTCATCCAATGATGTGTCCTTTCATTCGAAGTTAGCTTCTTTCGGAGCGGGTGAAATCAAAAGCCAAGTTTGGGGAAACTATTTCGTCCTGTGAATCCTGAAGAGTGAAAATGTCTGTGAATTGGGACGAAAGTATCACTCGTCGTCGTCGTTTGTACGTGATGGTATGTTCTTGTAATCCTATGCTGCTAGAGGCAGTGAAACCAGCCAAGGAACCAACTAACTATCTTTGCTAACTTTCGTGTAGGATTTCATGCTGCTTTCAATTACTAGCTGAGTTGCTACGGGAGTCATGTGCTCGACTCTGAAATTCCGAGGAATGAACTCGTTTTTTGTTATAGAAATTCAATTAATTGTGAAGTGGGGAGAAGTCGTTTTCAACAGGTTTTATTTTTTTTTATTCAAAGGCTCTTAATATTGGACTGATATGGCTACCGTTGCTATAGAAATTTTACTGCAATTAAGATCTGTGTAGGGCAGACGAGGTCGAAAGTAGGAAAATATGAACGATAGCAACGACTTACACAGTAAAGCTATAGTAATGACTCTTGTTTTTCTTAATTTCCAAGAGAGTCGTAGCTATAGTGATCTCTGCAATTCGAGTGATTTCTTCATCGAAATTAGTTTGTTGGTCATTACTGCAAGTGGTGCTTTTATTGTATGCGATTCATGTATTGTGCCATATCCTTTTTAGGACAAAAAATCATCCGAGGAAGGGTACAGTAATTTCCACAAGAGCGTATACTTTGTAACTTTTTAATGCACCATTTCTCAAAGAGTGGTGGGGGACTTTTAGTTAACTGCATTTTTCCTCTTTTTCGCATTGTATAAATTTGGTCATTCTAAGTTCAAGTAGGAGAGTGATAAGACGTCAAGTGAAATGAGTGCGATTTACAAAAAACGATTCGAAGCTGTGTTTTTAGTAAGTCATCCGAAAGGACCAAAAATGACACCTGCATCGGCCGGAAAGTACCTGAAAGTTTCGACACAGTTTGTGAATAAGTGGATAAAGCGTTTTAAAGATACTGGAAATGTAGACGATCTACCTGGTAGGGGTAAAACCCGAAGCACTTCAAAAACCCAGGATAAGGCCATCATTGATATTATTAAGAAAAATCCGTCCGTTACTACCTTAGTGCAAGCAAAGGAAATGTTATCGAAGAAGAATATTTACGTATCCTTGAATACGATTCGGCGAAGATTACAAGAGGAAAACATCAAAACCAGGTATGCCTTGATGAAACCATTACTTACCGAAAACCAGAAGCGAAGACGTGTAGAGTGGGCTAAGGAAAACATCGATCGTGATTGGGACAACGTGATCTTTACGGATGAATCAAGTTTTGCTGTAAATACCTTCAGGAGACGAGTGTGGGCACAAAAAGGAAAAGCTGTCGTGAACCGAACCGTTAAACACCCTGTGAAGGTCCATGTTTATGGATGCTTTTCTGCACGCGGTTTCGGAAAATTAATAACGTTTACCGGAATTCTTACTGCTGAAAGGATGATCATTTTGTACAAGAAAGGATTATTGAAGTCTGCTAGGATGCTATATGGCAACGACAACACCGATTGGTTTCTACAAGAAGATAACGATCCAAACATAGAAGCCGGTTGTGTACACGCTGGAAAGAAGAAAATAACATTCAAGTACTTGATTGGCCTTCGCAATCGCCGGATGCCAATCCTATTGAAAATGTTTGGGGATTAATGAAGCAGAAGCTTCAAGGAAAGCAAATAAAATGAGCAGCACAACTTATCGACAGACTACGCGGAAAAATTGGCCGAAAGTTGTCACCGAAGATGCCAGTCAATCAATAGTGGCGCCGATTGGACCATGTATTAAATATAACTGCGAAAATGTATTTTGTATTTACTTTCAATAAAAAATAAAATTTCTTACTTGTAACATTTTGTTTTTATTTTGTATAGGTATACGGTCTTGTGGAAATGACTGTAAAGTACATATAATGGACCCGTGGTCCATTAGGCACAGCCAAAATTTGGTCTTGTTTATCAGACCCCTATTGTTTAGCTGATATCTGACCAGTGTCCTAGTTGAGCCCCAAGCTAGACCACAGATCTACGAGTAGTTCGCATTGAGAGTTCATCCGCAGCTTCCTTACCCTAAATGCCCTGATGAATCGGAATTCAATAAGGAGTTACTCGTTTGATTATTGCGAGACACTAAGTGCTGTTTTTACGGCTTGCGGTTGACAGTTTTATCATTCAGTCGTTGCGCAGTCATCTCACCGATCAGTCGGGGCGTCGTGTTAGTTGATCAGCTTTAGAACCGCCAATTCCCGAAATTGTTTTGTTTTGTTTTTTTTTACAAAAGGATGTTGAGTGAAGTACATATCGTCCTAGAATTTCAAAACATATGTGAATATGGTCCGCTAATGATACTTAAAAGTTCATTATAAGTTCTAAAGGCTGACCAGAGTGAATCTGAATACCTCTTACTTGACCTATAGCAGCAATGATTAACTATCAACTTACTATTTGCCCTAACCCCTAGTGAGCATAACACGTCAAGTTTTCCCATGTGGCTTAGTTGGCATTTCGTTAGCATAAACTGATTTCGGACGATGCATGTTTGCTAGCGTGTACCTTCTGCATATTTAGCACACCTGCGACAAGTCGGGAATTTATTTATTATATTCTGGGGGATAGCCGAAGCAGACCACTAACGTTTGGGTCCCTTTTCGCCCCCTCCCGGTCATCAGTGGCTTCCAGATGTCGACTGATAGTTGTCGACCTCTTTCTTCATCACTGAGTCCCGTGCTATTGCTAGCATTTGTTTAAGGCTGAGTTCACTCATGGCTTCCACACTTATCGTGTGCTTGCCTGTGATCCTCAACCTCGTGCTAGCCAGTGCTGGACATTCGCACACAATGTGTGCTACCGTCTCGGCCTCCTCCAGGCATAGCCTGCAAACGGCATCTTCCCCGATTTTCATCTTGGCCAGATGAGCCTTAAAATTACCATGCCCTATGACCAAGGCAGTTATCCAGCTTAGGGTACTCTGTTTATAATTGAGTACCTTTCTCGCTTCCCTGCCTAAAGGGCTGGTCATTGCATTCCGAGCTTGTTTGCAAGTGACTAGTTGGGAAAGTTTGTTGTTTATTGTTACGCCCCACACCATAGAAAGAAGACAACACAAACATCCATGCCCACGATGTAGACGGGACTCTGTAATGGGCGGTTTGGTGGGCATCCGAAGATGCCCGTGGGGACGGAGCCTAAGGTAGAATATTGACCGTGATGGTCGGGCCGTGCCATCTGGCGAAAAAGGCCTCTCAACGAGTTAAGTAGCAGCCACTGATTGCTGTTAGCTCAGTTCAAGAGACGTGGTTTTCGTAGCTCGTTGCCCCTGTCCTTTACGTGATAATAAAAATACATAGGCCTGGGGAAAACAACACAGAAAGGGAAGCAAAAATGGGGAATGATAAAAAAAATTGCGCGATAAGGATGGAATGGTTGGCGCTCGCATTGGAGTCTGGGTGTAATGGGACCCTCGGCCTCTGGTTTCGTACCACCGACAGATCACTACTCATCAGGTGCTGCCTTCGATATGCCGAAGGAAGCATCACAATCAGACCAGAATATGGTTCCGCATGACTCGAGCCCGTGACTTATCGCTAGAGCTGGGTTTCTGCGGTTTGTGGAAGATGTTGCTTAAGCCACTAGCGGGGCCCCAAGGGCTTACCAAATGAGTTTATAGAAGGCGGTGCAGAGGCTTTGATAAGACCCCAAATTCTGGGAGGAGTCGCGATAGCCCGACTTGTTAACAACAAACTGGTGGTCGCTGCTTCTTTGTGTACTGTAGGCCCAAAACCATAGGAGAAGAAAACGACGCGACAGCCCAACTGGTAGAGGGTATCGAGTCCGCGGTTGGTGCAGAGGCTCCGATGGAGCCACAAGACCTCTGGAGGATAACCTCAATTATAATAATATTTGGAGAAGCCGATAACTCAGTGCATTAAGGCGTCAGTCTGATATCTCATCATTCCGATTCCGACACGGGTGCGAATTCCCTCGTGGCCATTGATGATTGTGTTTTGTTCATTCTATGGTGTGGGGCGTAAGAATAAGCCACAACCTGCGCCGACTTGTTGCAGTTATGCGGCTAAATGAACGTCTGAAACCAGCTTATGCTAAGGAAACGCCAACTAATCCACATTGGAGTAGTTGACGCGCTGTTTTCCACTAGGGTAGTATTAATTTCTAGCATACAATAAAACTCTCCCTCACTCTCTCAGTTCGTGATGTTTTCCCTGAAATTAGTCGTTAATTCCCCCGTCCAAGAAAAACAACGTCCCTCACATCGAAAACTTCTTTGCGTGTCTTGTGGATGATAAATTTTCGAAGAGCGAAATTGTTGCTTGGAAATTTGGAAAATATCTCTCGACGTTTGCATAATTTTAAATCATGACAATAAACAACTCATCCCAGTCTTCCTTCTGTTATGTCGAAAATATATTTTTAGTGTACGCTAATGCAGGATGTGGATTTCGCTCAAAAACGAAAACAACCCTCCCCCATAGTCAATATACTAAAACTAGGCACCTTTGTAGTAACAATAGCGACAACTAACTAACTTTCGACAAATTTTCAGGGATGACGTTATCAACCAGTGAATATACCCATCACACAGGGACTTGTCTACGTCAGTCATCTTCTCTTGAAACATGTCCTGAATGAAAGATAGATGCTGCAAATGAAATTCGCCTGTCTTCGTATTTTCCTTTTTAAGCCAGTGACAAGTATTCTCCGCTTTTTTTTTGTTCTTCGTTTCCTTGACGAACGGAAGTCGACAGAAAGAAAAGATGAGCTTCAAGGAAATCGCAGGATTTATAATAATTATTATTCAACGCAGTGTTTTCTCTTAAGTTCTGAGCTTGCAGCGATATCCTGCTAAGAAAGAAGAATCATCGAACTGAAATAATTTAATTAGCATTTGATTTCACTTGAAGTTGAATTTTCGGTAATTGTGAGATTGTTGGAAGTCTTTGGAGTATATATGGCGAGCTATGAGTGTTCCTGCTTTAATTCGTGAAGAGTGACCCGGTGGAACTTGACTTCAGAAAAAACATTAATTTTGCAAGCCAAATCAGGGCAGAAATATTGAAATTTTGATCTGGACACGTCATGCGATTCGGTGTCGTTCTGAAAAAAAATGGAAAAAACAGATTGCTCAAAAAATAGGATACAGATTGGCATTGCAGCTTCGAATATAATAACTCCGCCCATAATTCAAATACATCTCTCAATAGACAAAGGAAGAAAGAATTTATTGCTTTGAATAGAGATTCGCGTCGTATAATATAAAAATCAGGTGACAGAAATCTTATTCTATGAGTACATACTCGTATGTAGCTAAATTAAAATATTAAGACCACTGAACATTGTTTCGGTCTATCTAAACCATCAAAAGCTAATAGCCTAGACATTACGTTGTTATTAAAACTAATCTAAAGCAAATTTTGGTGAAGCTCTACTTTTTTTTATTATTTATTTGTGTTTTTGGGGGGCTTATTACGAATCTGAGGTTTGCTACCAAAATTTTTTTTTAAAGCCGAAAACCACAAAAAATGTCCCTTTTTTAGGGTTATTTGAAAATATCTTGAAAATCGTCCACCCTGGCGAAAGCTGATTAAATTGTCAACAAATTCATCCCGGTTAATACTCTTCGTAGGATTTGTATTTTTCCTATATTTGCCAAAATACATCAGAAAATCGAAAATTTTTCTCTTTGTGGAAACAAAAGATAAATATCCGAATATCTTGAAAGCTATTGAAGATAAGGGAAAAGTAGCGCTATCCTTTTTAGGGGTTTGTAGTAAAAACAAAACCCTTAAGAAATCGGTCAAACGCCCGTCTATCTGTCTGTGCATGAAATATCTTACGAACCGCAGAAGCTTTATGCATAAAATTTGGTGGAAATATGTAGAAGTATTCTAATTCTCTGGAGAAAGTGACGCGTCGTAGTAAACCTACTTTAACGGGGGTCTCCATAGAGGGCAAATGAAGGTCAAATTTTGTTTTTCGTTTGGTATAGGGGAGTGGGGTATCGCACTTTCGACAAATTTGGAGAAGGGAGAAAAAAGGAGAGGGAAAATATGTGATCAGAGTTTGCCCCCCCCCCCCCTTGCATTTCTAGACCGTTATACTTAGGAGTATGAAAATTTGCAGGGAAGCGCCATTTCACTAGCATAGAAAACAAAAAATGATACTAGTAGTAGAATGAAATCGCACCAAAAAAGGTTAATAATACAGGGTTATTCATTTCGTGTTTCGGAAAGTAAAGCCCTGCCATTCGACATCTGTCAAATGTCAGTGTATTCCAAACTGGTATTGGTTTAGTTGAAGGTTTGCCATTTTACAAGATGGAACGTTTTACGACTGAACAACGCGTTAAAATTATTAAATTATTCTACCAAAATGGTGAATTTGCGGTGGCCACGTTTCGTGCATTACGCGCAGATTATGGTCGACATAATCGTCCCAATGAGCGCCAATTGCCTACACAGTGAAAAAAAATCGAAGAAACTGGATCGGTGACAGACATTTCTACACCTGTGCATCATCGTTTTGCTCGTTCGACCGAAAACATCGCCCCTGTGAGTGAAAGTGTGGCCGAAGACCCGAATTTGTCGATTCAGAGCCGATCCCAGCATTTAGGCCTATCTTACGGCACATTGTGGCGCATTTTGCATTTGGACCTTCATCTCCATCCTTATAAAGTCCAGCTCACGCAAGAATTAAAGCCGACTGATCACAGATTGCGTCGTGAGTACTCAGATTGGGTCCTCGAACAGCAGGCCACCGATGCCGATTTTTCGAAGAAAATCTTCTTTAGCGATGAGGCCCATTTTGCGCTCGGCGGCTATGTAAACAAACAAAATTGTCGCATCTGGGGCAGTGAGCAACCGCAAGTGACCGCTGAGAAACCGTTGTACCCGCAAAAAGTGACTGTTTGGTGTGCATTGTGGGCCGGCGGCGTCATTGGGCCGTTTTTCTTGGAAAACGATGAAGGAGCCGCCGTTACAGTCAATGGCCAGCGTTATGACGCCATAATTCATGACTTTTTTGGTCGGAAATTGAAGAAATGGATCTCGACAATATGTGGTTTCAACAAGACGGGGCCACATGCCACACCACGCGACAAAATTTGGCTTTATGGCGCGAGAAATTCCCAGGACGCGTAATTTCGAGATTCGGCGATGTGGCTTGGCCAGCAAGGTCTTGCGATTTATCGCCGTTAGATTTCTTTTTGTGGGGCTATGCGAATGACCGTGTTTATGCGAACAATCCCACGACGATTGGTCAATTGAAGGACGAAATCCGTCGAGTTATAGCCGAGTTATTGCCTGAAATGTGTGAAAAGGTAAACGAAAATTACCTCAAAAGGATCGAGTCCTGCAAGCGGTCCCGTGGGGGACATTTGACAGATATTGTATTCCACGTATAATGGCATAATCCAAACTTTATTATGAAATAAAAATTCCATCGAAATTCAAATATTTACTGTGTTTAATTTAAGTTTACTTTCCGAAAAAGAAAATGGATAACCCTGTAGTACATTTCTATAGTTGCAGTTAGCACACCCTTGCACCTCTTAAGCACGTCACAGGACAAAAATATTGATGGCCAATGACAACTCACACCATAGGCAATAATATCTACAAGTTTCATTACAATCGCATAATATTTTATAATAGTACATTCATTTAAAGTTAGGAATTTTGACACTACCCATACAAAAAATACACCTACCGGCCTCATGCAAAAAGTAAAATAATGGAATTTGAATATCTTCTCAAAATAGGTTAATAATATTTTATTTTTATAGTAACAGTTAGTACACCCCTGCATCCCTTAAACACGTCCTAGGTCAAAAGTACTGATGGCCAACGATAACCAACACAATATGCAATAATAGGCGCGTTTTGTTTCAGCAGTTCAGATTAGAGCAAAACAAAAATTGCACGCGTTACACTAACAAAATTGTTCTGTACAGAGCAGGTTGTTAGTGTAATGCATGGGATTGTTGTTCTGCTCATGATCTGGACTGTTGAAAAAACGCGCCTAGTATGTTCTAAGTTTCGTAACAATCACGTAATATGAATTGGCATGTAAGATACTATATCATGGGTAAGACATTTTAATTATGGTTTTTTTTATCCATCTGAGTGGCACCAAGAAGAGAAAGGAGTCGATTCGATATTTACATACCATAAGCGCTTACTACAAAACCCTCGAATTGCGGACGTAACCCTCTACATTCCGGTTTAATTTTTTTTTATATTTACACACTTCTGCAAGCCTTAAATCGTCCCAATGCGCATAGTTTGCATATTTTCGTAATTACTGCCACCGAATTTTTGCACGTTTTTTAGATGGAACCAAACGGGATATCATTTCCATGTTGTTTTTAAGCATGCTTCTTTCATAATTTCTCGGAATATTAATAATAACACCATTAGGTGATAAGGTGGGAGTGCGTTGAGAAGCCGTCAGTACAATTTTATCACCTCTAACATGGGTTCAAAAGGATAGTAATACTTTCTATGGAAAAAATAAATCGTCTTCTTCTAATTTGTGCATTAGCATTAAAGCGAAGTCGCCTATAGACTTGGCACTAGAATCTTTTTTTAGAGCTTATGAGAGCTCCAAAAAACGTCCCTTGGCGTTTCAATTGTTTCTCAAAAAGTAATATTTCAACCGAAAAAAATTTCTTTCCTTTACTCTAAAGGTGTTTTAATTAACACAATTTTTCGTAACTGCGTACTGATTACAACTAAAAGAACAGAACTCTATGGCATACCTATTCGGCGTCTTATCTTCTCTCTCCTCTTTGGTTCCTGTTAAGCTCTTGTGGAGCATAGGGCATTCATTAACTACGCTGCCTTTCACCCCGCCCTGTTCGCCGCCATCGCCTTTCGCTGACTCCGCGATTTACCTACTGCGTTTCCCTTGACCTCAACTGATCTTCTCCAGGTGCTTCTAGGTCGTCCAACACGGTGACTTGCATCGGTTTCCTGTGGGTTCCAAACGAGGGCCTATCCCTGTGTCTATCCTGTCCTGGCCAATAATGAACAGGATGTCGACGTTAGAAATGACCTCCGGCCGACGTATGTGAATGATGCGTCGTAGACACTGGTTCACAAAAGTTGCTGTCTTGTTGGTCACCTTCCAAGTTGAGCAGCCATAGAAGCGCAGATTTTACATTGGTTTCGAAGATCCTGAGTTTGGTGCGTCTGGAGATGTTTTTGTTTTGCCAGAAGGAGTCAAACTGAAAAAAAACTGCCCGAGCCTTATTGATGCGAGACAGTACATCAGCATCCGCTCCATCTGCTGTAACTACGCTTTCGAGGTAGCAAAAATTGTCCACTTTTTCCACCGTCTGCCCCGAAACACAAATTTCGCTCTGTCTTCCTGAATCCAAGCTCAAGTACTTAGTTTTGGCAGCACTGATTTTAAGCCCCGCATTACGACTTTCGCGGTGCAGAGCATCCGTCATTGGAACTAGACGATCCGACCTATAATCCAGGTGTTGAGGGTATTCAAACAGTTTCCATCTGATACCTTTGCTCTGGTGTTCGTGAAGCGGACTGCAGAGTACGTCGTTAATGGCAATCAAAAATAATATAGGTAACAAAATGCAGCCTTGTCTCACTCCGCTATGCACCTCGAGGGGATCTGAAAGCTTGACGTCGTGTAAGACGTAACATTGGGTTCCTCTATAGGACTCCTTGATGATGGATATAATTTTATCAGGTATACCTCTCCTACAAAAGCCCTGCAGATGTATTCTAGGTCAAGGCTGTCAAACGCCTTCTCGAAATCGATGAACATGAGATGCAATGGGGATCTCCACTATGCGGATTGTTCAATAATAATTCGGAGGATGTTGCATGTAGTTGCTACATGAAAAAAAAAAAACCTCGCGAAAATCAGCCTGTATGCTTGATCCGGTTAAAAACTATTTTTGCCATCAGTTTGGAGACCATATTAAAAAAAATCCCTTTGTTTCACATCACAACTCAAACAACGGTCTCCCGACTGGGCTTTTTCATTTCTTTTTCATTTCAAAGCCTTTGACTCCACACTCCTGCTTTTGTTTTTCGAGTTATCCAAATAAAAAAAAAGTTGTTCTACGATCCAATTTTAATTTGAGTATTCTGGCTTAGTCTCGGGAGGGCCTTTATTCCTTTCATATTTCATTCACTGAATTATCATCATCGTCATCGGCGAGTTTTCAAACCACTTTTAAGGGAACGTACTACGAAGTAAAAAATACAAAAACCTCCAAACAAAACCTAAAAACGGATCCAACTGGAAAAATCCACCCGAAAATCAGCAAAACCAGACAACTTTTTTCTGTACATTGCTACACTACCAGTTTGTTTAGTTTATGTTTTGTCTTTTTGTTGTAGTTCGTTGTAATTCCTGTTGTTCGTTACTCCAACTCCTGCACATTGTAAGCACAAGCTGTTTCCGTCGCCAGGAGAGAAATCCTCAATAGCAATAAGGACAAGTGCAACAACATACATTTTTCACGAAAAAGAATCACAAATGCATACTGAACCACTAAAATGCTTAGAATTGGTATTTCGCCATTGTCACCACCGTCGCGTCCTTTTTTTTTGCCCTGTTGACAAAAGGATGCAGTGTGGCTAGAGAAAAAGTACGGAGCGAGGAAACTACCAACTGAAAAGGGGACTCGAGATAAAAGACGACAGAAATACAAAGTCTAGTGGCTGAAGATAAAGACAGAGCAGAAAAGAGAGTTGATCCTTTGGATGTTTTTCAAATTACAATATAGTGAATTGGAGCGATAGTAGACAAGCGTATAATTCGGGGTGAATTGGAAACACAATGAAATGTCATCTAAAGTCAGGTAAAGGTGGGATTAGTGTTATTCGGGTGAATGCAGTTCTTGCAGGATTTAGATCGACAACGAAAAATTTAATCAAAAAGACAAGATAATTAATTAAGATATTGTATTATTGGGTATTACTGTATAAAATATCAAAATATTGGAAGCACGCAACCGAGAAATTAGCTGTTATGCTCTTAAACGATTAAATGGACGAAAGATCCTCTTTGACTTTTTGCTAAGTGAACTTACACTGTGCTATGCTTGTACTAGCTACGACTTCAACATTGGGAAGCACTGTGTCACCAAGTCAAAATTGCTTTTTGAGAACTCATATCTCTGCACTAGATTTAAACGTTGTATCCTACAGTCTCTAGATTTTAGATCTTTTTTTTAATTTACACATTTCTCCTAGCCCTAAATCGTCTCAATAATAATACTATATGAATGGAATGCAACCACTGCATTTCATGGCAACAAAAGTCTTTTTTCAGAGTATTCCTTTAAAATAAAAAATAAATAACAACCTCCATCATATTGAATTCTTCCGCTACTCAATATATTTTGTGTTAATTGAAATGCGTATAGTTTGCATATTTTCGTAATTATTAAATAAATTTGCTACCGAATTTTTGCACGTTTTTTTAAATGGAACCACACGGGATATCATTTAAATGTTTTTTTTTTTCGCTTTTCGTAAATTTCAGATTGATTTTGTTTTTGTGGGTGCGCTACTCCTGTTCTTCCTCCACTCATCACCCCCATTGCTACTTACTCAATCAATTTTAATATAATTTCGGTATGATTCGGTCAGTAAAATAAATTTGAAATCGATGTAGTGTATATGGGAATGAATGTTGAAAATTGAATAGCGATTTTTTCCTGGAAAACTTAAGTTAAACGTGGGTGAATTCCGAACTGTTGGCAGCTTTTGTGGGAACAGATTTTCAGTGTGAAGGGGAATTATTCTCCTCTACACTGACATTGATTGAGAGCAATTGTGTGATTATTATTTATTTTTTAATGTTTAAAAATATTTTGAGTTGTAGACAATTGCAGAATATTTAAATTCGAACAATACACTATTCGTAGATACTCGTATGTACTCACAATAAATTCGATTGATATTCAACGCGAACGATATTTAATAATACACAGTGTCCAGCGTTGGGTGGGCAATACTGATAGGGGTTATAACACACTAAGTTTGAGGAATAATGGCATCAGTTAAATTCGCATATTTTTAAACGTTAGAAATAAATGTTTTTGTGATTGTCGTCAAAAACTTCCCCAATCACCGAACCTGTGATTTGATATCACACTATCAAACTACAGAAAATTCTATATAAAAGAATCTTTTTCCGATTGCAAAAATCACCGTTACTTCAAAGATCTAACTATCCAAACTTGAAGAAATTTCAAAATCAGTTTTTCATCGAAAATTCACATGAAAATTTTGTAACGGTACTTTGAAGTGACATCTCTGCAAATTTTGTTAAAACTTGCCCTAATGTGTTGGCTTTCCAACGGTATTATTTTTCTAATACATCTGGATTTGAAAGTTTTAAAATAATTCGCATTAAAAGTAAAAAAAACAACGTCTTCAGATGAAACAAATTTACTTAAACTACGACGGCTTAATAGCGAACTGATATTTTCATAATTTACGAAGTTTTTTTAATAACAAAACTTGTACAAAATAAAAAAAAATATAATGATAGATGATTTAATTTTGGTGTTGGAGGCACATCCGATATCTTCTTTCAACAGACGAAACCGCCCAGTTGTCCCTCATTTCGGTGCAGGCTGCATGAATCCTTTGTGATAGCTGATCGCGAGAGACAATAAGTACGTTGTAGACATCATTCTTCAATTTACTCCATAAATAAAAATCTAAGGGGATCAAGTCGGGAGGCCATGCGACTGGCCCAAATCCACCAACCAACATTCCGGGAAATTCACTGTCTAAAAATTCCTTAATAATTCTGGCATTGTGAGAAGGACACCTGTCCATCTGCCACCAAATGTGGCTTCTTTGGACTATTGGTATATCGTCCGGTATAGGCAGTATTTAGTTTTGAATTAATTGAAGAAATCCAATCGAATTTAACCGTTGCGGAAGGATAAAAGGACCAATAAGTTCATCGCCCAGTAAACCTATTCAAACGTTTATTATACCCTTCACGGATGTGATAGGGTATATTAACTTTGTCATGAAGTTTGCAACGCACAGAAGGAAGTATCTCCGACCATATATACTATATATGTATGTATATTCTTGGTCAGTATGATGAGACGAGTCGATTAAGCTTTGTCCGTCTGTCCGTCTGTCTGTCTGTTTCTATGCAAACTAGTCCCTCAGTTTTAGAGCTATCGAGCTGAAATTTTGTACAGAGCCTTCTTTCTATTGCAGGCAGTATATATGTCGGAACCAATGGAATCGGACCACTACGTCATATAGCTGCCATGGGAACGGCCAGTCCAAAAATTCGTCTTTGTGAGAAAAACTTTTTCATTTCTAAAGATATCGTTTTCAGATTTCACACTAATCAATAGTGTCTTTAGTTAAATCACATTCCCGAATTTGATTGAAATCGGACCACTACGTCATATAGCTGCCATAGGAACGACCGGTCCGAAAATTCGTCTTTGTGAGAAAAACTTTTTGATTTGTAAAGGTATTGTTTTCAAAATTCACAATAATCAATAGTATCTTTAGTGAAATCATATTTCCGAATTTGGTTGAAATCGGACTACTCTATCATATAACTGTCATAGGAACGACCGTCCCAATAGTAAGTTTTTGTCAGTTAAACTTTTTTTTTATTTCTGAAGATATCTTTACGAAATTGCATATTATTCAATCGTATTGGCTGCTTAGCCACGTTCCTAAATTTGGTTGAAATTGGCCCACTATTTCATATACCTCTTATAGGAACAGTGAAATCGGAACAAGTTTTACTACTAATTTCAAAAAGGCAAATGTACCACAAAACACAACGAAGATATGATACTTTCGGCAAGCTTGTTTTAAGTTTTTTTTGGAATCGAGACTGCCGAATTTCGTTGGGGTTCATGTGAGCCCAGATATGGTTATTGCAGGTACTGAATACCCCCCTCCGCGTAAACGTTGCCTCATTAGTCTATAAAATTCTGCTTGACAAATTACCATCTGCCCGGATCTGTTTGAGAAACCAGTGACAGAAAGTGATCCTTCTCTGAAAATATTTAGGCAGCAACTCTTAAACTTGCGTCAGATGGTACGGATACCGGTTATCAGTTTGAAGGGTTCGTTGTACTATCATTCGGGGGGTATTCAGCTGAAGTGCGGTTCTTCGTGTACTTAATCTTGGATCGGGGATAGATTGAGAATCGCTTCCTCTCTTCCTATACGACGAATGTCTTCTGTAGAATTATGGTCCTGTGTTCGACCTGTCCCTCTAAGAATACGAAACGTTCGTTCAAAGGTGAGTCTAACCGCCGACTTCCCGAACTGCTTCAAATAAAGATATTACCTGAACTTATTCGCAAAGGCGATTTAGGACAACAATTGGTTTTGAAGTAACTGCCTGTGCCTAGTTGCTATAGTTGTTCGCAAACAAATCGACAATATCAAATTTAAACGATTACAATTGGTGTAACATTTAAATAAACATTATCAAACTAGCTAAAGCATCTTATTGCTCAAACATAAAACAATTTTCCAAGCTTATTCCCGAAACAAAATGGCGAAGTGTTTGTACTTTCTTGTTTGTTAAGCTAAGGTCGAAACTAATTTGTTTCATCTGAAGACCATGTTTTTTACCTTCAATGCGACTTGTTTTAAAATTTTCAAATCCAAATGTATCAGAAAAATAATACCATTGGAAACCAACACATTAGGACAAGTTTTGTCAAATTTGCAGATATGCTACTTCAAAGTACCGTTACAAAATGTTCAGTAGAATTTTCGATGAAAAACAGATTTTGAAATTTCGTTGAAGTTTGGAAAGTTGTATCTTTGAGGTAACGATGACTTAAGCAATCGGACAGAAATTATTTTATATGAAATTTTATGTAGTTTTAGAAAGTGGTGTCAAGTCACAGGTTCGATGATTGGGGAAGTGACAAGTTATGATTTCGTGTAGCAGGTCACGTTATTTGACGACAATCACAAAAACCGGTTAAAGATATGCGAACTTAATTGGTGCCATTATTTCTCAAACTAAATGTGGTATAACCTATATCAGTATTGCCCACCTAACGTACAGGGTGTCCTGTATATAGTGTGCATTATACGACACGAGTGCGAATTATCATCTAATAAAATTTCGACTGTGTTTATTCACGCATAAGCGCGTATCCAATTGTTAAGAATAAGGTGCAGTGGGCTATTGCGAGTCAAGTTAAAACTCGCTATCCAGTACAACACAAAAATTATTAGCTAGAAGGTTAAGATAATGCCCCCAAGAAAATTTATAGCTATGACTTTGGTAGCTCGATGAGTAAAGCTTCGATCTACCAAGCGAGAGTTGGCGGGTTCAATTCCAGCCACGACAATACTGATGCTCTTCTTCTCGGCCTCCAGTCGACCCATATGAGAATGAATGATTAACATCAATCATTCATTTTGCCAATGCGAATTGCCTTGACCCCTCCAGGGCCATGGGTGCGTCAACATCTCCAGCCTTTTCATGCCTTGTTGACATTTCGACAGCATAGCTACTTTTCGCACGTGCAGTTGCTAGCATGCACCTCCTATCCGCGCCGTCTTTAGTGTCGCTGCACATGCGTGTCCAAATGACGCTGAACGTCGCGTCACTTAAGCTCCTCTTTCTTTGACACCTATCTGCATTTCAATTCACATGATCCGATAGGACGCAGCGTCACTCTGTATTATATAAGCCGGGCCACATAATGTTCAACACGAACTTGAAATTTATGTGAAGTATCTTGAATAAAGTAAAAGTGATCCTCAAGCGAATGGTTTAAGAAATGTCACAGAAATCACACATTGTGACCGTGTTCGTGCTTCGAGTTAGAAGACGCACGAACTGCCGCAGATAGGAGCAGAAACCAGCGGCTTCCCAGATAGCTACCGCGACGGCAAAGTGACGCTGATAGCTATCGGATAGCTATCGACGTCCTTTGTTCATCGCTCCATTGCCCGCAATGTATTTCTTCCTATCTGATTGAAAGTGACGCGGCGTCCGGCGTCATTTGGACGTTTATGTGCGTCGGTACTTATACTGCCAAGTTCAGAACGCAGTGGGAGTGACAATGACGGGCAGTTTTTTTTCGGGCCGAGGATCGAACTTCCATTCTCTAGATCAGGGGTCGGCAACCTTTTTAGGAAAGTGGGCCACTTTGAAGTAAGTATCAGTGCAAGAAATAGATCCAAATTCTGTTGCTAACACCACGCCAGGTAATCAATTTTGAAAATTGGAAATATAGTCTTATTTTTGATTCCAAAGCAATTTTGTTCAGGATACTCATCCAAGTATCAATGCACAAAAAAGCCAACCGAAATTTCATTGCAACCCGAAATTCCGTTGACCACGCGCAAAAAATGTTGAAAATTGGAAATATGGAAAGCGGCTGACGTTATCAAATTCGCGAATAAATGACCGTAGTTAAGTCATTTGTGCAATGTTCAACGATATTTGATATATGACAGCGTTGCCAGATGGTACGTTCTATTGTATTTTGTACGATTTTCACCATCTAATACGGTTTTACGACTTTAAAAGATCTCTAGAACAAAATTTTGCGATTTTAAAAAATTGAAAATACGATTTACAATTGATTAGTTAGGTTCCAAAAAATATGTATACTTCACGTATGATAGATTAAGTAGAATGCGAAATTTTCGATAATAATAATTTCTCTTTGGGAGTGTGGATTAGATTAAATTCTATGACAAACGGGACTTGTAATGAACCACCTGTATTAAACCATATTATGGTCTGGTAGTGCTGCTCCCACCGGCAGATCGAAGCAGCACCAGCAGCATAGTGGTCTGTTGGTGGTACAAAACCAGAGGCCGAGGGTCCCATTACACCCGGACCCAGATTCGACCGCTTGGGCGTCTGATCCGTCCGCCAACCATTCCATCCTTATCGGCTATTTTTTTTTCATTCCCCATTTTTACCTCCCCTGTTTGTGTTGTTTTCTCCAGGCCTGTGAATTTTTGTTAATACGTAAAGGACAGGGGCAACGAGCGGCGAAAGCCCCGCCCACGTCTCCCGAACTGAGCTACAGCAAGCATAGGCCGCTGCATAGCTCGTTGAGTAGCCTTTTTCTTCGCCAGATCGCACAGCCCGATCTTCACGGTCAATTGCGTTCCAAAAAAGAACCACGAACACTTCAACAATCATAGTCAAAAATATTATGTTATTGCTCTGAGCCAAGAGAGCCGTGGCCGATCTGTTTATTCAACCTGCTCTTTTCGATAAATCGACTAAGATGGCCAGTTTAAATCGAGGCTACGTATTCGGCAATGCCGAAGCATTCATTCTTCTTTAGCATCGGTGATGCTTCCATAGGTTCCAGCTGAAAAAGACAGGTCGAAACTCTTTTGAAGAACACATTGAAATTTGACGCGTCGGCGGTTAAATCTACTCAATTGAACAAGTCGATTCGCACGCCCAAGTTTCCGATTCTCATTTTCGGTGCAATGTTGGCAATGGAATTTTGGTTTTGCCTTTTAGCACAGACAGTTATGGTAGTGTCCTGAATCGAAAATCATTCGAATCAAGACAATGCACTTGAGTAGGGTCGATTTGCGATTCTGATGACGTCCGCCATCGTTTTCGTAACATCCAAATATCCCAATTTTCAGCTTTTCTATTTCTACACTTGCAGGATACCCTGAACCGATTGGCGTCAGAAGCGTCTATTGTTACGTACTTTTGATGACTACTTTTTCCTTTCTTGGTGGACTCTTGCATACTAATACACAAAGACCCAAGCTTGAGCATATGAGTTAACATGTTTCCCTTTTTATAATATTTACGTTAATTTATACACCCGTTAGCAACAGACAGCAGGCACCAATAGACAGACCACACTTTTCATGAGTAACCATTCCACTGATATTTGAGGTTATGTATTTTAAATGTAAGCAAGTGCATCATCTTTTTTTTCTAGTTCTAACATGGATTTCACATATTTCTCAAACCAGCAAGACCGCACTTCTGCGCATTCACATCTTCTTCACGTTTTACAGATCCCAACTTCAAGTACGTAATTGGTTATTTCCTCTCGGGCCGCACAGAACGTTATGGAGGGCCGCATGCGTCCCGCGGGTCGCAGGTTGCCGACCCATGCTGTGACCGAACGAACATGACCACCGAGCGCGTCAGATGTGAATGAGTACATTGATTTGATGAAATTGAGAGGCTAAAGGCGAGATGAGCACGATACCTCCGAACAGAATCACCATCATTCCGTAAAACGGTTTCGAAAATGGAGTGGTCTACTACACTTCGTACCCTATAATCCGACGGAACACACTTATGTGTCTGCATCTTACTTAAGGATAGTCTGTGAATTTATAGATTCACTACTTTTATTGTTTTTGTTTTTAGGTTTTAAATTAGAAAAAAAAATTGGCTGACGCAAAACACTCAATCACCCTTTAGATACTTTTTCGCAAATCAGCAACCAGGTTTCCAATTCTAAATTTAAACTTATATTCATTGACTTGTTCCAGCTAGTATATAGCATGGCAACATTTTCCGTAATAAATACATTGAACAACAGAGAAACCTATAACAATAGTTAAGGCAGACCCCATCCCGCACCTTCTGTTCATGTCTTGTTTTCCTTTTCCCTAACGTATTTTACTCCATTATGACGGTTCGCTCTTGTTGTAATTCGGACAATTGTATTCCAGACTATTTACTTGCTTGAGCTTCCTCGCAAGCACAGCCTAGCCCTCTGCAACATTAGCAACCTCCGCCTCATCTGGTAGCTCGTTGTGTGCAGCACTATATAAGTTGCTTATTGTTGTTTCCACTGTGTCGGTTCTGTCGTTCCCAATCCTATTACAAAATGTTCTCACGGAACAATTACGTGAGTATTTTATTTAAGAATTGTCTTATTACGAGCAAATGACTGCTATGGGATCTAAAGGTGAAACGAAACGAAGACAGCAGAAGCCAACAGCAACAGCATAGCTAGCCATTCAAGAATAGAAATAGGAAAAGAAATTGTTTTACAATGATAAAGACAACAATACTACCGAGCGACAGCTTTACATGAGCTAGGTAAACCCTTGAAGAAATGCTGGCTTTTCGAAATATGTAGTTTGTTTGCTATTGTCTACTTTTTTGATGAGCCAAGAAGGCTTTTAAGCATCATCGTTTGTTACGCTGAAGTATAAGAGGGGAACATTTCCAGATGAAAAATGCATTGAATGCCAGTTCAAGATGGTTAAAACGCCTGAGGTTTGGTTCGATGTCCGATAGTATAAGAAAACAATGAAGTTGAAATAAAGGATATGACTGAAGATACAATAGAGCGCTCAACATGAAAAGTATTAGAAAATTAACCTACACAGGGTGTCCGGAAATTAGCGTATAAACGCACAGCCACGTGATTCCCCATGTAATTTCCATATTAGGGACCATTTTATCGAATTATTAACCCCTCGTAGTCCAAAAAATCGTGTTGTTTTGAAATTTGGTGCAATTGTTGGGATCAGCTCCATAAATACCTACATGATAAAAAGCCCCCAATGATAGGGGATCGGGAAATGTAGGGGAGAGGGGGTCAAAGGTCCTTTTCTTGCAGTTTTCCTGATTATTTTGGAAACTATGGATTCTACAAAAAAATGTCTCAAAACCAAATCAAAGCACATCAAATTCCCGACAAAATGATATATGTATTACTAATTATCTTTTTGTTCGATTTTCGTTAAAATATTTGAGGAAAACTTGAAGAAAGGGACTTTGACCCCCCTCTCCCTGACCCCCTATCAACGGGGACTTTTGAGCATGAATTCAGAGCACAGTTCTCATCAATTGTGTCAAATATCAAAGCTTCATTTTTTTTTGCCTATTTTTAGTTAGATGTCAAAACTAAAAAATTTAGAAAAAGTAGGATGGGGCACTTTGCATGGGAGGTAGCCTCGGTTTTCATCTGATTGAACAAATGTTTACAGAGAAGTGTACTAAGGTCATGGGCGACTTGCGACTTGCCTTCTTTTGTTCGGTGCTGAGTTATTGGCATGTTTATAAAAATAATATTTGTGGGGGAGGTAGGAGTACCTTTGGTCGCACCGTCCGGAACAAACCAACAAAATATTACTAGGATTATTTTAAAAATTTTGATGCCGGTATCTGTATTCAATCGGGAGCGATCGTATGGTTATCCCTTGTGAATAAAGCGATCCTCACACCGGCGCAACAAAAAATCGCCCAGTGGATTCGCGACGTAAATTTTCGCCGCGACAAAAATCTGACCACAGCATTGTACGAAGGTGCCCACACCGACGCGAAATTTCGCCACTTTGCGCAGCGATTTTGTCGCAACGACAAAAAATCGCTGAGTGTGATTTGATTTTCGTCGATACCTTCTTGTTTACTTCACAAGTAGTTGTTTATTCGATATGGCTAGCGATATCGAAAAACTGATTGAGATCATGAGAAAACAAAAATATAAAAAAAAAACATACGAAAAAAGATAAAATCTTGAAAGATATTCCCGACGAGCTTGGAGCAAAATGTAGTAAGTACCAATTATTATTTTTTATTTCAAGCTCCCGCTTATTCCGAGCAAAGCAGTAAGCAACGGGTGCATTGAAACTTATGCCATACACCCATATCCGTAGTCTTCTTTCCCTAAGAAGGCAGAATTTTTCCTGACGGCCTTATCCATTGTTAAAGGAATTCAATTTACCTTTGCCTTTCTTCATCCTTAGCCACTGCTACAAGCAAAACAGCTTCTTCCTCTTAGGAGTTCATGCTAATGTTTCCGATTGTGAATTTTGCCGTGGCGGTGTGGCGTAAAAATTCGCTGCAGACTCAGTTACACAACAAAATACACAACGAATACTGAATGCGATTTTTTCCGCGGCGATTTTTTGACGTTTCGGTGTGAACATCTAAAAATCGCCACGAATTTCCGTCGCGAGTCCGTCGCGAATACGCCGCGAATTTTGTCGCTGCGATTTTTGTCGCGCCGGTGTGAGGACCGCTTAAATCAATATACAATACCATATACTATTTCATGGTCTAGCTAGAGTATAATAAACTATGTTATGGTATAGGGTATAACACATCATTTTGTTGGAAATTTAATGCGCTTTGATTCGGATTTGAGACATTTTTTTGTAGAGTCCATAGTTTCTAAAATAATCAAGAAAAACTAAAAAAAAAGAGCTTTGACTCCCTTTCCCCTATACTTCCGGACACTTCCGGATCCCCTATCATCGGGGACTTTTGAGCACACAGGAGACTGTCCCCAACAATTGTACCAAGTTTCAAAACTACACGAGTTTTTTTTCCTAATCAAGCCTTCTCGGACTTCCTAGCCTGGACTGTTAGCTGATAAAGACATTTAGATCTTTTTGGAAATTGCTAATCTCACATTTGTAATGGACGGTTTGGTGGGCATCCGAAGATGCCCGTGGGGACGGAGCCTAAGGTAGCATCATGACCGTGGCCGGGCCGTGCCATCTGGCGAAGAAAAAGGCCCCTCAACGAGCTAAGCAGCGGCCTATGCTTGCTGTATCCCAGGTCGGGAAACGTGAGCGGGGTTTTCGCCGCTTGTTGCCCCTGTCCTTTACGTATTAATAAAAATTCATAGGCCTGGGGAAGACAACACAAACATGAGAAGCAAAGGTGCGGAATAGTGAAAAAAAAATTAGGCTATAAGGATGGGATTGTTTGCGGACGGTTCAGATGCCCTCGCGCTCTCATCGGGGTGTAATGGGATCTTCGATCTGTATGGTTTCGTACCACCGACAGATCAGTATTCATCAGGTGCTGCGATCGATCTGCCAGTGGAAGCGGCACTACCAGGATATAGTTCATTACAGGTGGTTCATTACAAATTATTAAAAACTCCGGAAAACTATACTGGCTAGAACGCTCGAACTGAAGAGGGTACGGGAGCGGATGCTGCAGGACAGTCTGTCGAGATAGCCGCTATTCCAGGCCGAGATTTACGCAATTGAGACCAACGCGAACGTATGTTTTGCAGCCATATGCCGGTGTAAAACCATTGCAATCTTCACAGATAGCCAAGCGGCTACGAAAGCTTTAAGCAACTTATCATTCTCATCGAAATTAGTTCTTAGTTGTCTAGAAGCATTGCAAAGAATAGGCTCGGAACATAAGGTTAACATCTTTTGGGTCCATTGACACTCCAGTATTTCAGGAAACGAGACAGCCGATGAGTTGGCCAGGAAAACTTCTGCAACCCCACTTATTGGTCCAGAGTCGTACTGCGGTGTCTCCCTGAGTAGTGTAAACAGCAAATCAGGGATTGGGAGCACTCAGTAACCACTGCGCATTGGGACAACACCCCTGGTCTCACACTCACACAACAGAATCCACGAGCTGCTAAAATTACTCAGGAAGCGGGTAAAAATTAATTGTGGGCTCCTCAGGGGACATTTTGCCTTGAGGGGCCATCTTTATAGGATGGGAATTGTCTCCGACCCAAGCTGTCGCTTCTGTGGGAGTAAGAACGAGACATCCTAGCACATTCTTTGTGATTGTGAAGCACTTTGTGTCCGCCGCTTGAAATGCTTTGGCAAAGCATTCCCTGATGCGGATACTATAAAGCAATCAGCTGAGCAGATTTGTGGGAATGATTGACCTTGACACCAGGGTATAGCACAATAGACCTTCGGATTTCTGTGCTTGGTGGCCCTCTGGTCAACCGCCCTCTTCTAATCTATCTATGGACTGCTAGAAAAACAAACGCAGCTATTAAATGTTCAAAAATTTGATTATTATAAAATTATTTAATAATTATTATTACTCGTACTAGATTCTCTGGGTATGCAAACACATAATAAACGCATAATATTTTTGCCAGTACTCGTATATATACGCTCTCGGCGACTAAAAGTCGTGTCGTAAACGCGTTTCGTGTATACAAAACGACGCGTACATTATTTACCCGTTCGCAAAATATGCTACGAGTCATTATTGACGTTTCATACCCGTGAAAACGACAAACGCGTAAACAATCAGCGCGTTTACGCTCAGCGGGTAAAAAATAACGCGTTGACGTATCTCGTGTATCAAAAGCATCCCCTCTGAAATATTTAAAGCCCACGGTTACTGGCATATTCTCAACAAAGAAAAACCCACCAAACTGACCAAATATCAATGCGATTCGTTTTAAAATCACGTACAAAATATTTTACAACGAAGTTGTGCAAATCTACGATACGCCAACTCGGTCCGTTCATCTGCATCTGAAGAACATTCTGTTTGCACTACGGATGTAGTAACAATTCGTCGCGTAAACAATAGCGAAAAAAAAGAAAAGCTTCCAGGGCTCTATTCACTTCACTTCATGGTTCTGTACATTTTTTCAAATTTTTTGTTTGTGTCGGTTTACCGGCTGTTTCAATGCTCGGTGAAAATAGTTCGTCCTCAGCATAAATTCCCAAGGAAATCAAGTACGGACAACTGAATATCAGCGAAATGTGAAAGTTGTTCCAGTTTTCGTAGTTGTGCAGCGAGTGTGCGAGCGAAGTAATTTTTATCCAAATACGCTGTAACGTCGTGTTGTCGTTGGAGTTGTTGCTGTTTTTTCGTGTTGATTTCCTTCCTGGTCTTTTTGGACCATGCAAATTTCAATGCTCTGCATGTTGATTTACCACGTCTTTCCATCCCTATCCATCGCTCTGGATAATCTTCGGTTCCAGGAAAACCGACTTTTTTTTATCAAATCGCACAGAATCCACAGTTATATCCTTTGAGAAGGAGTACACCCAAAAACGATACATGATTTCGGTTGCATACACAATTTGACGGAAGTCTATTGAAGACGGTTGCCTGCCTGCTGAATTTTCGGTGAAGTAGACGAAAAATATGAAATTTATCCCAGAAATCGGTAAAGAAAATTGCACGTAAAGGAGTGTGCTCCTCATACCGACCAAAATCGCCACATTCGCTACATTGCCTTTGCCAAAAAAAGGAAAACTTGCAAATAATGCATGTCGGTATAAAACCGACTGCAATGTACTCATATATGGTGGCTACGATTGCTGCAATACTCACCATATCTCATTGAACATTCGAGCCGAAACCTACATTGCACAGAGCAAAGTGGAAAGTCCTTTCCTACGGTTGAATAATTTTTCTCAAAAAAAAAAATAAAAAAAATGTATATAATCGTCAGCTCATATTTTATAAGAATATTTTCCAGCGAATTTTTTTTTTTTACTGTACGAGTACTTTGCTATTCAAAAGGCGATAGTTGCGTTTTCCGACCCCATTTGGTTTCTCTGCACGGCGACGACTGACTAAGAATTGAGGCATCTCAAAAAATAAAAACGCACACAACAAGGATACGAACGAACCTTGCACTCTGCACTCTTTCCGAATGCAATAGACATTCAATGTGTATCTGGATCACCAAACTGTATACTGATACGTGAAAAGAGTGTTATTGTCGGCATTTATGCCAAGGTCTGCCACATATTCCTTTCCACTGTCCTGCACAAGAATATCATTGCTGTATAGATGATTGCTCTGCATGCACGTTTAGAGTCCTTTTGTCATATCAGTTTCTACAATATTTCCGTTCCGAAGCGAACACTCAATGGTAAACTTCAAAGTAGTCCGAGAATATGTCAATCCTTTTTATAAATACATTTATATATATATATTTGCATACGACCGCTGCAAAGGATAAAAGGCTAGTGTGCTGGAAAAAGCTGTGAAAAACATTTTGTGGTGTTTTCTTTGAATTTGAAAAGTGGATGAAGTTAATGTTTGCCCGATAACTTGGCACGGCTTTTGGAAGCATTTTTTTAAGCTAATTTAACATTCAAAGATTGTATAGCAAATCTATCTACATCCAAATTTAGGTAAAGGGCTGGATACGGTTGTCATGATTGTATACGAAGTAAATTCACAGCTCAGCGTTGCATATATCTGGATTCTAAGCTCGGCTGTCAGTGAGACTCGCAGTCGTCAGGCAAGTTTAGAATTTGCTTAACGGAAGAAGTCGCCATCTTTAAAATACTTCAGGAATAAGTAAGGTAGAATTCTAACTATGTAGCAGTCCATGTCAACATCATTACATTCCGTTCTATATAGGCTAGGTTAGATTAGTAGGACTGCCATGAATGACACAACACACTTTGACCACATATATGTAGGTCCTATTTCCCTACTTCTGCAGCTAGATTGGCAGATAACAGAGACCTCATTCGTGGCACTACCCTGGACGATCCAAGAATCAAGGAGTTAAACTTTGAATCCATAAACGGGTAGCAGATCACAGAAGAAGAAAATCGAACTCTCACCTTAAAAATTGTAGCTTAACAACGTGCGTAATAAGCTTTTAACGATTAGGTCCCTTACAAATCCGACTAAAAATAAAGAGCATGTTGCAATCTAATTTGGCAACATTACGGTTCTCATTTGCCCGAACCTCTAATTGGGTATAGCGCGTCAATTATTCCATGTGGCTTAGCCGATACCTAAAGCGTATCATTACTAGGAGCATCCGTAACCGTTCAGTTTGCCAGGCATTTCAATTCACATCTGGAGAAGTTGCTGCAGTGATAAAAAGAATTCGCTTGGTCCCTTGGACCAGACGACATTTCGATGGTTACGCCTAAATATTTCGACACGCCAGCAATTGATTATGTAACGATCACGATCAACCTCTCCATCTCATCGTCTATAATTTCCGAGTTTTGGAAGAAAGAAAGGGTAATCCCTATTCTAAAACCAGGGAAGAAACCAACGCAAGGTGAATTATAACGTTCCATCACACTTTTATCTCCGGTAGCCAAGACTCTCGAAGCGCTACTCCGCCCTATAATTGCGATACACATTCAACTGGCCAATTATCAATATGGCTTTCGAAGGATGCACAGCACCACGACGACTCTGAATACCATGACGTCAAGAATATATAATGGCCTCAACTAAGCACGTCCATGTCAACGAACTATTCTAGTGGTATTAAAGATTGTCAAAGATTTTTGACAATGTCAACAACTGGTTTCTCTTGCCTGACATGCTTCTGTCACAAATAACAAAGCGAATCGCCATTTATCTTGCCGGCAAACAGTCCTACCCAGAATTTAGAACTGGGAAATCTAAACTAGGAAGAATTTAACAGGATGTCCAGCAAGGAGGAGTTTTGTCTCCCACCCTGTTTAACCTGTATATGTCAGGGCTCCCCACAGCACCTGACAGACTCGAAATCCCCAGTTACGCTGATGACTGTTCGATTTTGGCAACATGCAACGACACCTATCCGACGACAATATCCTTCGTTAATAAAAACCTTACTCGTCAGCGCCGAAGTCTTCCCCGGGCCTGTTTAATACATGGACCAAAGAAGTGAAGCAACAATTGGATATCGTAGTCGATGCTCAAATTATTCCCAACAGTAAACTAAACTAACCTAAAATCCTCGGTGTCACCCTTGACAACACGAGGTAGCCGGCCCATGCGGCAACCATTTCTGACAAAATGAGAAGCAGGAATAAAGTCTTCAAAGCTCTAGCTGGCAGTTCCTGGGGAAAATACAAGGAGCGCCAACTATTAAGAGATCTGTGGACAACTATGCGGCACCAATCTGGTCAGAAAACTTATGCGACGCTCGCAGTGGCAAAATATACAGACCTGCCAAAAAGCAGCTCTTGGGACTGTCACAGGCTACCTCTTAATGTTGTCGCGGGATCATCTTCATTACGAGACCAGAATGATACCCTTAAGAAGCCACAACACGCTTCTCACCAGGCAGTTTCTGGTTGGCTTTTATTGAAGTGACCATCCCAGCTCCAACCTTTTGGGCAAAACCGCACCACCACGCCATGTAAGCGTGACATTACACTTTGCGTTTTTCTGCAGGAAGAGCAATCCCGCAAAAAAACGCATTGTCGTCGAAGAAGAGAACCCTATAATTACACATTGTGTTTTTCTGCGGGAGAAGCTTGTGACAGAAATAAATATATCCCAGTGAGGATATTGATGGTTTTATTTTTGTGGCAATATAGCAGGTAAAAGTCGGGAGGCCTATAAAATTCCAGTCAGTCCTCAATGGATGCACTGCATGAATATCCTCACTGGTTGCATGAGTTTCTAATTTGTCGTTGTACCAAAAAACGGAAGGTGTAATGCTTTTCATATACCACCGTGTGTTCATCTTCTCACTGCGTCTTTTTGCGGGAGAAGTCGTCCCGCTTGTCGTTGGACTTACTGCTGCAAAACGATTCATACAAACTGCAGCATTGTCGTTACGCATAAATGTAATGCGTTCCATTTAAATGTACACGTTCCTCTTCTTGGACGACAATGCGTTTTTTTGCGGGATCGCTCTTCCTGCAGAAAAACGAAGTGTAATGTCACGCTAAGACGAAACATGACTACCCGCGAGAGGGATATCCAAAGCATCAAAGGAGTTACCTTTGATAACGCCAACTTACAGTCGACCATCACAACGCTGCATAGTGAGAAAGTGCTTTCTTCGATTGCGATTGAATGCACAACCACCTCCTATATCTATCTCCAGATGACTTCCGACTTCCTAGAGCAATTGGCACTACGATGGCTCAACTTTGTTCTGACTGGTGCTCACGTCTGAAGTCGTATCTGTCCCAAATCGACAGTAACATTCAGAACCCCTGTCCATTCTGTGGCCTCACTCCGCATGATGTTGAGCACGGCGTCCACGCGCTTAACTCCCATTGCGCTATGGGACAACCCCATGGAGGCAGCTGCTTTTCTCTATCTGGACATTTGAGAAAAACAACACAGACATCCAAACTATGTGACACATACACTCCTCGGATACCGAACGCGTCGCTACTACAACAACAAAAACCACATATAACATAGGTCCGTTGTGATAGGTATTTACCAACCTGAACAAATAAAGTTTAGCCATTGAATCAGCTGGAGTTGACAATGAAACTAAGGAGCTTACTAATATCCATGTCTTTTAGGTCAGATAAATGTCTGAAAAAGAAAGACCCAAGAATCTCATACCTCCTAACGACTAAGGCAGGGCAGGCACAAAGAAGATGGGAAGTACTTTCCTCCTCATTCTCGTCATCGCAACTCCTACAAAAATCTCTTTTAGGAAGTTGGAGTCTTCTGGCGTATTTGCGGATCAGACTATGTCCACCGATAACTCCCACTAACACGCTGATGCGATTTCTTTCTATTGACCGAAGTTTAGAAGGATCGATTTTAGGCCATGCCATATCAGTTTTGCTGCTAGTATTCCCTCTAGTGTTAGCCCTGATGACCGCATCAGCCATTATTAATTCTAATTCTGTGAAGTAATAACACGGTCTCCCTAGGCCCTGCTAGAGCAAGCTGCGAGCGGCATGCAGTTGCCTCTGAAACCATTGTCAAGAGGAATCCAGCACAACACAAATATGGAGAATTTTACCAGCTCAACGAGAAACGGGCGGCACTTTTCCACCAACTTAGATGAGGTGGAAACGGAATCGATAGATATTATCGTTGCCTGACTATCCGCGTATATAGTAGGCGCGTTCTTTTGGGTATCTACCGAGTGTAGGGTAGGGTAACGAACACGCATAATGTAAACAACAAGCCGCTTCTTGTTTGTGTAATGCGTGCGACGGTCGTAACAGGAATATCCAAATTGTTGGGAATAGTTGAGTGGCCGGCACTTGACATTATCCACTGACCAGTCACACGAAGACGAATGGCCGTACTTGCAGCTATTTGTTCAGCAAATATCAGGCGGTAGTATGTTAAGTCACATATCTACAATAGACCAGCGGAAGTCGAAGTCTTCAAAGTCCCAGTTATTGCCATGTCAGGGTTTACAAGCTGAAATCCACGCCAATTAGGTCTGCGCCAGGGTAATCTTGGAAACTGGACTTCGCAGCGCTCACACTGCTATCTACTCAGGCAGCCAAGCAGCTATAAACGCGTTCTCCTCATATAAGGTCTTTTCAAAACTGACGAAAGAGTGTTACAATTCCTTGAATAACCTCCCAGGGCTACGTCAATCAAAAGAGCTGATAATGCCCTTCATTCACAAGGGTACTACTCAAATTAGTAGAAACAAGCTAAGACTCCTAGTGGGGTACTTATCTGATCATCACCTGGTCAGATATCACCTGTTGTCCTTTACTGACTTTACGTATCTGTTGTGTGCCCAATACTCACGCATGGAGTTATTGTATGGAGGAATGAATAAAATGGGTCTGTCCAGCGAGACTGAATGCCGTCTCTGTCTAGAGGACATGGAAACGACCAAACACATCTTGTGCGAAAGTTCCGCTATAGTGCGTTTTATGATGTCACTCCTCGCACAGGCTACTATCAGCACTGCAGACTTCAGGTTGATTCCGGCTTAAGACTTACTGCCCTTTATTAGAAAGGTGGACGTTCTAATAAACGGCAATTGGATTAATGGGCTACGGAACAATAGATCTTTTATGGTCGCAGTGCCTTCCTGCTGGGACAAAAGCTCGACTATTTTATCTTATCTAATTGCCATGCCAGTTAAACGTTGGACCTTTCCCAACAGATTGCGATGGCCGCTATACGTAGTGCCGTCCAAGAAACAATAACACCAAGCAAGAGCATGGGACGCAAAAATGAGACGAATAGCTAGTAGACAACCTTTGGTTGAAGGCCCCACTTTTCACCTTACACCCAACCCCTTTCAGGCCCGGAAGAAGTTTGTTCACTGCCAGATTTCAGAGAAGAGATGTGAGGACCCCGCCTTTGAGGGGTTCCCCTACTTACACATTCGTTCAGACGATACACCCAGACTAGCGTGCGTAACCCCAGATGTCAGCATCAGGTTAATGAGTCTGCAGAGTGAATTGTCAATACTTAGACTTGCGAATGCATCAGTGATTGTGACCGGTTGAACATTCTTAAAAGCCCCCTCAACATCCAAAAAGGCGACCAAGGTGTTTTCTTTGCAGCAACAGATTTTTCTATGTGACTTACCAGTGTATGTAGGGCAGTATCCACTGACCTTTCTTTAGGGGTGGGGTGGAATTCTAATTCGTAGGTGGACAACCTCAATCTCTCTTGGACCTAGGTGTAGTCCGTATCTTGGAAGCCCCCGGTAGCTCAGTGCGTTGAGGCGTCAGTCTTATGTCTCAAGCTACAGGTCAGTTATGGGTTAGACTCCCGTTCAAGTCGTGGCCATGAATGGGCGTAACAATAAGCAACCAATTTTCCCGACATGTCGCAGCGGCTAAATGGGCAGGAAGTACGTGCTAGTAACAGGCACCGTTCGAAACCAGTATATGCTAATGAAACGTCAACTAAGCCACATGGGAATAGTTGACGCGCTATGCACCCTTAGGGGTTAGGGCAAATAGTAGAGTCCGTTTCCTGGGGAATATAAATTTTACTTGAAATAGTCAAGTGACCTGTGATTGACGTCGTCCACTGAATGGTTTCACTCAGGCAAATGTCCCAGTAGAAATCTGAACATAAAAACGCAACGGATAACGAAACAGTTGAAAAAAAGGGCTGTCGAAAAAATGAAATGGTGAAATGAGACCATTGAAATACTATAAAAGCTATATCGTAAGTGGAGAAAAAATTAGGAAAATCGTTGCAGAAAATGCAACGGAAACAACACTATTCAAAAATGGGTGCCGAGAACCACTCAACGACACAGTTGAAGAAAAACCCAAGGTCAGTAAAAAACAAAGTTAAAAAATGGCAGCAACCGTTTGCGAAGAAAAACGGTTTTATCTATCACGTACCTTTTACAAAAACTAGACCCAACAAAAACAATACAATTGAAAAAAAAACACACAAGAAAACGGCACTATAAAAAAAACTTTTTCAAAAAACTGGGTGACGAAAAAATTCAACGAAAAACGACATAGTTGAAGAAAAAAAAAATTAAAAAAAAAATCAAACCCGTTTTCTACTCACGATTTGACGAGTATGTATTACTTTTAATCCCAAATGAAAAAAAAATAACGTTACTCCAAATTTAAATACAATATAATCCCCCTACCACTTCTACCGATAATCTAGCATTGCGTTTTCATACGCCTTCGTTTTGTTGCAATTATAGTCATTTATAACACCCATGCGAAACATCCTTAGTAAACGTTGAGCGCAATTCTCGGTACATCATCATTATGCGTAACATTTTATTAGATGTACTCGTACGTATATGATGAATGTCAAGGATACTACAGGCAGCATAAATTTTAATTAGTTGCGCTTTGCCTGCTTTACTCTGCCATTTCATTGTGTTCCATTTATAGAGTAGCCGGAATTAGCGACAAGGAGCAGATTAGACGCAGCGCGTAAATGGGCTTCTTAGTTCCCTGAAATTTGGTTTGTATTTAGGGATGGGGATACTTCTGTATTTTTTTAAGGAGAGGGAATTGGTTATATTTATTTAACAATTAAATACCACTTCGTATAGGAAAGTTAATGCTGAATATGGAAATATCGGGTAGACGAAAACCGTTTCCCATGAAGTTTCCAATTAGGTAAATGGGAAAAATACAAACATGAATAACAAGGATTTAATAAACGCTATAACAGGGTTTGGTGTAGTCCGGATGGCGCAACGGTTAGCACGTTCGCCTTCTACGCACTGGGCCCCGGTTCGATTCCTACTAAATGCGTCTTTTGATAAAAACGGAGATTTACGTGTCGGACTATGAGCCCACTCAGCTGTTAAATGAGTATCCATTTATGGGGTAAATAACTCGGTTGAGCGTGTTGCTGATCGCACACCTCTGCACAAGACATGCCGGCACGATCTAGAAAATCAGATGATGCTAACTCACCTCGAGGCCATGGTTCAAATTGGACTGTTGCGCCAGTTATTTACATATTTTATTTTATAACAGGGTTTTAGAAAAGACACTATTAAGAGTTACGTTGAGGTACGACGTAGAAAGGTCTAAACATACAGTTCCCGTACCAGGGCCGCATCGAATCCGCCCATATACCAGATACATGACCGCACATTGCAAGCGAAACCACATACTACTCGTACCGGGACCCAACCGTATGTTCCCGTGTGTCGGTTTGGCGACGGGTCGTCGCAAGTGAAATCAAACATTCCCATCTGGCCGCGGTACACAATTCCATTCAATCGGCGCAGTCGGCGGTATGTTTTGAATTTATTTCCGTACCGCAGAGTGAGTGAGAAAAATTAAACCAAACTAGACGGGCACGTTCCGCCTTGTGATGTGCAGGTGACTGTATGTTGTCCGTGTAGGTAAGTGTGAACTAGCAGACTGTTTTATATTGTACAATACGCCTATATACGGGCGTATACGGGCGACTACGGCGCTGCCCTGGTACGGGGACTGTATGTTTAGACCTTAAGGTGTAAGGCGTGAGGAAAACAGCTGACAGCCAAAAGAACTCATCGTGCAGCTAACTTCAATTGTGCTGTGCTGAAATGGTTGACGAAACCCGAACTCCATGGTTAAGTAAAGTATATTACATTTTATTGTATAGCCTTTGTTCAATTTTATTTGATGTTTTTTTTTCTGCAATCATTCTTTAATATAGTGGCGATGTCCTTCAAGACGAGCATGTAGAAAACTTGTTAGCTTGTATCAGGGGTGGGTAAACTTGCAAACTTTTTCTGAAAAGGGTCAGATAGTTGGAATTTTGGGCTCAGCGGGCCATATAGGAGAGCCAGATTGTAATTGTTCACCAGTTTGGTCAACCCACTATCGACTGCTTATTGAAGTCTTGACGGAAGCACCTTAATTATGCAGCCAAATAGACTTTACTAGTTTGCATTAGCACTTAGTTTGCCAGAGAGCGTCAACTACACCTACGAGCCATGGTGTTAGGTTTCGGGCTACAATTGCCCTATAATCCTGTTAGAAAGCAATAGGCAGAAGCTGGAGCCTGCGACCTAAAGTCCTTTACTGACTTTACGTATCTGTTGTGTGCCCAATACTCACGCATGGAGTTATTGTCTGGTGGAAGGCACTTAGACTAGCGACCTACTGCGGCTTGCTGAGCAAAGTCCAAAGACTAGCCAGTGTGCTCATTGCTGGAGCCCTGAGAACCATTCCATCTGCTGCCTTGGGTATGTTACTCAACCTGCTCTCGATATTTTTGGAGAGAAAACTGATGCAAAGGCGGTCATCCACTTTCGAGAATCAAGTCACAGTTTCTCGTCAGCCACTTTACAATTCTATATCGGATGGTTCCAAGAAGAACGGAGGCAGGAGCGGTGGCTTACTCTAATTAACTGAACATACAGCTGTCGTTCCGTGTACCCGACTACTTTACTGTTTCTAAGAGCCCGTCTCATATTATATCCCTGAAAAGAAAGTACATTAGTTCGGTCATGGGTGTTATCACTGGACCCTGCCTTGTTGGAGATCATGCCAGGAGACTTATCGTCTTCACTGCAATGAATTCTGTAGAAGCGGTGGAGACGTGAAAGAGGAGGAAAGTTGCTTCCATCTTCTGTGCTTTTGTCCGGCTTTGGCTGGAAGGTTTAGAAAGTGCCAATGGGCGCGGTCCTGGAAGCCTTCTGATATGGATCTGACTTTTCTGTTTTCTCCTCTATGTGCTTCCCCCTCCAGTAAATTTAGTACAGACAACTGTCAATTTTTGGATCTGAGAAATATTCCCACAGACGGCATACACGGCCGTCTTGTCAAAAAAGATCTGTCAAGTTTTTAATTTCAAAATGGAAAATTTAGTTATTGCGGAATTATTGGATGATTTCGGTGATATCCAAATTGTAAATAGTGTGCAAAGCATACTAAATATAGTGCGCGTTGCCATGGATAACAACATGACAAACGATTGGAGTTTGTTGGACGGGATTGAGCGCGAAAGCCGACCCAGAAATGCAAACTATTTCGAACAAACAGTTCCCCGATACGGCGACTTCCTGTTCAAGGAGCGGGTTTGTAGGCTAAAGGCGCAGCAAACTACCACTAAACACTTCGCAACACGTCCTGCACGCTGGCTAACGGATGACTGGCTATGTTGCTTTGGTGACAGAGGCGCCGGTGACATCTGAGAACTGTCAAAATTGCTGATTTTAGAAATTTACCGGAAAAGTATTCAGATCCAGAGGGGAAATTGTCAGATCCAAAAGCGACAGTTGTCTGTACTAAATTTACCGGAGGGGAAAGCAAACGGAGGAGAATTTGAGAATTGTCAAACCCTGATCCGCTCGCAGGAACGCAGCCAATGTTGGTATGATCCATGACTTCATTACTAGCTCGGGCTGGTTTAAATAAGTAATTAAGGCTGAAAGTGATGTATCCCAAATTTTTGGTATCACAACGGACAGCTCATGCTCTATGTGTGTTGTGGTAGTGGTAGTCATGGCAGCCAACTTACCTAACCTAGATTTCGGACACAGTTGCAGTCTTTTCATGGAATCAAATTTTTATGTCACATGAAACTCAGTATAAACTACTCGAAGGAACAGGAAAATTGGGTAGTATCAGTAAAGTTTGTCGACTCATCTTTTTGAGTACTCTCCAAAGCAACTGTGCGCATTTTTCCCAAATAGCGTCTAGTAGGACCGACGTTCCGTTCGTTCAACACGGGGTTCAATGGCATGAAGCTTGAATTAAAATACTTGTACAATTTGGTATTTATTGGTGGATGTGGAGAGGGGAGTCTTATGGTGCTACTCCTAGCAGGCCGGAGTTTGCCAAACCCTGGCTTATTTTCTAACCCCTGTTAGAGCATAGCTTGTCAACTATTCCCATGTGGCTTAGTTGACGTTTCAATATCACAAACCGGCTTCGGGCGGTACATGTTGTACGAGGATAGTTCCAGAAGTACTCGACCGATGTATAGATGGCGATTGTTGTTTGAAAGCGATTACTATGGTCGCAAGTATCAACCTTATAAAGGTGAAGTCTGAAGGTTGACGCTGCGTTGTTTAGTATTTGTTTGACAGCCATCAATAGTGAACGCTCTCAGTGAATTTTTAAACATGGAGACCAAGTGAGATGACCACGCCGGAAAAAGTGAAGAAAATCCACAAAATACTATTGGATGATCATCAACTCAAAGTGCGCGAGCTAGCAAACATGGTACACATTTCAAAAAGTGCTGTACATCGCATATTGACGCAAAATTTTGACGTTAGAAAGCTGTGCGCGAATTATGTGCCCCGTTTGAGGCACAATGGAGCAAAAGCATGGTTGTGGGGAAGTTTCAATCGAGTGTTTGGCGATGTTTCGAAGCAATAAAGTCGAGCTTTTGCATCGATTCGTAACCATGGATAAGAGACGTGGGTCTATTATTTGACACCTGAAACGAAGCAACAGTCAAAAGAAGAAGACAAAGACAGTTCCATCTTCAGGCAAGGTCATGGTGTCAGTTTTTTGTGAAATGCGTGGGATAATTTTCATTCGTTATCTTCAAAAAAGGAAAAGCAATCAACAGCGAATATTATGCAAAATTATTGCCGCATTTGAGTGATGAAATCAAGAAAAAACGACCGCATTTGGCAAAAAATGAAAGTGTTGTTTCATCAAGACAATGCACACATTTTTTATCGCGATATCCAAAATCAATGGGTTAAAGTTCCAATTGCTCCTATTCGCCAAATTTGGCCCTCTCGGATTGTTTTCTTTTTCCAAACTTGAAATGAAACCGGAATATAGAGGGCTACGCCCGCAATCCGAGGGTTTTGTAGCAAGCGCTTATTTGGGTATTATAAATATCGGCTCTTTGCTCTTCTTGATACCATTCAGATGAATACAAAAAACATAATTAAAATGTCTTACTCGCTTACATTTTACATGCCAATTCATATTACGTGATTGTAATGAAACTTAGAACATATTATTGCCTAAAGGCGAACATACACCATCCGGAATTCTAGTCCGCGTGACTAGAATGAACTTTCACTGGAGTTTATTTCAATAGACAAATGTATCTAAAGCTTGGCTATGGAAAATAAAATGCCGTACAATTCAATGCAATAGACAGATACTTTCATTCTATGGCGATAAGATCGATTCCCAATTATCCATCCGGCGACTTCAAGGCGGCCTGTCCGGAATTCCTCAAGCGATTCCATCCGGCTGCCTGTCAAGCGGCCTGTCCAGACTCAATGCGGCCTGCACATGCCATTGACGATCCGGAATACCTCAAGGCCAGGCCTGATCAGTTTTTCCGGAGAAAAATTCCGGAACGTGTGTGGTGGAAGCCTGGCGGGAACGATTTTCCTTCCGGCCGCCTGAAACGATCATACACGATCCGGAATTCCTCAAGGCCGGGCCTGATCAGTTTTTTCGGAAGGAATTCCGGATGATGAATGGTGTATTCTATATTCAGGCAAACCGGAAGGCCGGGCCTCATCAGTTTTTCCGGATGGTGTATGTTGGGCTTAAGGTTTTGGTTATCGTTGGCCATCAGTACTTTTGACCTCGAACGTGGTTAAGGCATGCAGGGGTGTGCTAACTGTAACTATAGAAATAAACTATTATTGACCTATTCTGAGAAGATATACAGATTCCATTATTTTCCATTTTTTCGGAACCCACCTTCCTGTAAGTTTTCATAATTCTACAATGAGTATAACGGTCTCGAACTGCAAGAGGAAAGGAACAAGCTACGAACTAATATTTTCTCCTCCCCCAATGATCCCCTTTCTACAAATTTCAAGAAATTGCGAAAAAATAGAATTTACTCAACATTACTTTCTCACGACACCTCACTTGGCTATACCAGTCGATAAAAAAAAATTAACCTTAATTTCGCCTCTATGAAAATACCAAAAATGGAATGTACTCTTTTTTACCTTTCTCATGATACCCCACTTGCCTATACCAGATGAAAAAAAAAAAAAAATTACCTTCATTTCCCCTCTATGGGGACCTCCCCTTAAAGTCAGCCTATTACAACGAATCGCTTTCTCCGGCGAATTATAATAATTCTACATATTCCCACAAAATTTCATATATGTAGCTTCAGCGGTTCATGAGATATTTCATGGACAGACGGACAGACAGACGGACAGACAGACGGACAGACGGACGCATGACCGATTTCATAAGGGTTTTGTTTTACTACAAAACCCTAAAAATGGTTCGGTGGTCAAAGATTTGCCAACAATGAAGACGTGGAGTATTCGGTTAATGGTTATTTTGAGGAGCTCGACGGTTCTTACTATAGAGATGGCATAGAAGCTACTGAACATCGCCTAGAAAAGCGTATCGAGCTAAAAGGAGACTACTACGAAATAATGACATGTTTTCCCATTTTTTTCTGTGTCCTGTAACGGTACACATAGCAAAGTTAACTGTCGCCACAGATATGGTATGGACCTTATTACCTAATGCTACCTGTAGCTCAATTTGTCAATTTTGGACGGCAGTTTTTGCTCACCATCATTATTGGGCTAGACTGTTTATTTTGAAAAGATCAGAAACAATATTTTTGGCGATAAATACATACTCGTACAACCGAAGAAAAACGGTTGCTTGAAAGCAAGCAGTTTCGAATGCCATATTTCAAACAAAGGATACTTACATGCTAACCAAAAGCTTAAAAAGCGAAAATACTTCATTTGTTCAGTAGGAGACTCACCTAGAAAAAAAAAATAATATAAATTTTACTAACGAACTAGCTGCATATTAGTTTATTAAACATAAATATATAAAAAAAAGAATTTGATTCTGGTTTAGATTTTTTTTACTGAGAAACGAAAATTTCATAACTAAAAAAAAAAAGATAAATTTTTGAGGTTTTTGGGAACTGGTAATCCAAGCTTCACGCTATGGATTTTTTTCGGCATTAAACGCCCTCACTCCTGGATCCTCTGGTTTCGTCCACACGATAGATCACTCTTCAGGTGCTGCCTTCATCCATCGGGAAAGAAGCACGACCAGGTACTCTAGCATTCCATTCAATTTATCACTTAAACCGAAATGGATCCCTGGGTAGTATGCCTCGCCTCATATAGAGCACACAGCAAATCATTTCATCTTCTGAAAATGCTAGCTGAATCAGATAGGAGATAGAAGAGATAGGGGGCTCAGAGCCATTAATATTCATTGAATTCGAGTCATCTACTGTGTTGGAGCCCTAGATTTGATATCAGGACTAAGCCTGCATTGGTGAAGCTGATCTAAAGCTTAAGCGGAGTCGAAGCTATTTCCTCCGGCTGGGGGAGAGCGACACTAAGGTACTTCCTGTAACAACAGGCTTACGCTTCACTTTCACAAAGAACGGACCCGATTTGCGGTCTAAGTGAGCTGTGATCTATCATGGCAGCCCCTGCACCTAACCTAACCTTCACAAAGAATATGTAACCGCTCTCGCATGCTACATCAGCTACTATCCGCCACTATGCCTATGGTATCAAGTCGGCCTCTCAGAAATAGTGTCTTCCCAAATAATTCTAATCTTATTCCAGTTTAGCTGTAGTGGACCAGAACATTTTATACTCGAGTAGCCCTAAATGAACAGCTTTACCTGATGTAGACTTGGAATGATCTTTCATTGGGAGATGATGTCTCGTGACTAATTAGCTAGTAGATTCATTTCCAACAATGCCGACGTGTCCAACAACATAAATCTGTTATGAACACTTTATTTTGAAAAACCACTCTTTGACACATTGGCATTATTACACCCGAAATCAAACGGCGGAGTGTAACGGTCGGCCGACTTATCAACGGAGCTAGGCCGTGGGCGCCACGCACTCAAGTATCAACCGTTTTGGTAGGCGAAGGACGCCAAGTACCAACACGTCCTGTTATGCACAAATTCCAAGTTTCGCTAAAACCGCTTAAAAATATCCTTGGAAGTATTTATAGGACCACGACTTTGATCCAAAGTAGGTAACGTGGCAGCAAATGTGGGGTGATCCTTAACAAAGATATCATACGATATGGTTTAAGCCTCAAGAGTCGCAGTAACCTAAATTTGACTTTTCAGTGCTTTTATTAATTGTACGCCGTTTTTGGCCGTTGAGAAAGGTATTCGTCAACGAAGCTGCTATGATCCTAACGAGACTCAGAACTTTTCCTGAAAACCTTTTGAAGCCCTGGAGAAATTCAGAGAAAGTTTTATGGCACTTTGCTTTCATTTCGGCAAGCGATTTCTAACGTAAGAAAATCAATTAAGAAAAATAATAATTTAAGGTTTTTTTTTCATTTCTTGCCTCGAGGTATTGCCAAAACAGCACTATCAGCTAGTACTGTTTTACCATTAAAAACATTTTAATTGAAGGTTTGATGGTAAGTACTTGAAAAACGGTGTCCCTTGTAGCGCGCCTTCTGCCATGTTATATGAACTTTTTACACCGCCCGCGTACTATTTATCACAGTAACCCGCTTCAATGTTCTATACACAACTCGATGGCGTGGGCCTGAAAGATAGCAAAAATGCCTGCAACTGATCCCTCCTCCGCAGGGGCGTCCAAACCATATACCCATGTCCATGAAATGCGGAGGCCTAAGTCTTCAGGGGCCTCCAAATCTGTAGATTTTTTTTCGTAGATTTGAAAATCCCGCGCCGCGGAATTCCCGGTGCTAGCACGTTGCGCAAGTAAAGGAAATAAAGACTCGGAGGACTTTAGAAGAAACGAGTTCCCCTAAAGTTTACAAATCTACTCTTCCTGTTTCTTCAATATCTACATAACGTGTTTTTCCATTTTGAAATTGATTAAAAACCGACTTCATTCTATTGTAAAGGTGGTTTCGTATGAATCAACTGAAACTTGATTACTTTATGAAGAACTATAGCCTGGGTTCAGAAAATTAAACGTGTTTCCAAATTGATTCATATCCAGTTCCCCGAATTGTGGTTTGTCTGCTAAACGACACAATTTCATCTTCAAATAAGAACAAAGTCACCTTTTTGATGAACATTTCCAGAAAGAAGAAATTATCAAGTGACGCCAGACTAGACTATTAATAATAAATAACTCACGACCTCACGCTGTTTACACGCACGGAATGAACCAACTTTTTAAGAGAGAATTGTCAAAACAAGAAACCCCTTAGAAACCATTAATAGGGAAAATTGATCGCAAAAAAAATGTGATTAATTTCCCCTATTCATGGTTTCATGACTCTGAAACGTAATCGTCCTCAGGAAAAAATCATTAAGCCGACTGGAATAAATATTGATCTCTACTTTGACCTGAATTAGTTTTGCCAGCACGTTGAGTTTGGCTGAAGCCAAAATTTATTTTAAAGGCAGAGTTGCGGGAAAATTTGATCATTATATCCGTGCCTGGGCGGCATAACGCATGAAAATGGAACGATAACATTAATTCATGAACTTATACGTACGTCGGATTTAGGTGATCCAGAAAACATGTGGGCACATTATAAGATCTTACAACTATGGCTCTCAGTAAGCTTATAGGGTGAGCAAGTAGAAGAGGATTGAATGCAAATCCTGAAACAAAAAGAAATTAGCTGATTCTCTTCACAAGGAGAACAAAAATTCATGAATTTAATCTGATCTGCCAAAGATGGTAACACCGAGTTAACTTTGTCAACTCACGCAAAGTACTTAGGAATGATCCTGGACAGATGGCTGAAAAACAACATCGCCTTCTATACCCGCAAGAGTTTGCCGGGAGAAAGGTGGGGTCTGAAACCGAGAATCACCCACACTAACACAGCTATCGTAAGACCGATATTACCATACGGAGCTGGGTCTGATTGACGGCACTCAACATGGAAAGCGGCATACAGAAAACGGTAGAGAGTATAGAGATTATGTTTCCTGAGGATCCCCGGGTGCTATCTCTAAACCTGCCTCCGATTAAGCTATATCTAAGGAATGAGGCAGTGTCCCATAAGGTTCAGGGAGACAGGGCAGATGGCTATGGCAGGACAAGGTTGCCACCTAATAATACAGACTATATGAAACAACAGGGTTTCAATAGAAACTTCAAAGTGAATATAGCCGATAGAGAGCATCTCCCGGTAGATGAGATTCAATGTAGCAGTCTATTCGTCAGAATTTCAATGCAATCTCTGATTACATTCCCACCAGCACTCGATCTTAAAATTTTTGTTCAGAAATTTTTAAAAAAGTAGCTAGTATTAGGTTCCTTCTGTGCGACTGTCCAGCGCTCGCTAGGAAAAGGTTAAAATGCTTGGGAGCTGACTTCCACAACGAACTGGAAGGAGTTGCAGGTCTACTACAGAAGCTTTTGGAGCTTCTGTAATGAGTCAGGATCCTCCGAGCTCAACAATGGTCTTCTAGTTATGGATAACAATGAAACGTAATGAGTACCATAAGTATGTGGCATCGCTATGAACCCCACCCAACCTGCATAGATCATGCAGAGCCGCTAAGCTACAACCCAACCTAACCTAACTCAACCTACTACTACTACTAATTTGCCATAACTCCTAGCGGGGCATAGCGCGTCTACTACTCCCAAGGCATAGTTGACGTTTCGTTAGCATATAGAAGATTTCGGACAGTGCAAGTTGCTGGCACACACATCCTGTCCTTTGTTTGTCAGTTTTAACGACAGGCCTTCAAAGGGAAAGGCCGTGGTATTATTTTACGCCCCACACCACAAGGGGAAGATTTACCTCAACCAAATCAACGCACCGCCATCACTGGCGGCTTGACATTGGTAAACAATGGTCAGTTGCCACTGCCGCTCCAGGGGGCGCCCACGCGGAGAGCTATGGAAGAGGAATTTTTGCCCCCCAACTCAACCTAAGCGGACAAAATGGCTACCGAACTAATGAGGTCCGGCGGTTAAGAGAAAGTGAACTGTAATCCATTACATAATTTTCATACCCACGTGCCGAGTAGAAAATAGTCCATAGGTGTGGGGGCTGCAGGCTATTACTCTGAGTGAATGACTAGAGTACGACAAGAAGTCCGAATGCATGCCGATTTCATTGAGCGATGTTAATGATGATCTAGACTGCCAATATCAAAGCATGAAGCCATTTACCGATTCATCATCAAAGTGCTATGCTCATTTTTAACGACTTGGCAGACGTTCAAAATAAGTTGCAACCAAAAGTTTTCGAGGTTCCCCGGGAGATTTTAAACGACCTCCGTCAAATTTAACAACAGTGAACTTTTCCAAACTGAATTTCACGTATTCGCATTAAATAAGTTCAAATCAGAGGATTCAAAACCACTTATAGACAAAAGTGCTCTAACACTCTAATAAACTCTCTGATATCTCGACGGCTTCATAAAATCATTTCTTATCCTTTTCCATAAATTATTACCCGGATAAGTGTCATCTATCTGAAAATTTATAACCTTTCTCACACTCATCTTTATCCCCGGAGAAAATATCTCGCATATTCTTCGTAGTTCAAGCAAAAATTCTCGCGAATGATAAACAACCCTTCCGATATCCTTAGCACACCCTTGCCATTTGGACTTTTCTACAACTTTTCATTGCCCTATGCTCGCGCTTAATAACTCGACTTCTTCACATTATCTATTGTCCTAGTTGGCGGTAATAAAGGTGTCTTTTATGCAAACCTCTCACCAACAACATTCTGTATTTTCTAAAACCGCGCTTTCGCTTCAACGTTTTCTTCAGACGTGAGAGCTTGGCGTTCCTTGTTCACGGCCACATAGAAAATTCATCTGATGCGGCGTTCGCCATGTCTTGCGCTCTCAACAACGTTAACTTAATGCCTTTTACGACTATTAAGGATCCGTACCGGGCGAAGAGAAATGACTGACCTTCCTTCGAAAATGTTCCATCCATCTTGACTGCATGGACCAGTCCTTTTTTCTCACATTTTTTTTTTCATTTTTTTACCCATCTCGATTCAGACTCTTTGGGATTTTTTTATCTCATTTAATTATGCGATAAGCAATAATGGAGAGCACAGACAAAGGTCCTCATGGCATGGTTTCCATTCTTCAGCAGTTTTGTTTTTCTTTTTTATTTTCAATATGCCAACTTCCCCCTCTGTTCCCATTTTCCTTTTCCTTTTGATTGCTGCTACGCAGATTGGGAGCAGAAAGATAAGTAGATTTTGCTTTTGTTATTTTTGCGAAAAAAATTAACCTTTTTAGAGTAGCATAATCCAGGGAGTGAAGGTAATAGTAGCCGCGTTCGAAACAACCGGACAGAGAGTTCATCTCTGAAACGAACGGCCTGGATCAAGTGACGGGCGACCTCTAACAGCCACCATACAAATGATTCGCCGCTTGGTGGAGGCGAATTGCGGACTTCATTCACAAATGTACAGAGCGAATTGCCAGGAACAAGTTGATATTTAACCAATTTACTTTCAACTCTGGTCCAGATTTGATCCCATACGAGACTTGGATCAAAGGCCGGTCAGTAGTTTTAATGAAAATTGATCTGTTCTAAATGAATCGAACGGAGCTAGTTTGTTCGGAGAATATTTTTCTTAGAATCACCCACAGATGTTGAAAATGTGGAAAGTTCAAAGTAATTATTTGTGCACGAGTGCGGCGCGGCGGCAGGATCTTAGAAAAAAAAAGTTACCTTTCCTTAGAACAACAAACTTGTTGCGTTTAGTGTAAAATTAACAGGGCCCAAACAGCTTGGCAACGATATGAAAGGGCGGATGAGTTTTCGCTGGGTTAGTCTTCGTCCGAAATCTCACTCGAAAGATTCTCTTCAAATTTTTCCTCGCCATTATTCTGCCATTTTCTCGGTAAAAATAAGCCGTGATGAGGGTTTGAAAATTTCAGACATTTCACCTTAAAACCTATTAGGTTGTTTAAGTCGTTCTGAAAGAACAGACAAGCCTTAAGGGCAATGCACTCAATGTCCTGTGGAGAAAGTGGCTATGGCCGTATTGTCAGTGAAGGAATTCGCAGACAGTAGTCATGAGCGAGGTGAGTGTGTTCTTGGAAGTTGTGTTGTCACCAGCCGGTGCCGGAGCGTTAAAAAAGAGGTTTAAACACTAATTGTCAAACGGTGAACCCTCCCACGGAAAATGTCATTCCAATAGGAATTATCACAGTCGTTTAGATGTGTCGCAGTGTGTAAATATTTGAAGGACATAGTACGCCTATAAGTGCGAAGCTGAGTCCACAGCGCTCCAGTCTTGTCGTCGAGGGCGACTAAATATAGTAGATAGTACAAGTTGTAGCAAAGCTACAAGTGTAGAGCGCTAGGTAGGATGCCTATCAGGATATCATTGGGTGAACTATCACCTTAAGCAAATGCATATGCCCAACGAAACGGAATATAGAGTCTGACTCGAGACCACTTCTGACCACCCTCTGTGTGAAAGCTTGGTCTAAGAAATCTATTAATCATGGAGAGGCCAGCTACTGCTATGACGAGAAAGACTCACACCGAAAGAATTACTAACATTTTCCTTCAAGGTGTCCAGTCGCTGCTGATTCTTCGAGGACTTTGCAACAAATGCAAGCTTGCGTGAGGACGAAGGCGAGTGAGGCGCCTAACGTGGGACGACGACGAGTTCATCCCAGGACTTAACTTCACCACAAAATTATTGAAAGTCCCACTCGCCGTCGTCATCATGCAAGCTCAATTCTAAATATGACTAAGACATCTTTAAAGTATTCGAAAAAATACTAGTCTAGTGCAATTTGTTATGAAATGAAACTCAACGGAGAAAGCATTAGTTGAAAAAATGTTTTTGGTTTGTGACGTAACCACATGTAGACCTCTGAAATGGAAATCCACGTACGAACTAGTAGTGTGAAAGCAGAAAATCAACGACGGCCATTCTGAGGAACAGACGAGTTCCCCTCAGAGTCTCCACTGGCTGAACAATCCTGGTCCATCTATACGAGGCCCTACAGGTTTGGGACATGGTGAACCCGACCTTAGTTGTAATGTAAATATAGTGTCTTGACAGGTGGATTAAATAATCGTACAACTACGGCTTTGGACTAACCTAGTCCTAGCAGTGCAAGGTTGGGCCCGGCCGGAGAGAAACGCGCTCATACGGCCTTGGGCAAACGTGGCCCAATAGAGGAGCTTGGGGGCGACCGGTAGCTCAGAAGCACCAGTCTCATGTCTGACTACTGGCGTTCCGGGTTGAAATCCCGTCCACAACGACGTTCGTGGCTATGGATTTTTGTGTTGTCTTCCCCTTGTGGTGCGGAGCGTAACCGTAAACATAAGCCACGGCATCTTCCGACTTGTCGCGGGTAGGCGGCTAAATGGGGGAGCCGGAGGTGCATGCTGACAACTGCATTCTCCGAAACTAGTTTATGCCACCGAAACGTCAACTGAGCCACATGGAACAGTTGACGCACTCTTTCTCTCTCTTAATTGCCCTAACCCCTTGTGGGGCATAGCGCGTCAACCCTCCCGTGCCTTGAGCGCGTCAATATCTTAAGCATTTCTATGCCTTGTTTACATTTCGATATTGTATCTTCTTTCGGACGTGCAACGCGTTTATACTGACGGAGCGCAGTGGGAGTTCTATTAGTACCTATAGGCAGTTGTTCTTTTTCTTTTTGCGCCGAGAATCGAAGCGCCATTCTCTAGAATGTAGAACGGTGACCGAACAAACACGGCCCCCGAGCGTGTCGCGGGAGAGGGCAGATTCTTTTTATGCGGATGTATGGATCGAACTGGCGGTTTTCAATAAAGAAATGGAAGCAGGTCGAATGGAAGTTGGCTCTGAACTTCATAAAAGAGCATACCGGATTTATTTCTAATTGCACTGACGGCAGCGCTGCTATCAAACACACCTGAAGTTAACGCAATTCAGAAGACGGGCAAACTTAGGTCCGGTGCCTCGCTTGAAACTGTCTCGAGAGATGAAATCGCAGCAAGATCTGACTCTGCGGATGGAAAGAATGCAACGAAAGTCATTAAGGCTGGCAATCCCGACCTTCGATCTCACAACTGACGATTAGTGAAGCTTGATAAGCTCGTAAGAGACTCTAGACGTGTGATTATCGGGATCGATAAGGAGTCTCTGGCTTTTCTAGCTAAAACAGATGGCGTCAAATATAGTTTAATTACGGTGACACCACGTGTCTACAAGAAAGACAAAAAAGACGCTGACAGAGAAAATAATTTACCCGCTCCTGTGGAGGAGAATATGGCACAGGACACAACAAACACAACATAGATAGACTGCAGCTAACGCACTTCCTGCGCGTTGGGGACAGGAGACAAATTATGGTGGTACATAATTATCATCCGACCCAACTAGCTTGGAGGATATCTTACGTTACTTCTTTTACTGAATGTGATATAGGAGGTGCATGCTGGCAACTGCATTCTCCGAAACCAGTTTATGCCAACGATACACGTCAACTGGGCCACATGGAACAGTTGACGCGCTATGCCCCACAGGGGGTTAGGGCAATTGAGTACTCAAAAGCAGCCTCAGCTGCTCTCATACTCCGCTTGACACACTGCACGGAGAATGTCATGCTAGTTCACGATTCCTGGGTTATCAACGAAGTACTTCAGGGCCTAAGGCGTACCAACTACGTCGTACGTGTGTCATAGTGAGAAACACCCTGACAGTCTTCTTGATGCCAACCTCTAGCGGAAAACATACCGTGGTGGTGAAATTGGAAACAAATTGTAAGCTGTACTGGATACCCTTCGCCTACTTGCCATACGACTATGAAAGACCCCTCCTCCATTTCCCCACCCCCCTACCGACAACCTCACGGAGGCAATCGTGGCTACAGGCACAACGAAAACCTTTTCATTTTGGATGTACGTATAATGCTGATACACATAATAAATGGGGCAGCACCGACTCTAATGAACGTGGAAAATCGCTGCTTTTTCAGTGTTTCTGTTTCATACAAGCCACTCCGGATTGGTCTCGTACTTATCTGAGACTGATGACGATTAGCGGACCTTACGATTACGAATATGGAATATGATCCTATTTCTTTCAGTGCAAAGCAGATTACCGATAGTTTCGGATAGTTGTGAAATGAACTGAAGAATTCAACGCTCGCACCGGGCGCCAACAATTTCTTGGGCTTTAAAAGCATTTCCATAATTCCAAGATATTGTATCCTTACACTTGTCGATTATTACGCATCCTAGCATCAATTGCTACCCTCTAAATTTCCCGGAAGAACTCTTCCATTTTCCAATAATAAAAAAAACATGTTTCCATTCTAGCGCCTTTGAAACCCTCTCAAATAATTAGGCAAGTATTCTTCTGAAGAACCTTTCTCTTTTCCAAATTCCCCCCTCCGCCCATTTGGATTTCATCAATGGCGACAATATCAACGAATGACCTTTTTCCCTTTTCTCGGAATTCAATTTGTTATCTAGCCATTTTTCCGGAGCCTCCGAATTTTATCCATGACACAATTTAATTACCATTTTTCGTAGTACCGGCATCGTACAAGCATCAAAAGAGAAATTAGAATATTTCTTCCAAAAAAAAGTCCAAGCAACCTTGAATTTGCTAGGCCCCATACCCTAATAATGGTGGGAAAACTTTTTTATTTCCCGATATTGAATTCTTCTAGCGCCCCGTGTCACCGCCAGCATCGAGCCTGCCGATAGACAGCGCGTTTTCTAATCGATATTCTATATTATGATGCCTTCGGACAATTTTCGCCAAACACTGTTTCGATTCGGCGAATAAAATATATCTGTGGACCCATATCAACTGTCCGTGTCTGCACTCACTAGAGGAGGACTCGCAGGACTAGAAGAAAACACCGAAAAAAGTCCGTCAAGCTGTTGTCAGTGGCTAGAGACACAACTGGGTCAAAGTGATTTTAAAAATCTGGGCAATTTGACGAAATGAAAGTCATTACGTGATCGGAATCAACAGATTTTCGGGACAGAGTATAGATGACGCACTGGTCCTGACTGTCCGGACTTTTAGGCGGGGTGAGGAAATATCATCGCTATGGAAACATTTGTCTCCCTTTCGACCGGTACGGTCCCGACTCAACTGCCGAGCAATAAAGTGGATTATAATTCAATTGCGACCCAGGAAGTGAAGATGGAAAAAAAATGATGATTGCAATTTATATGAATGAGAACATTAGAACAAAGTGAATAGTAATGAATTGTAAGGACATTTTTCTATTCTGATGATGAAGGCAATTTGTTTTAGAGAAGTCGCAGAAATATTATATGCTGGAATCAGCTACATTTCCCATATTAAGCTGAATATTTAATGAATTCAAATTCATTCAAAACCTGGACTGGTAACATGCAGTGGCGGATGCAGAAGTAGATGTAAGAATATGTCCATGCATATTCAACTTCCATTTCTCAAGAGGCATACGTCTATTCAGTGGCGTAAATAAGTGGGGATCAAGGGGATTTCCCCTATAAGGCATAGGCTCTCTCTCAATTGCCGTAACCCCTTGTGGGGCATAGCGCGTCAACTGTTTCATGTGACCCAGTTGACGATTCTCGGCATAAACTGGTATCGGAGAATGCAGTTGCCAGCATGCACCTCCTGCACATCCATGGCCACGAACGTCGTCGTGGACGGGATTCGAACCCGAAACGCCGGTAGTCAAACATGAGACTGATGCCTCAACACACTGCGCTACCGGTCGCCCCATAAGGCATAGGCTACTTGGAGGATATCCAAGGCAACCTTAAGGCTGTTTTCGATTCTACATCAGTGAAAATTTACAGTAGAAAATGGTCGATAAAGCCTCCAAATGTTTGGCGTCCATGGGATGGCCGTGATTTAACCAAGCAAGTCAATGAATCGGAAATGGGCAATCAAAATAGGCGGAAGGTGCCGTTAGTCTACGATAAGGTTACCATACGCTACCTTATAGTTACCTCAACGTTTCTTCATCCTACGTCAATAAAAATATTTCAGTGGGAAATAGTCGAAAATTGGACGAAAAGGCTCGAACATGTTCAGCGCCCAACGTGAGGTCGGCGTGATTTTATGTGGTCAATGAAATCGAAGTGAACGATTCAATAGGCCAGGTTAGAGCGCTTTGTATGATGGTTCTAATAATGTATACGGTGCAATCTAAATAATGTCAATTGACGTTATTTCTCTTTTAAAAGTGAAATAACGTCAAATTGACATTATCTCACTAAACGCAATTACACTCCACCGGTATATACACGGTAGTTTTGTACAGCCTAAAGCGGAAATTCACTTGTGGCTGGGACCAGAGTTGATATCAGCTTTAGGCAGTACAAACCTACCATATGCGTATCGTAACAATAGCTTCATACCGAAGAATATAGGCTCGTACTGGCTAAACCGGAATCTACTTGAGGGTGGCCCAGAGTTCATATCCGCTTTAGGCAGTACAAACGTCATCACAATAACTTCACACTGAAAAACGTCACGTTCGGAGCGAGCAGAGCGACGGTTCCGAGTTTCTGCGAGTGAAAACTTTTTTCAAAAAGATGAACGATCCCTCCAAATTTAAACTTATGCATTTTTGGGATCATTGTTCATGTAAAACTTTGTCCCCCTACCGAAATTATTTTTTTTTTGGGTTAATTTTGCGAATTAAAATTTCGGGGTGAGGGGGATCATTGAGGGAAGTTCGCAGAGCCGTATCATATTCACAAAAACATGGAAAGAAGCATCAGGTTAAAAAAAACATGTTTAGAACCGCAGAAGTAACAGTCCTAAAGGCACCTAAAAAAAGGAATGAAGGCCAATTTCTGCACGTTTGCCCAGTAACATACTGTTAGGCTCAGTACTTGAAGCAGTTACCATACAACTACTCCAAGGATGAGGGAAACAGCTACATAGAAATTTAACTTTATCAGCAGAAACTAGGCTCGTCCTATGCAGCACAGGAGGCTCGAGTGGAAGTATCCCGTTTTGTTCGGATTAAGCTTTATCCCAGTTCAGGTTTTAAATCAATCTGTTGACAACTAAGCGCCAGATGAAGGAGGCATCTCTGCTCACAAGTCTTCGTTTAGACGATGCTTCCAGACAAGTGTGCCAACACAAACGCCATAAGCTTCATTAAGAAAAACAAAAGAGGAACGCGTAGCGCAAAGAAACCACCCTCGTCGGGTATGTTTTGTATTCGTATTTTCATTTACCAAACATTTCCGAGGGGACCCGGGATCCTTTCGAGAACTGTCTCTCTAATTGCCTTGACCCCTGGGGCCCAGGGGCATGGGTACGTCAACATATCTAGCATTTCTATGCCTTGTTGACGTTTCAATAGCATATCTTTTCGGAAGTGCAGTTGCTAGCATCCACCTCCTATCCGCGCCGTCTTTATATTGTCAAGCTTGGAGCACTGTGAGAGTTCTATTAGTACTCACATGCAGTTTTTAATCGCGTTAACATTTGATCTCCAAGGTCTAGATTAGTATCGTAGAGCAGTGACCGAACGATCACGGCCACCGAACGCGACAAATAATATGGCCTTCACTGACTATGCTTTCGAAATTATTAAATATCACAGGATACGATGATAATGATCTTCTATTTTTCTAAAAAATACAAAAATCATAACCGCAGCTGCAAATTCGGGGCCAGTAGCTCAGTGCGTTTAGGCGTCGCGTCTTCAGTCTGCTGTCTCATTCATCACACCGTTTCTGTGGGTTCGAGTCACACTGTGACCACAGTTGTTTGAGTTGTCTTCTCCCGTGGGAGGGGGCACAAGAATAAGCCACAAACTTTCCCAGCCCGTCGCCTCAGAATGGGAATGTGTATGCTAGCAACTTGAATCCGAGTATGTTCAGAAAATAACGGAACTTTTTTAATTACATGGGGCATGGCGCGTCGACCGTTCCGTGTAGCCCAGTTGACGTTTCGTTGGCATAAATTGGTTTCAAAGAATGCAGTTGCCAGCATGCACCTCCTGCACACCCATGGCTACGAACGTTGTCGTGGACGGGATTCGAACCCGAAACGCCGGTAGTCAAACATGAGACTGATGCCTCAACACACTGCGCTACCGGTCGCCCCATGATTGTTACTTTCTCTCAGTGTGGTATCCGCAAGTCAAACTCTCGTCCCTGTGATTATCATCCTCGTCGCGATACAAGCCTACGTTGGGTGTTGGCCGCCAGGATCACTGTCCTCCAATTATCTCGGTAAAGTGACCGCATCCTCCAGTTGTGCAAGCCCGGGAGTTGTTCGGCGTCCTCGTCTACTGAGTTTTCCCAAAAAGCTCTTGGTCTTCCTCGCAGCCTTGCTCCGTCGATGCATTTTCCGTTCAATATTTTCTTAGGCATGCGGTCATCGTCCATTCGTTGTACATGCTTTGCTTATTGTAGACGTTGTAGTTTCACGATTTGCGAAACTTCTAGCTCATCGTACATTTCGTACAGCTCATAATTGCACCGGATGCACCATCCATTTTGGTCCCAAACTGCTCCGAAATTTCGCCGAAGGACCTTTCGTTCAAAAACATGTTTTCCGAGGTTTGAGTTAGGGTCCAGGTTTCGCAGCCATAGCATAGCACGTCCTCTACGATGATCCGTGAATACTTTTCCTGCAAAATTTAACGTTGCGTCGTTACTCCTGCAAACCGAACGTCGCATTCAAATAGAAATAACTCAGAAACTAAACGAGATATAAACAATCTGTAAACAGTTAGCTACACGTAAGGTTATGAGAATCGCAGTGCAACCAACATACGACAATCCATTGACATGAAATTGATGTAATTAACAAAGATCCTGTAATGAACCACCTGTAATGAACCACGTCCTGATAGTGCTGCTTCCACCGGCAGATCGAAGGCAGCACTTGACGAGTAGTGATCTGTCGGTAATGCAAAACCAGAGACCGAGGGTTTGGGTTTACACCGGGACCCCGATGCGAGTGCGAGAGCACCTGAGCCGCCGGCCAACCATTTCATCCTTATCGGTTCATTTTCTTTGATATGCTCCATTTTTGCCTCACAAGTTCATGGTCACTATGCTACCTTAGGCTGCTTCCCCATGGGCATCTTCGGATGCCCACAAACCCGTGCATTTCAATCCGTATGTTTAATAGACCTCGTATGCTAACGAAAAGTTAAATAAACTTTTTAGAAGTAGTTGACGCTCTATGTCCAATGTCCACTAAGGGTTAGGGCAAATAATATGGCTGTGATAAAGAGAGATCCGGTTCTGGTTATGTTCAGAAAGATTTCCTCGAAATTCAAAGGATATTTATAAGAACAGAGTAGGGTAAGCACTGCACTGATTGAAATAGCCCCCAAGTTCTCATGAATGACTAACCGCATCATGATTTTAAGAGGACACATTTAGTGCGGCAGTTATATCCCGACCAAAAACAGCAACTTTATCCGCAGAGTTAGTCAAGCAGCACCTAAACCAAGTACATATTATGTCCGAGTCATTTGGATGAAGCAAACTGAATGCACATTAAATGTTTAGGGAAACTCACGCTTTCTTTATTTCATACTTTCTTCGCGTAATCGGATTAAACTTTCCAAACAACATATGTAAGATCCCCCATAAAGCATTTTCTTTGCCATCCCTCCATATATGTACCTCAAAATGCAACCGCCGTCCATAGCGTCGGCATGTTCGATTCCCGAAGCGTGTGTTAATTCAAATTTGTTTCGCTTTCCGGCTCAATTTTTCCAACAATAACTATTTAAAACAGATCAATAATCCATTGAACTATTTAGTCCGTTCATTTTGCCATTTTGGTGCTGCTCGCTGTTTTTCATCGTCTTCGGCCTGCACAACTCATTACGTTCAATGACTTGTAAAAATGTAAAGGCAAAAATAACATGAGAGGACTAATTGTCGTTATTTTTTCTGGCTTTCATAAAACCTAATCTTGTTATGATGATCCACAATTCCCCGGGCTCAACGCTTAGAGAGATGGCAACGCGAAACACACGTGAGTTTATCCATCTGGAGGAAGGCTCAACTTACCCATGAAAGATGGCGGAGTGGAAAACGAGAACAAACCCAAGTAAAACCAACGAACCATCAACCACCTCGTTTGCACAATAAATTAAAAGAGTTTTCTCAGCTGACGATGTTCTCATTAAAATTTGATTCGGAGCTGGATAGAGGGTAGAGGTAGGGTTGAGGTTCAAATTCGCCAAAGTTCCTTGTTTCTGGGGCTGTAAAAAAGCATTTTAAATGGATTATTTAAATTAGGAAGGGGATTGAAATGGTTTCGCGTATCGTACGGTTTGACGAGTCGTATGTGCATGGTAACAGGAAAATATTTTCGATGGAAGGATAAGCCCCCATTATAGGTCGATCAAGGACGGTGTTTGTAAAACAGGCGTATTGGAATAATTCATTAATTTTTTTCTCAATTAATTTCGTTCTTTTTGAATGTAATCCGAGAGGATTTTGGTAATTTTCGGAAAATTAGAAAATTATTCATAGCTATCCCATAGCTATCCGATACTATCGGCGTCCCTTGGTCTATCTCGAAAGCTATTTTATATGGGATGCCGCTGGTTTCTGCCCCTATCTCCGTCATTTTCGATCTCCAGCAGCGTTTCACTAGTACAAGTTGAGAATATGCCGGTGCACATGTGATGTTGCGTCCGCAGATAAGTTTTGATTAAGCCCCACATATATTCGAACACGAATACGAACATGGTCACAGTGGATAATTTTCTGCAGATTTGTGTGAACTTTCTTGAGCCATTCGCTTGAGGATCACCTTTCCTCAAGCGATGTGTTTACAACGACTCAAAACACTTCACACAAAGCTCGAGTTCATGTTCGACAGTGTGCAGCCGGGCTAATATAATACAGACTGGCGTTGCGTCCTATCACCTCGTGTGTACTGAAGCGCCGATAGGTATCAAAGAGATAGGATAAAAAGTGACGCGGCGTCCCGGATTACTTTTGACAATCATATGCACCGGCTAAGTTCGATTAGTCCGAGTCCTTTTTGCGTCACTGCGGCCACGCGCTTGTCAACCCTTGCCAGATTTCATCAGGTCGACTTTGACAGTTAATCATCAACAGCCTCAACTAATATTTGGTACAGATATCGTACACACGCAGGGTGGTAAGCGAATGGATCTTTGTATTGGTTTCCCGCATTTTGAGCTATTAGTGACTCAGCATATACGACTCGGTGCGAAGCCATTTTACATTTAGGATCGATTGTGGATCGTGTCCAGCTTTAGAGTCAATGTAAATGGTTTGTGAATCAAACGCTAGTGAATTAATTTTACGGGTAGAGCTTCCCGGCATTGACTCGACGCCTCAGGGTGACTTCTTTTTATCGACACTTTTGGTCTCCCACACATAGACGTACAAAAGTATGTCCGCTGGACGGATGTACAGTGCAGTGAAAAAAAAATTGCTCATACCATTTAATTTCCTTTTGCGCAAAAAGCTTGGAAGTATTGTACTTAGGGTGCCAGTGTTTTATTGACTCAGGTAATAACAAATTAAGTATCCTGTGCGTGCGACGAGGACATCGAGAAAGGCTAGCGATGAAAGGCTTCGAAGACTCCCTCCAAAATCTGAAGGAGTAATGGCGTGGGGATGTTTTACCGGCTATAAAAGTGGTCGAATATGCTACCTTCCTTAATTGCATAGCAATGTATATGAGAAGACCACACGAGCGCACTAAAGTATATCCGTCGCTGCGTGATTGACGTCAGCTGAGGTGATACAGGACGACGCAGATTTTATGCTATTCATAGACTAACGCACCTCACGTTGGAACTTTCGGCTTTACTCCTTTGATTCAGAGAAAGCATTCGCGTAGCCTTAGGTTAGGTTAGATGGGCTGTCTTGCCAAAGAAGAGCAAGGCGCACACAGACCGCCGCTAGGTCCGTTGTGACCCCACTAGATTCAGCATATTTGAGCCCCTTTCAATCGTCAAACCTGCCAGAGCGGACAATGAAACGATAACGCCGACTGGCACCAACATTCTTTAGATCGTCCAAATTGGCAAAAAAGTAGGATCCAAGGAAGTCCCTCCTATGTTCTGCCAGAAGGCAGGAATATAGAAGGTGAAAGCAACTTTCCTTCTCCTCGTCGTCCCCACAGCTCCTACAGTAATCATTGTGTTGGAGCCGATGTCTCCTAGCATGCTCCCCAATTACGATAAGCCCCACCACATTTCTGGAATGTTTTCTACTCAGCATCAGTAGCCCATGGGATAGCATGGGATCCAGCTTGGGCCATATTTGACTACTTGCAATGACATGTAGTTCCACTACTCCATCTTACGCCACAGCTTGGATAACCAATTTACAAGCTGCTAGAGGAATATCTATGCTACGCAGGCATTGCGTGACTTCATTGGTCATACCTTCTCGAACCAGTTAATCAGATTTACAGTTATAAAGAAAATAACACAAACCAGCACAGAAAAATGTTGAAAAAACCTCCCATCACCATTAGAAGATTGCGACAGTCCAGTACCGTCTTTGACATAACCAGGACAAAAGTAAGCGATTTAATTGCCGTGTAGATTATAATAGCCCTTGTTGAAATAACACTGTGCGCAAGCCAGATTCACGCCTCGGAAATTGAAGTCTGCAGTGCTGATAGTAGCCTGTCCGAGGAGTGACATCCTAAAACGCGCGAAAGCGGGACATTCGCACAAGATGTGTTTGGTCGTTTCTACGTCCTCCAGACACAGACGGCATTCAGTCTCGCGGGACAGACCCCTCCTGTTCAGGTGATATCTGACCAGGTGATGGCCAGATAAGTACCCCACTAGGAGGCTGAGGTGGGTTCTACTCATTTGAGTAGTACCCTTGTGACTGAAGGGCATTATCAGCTCCTTTGATTGACATAGCCCTGGAAGATTATTCCAGTACTGATGACGCAATAGTGCAAACCAATCTGTGGTCCGCAGTCTGACCGAGGCCAGTCCAAAGCGACAATAACGCTCAGGTCCATGAAAATGACTGGATGATCCTTGTGTAGCAAGTTCATCCGCAGCCTCGTTCCCCTCTATGCCCTGGTGGTCTGGCACCCAACACAAGAAGACTCGATTTTTGGTTGCAAACAGTTGACGGAGTTCGTAACACTCCTCCACCAGTTTCGAAGAGACCTTATATGAGCAGAGCGCTTTTATAGCTGCTTAGCTGTCTGAGTCGATAGCAATGTCCGCGCCGTGAAGTCCGGTTTCCAAGATAACCCTGGCGCAGACCTCAATCGCGTGGATCTCAGCTTGAAAAACGCTTGACAAGACTCCCATTGCGATCGAAATCCTGGTGTTGGGTCCAACAATACTTGTACCAACACCCTGTTCTATTTAAGACCCATCGGTGAACCACTTAATACATCTAGGGTCTGGACAAGGTGTGCCATTTACCCATTCAGAGCGGTCAGGAATGAAGGCTGAAATTTTTCTCCCGAAGCAAACCAGTTGCGCTCGGTGGCCGTGATCGTTCGGTCACCGCTCTTTGATACTAATCTAGAGCTCGGAGATCAAATCTCGGCGCGATCAAAAACTGCCTGTGAGTACTTATACGGATAGAGCTCTCACAGTGCTTGTCAGTATAAAGACGGCGCGGATAGGAGGTGCATGCTAGCAACTGCACTTCCGAAAAGTAGATATGCTATTGAAACGTCAACAAGGCATAGAAATACTAGAGATGTTGACGCGTCCATGCCCCTGGAGGGGCCAAGGCAATTAGAGAGAGAGAGAAGTAATCTGATTTCAAGCAGATCTGCACGTCAGGAATTTGATTCAGAATGCTCATGTGACCGTTTTCTTTACTACGCACGTCGGAAGTTAAACGAAGTCTAAGAGCATTTAGAGCTGCTGATTCTTGAATAAATATACATATGCAACGGATAGGTCCAATAATCGCCTAAAGGGCTGGCGTAGGACAAGTGCGCATAGCTCTAGTCATGCCAAGGCAGGCAAGGCGTTGAAGCTTATTGCACTTCAGTAAGACAGAAGATTGTTGAGTTTTCGGCCACCACATAAGCGCTGCGTAGGTCACCATGGGCCGCACCAGCATGGTATACAACCACTCAATTATCTTTAGGGTGAGCCCCCATGTCCGTCCGAAGACACTTCTGCAAGCCCACATTGTACGTGTGGCTTTGCTAAATACATTATCTATGTGAGTATTCCAGATGAGTATCGAGTCTAGTGTTACCCCGAGACATTTAACTTCAGTGGATTAATCTAAGGTCGTACTACTACTACTTTGCCTTAACCCCTAGCGGGGCATAGCGCGTCAACTACTCCTGCGCGCCATCGTACTCTGTTCTGGGCAATGGGGCGCAACTCCCCAAAAGACTTACCCAGTACCTGACACTCCTTTGCCACAGATCGACGCCATGTGATTCGAGGACCCCCTCTTGGTCGGCCTTGGTTGGAAATGGGGTTCCATTTCATGGCATGCAAAGCAATGCAGTTATCACTCTTCCGCAATGTGTGACCTATCCACTGCCATTTTCGCCTGCGTATCAATTCGTCGATTGGCATCTGACCCGTACGCCGACTTAGCTCTTCATTTGATATTGTTTCGGGCCAGAAAATTCTTAAAATTCGACGAAGACATGAGTTGACGAAAACTTGCAGCTTTCTGGTAACTCCTACGGAAACTTTCCATGTACTGCTCCCATACAAAAGTACTGATAGTACCAGGGAGCGAAACAGGCCCAGCTTGGTCTTGATGCTGAGATAACTGCTCTGCCAGATTTTGGACAGCATGCCGTATGCACGTTTAGCCTGGTTGATACGACGAGCGATGTCCTGCTCCGTACCACCATTTTCGGCAACAATGCTACCCAGGTAGACGAAGTTGTCCACCTTCTCCACAGGCTGCCCATTAATATTGATGGCAATAGGTGTCGGATTTCTTTTTCGCAACGGCGGGCTAAGAACCTTGGTCTTGTTGGTATTAATCTTTAGCCCAACCTTGCTTGCCTCCCTCTCGAGATCTAACGCCATTGCGGACAGATCCATGATTTTGTGGGAGAGTAGGCATATGTCGTCAGCGTAGTCAAGATGTTGTAGATAAGATGTCAAAGTCCATTGAATTCCTCTGTCGAGTCCGGATAGGGCTGCATGCAACACATCGCCGATCACAATGAGGAATAAGATCGGTGAGAGGATGCACCCCTGTCGAACTCCACTGCGAATCTCAAAGTCCCCCGACACCTTACCTTTATGCAGAACGCGACATTTCGCGCCGTCATAGGTTGCCTTAATAATAGCCACAAGCTTCTCAGGGATGCCTCTCCTGCGCAAGGCCGCCCATATAGAATCCCGGTTCACACTATCGAAAGCCTTTTCGAAATCGATGAAAAACAAGTGAAGCGGAGAATCGTATTCAGCGCATTGCTCGATGATGATTCGCAAGGTGTTAATGTGATCGACACAGGAGAATCCGGATCGAAAGCCAGCCTGCTCTTCATCAATTGTGCTTTCTAAGTGGGCCTTTAGTCTTTCCAGGACGATTTTAGCTATTATCTTGGCAACGGCAGGAAGCACACAAATGCCTCTCCAATTATTACAGTCTGTGAGGCTACCCTTCTTTGGAAGTTTGATGATCAAACCTTCCTTCCACTCAGTGGGAAAGGTCTCTGTATTCCACGCTTTATCAACAAGTGGGTGCAGCAAATCGGCAGTTACGCTTGGGGCTGCTTGATAAAGTTCGGCAGCGATGCCGTCAAGTCCGGCGGCCTTTCCTCGTTTTAGTGCAATAATTGCAGTGACTATTTCCTCTTTAGTCGGGGCAGTGGACCGTATACGCACATTTTGATGGTAAGCTAAATTATCTATATGAGGGGGAACTTCACCAGAGGTTACACGGTTCAAGACCGCGGCGAAGTGTTCTTTCCATCGCCTCATTTGATCTTCTTCCAAGATAAGTAGCTTTCCATCACTATCTTTCACCGGATGTTGGCAGGAGTTACGACCACCTGTAAACTCCTTGATGACACCGTATACGGCGTTTAAGTTGTTACTTCTAGCGGCTTCTTCTGCTGACGCTAAAAGAGAATTGGCATAAACTCTTTTATCGCGTCGCACACTACGCTGAACTTCTCGAGCTTTCTGACGGTAAAGGAGTTCGATGCTGCTTCGATTGTCGTCTGAGGCTGCAGCCAAACGAACTTTCAGCTCCTTTCTTTCAACAATCCGCTGCCATGAAGCGTCGGACATCCAGGGCTTATTCCGGCAATCCGGGTTTGGGCCAAGGATGGTATTTGCGCTATCAATGTACGCATTTTTTATGGCATCCCAGTTTTCGTTTATGTCACTATCTGGGTGACTAGTTATCTCAGCCGCTTTTTGCGCAAGATGGTCATTATATTGTTGTAAGACAGCTGGATTTTTTAGTCATTAACGAAACTGGATCCAATTGTACATATACAAGGGCTTACCGGACTCTTCGCGAGTCCTGGATTTTTTCGCCAAGTTAGATGTGGTGATTGGTCCTCAGAGCGTACCCGCTTCACCTACGGCTTAGGCCCTGAACATATGAGGACTATCTCTCGGGCCTTTTTCCTAGAGTGGCTCTCAGCCATAGCCCTCCTATATTTGCGCTATTGCGCCGTCGTTAATTTGGTATAGCCGCTACTTGGGTTCCAACCCATGCGGCTGACTCCTTCCCCTACGACCGTCAGTCCGGATTTCTCCGAATACGATTCGTCGTCGTCCATGTCAGAACGTAAGAGCTCCTAGTCATCAGGACTAAAAAAGCAAAAAGGTAAGTCTAAACAAGTTGGTGGAATACTTAAATTGGCGAGGTTAAGATCACCTCTAGGAAAAACTTCAATAGGGCTAAATCTACGGGGCAAAACTCAGATTGGCGGATTTATAAAAATAACCTCAGGTTGTATAAGAAGGAGCAAACGAGGTCGTAGCTCGTGGAAGCTCTTCCGCGGACGCATTGAAGAATCCACATCTATGCTCTCCTATTTGCTGAAAAGTAACGGGACTTGGACCTCCTCGATTCAGGAGACAATCGACGTCTTGCTCGACACACATTTCTTTGACAGCTCTACCTTTACTCCGTTTTGTAAGGCTCCTCCAATTGAAGTTACTCCATGTGACGTAACGTTAATACTTTCGAAAGAGAAGATTGTATGGGGTATTAACACTTTGGCTCTTTTAAGTCCGCGGGTCCAGATGGGATCATTCCTGCAGACTTGCAGTTCATGATAAATGTGGTGCATACGCGCATGGTATTGCTATTGCCATCTCGGGTAAGTTCCCCAGTGTCCTTAGTGATTTAATGCAGGAAGGTCTTAATATTTCGGTGAATTGGGCTGGTGAGGTTGGGGTGAGTGTGAATCCGACCAAAACAGAAGTTGTTCTTTTTGCTAGAAGATATCAAGTACCTTCGTTTGAGCCACCATTGATGGAAGGGACATGGCTTGTGCTCACTGACAAAGCGAAATTTTTGGGGCTTATCCTGGATAAGAAGTTATGATGGAAACCTAATATTAAGGAACGTGAGACAAAGACAACATTCGCTTTGTACTCGTGTAGAAAAAGCTATAGGTAAGAAGCATCTGCTTATTTTCCCTCGGACGATGATGTGATCCCCCCAACCGAGGTTAGGAAACTTATCGACTTCTGCAGGAAATCGAATCGACAATTCATCATTGGTTGTGACGCTAACGCACACCATACTATCTGGGGGAGCAGTGACGTTAACAACAGAGGTAAGCTCTTACTTGAGTTTCTTATGTGTAAACAAGTGTTCGTCCTCAACAAGGGGTGCAAGCCCACTTTTGTCACCGCATCCAGGAGAGAGGTTCTTGACCTCATTCTTGCCAGCAGGGTTTTATCGGAGGCAGTTACGGACTGGAACGTATCGGACGAAGTGTCTAATTCCGACCATTTGCACATTCGTTTTGACATTCCTGGTGGTTCTGATCTCCGCGCTGCATCCTTTTGTCCTAAGAAGACGAATTGGAAACTTTTTCGACAACTAGTGTGTTCCAAAGATGATGAACTTCTGAAATCGATCAGTACGACTGGTGAGTTGGATCTAGCTGCAGAACAGCTGACCGATGTCCTTTTAACCTCCTACGAAGACAGTACTCTTGCACGTGGCTTTAGTACGGCGCGTAAGGCTCCTTGGTGGAACGAAGAACTGGCGCGCAAGAGAGCCCAGGTTAGGAGGAATTTCAATAGGGCTAAACGTAATAATGAATGGGGGGAATATAGAGACTCGCTCACGGAATATAATGTTCTTATCAGACACTCCAAACGGGAGACCTGGAAGAGACATTGTGAGAGTATTCAGTCGCTACCTGAAGCGGCACGCATCCATAAAACCCTATCTAAGGAGCACACTAATGGTATCGGATTGCTTAAGAAACAAGACGGATCCTTCACGGAGGGCTCAGAGGAAACTCTTGAGCTCCTCCTAAACACCCACTTTCCGGGTTCTGTTCAAGCTGAACCCTGCTTAATCATTGCATCGGCTAACCATCGTGTACCTATTAGCCGATTAAGCAGCCTCTCAGAGGTAATTTTCGATAAAGAAAAGGTCAAATGGGCCGTGGAGTCCTTTGAACCCTTTAAGGCACCTGGTGCCGATGGTATTTTTCCTGAACTTTTACAATACAGCCTTGATTTTATTATCGCCCCCTTGACTGTTATTTTTAGGGGCAGTTACTCCTTGAGTTATATTCCAAGTTTATGGAGAGCGGTGAAATAAGCCGGAGGAGCTACCGAAATCTTACAGACCGGTTAGCCTTTCATCGTTTCTTTTGAAAACTATGGAGAGGCTACTGGATCTGCACATCAGACAGCAAATGGATTGCATGTCTCCCTTGCATCGTACTCAATTCGCCTACGTCAAAGGTAAGTCGACCGTGGTTGCCTTACACAACCTCGTAGGATCGATTGAAAAAACCCTTATAGATAAGGAAATTGCTCTATGCGCCTTCATTGACATCGAGGGAGCTTTTGACAATACTGGCTATAGCTGTATTTCTAGAGCACTTGAGCGCAGACAGATACCTACTGCCACTATCATGCGGATCGACGCAATGCTTCGCGGTCGAGAAATTCACTCAACTTTGGGCGGCACCCAAGCTAGTGTTTATGCTGTTAAGGGTTGTCCTCGGGGCGGGGTCCTGTCCCCACTTCTCTGGTCACTTGTCATAGATGAGTTACTAGTTAGGTTGTGCGACTATGGTTATGATGCAATCGGTTATGCCGATGATATAACTATCATAATCCGAGGTAAGTTTGAATCGACCGTATCTGAGGTGATGAATGCGGCACTCGATCTAGTACTTCGCCGGTGCACTGAAGTTGGCCTGAGCGTCAACCCTCATAAAACCGTCTTAGTTCCCTTCACTCGAAGAAGAAATCTAAGCTTAAACCCTGTCAGCCTTGGCGGAACGGTACTTCAGTTCTCCATTGAAGTCAAATGCTTAGGCATTTTGGTGGACTGGCGACTTAATTGGAGCAATCACGTCGAGGCTGTTATCAGTAAGGCCACTCGGATCATGTGGGGTTGCAGGTCTCTGTTTAGCAAAACTTGGGGACTCACCCCGAAAATGATCGAGTGGCTATATTTGATGGTCGTACGTCCAGTTGTGACTTACGCGGCGCTAGTTTGGTGGGCCAAAACGAATCAGCGTTGCACCATACAGCTTTGTAGTAAGTTACAGCGCCTTGCATGCCTTGGTATGGCAGGATCCATCCGTACTTGTCCGACATCGGCTATTGAGGCGATTGTTGGACTTACTCCGCTGCATATTTTCATACAAGAGTCTGCGGCTCTGAGCGCTCTTAAAATGCGTCTAACATACGATGGCGATGTGTCCAATCAGGGACACATGAGCATTCTAGAGCGGATCCCTGGCATGCAGATCTGCTCGAGATCTGATTGTATGACTCGGGAAATGTTTCGGTAGGAAATTCTCGGTCTCCATCCCCACTCGCGGGGAATGGGACAGTGGCATTCTTGGCTCTGTCTCCCGGTACACCATGTGGTTTTCAGACGGATCTAAAACGGAGCTGGGTGTTGGTGCTGGAGTCTATGGACGCACACCAGGATCTCCATTGCTATGGGCGTCTGGCCTAGCGTTTTTCAAGCTGAAATCCATGCCATTGAGGCCTGCGCCAGAGACATTCTGGACAAGAAACCCAAAGGCGCTAACATCGTTATCTGCACTGATAGTCAGGCAGCCATTAAGGCTCTTTCTTCACATAGTTTCTCGTCGAAATTAGTGAAAGAGTGTTTTTATACCCTTCAGTGTCTCACAAACACCAATCGGGTTACTTTATGTTGGGTACCTGGCCATCAAGGCATCCCTGGTAACGAAGCTGCCGATGAACTTGCTAGACAAGGCTCTTCGGATATATTTTTCGAGCCTAATCCTTACTGTGGTCTGAGTTGGGCTAAAACAAGATCATTAGTGAGGCAGTGGTCTGCCAATGAAAGACTGCGTCACTGGGATTGTCTTCCAGGACTACGGCAGTCCAAAGATCTTATAAAACCCTACGGTCTCAAAGAAACCAGCCGCCTGGGTAGAGCGGACCTGAGACTAATCGTGGTTTACCTCACGGGGCACCACTGGGTGAGATATCACCTCAACAAAATGGGTCTATCCACTGATACGGAGTGCAGGCTTTGCCTGGAGGACACATAGTCCACTAAACATCTTCTCTGCGAATGTCCGGCGGTAGCCCGTTCCAGGTTCTTGTTTCTTGGAGACTCCTTCGTGAGCTCAGCGGTCGTAAGGAGCACCCCTACAAAAGGTCTACTAGCCTTCATTAGGCTGGTTGAGGGTCTTTTGGATTAATTAAGGCTATGGCACAATAGATCTCATGGTCGCAGTGCCCACCCTTGGGTATCTTAGCCTGTCCTTGTTATTATTATTATTATAGGTAAGAAATGAGGCTTACGGCCGAAGGTTTTCTTCTGGCTTTATACATCGATATCGCGTCCCATACTCATGCATGAGGTCGTCGTCTGGCGGGCGGCACTAAACATTGCAATTTCAACACAACACAAAATTATGTTAGAGAAGTTGATAATGCAAAAAGCCGCCATCGGGGTGTGCTAAAAGTAACCCAAGAAACCTACGTAACAAATTTTGTTGAAATCGAACCACAGGAAGTGCCCGAACAAACGTACGAAAAAAAAACAGAAGAACTGTATGCATCGGATTATAAAACAGTCCATTATATGGACATATGTGCCCAACGAAAGCCTTTCACTAGAAAGAAGCGTCTCAGGGCGCTGATTTGCCCTTCCATGTATAACTCCCCTGTTAACTTTTGAAATCAAGTACACGGAAGTAATACTCAACAGTATGTTAGTCGGACCATCTAAGGGCGACATCGGAGAAGACTATGAAGGCGTTGTGGATTTGCAAGTAATCATGATTTTCTTTGACAGCCAACCGCTTACAAGGAGCCTACTAGCACCTCGGTTAACTGGAAGCTGTTGCGGTCCAACCAGGACATTCTTTACAGTGTACGATATTTGACCAAACTTACACTTCACTAATATAAATCAGTTGACGTTCTGGTAACGAGGATAACGAACAAGCAGACGAGTTTGCTAGACATGCTTTCCTCGCAACCGTTTTTAAAAACATACCCTTTCCGTGGGCAACCCTTCAGTCACATTAAGAAAGTATCCGATGTTGGGAACGAAAGACAGTGAGAGTCGCTCCCAGGTCTGAGGCAAACTAATCGCGAGATACTTGTACAACCGCAGCCTCGCTAGGTGACTCTGGTCATTCGGTCACCGCTCCACGATACTAATGTAGGACTCGAAGTTCAAATCTCGGCGCGACCAAAAACTGCCTGTTGGTACTAATAGAACTCTCACCGTGCTCCAAGTTTGTCAGTATAAAAACGGCGCGAATAGGAGGTGCATGCAACTGCACTTCCGAAAAGAAGATATGCTATCAAAACGTCAACAAGGCATAGAAATGCTAGAGATGTTGATGCGCCCATGCCCCTGGAGGAGTCAAGGCAATTAACAAGCCTCAATAAGATGAACCTATGAAGAAATAGGGTCAGAATTATCTATGGAATACTCACACGTCACTCTCGTTTTTAGAGCCACCTGCGAGCCCAACCGATTTATATCTGATGCCGTCTGTTGCTTTTGTGAAGGTGACGATGGAAATCCCGAGCATAAACTCTGTGAATGCGAGGCTACTGCCCGTCGTCGAATCAAGTTTTTCGGCATGACTTTCTCCCTGTGCCGTGGACCTAGCACCGATTACAAGTTACCTGGCCATCTCAGTAAGTTTATTTTAAAGTGTTGGCTAGATCAGCAGATCTAGAATGACGCCCCCTCCCCCAAATTATAGGTCCCTAATGAACCAATTTGATCTAACTTTGAAATTTTTACTATGTTCTCGCATAATATTTCGAAAACAAAAATTTGTTATTCAACCAAATCGATTCGATTTCATGTTTTTCCAACACAAATCAACGTCAAATTTGACTTTATCTTTGATTTCCGGAAGGATTAAAGCTATAACGAGAAATATCTCACCAGCAGCATAGTCCCACATCTGCCACTCACAATATTCCGGGTCCTGGTCAGTCCTGGCGGCGTCGGTGATATCTTTTGTCTTCACTCAGTGCGTGTCGGTTGTAATACGATTTCTTAAATGATCGGAGAATAAATGACTCTCGTTGAAATAATGACGTTTGTCAGAGAAAAGGAAATGGAAGTACAGCAAATTTGAAATATGTAATGGGAATCAAATCAATTTCATTATTGTTGAGTGTTCCTTCGTGGAAGGAAATCTGAATGCTCCGTTCCGGAGAGTCATCGAGAGTCTGCTCTGACCTCTTTGAAAGGCATGTTACGTACAAATAGTAAAATAGCACCCGACAATTCTTTTACGCTTGTCAAAGCTCCTTCTTTGATGTTTTATATTGTATTTAGAGCTGAGTCGTTGTTACAACAAGTTTTTTTTTCTGGCATTTAAAGCACGCTCTGGTAAAATGTCTGCTCACTGTTCCTTTTCTCTGCTTATTCCATTTTTTACTTTCAAGCCAAATGCATCCCCCAAGTCAATTCAGACGATGCACCCGGCACGCGAATATGAATCAACAAAAAAAAAGTCGAACAGAAAGCCATTCAACGAAAAACTCGGAAAGGGTAGCTATTTGGAAGAGCGCAACCATTACCGAAAATAGGAAAACGAATTACGTACATTCGAAAGTGGCAAAGCGCAGTTCAGAGCCCCGAAGCACATTGGACCGAATGTGTATAGATTGGGTAATCAATAAGAAGCACATCACTCATCCTTGGTATTTTAACTGGGCGAAATTGCATTCTCCATTTATCCAGAAAGTCGGATTGAATCACTGAGTCAAGCTTACTTGAGTATCTCTCCACCACATAGCTATAGGTTGACTTCGAGTGCACTTAAGTGCAGTAGTACACTATTATATTGGCAAAAATCGTTTCCATGCTGGGAAACGAGATGAGAGTGCAAGAATAAAAGCTCGTGCAATGCGCCACTTGTATATATGAATCTCCGAGCCCGAGCACGAGAAAGGCTGAGCTGCTGCATTCGTTTAGTCTTTAGTGAATGTTGGATCTCTACTTTATCAAATGTGTAATCCAGGAAATCCATCAAAGTCGACTGATTGAGAATCGTCAGGAATCGGTATGAAGATACCGATAAGGATGCCATTTATTCGTATGCAGGTTGAGCAGGCACTTTAGTATCGAGAGTCTGTCTAGAGTTGTGTATCGTTAGGTTTTTCGTTGCGAGTTGCATCACCAATCAGATTAAATCCTGTTTTCGTTATTGCCAGTCAACACAGATTTGTTCAAAATATCTAGGATTTTTGTTTAATTGAGGGATTACACGTCGATTTACGCCGGGCTGCATGATTTGCAGGTACAACCATTTCTATTATAGTCAATTGTTCCATTCAGGGATTTTTCTCGCAAAACAGGATTCAAAGTTTCAATTTTAGTTCTCCCAAAGTGTGTACCGTGGAAAACTGAACTTAAGGCTGGTTTTCCAAAAGTCCCATTTATACAATATCTGATTTTCCAAATTAACGACAACCCTTGCCCATTTCATCCATAAATTCAATTACCCGTCACCATACATTCTCGGCAAGGACACCAATAAACGTTCGAGCGTTCTTCAAATTTCCCAAACTGTGCAATCATTTCCCTCCGTTATTTCGTACTTGCTTAGATGAAGCTCTCGAAAAAGAGAGGTTCGAATAAAGGATTTACAGAAATCTGATATCGAGAGCTGCATAGTGTTCGATAAGCGATAAAATTACATCATGCTCAACAGAGATATAGGGGAGTGGAATGTGATCTGCATTAATTGTTTGTAGATATACACGTTGAACGTAGCGAAGAATCGCACTTGTCGGTCGTATCCAAATACCATGCATGACTTGTTGTTGTTATTCAAATTGCCTGCATAGCCTAGGACTATCTAAAATCGGTTGAGAACGATGATGTTTCAGTAATCAATTACACTCAACGCAGCGACTATAGATACACATTTATGGGACAGGGATGACAGCTGATATCCCTGACGTGCATTCCTTTGATTCCGTGCGAGCACCATTCGCTTGTGACACCCGGGGCAAACGAACCGTCGACATTAAATCCTTGACACTGATGTGCACAGAAACTTCAATCCGTCAACTCCCTCTCGAGGCCCACATCTCGTAATACTATATCAGATCAGTCTCTACTTCAATAGATACTTCTCAAAACTCCTCTGTGTTCGGGACATACAATAGCATCCTGATTGCATATACGCGTATAATGTACTTGTATCTTTCTGTCTCTGGATCCGAGATGTCCAATAACGGTTGGTCTGGCATGATAGCTATGGTAACATTGTCCTCTTACCTAATCCGTAACGTGTCGTCTATCAATTTGAAAAAGGTGGACGGAATCCATAGAGGTGGATGGCTAACCCAAGTCGACGTGGTCCAAGCCGTGGAGCACCGTGCTAACCATGCACGTCAATGACGACTCAAAACTGACAAGTGGAGACTGAACTGAACGAATGGATGGATAAATTAACGAAACGCAACTTATCATTCATTGCCCCGGAGTACAATTAAGTTCCATATTACATTCTGGATTGGGCGATGTCGAACATAGGAGTTGTTCAAGAGTTGCAATTACGGCGTGATGCCTGCCAGAGGAAGGGACAGTGCAGAATATTGCGAATGGCCAATACGATATTCATAGAAGGTTATTCTGGATGGAATAGGGTCGAGCACCACAAGCGCCGATTTTCATAAATTTAGTCCGTTTGATATATCCAAATGGTACAATTGAGAGAAGGAGTGAATTTGGAATGCGGGTCGATAGCACTCGTTTTACAATAAAAATACGTAACGACCGAGTTGGGAATGATGTAGGATCGATTCGAATGGGGTTAGGAAGAGTGGAGCAATTTAGCGAGTAATTGCGATTAGAAGTCTTTAAAGTCGGAATTCGTTAAATACGATTTCGAATTTAAGTAAAAGTATCTTTAATTTGTAAGGCAGCACCTGATGAGTAGTGATCTGTCGGTGGTACGGAACCAGAGGCCGAGGTTCGCATTTCATCTGGACCCCGATGCGAGCGCGAAAGCATCTGCGCCGTCGCCCAACAATTCCATCCCCATCGCCCCATTTGTTTATTATTCTCCATTTTTACCTTCCATGTTTGTGTTGTCTTCTCAGGCCTATGCATTTTCACTAATACGTAAAGGACAGGGGCAACGAGCGGCGAAAACCCCGCCCACATCTCCCGAACTGAGCTACAGCAAGCATAGGCCGCTGCTTAGTTCGTTGAGGGGCCTTTTCTCCGGCTGATGGCACGGCCCGATCTTTACGGCCATTATGCTAACTTAGGCCCCGTGCCCACCAAATCGTTGTTACACGTCTTGCCGAACGACGCACCGAACGCTTCGGTGTAACATCCCCTCTGTGCGAAGGAGATTGCTTTATTAAACCTGACCAGATAAATCAATTTATCAAAAAGAGTCGGCTAATTCATATGATCTAGTCCAACTTCTCGGTACAAAGGACAATCGCACAATAAAGCAAAGGTGGCAGTGGTTGTGATTTCAACAAGGTCTAAGTGACAGGTCACGCGGCGATCAATGCCAGATGAGATTGAACCTAGTCCGTAGACACGTAAGCTCTGGTCCAATGGGACAGGAGTATGATGACTCTGGACCCGGTCCTAACCGTCGTCTGGATGCCTCGTTGCAAGGATCCTCGTCAAACGCGACATCGGCTCTGGCTAGACCTGGCCCAAGTGATGCTTTGCTAAACAATGACGAGGAGACGGTTAAGTCTGGGCCAAGCAGAACTGCGACTTACCCGTCGGAATCTGCTAGTGAGCAAATGCGTCAAGTGGAAGGTAGGTGCAAGTACCTTCCTCCTTCGAAAAACCGTTCCAGGCAACGACGAAAGGCACTTCGGACTCGATAAATCGTGGACAAGATTCCTGTTGAGCAGAGGATCGAGCAGCAGAGAGCGTCCCTGGAATGGGCTCTGGATATTATTGAGGAAATGCGTAAGGAGGCAAAGAAGCAAAAGACCACTGAAGAGTGTTTGCCTGGTTCTTCCTACGCGGATGTCACAAGAAATTGAATAGAACTGGCCGTCGTTGACCACCGCAACGCTGACGGTAGTATTTCTGTCGATAAATGGAAGAAGGTGGCGTGTGGGCAGGCATGCTGCTTCCGAAGCGTTTTGGAGGAGAACACTGGACCGATGAAGTATGATGAAGTTTGCAAATTAGCGTTTGGCTGATATCTTCAAGATTGGTATTAGTAAGGTCGATGAGTTGTGGCTAGGGGCTAGGTTTGAGGCAGTCTCAAGGGACAGAATTCGCACTTGGCCAAGGGCGGCTACCTGCCAAACCGGACGATGCTCAGGAGATCTTATTTCCCATTCGGAGAAGTAATGAGGACCTCCCTACTAAGGACTGGCGGATCGTCAAGCTGGAGATGCCCGTAGGAGATACACGGTGTGCGATCATTGTGATCAACAATGAATCTCGCGCTCATCTGGCTAAGATGAATGGAGTTATTGACTACAGTTTTACTCCGGTAACTCTTCATGTATACAAGAGGGATGCGAGAAGGGCTGCCAGTGCAGCTCCCGAATCGAACCGTCCTATTGATACTAACGCCGTGATGGGTTTCTCCACAACATTTGCGACTAGTGATCAGAGCACTCATGGAGACAGCGATTCACTGGGATTCGACCTCACAGTATTGGATGACGGTATGGCGCCTACTGCCCTGAACAAATCCTCCGAATCTGACATCGAAGAGGAGGCCGACGTTGTAGGTAAAGAATCGTTGCACTGAGATGGTAAGCTTGATTCAAGTAAACCTACATCACTGTGAAGCAGCCTGGGCTGCTCTTCTTCTCCGACATTGTTTTAGTGCAGGAGCCCTGGGTCGTACATGATTTGGTGAGGGGCCTGGGATCTTCCAATTATACAATCTTCTACGTTAAAGACTAGGGTAAACCCCAGTCATGTATTCTTGTGCGGAAAAGGTTTTATGATTTTCTGATCCCAGAGTTCAGTGAAAAGGACTCCGTTGTCGTTAGCCTCGAGCTAGAAGATAGGCGGTACTGGCTGACCTTGGCCTAGCTGCCCTACGACCAGGTTGGAACACTCCCAAAGGTAAACTTAAGAGAAGCTATGGCCAAGGCTAGTTTGTCTAATATTATTGTTATACTAGGCTGTGACTCGAATGCGCATCATACTATCTGGGGCACCACGGAAACGAATGACCGAGGGGAGGTGCTTTTTGACTATGTAATAGGCACGAATCTCCTGTTGTGTAACGTCGGTTATCAGCATACTTTTGTAACCAGGAATAGACAGGAAGTCTTCGACATTTCCCTAGCGTCAGAGGATATTTACCCCATGGTAAGGAAAAGGGTCTCGATCGATCACTCTTTCTCTGATCACCGCTACCTTCAGTTTAGTTTGGACGCACAACCTATTCCCAAAACCTATCTTTCTGAACCGCAGAACAACTAACTGGGTAAAACATAGAAAAACTCTACTGGAAATACTACCTCCTTTACAATTTTAGCCAAGTAATAAGGAAGAGTTGGATAATGTAGTTCACACCTCAACGGCTGCACTTAACAAAGCTGTTTTAAAATCTTGCTCTGTACGGATTTGTAAAAGCAAAAGCAAACCTAGATGGTGGGACGCGCAGATTTCTGCTCTCAGACTGATTTGAAGAAGATCTTTTAACAGAGCTAAACTCTCAAGAAGGGATTCTGAATGGGTCTGCTATAAAAAGAACTTTTGCATATATAAAAAGCAATTGAGAAGAGCCAAACGAAGTTCCTGGAAGCTCTTTTGTAAACGGATCGAAGAGGCCGGTGAGGCCTCCAATCCCTCTGTACCTAGCTTTTTAATGAAATATAAAGGCTCCATGACATCCACAAGCTCGGAAACAATTCGTATATTACTGAACACTGACTTTCGTGGAGACCGGTGCCAGCAAACGCCTTTTTCGGAAATCGGTATTCGTCCATTTTATCAATATGACCTATCCAAATCAGTTTTCTAATTTTAAAAAATATGGAGGCCTCTGGTTCGTCAAATAACTCGTACTGCTCGTTGTTGTACTTTCTTCGCCATTAGACTCCATCACACTTCGCTCCAAAGATTCGTTTAAGGAACCTTCTTTTGAAGGCGTTTATCATGTTTTCAGATGCCCAAGTGAGACTCGAAGTTTCCAACCATGGCATAATACCCGTCGGATTATAGTTTTGTAGACTTGGAGCTTCGCTTTTTTATGGATGTAGATGGTTTTCAGTAGGGAGAGAACTGCGTAAAGGGTGCGGTTTTCGAACTCGATCCGTCGTTTGACCTCGAGAGTTTCATCGCCATCTTTCGCACCAAGATATTTGAAGTTTTCTAAGCTTAAAAGTAATTATCTAGTTGACAGCTTGCGTAAAACCCACGCCGCGTCTCCCGCCGCTGGTTTACTATACTATTTGCCATAAACCCTAAGGAAAAATTTTTATGTTTATTTCACCCATATGCGTGAAAAAAACATAAAAACACAATTTTATTTTTTTTTTTGTGTTTCATAACCTATTAAGAATATTTAAAGTGGAGTGGGTCATTGCCAAACTGCCTCATGACGACTTAGTTCAGCTATCCACTACCACCAAAAACTTTCAGCACTTAGCCGAGATCCATGCAATTGAGTTTTACGCCAAGGAAATTGTGTTCAAGAAGCTCACTGGCGCTAACATCATTATCTGCTCTGACAGTCAGGCAGCTATTAAGGCTCTTTCTTCACATAAGTTCTCATCGAAACTAGTGAAAGAGTGTTTTGATACCCTTCAATGTCTGACAAACTCTAACCGGGTCACTCTTTGTTGGGTACCTGGGCATCGGGGCATTCATAGCAACGAAGCTGCAGATGAACTTGCTAGGGAGGGCTCATCGGGGGAATTTTTCGGACCTGATCCCTACTGCGGTCTAAGCTGGGCCACAGCAAGGGCGCTGATGAGGGATTGGTCTGCGGGCGAAAGGCTGCGGCACTGGAATAATCTCCCGGGACTACGACAGTCCAAGGATCTTATCAACCCCTACGGGCTCACAGAAGCCAGCCGATTGGGCAGAGCTAACCTGAGACTGGTCGTTGGTTTCCTCACGGGTCACCACTGGGTGAGATATCACTTAAACAAAATGGGCCTGTCCACTGAGACGGAATGCCGACTTAGCCTGGAGGATATTGAGTCCACCAAACACCTTCTCTGTGAATGCCCCGCGGTTGCTCGCGCCAGATTCTTGTTTCTTGGAGATTCCATCGTGAGCTCCGGTATCATTAAGAGTAATGCTACAAAGGACCTACTGGCCTTTATCAGGTTGGTTGAGGGTCTTTTGGATTAGTTAAGGCTATTATGGCACAATAGATCTTATGGTCGCAGTGCCTACCAGCTGGGTACCTTAGCCTGCCTTTATTTATTATTATTATTCAGCACTAGGCCGATCATACCACTGCCCACTGGTTTCGTCCACCGATGAATTTTACTCGTCAGGAGCTATGTACCATAAAAATTTTTGATTGGAAATGATCATCACCATGGCTCAGTTTGGCAGTAGTAGTAGTACAGGGGGAAGACAACACAAAAATCCATGGCCACGGAGTGGACGGAACTCAAACCCTACGTGACTAACCGCTATACTGAGACATCCGACTGACACCGCCCAATACTTCAGCTGATTAGAGAGGAAAACCATTTTCCAATTTGATAAATAAGAAATGTGCGAATATGCGTGGTTCTAAGCTTCTGATATATACGGTCAAAGCTATAGAACTTGTATAGTCAACAAAGGAAATCAGTTAAAAAAAATATTCCGTTAGGATTGTTAAAAGCCTTTTCGAAATTGAAAAATTCGCATTGAACAAAATCAAGACGAAAAACTTCGCTAAATTGAAGATTAATACAATACGAGTATCATAGAAAATCAGCCGAATTAGTTTCGTTTAAATTGCTGAACTGTAAGGTAGGACATTTCAAGGAATAAAAAGAGCGGGAGATCTCTTTTGATCCGCATGAGCTGATGTGTTGAACTTCAATCGACAGGTGGCGGGTTCAATTCTAACCACAGGCATATTAGTTTTCTCACCGGGTTTATTTTTCGAAACATTTTCCGATTTTCAATTTAATGAAATGAAAACTGGTCCTTCTCCATTTTTATAAAGCTGCTTCCTCTTTTAATATGTAGTTGTTGTAATGCAGGCAATTTGAAGGATAATAATTTCGCATTCTCCCAGTAAAAACGAACAGCGATTCAAATTTTACGTGAAGATCAAAAGAGCGTGTCGTAAAGCGCCTCCTTTTACTAAGAACTTCCTAAATTGCCTTTTCAGACAATTTTCACTTCAAGTTAATACTACATTATTATCTTAACAAGATCTAAAATCCAATAGGCATCATCTTCCTATGAACAATACATTTTTCATCAAACGAGCATAACGACCTCTTCGACTTTTTCATAGGTAAGACGAATAAGTCGCTGACATAACAATAGAGTTCTCTATCGTTGACCCCGATGTATATTGCCAGCGCGTCTTTTCGCGGCTTCTTGAATTAGCTCCATAATCGACAAAAAAAGTCTCTTATTGTCATGTCGGTGAATAGATAGAATATTCATACTGATTCTTGCCTCCGTGTATTTAACTGGGAAGTCAGGCCGAGACATTCACGTTGAGAGGTAGAAGATACTCGTATCGTTCCTTTTTAACCCAGACGAGGGTAAACTTAGTTGGGCAGCACACATCAGTAAAATTTGGACGTAGGTGTTTTGGTTGGAAATGCCTGTCTGAATGAGCAGAGAAGACAACTAACTAACCTATCTTCTGTTATCTCAAAATTCAGTTTTTCTAAATTGCAAAGACTTCCGACGTCCTACTGCCAGGCCACTACGATGAAGAATTCGAATATTGCGAAAAGCTCTCTAGAAAGTGCCCCTTGGGAATACTTTTCGACTTTATTTGATGAAATAAGTCCAATGTGCCAATTACGTCCCCAAAATCTCCACACCAAACTCGATCTGATACACTCGTAACAAAAGACTCCCTACCGCGATCGACACAAAATAACCCCTGAGTCACATGTATCAAAAAGCGATGTATCTTTTTATCGTTTTTTTTTCGGACCAAACTTCTTGATTCTCTCAAATTGCTTGAACAAAAATTAGAAAGATAAAAGGTAATCCTTTTAAAGAAAAAAAAATTGATTTGTATACGAGAGATTACGAAAACTTTTTTGAAAAGCGATCGCGCTGATCGTTTTTTTTTCTGCATTTGCAAAATGAATACTTTTAACATACGGTGTATCTGGAATTAAAATCTATAATGGATTTCAGTTAGTCAGTTAAGAAGTGATGAAAATATTTAATCTTTTAGAGTCTGCGATGTAAAAAAAAGAAACAAGATACAGGTATACAGGCATACAAGACATGGAATGATTGATTGGATGTCTGTTGTGAATTGAATGCTGCAGAGAAAGAGATCTGCTGTTTCGGTAGATTTGGGACGAAGGTGATACTATTCAGACGATTAACAAAGTCGGTAGATGATGTAAGTTAACACATCGAGATGGGGGTGTTTTGCATCAAACCTGGGTAAAATCGAGCCTCGTGAAGGTCCAACAAGCTTACCTGGAAGAGAAAAAAAAAAAAGTTAAATGGTTTCCAAGTTGCGTTGAAGTAAGTTAAATGTAGACTGTATAGAAATTTCGATTTTATGTACGGTGTATAGGAGCAGAATGTTTCAATAATGGCCGACTTCTTAGAAGAAATGATCCCGAAGCATCATGCGCGAGTTTAAGCCGCGCAATATGTTTCGGGTCAATTTCTTTAACAACCAGTCTATGTTAAAGGTTATAATAAACGAGACGCGTCAAATCAAAGATAGCCGTGCCGTGTAAACAGCAAACGGGCTTACGTCAACGCGTAACTTATTAGCTGATAACGAGTCCCGACGGGTACTCATCGGCCGTTGATGAGTCTATGAATCCAAAACATGCATATGAAAAAAGATGATTTCGGTATTCGCACATATGCTGTCGAATGGTAAGCGCAACTCGTGTAAACACACCGAAGTGTGCATAATTTCCGCGCCAATAAAATTCGCTTCGATGCCCGTTTCTGACGTTTCGTCCGCGTAAGCCCGACTTACGTGTAAACGCTAGTTAAGTTTACGCGTCTCATATATGTATAAGAACTTTAACTCTAATCATTTTCAAGAGAGATCGAAAATATCGCTAATTTTTGGGAGTGTTATTGGAATATTAGTCGGACCGACTAAAACCGAACCGATAAAAATCCGAAAGAGAAGCATATTCATATTATAGCACTAAAACCGGATCGGCGAAAAAGATACTTATTCAATACACATGCTCTGTCCGAACCATCCAATCATACACACTGCTTGGCATTCGGTCACTATTCGGGCGCCGCGCGGTGCAACAGTGGCAGATCACGGCTGCTACTCGGTTTTTAGCCGTGACCGTGTAAAGTAGACTGGGCTATTTGTCCCTTTTTATACCCTAGACTTTTAGTATAGGGTATATTGTTTTTGTCACGACGGAAATATGTAACACCTTAAAGGAGGCTCCGGAGGTATAGCAGTGTATATATATAAATGATCAGGGTCACCTCCTGATTCGATTTAGCCATGTCTGTCTGTCTGTCTGTTCGCACGATAACTTTCGATAGAATCAAGCTAGAGCCTTGAAATTTTGGTCAGATGTTGGAAGTATGATCTAGTTGGTTGGTATTGAAAATGGGCATGATCAGGCCAAGAGAACGCCTACCTCCCCTACATATGTAAAATACTTAAATGTATCCATAACTCCCGATTTAATAAACATGAAAAACTCTAGCTTTGGTAGATTGCTCGTGAGGGTAATTTTATACTCTCTTGGAAAAATAAAATCGATCAGTTGAAAACTAACGGCAATTTTCTTACAAAGAGCCCCGTACTACCCTACTTTTCAGGTTTTTTGTCCATAACTCTTGAACAAATTGACGTAGACATCTGATTTTTGGTATGTAACCCTGAGGTGAGAAGCTGCTTGGGTTTTAGTAAGTTGTGCGTAATCAGATCAAGGCCTACCTCCCTTACAAAATTTAAAAAATTAAATATTACTTTAATTACGATAACTTTCGATAGAATGACACTAGCGAGTTGAAAATTTGGCAGAACGTTGGTAGTGACATCCTGTTAGTTGGTATTAAAAATGAACAAGCTCCGACCTAAGGAACCCCTACCTCCCCTACAAATGAAACTTCAAATAAGCGATAACTTTTGATAGAATGAAGCCAGCGACTTGAAATTTTGGTCGAATGTTTGAAGTGAGATTGAGTTAGTTGGCATTAAGGATGGGTTAGATCCGACCTAAGGAACCCCTACTTCCCCTAGAAATGAAATTTTAAATAAGCGATAACTTACGACAAAATAAAGCTAGCAACTTGAAATTTTGGTCAAATATTTGTAGTAGGATCCAGTTGGCTAATACTGAAAATACGTAAAATCCGACCAATGAAACCCCAGCTTCCCCTACGAATGAAACTTCAAATAAGCGATAACTTTCGATAGAGTAAAGCTAGACACCTGGCATCTTTTTTTTTTTAATGTTTGTATGGTGATCTAACTGGTTGGTGGCTATGATGGGCAAAATCCGATCCAAGAAACCTCTACCACCCCTACAAGTGAGACTTCAAATAAACAATAACTTTCGATATAATGAAGCTAGCGACTTGAAAAATTCGACAAATATTTGTAGAATGGGTTAGTTAATTGATTTTTAGAATGGCCAAGATACTCATGAATGTATGCCAACCTCCCCTATAAAGTGGCCATATAAGAAACTCACTTTCAATGCATATGGTCGTTGCCAAATGGTACTTTTGGTATCACCACTAGGTCTGTACAAGTCTAGGGTATATTCGCTTCGGCCCGGTTTTCATTACATTTAATAAATCTTGTATTATTTATTAAATTGGAGTCCAGTAAGAATAAAAAACGTAGCAAGTTACATTAACTTGCAATAGCTTTGGTCAGATAAAATATCATAAATAAATAACTGGCGCAACAGTCCAATTTGAACCACGGCCTCGAGATGAGTTAGCATCATCTCATTTTCTAGATCGTGACGGTCTTGTGCAGAGGTGTGTAATCAGCTTCACGCTCAACCGAGTTATTTACCCCAAAAATGGGTACTCATTCAACAGCTGAGTGGGCTCATATTCCGACACGTAATTCCCCTTTCTTATCGAAAACTGCCGCATTCAGTAGAAATCGAACCGGGGCCCAGTGCGTTGATGGCGAACGTGCTAACCGTTGCGCCATCCGGACTACATATGGTCAGATAGCTCCGACATAAAGCAAAAAAGACGTCAAAACTTGTGTAATTCAAAAAAAAAAGTATATTTGTGAATGGATTAATACTTATCATTCAAATGGAAGACAAATCTTGTAATGACCAATATTCTGGTCTTTTCGTGCTGCTTTCACCGACAGATAGAAAATACAAAACCAGAGGCCGAGGGTTCCGTTATACCCAGACATTGATGCGTCGTGGCTTGGCCACCTGGATCGTTGTCCTCCAATTACCTCGGTCACGGGACCTTGTGTTCCAATTTTGGAAGTCCAGTAACTGCTCAGCGCTCGCATATACTAAGTTCTCCCAACGAGATCTCGGTTGTCTAGGCAGTCCCGCTCCGTCAACTCGTTCTGTGTTCATTACTCTTTTTGGCATGCGATCATCATCCATTCGCTGTACATGCCCTGCCCATTGAAGTCGTTGTAGTTTGTCGATTTTCGAAACTTCCAGCTCACTGTACAGTTCATACAACTCATGGTTGTATCGGATGCGCCATCCATTTCGATCGCAAACAGCCTCGAAAATTCGCCGCAGAGCCTTACGTTCAAATGTGTCTAGCATGTTTCCGCAGGCTTGAGTTAGGGTCCATGCTTCGCAGCCATAGCATAGCACTGTTCGATTTTGTACACGCGGAGCTTCGTGTTTCTGTGCACATGCTTCGATCTCATTATGGGGAGGACCGAGAAAAAAGTTTTATTAGCTAACTGTATCCGTCGCTTGATTTCGTCAGTTTCGTTGGCATCCCGTGACGAGTTGCAACCCAGGTATATGAAGTCGTTCACGAACTTGATGCTGAGGTCCCCACATTGATGCTTAATTGTGCAGGTGTCCTTGTCGTCGATTGCATCATTATTTTAGTTTACCCTCTTTGATACCCTCGAGCGTATGCAGAAGTTCTTCTGCGTCGGACAATCTTCGGGACATGATGTTAATGTCGTCGGCGTACGCTGCTAATTGTGTCGACTTGATGAGTAGCGTCTTGCTGTTGTTCATATTCATAGCCCGGATAGCATTAAAACCAGTGCGTGTGTCAAATAGATCAGTAAGTCTGTTATGGATCCTGACCTGTAAGACGGAGTTGGTCATCGTCATCTTAGTCAGTCGCACTAATTTTGCCGGTATACCAAACTGAAGCATGATGTTGTACAGTACTCCACGATCGATACTGTCGTATGCCTGCTTGAAGTCGACATAGATTTGGTATACGTTTACGTTGTATTCCCAGCACTTCTGAAGTATCAGTTTGACCGTAAAGAACTGTTCAGGAAACTGCTTTGATATTCGCCAATGGTTCGTTCTGCGTACGGTTTAATTCTATTTTCCAGAATTTTCGTCAAAATTTTATAGGACGTACAAACTAGTGAAATGCCCCTGTAATTCTCACACCGCAGTTTATCTCCCTTTTTGAGAATTGGACAGATGATGCTTATGCGCCAATCGTCTGGGATCGTCCTCCCATACTTGCAGGAGTAATTGATGTATGGCATTAACTAAACCCGTTCCACCGAATTTTAGCAGTTCGCACTGCGCACACTTTGGTCATTCCCAACTTTTCACTATGAATATTAGCGACCGACGTTCGACTAATTTCAATGCGAGGAGGTAGTGCATTCACAGGATTGTCAAAGGTGAGGCGCCCATCCCGTTGAACGATCTCAAAAATTACTGCTTCCTCCTCGGTCTCACTTGAAGGATGCTCGGAGCGCGGTTCGTAAACGACGTTTGAATGGCCCTTGGCGAAAGCCCAGTCGAGTTTTGGTCTTTGGCATATAGAAAACGGAGAGGCAACGGCAGTCTCAATGGTTGCAGAGCTACTGACGCCCAGCTGTTTGAGCGGCAGACTAAGATTACCGACGCAAGGACTGCCACTACAGCCAACATTCGTTCAAAAAATTAAAATTCCCCAAGATTTGATAACACACTTTTTGTGTGTCAACAAGGCACGAGATGTTGACGCGCCCATGCCCCTGGAGTAGTCAAGGCAATTAACAAATCTATCGGCTTCGCTGCCTGATACTACTAGCCAGCCGTAATGGCGTCGGTAACGGATTTTCCAATTGTTTTCCTTTCTACCAAACAGGGACTTCAAGAGAGCCGTCCAAGCTATATGTATTTTGTCATGCTTCTCCTCTTGTTTTAGAGGGAGGCCCGTTTCTACAAAAATCACCGGTTTTGCAAACTAACAAAAGCAACCAACTTGTCAGGCATGGTTACCTCTCACCAATAGGAGCGATACAACCTGGATAGCCGATCTGACAATAGCCCTTTTCGATTCAACAAATTTTCGGATCATTTCCATACAAAACGACAGACCGGTTTTAATCCAGCTCTCTCATGGGATCTCATCGGAGCAAAGTTGAAAGCAAATTGGTTGAACATCAACTTCCCTCGCCCCGTCTAAATATATACGGAGTACGCAATTCACCATCACGACGGCGAAGTATCAGTATAGTGGCTGTTTAAGTTCTCTCGTCGCAGAGCCGTGGCGGTCTTTTCGGTCTGTGAAGCCGGGTTCATGAATCGAAAGCAGCTAATGTTTCCGTTACATGATTCCAAGATCTTAACAAGAACCGTGAAAAACTGCAGAACCCTATCCTCCCCACCCGGCAAAATGTCCACCAAAAAAGGTGTCAGTTGAATCAAATTTTAAAATGCTTTCATGTCTCCGGCACCCAACAGACTACACATTACCACTACGGCGTTCCTCAGCGTACAATTTTCCCGAAATTTAAGAACTCAACAGGCAATAAAACTTTGACGAGTACATATGTGTTCGTCTGTCTGTTGTTTGTCGTCTTGGTGATGAAATGCGAGTGATGATTCGGTGGTTTCTCCCCACGTACGCATATGTCCTTCGTGGGCCCTCAAAAATCAACAAAATCCCGTCGCATAAATCGCGAGACTGCACACCTGTGTACGAGGAATTACATATTATAATCCTACATCTATTACAGATATTTTTACGATCATGTTTCGTGTAAAGACTTCATCATCATTGCACGACCCTTTGGATTCGTAATATCCTGTAAAATTTTGCCGCCGTAAAATCCCGGGAAACCCGATTACGTAACATACGAGCCGAAAGGATATACGGTTCACAAGGGCCTACATGCATTTGCTGCGTCTTATTCGTTGTTTTTTTTCTGGTTGCTGTGCTATATCCACTGGTAATCCTGCTCCGGATCCACAGGATTTTTCCCCGGGAATACCGAACCATTCACAATCTCATTGTCCGGCATGACAAAAACAGTCAAGTTTTTTAATTTATCAAACAAAACGGAAGGAAAAAGAATGCCGAAATAAAAAACAAAAATGCAAAAAAGGAAAAAAGATAAAGATGTCAGAAGACAAATTTTGTAAAATTTATTTGACGACTGACCTTAGACATTGAGCTGAGAGGATTTTGAAAACGACGAACTTAGCGTTCTGAAGTATGCATAAGCATTTGGATGTGCTCAGAGGATACTACCGACAGGATGACACGCTTGAATGCTTAAACACGTGATACAATATTACGCTGCGTGAAAGTGACATTTACATTTGAATATCTTGATAAAGAAATCATGAAGTATGATAAGATGTTTAGTGTGTAAGCCTCATGACAGTTGATATTTATCAACATGGAAATTTTTTAACGGATCTGTTGATTGCATACGCTTTTGGTTTGACATGCTGTCAATAGAAAAGGACGAGAAAAACTTGAGTATGGACTTTTTAGGGATTGTGTTGAGGAGGAGGCTGTATCAAAATTTTCTAGAAAAATATTCGACCAGATTTTTGAACCACAGTTTCAATCACTGTTCATGTGTTGACATGTAGGGAGAAGCGTACAACTACAAGTTACTCTAACCACAGAATAGCGCGTCAACTATTTCCAAGTGATTTAGTTGCCGTTTCATTAGCATAAGCTGGCTCTGGACGATGCATGTTGCTAACATGCACCTAATCCCCATTTACTATAGCTGCATACCTGGGAGAGGCCTCTGAAGTTGTGGCTTACTCTTACGCCCTACTCCACAGATTCGGACAATCAAAGCGGGCTAGACCTCAAACTGACACCTCAACGCACTGATCAACCTACCCCACCATCTGAGAGCTTCATACTTAGTGATCAGACCAGATTAAATAAATTGCTACATATTCTGAACATTGTTTTATGGTCCGCTTGAAGTCTATCTGTAGGTTGAGGTTGCCGTTCTTGTCTGTGCGCGCTTTTTCGCTAACGCTTTGCCGCTCGTACACTCCAGGCAAGTATTTTTTGGTCTTCCCTTTACGCTATTTCGTTCTTTCGTCCATAAGTGCTATTAAGTCCCTTGAGTCTTTTGGGTCTGTTGAGTCTGTTGAGTTTGTCGCGTCTTTGAATCTTTGAGTCTTTTAAGTCTTTTGGGTCTTTTGATTTTTTGAAGTTTTTTGAATCTCTTGCGTTTGTTGAGTCTTTTAATTTTTTCTTTGAGTCGTTTGAGGACTTTTAGAGTCTTTTGAGGACTTTTGAGTTTTTTGAGCCTAGTGAATTAGTCGCTTTTGTTCTTTTTCTTTTTAGTTTTTGACCTGTCCCATGTATTAATATAATGGACGGGCATACAATCCGATGCATGCTTTTTTGTGCATTGTATGTGTTCCTAGATGCAGTGCACGTCGTCAACGCGCTCCATCTGTCGTTTGCCAAATTCATGTAGTAGTTGTGTATTTTCCTCCTAATAGCCCCAAGTGGCGCGTGGACTACCACCACGTAGGATACGACAAGGGCAGAGCCTAGCTTCCAAGTTGGTTGACCTGCTCGTTCCCTGCTATATTTCAGTGACCCCTAACCAAAAGGAGGCTGATTCTATGGACACTGGCCAAGCCATTCAGTTCTCGACGGCATTGCTTCACTATTTTAGACCACAATGTCGAGGATTAAATCACAACGTCTACAATGGGCAGGACATATACAACGAATGTGCAATGAACGCATGCCTAAGAAAATATTCAATGGACGACGCGTCGACGGAGCAAGAACGCAAGGAAAACCGAGAGCTCGTTAGAAAGTCTTAGTAGATGAGCACGCCGAACAACTGCTGGGCGTTCAAAATTGGAGGACGCAGTCACTTGACCGAGAAAATTGGAGGACGATGGTCCAGGCGGCCAGGGTCCGACGACTGGCTGTTGCGCCACAATGAAGATGATGTCACCGCTTCAAGGGCCCTTAAATCGACCTGGCTGTCCATGAAAATGGCGATATCCGTTGTGGCTATTGTGCAGCGCCTGATCATCGGAGTTACTTGCCTAAGTCTATTCAAAAATCGCTCCTCCAGGTAATTTCCGTGGTCCGATTTTGACCAAATTTGGTGAGTCGCTTCCTTGGGTTATTAAGCACCACACGGTTATATCATATTTCCTGCTGCAAATGTGCGTCGGGACTCTGTTGGTTATGAAATGAAATAGAAACCAAACCTTGTAGCAATAGGTATGTTTCGAATCGGGGCGATGAAAACAATGTATCATACTTTAGTACAGTTGAAGACATTTTAAACCATTTGCAGGGATTTTTAACCCTTTGCAGACAACCCTTTGGTCTGAAGGATTTCCTTGAACATAAAGTGAAATCCAAGCAATGTGATGGTCGCTTGATTCGGGGTGATAAGAGGAATGCATTGGAGTCCTGTTGGAGGCATGTTAACCCTTTGAGGGCATTTTAAACCTTTGGTCAGGTCAGAAGGACCTTCTTGGACATGAAGTTAAATCTATAAGCAATACGAATGTCGCCTGAATTGGGTTGATAAGACGAATGCGCTGAATTACTGATGAAGACATTTTCAGCATTTTGAAGTCCTTTCCAGCCCAACCCATTCTTGTCGATGGTGTCAGCATTATCAATAAATTTGTTGTTCCAGCTGTGTAGTTGAAGGTTAAACAAACAACAAACGCAAAGAATTTCACATAATGAAATACAAACGCTTACTGAAAAAATGTTGTACACAAACAAACCGTTAGGTAGGTAGGTACAACGGTTGCCGTTATTAACAGCACATAGCAGCACATATAGACCACTTCGGGGTCCATTGTGATATCACTAAGAACGCTACACCTTACACCGAGGTACCAAACCAGCCGTCATTGGCAACAAAGTGATTGAGCTGAATCGCAATTACATCCACCAGACCCTCTAGGTCATAATAAAACAGAGAGTCCTAAAAATTTTCTCCCCCTATTAGCCAAAGCTGGACAGTGACAGGGAAAGTGAAGATCACTCTTGCCTTTATCCACATCCTGACAATTTCTACAGTAGTTGTGATCAGACCCGGTTTTACTATATGGGCCGACTGTTCATTTGAACAGGGTGCAGTTATGTAGGGGCGTTAAATCCCCTGCTAATCAAAGCCTGAAATTAAGGTTTGAGAATTTCCAACTTTTGTGTATTGTTGATTATGTTAGATAAAATCACGCTGACCTTATATTGGCCCCCAATTATTTTTAGGCTATTGAGATACTTTTTCAATTATTTTTGGCTGTAAATTTTCACTGACATGGGATAAAAAAAAGCGTTAAAGTACTCCTAAGGTGATATCAAAGTAAGATCTAAAATGGATTCGGTTCTTGTGACTTACGGTGCTTCTATTGCACTTTTCGGTTTGACTGACTACAAGTAGATAAAATCACAAAAACCCCACATTGGGCGCTGAATGTCTCCGGGATTAACTTACGAATTACTTTCTACTATAAGTTTTCACTGACGAAGGATGAAAAAAATCTTTAAGTAAGCCTCAACGAAACCTTAAGGTAAGGTTTGAAAAGATTCGGATTGTTTGTCTTGTGACTAACTGTACTGCGCTCCTATGCGACAGCGCATTTCGTTGTGTTTTTTTCTTTTTTGACTAGGCAGAATGGCACTGACTCCACATTGGGCGCCGAATATTTGCGGACTTTGTCGACTTCTATTGACCATTTTAACGACGCTTTTTTCTGTATTTTCTTGCAGACAAGAGTGAACTAAAAATCTACTATATGAAGTACAGACATTTCGAAGCCATACCTCCTGTATATAATAATATTGGGTTGGCAACTAAGTCCTTTGGGTTGTGTAGTATAAAATAAAACACTTTTTTTAACAAAGAATAGTTTTTAATCAATTATATATTTTCCATTTTGCTCAATGACCTTTTGCCATCTTTCTTTCAGCTGCATGATTCCGCGCTCATAAAATTTCTGGTCCTTATCAGCAAAAAACTGAACCAGGTGCGAGTGAAGGTCATCTTCATTTGTGAAAGCTTTACCATTCAAAAAATTCTGCAAACTTCGAAATAAATGGTAATCAGATGGTGCCAGATCAGGGCTGTATGGGGGATGTGGCATCACTTCCCAGCCAAGCTCCAATAGTTTCCCACGAGTTGCCAAAGATGTGTGAGGCCTTGCATTATCATGGTGGAACACTACACCTTTCCGATTTGACAATTCTGGCCGTTTTTCTTTGATTGCTTCATCCAGTTTCATTAGTTGTTGACAGTAAACATCAGAATTGATCGTTCGGTTCCTTGAAAGCAGCTCAAAAAACACAACACCTTTGTAATCCCACCAAACTGACAGCATGATCTTTTTTGGATGCAATTCAGCTTTCGATGTGGTTTGTGCTGGTTCATCGTGTTTGCTCCATGATCGTTTTCGAACTTTGTTACTGTACAGGACCCATTTTTCATCACCAGTGATGATTCTTTTTAAGAAAGGGTCGGTTTCATTTCGTTTAAGGTGCATATCGCAACAGTTGATTCTTTGTGTTAAATGAATTTCTTTCAATTCGTGAGGTACCCAAATATCAAGCTTCTTAACTAGCCCAAATGTTTTTCAATTGTTGTGTGCGATACATGTAGCCTCTTCGCAACCTCTCGAACAGTTATATGACGATCCTCTTCAATTATGACTTTGATTTGGTCATCATCAACTTCAGTAGGCCGACCAGAACGTTGCTCATCTTTGAGGGAAAAATCTCCAGAACGGAATTTCTTATACCAATTCTGACACGTGCGCTCTGTCAAGCAATCAGCACCATAAACTTCACATATCTCTTTGTGAGCCGCAGCAGCTTTCTTTCCTTTACGGAAATAAAAAAGTAAAATATGCCGAAAATTTTCGCTTCTGCACTCCATTTAAAATTAACCCGCAACTAATAGCTTTAATAAAAATCACGCACTACTTGCTTCTAAAGTTACGTCAATGTGACAAGTATCACGTGACAAACGGCAAAGTACAGCACTAACATATGACTGCCACTACAGCCAACATTCGTTCAAAAAATTAAAATTCCCCAAGATTTGATAACACACTTTTTGTGTGTCAACAAGGCACGAGATGTTGACGCGCCCATGCCCCTGGAGTAGTCAAGGCAATTAACAAATCTATCGGCTTCGCTGCCTGATACTACTAGCCAGCCGTAATGGCGTCGGTAACGGATTTTCCAATTGTTTTCCTTTCTACCAAACAGGGACTTCAAGAGAGCCGTCCAAGCTATATGTATTTTGTCATGCTTCTCCTCTTGTTTTAGAGGGAGGCCCGTTTCTACAAAAATCACCGGTTTTGCAAACTAACAAAAGCAACCAACTTGTCAGGCATGGTTACCTCTCACCAATAGGAGCGATACAACCTGGATAGCCGATCTGACAATAGCCCTTTTCGATTCAACAAATTTTCGGATCATTTCCATACAAAACGACAGACCGGTTTTAATCCAGCTCTCTCATGGGATCTCATCGGAGCAAAGTTGAAAGCAAATTGGTTGAACATCAACTTCCCTCGCCCCGTCTAAATATATACGGAGTACGCAATTCACCATCACGACGGCGAAGTATCAGTATAGTGGCTGTTTAAGTTCTCTCGTCGCAGAGCCGTGGCGGTCTTTTCGGTCTGTGAAGCCGGGTTCATGAATCGAAAGCAGCTAATGTTTCCGTTACATGATTCCAAGATCTTAACAAGAACCGTGAAAAACTGCAGAACCCTATCCTCCCCACCCGGCAAAATGTCCACCAAAAAAGGTGTCAGTTGAATCAAATTTTAAAATGCTTTCATGTCTCCGGCACCCAACAGACTACACATTACCACTACGGCGTTCCTCAGCGTACAATTTTCCCGAAATTTAAGAACTCAACAGGCAATAAAACTTTGACGAGTACATATGTGTTCGTCTGTCTGTTGTTTGTCGTCTTGGTGATGAAATGCGAGTGATGATTCGGTGGTTTCTCCCCACGTACGCATATGTCCTTCGTGGGCCCTCAAAAATCAACAAAATCCCGTCGCATAAATCGCGAGACTGCACACCTGTGTACGAGGAATTACATATTATAATCCTACATCTATTACAGATATTTTTACGATCATGTTTCGTGTAAAGACTTCATCATCATTGCACGACCCTTTGGATTCGTAATATCCTGTAAAATTTTGCCGCCGTAAAATCCCGGGAAACCCGATTACGTAACATACGAGCCGAAAGGATATACGGTTCACAAGGGCCTACATGCATTTGCTGCGTCTTATTCGTTGTTTTTTTTCTGGTTGCTGTGCTATATCCACTGGTAATCCTGCTCCGGATCCACAGGATTTTTCCCCGGGAATACCGAACCATTCACAATCTCATTGTCCGGCATGACAAAAACAGTCAAGTTTTTTAATTTATCAAACAAAACGGAAGGAAAAAGAATGCCGAAATAAAAAACAAAAATGCAAAAAAGGAAAAAAGATAAAGATGTCAGAAGACAAATTTTGTAAAATTTATTTGACGACTGACCTTAGACATTGAGCTGAGAGGATTTTGAAAACGACGAACTTAGCGTTCTGAAGTATGCATAAGCATTTGGATGTGCTCAGAGGATACTACCGACAGGATGACACGCTTGAATGCTTAAACACGTGATACAATATTACGCTGCGTGAAAGTGACATTTACATTTGAATATCTTGATAAAGAAATCATGAAGTATGATAAGATGTTTAGTGTGTAAGCCTCATGACAGTTGATATTTATCAACATGGAAATTTTTTAACGGATCTGTTGATTGCATACGCTTTTGGTTTGACATGCTGTCAATAGAAAAGGACGAGAAAAACTTGAGTATGGACTTTTTAGGGATTGTGTTGAGGAGGAGGCTGTATCAAAATTTTCTAGAAAAATATTCGACCAGATTTTTGAACCACAGTTTCAATCACTGTTCATGTGTTGACATGTAGGGAGAAGCGTACAACTACAAGTTACTCTAACCACAGAATAGCGCGTCAACTATTTCCAAGTGATTTAGTTGCCGTTTCATTAGCATAAGCTGGCTCTGGACGATGCATGTTGCTAACATGCACCTAATCCCCATTTACTATAGCTGCATACCTGGGAGAAGCCTCTGAAGTTGTGGCTTACTCTTACGCCCTACTCCACAGATTCGGACAATCAAAGCGGGCTAGACCTCAAACTGACACCTCAACGCACTGATCAACCTACCCCACCATCTGAGAGCTTCATACTTAGTGATCAGACCAGATTAAATAAATTGCTACATATTCTGAACATTGTTTTATGGTCCGCTTGAAGTCTATCTGTAGGTTGAGGTTGCCGTTCTTGTCTGTGCGCGCTTTTTCGCTAACGCTTTGCCGCTCGTACACTCCAGGCAAGTATTTTTTGGTCTTCCCTTTACGCTATTTCGTTCTTTCGTCCATAAGTGCTATTAAGTCCCTTGAGTCTTTTGGGTCTGTTGAGTCTGTTGAGTTTGTCGCGTCTTTGAATCTTTGAGTCTTTTAAGTCTTTTGGGTCTTTTGATTTTTTGAAGTTTTTTGAATCTCTTGCGTTTGTTGAGTCTTTTAATTTTTTCTTTGAGTCGTTTGAGGACTTTTAGAGTCTTTTGAGGACTTTTGAGTTTTTTGAGCCTAGTGAATTAGTCGCTTTTGTTCTTTTTCTTTTTAGTTTTTGACCTGTCCCATGTATTAATATAATGGACGGGCATACAATCCGATGCATGCTTTTTTGTGCATTGTATGTGTTCCTAGATGCAGTGCACGTCGTCAACGCGCTCCATCTGTCGTTTGCCAAATTCATGTAGTAGTTGTGTATTTTCCTCCTAATAGCCCCAAGTGGCGCGTGGACTACCACCACGTAGGATACGACAAGGGCAGAGCCTAGCTTCCAAGTTGGTTGACCTGCTCGTTCCCTGCTATATTTCAGTGACCCCTAACCAAAAGGAGGCTGATTCTATGGACACTGGCCAAGCCATTCAGTTCTCGACGGCATTGCTTCACTATTTTAGACCACAATGTCGAGGATTAAATCACAACGTCTACAATGGGCAGGACATATACAACGAATGTGCAATGAACGCATGCCTAAGAAAATATTCAATGGACGACGCGTCGACGGAGCAAGAACGCAAGGAAAACCGAGAGCTCGTTAGAAAGTCTTAGTAGATGAGCACGCCGAACAACTGCTGGGCGTTCAAAATTGGAGGACGCAGTCACTTGACCGAGAAAATTGGAGGACGATGGTCCAGGCGGCCAGGGTCCGACGACTGGCTGTTGCGCCACAATGAAGATGATGTCACCGCTTCAAGGGCCCTTAAATCGACCTGGCTGTCCATGAAAATGGCGATATCCGTTGTGGCTATTGTGCAGCGCCTGATCATCGGAGTTACTTGCCTAAGTCTATTCAAAAATCGCTCCTCCAGGTAATTTCCGTGGTCCGATTTTGACCAAATTTGGTGAGTCGCTTCCTTGGGTTATTAAGCACCACACGGTTATATCATATTTCCTGCTGCAAATGTGCGTCGGGACTCTGTTGGTTATGAAATGAAATAGAAACCAAACCTTGTAGCAATAGGTATGTTTCGAATCGGGGCGATGAAAACAATGTATCATACTTTAGTACAGTTGAAGACATTTTAAACCATTTGCAGGGATTTTTAACCCTTTGCAGACAACCCTTTGGTCTGAAGGATTTCCTTGAACATAAAGTGAAATCCAAGCAATGTGATGGTCGCTTGATTCGGGGTGATAAGAGGAATGCATTGGAGTCCTGTTGGAGGCATGTTAACCCTTTGAGGGCATTTTAAACCTTTGGTCAGGTCAGAAGGACCTTCTTGGACATGAAGTTAAATCTATAAGCAATACGAATGTCGCCTGAATTGGGTTGATAAGACGAATGCGCTGAATTACTGATGAAGACATTTTCAGCATTTTGAAGTCCTTTCCAGCCCAACCCATTCTTGTCGATGGTGTCAGCATTATCAATAAATTTGTTGTTCCAGCTGTGTAGTTGAAGGTTAAACAAACAACAAACGCAAAGAATTTCACATAATGAAATACAAACGCTTACTGAAAAAATGTTGTACACAAACAAACCGTTAGGTAGGTAGGTACAACGGTTGCCGTTATTAACAGCACATAGCAGCACATATAGACCACTTCGGGGTCCATTGTGATATCACTAAGAACGCTACACCTTACACCGAGGTACCAAACCAGCCGTCATTGGCAACAAAGTGATTGAGCTGAATCGCAATTACATCCACCAGACCCTCTAGGTCATAATAAAACAGAGAGTCCTAAAAATTTTCTCCCCCTATTAGCCAAAGCTGGACAGTGACAGGGAAAGTGAAGATCACTCTTGCCTTTATCCACATCCTGACAATTTCTACAGTAGTTGTGATCAGACCCGGTTTTACTATATGGGCCGACTGTTCATTTGAACAGGGTGCAGTTATGTAGGGGCGTTAAATCCCCTGCTAATCAAAGCCTGAAATTAAGGTTTGAGAATTTCCAACTTTTGTGTATTGTTGATTATGTTAGATAAAATCACGCTGACCTTATATTGGCCCCCAATTATTTTTAGGCTATTGAGATACTTTTTCAATTATTTTTGGCTGTAAATTTTCACTGACATGGGATAAAAAAAAGCGTTAAAGTACTCCTAAGGTGATATCAAAGTAAGATCTAAAATGGATTCGGTTCTTGTGACTTACGGTGCTTCTATTGCACTTTTCGGTTTGACTGACTACAAGTAGATAAAATCACAAAAACCCCACATTGGGCGCTGAATGTCTCCGGGATTAACTTACGAATTACTTTCTACTATAAGTTTTCACTGACGAAGGATGAAAAAAATCTTTAAGTAAGCCTCAACGAAACCTTAAGGTAAGGTTTGAAAAGATTCGGATTGTTTGTCTTGTGACTAACTGTACTGCGCTCCTATGCGACAGCGCATTTCGTTGTGTTTTTTTCTTTTTTGACTAGGCAGAATGGCACTGACTCCACATTGGGCGCCGAATATTTGCGGACTTTGTCGACTTCTATTGACCATTTTAACGACGCTTTTTTCTGTATTTTCTTGCAGACAAGAGTGAACTAAAAATCTACTATATGAAGTACAGACATTTCGAAGCCATACCTCCTGTATATAATAATATTGGGTTGGCAACTAAGTCCTTTGGGTTGTGTAGTATAAAATAAAACACTTTTTTTAACAAAGAATAGTTTTTAATCAATTATATATTTTCCATTTTGCTCAATGACCTTTTGCCATCTTTCTTTCAGCTGCATGATTCCGCGCTCATAAAATTTCTGGTCCTTATCAGCAAAAAACTGAACCAGGTGCGAGTGAAGGTCATCTTCATTTGTGAAAGCTTTACCATTCAAAAAATTCTGCAAACTTCGAAATAAATGGTAATCAGATGGTGCCAGATCAGGGCTGTATGGGGGATGTGGCATCACTTCCCAGCCAAGCTCCAATAGTTTCCCACGAGTTGCCAAAGATGTGTGAGGCCTTGCATTATCATGGTGGAACACTACACCTTTCCGATTTGACAATTCTGGCCGTTTTTCTTTGATTGCTTCATCCAGTTTCATTAGTTGTTGACAGTAAACATCAGAATTGATCGTTCGGTTCCTTGAAAGCAGCTCAAAAAACACAACACCTTTGTAATCCCACCAAACTGACAGCATGATCTTTTTTGGATGCAATTCAGCTTTCGATGTGGTTTGTGCTGGTTCATCGTGTTTGCTCCATGATCGTTTTCGAACTTTGTTACTGTACAGGACCCATTTTTCATCACCAGTGATGATTCTTTTTAAGAAAGGGTCGGTTTCATTTCGTTTAAGGTGCATATCGCAACAGTTGATTCTTTGTGTTAAATGAATTTCTTTCAATTCGTGAGGTACCCAAATATCAAGCTTCTTAACTAGCCCAAATGTTTTTCAATTGTTGTGTGCGATACATGTAGCCTCTTCGCAACCTCTCGAACAGTTATATGACGATCCTCTTCAATTATGACTTTGATTTGGTCATCATCAACTTCAGTAGGCCGACCAGAACGTTGCTCATCTTTGAGGGAAAAATCTCCAGAACGGAATTTCTTATACCAATTCTGACACGTGCGCTCTGTCAAGCAATCAGCACCATAAACTTCACATATCTCTTTGTGAGCCGCAGCAGCTTTCTTTCCTTTACGGAAATAAAAAAGTAAAATATGCCGAAAATTTTCGCTTCTGCACTCCATTTAAAATTAACCCGCAACTAATAGCTTTAATAAAAATCACGCACTACTTGCTTCTAAAGTTACGTCAATGTGACAAGTATCACGTGACAAACGGCAAAGTACAGCACTAACATATGTTATACAAAAAATAAAGCAACGCTATCTATCAATGAAAAGCGAAAGTACTTAGTTGCCAACCCAATATATGCGTTTCCGAGGACTATGTTTAAATAAAATGAACAATTTCCCGTTAGTTGAACAGGGCGCTAAAATAGTTAAGGCGGTATTGGCCGTGATAACGAAGACGAAGCCTCCTCGCGAGCTCGCCAATCAGGCAATGCCCTCTAATGACCCCCACCATCCTACTAATATGTTTCCTATTCAATGAAAACAGTGTGGCAGAAAGATAAGAATCTAGTCTGGGCCATACCTTCCTCGTTGTTTGGTAAATGCTACCGCGGAGCCATCTTGCGTGACCCGCTGGCTGCAGCGGACGTGATTGTCATTTCATAAACTGCCATTGGATGTTTAATGTAGTTGAGATTCTCAACAGTGGCACCGATTGCCACACGTCGGGGAACCTCATCAACCCTGCAGTTATCGGGGAAACCATTGTGGTCTGAAATCCAACAAACACTAATATTTCCGAAACTGCTCATTCCACTGAGAGTCGAGCCATAATTCTCAACAGTTTTTGATATAGCAATGACAGATTCAAGCAACCGTATCACAGCCAGCTTGGCTGTCTAAGTAGATAGTAATGTCCCTGAAAATTCCTACATGTCATCTAAGTGAAGCTTCAGCTCGCAAAACCATTTGCGACCTCAATACGAGGTTTAACCAAAAGATAACGGTATTTTTTTAATTACATTTATATGGATCGTTGTGACGACGCACGGGCGGTTGGCAGCACTGCAACTGTCTGTCGTCCAGTATATCCTTGCATGTTTGTATTGGCGTCAGCAGCTCTTGGATTGTACCTCGTTCCAGGTTAGCCCCCTGTTTGGCTAGTCAGTCCGCTATTTCGTTACCTAGAGCTCCGCTATGGTCCGGAACCCACCGGAATTCCACGGTCCTAGCTGATCCCAGTACCTGTAGAGCGTTTAGGCAGTTATGCACTGTCTTTGACTTGATAATAACGGGCTGCAGCGCCTTTGGTGCTACTACACTGTCCGAATTTATAACGATTCTACCCCCTTTCCGGGATGATATCATCACGTCGGCAGCTGTTTTGCATAGCAACCACCTCCGCCTTGAAAATGCAACACTCATTCGGTAGTCTGAAGGATAGGTTGCATGGAAGTTCCGACGAATAGACTGCTGCACCAACTCCGGCTTCCATCTTGGAGCCATCCGTGTATAGCTTCAGCGCCTTCCTGCGTCCACCAGACCACAGCTCCGTACGTTAGTGTCGGTTTTACGACAGCTGTGTGGCTGATTCTCGGAATGAGTCCCCACCTTTTACCAAGCAAGTTTTTGCAAGTGTAAAGGGCAAGTTCGGCCTTCCCAATTCGTTCTTAGGCGTTACGACCCCAGTTAAGTTTACTATTCAGGATCATCCCGAAGTACTTTGCATGGGTTGACAAAGCTAATTCGGTGTCACTTGTTTTTGACAGCATAAATTCCTCAGATTTGTTAATTCGCGAGTTTTGTGCCAAACATCGGATGATTGACTTTCGTCTATTTCCGAGACCGTGATCCCTACGATATTTTCCTATTTATTAAATAAAAATCAAAATCTGCAGAGCAGAGCAACCTTACGCAGTGCACTTTCTTTCGTTGTGCACACCGACACCTCAATCCTACCTATCCCAAAATATGCACCGACTGAATGCACTGTCACTGTACGTAAAGTAGACGCCCGAGCCGTTTACCAACATAAACCGAAATCCCCTTTTTGTCTATGCAAATCAGCAAAATTTTCGCGAACGACTAACCCAATTAAAACAGAGAAAAAAATACTCCTCGTCAACAATCTGTGTTTCACACAGATCCACATTGCGGAATGTTGGAACGTTTACTGAACACAAATAGAACGTCATTCTACGTAGTACGTATGTACAATAGTACACACAAGAGAATCCCTACTGCCTACATTCCACCACATTTCAGCGCTGCCTCCAACTGCTGAAACCTTATACGACCACACACGAGCTTATAAAATTTTTCCCGGGAAAAGAAGCGGAAGGACGCAAAGGATAACGTTCAAAAGTACTAGACTCTTTTTAAATAGAGAATGGAACCGTATCCACATAAAATCACTTTAAAACGATATATAAATCTGAAATCTTCCGTGAAAAGTTGGGCTAGAGCTAGGGCGCGGAAAGAGCCGCATCAGAAGCGCTTGCGAAACATTTCATCTTTAAAAGTTCAACGAATTTCGGTCGGTTTTATGATTGGGTGTGAGAGAGGATCAACAAAAAAAGAAGCTGGCAGTTGACAACTTTTCTGACAGAAATGTTGTTGTCCTCTACAGTCTTTTGGGTGCACTTCAAAACTGTTCTGTGGAATGCGGTAACTTTGTGAGTATGTGTGTACGTGAGTTCTGTTCTGGCTATATTTGGTACGGACACTATGTTTATTGAAACGTCTTCAAAATAGCCCCTCATGTCACTCTGTACGGCCTAAGGACTCTCACCGTAATTCTCCGTATTTTGGTCCGGGATCCTGTCGGTTTGTGACGGTGTTCATTTTGAATGGCGAATTTATTATTAATAGGACGACACACTGAAATATTTACCGAGTGGTGGTGGCCGGTGAAAAGAAAAAATGTGGACAGCTTTTTTGAGTATTTTGGGTGCTATTGGATGGAATGTAGAAGAGGTCGTTTTTTGTTTAGTAACACAAGACTAGTGTGAACGAACGCTAAAGGCCGATATTTGAATAATTTAAAACTTTCTCCTGGCTGATGTTGAGGTAGTACTTTTGCTTCAGATCACTGACATACATATAATATAACTTAGGACTACAAATGTGTCAGACTATAAGTTCACTTAGTTGTTCAAATTAGTATCCTATTTAACGATAGGGTGAACTGAATATCTGGGTCGAGTCGAGCGTATTTGAAAGACTGATAAAACTAGAATTTAAAAAAAAACACTCATAAGGGCTATGTTGAATGAACAGTGCAAAGAAAGGATGCACCATTGATTGAATTGGCTACGAGGAGAGGCTTTCCAAATTAATGGACATTACGAACCATTATTAACGGAATTGGCTGGAGGGGTATAAAACACATCCTTCCGCCTGAACGCTACGGCAATATTTACATAGGATGAAAGGTTGTAGAGAGAGAGACTGAGAACATCTGAATTAAGGAAGCCAAGGCTGCTTTCACACCGAACAGACCAGCCTGATCAACAGGCCTAAAGCAGATAGCCGACTTTAGGACTTTCACACCGACTAGGCGGCCGATCTAATCGACAGACTGCAATCTAATAGACATAAATTCACCATAATCAAATGAAATTATTTCTGATCGAGTTTAGTAGGCTTTTAGATCGTTGTCTAATAGTTTACCCAGCAAATCAAAAAACGAATCACAGCCATAAACAAAGATTTGGCGGATGTAGTTTCCCATATATCACTATGGTCTCAGTATTTATCTCAAGTCAAACTGCAAGCAAAGCGATAACCCTCCCAGATCTCAACTCAGCTTCCGTCTGGCATCGTGCTGAAAGAGACCAAAGACTGCTCTGCCATATGTTTGTTTTTCAGCTTTGTGTTCAGGAACCCTCGATATATTTTTTTCTAAATAAACAAAATTATAATTGTGGAAGGCAGTACAATAACTATCACATAGCGACCGCAATCGTCTTTATACGCCGTAACACAAAAAGGTATCGTTTCCATAAATAGATATTTTGATACGAAAATGATTCGTATAATACGGTTCGGAAACTATTCTTATACGCGGTTCATTTTCCGTCGCAACATACGAATCATAAACGAGGGACCATTTCAGTCCGCTCATCGAATCATTTACGGATTCGAAAATGAATCGCCATTCGTTGAGAAAGAATCGTCATTCGTTGAAAACGATTACGAGTCAATTACGAATCATTTGGTTTCCTGGATAGTTAGTGTAATTTAGTCCGGTCGACTGGCGGAGCCAGGCTACGTTATCACCATTTTGGGTTGTCCTTAGCAACATGCAAAATGTTGAGGCGGCCAGAACGCCACGTGGAGTAATAGTAATTTGTAATGCACCTTTGACCGAGGTTTGATCCTAAACATTCTGCGGAGCTGGTGGCATTGCTCCATACAGTGGCTTCTGTAGGAGTTGTGGCCATGAGAAGGAGTATACCTCTCATTCACTATGTAAATGCCATGTCCTGGCTGTAAGAAGAAGGATACCCTGGGGTTCTTCAATAAAAATAAATAACTGGCGCAACAGTCCAATTTGAATCATGACCTCGAGATGAGTTAGCATCATTTTATTTTCTAGATCGTGACGGTCTTGTGCAGAGATGTGTGATCAGCAACACGTTAAACCAAGTTATTTACCCCATAAATGGGTACCCATTTAACAGTTGAGTGGGCTCATAGTCCGACACGTAAATCCCCTTTTTTATCGAAAACTACTGGATTCAGTAGGAATCGAACCGGGGCACAGTGCGTAGAAGGCAAACGTGCTAACCGTTGCGCCATCCGGACTACAATACTTTGACGATCTGGACGACCTTAAGGACGTTAGCATCGGACTGCTGCAACGTTTTATGAACCCGTCTGGCTGGTTCAATGAATAGGTAGAACTCGGGTTGTGGAGTTAGTGCTATACAACGCACGCAAACTAGGCCGATCGAATAGATCAGTTGGTTCCGTGAAAGAGCAGCCTAAGGTAAATTATATCAACAAAAAAACTAAATAATAAGCAGAATACAAATGGTTAAATCCGACACAGGCATTCACGATCGTCGCATCGCTTCAACTTAATTCAGCCATTCCCATGGCTGCTCAGTCTCTCTCAGTAAAATAAATTGCAAAAAGTCATAATGTAGGTTAGGTTAGGTTGAAGGGCTGCTGTGCTTACCACAGCACACATGGATCGCAGCAGGGTCGCACTCTTCCTCCTTCTCGTTAGCACATTCACAGAAATCACTGCAGGGAAGGCGAAGCCTCCTGGCGTGCTACCCAATCACGAAATGCCCAGTGAAGACTGCCATTCAATGACAGCAATTTAGCTGATCGACTAGAATCCAATCAAGGCCACAGCGGCTTTGGTGAGAGATATGTGTTGTGATTTAACCATCTTGAGTTGGTCTTGATAATAGCTAGTTTGCAGGCAGCGATAGGAATGTGCATTCTCCAACGAATTTCTTCAGCTTCGTTTATTGTACCCTGTCTGGCAAGCTAGTCTGCTTTGCAGATACTACCGAAACCACTGTGGCCCGGAATCCAGCATAAGAAAATGGTCAAAAAGTCATCTTGGTAAGCAGAAAGTGACATTCCGCCACATCCCTTAACATCATCAGGCCACGTTCGAGAGATTTAATCACAGCTTGGCTCTCTGCAAAAATTGTTATTTTTTTAACTGATATTGCGTGACGCCTCAACCAGATCAGGGCTTTTGTAATCGCCGCAATTTCCGCCTGAGAAACTTTACAGTAAATGGGGAGACTGAAAGAGAGGCTTACGTTAAGCCCATTACAAAAAATTCCAGCGTCAACTCCCTCGCCTGTTTTGGAGCCATATGTGTAGATTTCCAACGACTGCAGCGGAAGCACGTTTCCTTCCCAGTGACTGCGTGAGGGTATTAGGCTGACAAAGTTCTTGTCAAGCGCATATTTTGGAGCCATATAGTCAGTCGTTGCCGGAATATTTGGGTTATTGAGCAACGTGTCCAGAGTTTGGAGTAAACCACTGACCAGTATCATGTAGCCGAATGGCCGTGGTTGCGGCCAACTGTTCCCCAAAGATGCCAATACGGAGCAGGTTAAGCACGTTCAAGGCAGCAGAAGTAGTAGTCCTGAGAGCTCCACTAATAGCGATGCTGACCAATCTTTGCACCTTTCCCAGCAAGCTACGATTAGCATCTGTACTCAGAGCAGTCTACCAAACAACAACCCCAAACATAAGTGTGGGGCGTAAAACAGTAACATAGAGCCAGTGCAGTATTTTAGGTTATAGGCCCAATTTTTTTTCGATAGCCCTCCTATAGGGGTATAGTGCTATAGTAGCCTTATTTACCTTCTATTTTATATTTAGCCTCCATGATAATGTTCAGTCCAGAATCAATCTAAGAAATGCTGCCGTATCTTATCAGCAACAACTAGGCTCGTCCAATGCAACACAGACGGCTAGGTATACTATACTTCCTTGTGAGGAGAACAAGGTCCCTTTTCTTAACCCTAGACCTTATAAGGTATAAACTATATTAATTTTGTCACGACGAATACATATAATACCTTAAGGGAGCCTCCGTAGGTATGGTAATGACTGCGTTTTGACAAGCGGATCAGGAACAGACTTCTTCTCCATACGCTTTCCCATCCGGTAAAATATGTACGGACAACTGTGAATATTTGGATCTGAAAATGTTCCCCTCCAGATCAGGAAACTTTTCAGATCCGTAGGGGAACATTTTCAGATCCAAATATTGACAGTTGTCCCTACATATTTTACCGGAGGGGAGAGCATATGGAGGAGAAGTCTGTTCTTGATCCGCTCGCCAAAAAGCAGCCAATGTTTATAAACAAATGATCAGGGTCTTTTCGTGATTCGATTTAGCCATGTGTGTCTGTCTGCCCGTTTATCTGTCCGTTCGCACAACAACTTTCGATAGAACGAATCTATGGGCTTGAAATTTTGGTCGAACGTTCGTTGTATAATCTAGTTGATTTGCACTGACAATGGGCATGATCCGCCCAAGGGAGCGCCTACCTCCCCTACATAGATAAAATAACTAAAAGTATCTATAACTCCCGATTGAATAAACGTGAAAAGCTCTAACCTTGGTAAATGACTCGAGAGGGTCATTTTAAACTCGATCAGTTGGAGAATAACGGTACTTTCACGTTTTTTTGTCTATAACTCTTGAATCAATTGACGTAGAGAGCTGATGATGAGGCATGTAAACTACAGATGAAAAGCTGCTTCAGTTTTAGTTTTTTAAGATGGACATAATCAAGCCAAAGGAACGCCTACCTCCCCTACAAATGGTAAAACAATTAAATATTCTTTTAACTAAAATAACTTTCGACCGAATTTAGTTAGCAAGTTGAAAATTTCGCCGTTGGTATTAGGATCTAGTTAGTCGGTGTTGAAAATGGTCAAGATCCAAAAAAAGGAGCTCCTACCCTACCTACCCTACAAATGATACTTTAAATGTGCGACAACTTTCCATAGAATGGAGCTAGGGACTTGAAAGTTTGACTAAATGTTTGTAGTGTGGTTTGATTAGTTTATTTTAGGAACAGGCAAGATCCTATTTCCCCTATAAAGCTATGGTAAAAAGAGCTGACTCATCTCACATGACGCCTACCTTCCCTACTAATGTTCCTCCATCGTAGCTTCATCGATTAACCTCTACTCAAACTAGACATTTAGGGAACACACTTTTATTGGATATGGCTGCTGCCTATTTGGAGTTTTGATGCCACCACTAGGTATGCACAGATCTACCGTATATGCGCTTTGGACTCGAAGGTTCGGTCTCGTTTCGGATTAATAGTTACCTAACAGTTGTCAGACCAAGTGGTTAAAAGTGAGAGGGTATTCTGCACCAAGAACACCAGGAAATTTGCTTGATATGGCGATGTCTACGTCAGTAGACTGCTTTTAAATGATGATAAAGGACTCCTCCTCCAACTCAAAAAAAAAGGTCTGCTCAAACAATAATTACATGTCGATCGATAGTCGTAACTGTCATAACCTTTCGTGTAACCGACTGTTTGCAGAATTTTCAGATTTCGTTTGTCAGATTTAGTTTGTGTTTTAGTGGCCTGTGGCGAATATTCTTTAATGGCTTTAAAGGCTACCTTTCAGCGCAGATTGTAATTTTGGAAACAGGAAAATGTCGCAGGGAGCAAGGTCTGGGAAATGGGGAAATTAAGGAAGGAAAATCACATGTTTAGCACAAAAACTCGTAAGACGTGATATAAACACCGTCAGTTACAGATATAATGGTAGCCCAGTCACTTTGGGACAAGTGGCACCCAGGGAAAAGTCAGGTGTGCTAACCGGGAGGTGGGTATCAAACAAAATACGAATCGTCTCTGAACTACATGTTTTCCAGGAACGATTATTCTTCATTAAATATCTGGGAGCAACAGACTTGGAAGCGAGGACCTAACGCAGTCTAGAGGTCTCTTCCACTTACTTGATTCGCAGGTAGAAAAGTCTCCAAGAACTACGCTTAGCCCTTTAGTTCGTTCTTAAATAGGCCAAGTTTCTTTTTATATAACGCCCAATTCAATTCCGGCCATGTGGATTTCATTTTATTGAAGGATCGCCTATACATAGAAGTCTGAGTTCAGAAATTTGCGCATTCTACCAGACGTGTTTAATTTTACCCTTAATTGTACTAACCGGGCATGATTTCGAAGAAGCTCTGTTAAGTGTGCCAGTCAAAGTTTGTACCATGTCATCCAGGTTTGACTTGCTTGACGGGTGGCATGGGGGTAGTACTTCCAGAAGAAACTCCTTGTACTTGAACGGCTTTGTTCTTTTCCAGTTCAGAATGATAGGCTTGGGAAAGAGCGAATGATCCGCCGACACCTTCCAATGCTTCATTAAGTGATGAATGAACTCCGAGAAAAAGAGATATGTCTAGGACTTCCTGCCAGGGTCTACCCTGGCCAGAGAAGAGAAAGATAGAAGGAAGGATAATCACTATCTATGTACACTAAATTCCCTGAAACAATTATACCTCATTCCGTCTGGTAAAAGGCAAACAGAGAGACACGCGCCCTCGACCCAAAACACCCGCCAGGGTCCATACAGACCCGAACCAACCTGTAAAATTCATATTCCCCAATTTCATTTCATTTAACCCGGAACACCATTCCTGTCCATATAGTAGAGCAACCAAGCTGCCTAACAAGTCCTTCGTTTCTCTCGGGTAATTCCATTTCCTTCTATCTCTTTCTTCTCTGACCCTCGCCGGCAACATGAAAAATGGTATAATTCGGAGATTTAAGGCCACTCAGAAGACCACGAACCACCCAGGGCTTCGCCAGTTCTCGCCAGGAGAAGCCGAGGCTGCTTTAGCGTGATGTAAATTAATATGAACCAAGCTTATTTAATTTATTGTATCGTTTTGTTTATTAAAGTAGTGTCGGCCTCTTCCTCCAAGTCCGATTCAAAAGATGCATGTAAGGTCGAGGGCACATGGCTCCACCAAACGTCACTGGGTCAGACGCTAGTCTGATGTCTTCTCCATCCATGCTCTGAAGATCTTGGTTTAGTTTAGCATTCAAACGTCAACACAAATTTCAAGAGGAAACTTAAATCCTTAGTATAGTACCGACACATCGCGCTCGGTGGCCGTTGTCGTTCGATCACCGCTCTACGATACTAATCTAGAGCTCGGAGTTCAAAGCCTCGGCGCGATCAAAAAACTGCCTGTGAGTACTAATAGAACTCTCACAGTGCTCCGAGATTGTCTGTATAAAGTCGGCGCGGATAGAGGTGCATGCTAGCAACTGCACTTTAGAAAAGTAGATATGCTATCGAAACGTCAACAAGGCATAGAAATGCTAGAGTTGTTGACGCCCATGCCCCTTGAGGGGTCTAGGCAATTAACATAAAATACAATAGTACCGATACAATCGGACAAATTTTCTTTAGGCAACAGAATCATTTTGCATGTTTACTATTCCAAATATTTACACAAAACGAGCCGTTTATGGCCAGAAAATTCATTTTATGTGCTTCTCAAACTGTAAACTGCCCCAAAACTTCGACACCTGCGCCGCCTGCATTTCAAAACGCAGTCTACTTAACAGAGTAGAATTCTTGCGCTGACCTTCTATCCAGAGCAGAAGATCAAATTGTTAGTGTAACTATGGGGTCGTAACCTACCCTGCCCTCCATCGCTGTTGAAAAAAACGTCCCTAATATGTAAAGATATTATCATTACGAGTCAAAGAGTTCGAAGCCGTCAGTTAGATATATATGTATTCTCTTTAACAACGTTTGCAGTTATTTAAAATAAATTCAATCCAATAGTAACGTCAGTTCTAAAAGCGTCATAGTCCTATCATTTACTTAAGGCATTCAAATGTTATTTGCACTGCACACCTTACGAAATACAACTTTTGTTTGGAGGCTCTGCGATATGCACCACATAAGTGAAAAGGAAAAAAAGCTTTTATTAATTCCAAGGTTGGATGATGCTCTCACCGCAGCAGATGTATGTCCTTCTCCGTACTCCCTCCATGATTTAATCCAAGTTTGCGTCTAAATGATATCCCCACCTCCCGCGCGCGCCCCACTTTGTCACCACCACAACACATTCAAGCACATCACTCCAAAACAATTAGCTGCACAACACTCACACCCCGGACAGTCACCTTCTACTAATTTCTCTTTCACCACGGCTCACTCACAACACTCCGGCTCTATTCGGCCAAGCCAACCGCATTTATCCATGCTGGATAAAATTTCCCTGGAATTTTCGAAAGGACGTGTCTACATGTGTGCGTATGTGTGTGCATACGTAGTTGCATGTCCACTTGACAATTTTACATTCAAACAAGTTCCTTTTTTATTGTCTTTCGCATTCAAAAACGCAATGCACACCAAAAGTGGTTGTAGGTAGGTAATACGGTTCGCATTTGGTATCCTTTTTGGCGAGGGCCCGATACGGACCGGAGCGGCGCGACGCAACGTGCAATCAGGCAGACAGGCAGGCAAGAGCAACACTCTACTTCATCTTTGTTGTAAGGATGCTACCGCTTCGCTTGGTCCTAATAGTCCGCTGCTGTACGAGTATACATGTATCTTCACCCATAAATAGATACTAAAGGCATTACCAATGCCAAAGATATTATCGAGCGCACAAACGGCAACAAGGAAATGGGAAGAAGGGATGATTCTCGGTCGTGTGTACAGAGAATTGAGTCTCTACGAAACACTCAACGGGTTTCAGTTGAACGGTTTTTTCTTGAAGAAGGACAACATTTCTTGCTTTCTTCGCAACATTCATCATGTGCCACCTACCTTTGCCTACCTTACGGTGACGATTCGTACCTTCGTATGCTGAAGACACGAGTGCAGGAAAAAAGGAAGTTTAACGTTTTTGCAATTGCCAAGATGTACTTGGCCACCCATACTCTAGGATTCCTCTTCATTGCTCACTTGGGCTCATTGCATCGCTCCTTGAAATGCAGCCGGAATACACAACATCCAGTTGGATAACGACCGGGGTATGGCAGAAAACGATTCCATTGTAATGGAGAAAGCCAGTAAAATGCTTAAAGGTATTCCCAGACAAATGCTATTTCCTGAAAATGGATGCTGCACTTTGCAGTCTCGTCTATAATATAGTATTTTACTCGAAAGGGAGTTTACGCGCGTTGACTACATTTGTCCTGAAGGAGCAGTTTGCAATAATCAAACAGAAGATTTATACACAAGTATGTTCAGAAGCTAGTCAGCACTTAAGATGGCTCCATCGGCAATTCACTGCATAATTTACCAGGAATAAACGACTCCATAATTCATAGTCAATCAGCACACACCGAAATATCCAAAATTTTTTAAAATCAATCACCGGTAAGGACTTTCAATTATTCCAAAAACGATGACCGTTCCAGGTCTGTTTGCAACCGCCTTTAGAGCCAGCGCTCAAATCTGAAAAGCCAAAAAGGTACACAATAATGAAGAATGGTCTCGGTCTCTTCTTTCAGCTACTCATGAGTAAGCAAGTATTTTGCAACTTTGGGGGCTAAAAGGACATGACCACTGAATGTTCTGTCGTCCTTCGTATAGAGCACAGCACACAGGACCAAACGTTCACTTCTTCTTCTTGCCGGCATATAGAGATGCAATGCAGAATGCACAAGTGCAATTAGGAGGAAAACAGGAACAAGTGGTAAGCCACGAATTTAACTCTTCAAGGATTTTATTTATGGCTATGTGTGTCCTCAAACATCTCACATGCTAGGATCTTTTTGTACCGACAACGAAACACCCCGAGAGCGAAGCAATGAGTTTGCAAAATTGCAGTTAGCAAAAGGCTGTCAGCAGAGGTGCCAGACGGATGTGTATTGTATATGTGCAAGAGTGTGTTGGGATTGTATAGTGACACGAGTAATTCCGGATATGCTTTTTAAGAAGGATTTCTATATGCAAATGTAATTTTGCCTATTTTACGGTATTGCGGACGACTGGTGTACATTTTTTTCTATTCAAATGAGGCAAACGACCATAGCGACTTTGTCAACTTGAAAAGGGGGAGAAATGTGTTGAGTGCGGGCGCAATTATGCACTTGTCCTCATTTCGGTATTTCGTTTTTGCTTTTCGTTCCTTGGAAGTGGATTGGAACAGAGTATGGAGTGTAGGAAAGACTCTGACTGTGATGGACTTGGACTGTGAAGAAAGGAGATTTTTTCTGGATAAAATTTTTGGTCCGTCCTAGACAGGGTGTCCGGATACTGCCGGATAAACGCACTGCAATGTGATTCTCCGTGCAATTTCAAGTAAAAAATACTAAGACAATTTTTTTCGAATTCTTAACCCTTTAGCTGCCATAGTCATTTACATTTTCTTGAAAATTCCCCGCCTCATACGACTAAAAATCCAATATCTCAGAAACTACGATAACCAGTATACTCAAATAAAATTAAAATCGCGAACAATATGTTGCTCTAAAATATAAAATTTATTTGGTAACGATCAGACAAATGGTTAACTTATTAACAATTTTTAAAGTTAACATTTTTGTTTTGCTCCAAAAAATATTTTTTGATTTTCTATCTCCTTTTTCGTAAAATTTTCCATGCATAATGTACTTGTTCGGTTTTAAAAATAAATTCCTTATTTTATAGTAATCAAATTGTGTTAGCATCATTTTATCCTATTTTTTAATATCTGGAAGTTATAGCCCTTTGGATGCTGGAAAATAGGCTTCTTGCGCGTTGCAAGGCCGAATACTACGCCGATTTTACTTTGCTAAAATCGCAATAACTCGAGAGCTATGCGAGCAATAACTCCCAAATAAACTTTTAATATCAGCTAATACTATACCCTTACTTTTAAAATTAATCCCATTAAATTTAGAGCAACAGTTTCGTGTGTGTACCTCCATGCATGGAAAAATATTTTCTGGTGCACTGAATTTGAATATTTTCAGGCGGAAATACTCGTAATCATGAAAGCCTGTCAGACTCTCAGAGGCATACCAGATAGCAACAGCATCGACATTTGTTTGGACAGCCGGGCCGCTATCAAAGCACTGGACTCGGTAAAAACATCCTCTAAACATGTCGAGCTGTGGGAAGGAGCTAGCTTGCCTTGGCAGACTGCTCAATATTACCCTGCTCTGGGTAGCTGGCCACAGGAATATAGTGGGTAATGAGAAGGCCGATTACCTAGTCATAGGCGAACCCGCCCTAGACAGCCCTCATGCGGACACTGTTTGTATTCCACTGTTGAGGGCAATATCTCCCCTCACTACCTTAATGTTGCGGATTCCATCTGGGGGAATCTGCGGACCTGCGACATATTAAGGAAGATATGGCCCTCCTACGATAGAAGGAGAATATCACGTAGAGATGTCGCCCGGCACACGGCGGTCATTGCGAGACATTGGCCTATATAGGGGATCACGCAGTCAGGTTGGGTATCCCATACAATTCGCATTGCCGAAGTTGCGAAAAAGAAGATGAAAAAGAAACATTCGCTCACTTCCTTTGCGAATGCTCAGGCCTTGCTAGGACCAGACATTGTGCATTGGGCAAGTACTTTCTTGACATCCTAGGGGATGTGTCGGGGGTGAGGATTGCGGAGTTGCTTTACTTCCTTAACTCCTCCGGTTGGATCTAGGCATCCCCTGAATGGCCGACTATCAACCCATAACAAATTTCCACGATGTTTCTGGCTTCAAAACGGTGATTTCTGCGCTAATTGGCTTCTAGCAAGCCTTGCATCAGCCAACCAACCAACCAAGGACATATGTATGAAACTCGTTATAGAAAATTATTATAAATATTTTAATAGAACTAAATTATCGTCTTCTCCCGTATGTGTCGTTTTACAGGCTAATGCAATGTAACATTCATTAAAGGGTTATTCCCCATTCATAGCTATGGCAATATCTTAGAAAATGGCTATGGCAACCACATTACCATACAGAGGAAGCTTTATGAATCCACGCTAACTATCCCCAAAATCGAAAATGAACAATCGTCAACAATCCGAAATATTTTGTATGAGAATGGGCGAATGTTGATTATCGTTCTAAAGCCTTTCAGAGCGATAAAAGAAAAGTTCACAAAATTAGGGGCTCCAACTAAAATAATCTCTCTAAAACACTATACTACTATACTAAGAAAAACCACCCTAAATTGAAATTCCTGTCTGAGATTTTTCATAGTGGATTTCGAAGATCGTACTACCTAACACAGGAAGTGGATTCCTGGGGATATATGGTCATACTGCCTAAAGCGGAAATCTTCTTCGAGATTTTACAATGTGTACTACTCTGGGCTGGGATCGTACTCTTCCAGTTAATTAACTAATTAACTAATTTTAACAATCTGCTGGAGTTCAGACTCGATGGATTGATTAGTCACTTGCGTCGTAGTAAGTAAAGTGATGCAGAGAAGAACAGTCTCGGGATGAAAGCTTCTGTGATGCACAAGATGATATAGAAATTTAGTTTAGGAAATTTCAAACAGAATGTCCACTTTAGGTGATTTTTAGTCCTTCTAAATAGAGCAGTAGTCTGGAAGGAGTAACGGTTAGCACGTTCGCCTTCTACGCACTGGGCCCCGGTTCGATTTCTATTGAATGCAGTAGTTTTCGATAAAAATAAAAGGAGATTTACGTGTCGAACTATGAGCCCACTCAGCTGTTAAATTAGTATGGGGTAAATAACTCGATTGAGCGTGTTGCTGATCAGTGATCACACACCTCTGTACAAAATACACTGTCACGTTCTAGAAAATAAGATGATGTTAACACATCTCGATGCCATGGTTCAGACTGGACTGCTGCACCAGTTATTTATTTAAGCAGAGCATTTAGGACCATAGTTTAAAAATTTTGGAGCAATTGTTCGTTTGTTTTTGGAACGAAAAATACATTTGAACTATCATCCCAAAACTGGGGAAATTGGTTATTTTCGTTTTAGGACGATAGTTCCTGGGGGGATAATTCATAGAGCCTCCAGAGAACCATGATTCACGTGGAGGTGGCGGGTTCCAATACCAACGGTAAACATATCGCTTTCAGTAAGCAAGCTCGTGTTCAACTGGCACATATTGGTTCGAATAACAGATCGACTACATACCATTAGGTTTGACTTGCTACTAACGAAAATTTGGCATCAAATTTTTAGAAACAAATGTTTAGGTTTAGACCGTCACTGGAAGGTAGAATTGCAAATCTTACCCACCCTAGGTATTTAAAGGTAAAATCCTAAACTCACCATTTTATCGGTAAAAAATAAAGGTTTACCTAAGGTCGGCCATATACGCTCCGGTATACAGGAGAGGTATACCACGGCGGTCACCTGTGCAGGTCTGGCTGTTATGGTAAACCTGTGCAGGTATACCATAACGCGACAAAACACACGCTCCGGTATACCGTATATGGCCGGCCTTACAAAATCATAATCTTTCGATGCTGTTCCAGTCTCCGTAAGAGTGTCACAAAATGTTTCCAGTTTCGGTTAAAGTTTATTTTTACATAACGAATAAAAATATTTTTTGTTCGTTTCCAATTTTCCATTTTTTTTATACACAGACACAATCAATCATTTATTTCCTAAACAATCTAAGTTAGGTTAGATTGAGGGCCTGCCGTGATTGCCACAGCCCAATGAGACCAGGGATAGGTCGTTCCTGCGGCAGCCGGTTCTTCGTACCGGAACGACCTGTTTTTCAACGGATAAGAGCTGCCAAACCTCCTCGATGCAAGAAGAACTGCAGTATTCGAAGCATCGCTACCACAACAACAACAACCAGGGATAGGTCCATTGTGTTACCCAAGTTGTGTCCAGTCTCTATGTTATATCGAACCATCCGGAGCTAACCGCAAACCGGAGAAGTCGACCGATATCCACATTTCTTAGTTCACCAAGATGGTTGACTTCTTTCCATATCCCAGTGTCGGAGAGCTATAGAGCAGATGATGGGTTCTCTCCTCCTGATCCTCATCACCGCAACTTCTACAGAAGTCACTGTATATAAGTCCAAGCCTTCTAGCGTGCTCACCGATGACGCAATGACCTGTAATAACACCAACCACCACCCAGATGTAGAGTTTTGTCAGTGATAGCAATTTAGCAGGACGACTGAAATTCAGCTCAGGCCAAATCAGCATTGCTTTCGGACATGTAACGCCATTCATCCACCTCGTCGAGTTGGCTTTCCTGACAGCAGCCAACTTCAATTCAATTTAAAGGTAGAGAGGGGCTTAGCAATGTAGCCACTGATGCCGAGCTCCGCTGGCTGCACCCCTGCGAGCCAGCTCAGTTCTGCAATTCCACTGTCGCCAGGTATCCAGCACAATGTAATACTGAAATAGCTTCCATAAGGTATGCTCGACATTCAGCAACAACCTTAGACTGCATTAGTGAAGACTCCAGTGTTCTAACTGCAGCTTGGATGTCCGTGAAAATAGTGATGTCTCTTTTGGTTGTTGTGGCGAGACCTAACGACATCGCAGCCTCTTTTATCGCATAAACCTCCGCCTGGATAAGGCTGCAGTAGCTTCGAAGTTGAAACGAGTCGTTGAGATCGAGCTCCTCGGAGTATCCACAGAGAGGTTAGTAGTGTTGGCGGAATCCCTAACTTTCATTGACCACGGGATGGGATTAAACTTGCGTAGTTATTCCCGAAACAGTACGTTGGTAGAGTGAAGTCTACCGATGTTGGGATATCTGTATTATTGAAAATTGTGGAGTGTCCGATACTCAAGGTGAACCAGGTACTAGTCTCCCGAATACGTATGTCTGAGTTTGCTGCCATTTGCTCACCTAGAACATCTGGGGGAAGTAAACCAAGCATAATATTTAGCGCTGCAGATGGCGTCGATCGAAGAGCTCCGCAGGTTGCCAAGCAGACCGCTCTTTGTGCCTTGCCCAGCAATTTACGATTGGCTTCGGTGCGAAGGGCGTTCCACCATACAGCGAGGCTTTATAAGATTATAGGCCGCAGTACCGACACACAGAGTCAGTGCAGCACCCTAGGCTGCAGACCCCATGTCTTACCTATAGCTTTTCTACAGCAGTAGAGTGCTATAGTAGCTTTGTTGGTACGTTCCTGGACGTTTAGTCTCCAGTTAAGCTTCTTATCCCATAACCCATACCAGACCCAGAAAATTCGCCCTGCCGGTGAATGTAAGGCTCACTCTTTCCAAGGTAGGAGGCCCCACTGGAGGATGATATTTTTCTGTATAAGTAGCACAAGTTTGGTTTTCTCAGGATTAATACTGAGGCCACATTTCCTGGCCGACTTAGTAAGTTAAGAGAGTACATATTGCGTAACTTCGCTGAGAGTCCCAGGGAACTTACCGGAGATGGCAACGGAAACATCCCACCTCCTCTAGGTCTAAAAGCAGTCTGTTAACCACGATGTCACATAAGAGTGGTAAAAGTACACTACCTTGCGGAGTTCCTCTACAGACACTCCTGCGTACGGTCGAGTCCCCCAATCTCGATATGATCCTGGATGTTAACATCAGGTTAATAATTTGAACTAGAGAGCAATCTACGTCGAGTCCCCTTAGTGAATCAGTAATTGCTTCAAGTTGGACTTTATTGAAGGGACCTTCAATGACCAAGGTAAACTCCCTGTAATGCAGAGATCTTTCTATGTGACTCACAAGTCAGTGCATAGTTGTATTCACCGACCTGCCCTTGGTGTCGGCATGCTGCAAAACAGAGAGTAGGTGTGTTGGAATGGTGCTGTGAAGATGAATGTCAATTAATCTCTCTAGTATATTTAGAAGTGTAGAAAACAGGCTTATGGGCTTTAGGTCCTTTAGATTCATATGTGAGCTCTTCCCCGCTTTGGGTATGAATTGACCTCCATCCACACACTGCGTATGTGAACTAGGGTCAGACATAATGTGAAAATGATTTCTAATCACGGAGCCACAACATTCGATGAGTGTTGTATATCTGCCGGAATAATGCCATCCGGTCCAGCGGACTTAAAGGCCCCAAAGGTGGAAATCGCACCTAGCATTTTCTCTTTTGAGACGATTGAACTAAAATCACCAAATGAATCCAAATCATATACTTGAGCGCAGGTGCTATGAGTAGGCATGGGTGAGCTATCGGGAAAGTATTTGTCCATCAGAATCTCAAGAGTCTCTTCGCTGGAGACCGTGCATGACCCCTTTTTGCTTCTGAATAAAGCTTGGCATAGAAGGGTTAGTGGATAAAATTTTGCGAAGTCTAGAGATCTCAGAGGATCTCTCAATGCGTTCCCAGAAGAGCTTCCATGAGCTACGCTTCGCCTTCCTAAGCTCCTTCTTGTGTACTCTAAGGAGTTCCTTGTGGAGGGCCCAGTCTAATTCCGTTCTTGAAGCTTTAGCCCTATTGAACCCCTTTCTACAGGCTGCTCTGTAAAGATCCAGTTCCCTGGCCCACCACACCGGCTTCTTATTCCCCTTAGGTTTACTTAGTGGGCATGATTGATTTATAGCGTGTGTTAAGGTGATCACCATATTGTCCGATTTCTGCTTACAGTGCGGTATACCTGCGAAATAGCTTGCCTATGCTTAGGCCATGTATAAAAAAAGTATCTAAGGATTCTCGAAGAAGACCGATTTCTCAGAACTATCTTAAACTACGTAAGCTAACCGTCTCAATTAAGATCCGAAGAAGGTTCTTTAGAATAAATCCACTTTTCTGATGGGTTCTGATTTTCCATTTGTGTTTTCCCTTGACATTTTATTTTCAAATAAATTACCTGTGACTTACTAAGAAATTTTATTTTCGAGCGACGTATAATTGCTTATAATTATAAGCAATTATACATGCTCAGAAATAAAATTTCTTAGTAAGTCACAGAATAAGTGAGCCCAGTTGAGCTCGCTTATTCTGTTTTTCTTTAAGCTCATCAGCTAAGACGAATAGAAATTCCAATAAATAATTTTCTAATTCGATTCCACGGTTAATTCTAATCTTCCATTTAATTAATTGTTTGTCTATCCACGGAAGACCCAAAAAGGGGTGAAAAAATAATATAAGTCTCCTTAAAGACGACCGACGTTTTTAAATTTACCCGCAAACTTTCGTGGGTCAAATCGCCCGTACTCCATCTCAAAAAAAATTTATCGAAACTCAGGCAGGCCAACAAAGCGCCTAACTCAAAATGAAATCTCTTCCTAATAAAATATACAAACAAAGTGGTGGAACTTTGCGTTTTTAACATACAACCGATGTCTTTTAAATATTTCCACTCAATTTCGCGAGTCCTTGACTTGGGTTTCCCGTTCTGCAATCTTATCTCGGTTTTTCGATTTTCCGGCGAATATTTCCATCGTCGTCCTGATTGTTGGCTGTGTGCTTCCGTTCGTTTTTTCTTCGTTCGATTCGCAAAAGGCTGGTTTGAATTAATTATTATACAAAGCTCGTTGCTAGCCCTGCCAATTTTCGTCCTCCGTCGTCCATGCATTCGGAGGATGAGAATTCAAAGATACTGTTGCGACAGTTTTACGTCGTCTTCGTTATAGCAACAACCAAATTCTTTTCCGTCGGTTGATTTAGTCCTTCCGAATGCTAATTTATTGTTTCGTAGAATGAAATTAATATTTTTTTTTGCTCAAATTCTTATTGATGTTGGGTGCGACATTAAAGTTATTGTAGTTTAAACCTGGCAGAGTGGGCGCAGAAAGTTGAAACAGGGCGTTGGAATCAAGCCCTAGCTCAAGGTTAGTTTCTCAGTGTGTGAGGTTCAGTCCAAATTTGTTTAACAGAAATTTTTAAGATTCTATTATAATCCAGGTTTGCGGAATCTGATACGATCATTTTCATCATTTTCAAACAATCTGTTTACGCTTGAATACGTGTTTCTCGTCTCGGATAAAAATTCACGGCTCCTTCCTCCTTCCGAATCCAAAATATTAACGCGACCACGACATTTCTTCTTTCGTCTTTTCTTCTTAATTTTTTCATAAAATGCAAATTAAATTTCAATTTGCAAAATCTCTTGACTTTCATTAAATTACGCATATTACAGCGCCTGAAAGATGGTGGCTAAATGTTATGTACGACCACTTCATTTTTGGCACGAGAAGGACTTCATTTCGTGGGTGGAAGTCTGTTCGCCGGGGCGTCGTATCGTAACAAGAATATAGATTCCTAACAGGCGCAAAAGATGGCCCTGCTTTTGTGTCGTGACACTGAATAAAACTAACACTAAGATTTATACTTATGTATGCGCCGCGTGTACCTATAGAAAATGGGATCTTTGGCGGTCGTAGCCGAACGTGGTCCTGTTTCAAAATTGCGGAAAATTATGCAAAGAAATCCTATAAAATGCCTCAAAAGCCCGTCAAGCATTTAATAGTATTATTTTGCGGAAAAGTGTCGCTACTGTGTCGTGTGTACTTATGGTGCGAAATTGTCTATATAAAATTTATGGTAGAATACAAAATTGGAGGGTATTTAGAGATGTCTAGATGTGGTCATCAATGGCGGGCAGTTTTCTGAAATGGGTCAAAGTGTGTAGTTAGAAACACATTCTTCTTTTTGTTGAAATTGCTCGGACACAAGACAGTTCAGCCTGAGTTGATTGCAAAATGACAATTTTTAGAACGGCGACAGGCGGAAAATCCGACATAAAATAAATATCGACTAATCGAAATCTCATACTGAAAAATATGACTTATCAAAACATAAAATGTTGTATAATATCGTCCGAAATTCAAAGCATTTTCGAAACCCGAGAACGCAAATATGACCATCAACTATTATTAATTTTATTGTCAATATATTCGTCCAAATATTGGCAATGGCTGACTGGAGCGAAGTTTGTTTCTTTGGGAGATTGACTGAATGTTAATGTGTGTGAATTAAAATTTTCATCAATCTCCGTCAACGTTATTGATGACAAAATTGATGGTGTAGGGGTTAGGGGCCAGTACCTCAATGCAATGAGGAGTCAGTATTATGTTTCTTGCTACCGGATCGCGTGTTCGAGTCCCGATGAGGTTGTTTATGTTATCTTTCCCCGGTGGTGTGGGCGTAAAAATAAGCCACAGCCTTTCCTGGCTTTTCGCAGGAGGCGATTTAATGGAAAAGATGTGTGTGTCGGCGACATGCGTCATCCGAAATCTGTCATGTGCTTACGAACCGTCAAACAGGCCACACCTTTTTTACTAGAAATTACTGGAATAATACCGACTTCCATGGGAAATTTGTGCATAACCATGGCATCACGATGAAGGATGCAACCATTCAGATTGGTTACCTCCACATAGTTGTTACTCTCCATTGATAAATGGCTGAAAAAAGTTTAATTGTTAGTTGGTTTAATTCAAAATTGGATGCACATGCATTTTGTAGTTCCAGATCGTCGCCGAACATAGGTCAATGTCGCTATTAGTGGTGAACGAAACTGCTGATTTCGATCAACATCTAAACCGGATTATGCTAATATTGATTAACTGCTAAAATTAGTTGGTATAATTTCTAATTACTTTTAAAGACAAAGAAGAAACGTTTATGGTTCTAAGTTGTTAGAATAGTGTCTCTTGGGTCGTCATACTTCCAAATTCAAAGGGCTTGTTTTAACCTCTTTCTTTCCTCCAACGCACTGAGCTCCGTCCACTTAAAACAAATTCCTTACGGATAATTAGAATCCCATTAAGCCACACATTCCATTTTCATTTGGCCGTTAATGTTAAGTAAACCTGCTACATCTCTACATCTGCTAATATATATCTGTTATCTTTTAGCGTTAACAGTAGCATCCTAATCACAGACATTTGATCAAGTGGCAGTTGACGAAGAATCAACCTTTCATAGTTTCCGAGCTTATCGACAGGAACACCGATGAGGAATGTGTGTCTCTGGACTCTAATTTGGCTGCCTTAGACGAGACGTTGCAGCCATCCCTGGCGTATGACACTTCCGACTCCGACATGGAGAGGGAAGTGGACGCCAAACTAATAATAAATGGTTCCTCCGAATATACCTCCACCATTCAAAAGCCACCTGGCGCGTGGTGAGGAAGATTTGTACTGGTGCAAGAACCCCGGTTCTCTCGCGATCTCGTAAGAGGCCTGGAGTGTCCTGATTATACTTTTATGTCAAAGGCAAAGGGATGCCCCAGTCATGTATTCTTGTATAGATACCGTCAACGCTTTCCTACTGTCAAAATATAGTGACAAGGGCACTGTCTACTTTGAGCTTAGAGGTAGGCAGTACTGGATTGTGCCGGTATACATGCCGCACGGTAATGAGGGCGGTTTCCCGTCGGTCAATCAGAGTGAGGTCATTGCAGCGGCAAGAATAGCGAACATTAGTTTTACTGTTAGTTGGAATTCAAATGCGCATCATGATGTCTGAGGAAGCTCGGACACAAAAAAGCGAGGCGAATTGCTTCTAGAATACATCATGGGCACTAATCTGCTACTCTGCAATGTGGGCCGCGAGTATACTTTTAGAACTAAAAACAGGAAGGAGGTGTTGGATATCTCTCTTGCGTCGGAGGAAATCATACACCCGATTCACACACATAAACTCGTTCTCTGACCATCAATACCTTCAGTTCAGCCTGGCTGAACGTCCTGTAGTAAGTCAACTGACCACCAATCGTAGAAGGACTAATTGGCCTTTGCATCGGGATGCTCTTGTTGAGGGACTACATTAACTGCCAAGTCAGTCTGGCAGTAGACAGACGCTGGATGACACTGCTAATACTTTGACAGGTGCCACGAACGTGGCGGTGTCTACATAATGTCCAACTTACGCATATGCAGGTAGGAAAAAACCAGCCTGACCAGGAAAGCGGCGCCTGGACGTCTTCGACTAAAGAAACTATCGAGTGTCTGTTTGACACGAATTTTTCAGGCAGCTCTGTTGTCTATTCTGAGGATTCCTACACTTGTTGCTCAGTGCCATGTGACAGCGTATCTATCCTTTATCGAGAGAAGATTATGTGGGCGATCTCTAGCTTCGAACCTTTTAAATGTGTTAAATCCGACGGCATCATTCCGGCGGACTTGCAACAAAGCTCCGATATTTTATATCCTTGAATAGAGGGTATCCTAAAGGCCGTAACATGCGCATTGGAAGTGTAGACCAGTGGATACGGCTCTGCACCTCTTGGTTAGTTTTATTGAGAAATCTCTTGACCAAATGATGGTTGTTTTCCTGGGCATCGAGGACGCTTTCAATAACATTTAGCCCAGTGCTCTCATCGAAACACTCCTGAGCCTGCAGATTAACGAGTTGCTTTGCATACTCATTAGAACGCTGTTAAGATCAAGCCTTATTCATACTACCCTAGGCACATCGTCTAGGTGCAGGCGTGTTTATAGGGGAAACCCCAAGGGTACACACTGTTTCCCCTTCTCTCGAATCTATCGGTCAACGGACTGCTTTTTAATCTCGAGAAGATGGGGTGTAAAGTCATTGCTTACGCAGACGACATCGCCATCGCAGTCACGGGTAAGTGTGTGTACTCAGAATACCCTATTTATTCTAACGGAGTGGGCAAAACTGTGCGATGTTGGAGCTAGCCCGGACAAAACGGAGCTTGTCTCTTCACTAGAAAGCACACGATCTCTAAAATCGTACCCCTTTCCTGCACTAAACTGGCTTTTCACTAATAAAGCTAAGTTTCTTGGTCTCATCTTTGACAGAAAGTTAAGTTCGAAGCTTAATATTCAAGAACGGGTAAAAAGACTACTTCTGCACTATACTACTATTTTTTGGCAAAAGCAACACGAGTCTGATTCTATCGAGGAGTACCTATATATGGATGGGAGATGCGCCCTTGATTACCGAATCAATGGTCATCTATACAGATGGCTCTAAGACAAACGACGCGGTTGGAGCAGACATATACTCAGAGGGATTGGGGATTAACCTATCATTCCGTCTTTCCGACTTTTGCGGTGTCCCACAGCCGGAGGTTTAGGCTATCTCGGAAGTTCTTTCTTGGCTATGTAGTCTGTCATTACTGCGAGGGACATTACTAGTTACACGGAAAATGAGGCGGCTATTCGCTCACTCAAATCCTTTTTGAAGACATCTGGAACTAACAAGAACTGTCGCTTAGCTCTTGCAGAGATTGGTGGCCATGTAGCAGAAGTGCAGCATGTTAATACTAAAGCGGCCGACATTATACATCTTCCGTCGTACGATTGTTGAAGGAAAAAAGGCAGGAAGCTTGATTTTTCCAAACGTTTCGATAGCACTTAAAAGTCTTCGGATGATCCTATCCATTTATTCGCCTTTTACGACAAACCAGCAAATTTTGTGGCTTACTCTTATACCCCACACTACAGGGCGGATAAACAAAATGATTATATTAAATTTTAATCTCAAACTTTCATTTCACTTGATCCTTTTCGCATTTATTGTGTCTCAAACTTTATGGCAACTTAATGCAATATACGAGTACATGTTATTTTCCATGCACTATTCTGATGCATGCAGATAAAATTTAATTTTTGAAAATGTTACGTCGAAACAACTTCTATACCACCTCAATATGATAAACAACTTTTGCTAAAATTTAATATCATTTAACTCACTAAATTTGATGAATTTTGTGCTTTTCCGTAACAAATGCTGCTCATCTCCATATCTTATTCATAGGAGTCTTTTTCCACTTAATTTTTTATCAGGACGCCTCCTCTCTTAATTTCTAGATACGACAATGTACGTTGCCTTCAAGGTAATCTCCATGGCAATATTAATCTGTTATTGTGATAAACTTTTATATGCTCGCATTTGTAATTTTAATAGCATTTAGTTCACTGATTCCCATTTAACGTGAGCTTCCTACTCCGAAGCGCACTGGCCGCATATACGCTTTCCTTGTGCTTCACCATACAAGTAGTTAGTATTCATACATTCACATACGGAATGGCTTTTCTGGATCGCTCGTTCGTTTCGCCCACAATAATACGTATATACACAGGTCCTCATAGCAGTTGAGTCCCTGAAGGATTTTGCCTAGGAAGTTATCCACTCCATACCCGGACAACATTAAAGTTGAATACGAGCACACATGTGCAGCGGAGACGGCGGGGGTGAGTGTTTGCACTCATGGACTAAGCTTATTGCCATATTTAATAATATCCTGGAACTGCAACTATGCGAAACGAGAAATAAAAGTAAATATTTAACTTTTCACTTAGTGATTTTGTTTTGCTTTTAAAAAAGTTTCAGGTTGCCGTTTTTTTATCGTTCCAAGTATTTCAGTTAGCACTAAGCCTTCAGGCGATACAGGATTTGAATGAAAGTTTGAACATGGATGCATATCCAGCATTAAGATATTTTTAGCGAAAATTTTTTTGAAATAATTTCAAGATAATTCTATACTTATGCCACTGAATGAAACCTGAATATCACGGGTTGTTCAAAGCACGACCACCGCATATATATGGAACTCAATTCTGGATTATTGATAAAGGTTAATCCCTTCAGGAGAAAAATTTATTCTAAAATACAAAATTTCTTTAGAAAGAGATTTAATGCCTCCGGTGTTTGATGATTCGATTTTGAGATGGTCTCGGAATAAGCTTTGATTTAATGTTCTTATGGAAATTGGCGATTGTAGAGAGATATTCTTGGATAATGTACTCATTTTCCCTAACTCCTAGTGGGGCATAGCGCGTCAACTATTCCATGTGGTTTGTGGTCTAGCTGACGTTTCGTTCGCACGACGATGTACGTTGCCAGCATGCACCTCCTGCTCCCATTTAGCCGCCTACCTGCGACAAGTCGGGAACTCGGGAGATGTTATGGCTTATTATTGCACCCCGCACCGCAGGGGAAAACACAAACATCCACGAACACCGTGGACGGGACTTAAACCCGCACCGACCGAAGACAGACATGAGACTGATGCCTCTGTGCACTGAGCTACCGGTATTGCAGGAGATCTCGGAACTATCTGTGAAGAATGCACTGTCAAAAGCTCAATACCGCGCTCTGGCTAGTGTTGGGCATTCGCAAAGGAAGTGTGTCAGGAATCTCCTTCTTCGATCTATCCTTGAATCGTAAACAGTGATTATTAAAACCCGTCTGACCGAGTGGTCTCCCAATGGTCAGCTTTCCGTCGTGATCGGAACAATTCTGGCTACCTCTGGACGGATTCTATTCAGAAGGGCATTCGCTCTTTGTGCACAGTAGGAAGTTAGTGCGTTCGCCATTTCATGTCTTCTTTTTTTGTACAAAACTTCAACCAGGTGCTTTAACCCCTCCAGTGGTCATGGGCGCGTCAACATCTCTAGCAATGCCTTATTGACTTTTTTTTAGCATACATTGTCAGCATTTCCTAGGGAGCGGTACGAAACGTCATCTTTTAAAATGTCGATTGCCAAATTTGAGATTTTTTTTTATGGAAAAGTATTTCAAAATCTCGACTTGAGAAAATCCCGACTACAAAATATCTCAACTGATGAGAATATCGACAAAATTTTTTTTCGATAATCTCGACTAATTTAAAATGAATTCAATGGTGAGGTGCAATAATCCACCTCGAAAGTGACAATGTCAATTGACTTTATTTCCCTTTTGAAAAAGAAACAAGGTATTTTCCGCCTTTAGTCGATATTTCGAAATCGAGATTATGTTAATAGATATTTGAAAAATCAATGTTTCGTACCCAACCCCATTCGCTAGCATGCATACATACATACGTATCGCCGTCTTCTACTGACAAGCCTGAAACGCTGTGGGAGTTCTAATAGTGCCCACAGGTAGTTTTTATATTTGTGTATTTCCCTCTAAATAGCACCTAGTGGCGCGTGGACTATCATCGCGAAGGATCCGTCAAGGACGGGTTCTAGCAAGTTGATCGAACCGCGCGATCCACTTCTGTGATCAGGAACCAAGAAGAGGATTATTATGTGGAGACTTGCCAAACCGTCCATCCCTCGACGGCGTAGCTTTACTATTTTTGATCACATTCTTACGGCCTCTAGAGCCTTTATAGCGACTTTGCTTTTCGTGAGAATTGCGATGTTCCTTGTTGCTACTGTGCTGCGGAGCTTCAGCATCCGACAGATTCCCTTTATTGCCAAAACATACACATGAAATAAAAACCCGCTAAACGGGTGTAAGGTGCATGCTAGCAACATGCATCGCCCGATACCAGTTCATGCTAACGAAACGTCAACTAAGCCTCGTGGGAATAGTTAATACGCTAGCATCGACTACGGCTTAGGGAAAATACAGTAGACTACGTCAAACATGAACGCCTGTATACATTTACATTTACACTGACTACTCTAAAAAATTAACAATGCAGGGAAGAGCTAAACATGAACACACATTTAATAGGAAAATTCGGGTTATAATAAACGGTTCATTCAATTCTACGATAGAGATAGAAGGACCAACAGGTCTATGTAGCGCAATCACTTGTCCCAAGCCAGCCCACTAACTAAAAGGAGTTGGATGACTTGGTGAATACTCTGACGGATTCAATTAATGAGGCGATATCAATATCGTGTCCTGTCACCTCACATGTAGGAAAGATTAAACCAGCCTGGTGCAACGCCAGTATCTTTAATCTAAGGGCTATGCGCAGGAAAAGTTCTGCCAAGGCGAAGAATATCAGGCTGGAGTCGAACTGGCAGTCCTACAAAAGACTCATGAGCTCTTTTAAGAAGGAGCTGAGGGTTGCTAAACGAAATTAATGCAGGTGTTTGTGCGAACGCATTAAAGGGTCCGGAAATACATCCAGATTATGCAAACTCCCGTCATCGAACCTATCTATGACTAGCTTTACACAAAAGCCCAATAGGACATGGATGCCTTCGAGCAAGACTTCGCATCCATTCTCTCCAGGGACAAGATTCTGTGGGGAATCTCCAGTTTCGTACCTTTCAGATCTACTGGACCCGATGGCATAATTTCGGCGGATCTACATCAGTCTTCAAACATTGTGATTTGCCTAGAGCTGGTCCATATTTCTCGGACTTAGACGGATGTGTTGGTCGTGCTCACTCCGAAAGCGGGTGCGTTCAAATGACTTCAACTTCAGACACATTAATTTCTCTCCCAGCATGCTAAAATGATTTGAAAGACTGATTGACATCCCTCTTCGAAGAACCATTCCGTCACGTCTTCTTTCCGCTTCGCAACATGCCGAATGAAAAGGCAAATCCGTGGACCAATGTCTACACTTTCTGGTCAGCCTTATTGAAAAGTCTCTTTATTACAATGAATTCATCATGGCTGTTTGCCTCGAAATCGAGGACGCGTTTAGTAATATCCGAGCCAGTGTGATTGTGGAAGCACTCTTGAACCTGCCCGTCGTTGAGTTGTTCAGTAAACAAATAAATAAGCTTTTAATATCTAGGCTTATTCGCGCCATTGTGGGCACATTATTTGTGAGTAGACGCACGCCAGAGGGACACCCCAAGGCGGATACTGTCTCCACTCCTTTAGAATCTTTGGAAAGGATGGGGTACAATATCACTGCCTATGCAAATGATGCCAAGTTTGCGAACTTCCTCAGTGAGATACTGCATAATGCCCTAACCGATTGGGCAGACCATTGTGGTGGCAAGGTTAACAAGACGGGGCTGGTGATTTTCACTGGGCTGTATACGCTCTGTCCTGTCTAATCTCCCAACTTGGACGGATAGAAACTGGCAAAGCGAAATTTCTCGGAATAATTCTCACTAGACACTCTATCGTGTGCAATCTAGAGCCCACTTCGGAGACTGACTACACGACTCCAAAACACGTTTTTGATAGGAACTACACCAGCCTTATTCCCTGAAGAATTTTTCGACAGATAATGTACCCTTAATGCCAGACTCCATGGTCGTATGCACGATATTGCTCTGAGACGCACGACGGGGTTGGGGCTGGCACATACTCGGACGGTATTAATTTGTCGTTCCGTCTTCCTGACTTTTCTACCATCCTCCAGGCTTAGATTTCGGCGATTTTGGAAGCTGTGACCTGGTTGGGTAGTCACGTGGTGACTGCTGGAGACGTAACTACTTTCACAGAAAGTCAAATTGCAATACGTTCACTTGAATCGGTTCTTACTATCATACATCGAAAACAACTGCGAATTTTCGTTCAGCCCTCGCGGTAATTTTTCAACATTACAATTTGCTGGATACCGCGACACTGTGGCTTTAAGGGCAACTGGAGAAAGGACGAGCTTGCGCGTGAGGGGATAGCTGCCACTGTGACTGGGAATCGCAGAAACATCAAAATGCCTATTGAAGTATGCAAAATGGCAATCAAGTCCGCTGCGGTACGCATAATCATCATCGTGGCGCGACAGCCCGACGTCGGGCCTTGGCCGCCTGAATCGTTGTCGGCCTTGGAAGCCCAGTAGCTGTTCGGCGTCCGCATTTACTGAGCTCTCCCAACGACATCTCCGTCGTCTGGGCAGTACACAGGGCCAACACAAGATGGCTCGACGGCAGTTCATGCCAAACGACGAGGGTGATTTGGCCTAGGCTCGATCTTGGCCGCTTTATCGTCCAGCTATCATTAAATAGATTACACATCGGCAGGATGGTGGGGGTCATCACAGGGTACTGCCCCATTTGGGAGCTGTCCGAAAGTTCCGCCTTTCTCATCATGACTACTGTAGAAAATGTGAGGATGTGGATGAGGAGGAGAGCGTTATTCACCTTCTGTGTTATTGTAAAGCTTTGGAGGGCGGGAGGAGGAAATTTGTTGGTTCCCCATTTTTTTTACAATTTCAGGGCCTCAACAACGCTAGCGCGACTCAGCTCAATCGTTTCACTGCTAGCACCGGCTGATTTAATACTTAGATTTTAGAATGACGTATAGAGACTCTGACGGTATCACAACGGAACCATATGCGGTCTAAGTGTGCTGTGATATGTCACGGCAGCCCTTGCACCTAACTTAACCTACTGTTGAGATTCCTTAATATCTAGTAAAAAAGAGTGCACCGATATTGTAAAAGATACCGAGGTGAAAATTAAGTCAAAGGAAGCCGAGGAAAACCTAAACAGAGTTTTGCAATGGGCCAGGAGCGAAATGGTTAGTTACAGCGTCTAAGAGAAAAAGCAGCATTTCAAGTTTTAGCAAACAGCAGAAAACAGAAACGAATTACGCAAAACTTTAGTTGAGTTTAGGAATTATCATACCACAACATTGAATAAACGGCTCAAAAAACAACGAATTTGATTAATATTTGAATATTCGCACAACATCAGGTTAGGTTAGGCTATAGGGGCTCCTCCGACATACGGAGCACGGAGATACCGCTCAAATGGACTCAACAGGGAGACCTTTCGTCTAATACTTAATCCGCGAACCATTCGGAGCGAAGAACCTATGAACCTGACCAGCACTCACTTCCTTCAGGTCGTCCAGATCGGTGCAGTAATAGACCCAAAGGTGGAATTCCTACTACAGGCAAGAGCAGGGCAGATGTAGAGCAAATTAAATGAGCACTCCTCCTCATCTTCGCCCCCACAGCTTCTACAGCAATCGTAGTCAAAGTCGCCTGGCATGTTCTCCAATGTGGCAATGGCCAGTGAAAACCCCCACAACACTGCTGATGCGTTTTCTATCCAGCGAAAGCAACCCCCAAACAGCGACTAGGATCCAATCTAGGCCATATTTGCTTGGCTACGCGACATGTGATACTAGTGCTACTGATGTTATCCCTCGCCGCCGCCGTCGCCGCAGCCTTTAAGGCCAATTTGCAAGTTGCCAGAGGCTCGCCAACGTTTTGAAAACAACAGCTGACCTCGCTAGTAGTAACCTCGCGAGCCAGTTCATCAGCTCTACAGTTGCCGCCAAAGCCACTGTGGCCCGGAATCTAAATGTTGAGAGAGCTTCCCATCAGTAGGATTAAAGCATGACATTCAGAAAGTGCCTTCGAGAAAGTCGCAGCAGAATCCAGCGTTTTAATTCCCGATTGACTATCAGTATAAATTAGTATGGCAATAGCCGAAATTATATTGCGCCCCAGGCATTACATAGCGTCGTAGATAGCCGTGGCGTCCGTTTGGAAAACACTATAGTAATCCGGGAGACGGAAGGACAGTCTAATATTCAACATCTCCGAATAAACACCATAAAAGGCTTTCGATAGTGTGAACCGGGAATCTATATGGGCGGCCTTGCGCAGGAGAGGCATCCCTGAGAAGCTTGTGGCTATTATTAAGGCAACCTATGACGGCGCGAAATGTCGCGTTCTGCATAAAGGTAAGGTGTCGGGGGACTTTGAGATTCGCAGTGGAGTTCGGCAGGGGTGCATCCTCTCACCGATCCTATTCCTCATTGTGATCGGCGATGTGTTGCATGCAGCCCTATCCGGACTCGACAGAGGAATTCAATGGACTTTGACATCTTATCTACAACATCTTGACTACGCTGACGACATATGCCTACTCTCCCACAAAATCATGGATCTGTCCGCAATGGCGTTAGATCTCGAGAGGGAGGCAAGCAAGGTTGGGCTAAAGATTAATACCAACAAGACCAAGTTCTTAGCCCGCCGTTGCGAAAAAGAAATCCGACACCTAGTGCCATCAATATTAATGAGCAGCCTGTGGAGAAGGTGGACAACTTCGTCTACCTGGGTAGCATTGTTGCCGAAAATGGTGGTACGGAGCAGCACATCGCTCGTCGTATCAACCAGGCTAAACGCGCATACGGCATGCTGTCCAAAATCTGGCAGAGCAATTATCTCAGCATCAAGACCAAGCTGGGCCTGTTTCGCTCCCTGGTACTATCAGTGCTTTTGTATGGGAGCAGTACATGGAAAGTTTCCGTAGGAGTTACCAGAAAGCTGCAAGTTTTCGTCAACTCATGTCTTCGTCGAATTTTAAGAATTTTCTGACCCGAAACAATATCAAATGAAGAGCTAAGTCGGCGTACGCGTCAGATGCCAATCGACGAATTGATACGCAGGCGAAAATGGCAGTGGATAGGTCACACATTGCGAAAGAGTAATAACTGTATTGCTTTCCATGCCATGAAATGGAACCCCATCTCCAACCAAGGCCGACCAAGAGGGGGTCCTCGAATCACATGGCGTCGATCTGTGGCAAAGGAATGTCAGGCACTGGGTAAGTCTTTTGGGGAGTTGCGTCCCATTGCCCAGAACAGAGTACGATGACGCGCAGGAGTAGTTGACGCGCTATGCCCCGCTAGGGGTTAAGGCAAAGTAGTATTCTAGACGAATTTCCTCAACAGTCGAGTCATTAGGTATTTTGCCCAAAACACATTGAGGTGTAGTTTTGATTTTTATTTCATTCATGTCTCATGGGATGCTGATTACGAATTTAACGTTTGCTTGTTGTTGCCATGACCCCTCCAGGCGTTTCGATATCAGGTCAATTTCGGGTGGTACATTTGCAAGAATGCACCAATTTGACGTTTGCCACCAAACACTTTCGATGGAATTTGAATTAAAAAAATAAAAATAAAAAAAAAACAAAAATTTTTTTTTAATATTTAGAAAACGATTAACCTAGCGAAAAACTTTCTGAGACACAATGGAAGATCTTGAACAGTTCATTACGAAAGATTCGCATATTTATTTTTTCATATATTCAGTAGTTTTCGCGATACTCTTACTTAAACTCTTCGTTTTCTGATAAATTATTCTTTAGCTTTATCGGGAAAAAGTGGCTCTAACCTTTTATCTCCGCAAATGACGCCACTGCTTTAAGACTACAAGGAAAGTTCTAGAAATTTTTTACATCCACACCTAATGGTGCAGTCACATACACGCCAAATAGTTGGCCAAGCTCCCAAGTGGAAATATTGTGCGCACTTGCGAAGAACAAACGCATTTCCAAATTAACTCAAATTAACACTGCGAGTACACAGCATTAAATCATTGGATTAATTGTTGTGCTGCAAAATCGTTTGCGTGCGCTTCTTAAACAAAACAGAAGTGCAATTTATTGATGTTCTCTATAGATTAACTCCGATCTCCAGGCGCGACGAAAAAGTATTGTACTTGCAAAAGGGCGCGAATATGATGAGTACAATAAATGCATTATTTCCCACTGCACGAAAAATTGTCAGACGTTGGCTAAATAGTTGGCGTGTATGTGACCGTGCCATAAGTTAAGTCAAATAGTATTGGGTGTACAACTTTGCTTCCGCCGTTTTTTCCTGGAATTCAAAGCTTAATTGTCAAAAAGTACTTACAGATGTATTACGTATTCAAAGTACTGTCCATCGCTAGCAACAACTTTCGCCCATCACACCGGTAATCTTTGGATTCCATCTCGGAAAAAGGAGGTGTCTTTCGACGCGACTTTTCGACTTTCGACTTTCTCGTACGAACGAAAATTCTGATCAGCCAGGCCGTGCGCCATGGAACGAAACAGATGGTAGTCGGAAGGAGCGATGTCTGCGGAGTACGGCGGGTGGGGCAAGATTTCCCATTCCAGGGTTCCCAAGTATGTCCTGACCACTTTTGCGACGTGTGGCCGAGCATTGTCATGCAGGAGAATGACTTTGTCGCATCTCTCTTGGTACTGTGGTCCTTTTTCCTTTAATGCTCGACTCAAACGCATCAATTGCGATAGTTTCATTCGGTTTCAGTAGCTCGTAGTAAATCACACCGAGCTGGTCCCACCAAATGCAAAGAATAACCTTGGCGCCGTGAATATTCGGTTTGCCGTCGACGTTGAGGCATGTCCGGGCATTCCCCATGACTTCCTGCGCTTGGGATTATTGTAACGGACGCATTTTTCGTCGCCGATTACGATACAATGTAGAAATCCCTTCCGATTCTGCCTTTGAAGCAGTTGTTCGCATGCAAACAATCGCCGTTCAATATCTCTCGGTTTTAACTCGGACAGAACCCAATTTCCTTGTTTCCGAATCATGCCCATGGCCTTGAGGCGTTTCGAGATGGCTTGCTGAGTCACTCCCAGTGATTCAGCTAATTCTTCTTGCGTTTGGCACGAATCTTCATCGAGCAGTGCTTTCAATTCGTCGTCTTTGAAATTTTTTTCTCTCCCACCACCATACTTGCCCTCGACATTGAAATCGCAAATTTTAAAACGTTGAAACCACTCACGACATGTTCTGCCACTCAGAGCAACCACACCGTAACTATCTGAGAGCATTCGATGACCCTCAGCTGCACTCACGATGCGGGGATGTCGATACGTTCACAGACGTCCAAACTCACTTTGTGACACTTTTGAACTACATACGTATTTTGACCAGCCCTCACTGATGCAGCCGTCTATCGGAAAACGGCGGAAGCAAAGTTGTACACCTAAAATATTTTAAGAATGCCCAAAACTAATTATTTATTTTCAGGACAAAAAAAAATCATCCCGAATGCATGTCGCCACGAGTTTTTCGCTTCATTTAATTTTAGTGGGCGTACACATCGAACTTTTCTCCGTGAAAAAAAGAGCCTCCTTTCGATTTTGTCGATAAGTTGTCGCCTCCAATTATCCCGGTTGACTGAACACTCCGCAAAATTTGCCATTGAAGATAGGCTCATAATATGGCTAGGCTGCGCGGTAACAAGGCCATATCAATCGAGTGGTTCCTTCATTTACGCATTATTTCCAGGCAGATTAGCAACTGATTGCTTCAAAATATTTTACTTTAACGTAAGTATTTTATCGGCGCTTAAAGGAGCTTTCTCGAAAAAAGGAGAGAATTGAAAATACAGGTCAACTTAACATGAATGGGCACCATCATGCACTTGGTGATTATAGGTGCAATTCCAGAAACCGTACCAAACGTTTAGTCGACACTGAACTTCAGTGAACATTTTACTCAACTGACCACAATAAATAGGTTTTATATTATCTTGATAAGCCCAAAGATTTTATATCTGTCTGAACGCCCATACAACACAATTTACCATACAATCAAACCTGGCCATGTCAATTTCCTACGAATTTATCCTTGAGCGCAAGAACTCTTCCCCGGACTTGGGGGCACTATGAACTATATATGCAACACAAATTCAATAGCCAAATATTTACTCAGGACACACGAATAACATTTTATCGATTAAATGGATAATATCAGTCGAGATTTCGTAAGTTTATTGACTTCTTATGTGGATTCAGTGAATCTGGAAAGCAGATTTACTATTCCTCCCTAAAATCGTAGCGCACAGCATTCTCTGCTTAGCACATACCAAGAATGCATGTAAAATGAATCTATGTATAGTATGTATTTTACATACTCGTATAATCAGCTCTCAAGTCTATCAAAAAGCCCTTGGCTTTCGAGACGAATCGATTCTATTAGAATCCTGTTGTTTGCCGATTTTTCCTATCAGGCTCATCTCATCGTGGCGCTAATGTTATTAATTCCATACCAAACCCTGCCTGCTAAAGTCTAGTAAGCACCACTCGGCTACTGTCGATGACCGCAATTCAATAACACTTTTCGAAGAAGCAGCGTTAGAAGCTCTATGGGCCTGTGTTCCGAGAAAAATTAACGAAAATCTTTTGCATGCACACATTTTGGATGGGAATTTTCTGTTGTGCAGGCTTTCACAGGACGCTCGTTTTATGGCTTTATGTACAGGCGTTTTTTTGGTTCATGGAAACTTTTGGTCTCTCTTATATAAAGGATGTTGTTGGAAATTAAAATTTCAGATGAAACAGATTATGATGAAGAACTTAATGGAAAATATTGAAATTTATTTGGGATTATGTGTTGGAGCTAAAATAGGATAATGATTCAAAACCAAAACGGAGCAAAGAAGCTGACTTAAAAGTGAATCAAATAGAAGTGTCTCTCCTACTACTGTTTAGGAACATATAAAACAGAATGTTGGACTAAAATCAAGAGTATGTTAAGGTGTCGTCCCATGAAAATTGGATCGAAAGCACAAGCCAATAAACTGAAACGCAATATATCGAGACGTTGGGATTTTATTCGTCCTTTTTCCATGATCGCGAGTACACGTCATTTTGACTGTACAACTGTGTAATTTGAAGAACAATATGAAGGGAGTTGTGAGTCACTTTTCAGCATCAATATTCATATGATACTTGCTTTAGGAAACATATACTAGGCGAGAACTTGTGAAAGGATCGATTTGTTCTCTTAGCAATGTTGCACTACTCTCGGTGTGTTTTTTTGAACATCTATCAGGTGCAGTTGAAGGTTATCTACATGCATTACAATAACAACTTAACGCTGTACGAGTCAGTGGGGTGGCTAATCTGCACTCGATAGATTGTACAATTGTACCAGCAAAATGCGCCTATAGGTATGCTTATCGTTAATATGACAATTGGTGCAAAGTTCCGACGACAGTTCATTATTAATTTCCACGTTTTATATTCATAAATAGCTAAGTTCTTAACACACAGCGGAATCGCAACATGCTGTGGCAACAGTATCGAAGCAGCACGTTGTTGTGTTCTGAACTGCACTCGCATCTAGCAAAGATAATTGAATGTATAAGATGTCCCAAGCGGCGTTCGAGCAGCGAAAGAGCTTTCGTATTAACGACCGTTCTCCAGCGGCTATTCAAGTTTTCGCCGCTTTATTTTGTAACCAACTGTTTTTCGCGAATGTGAGTGAGCTGCTTGTGGATTATGAAAAAAGAGGTATAGGTTCTTATGGGCGCATTGAGTTTGTTTTGCTGCTATGTATATTCTATGATACTATACCTATAGTGTATAGATATACTATTGTCTTTACGTTGAGGGAAGATGCGATTTACTATAGAATGCAATGTTTTGAATGATAGGGATAATTGAGAGAGGCCGATTCTTTTGGTTTTTGATTTTCGCGAACACCGGAAGTTTATTTTTGCTGTGATTTTGTGATAGTTGGTGATAAATTTTTTTCGATAATATACTCATTGTATTTTTGAATATACATATATATAATATTTTTTTATATTTATATATTATTATATTATATATTTATATTTTATTATGGAGAGTAATATTGAAAAATCAGCCGTTTTCTCGGCGAAACAGTCTTCAAGTCGAAAACGTTATGAGCGTTGCTGTGTTAGTAGTTGTAGCAATTGTTCTTCAAACAGTAAATTATATAGATTTCCCAAGTGCTTCGATCTTCGGAAGAAATGGGTAAGTAATTGTGAAATAGCTGAAGACGAAGTGAACCGAAAATTTGTTTGTGATAAACATTTTGAAAGCAGTTCTAAGGGAACTCAACGATTAAAAAATGGTGCCATTCCTGTCCTTTTTTTGAATCATGAAGTTGAGAATGAGCCGGTCTATAGCGTGGAAAAAAAAAATTGGCGTTGCTGTATTTCTGAATGCGTCGGCAACAGTAAAAATTTTCAATTATTTATGTTTCCGACAGAAAAGAAAAGAAAAGAAAAGAAAAGATGAGTGGATATCAGCTTGCAATATAGACAGTGCTGAACAAACAAAAAATAAGTTAGTTTGCTCTCAACATTTTGAGCCAAAGTTTATTTGTAAAAGAAAATTATCTCATGGTGCACTCCCTACATTGAATCTTCCGAAAAGTTCTCAAGTATTTGAAGTTCATGATGATACAAAATATGAAATTGATCCACCTATTGCAGTCTTTCAAAATTCCGTCAAATGTTGCGAAGAAGATCAGGTTAGAAGACAGAAACGATGCTATACATCTGCATTAAGTTCGGAAGAGGAACTAGCGAAATTGAATGATTTTGAAAAATCTGCTAGTTTCTTTGATAAAAGCAAAGAAACAAACAGTATGATAGATGAGGCATTAGTTTGTAATAGATGTCTTAAGAACCAACAAAATTTAACATATTATAAAAAGAAGTATGATAAACTGTTCAAGAGGACAAATGAACTAGAAAGTCTGAACCATACGTTGACATTGGAATTAAAAAAATTAAAAGAAGAGCAGTTTGAAATAAGTCTTGAAGATAGAATTGACCGTTTACAGAAAGTAAATGAGAATTCTAAAGAATTTTGTAAAATGCTTTTAATAGAAAGGTCTAAAACGAAAGAGTGGACTGAGAAGCAGAAGCTTATTGCACAGAATATAAACTTTAAATCAAATTCAACATATTTGTTTATGCGCGAAAATTTAGGATTTGCATTGCCCTCAAAATCGTCATTATATCGTTGGAGTCCTTTGAAAAAACTACATCCTGGTTTCAATACAGATCTTTTGAGTAACTTAAAGCGAATCGTTTTTGATATGGATTCATTTGCTAAAGAGTGTGTACTAATTTTTGATGAAGTCAAAATACGAAGGGAATTAGTTTACGATACTTCCATGGATCAATTAGAAGGAGTAGTTGATTTTGGAGAAGGCGATCGTGAAAATAAAATTGGTAAAAATATTTGCGTCTTTATGGTACGTGGACTGCTATCTAATTGGAAATATGTAATAAGCTATTATATTTCGGAAGAAGTTATGAAAGCCGAAAAATTAAAAGAGGTCATCGAAAAAATCTTGCAGTGATGTTTAATATCGGTTTAAATGTCCGCGCCATTGTTTGCGATCAAGGGTCGAATAATAGGAAATGCTTCAAACTTTTGAGCGTTTCGAAAGAAAAACCTTTTTTTCTATTCGATGAAAAAAAAATGTATGGAATTTTCGATGTCCCGCACCTGATGAAATCTCTTAGAAATACACTTTTAGAGTGTGATATTAAATCTGACGATGGAATAGTTAGTTGGGATGTTATTACCAAGTTATTTGAACTAGATTCTTCGGATTTAGTTAAAATTTGTCCAAAATTAACAAAAAAAAAACACATATATCCAGGGACATTTGATAAAACGAGAGTCAAATACGCAACACAAGTTTTTAGTAGGAGTGTAGCCTCAGGCATAAAACTTGTACAAGACTTGGAAAATTTTCTTCAGATTTGTTGGAAAAGGCTGATGCAACAGAAACGTTTGTCTCAAAGTTGGACAAAATTCTTGATTGCTTAAATAGTATAAATGTTTCCGATAGTAATCTATTTAAAGCACCATTAAAATACAAAAACCATATATATAATTTCTTAAAAGAAAGTTTATCATATTTGGAAAATTTAAAATTGATGAAAAGAAAAAATAATTTTTGCATTAATGGCTTAATTCAATCGATAAATGCAGTTTTATTGTTGGGAGAAGATATGATAACATCCAATAAGGCATCATATTTACTAACTGCACGCTTGAACCAGGACCCTATTGAAAATCTCTTTGCGCAGATACGGTCAAAAGCAGGAAATAATAGAAATCCTTCGGTTTCGAATTCAATCATCTCATTGCAAGAGTTATGTCCATAAAAATTTTGACTGCGTCTTTTAAAAAAAATTGTGTAGATGATGAGGAGATAGCCCTGGATTGGGTAGAAGGCGAAAATGTACCAGAAATAATGGAGCTAATTTATAACAACTTTTCCACAAAGCCTGTTGTTATTGACCAAATCTAAGAATCTGATGTATTGTGGCCTAATAAAAATGTACAGCTACAGCATCGCGCGATTTTTTGGTTGAAAGTAATGGCAAGCGGTATTTTATTGACTACGCGATTTCAAAAATTATTTTGCGAAAACTGCATTGTAACACCTGCGCCAGTACAATGATTAAAACTGGTCAGTTTTTGTCCTTACTTAACGAATCCTTAATAATAGACAAATATTATTCCGCCGTTACATTGACCGAACAGATGCACTTGCAAGCACCTTCTGATAATTTTTTCAAAATATGTGAAATACACTACGATATTTATGAGCGGTTATTTAATAACATCTGGTCTATATTGAATTAAAAAAAAAAAAAAAACAATTTTAAATACTTGTATTAACGAAACCAACGAAAAGTTTCCTCATTGGTTTGATACAACAAATTCGTGCAATAAGCATCGTGAAGAAGTATTAGATTTTATATTATTGGTTCTTCTACGAAAGAACTGTTCATGGAAAACAAAGGAAACTATGAATATTACCAAAAATAATAGGCTAAGGGTATTAAATCAGTAAAATACAATTTTCGTCGAAGAACTACTATTGTGAGTAAATCATGATGATGCAATATTCTAGATAAAACTAATAAATATGGGCAACAGATTCGGAGTTATAAAAATAATTACGTAATTTGATGTGTCTTTTTCGATTGAATTATCACAGAGAAAATGGGAAAAATGGCATTTTTACAACAACAACAACATTTTTAAAATGCTATTTTTCTCATTTTCACCGGTGATCCGCGCCCTGGAATCACTGTAAAATACCTTTATATAGGCTAAATAAACATTAACAAAAATTTGCATTTTCACCCATAACGAAGATATTCTGAAAAATCTATACGTGTCGCATCCCGGATATAAACAACATATTCGGATGAATCAGTTAAATACCCTTCCTTGTACAATTGTGCACCGACCCGGATTTTGGTCGGAACGATCAGAATGGCAAAAAACTCAATCGCATCACATGTCCACAAACAACAACAAAAATAGACCCGGTCATGGAATAAAAAAATCACAAGGTTCTCTCGTTTTCTTTAAAGCTCTGCATCGACACAGTTGGCTACAAAATAAAGCGGCGAAAGTTTGAATAGCCGCTGGAGAATGGTCGTTAATATGAAAGCTCTTTCGATGCTCGAACGCCACTTGGGACATCTTATACATTCGATTACATCTAGTCATCCATCAATTGTCAAATTTTCAGTTCAAAACTGACTACTGTCGAAAAATTGTATGAATATGACAGCGCGAGTGTCAATTCAGGATTGTCATCATATGCTGGTCCTAGCAAGCGGAGAAATTTTTATGATGGAGAAAATGACATTTTTTACAGCACGTTGCGTCCATCAAAAACTCAGTGGAGAGAGTTCATAAAACAAATTGGCAACAGTATGCCAACTGTTGTGTGATATGAACTTAGCCATTGTTTGTCGCTACGCTCTATTTTGAAAGCCAATCAGACTACTCTGATTGGAATGACATGACATCTAAAATGTTAACCTGGATGGCTGCCCTCGATCGTTTTTTTGTTCCACGAGTTAACCTACCCTAACCCGTTGTTAAAAAAAACGCACCTATTGTTGACATTAAGTTTTCTATGACACCACGCATCGTTCATGTAGAAATGTGATGTTTTCAACAATGTCTGGTGATTTAAAAAAAATCATGAATTTGATTTGAATAATTTTGAATTTGACTTGAAAAAACATGAAATTGTTTAAAAAAAATTTAATTCGACATAAGAAAATTATGAAATTGTCCCGGAATTTGGAAAAGTATTTTAACGGCTTATTAAACAATTTGTCGGTCACTTACTCATAGTAGAAATATTGATTGAAGAAAAATTTAAACGTACCTGAAACGAGAGAAAAATAAATTTAATATTAATTTGTAATTAATAGAATGGATAGGAGTATAAAATTACTACTACTAAGCGCTTTGACCCCTCCAGGGGCATGGGCGCGTCAACATTTCTAGCATTTCTATGCCATGTTGACGTTTCGATAGCATATCTACTTTTCGGAAGTGCAGCTGCTTGCATGCACCTCCACAAGCTCGGAACACTGTGAAAGTTCTATTAATACCCACAGGCAGTTTTTGGTCGCGCCGAGATTTGAACTCCGAGATCTAGATTAGTATCGTAGAGCGGTGACCGAACGATCACGACCGAGCGCGGCACATGATCGACTCGGTCCACAGATAAAAAATTTTCCAGCAAATGCTGAAAATGTCGCATCGACCGGGGGACACAATCATTACAATACATTTTCTCTTTCTCGATAGCGGAGTGCAGTGTGAGTGCGGCTTTCGCGGGAAATGTAAAATGTTCGCATGTATTGTGTACAAAAGGTATATTCAAAAGCAATTCGGTGCACCCCTATATTAAACTGAGATTGCCAAGAGGAGAATTGGCTATTAATAAGCTCATGTTTCACAGTACACAAATTGCGATTATGCGCAGATTTAGATTAGATTTGCATTGATTTCAATCAAATGTCAAATAGACATACATACATACATATGTTTGAAATGATAATAATTAACTGAATTCAAGATCAGGAACTCAGCCAAAAAGAAAATATTGTCCAAAACCAAAAGGCCACATGAATTCCATATCCCCTACAAACCAAGTCCCCGGCATTCGTTTTCATTCTGTGAGCACAAGCTTCAATAGTCAAATTGCGACTTAAAATTTCTCATTCAATTTGACTATGATTGTTCATTGCACTATGAATTATGGATCTTTTGTGCCAAATATTAATACACAAATACTATATGGAGGGTTAAAATATTCGGATTTGGAGATAAATTAGATTTTAATTACAATTTAGTGGTATCAGACAAACAATTCTTAAAGAATCAAATGAGCATTCCAGTTAGGCCTAAAGATATTGAATCGTCGCAACAGCGGCATGGCCAAATGTGAACTGAAATATATTTGGCTATTTTGCGTCTCGGAGTTGGTGCTGATAATATCGTTAGTCTGTATTTCGCCGTAAACTACTCCTGTCGCAATCTCTCCCTTCTCCCCAACGACCATCACCCGACAACGCTTTTGATGGCTTCTATGTGGGGATGGCAGCACCAGCTGTTGCCTCCTGTCGTCTTGGTTCAAACACCGCATCGTCCAGTTCCTGAATCCAAGCAGCTTGTTGCTGTCGCTGTCAACGGAGCTCACCTATCGCTTCTTCGGCAGCGACCATATGCATTAAAAGTGAGTTTCCTATACGGCCAGTTTATAGGGGAGGTTGGCACCCATTCAGGCGGTTCTTGACCATTTTCAAAATCAATTAACTAACCCCTTCTAAAAATATTTGTCGAATTTTTCAAGTCGTTAGCTTCATTCTATCGAAAGTTATTGCTTATTTTAAGCCTCACTTGTAGGGAAGGTAGAGGTTTCTTTTGTCGAATCTTGCGTATTTTTAATAGCAACCAGTATAAACATTTGACCAAAATTTCAAGTCACTAGCTCCATTTTATCGAATGGTATCGCTTATTTGAAGTTTCATTGGCAGGGGAAATAGGGGTTTCGTTGGTCGGATTTTATGTATTTTCAATATCAGCAGGCCGAATCTTACTACAAACATTTTACCAAAATTTCAAGTCGCTAGCTTTGTTTTATCGTAAGTAAGCTCTTATTTTAAGTTTAATTTGTAGGGGAAGTAAAGGGTTTTCGGGTCGGATCTGGTCCATCTTTAATACCAACTAACTAAATCTCACTTCAATAATTTGACCGAAATTTCAAGTCGCTGGCTTCATTCTATCAAAAGTTATCACTTATTTGAGGTTTCGTTAGTAGGGGAGGTAGGAGTTCGTTGGGTCGGATCTCTCCCATTTTCAATACCAACTAACTAGATCTTACTATCAACATTCAACCAAATTTTCACCTCGCTAGTGTCATTCTATCGAAAGTTATCGTGGTTAATGGAATATTTAATTTTTTGATATTTGTAGGGGAGGCAGGCGTTCCTTTGATCTGATTATGCCCCACTTACTAAAACTCAAGCAGCTTCTCAACTCAGGGTTAAATGTAAAAAAATCAGGCGTCTACGTCACTTGGTTCAAGAGTTATAGGGAAAAAACCTGAAAAGTGGGGCAATACGTAGCTCTTTGTAAAAAATTGCCGTTAATTTTCAACTGATCGATTTTATTTTTCCTGGAGAGTATAAGATTACCCTCACGAGCAACCTACCAAAGCTAGAGCGTTTGATGTTTATTTAATCGGGAGTTATAAATATATTTAATTACTTTACTTATGTAGGGGAGGCAGGCTTTCTCTTGGCCTGATCATGCCCATTTTCAATACCATCTAACCAGATCATACTGACAATATTTGACTAAATTTTCAAGTCTCTAGCTTCATTCTATCGAAAGTTATCGTGCGAACGAACAGACAGAGAGACAGACAGACAGACACACAAACAGACATACAGACATGGCTAAATCGAATCAGGAGGTGACCCTGATCATTTATGTGTACACATTGCTATACCTCCGGAGCCTCCTTTAAGATGTTACGTATTTTCGTCGTGACAAAAACAATATACTCAATTGCCCTAAACCCATGTGGGGCATAGCGCGTCAACTGTTCCATGTGGCCCAGTTGACGTTTCGTTGGCATACACTGGTTACGGAGAATGCAGTTGCCAGCATGCATCTCCTGCACATCCATGGCCACGAATGTCGACGTGGACGGGCCGGTAGTCAAACATGAGACTGATGCCTCAACACACTGCGCTACCGGTCGCCCCTAAGTAATAAGTCTAGGGTATAATAACAGAGCGGTTTTAATCCAGGACTCGTATGAAATCTCATCGGATCAAAGTTGGAAGTCAATTGGATGAACTTCAACTTATTTCGCTTCTATCTAAATGTATACTGAGTCCGCAATTCGCCACCACGACGCGACGGCGAAGTACCTGTTGGGGCTGTTTAAATTCGCTCGGCGCAGATCCGTGTCATTCTTTTCACCCGTGTTCGGTCTGATGCCTGGTATTGCAACGAATAGTGCACCATCGAAATCTATTTCACGCCAGCGAAATGAATTCCGCTGTTCGACACCAATCGTCACTTTAATAGGCACTGTACACTAAGCATTTAGTTGATTACTCGACATTAAACATTTGAATTACGTTACATTACATAAAAATATAGTTTTCCGCCAACACAATACATCGAGGATTCGCAATAAGACACATACAGTGAGTCACAGTCAAAATGAACCACCTTATGTTAGAGAAAGAATTACTTAAAAAATGACTGAAAAACCATTCAGATTAAAATTATTTTGATGTAAATTTATTGTCTCAACATGTAAGTCTCTCCTTTCGGTGTGTTTTATAATTATTTTTTCTTCTTAGTACACAAAAAGTGATATAAACTTCAAAAGCTCAAAAATACATCTCACAATCAAAATGAACCACTTAAATAAAAGTAAAAAGCATGCATAGGGTGCCCCGCTTCAGTTGGTAAATACTTTAATGGTGGATAGTACCGTTCATTTGTGGGAAATTGACAGCAAAGTGGACACTCTGTTTTTAACCGTTACAGAGTTATAGCATTTTTTGTAAATTGTGTTAAAAAGCTCGACTTTCTGAACAAAATCAATATTTGCCACTCTCCCAATCATTTAATCCAAGATTTGACCTCACTTTCTGAAACTACATAAAATTCCATAAAAAACGTATAAAATTTCCTGGTTTCGAAATTCACCGTTACTTCAAAGATACAACTGTTCAAACTACTAAAATCAATTTTTCATCGAAAATTCAACTGATATTTTTACAACGGTACTTTGAACTGACAAATCTGCAAATTTGACAAAAGTTGCTCCAATGTCTTGGCTTTCCAACGGTGTATTTTTTTTTATACCTTTCTATTTGAAAATTTGCGAATAATACACATTAAAGAAAAAAAACATGACCTGGAGATGAAACAAATTTACTTCAACCTTGACTTAACAGGTAGTCCACGCTACCAACGAAAAATAGGGAAAAAAAAGATCGTGTACTTTTGAAATTTGGCGTAATTAATGTGGAGAGTCTTCTGAATATATGCTCCAAAGTCTCTGCTGCTAGGGTGTCCGGAAGTCTAGGAGAACGGGGATCAAAAGTCCTTTTGCACAGTTTTTCTTGAATATTTCGCGTTTTTCTTGAATATATTGGTGAGTCACAGTGAAAATTGACCTTATGTCAGAAAAAGGATCATTAAAAAAATGATTGAAAAACGATTCAAAGTAAAATTGTTTTTATGTAAATTTATTAAGTGAACACATAAGCCTAAGTTTACATCAATTGAGAACGACTTAAATAATCCATACATATGCCTCAGATTTCATGATATTTACAGTATACAGTATTTATGTTTTAATACTTAGTTGGCCTTCCTTTTGCAGAAATTACTGCTTGCAGCCGTCTGGGCATCGATTCCAAAAGGTTTGACGTGTATGTGGAAGGAATCGAACGCCACTCCGCTTGTAAGGCATCCAGAAGGTCCTTTTTTGACGAAATGCTATGTTTCCGTACATTTTGGTCAATACGGGCCCACAATTATACAACAGCCATTCGCGCGCAACATAGGATTTGTGTTTGGGATCGTTGTCTTGGTAAAAGAAAAAATTGTCTTCGATCCCCAATTTCTCCACACTCGGCTTGACATTTCGCTTCAAAATGTCTACGTACCCGAACTTATTCATTATCCCTGGAATGTGCTGAAGATTTCCGGTGCCACTACCTGCCATACAGCCCCACACCATGACGGAACCACCACCGTGTCGCATCTTTGCCGAAAGATTCTTTGGTTGAAGCTCCGCATTCTTTTTCCGCCATACCATTTGCTTTCCATCTGAGCCAAATAAGTTATATTTGCTTTCATCTGTAAATAATACCTGAAAAAAAAAACTATTTGATAAATCGCTAAAACTTTTTTTTAACGTCACATACCTTTTGCCAGAAATGCAAGTCCTTGACAACATATTTACAGGCAAACTCCAACCGCTTTTTGCGATTTTTCAAGTTGATGAACGGTTTGTTTCGAGCCACTCGCCCATTGAATCCATGTCTCCTGAGAACTCTCCGTACTGTTTCAGGGTTGACATCGATATTGAGTTGATTTTTCACCATTTCGGTCAATTGGGGAGCGCTAAGATGGGGGTTCTTCTTTATTTCGCGCACTATGAACGCCTCATTCCTTTCTGTTAGCGCCTTTCTTTTGCTTTCCTTCACTTTATTGGCAATTCTGCCTTCACTATTGAAGCGGTAAATAATATGCTGCACCGTTCCACGACTTCTTTTTATTAATGCAGCTATCTCCCTTTGGGATTTTCCGTTTGTTTAAACCTATCACCAGCTGCCTAATTTCGACACTTGTTTGGCGACACATCTTCACTTAATGATTTTTAAAAAGCAACTAAAGCATCATTGACTAGATGCATGCAAAAAAAAACATTCCCGGAAAATTCACCGCTATTTTAACTTTGACTGTGGCGCGCATTAATGCACTTCTTTGAGTTTTTTTTACGAATTTCTCCGCTATAAGTGAAAAAAATACAACAGTTTTACGAAATTCGTAAATACTATACTCATCTTGAATTTGAATTTGTCAGGAACTTATTCAAAATAATACTCCAAAAAACAGTGTTCAATAAGAGGTGGTTCACTTTCTTGTAACTCACTGTAAATGATTGGTAACAGATCCGGAAGAATATGGGTAAGGGGTCGAAGGCCATTTTTCCAGTCTTCCTTGGTTTATGGTCGAATGTATGATATATCACTTTGTAGGGAATTTTATGTGATTTAATTCGCCTTTAGAACTTAATTTTGAAGAATATTCAAGAAAAACTGTGCAAAAGGACTTTTGGTCCCCGTTCTCCTAGACTTCCGGACACCCTAGCAGCAGAGACTTTGGAGCATATATTCAGAAGACTCTCCACATTAATTACGCCAAATTTCAAAAGTACACGATCTTTTTTTTCCCTATTTTTCGTTGGTAGCGTGGACTACCTGTTAAGTCAAGGTTGAAGTAAATTTGTTTCATCTCCAGGTCATGTTTTTTTTCTTTAATGTGTATTATTCGCAAATTTTCAAATAGAAAGGTATAAAAAAAAATACACCGTTGGAAAGCCAAGACATTGGAGCAACTTTTGTCAAATTTGCAGATTTGTCAGTTCAAAGTACCGTTGTAAAAATATCAGTTGAATTTTCGATGAAAAATTGATTTTAGTAGTTTGAACAGTTGTATCTTTGAAGTAACGGTGAATTTCGAAACCAGGAAATTTTATACGTTTTTTATGGAATTTTATGTAGTTTCAGAAAGTGAGGTCAAATCTTGGATTAAATGATTGGGAGAGTGGCAAATATTGATTTTGTTCAGAAAGTCGAGCTTTTTAACACAATTTACAAAAAATGCTATAACTCTGTAACGGTTAAAAACAGAGTGTCCACTTTGCTGTCAATTTCCCACAAATGAACGGTACTATCCACCATTAAAGTATTTACCAACTGAAGCGGGGCACCCTATGCATGCTTTTTACTTTTATTTAAGTGGTTCATTTTGATTGTGAGATGTATTTTTGAGCTTTTGAAGTTTATATCACTTTTTGTGTACTAAGAAGAAAAAATAATTATAAAACACACCGAAAGGAGAGACTTACATGTTGAGACAATAAATTTACATCAAAATAATTTTAATCTGAATGGTTTTTCAGTCATTTTTTAAGTAATTCTTTCTCTAACATAAGGTGGTTCATTTTGACTGTGACTCACTGTATGTATCTTGCCAAATATCAAAACGTCAAACATTGCGCTGTTGTTCGAAGTGTACTTAAGCTTCTTAAGTTGCGAAATTGAGTTCGCCGCAAAACAGTGCCATCTATTGGATACTACTACTATTAGGAATGTCATCCAATTCCGGTTATGAACACAATACCATAGAGCGGAACGAGAATTTTCGTCGACCAAATGAAAGTTCATTTTGTATGGGATATGACATTTCGTTTCGTTTCGTGGCCTACACAATATGTACTAGGCATGAGACCGAGATCCAAGCGAAACGAACGCGGCTATGTTACGCCCCACACAACATGGGAAAAAACAAGACAAACAACTATGGCCACGACGGGATCCAAACCCACGAACCTGCAGTAAGAGTAATCGTGGTGATAATGGGCCAAAGCAAAAAAAAAAAAGTTTTCACAACTACTTCTATACTCTATTGCCCTAACCTCTTGTGGGCCACAGCGCGCCAACTGTTTCATGTGGCCCAGTTGACGTTTCGTTGGCATAAACTAGTTTCAGAGAATGTAGTTGCCAGCATGCACCTCCTGCTCCCCCATTTAGCCGTCTACCTGCGACAAGTCGGGTGGTGAGGTAGCTTATTATTACGCCCCGCACCACAGGGGGAGGACACTACAAGACACGAATGTTGTCGAGGACGGGACTCAAGCCGGAAACGTCAGTCAGACATGAGGCTGGTGCATCTACGCACTGAGCTACCGACTACTTCTATGGGAGAAGGAGTTCCACTGCATAGCACGTCGAGTAAAGTGATTATCACACCGACGCGAAAGATTTGCGGCGGAAATTTGCACTACGTAAAAAGTCTGACAACGGCATCTTATGAGGATGCCCACACTACCTCGTTAATTTCCGCTGCAGTTTTTTCCGTGTCGGTGTGATGTTCACTTTTCAGTTATTGCCCTTGCACAAAGTGTGACTTATCTTCTGCTCTTTTCGGCCTACGTACGAATATGTTATGTGATTGGCATCTGACCTTTACGTCAACAAAGTCAAAAAATAATATAAGAACGATCCCAATGACTTTAGCCGACTTTCTTCAACACTTGGAAACCCAATCCAACCAAATGCTAAAAGGCATTAAACCTTTTTTATTTTTCAAGTAAATTTCGCCCCAAAGGGGATTTAATTAGATTACCAGCACAATATCCATGATACATGCAATAATCCTTCCGAATAATCGTCTACAAAATTTAACCCCTTTTTCGGGAAAACAAGAAATTAAACCTAAATCAAACCACACATGAGTCTAATTACCGATATACAAGTAACCCCAACTGGTGTTGAACTCTCTTTTACATGGTTGGTAATGCAATAGCGTTTACGACCACATTCAACATTTTATATAAAACGTGTGGTTGGTTTCCTTATCAACACCATTTTCAGGATAATAAAAGCTCAAATCAATCCTGTCTTTAAAGTTATGCTGCCCCGTTTCACACCAACGCCCCACCGACAGCACACTTTGTCGAGCAGAAAAACCAAAAAGAGTTAATTAAACTTACATTTAATTTCAACTGATATCCTTCAAAAAGCCCTTAAGTCGTCTCAAACAACCACCACCACATCTCAACCATCGGTGAAAAAAAAAACATTTAAGTGGTCACATTACCGGAGTATAAACTTCTCAATTAGGTAATTAAATGAATTGCTAGCGGTGTAATTTTTACCTTCTCGAAACAACTTTATAATAGATACATACGATACGAGTATGATCGGTATAGGGTCCATACGTAATGGAATAAGTATCCGTAGAAAATTATCGGGGGTGTTACTTCAAAAGGTACTATAGCTTAGGCTTTAGGGCGAAGGATAGAGATACGAGTTTGTCCGTTCTATACACCTGTACAGGTGTAATTATTCGAATCGTCATAGTCGACGTCTTCGTTCGAATAGCTGTCTTGACAAAGATACTCCCGACCTACGCGTTTGAGGGTAGGTAATTCAAGTGACCCGATAAGAGACGGGAGAGAGAGACAACGACCATGACAACGATAAATTCTAACAAATTCCCATGAGATAATAAGCGCTTCTGGACATCGAAATCTTAATTACCTGGCGAAACAATTCATTAGAAAATGAAGATAGGAGAAGATAGTATAGTGACCGACTTGGTTGTAGTTGAACAGCTGATACATATCTTGTGGTATAGGTCGTAGCAAAACACTTTAGAATTGACAAGGGACACAATTGCGGTCATTATGAACAGACAGACAGAGTCTTGTGCGAAAATTAGGTGATTCGTAGACATAAATTAGATAAAATCGAAATTGTCATTAAGATTGGGCTCGGAATTATTCGAGACGGTATATGAAAGATTGGTGGGAGAAAAGGGTGACAAGAGTTGTAAAGGTGATTGGGGCGGAACTACTGAATAATATTCCGCAGTTATTGTTATTGGATAACGAAACTGCTGACGTTCGTATAAGGTACCAGTCCATGTTTCGTTCGAATTTATAGGTTCCAGATACCTAACATGTATTTACAGTGCCTCCTAATGGCCTTGCGGTTATTAAAGGGGATGGTGCTGACAGATTTTTCCAAACTAATTGTTTCTTAAATTCATCGCGCCCACAGCAAACTTTTAAGTTCGCAGATAAACTGAATAGTTTAGTCAGAAAAAAAGAACACACGGTGTTTTAAGAGACCGCGCACACAGCGATTACTAAATATTTTAGTTTGCTGTGTGCGAGGTCTCATAAACCGCCGTGTGTTTTACAATATTTTTCTGACTAAACTACATATTGTATTTAGTTTTTCTGCAAACTAAAAAGTTTGCTGTGGGCGCGAGCTCTAATCTGTAAATTTTTATTTCATAAGAAAAATTTCTCAATTCAAATGGCATACGAGTAGTCCCACATCGTTTAGATTTACATGTTTCTTCCACGCGTGGAAATTCAAAAATACAATTTATGTGGAATTCAGGATCAAGTCAAATGAATCTTAAATCCTACTTATTGACGAAGCTTGGCAAATTATACCGGATCAGGCATAGAAAGTCATCCATTAAAAATGAAATTCGCTTGAAATTGTTTATTTTCAATTCATCACCATTTCTAACATCATTCAGCTGAATTTTTCAATTGATTTTCTGGCTGTAAGGTGAATTTTCCGTTCATAATTTGAAAATTTAGATGAGTGGAGAAAAGGTACTTATCAGCAAATTTCTTCTGTAAATTCACCTTCTCTTTTCTATGGTAAGCATCACTCAATGCCATTCATACGCCTTTTCTCGAGAATTAAGAAGCATTAATTTCATTCTGTATCTGTAGGTGTAAAATGTGGATGACGACTGTCTGATTGCAGTCAACAGAGTTAATTCCATTCTAAGAAAAACTTTGGCTTTTCATTTCGCAGGGATGCTTGAAGGTGCTGACTGCCAGAATTTGCAGGAGGGAGATTGACGCAAGGCGGATTTGCTGAAAGCTGTTTTCTTTTCTTAAGCGAAGTAATATTTAATTTTCGTAGGATTTTGGTAAAATATTGAAAAAAGCTAAGGTGGTCGGCATGATCAAATTGGTCTTGGGATACCAAAGCCGGTGTTCCACTTATGGGAAACGAAAATGCCGGATGGAATATCAACACGTTGGTGGCGCAAGTCCAATCATATATGATCGACCATAGTTTCTCACTGGTGGTGTAGTTTTAGTCGATCATATGATCCGGTGAAACTATTTCGCATGCTTTGTCTTTTGACGCCCGTAGTTTTCCGAAACGACGCGAAATCGTTTAAAAAGACATAATGTTCGATTCAAGACACTTACAACTTTCTAACAGTATGCTTCGCCATTAGTTACGTATAAGGAAAATTTATAAGAAAAAGGGAAAAATGGAGGAAGTCTTTCTCGAAGTTAATTTACAAATCTGTACTTTTATTCCGATCTTAATTAAATTTTGTCTATTTGACGATTAAGATATGGGCAACTATATAAAATACTTCCACTGGAGCAACAACTAAGACCATAGCTTCCACATCTGCTCTCGTTGATGCGCTATCGACGACATCGAGACCATAGGAAGCAACTTTGCCCCTTCTTTTGTCCTCTCTGGCGCCTCGACATCAGCAAAGCCACACATAGTGTCGTCCCAAACGCAAGATTGAACGGCCATCCAACTACTCCATGGAAGTATTCCCGATGGTGTGCTTTACCTCCGACAGTGACACTAATAGTCTGGGTATTGGCGTGGTACATGTATGTCAACGTACACGACGCCAAAGCCGCCTCGAACACTCTTGCTGCAAGGTTCACTCGGGAAAAATTGGGAGTAGCCCCCGGAACCGGAACCGTGGCAGTGTTCTCAGTAAGTACTGTTACTCTAATATACGACAGGAATGAATGCCGACCCACGTCATGCATCATCCTGAAGAATAGCATTAAGTACATCGATCTTTCAGAATTTATCACTAGCGATCCAGTGGCGATTAAGATCAGCGTCACTATGGGAGGTATCACATAGTAGCTTGTCATCGCGTCCGCGTACTTCGCTCTATACGTTGACATCCCGTCAGAAGAGATACAAGGGCTGGCAGAGTACTGCAGATCAGAATAATTGGGGTGATGCAAATGCCCATAACATAGTATGGGGAAGAAGAAGCACTGATACGAACAACAGAGGTGAGTACCTTTTCGAACTTATCAATATCCTTGACCTCGACATCTTCAACAATGGTTCCCGCCAAACTTTTGTCACCAGACCAAGACAATAGGTAGGTATGTACTCGACCTCACTGGCCAAAATACGCTGATGCACTACGGGAAAAACTATCAATGATTGAGAAGTCAGCTTCCGGGGCCCTTAGCCTTGAGAGACTGACTACGGATGTCACCTTAGCTATCCTGACCTCATATGAAGAAAACTGTCCTTTTAGGACAACTGTAAACAGCAGGGGTGTTCCGTGGTAAAATAATACCGAGCTCTCTGGCTTGAGGAAACGTACGTTGCTGGTTTCGCAGTCGATCAGTTTTGCGTCTAATGACACTAATGACACAAAAAAAGGCGATGATATCACTTCATTGAAAAGAATGCCATTTTTCTTTCACCAAAGGAATAAAAATGCCATTAGTCCTTACCAAAGGACTCAAAATGCCTTCAACAGTAGTCTAGTGCATTAGACTCATCACCCCGAATCAGAAGGTCTATTTATCAACCAGGTTTGGTTTCCGTTTCATTTCCTGATAAAGAGAGTAACTTTTTCCTAACGCACACATGTTAGAGGGGGAGGGAGCCAAAGACCTTTTACATAGTCCTCCTCGTGGGCGCCCATTGGTTATGATGGTGGAACGGGTCTAATTAATGCCATACATCAATAACTCCTGCGAGTATGGGAGGACAAGGTGATCCCAGACGATTGGCGCAGAAGCATTATCTGCCCAATTCAAAAAAACGGAGATAAACGGTGTTGTGAGAATTAAAGGGGCACATCACTAGTCTGTACGTCCTATAAAATTTTGACAAAAATTCTGAAAAATATAATAAAACCGTACGCAGAGCGAATCACTGGCGAATCTCAAGGCGGTTTCAAACCTGGTCGCTACACAACCGATCAGCTCTTTATGGTCAAGTTGATACTCCAGAAGTGCTGGGAGTACAACGTTAGACGTATACCAAATCCTTGTCGACTTTAAGCAGGCATACGACAGTATCGATCGTGATGTACTACCTTCATCATGCTGCAATTTGGTATACCGGCCAAATTAGTGCGACTGACAAAGATGATCTATTTGAAACACGCACTGGTCTGAAACAGGCCGATGGACTTTCACCGACGCTCTTCAACCTAGCACTGGAATACGCCATTCTGACTATGAATATGGACAACAGTAAGACGCTACTCATGGACATCAACATCATGTCCCGAAGATTGGCCGACGCAGAAGAACTTCTGCATACGCTAGGTAGCGCTGCAAAAGAAGTTGGATTACGTATCAACGAGGACAAATTTAAAATAATGACGCAATCGACAACAAGGACACCTGCACAATCGAACATCAATGAATTAAAATTTTGAATTAAAACAACATGTAAAAATTGAATTGTATGGGCAACGACGTCAAGGGACGCAAACGAAACTGACGAAATCAAGCGACAGATACAATTAACTAATAAGACTTTTTTCTCGGTTCTCCCCATAATGAAATCGAAGCATGTGCACAGAAACACGAAGCTCGGCAAGTGCTATGCAATGGCTGCGAAGCATGGACCCTAACTCAAGCCTCTGGAAACATGCTAGACTCTAGACATATTTGAACGTAAGGTTCTGCGGCGAATTTCGGGGGCTGTTTGCGATCGAGATGGATGGCGCATCCGGTACAACCATGAGTTGTATGAACTGTACGATGAGCTGGAAGTTTCGAAAATTGTCAAACTATTGTACAACGATACAATGAACAGGGCATGTACAAGGAATAGACGATGTTCGCATGCCAAAGAGAGTAATGAACGCAGAACGAGTCGACGGAGCGAGACTGCGAAGGCGACCGAGAGCTCGTTAGGAGAGCTCATTATATGCGGACGCCGAGCAGCTACTGGGTTTCCAAAATTGAAGAACGCGGTCCCGTGACCGAGATAATTGGAGGACAATGATCCAGGCGGCCAAGGCACAACGTCGGGCTGTTGCGCCACGATGATGATGACACATTCTAGAGGACCAACATATCACTGTATGGTAATTATAATAATCCAAGAAAGCTACGTACAAAATTTGGGTGAAATCTGACCACGAGAAATGCCTGAAGGAGCAATCTTTAATGTTTAAAATTGCGATTTCTGCTCAGCGGGACACAACAATCTACATACCTAATCCGTTTAAAATCAGATGACAGTAAGTGCTCGGGCGAACGCACGAAGGAACAAACGTACAGCATGCATCGGACTATATGCCTGTGTCCATTATATTTTTATATGGGAAGGGTTAGAAACCACTTTAATACGCAACCATCCAAGATTCAGTCAGTGTCGGATTTAGTCCAGCAGTCCGTCAGAAAGAGTGGAATACGATTTTGATGGTGACAGCAATGTGTTGGGTACGAATATCGACATTTAAAATCTCGATTAACATATAGTAATTTCGATTTCGGAATATCGAGTGGAAATATCACGACCGTGTCATAATCTCGACAGGTGAAAATCTCGACCTATCAAAATCTCGATTTTAAAGATATCGACAAGCATTAAAAAATCATATTTTCAAATTCGGCCGCCGACTGACTTTGAAAAACTAATTTCTTGATTCATTGTACATACCTTTAGATTTTGATTTGGCGCTGTTCATACTTGTCTCTTAAATCTTCCAAGAACACGCAGACACAAGAGACTATTGGGATCGCAGCCTTCGCTCGCTCTGGGTGCAAGCGTCTGTTGTGTGGGTTAATCTCTAAAGGGATCCTAATCCTCAGGAAATATACCCAGAACGCTCGTTCTCCAGTAAAAATTTCAAATTAGTCCATATTTCTGAATCGGAAAATTACCTCAATGGGCCGCACTACTAAAGCTAGAAAAAGCGATATAATGCCAATTGATCTTATTTCTTCTTCAAAATGTAAATAAAGTCAATTGACAGTCGCACCTCACTATTGAATTTGTTTAAAAATAGCCGAAACTATCGGGATTTTTTTCAATCGATGTTTTCATCAGTCGAGATGATTTGTAGTCGAGATTTTATCAGGTCGAGATTATGAAATATTTTTACATGAACAAAAATCTCAACTTTGGTAATCGAGATTTTAAAAGTCGAGGTTTAGTACCGCTCCCGATAGCAATCCCATTGGAAGTAGAGTCTAGTTATATCTCTGAGAGCAGTACGCATCGCCTGTACAATCTCTGGGTTAAAATATTGACTACGTATATAAAAAACAGCGACATCGTTTCGAGTTCAAGTAGAGTTCATGTGGTTGCCGCGTGTCTAGCTCAGGGGGAAACTTCGAATCTGCATTCATGTTAACAAGTAGGCACAATGAGAAATTCGAACAGCAGATCCGCGGATAAAACTTGCCTAGTCCAAGTATAGTGTTGATGTTGCAATGGAAAGTCCTTGCTGCTCGAGAATCAGTGCTGCCTAGCACGCCACTCTTCGAGTCCTCTGGTCGGTTGCAGTAATCATGACAGCCAACGCTGACCATTTTCCAGTTTTCCTATTTTCCATATTATACAATTTCGGTAATTTTAATCAAAATGTTTATCAAATCATTCACAGCTGAGTGAGGCGGAAAAGAACTGTTTAAATATTGTATATTCATGGCAGGAATCGAAGTTGCGACCTTTCACTTGCTAAGCCGACGCTTTTCCCATCGAGCTACTGCGGCCGTCAAGAAATGAAAAGAAGGAAGAACAAGAGAGGGGAGAAAGAAAGAAAAGAAAAAAAATCTCGAAGTTGAGATATGATATGTTCGGGTATATACCTAAAAACCCTTGAGCCGGGGTTCCACGGAAATTCATGCAATAGAGAGATTTTTTTTCTCAAACTTTTAATTTGATATTTTGTGTTTAACGGGCCATTCACGTTGCGACGGTCGCACGGACCGTCCGACGGACTTGCCAAGTTCGACTGTGAATGGCTTGGTTCGTACGACCAAGGTCATGTCGCACGGTCCGTTGAAATAGTCATCGAACCTTGCGACACGACGTGTACCGAAGATACGATCTTCGGTACACGACGGTCGTAGCGTGAGTGCGACGGTCCGTAAGTCATTCTGCAGGTTAATTTCTATTGTGCAGAACGCGTATGTATTTGCATCGACTATTCATAAAAATAGCAAGACAGTACAGGTCAAATGGAACATCAATAGGTGGGGACCAATTTATGCGTCTATAGGCCTTCGAAAATTGTCAGGTCATTTTTAGTGCACAGTGCACTTTTGTCAAAGGCATTAAGTTGCCATGTGGTGCAATTGCATCCCACCTAATACAGATATAGGGAAAAAACGTACTACATATTCCCAACAATAGCAATAGCAGCTTTTGTTTTTTTACTCATTTTGGAATAGAAGACGCGACGACAACCACTTCACACAAAAGCAATTCAAAGACTGAGCATTTTTTATCGGACCGTCCGTACGACTGAGTAGCAACGTATGTGTGCATATCGAACTTACATTTTTCCAAAGAAAAAAAAATTTACAAGTTTACAAGTCATCGATCCCATCCCACTTTGCTGAGTTCTGTCATGCTTATCTGGGAAGACGCTCCTATCCCACCACAATCAACGCTTTCGTAAACTGACAAGAGAAATCAACTCTTCAGGCATCGCCACCTTATACCTCCTACCAGCAGGAGCGGCGCGACCGGGATAATCGGTCTGATACACATCGCCTTATACACAACACAATTGATGTCAAGGGCACGAATCGTAAACGAGTAAAAAAAAAATCGCTAGAGATTTTCGTATATTCTGAACTGGCTCCAGTCGCTTCTAAAACGATATATTTTTTTTTAAATAGAAAATGAAAAAAATAAAAAATAGGAAGAATATTCTTCTTAGGAGCAACTGAAGCCAGTTCAGACCATACGACAATTTCTAGTGATTTTTTCACTCCCTTATAATTTGTACCCATGACCTTAATTGTGTTGTATATAAGGTCGGTCATCCAGGTCGCGGCGATCCCATTGGCATCTATCATACAATATCAAGTAGCGGCGCCTGAAGACTTGGTCTCTCTTGTCAGTGGACGAAAACGATGATTTTGGTGGGATGGGAAGGAGAACCATGCCCAGACCAAATTTAGTTGAATGGGATCGATGGCTTCTCTTCGAACCCCCGAACTTATTTATTTTTTCCTCCTCCAATGCGAACTTCTGCTTCTGCGTAATTTCTGAAAACGATTCAGTAAGCAGGTACCTGTATGTTTAATTCAACTTAAGTTGAAGGAAATGCGTATACCCTGCATAGTTTGCATGCAAAACGCACAAACTTGCAAACTCTTAATTGCCATTCAAATTAAACGAGAAGTCTACCCAACAATTCACCCCAATAATCAGTTCATCTTATTTATTTGAGAATAAATTTAGGTCATTTGCCAAAATCCGCCAGCATCGCAACTTGAACTCGAAATGTACACCTCCTCGCAAAAAGCGTCCAATCACGTGCTCGACCTAATTTTAATGAGAGCACGTCACTTGGATAGAATTCCCAAAAGGGATCTCTCATTGAATCAGTGGGCAATTTTAGCAAGAAATCCAAGTATCCTAAAATTATCAAACAACAGAAAAACACAATAAACACAAGATAGCAATCAAGTCCTCTATAGTGGCAACCTTAATTTAACCGGGGCCGACCAGGCTCCATACCTTCAAGTCTTTGTGTCCTCTAAATTCGAATTGTGTGCTCGCAATTTCGTTTTGCCCGAAGAATAAAAGCCTGAAAAAGGACGAACGCCTGGCAAGGCTAGGAGAGAAAAAAATCATTTGTCTCTCCATCAAGCAGCGGCAGTATCAATACGAGATTTACAGAGCTAAAAACTGTCGAATCCGGCACCTTAGCGCACACCGACACAGAAACATAGAGAAAACAAAAAGGAAAGGATATCCAATAGAGTACTACTCTAATGGATATCCATCCTGTCACGTTTCATCACTTCAAAAGAATGCTAGAACCATTCATTTTCAGGAGGCAACTTTCAACTGATTACAATCAAATTGATAATAGAGGCACAGAAGGGCTGCGCCGCCCCAATGGCAGGGATCATCACTGAGCGACTGTTTTCAACGAGAAGTGAATTTTTCCGGATTTTCTTGAATCTTGAGAGGGTGTGTGCAGATTGAAATGGGATACACTTGGAAAGAGTAGCTTCACAACGACTACGACCAGCGCTGTGGCGCTGCTATTTGCTTCAACTTGACCCACGCTGCAAAAGAGAATGGAAAACAAATTAACTTTTCAGTACGAATTCTGAATTCAAATTAGGACATGATTTCGTGCTCGGGTTTCGAGCAGAAACATCTGTAGCTTAGCGGTGGATTGGATTCAAAACTGTTGTTTAGCCGTTCTGTTCATTCGATACCGAGACCAAATCGATAAGAATAAAAAAAAAATGGTTGAATCGGAACCGAAGGATGATACCGAGTCAAGCACTCAAAGGACAGGACACACATCATTTAGAGACGTGACGAGTTCATTGGTACAGGGTACATTTACTTGGTGTACGGCATGAGTGTCGAAAATGGCGTCCAATAGCACTTTGTACAAAATTAAAATCCAACTGGTTAATGGGCGAAAGGAATTTCGAAATACTGATGAAGGCTGGAAAGAATGGAGATTTTAAAGATTTGACCTCGGAGCAGAGCTGTATGAAAAATCCAATAAATGAAGATTGGAAGTTTAGCGCGTCACATTGAATATGGGATACTTTCGAAAAGATTTCGAATAATTGGACACTTGATTAGAACGTAGGATGAACACTCATTCAAATTCATCAAATTCTGTTTAATTAAATACCAAATAAAAGTTCGGAATGGTTCATTAAATCAACATAACAGCGGAATGCCAAATAGACGTTCTTTCGTATCCCGAGACTCACTGAATCAAATTGTTTCAATCAGAACTAATCCTAGGGCTGAATTTATCTTACTTACTTCCGGTAAACATCCACCCAATCAATTCTTCTCGGTTGAATGTCGCAGACGACGTGCCATTTCGAAAAACATATTTCAACTCAAGGATATCTCCCAAAACTTCACCCCTCTTTTCAATATTACATAGAAAATGCTTAAAAATATCTTAAGCGCTAAGTACCCAGGTAGTATCTGCAAACGATATTTCTGGACTTACGAAAAAACAGCACGCGATGGAGTCGTCGTCTTCAAGAGGCTTCAAACTTAATCCTCCATAAGAAAGAAACCTCTTGAAAAAAAAGTCCTTTCAACATTTTCAGGTAGACACAGATACATAGATTTAAAGGGACTGAGTGCAAATTACTACTGAAGTGGGACATTTTTTTTCTCGGTAGGATGTATGTACTTCGTGGGGGCGAACGCGATGGAGGATAGTTAAAATTAGAGGCAGGCTTAAGGTACGCAAAAATAAAATGCAAATAGCCGGATCCTTTTTTACTACAGGGGCCGATCTTTGAATGGATTTTAAGGTCATGCCGGAAAGAGCGCCGGGTAAAATGATGGGGCCCCAAGTACGTCAGGTGCTTTCCGACCGGAGGCCAAATGGCTGCTATCTTTTTCCGGGTATAATGGACTGTCGGAGAAGGTGTCAATTACTTAAGCAACTTTACCTAGACCTTGCCAATCATTACACACTTCTCGAAGTACAATTCGAGCCGTGAAAAATAATTTACATATCTAAAGCTCGGAATAGTATCCACCGTAGTAGGAGTAAGTTGATTTCGAAAAAAAATTTCGCCTTAATTACAATAAAAATAAAAAGCCCAAGTAACTCTGTCTCGCACATCACCATTAAGAGCCCTTGGAGACTATGCACATCCCCGGCGACAATTTCGGGCGACGACGACAAGAGAAAACGAAGCCGATTCGTTGTTCGAAAGAAGGGTTGTTAAAAGCCAAGCAGTTTCAGTTGGTTTCAAATAATGAAAGTCAAATACAAATCCTATGCGTAGATGTATTGTATGTTTCCATCAACGCGACATCCAACGTTTTAACGTTCGCTCTAATGACGAATGCTTTCCAAAATGTTGCTATACACTGAGTCCCACGACGGAAGCAAAAAAAAACGAACAGGAACAATCTTTTCCAAATTGCTAGTACGAAAAAGAAGTTCATATATTTACTTCGGTTTTTGCATCAAAACGGAGAATGTTTCACTTTCGCCCGCCCATCTTTGTAGGAGTAGAGTACAATGCACAGCTACAGACTGCAAGTATATGTTGTGTTTAGTAAGGACGACGATCGCGATATGGTTGTCGGAGTTTTAATTAAAATTTTCAGGAAAATTAAAATGGAATTAACTCAGTGGCAGCTTGATTTTAATGTCGTGTTTTGGAGACCCGATTGGTAGAGAGATTAAGAGATGGTGAGTGGCAGAAGACTTAACATTTATGGTGTGATTTTCATAATGGTCGTGGTCCTCAAAGAGTTTGATCTGGATCAGATGGATGTGACTTTGTCGATTTTTCCTTCATATGATTTCCCCTACAGTAAAACATACCGTTAACTGTCAATTGTTGTTCAAATCTCGGCGCGATCAAAAACTTCCTGTGGGTACTTTGACGGCTGAAGAAAATCGACAGATGGAAAGAACTATAAGCTGGCGAAGTTTGTTTGCACATTTTTACTGGGACTCAGACTCATTAGATTGTATTTAAAATTTATATCGTTCATCGGTACGGAGCCAAATTTTCGTTTAACAATTTCAATCTAATGCAATTATCTGCCTTTCGTTGACAACTGAACATTTTTTGAACGAGATCGGCTAGAGGAGAATGAGTACCCCAAAATGACCCTCCTCCATTCGGCCAAGATAGAACAGGTAAATAGAAGGTGGGAAGTACTCTGCTCTAGCTCTGCTACTGTAGAAGTACCAAATGGGACAGTGCTCAGTGATAATACTCACAACAAATCATATGAACTTCTTATTTAGCGACAAGAGTGTGGCAAAAGGATCACTGTGACTTGGCATCCGTCACAAGATAATTTCAATGTAACGTCCCAACTCATCGAGAGCCGTACACGAGGTTGGCAAAGCCAATTCAAGAGATTCAATCGTAGCCTGACTGTCACTGTAAATGGTGCAGTTAAGAGTTAAGAGCTTCAGAGATAGGTTAATCTTTATATTCTTCGAGAATAAATGAAGCCCTACCCCAGCGTCGGTTTCGGAGCCGTCATGTCAGTATAGATATTTATGGAATCTGGGAGAAAGAGAGTACGCTAGCCCCACATGTTCTTTGGAGGAATCAGGTTACCAAAATTCAATTCAAACACATGCGAAGGTAGCTTAGGTATAATCCGTATATGCAGGCAGATTAATATTGTCGGCCGGTCTCACGAAGTCACAATGCTGTAATTGCCGCCAGCTGTTCGACAAAGACATTAAGCGTTAAAAAATCGTATCCAGGCGTGCAGAATCAGTGATCAGTAAATGGTGAAAAGCTTTGTCTATCCGTAAGGTCCTTCGTCCATTGGCGCAACGTGACTGCGATCTAATTTAAAAGAGAATTGGACGGGAGTCGCATTATAAGATAGGATAAAGGGTTGTAGGTTTAGTGGTCCCACCACCACCACCACCAAGACCAAACGGCCTATATACCAATAGGAGTCGCATTATAATCGGACACGTATTATACTGCTGAACCTGGTTCACTAGTGCGACTGCAACGCAACTGGAGAACGACCGACTCCAAAACGACTTCGCTTCCAAGTTGCGTGTCAACACTCATCCAACTATTCGTTGGTTTCTATAGAGTTTTGATTTTTGAGCACCTATTTTAGTTTTATAATTTTTTTTTTCTAATGCAAACTGACGAAAAAAAACCTGTGAGTCACAAGTCCGAGAGAAGTTGCATCATCGGTGGACGAGGGTCCTAAGTGAAAGAGACACATTATCTGAACCCGACTCATATCGCAGCATTTGCATAAGAATACCGACAGCAGAATGACAATCGACCGATTTACGTTATCGCAGTCCCTTACTATTTGGACTAAATCGAAAACGACAGAGGAGCCGGACTCTCTCAACTCTCAATTCCATACGAAACCCAAGCATTTTGCTTTATCGGAAAGAGTCACTCTCACTTCCCAGATATTGTCGAACCTGTCTGCGCAGTTTTTAATCGCGCCGAGATTTGAACTCCGAGCTCAAGATTAATATGGTAGAGCGGTGACCGAACGACGGCCACCGAGCGCGACTAAACTGTCCCCCAATATGCATCAATATGCTTATGTTTAGACAGATAATGTCACGTAGGCAGCCTTTATAATGGCGGCTATGAGAAGGGCTAGCCAGATCCACATCTATCGGCGGAAACTCAAGCCATTCCTGTCGAGAAAAAGCAAAATCCCTCCCGCCTGTCCCCCTTTGAGACGGCAGGCTCCGTAAAAATATTTGACTGCATTAGTCTATCGACCACAGCAAGAGTGCTGGTCAATCGGAATCGATGTATGCACTTTATGGTTTCCGAAATATTGCAAGATTCCAAAAGTAGATATAGGAACCAATATGGGCACTCCGTCCGGTCGAACCAGTTTAACTTTAGAATCCAGGGTTCATAGAGAGGCGATCGGTGTCTCAGTGCGTACAGGCGTTAGTCCCATGCCAGACATCGATCATTACGGGTTCAAGTCCCGTCCACGACGTTCGTGGCCATGGATATTTGTGTTGCCTTCTCCCTGTGGTGCGGGGCGTAATAATAAGCCACAACATCTTCCGACTTGTCGCAGTTAGGCGGCTAAATGGGAGCAAGAGGTGCATTCGATTAGATTAGATTATAGATGGGTCGTGGCCAATAAAAGAGCCACAAGCACTGCGACTATAAGTCTATTGTGCTATACCCGAATCCTGGAGAGCAGGACTAAATCTGCGGAGGTGCATGCGGAGGCCACCTGCATCGCCCGAAACTGGTTTATGCCAACGAAACGTCAGCTAAGCCACATGGAATATTTGACGCGCAATGACTAACTAGGTGTTAGGGCAAATCAGCGGAATCCTTGAACGAAGTAAGTTTCAACTATCCGGCGGTAGAATTCGAGTAATGGCAATGACAGATTCCGAATCTCCAAACAATTCGCTTAACTTTCATAACGAAGAAACGACTGTACGTGGACTCTATTGGAACCCAAATGACGGTCGTTTAGAGTTAATATTTGCTGTTTAGAATACACGCTGTTTTAAACGATATAGCGAAAATCTCTATCGAGCCTGGGAATTAACAGCTACCAACTGACCTAGGCGTAAAAGACGGGATAAGCCCGCAGGGGAGAGAAAAACAAAAATTCTTAGAAAAGATTCAGGCGATGCTTCAAACGCCATTAGGGACACTAGTGTTAAGCTTGTGATGGACGGGACGCATAATTTTCACCCGTGTAGCGTAAACGCGATTATTGTTTACACGTAAGTAATGTAAGCCCATTTATGCTTCGGTACTTGTCGTAGTCTAACAGGTTACGAGCTGTAGTGTACCCGTTTGCTGTTTACACGGGACGGGCATCTTGGATTTGTCACACGCGATGCGTTTACGCATATCGTGTATCAGAAGCTTTAGTTTCATGGAAAGGTCAAATTCGTTTGTATTTTTGTAACACAAAGCAAAAAAATGATGACGACTTCTTTTGGCCAGATCTTCACTACCGATAGTCAGGGCAGCCATCCAGCGCGTTAAACCTGTCACTAGTTAAGGAGGTTTTGGCAAGTAGGTGTCTGATACGGTAAACGCACCATACCTTCAGCCTCCGACCTCACATATATCAGCTCCAGTATCCGTTACGTATGTCTTATAAATCAGGGAACGAAAATTTTGTAACATTATATGGAGTTACTCTAGTAACCCTTACAAACTATAGCACAAAGTTAGACGAACCCCACTTAAACTTTATTCTCTTCAATATCGTTCCACTCAAGTAAGAGTAGTAATACGACCTCAATTTCTATAGGAATTAAACTTCCCTTAGACGTCACCATCATCACTAGCCCTGTTCCTAAAACCGGCATACCGATTTGGTATCGGTTTTTTAGAGGACTGGTGCGAATCTCGACGAGTACCGGTTTTAGGAACAGGTTTTTCAGTACCGGTTTCTTAAATCATGAGTCAGTTTTTTGATTACAGTATTTCCTTTTTATAACCAGCTTATCCCGTTTTTTTTTAGTTTCTTTTTCCCATTTTTTTTCGATTTTTGGTTTCTTATAGCACGAGTCGGTTTTTAATGGTTTGTGCGGGGACTCGAGGAACGGGTACTAAAGAAAGTTTTTGGCATCTACTGAACTGATTCCGCCTGAAGCGGAAACGATTGCCTCACTAACACTCGAACAGCTGAGCGGATTTGTTGGGATGATTGGTCTCGATAATTAGTCAGATCACTAATCTGCATAGACTCCAGGGTGTATCACAATAACTTCCGGGTCGCAGTGCTTGTTGGCCCTCTGGGCCAACTGCCCTCCATCTAATCTAATCAACAGTAGTCCCTACTTCAAATTTCTTGTATAAATTGATGATTAAGCAAATGCACTTTTTCCTGGTTGAAGGGAGGAAATGCGGTAAAATTTCCTAAATTGCACACCACAAGGGATTTTTGCTGCCCCACTAGGAACTTTTCGTCAGAAACGGTGTGCTCCGGAAGAAACATGGCGGCGTTAAATTTTTTACCCCCAATCCAAAACTAACACATTTCCACATATAATTGTTCAATTCAGTGGTGACATCCCAAAAATATCTGAGTTCTCAAGTGCATTGCTCATAATCTCAGCGGTAAACTTTTCGATTGGCTCCACAAAAGTTAACTTGGAAAAATGGTTCAAAATAACATCGTTTCAGCAGTACTTTAGATCTCGGGGAAGGACGTAACAGATCTATCTACAACCTCAGAAATACCCGATCGAGGGTGAACTGTCTTATTATTGGTGGCTGAATTTAGAGCTTTGGAGGATTTACATTTGTCGCATGAAGAGACGTACTCCTTAATCTAACTAAGGTGCTCTTTGCTAGACAATCGTCGCACATTGTTCGCGGTTAGCGATCAACCCATAGAGAACGGAGCAAGTGTGATCATCGCCTTCGATCGACGGTGAGTGGTGTCTGGTAAAACGTGATGTTAACGGCGGCGTTTGGGCGTCTTTTTAATACCTCCTTGAGTGCGTGGGGCATGGTGATACATTCTTTTCAACAACATCATAGCTCTTCGTATAATCATAGTAATTCCAGAGTTGATGATAGTTTTTGTTTATGAAAACATTGCTACAACTTGTTTGTTTTACAGTAAATACTCCGCCCTTACTCCATCAAATTTTTATCAAATGTTCTCGCAGCTGAGTCGATTGGAGGGTCGACAAGAAAGGTAACAATTCGAGTATATTCACGTGACAGGAATTGAGCCTGCGGACTCTCGGTTGCTAAATCGACGATCTACCCTTCTAGATACCGCAGCCACTTTATGTAAGCATTGTACATATTTCTTCAGTATAGGAGATATTTTAGCAATCTCATATTGATTGATATAATTTACTAGATGCAATGAGGCATAGTTTATATTAACTATATCCTCATAGTTTCATAGTTTATACACAACATGTCACATGTTGAATGGATGGGTTAAGGTGGATGCTTTTGGTAAACTCTTTCCATTAATTATGCTTAACGACTAATTACGAGGGCGGTTCAAATATGATCGAGACAAACGCTCTGACACATTTATTTAAAATAGGAAATATTTACAAAAATTTACAGTTTTTCCAGGTAATCCCCTCACTAGTTACACATTTTTGCCACCTCTCTGGAAGTTTTTTGATGCCGGTATCGAAGAATTCCTTGGGCAACCTTGCGCATGAACTCCTCTACCTCGTCGTCGGTGTTAAATCTTTGACCTCCGAGGGCTTCGTTCAGTGGTCCAAACATGTGGTAGTCGCAGGGTGATAAATCCGGACTGTAGGGGGGGTGTTCTAGTACCTCCCACCCCAATTCTGATATTGTATCGAACGTGAGACGAGCGGTATGAGGGCGCGCGTTATTTTGGAGAAGAATAGCACTTCGCGCTGGAATACTCCTCCGTTTCGAGCGATAAGCGGGTTTCACGTGTGTTTTCAGAAGGTTAGAGTAGTATGCAGCATTGATGGAACGTTGTGTGCGCAGGAAGTCAACGTACAGCACTCCCCGCCGGTCCCAGAATACAGTACACATAACCTTACCCGCGGACCTGGTTGTCTTCGCTTTGACTGGCGCCCCTTCCTCCGTCTTCCTCCACTCTTTAGACGACACCTTGCTTTCGGGAGTGTAATAGTGTACCCATGTCTCGTCTGTAGTGAAGATTCGCGTCAAAAAACCGTCCCCCTCCGCCTCGTATCACGTCAGCAAGTGGCGACAAACTTCCAACCGCATGAATTTTTGCTCGAAGTTCAACAGTTTGAAAACCCATCGCTCCCTTATTTTGCGATATTGAAGGTGTTCGTGGATGATAGACCCTACACTACCAATACTAATCCCGACTTCAGCCGAAATGTTTCGAACATTCATCCTACGGTCCTCCAAAATGAGTTGTTCTACGCGGCGAATGTTGTCTGGTGTGATGCTGGTTCGCAGTCGACGATCATCATCATCATCTTTGAACGCTTTGGCCCATTTAAACACAGCAGACCTACTCAGGCACTCACTACCGAACTGATTTCGCAAACGCCGAAGAATTTCCGTGTTTTTAACGACTTCCCACACCAAAAAACGGATGACAATACGTTGCGCAACGGCGGTCGGCACTTGATGTACACTCATGGTCATAGCACGCGCGTGAAACGTGCGTTCGCGACGAAAACTATGCCACACTATTCGTAAGGGACCCAGCTATCACATACTCAAGCCGCGACCTTCAAAACATACAGGCGCGCCATCTACAGCGTTTGTCTCGATCATATTTGAACTGCCTTCGTATGAACATGTATGTACTTACTAATCAACGAGGCATAAAGTCAAATCAAACTTACCTGAAAAGATAATAATAACGAATACCATTAGTTTAATGTACTGATAGTATTATTTAAGGTTTAATTGTATTGTAGCTGTGTAAATAAACCTTATGACACAAATGGGAAAAACCTTATCCTAAATGAAATAAATTTAAAACCTCGTGTTTACTGTAAATGCGGTAATAACTCTTGGGCTTAGTGAAACGAACTGTAGACAGAACAGACATGAGAAAAAATTGTTGGCAACTATTTACCCATACTGACGACGTGACACCCAGCCAGTGGGCAATGTTGGTTTCTCCTTCCAACACGAATCTTGTTCTCGACTGTCAAGTGTTACTCATCGGCTATCATCGTCCCATATTATCCCATGCAATTGACAGTTGAGAGCAAGCCAACTGGTAGCGGAAGGTAGGGGTGAAAAAATTGGTCAAAACACGTATGTCATGTATCTGTGAGAGCTACTATTCATTTCCCTAAGGTGTAGAGTATCCACCTGAAAATATCACGAACAACCAACCACGTCAGACAGCGTCTTTTGCCTCACGACTGTACAACTCCTTTTCTGTTCGTTATAGTGGCGAAAAAACTGCAGTTAGATAAGTCGAAATGTAAAAAGCCATCACCGGGCTGTACTTAGGGTCAGCTAAGGAATCTACATACCAAATTTGGTTGAGATTGGACCATGGGAAGTGGCCGGACAAACGTACAGCACAACATGCATTGGACTATAAAAAACCATATTCTATATACTAAATTTCATCTAGATAACTTTAGCCGTTCCAGAGATATTCCCTGGACAGATGGAAGGACAGGCATTTGCCCAAAAAATGGCACTTACGCCACTAGTCCAATTTCATTAGCTAATTCTACAGCATCCTACTCTACAGTCTCAACCATGATAAACATCACCCTTCCTTTTTGCCTTGTTTTCCACTTAACCAACCCCGACAAACGAAAAAAAAGAGATTTTCCAATTTCCACTTTTCCCATTGAATGGCAAATGCGAACAAACGACTGACTGACTACAAACAAACGCATTTCCTTTTCTTAAACGATTTATTTCAACTTGACTAAGTTTCCGTTACATATCAATAAATTTCGTCCTTTCTGCGTGTCTGTGTATTTTCGTTAAGGTATTTAATCGACAAATAAATAGTTGTTAGAAGTACAACGTCCTAGCACATGAGTAAATTCACCAATCTCTGGTTTGTGAAGCACCCCAAACCAGAGGGAGCAATGTCGCAGCCTGGATCTTTCCACGGTAGACCCGTCCCGAAAAAGGATCAATTACATAAATTCCATGGATATCCCATGAGCATCTCAAATGTCGGTTAATACACAGAAATATCTTTCAGTTGCGGTACTGTGCGCTAAACGTACCATATATCGCAAGGCTCAAAAGTCAACCTTGTGTCCGTTGTTGTCGGCAATTCGGAGGGATGGAACTTTTGTTTCTTTTTTATTCGTTATTCTCTTTCTTGAACGTTTGTTGAATTCGAACCCTCCTTAGACTCCCTGTTTGATATAAAAATTAGATTCGTTCCTTTTCCTAGGGATCAAATGATGTTGATGATGGCTGATAATATTACTCGCGGATAATTTAATGACAGAGATGCCTGTTGGGCAATTCGTTCGTTATGTGGTATATTGAGCGGAATGTTTAAAGGACAAAATGAGATCAGATTAAACAAAAAATTATTGTAGAGTTTATAAGTAAATATGGATCGGAATTTCGATGGCAGTGTTTTGTCGATTAAAAGAACTTTTTTTATAGTTTTAATGTGATGATTCGAAGTCCTGATGCTAGACTTTCTGAGCAAAAAATTTCTGAATAAATTGCTAAGATTGGTCTAAGAAAATAAGTCGAAATTGACCAGGGAATTTTCTTGTTCTTGTGGCTCACTTTCTGTTGTTGTCTTCCTCAAAACACGTTGAAAGATGTGACTATCGTGCTACCCCGCCTGCGAGGGTATTCGATTCCCGGGTTCATGTGGCGAAGCTTCTTCCAGTGACTAAAAATAGTGTTTCTCCGTATCCAGAAAATAATTTCCCCGCAAAAGTATATTTCTCATGTATACTTATTATATTACAAATAACATCCCAAATATTCCATTTCCAATTCCCATGTTCTTTTTATCATTCTTTCATTTCCGTCACGTGCATCGCTGCCTCAGGCTTTCACGTCCCATTAAGCAACATATACACAAATTTGAGATTGAATTGCCATAATTCTCCGACGATTCAATGAAGCGAACCTTTAGTAGCAAATATGCTAAAACCTGAGATAAGATACTAACGAGAAAACTGAATTTTGGTCGAAATGTCAAATGTTCAAGGCTCTTCAAAACGGCGGCTGCATAATTTCAAGGGAAAAAAGGAGAAACCCCTTGTTACGAGCTTGGCCAACAAATTGATTACATAATAAAATAATATAAACCGTTCGTCATGAGTCCGCAGATTAAAATAATTTTCTTGGATGTTAAAAATAAAACAGACGGTCTATTTGTGCCGGCAAAGTAGCGCCGCGTCGTGTCATAGCGACTTGTGTCGTTTCATAGCGATAAAAAGTCACAAAATCAGGAGACGCCTACGTGAGATAGTCTGAGTGTCTCATTCCGAAGAGTCCTTATGCTGTGCAGATTCGAGATAAAGAAGAAGCAATAAAAACAAAACAAAAACGGATGGATCCCAAGTATTTTTCAAGGTTGGATGGAATTTATTTTAGTCAGCTACCGCTTCACGATTCCTGTGGCATCGCTCAAACAAAAAAAAATAGCAAGAAGGAAGTCAGAAAAGAAGCAGATCCCTCAAGTCAGCATCAATTGAGTGTATTGAGTAAGATATGCTTTACATGATGGGGAACAAGAACATTCCTTGCTGGATTCGATCCTTTCCGGGGCCTTTCCGTGTCGCGTTCCCTTCGTTGACTGAATCCCTGGCACTAGTCTCGATTTTTTTTTCAGATTTTTTTCTTTTTGCCTTGTTCCCAGCTAGCATAATACCGGTCGCAATTTCTTCAGATACTCGTAATTGGAAGGAATGTGAATTTCCAAGCGGTTTCGGTCGTTGTTAGCGATGTAATGAAGCTTTTGGATTGATGATAAGGTCTTGTAGATTTTTTAACGATATTATGTCAGAACATGGATTGGGAGCGAGGAACCTGGTGCTTCAGCATACACGTCTGCGCTGTGTGTGTGATGATGATGAGGCAGAGCTAGTTGGACAAGTTAAGGAGAGAAAAAAAAAGTTGGGTTTTTGGCCGAATATATTCGAACAATTTCATGGGATTGTTTCAGGCAATCTCAGGACTACCAAACGGAATGAATACGCGAATAACAAGGAAGCATCCAATTTGTTGCGATGAATTCTGCGATTCTGTTGTATAATTTAATTGCAATTACAGTGTGTTGTTGAAGTGAAAAGATAACAGTGTAACATTAAAGGGAGTTTACGAGAAATCCTTCGAAATCGAAACAATTTATCGGTAGTCGTGAGGTTGCACGTCTATCGGAAAACCTTGCGGACGATGCTAGAAAAAAACAGAACTATTAGGAAGCTATTCGTAGAATACAGTTCTGAATTCTCAATATTAGGCACTACAGTTGATCCCCAAATTTTCAGTTATGAATTTTCATTTCGGCCTCTCATATGTTGGTTCTATAGCATTGTTTATATTCATGATAGAGATTAGGTTAGGTTAGGTTAAAAAGGCGCGTAGAACACAACACACATAGACCACCAATGGATTCGTTGTGATACCTCAACGCCATAAGAGCCTAGTCACCAAACCACCCGGAGCTGTCAATAACGAGATCTAGATGAACAGCACTTACTTCTTTCAAGTCATCTAGGTTAAGAAAGTAAAGGGAACCTAGAGTATCCTTTCTTCTACCGGCCATAGCAGAGCAGGTGCACAGGAAGTGAACTATTGTCTCCTCCTTCTCCTCTTCTCATTATAAGGAGGTCGAAGACGCCTAGCATGCTCTTCTATCAAGCAATGTTCCGTAATGATCCCAATAACCTTCCTTACATGCCTTCTCTCCAGCATCAGAAGCCACGAGGAGCGGCTAGGATTAAAGACCGGCCAAATCTGCCTTGTAACATCGCATGTAGTTCCATTTAGCTATATTAGCACGGTTTGGGCGTTTGTTTTGATTAGCATCTTGCAAACTGCAATAGGTATAGGTATTTTGACAGGGCGAAAACACCCTATGCCCACATTGGTGGTACCCACTCGAGCCAATTCGTCCGTCCGGCAGTTACCGTTACCAGGGCATAGTGTTCCCTGGAATATAGTGGTGGTATCAATGAAGGTAGAGTGTTCCTCCTGGCGAAGAGAACCAGGTTTGTTTTGGTTGGATTTACCCCGACACCCATTTGCTTAGCCCACTGAGATAAAATATTTAGGGCATTTCGCAGAATCTCACTTAGGACCCCGGGAAACTTTCCAGAGATAGCAATGGCAAGATCGTCCGCGTACGCAATAACATCACATCCCACCCCTTCCAAATACAGAACCAACTCGTTAGCCACCAAATTTCAAAGAAGGAGGGACAGAAAAACCTCCTTGGGAAGTGCCTCTACATACATATTTGCCTGCATATTTCTGATGAACCCAAACTGGTGCTAATAAATTTAGATGTAAGCATCAGACTAATAAGCTTACAGATCGGGCTATCTACACCCAAACTCAAGAGAGCATTCGAAAGAGCCGCCGGTTTGACGTTGTTAATTCCAACGATCTCCCCTTCCAGTAGGTATGCTGCGGAAAGCAGAGTAGGTGTGATGGAATATTAGCCCTTAAGTATATCTCGATAAGACACTACATCATTTTTAGCAAGGTTGACGATAAGTTTATGGGACCAAGGTCTTTCGGACGTGGGTGCGGAATCCTGCCCGCCTTCGGGATAAAAACCCCCTTTACAACCGACCATGTGCGAGGAATATGTACCAGCTCCAAGCAGGCACTGAATATAATTTCAATTCAAGGATACGCCAAATCCATCGTTTATTGTACATCCGGTCCTGGGGACTTAAGCGACTCAAAACTGTTAATAGCCCATACTAGTTTACCATTCAACGAAACTTTTGAACTTCATCAAAAGCTATTGACCAATGTTCATGATAGAAATTGGTCAAAGCTATTGACCAGTCTTCATGATAGAGATTGCTCAACAGCATTTGGCGTAGTCCAAACGCTTCCCATAATATGGACGAGGAATTTAGAATAGTCCATATACGAAGCTGTAGATCAGCTCGCCGGGCAAGGCTCATCCACAAAATTTTACAGACCGATTCCCTACTGCGGTCTGGCGCTAGTCAGGAAGTGGAGTGCAGATGAAAGGATGCGACACTGGAATAATCTGCAAGGACTGCGGCAATTCAAGGATCTTATTGATCCCTACGGTTCAAAAGAAACTACTTGCTTGAGTACAGCGGACTTTAGGCTGATCATGGGGTACCTCACGGGTCACCACCGGATGAGATAACACATTATCAAAACAGGCCTGTCCATTGAATGCCGGTTTTGCCAGAAAGATGTTGAGTCCATCAATTCTTCTCTGTAAATGCCCAGCAGTCGACCGCTCCAGGATTAGGCTTCTTGGAGATAACATCATGAGCACTATAGCCATTAAGAGTACTCACACAAAGTTCCTGCAGGCAATTGTTAGGGTGGTTTAGGGTCTTTGGATTAGTAAGACTATGGCACAATAGATCCAATGGTCGAAGCACTTACCATATGGGTCATTTTAGCATGCCCTATTTATTAGTATGTGAACAGAAAAATGAAGCTCGGCATATACAAAACAATCATACGACCTGTGATATGTTATGGCTACAAAACCTGGACCCTAACTCAACCCTCCGAAAACATTCGTTAGCGTAAACTGATTTCGAACGATGCATGCTGCTAGCATGCTCCTCATGCCCATTAAGTCGTATACCTGCGACAAGTCGGGAGAAGTTGTGGCTTACTCTTAGGCCCCACACCACAGGAGGGAGACAACACAAACAACGAAAAGTCCTTCGGCAAATATTCGGAGTGGTTTATGACCGAAATGGACGGCGAGTCCAACACAATCATTAGCTGTACCAACTGCACGATGAGCTGGAAGCTACAATGACTTTGCTGAGCAGGATATTACAACGAATGAACGATAACCGCATGACTAAACGAAAGAAAAGACACATCAGCGAAGTAAGGCAGAAAGGAACATCAAGAGCTATTTGGGAAAACGACTAGATGCTGACACTAAACATCCACTGGGCTTCTGAAACTGGAGGATGTGATCACTAAACCGAGTCAATGAAAGGACATCGATTCAGACTATCAAGTAACAATGATGATGATGATTGTAGACAGCTAGTTCGTACTACCAGCTGTTTCTTTTATTCAAACAGTTTGTAACACGAAAGTTCTATCGAAAACTGTTCGTCCTCGGTGTTCAGTATGATCGTTTTCATGGCCAAAAGATCGGAAGAGATTGTATAGTAAGGAGACATTTGCAATTTGGTGCCTGAGCGACTAACATGATTATGGCCGCTCTGTTTCCGTCTTCGTATCTCGTTACACAATTGGCGCTCAACGCGGGTTCTGAGAAGTCTTTGGCGAAATATGGACTCTAACCCAATCATCGACACCTTCGGTCGATAGGAATACTGTCGAATTCGGCGGCCTTACCTCATTTCAGTGCAATATTGGCACCGGCTATCTCCTCGATAGTAGCGACAGTTGACCGTGTACGCGCATTTCTACGGGCAGCAAGAATAGCTCGTGATCGATGATTGGAGGTGTATGCTAGCAACTGGACGCCCGAAAATAGACATCTATTCTATCGAAACGAAAACAAGGCATAGAAATGCTAGAGATGTTGACGCGCCTATGCCCCTGGAGATGTCAAGACAATTAACAAAACACATAAAGAAATGCTGGGCGAACTCCGTAGACGAAGGTAGCAGTAAATTCCTCCTCAGGATCTAAAACTGGAAGACACAATGCCGAGCCCGATTTGGCAGGAGGCGACGGCTATCAGAGGCCAAATCCCGCAGAGGACACGCAAGCTGATGAGAAAGTAAGTAAATCACTAAAAGGATTGCATAATAGATTGCGATAACAGCGGTCTAAAGTTTGGGGTCGACGTAGAAGGACAATAGTTTTCAATTGCCATTGATCCAATTTTCACAAGGCCTCTTGGGCCCTGAAGCTGTAAGCTTCTGTCTTAAAATCGGATATCGGAAAAGTAGCCAAAATACCGTTCCTACCACTCTGTCTCGCGCCTGCCGCACAGGAGAGAGCAGGCGCAATGAGCATGCGACAAATTTCACGAGTGGCAGGCCTGGAGGCTTTGGGTTCTCGATGACGACGACTTCCCGAAATAACCTGACATTTTCCAAACCCTTGCTTTCTGGAGAACTTGACCGGCACTGCGATTGGCCCGACTGAAGGCGAAACTTCCCAAGTAATATCAATTTGCTAGAGCTATAGATCTGAACTAAGTCCCATAATCTTTTAACAAACAAGCAGCCGATATCGGTGAATCGACCCCTGAATAAGGACAATACAAAATCTTGCTACTCAGTGACCCATCAGTGCCAACTATCCAGTACATCACCTCTAGACTAGCTGAAAACAACGAAAACTAACAAGATTTAGGGTTATTCCAACCAAAAAACGTATGCACAATACAGAAGATTTGGACTCTTTGCAAATCTCGAGATTTAAGCAAATCTATCTCCAAATCTCCTAGATTTACCATACATTTAATAAGATTTCCTAATCTAGATTTGGAAGAAGAGTTAAAATAAATCTCGTTTCATATCTCGTTTTTTTCCCTGAATTTGTATTTCACCACTTCTCGCCACAATGTATGCAATATTTTCGAGTGAATTTCCCATGAAATCGAAGGAGAAGAAGGGATCAAACAACAGTTGGTTGTGGTAAAATTCGGGAACGCACACGTTCGTGCATGTACATAGAGACAGTCACACCATAGTCTACCTGTTCTCATGTAAGTGAACGACAACACAACTGCCAACTAAATATTGGTGGTTGAAGAAGAAGAAAACGGATGGTGTGCATGGATTTCAAGATTTGCAAATCTATCTAGATTTAGGTCTCTGGTGTGCATCAGTTGAATTTTGCGTAAGGCCTTGAGTTATACCCTGAGGTGTGCCTGTGCAGCTATACCTTGAGGTATACCTGCGCAGGTCTACCGTGGTGTGGGTTGTCTCACTGCTTAGACATGAACAGGTGTCCAGATCAGAAGAGTTGTGCCTGTTCAGGTATACCTTAAGGTAAACTTGAACGTATATGGCCGGGCTTATCTCACTGCACAGGCATCCAGACGGGTACAGATGTACCTGTGCAGGTATACCTTAAGGTCGGGTCACGGAGGACAGTTTTATTACTGATGCCGGGGTATTCAGGTGAGTGCACAGAAACTGTGCACACGCTCAACTATGGGTTCTATTCTTATGAACCTCTGCCTTCTGTACGCTTTGAATGTCACTGCGAGGATCTTTTGCATCTCATTGAACGAGCTGAAAATAAAAAGATGCTTATAATATACACGAATTGCGAGATTGATTCACTTGATAATTGGCGACACAGTGCAAACATTCGCATTCCGAAAAGATACTTATATTTATTCAATGTTTTTCTGATTCAACGCACAAACTCGTATGAATGTCCAAACATTTCAGAGACAAAACGAATAGCGCAAAAACGTCCCTAGACAGGGATATCAATGAAAATCTAGTTCACTTCGCCTGAAGCCTCGTGTTCAATATTGAATCCTTTCCTTTTTTCTATCGAGCCATTCACAGATGAAATAGAAGCCAGGCGAAACACATGAATCACAAGTAGCTATAGTGAATCGTATGTACCAGACACATATAGGACAAGAATGTTCTATTCCTTGACAGATATCCTTCCAAGCATAAACTAGGCTATATATAAAGAAGGCGCTGATGAATGCCGTTGAATTTATTTATCCCTTCAAGCTGCCTTAATGGCTCGATAAGCAGGAAACATACACAGACCAGAAAAACTTCCGACACGACTCTGATGATATTTAAATGCATCTCATGGATTCTGATACACACAAAAACGAAGGGATGACAGGACGATATTGTAGACCTAACTAATTCCACACTGAACCGGTGACGTTCCTTAAATGATCCCATCGTCTATTTTCATTTTCTTATATTCCTTTCGCTAGTCCCTATGACATCCTCACCCGTATCCGTATCTTGAGCGCGTAGGAAAAATTGTACTGGAGGCGACATTAGGAAAAAAGATGAAGAAGAAGTAGCGACGCTGCAGAAGCAGCATTTCTTCGATGAACAGTAGTGCATAAGCACAGCTTCCTATAGTCCAATGTATAGGAGTGATATCATTACTTCAACACGATGAGAATAAACATATAGAGAAGGACTGAACCTACACACACAGTACATGTTCATGGAGGATGCATGTCACCCCGTATTACTATACGTAACATGACTTCCTGAAATTATTCATTCATCGAGAAAAGAAGGAAATCAAGCTGTTCTGTGCTACTCTGGCAAAAGAAGGATCATGAAGTGCAGACTTTCGACAGTATGATAGTAATGTGTGTATCTAGCATGAAATCCGCTTAGGATCACATTGAATTGACTAAATGCTTTGCAAAATAGTTGCAGTTAAGCTTAAGTATAGATAAAAATGTGTAGGACGTCTGACACGAGATGCTAGTCCTTTCAGTAAGTTGTTGTCCTCTTATGCAATAAGATCAAAGGATTTTACGATTATTTTGTATATTATTTACACGCTAGTTATATATTGTCAAGATTTCACTAGGAAGAAAGTTTGAAGAGGATATTGAATAAGTGCCACTGTAAAAGGATTTAAGACTATCTTTGTAAAAGTGGTTTGATGGTGAGTTGAACTACTTGCCATCACATATTATTCATGTTACGGATTCAGTCTTGAGGGTGGATTCGAATTTCGGGCTCGGGAGTGCAGGTGTTTGTGGGCGGAAAGGTTGACTTGCTGGTGATGCAGTGTCAGTCACAAGTTCACCATAGATGAGAGGCTCGATTCTGTTGTTACATCTACTTCAAGGCTATCTGCTCAGGTGCATAGATTTGAATGAGGCAACCGCCTCCGCTTCACAGAAAGCAACACCGAGACACTTCAAGCGGCGGCGGCCAAGTGCTGAGATGTCTCATCATTGCTCTCGCAAAAACGATCATTGGGATCCTCACAACTGCATCCTGTGCAAATGACTTCTCAGAGTCAAATGCCTTGAGAGGAGTCCGAAAGTAACTCCTATCCAGCTTCAGCCCAAGCTTAGCAGTTTCAGGTAGCGCTTGAATAAGTGACATGACATATACAAATGATTGTATCAGACCAAAGAGATTTTTCCAGAACGCAGCGGTTTCTAAACGTTCCTGGATACCACAGAATGGGTTGTGGCCCAGTAAACGTAAATACATATAGAGAAGAGGTGATTGAAGTGGAGCTCCTGGGTTAAGTGGTCAGTGTTCCTGCACCATGAAAGGGAAGAATGTGCAACTTGATATTGACATGACACCTCTCATTCTTAACATCTATCTTGTTTCTTCTAGTGGTGGCGCTGTTAACCTTGATCGGAGACTGGGTAAGAACATCTAGCGTTTAAGCCCCAGCGGAAGAGAAGGGAACAAAAGCAGAATAGTGGTCTGGTCCTCCTAGAGGGGGTTGGGCGAGACACACAACGTTTCCCCGGAAAAAAATCTTCTTCAGAAACCTGGAGTACAGCCTCGGATCGGACGGATTAAACAGAAACGGACTCGGAATCGAAAATCGGACTATTCTTCCAGAATCGGGAACACTATATCGCGCTAGTGCACTGTGAGAGCTTCTTCAAGAAGCATCTCGCTATAACATAAACATAGAAAGAAACGAAATGGCTCGGTAGCCACATAAATGACTACGGATCGCATACAATCTTTACCAGTCGCAGACCAGAAAGAGACAACAGGGAATTTGGGGGTCGCCTTCGTAGACGATGCCAAATTTAAACAGCTGGTAAGGGATTTTAAGCCCATCAATAGGTGCGTTTGATTTGCGTAACTGTGTAGCGTCCTTGCCCTGGTTGCGCAAAAGAATGCGCTAGGGTAGCATCCAGGTTAAATATCGAATTGTCAAGTTGTCTACCCTTCAAGTGGTACACCTCATATGTGGTGAAAATAAATTACAAATTCGAATGATAATATCAGTTTGATTATCGGATCGTTTATTTAATGCGACAGCGGACGTTTATAAAGTCGGCGTACCGGTCCAACTTAACACCAACTTAACAAACATCATTCAAACGTGTTCTTAATCAGTGACAGCCACAAGTGTAGCTCTAGATTATTATCCAAATGGATCCCGGGCTCGATCCGCAGCATAATTATTATCTTTTCTTTTTCCTTTTGCTTTCTTTCTATTGATATTTTTAGTAATTCTATAGAAATATATTATTTAATAAGAGGCATGGGCCTATCAGAGCAAGATGTAATATTAGTTTACCAATGAATTTGGCTGACTGGTTATCGAGTGTAGGGTAGCCACCCGGCTAAGCTATCCAGGTTAATGTTGTTGGTATAACGCGTGTGTTATTTTATCCTACACCCAATAAACTCCCCAAAAAAACGCACTTAATGAAAGAATCTGTGGGCAATTTTTCAATGATTGGCTAATTAATTGCCATGGCCCAACGGAGGAGAAAGAAGATGCAATTAAAGAAAAGTTTTACGCTTTGATAGACGATTTAATTAGGGATGGGTATCGATTAATCGAAATAATCGATTATTTTGTCGAATAATCGATTTTTATTTAATCGATTACATTAGGGTCGATTTAGTCGATTAATCGATTATTTTATAACGATTATTGAACTTTTTTCTTCGCTAAGACTTCAGATTTCAAGAGCGATCTATTTTTCTTTCATTACGAAAAATCACTTACAACAGTCGTGTATAGTATTAACATACTACTTTTCTCATTCTACTTTTACCTATCTACCACAATTTTACTCTGAAGCTGGTCAAATTCTGAGGGAACAGAGAAGCCGGCTGACCGCCGACATGGCCAATACACTTATATTCCTTAAGGACGTTCATGATAAGTATTGGGATTAATAAATAAGCTCAATACTTCTCACAACTCAATAATTACTATTATTTCTGCAGCTACTGGGAACGTTTCAGGCAACTGCTTCCAGTAGGTGTAATTATTATTTCTCTGTTTGATGATCTTTCTTCTGTTTTCATGTGAATAAATAAGGACTATTTTTTACTTTGAGTTCGTTGTTTTCATTGTACCCAGTTTTGAATTTTTTCCCAACCTTTTTTGAAATTGTCAATTAATCGATTAATCGATTTTTCAAGTCACAAATAATCGGTGTATCGATTAATTCGTAAAAAATTATAATCGATTTCATTAATCGATTACTTGTTGGTCGATACCCATCTCCAGATTTAATTGTTGGCCTTCCCTCTAACGGTGTCAAACTTCTTCTCGGCGATTCTAATGCCAATTTCGGCAATGAACTGCATCATAGGAGCACAACAGGAGGACACAGCCTAGATGATGAAACAAACGACAGCGGCCAAAGACTTATTGATTTTGCCAGTAATAAAAACTTAGTCATAAGCTCCACAGGTTTCCCCGCATCGTAATACACATAAAATAACATAGGCATCACCAGGTGGTATGATATCGAATCAAATTGACAACTTCCTCGTTGAGAAAAGGGCTGCCTCCAGCATATTGGAGGTAAGAACCCTACGTGGAGCCAATTGCGACCGGAACCACTTTCTTGTCTGAGCTAAATATCGGTGTCGTATAACAAATACCGTATATCGCTCGGTGGCCGTGGTCGTTCGCTCACCGTTCTACGATACTAATCTAGAGCTCGGAGTTCAAATCTCGGCGCGATCAAAAACAAAAACCGTGGGTACTAATAGAACTCTCACAGTGCTCCGAACTTGTCAGCATAAAGACGGCGTGGATAGGAGATGCATGCTAGCAACTGCACTTCCGAAAAAGAAGATATGCTGTCGAAACGTCAACAAGGCATAGAAATGCTAGAAATGTTGACGCGCCCATGACCCCTGGAGGGGTCAAGACAATTAACATATCAAATACCAGTCCCACAAAAAGGAGCAAGGCTCCTAAGGCTATGTAACGACGATGTTAAGCTGGTTTACATGACGGATCTTTAAAAACATCTGGGCAAAAGGGTCCGTTCTACTCCAGAGCAAACGGTGGCAAATATTAAGAAGGGCATCCAGAAAACAGCCGCTCATATTTTGGGACAACAAGAGCGGAGTCAGAGAAACCACTGCTTCGATAAGGATCCGATTACAAAGAAAAACGAAGCGTATAAACTATTTGTGGAAAGACAAACACGAGCCAGAGAAGACAATTACCGCGAGCTCAAACAAAGAAACTCGGTCGACGAAAACAACGTAAGTATTACAACAATAAAATCTCACAACTTGACGAAAACCTAAGGAGAAATGACGTGCGACTAGCATTTATTGTAGTACCGTGGATCAGATGATACAAGGATATAAGCCGAAAACAATCGTCTATAAGGACTAACATGGCAACATTATTAGTGACGCGTCTGAGATCAATAAAAAATAAATAACTGGCGCAACAGTCCAATTTGAACCATGGCCTCGAGATGAGTTAGCATCATCTCATTTTCTAGATCGTGACGGCTTTGTACAGAGGTGTGTGATCAGCAACACGCTTAATCGAGTTATTTACCCTACAAATGGGTACTCATTTAACAGCTGAGTGGGCGATAGTCCGACACGTAAATCCCCTTTTTTTTATCGAAAACTACCGCATTCAGTAGGAATCGAACTGGGGCCCAGTGCGTAGAAGGCGAACGTGCTAACCGTTGCGCCATCCGGACTACGATCAAGATCATAGATGGGTTCAATACTTCCAAAATTTGCTGACCCCGACAACATCACATTCGGAATACCTATCAATCCCAGACAATCGTGATGGAAGGCAGATACCCACTTTACCAACATATGAGGAAGTGGAGATAGCATTAGATTAATTAAAGCAAATTAAAGCGCCTGGAATCGAAGAAATTGCCGTAGAGCTTCTGAAAGAAGGCGAGACCGCGCTGGTTAGTCGAATCCATAAAATAATAGCTAAGAGCTAGACAACTGAAAAAGTACCTGACGACTGACGAAAGAGCATATTATGTCCAATCCACAAAAAAGGCGACCGTCTGAAATGCGAATATTCAAGAGGAATACCCTTATTGTGTACGTCCTACAGAATATTGACAAAAATTATCGAAAAACGACTAAAAGCATATGCAGACAATATTATCGGCGAGCACCAAGGTGGATTCAGAACCGATCGGTCTACCACGGAAAAAATTTTCTCGGTAAAACAGGTACTGTTCCAACTGTTTGTGGACTTCCGCTTAGCCTAAGATAGTATTGGTCATAACGTTTTGTATAAGATACTACTCGAATTTGAAGTCCCGTCGAAATTGATCCGGTTAATATAATAAGAGCCACTATGGAGAACACCGAATGCCAGGTACGGATATAAAACGAGCTGACACACAACTTTCGACCGCAGTCAGGCCTGCACCCATGCTCTTCAACCTGGCTCTAGAGAATCTATAGAATCCGATACAACCATGAATTGTACGAACTGTTTGACAATCTTCGCGCCTCGAAATTTGTCAAATTACGGAAAATGGATTGGGCTGGCCATGTCGAACAAATGCCCGATGACAGAATAGTGTGCTAAAGTATAAACCCGAAGGAAACCGACCGCAAGGAAAACTTCGTGTACGATGGAGGACTCAATTGACACAGATTCTATGAAGCTTCTACAATTTTCGAATTGGTGGACGCGATCGCTTGTTCAAGATAGTTGGAGGAGCTTTATCCAGGAAGCCAAGAACTGACGCGGGCTAGAGCGCCGATGATGATGATGATAAGGAAAATTATACGGTTCGATTTTTGTTATTACTAAATATAATCCAATAAATAGAGACCAAATAAGGGGCGTTAGCGTGCAAAAGGTGCGGTAGTTCTGAATTTTTGATATATTGTATAGGTCGGTGGGGTAGAAAAAAAAAATCCAAGTTTGCGTCACTCTCCCCCCTGTGCCTCCCCCCCCCCCCGCTATCCTGAAAAAACTGGCACATTTATCAGTTTTTCGCCCATAACTCCGTTCCAGTCCATTTTAGCGCAAAATATGCGTATCCCATTTTTGTGGAGCACAAAATTTACTACAAATTTCATCTGACAAGTTTTTTTCTACAACTAATAGCAGCGGAGCTAATCTATTTTGAAAAACACTTCTTGTCAATTGCTCCATTGACACCACGAAGTGGAAAAATAATCATTTTTTGGTGTATTTCATCAAATAACGGGTTAAATATTAGTCCCATAAGGAAAATGATAAAGATCGATTTTTCTTTAAACTAAATAAGCTTTAATTTGAGATTAATTTTTAAGAATAATAGCGTTTTTCCCCTTTTCTACGTAACTGTCATAGCTATGGGCATTTGACTGAGATAAGAGCAAACAACTAAAAAACTCCCCTCAATGACTTCCGGTCCACCAGAGAGGTAGAAAACTTGTAGTAAGCTTCAGTTCTACCCAATTTGATGTAGGGTAATCGCCTCTTGAGATGACAGATTACCTACCATTTTTCCTCGATTTTTATACTCTTCACGGATATTATAGGGTATATTAACTTTGTCATGAAGTTTGCAACGCACAGAAGGGAGCATCTCCGACCATATAAACTATATATAATCTTGGTCAGTATGATGAGACGAGTCGATTAAGCTTTGTCTGTCTGCAGTCTGTTTCTATGCAAACTAGTCCCTCAGTTTTGCAACTACCGCGCTGAAATTTTGTACAAAGCCTTCTTCTTATTGCACGCTGTAAATATCTCGGAACCAACGGAATCGGACCACTCCGTCATATAGCTGCCGTAGCAACAACCGGTGCAAAAATTCGGCTTTGTGAGAAAAACTTTTTTATTTCTAAAGAAATTTGTTTCAAATTTCACACTAGTCAATAGTATTTTTATTCAAATCACATTCCCGAATTTGGTTGAAATCGCACTACTATATCATATAGCTGTCATAGGAACGATTGTTCCAAAAGCAAGTTTTCGTTAGAAAAACTTTTTTATTTCTGAAGATATCTTTATTAAATTTCATATTATTCAATCATATTGACTGCCAAACCACGTTTCTAAATTTGGTTGAAATCGGCCCACTATTTCATATACCTCTTAAACAGTGAAATCGGAACAAGTTTTACTACTAATTTCAAAGTGGCAAATGCACCATAAATCACAACGAAGGTCCGATACCCTTCACACGAAGCATGAAGGGTATCATACCTTCGGCAAGCTAGCCATATACAGGGTGGGTCAAAAGTTACCATGGGGTTTAACAATTTAATAACTTTTTCGTTTATATTTTTTATTAATTTTTTTTTCAGATTATATAAATAACACCTGGAGAATAAATAATAGAGAGATTCACAACTGAACAAAGAACCAGAATAATAGAATTTTATTATTTAAATCAGCGATCAATTATTTTATTTTATTTTCGACGTTTTAACGTCAGAATTTCGCCCTCTGAAGCAATGATTCGTTGCTTAGTTCATCGTCACCACCAACATGGCACCGTAAGAGATTTGCCTCGAATCGGTAAACCACGTTCAATTCGCAATGCGGAAAATATTGAACGTGTACTGGAAAGTGTTAACGAAAGACTAGGAACATCTACCAGAAGGCGTTCTGCTCAGCTAGGAATGGCTCGTACGTCACTACGGCGCATTTAAAAAAAAGATTTAGTGTTCTTCCCATATAAGGTGCAATTGGTGCAAGAATTAAAACCCGCAGATCATCGGCAACGTCTAAATTTTGCAGTTAAATTTCAACAGTTGGCCAGAAATGAAATCAACTTTATTGAAAATCTGATTATGAGTGATGAAGTACATTTTCATTTGAATGGCTTTGTTAATAAGCAGAACTGTAGGTTCTGGGCTTCTGTAAATCCAAGAGTCATTCCTAAAAAAAAAAAACCAAATCTAAAAATAGAAACGAAGTGCATCCGGGCTAAAGATACATGTGCGCGCCACATTTATTCGTAAAAAAAAAAATCGTGTGTGCGGGCGTATTTGTGTTGTGTGCAATAGCGAAGGGCCCCCTAGTGACAGCACAGCCAAGTCCCGGTGAGTCCGTTCCTTGTAGACTTAACATCCTGTCCAACTTCTGAATTTAATGCATTTGCATTAATCGCAACCATAATTGAATACTGGCCGCTTTCAATTCAACGACAACTAGCAAGTAGGCATAACACTACTGTTAGCTGTGATTGGATTATTGCTGCTGCGTTCAGTTATCGAGTGACCAATTCTACCCCCCATAACTTTGTACATTCCGTTTAAACATGCAAGAATTTAGATTTGATTTTTGCAACATTCGTGGAATTAGAGCGAATTATACTGCGGTACATGCCCATCTCATGCTACACAACCCAGCAGTTATGGCGTTAAGCGAAACAAAAGTCCTTAGCGATTGCGAAATAAGCCAATTTAACATCCAAGGCTATCGTTTTTTGCCCGTTTTTGCAACCCAAAGGGGGATTGCATTGTACATTCGAAATAATATCGCCTTTTCCACCATCAGTCCCCAGTTCACTTTATCTAATCCAGAATTCACATACACCTGGATTAGGTTCAATTTCAATAAACATACTCTATTCCTGTGTTTTCTGTATCGAAGCCCTGGGATTTCTGATCCTGATACTGAACGTTACTTCGATACACTTTCCACCAATGTCGATGAGCTCTTAGATAAATACCCTGCATCAGAAATCGTCTTGGCAGGCGACTTCAATGTACACAATGTACAATGGCTTAAATATTCTTCATCTACAAGCCAAGCAGGAAGACTGGCTGAGCTATTCTGTGAATCATACAACCTACACCAATTAGTAGATTCCCCAACCAGAATACCTGATATAGAAGGTCAAAACGCCAACTTATTGGACCTGTTTATAACCTCACACCCCGACAAATATTCAGTATCTGTTTCATCTCCTTTGGGAAACTCCGATCATAAATTGATATCGACCAAATTCACAACTAGGTCACTAAATGTCAATAATCTATCTTCCAACAAGAGACTATTGTGGCATTATGATAAGGCGGACTGGGTTGCATTTAATCAATTCATCAGTGAACTGAACTGGTCTGACTGCTTCTCTACGCAGAACGTCGATTATATAAGCGAGTCAATTAGTAACATCATTTGGTATGGAATGCACTGCTTTATCCCACACAGTTCTAAGAATACCAAACCAACCACCAACTCTTGGTTTAACAGAGATTGCAAAGAGGCTATAAAGAGAAAAGAAGCGGCATACCGTGCATACAAACAATGCCCCTCTGTCGAACTGAGAGAAGCTTACAATTCTACGCGTAACATCTGCAAATCAGTCATAAATAAGGCTAAATTCCAGTTTGACAGCAAAATTAGGCAGAAAGTGTTCGTTCAACGGAAAGGTAGCAAAGGTTTCTGGTCACTCGTCAAATCTGTGAAGAATAACTTCACCTCCTCTTCTATTCCACCACTGGTATATGATGACAAAATTTACAGTGAACCGCAAGACAAGGCCAACCTGTTGGCCGAAACTTTTGTTGCAAACTCTTGCCTACTACCCACTACTCAGAGTCCACCAGCCATACCCTTATGTGATTCACACCAGAGACCTTTGCATTTCCGCACTAGGGAAGTATTTAAAGTACTCTCAAAACTCGATGTATCAAAATCGGCTGGACCTGATGGCATCTCCCCCTTAGTTCTCAGACACTGCGCTTCCTCGCTAGCCAAACCTCTCCGAAAACTCTTTTACCTGTCCTACGCAACAGGAGTGTTCCCATCATCGTGGAAACTAGCTCATGTCCAACCAATCCCCAAGAAAGGAGAAGCATGTGATACATCTAACTATCGACCAATAGCACTAACTTCGACCCTATCAAAAGTCTTCGAAACCCTGGTTAACAACCAACTAATGAGCTACCTTGACTCACATCATCTCATCAATGATCGGCAATATGGTTTCCGGTCTTCGCGCTCCACCGGCGACCTAATGACATACCTCACCGAAAGATGGAATCGCTGTATCCACCAATTTGGCGAAGCTAAAATCATTGCCCTCGACATTTCGAAAGCTTTTGATAGAGTCTGGCATCCGGCTCTTCTAGCTAAGCTCCAGGCTTTTGGTTTGGACCCAAAATTAGTTAAATGGATCGAAAGTTTCCTTCACGACCGTTCGCTTCAGGTCGTCCTTGATGGAGTTAAATCAAATTGCCATACCACCAACGCAGGGGTCCCCCAAGGTACTGTCCTTTCACCAACACTCTTCCTTCTCTTCATCAACGATCTTCTCAGCGTGACTTCCAACTCAATCCATAGCTTTGCAGACGATAGCACCCTTGACTACACTTACTCTTTCAACTCTGTAGCTGACTCTCGCCGAAATTCAACATCTATCAACAGAGATCGCATGTTTGACTCACTAAATGAAGACATTTCAAAAATTATTGCATGGGGGAAAGCGAATCGAGTAGAGTTTAACGCCTCAAAAACTCAATGTTGTCTACTTTCCAATAAGCGATGTGCTCCACCTACCGCCCAACCCATTCTTGTCGATGGGGTCAGCATTCCTGATTCGCCCATACTGAACATACTAGGTATTAACATCTCCAGTAAACTAAATTGGTCCGACCACATTTTTTGCGTTGCAAAAAACGCAATGAAGTGTCTGGGCTTTCTGAATCGCTGTAAAAGATACTTTTCACCATCTGATCTGGCTCAAATTTACAAGGCTCATATAAGACCGAGACTTGAATTTAATTCCCACATATGGGCAGGCGCAGGTAGAACCGCATTATCCGCGTTAGACAAAGTTCAACGGAAAGCCTTCAAGCTTATTGGCGAGGAACCCATAACATCTAAAATCGAACCGCTTGAACACCGGCGAAGTGTCGGCTGTCTCTCACTCTTCTATCGCTACTACAACCGCCGTTGCTCTGATGAAATAGCCAACCTCATTCCTGAGCGTACTTTTCCTTTACGTAACACCCGACTAGCCAGTCGTGTCCATCCTCATCTTCTAGAACTCAGCAATAGTCGCACCGCCAAATTCCATGACTCGTTTGTATCTAGGACAACACGAATGTGGAACGATCTACCATCTTTTGTTTTCCCCCCCAACTATAACCTACAAAAATTTAAACGGAATGTACACCGTCACCTTATTCAAACTCAACCCATCTCCCCACTACCTTAATCCCTTACCGCCAATGCTGTGCTCTCGCATCAAAGGGTTACCCCCTAAGCTTTGGTATAAACATAAAAAAAAAAAAAAAAAATCAGCGCCAATTGCACCCCATTAGGTGTACAGTATGGTGAGGCATTACATCTGAAAATATCATTGGGCCTTACTTCTTCGAAAATGAAGATGGAAGTGCTGCAACCGTAAATGAAGAGCGGTATCGGTTTATGATAGAACATTTTTTACGTCCTGCTCTTGAGAACAGACGTGAGATGTGGTTTCAGCAGGATGGAGCCACTGCCCACACTGCCCGAGACACAATGGCACTTTTACGTCAAATTTTTGGAGAGCGAATAATTTCCAGACATTCGGAAATTAATTGGCTAGCGCGTTCGCCAGATTTGTCAGCACCCGACTATTTTCTTTGGAATTATTTGAAGGAGCGAGTATATGTGAACAAGCCCGAGACAATCCTTGAACTCAAGGCCAACATTGTTGCAGAAATTCGAGCGCTACAGCCACAAATTTTGAAAGATGTTATGGAAAATGCTCTAAAACGAGCCCATCTTTGCGAAGCTGAAAACGGGGGTCATTTAAGGGACATTATTTTCCACACTTAAAAAAAACTTTTCATTATGTATATTTTATAATCTGAAAAAAAAAATTAATAAAAAATATAAACGAAAAAGTTATTAAATTTTTAAACTCCATGGTGGTTTTTGGCCCACCCTGTATAACCGGTCTAGATGGATTATACAAGCTGTAATAGCGCAATGGGTAGAGAGCTGGGGCCTATTTCACGAAACTTTTCAGTTCCAAACTTTGCGTTGGGCAAATCGATGACTTTGATGATGACGACCTGATGAATTTGTCGATAACCTTCATCAAGCATTTCATTAGCTACGGCTTGATGAATTGGTCAATGATACTTATCGAGTATGATGCGCACGATAGCAGTGTTCGTTCGGTCACCGCGCTACGATCTAGAGAATGGAGGTTCGATCCTCGGCGCGAACAAACACTTCATCTGGGTACTAACAGAACTCCTACTACGCTCCGAACTAGTCAGTAAGAAGACGACGGAAATAGGAGGTCCAACTAGCAACTGCACGTCCGAAAGTTAGACATGCTATCGAAACGTGAACAAGGCAATACAATAGATGATGACGCGGCCATGCTCCTGGAGGGGTAAGGGCAACTGGCACAAGTATATGGCCAGCTACGGCCTGATGGGTTCATCAATGACCTTCATGAAGTATTTCATCAACTACACTTGATGAATTCGTCAATGAAATTCATGCATCAGATCGTGAGTAAGCAGGGCAATATTGCTTGAGTCCTCGCTATACATGTGTATCAAGATACAGTTTGTTAAAAAAAACACCCGGACTGCATGCGAATATAAAAATTAAATTCTTCAATGCGATTTACTAAAAGAAAATCAAGACTAAACTTCAAGACCTTTTGCTGGATTAATGCATTTTTTGTCGTCATAAAAACCAGGATTTCAATTTAATTTTCTGCCAAGATCCTGAAGAACTCAATCAGGAATATGTACATATATATGCTAATGCTAATCTTTTAACGAATTTGGCACATGGCGTTATTTTGAATATTTAACCAAAAAAAAGTAGCATAAACAAAGCGTCCTATAACTCTTAAATGTATTGATGAAAGCGAAGAAGGTTGAGTGTGTTAGCAAAGTTGCAAAACCAGCAACAGCGACAACAACAAGAAGCCGATTAACCTTAGCCAACATTCTCTTCACGCTAGCATATGTATCCAAAGACTTCTTGGAGCTGGTTTGCCAAGGTGTGGACGGAATGAACTCTGTATCCATGTACGTGTATCTTTCTTTAATCATAGCGTATTCTGAATTTAAGCCATAATGTTGTTGTTGTCTTCTTTGTGTGGCTGTAGCTTGTTACTTTTTTAATTTAGTTTTTTTTCAATGCCTTCACCATACCCAATCACGGGACGCGGTTTTTTTTACGACCAGAGCCAGCAGCATAGATGGATCGAGTTCTTTTTTCTTCTTCTTCGACTTCTTTTCGTTTTATCATTGACTGTCTTTATTTTCTTAGCATGCCTGTTTTCATAATAACATGGCAATCGCAGTAACTCGTTTTGTCGTGAAAACGGGTTTACAATTTCCATAGCAAGATTTCACGTTTTCTCTTCGGTCAGATACACGAATAAAATTGCGTCCCGTAGCCACATAAGATACCAACGAATATGTTGTGATAGCGTGGTTTTCTATAGTACGTCCGATGAATGTTGGCATGCAGCATAATTTCCAAGCGGTTTTAGAATGATGGGAGCAGTTATACACACGACATCATACTGTGATTTGTAGGGAACGATATGGGGTTGATCGATATTCGATATATTGGGGATTCATTAATAACGAAAGTTCTAATAAACTGTTTACAAGATGTGACTCCAACGTCGCGCTCTATGCTTTTACCACGGATGGCTAGACTTTTTCTCTCTGTATTCAGCCAAAAGCATCCTTAAGCAGAAAAAATGCTTGAAAATCTGTTCCGGACTATTCAGATTTTCTGTACCCATCCCTGTCGGCTTGTGTACGACTTTATGCACTGAAATGGAAGACGAGGGGGGAAAATGGAAGCTGCAGCTTTAAAATTGTTGCATCATTAAATTGTATGAAACACGGCTGCAGGCAGCAAGCAGGCATCGAGCTCCAGCATCCAAGGTACAAAGACGATGCATGGTGAACAAACCATCATCGGGGAAAGACTGGTTAAATATCTATATATTCACCTACAAGTATATTACTCTAAAGGAAACTGCTGTTGCTGCAAAAGAAGTGGATGCCTTTGTTGGTATCTGGAGGAATGGATAGCAGCGTATAGTTAAAAAAAAAAGTGGCGAGGCCGAGTTCGGAGTCACGAAAGACAAAATGGCGGTCGAAATTGCATATCAGAAACCACCGATGCTGGAAAGCATGTCGTGTATTTTTTTAGGGTTTTGTATAAAAACAAAACCCTTATGAAATCGGTCATGCGTCCGTCTGTCTGTCTGTCTGTCCATGAAATATCTCACGAACCGCTGAAGCTACATGCATGAAATTTGGTGGAAATATGTAGAAATACTATAATTCTCTGGAGAAAGCGATGCGTCGTAATAAGTCAACTTTAAGGGGGGGTCCCCATAGAGGGGAAATGAAGGTCGAAATTTTTTTTTCGTTTGGTATAGGCAAGTGGGGTATCGTAAGAAAGGTACCGTCGAGTACATTCCATTTTTGGAATTTTTTTCAAATTTGAAGAAAGGAGAAAAGAGGGAGAGGGGAAAATATGTGGTCCGAGTTTGTCCCCCCCCCTTGCATTTCGAGACCGTTATAGCTAGACATATGAAAATTTACAGAAAAGCGGCATTTCACTAGCATAGAAAACTAAAAATAATAGAATTTTTAAATCTCATACAAAAAGGTTAATAATAGTACATTTCTATAGTTGCAGTTAGCACACCCCTGCACCCCTCAAGCACACCTGAGGACAAAAATATTGATAGCTAATGATAACTAACATCATAGGCAATAATACCTCAAAGTTTCATTACAATGACATGATATTTAATAATAGTACATTGACTTAAAGTTATGCATTTTGGCACTATCCATACAAAAAATACACCTACCGGCCTCACGCATAGATATGCGTGTACTACTTGCATGTTGTTTTTCGTAGTGCGAATTGCAGTTATTTAATGAACCAACTTTGGAAGGGTGAAGATTGGTGATTGGTGATCCTAACAATAACTATTCACACAATTAATTTTTTTAGGGTTTTGTGTCTTAAATCTTACAAAATCGGTCATCTGTCTGTCCGTCTGTTCATAGAATATCTTACGAACGGCTGAAGCTGCACATATAATTCGGCGAGAATGCGTATAAATGCTATAATTTGCTGGAGAAAGCGTTGTGTTGTAATCAGCCAACTTTAAGGGGGGGGGGGGGGGGGTCCACATAGAGGCGAAATTAAGGTCAATTTTTTTTTATCCACTGGTATAGCCAAGTGGGGTATCGTGAGAAAGGTAATGTTGAGTACATTCCATTTTTGGCATTTTCTTGAGATTTGTAGAAAGGGGAACAGTGGAGGAGGGAAAAATATTAGATCGTAATTTGTCCCCGCCGCCCTGAAGCCGTTACACAAGTTTGCAATTTGCAATGTCGTCGTAACATGAATGGTTAAGCATCTCGAAGAGTAGGACAGTTTATCTCGTATACATACATATCTATCTACAGCTTCTCGTATTAAAACTATTCCTTTGAGAGGTGACAGATGCAGTCTTTTTGTGAATTGGCATGTAAGATACTATATCATGGGTAAGACATTTAATTATGGTGTTTTTATTCAGCTGAGTGGTACCAAGAAGAGCAGGGAGCCAATATTTAGATACCAAGATAAGCGCGTGCTACAAAACCCTCGAATTGCGGGTGTAGCCCTCTATATTCCGGTTTCATTTTATACATACTATACTTCCAAAGCCCGTTTGTCCACTGGCCCGTTGTGTTTATGCGGTTTTATTTAACTATGTTCAGATTTTTTTTTCTGTTCGCTCATAAATGTGTAACCTTTATTCTGTTCGTGGCACTGTTTTACCGGGAATCTAACAAATACGCCAATGTGAGGATTCCTTAAACCAGTCGAGCGAACGAATGAGCGTAGCATGACCCCAAGGGCTTCGACATTTATTGAAACGTACGCAATTTTTATGCCGTTTTGCGTTTATTTACTTCGTACATATATACATATATGTATATATACACATATATTATTCCGTCAATAGGATTCCCTCTATAACGTTTATGCATTCGGTTGACTTGTTTTCTGGTTGTATCGTTTCTTCTCGTCCTTTATCTAACGTTACCGCTTTAGTTTGCTATTATTACTATTTGTCCATAAAGAAAAACATAGGAGGAAGGATACCTTGATAATCTGGATATTTGTGGATGATGATGACCGTTTGCTGACATGGTCCTGTTAGAAGTGATCTTTAGAGGTAGTATACGGGAGGAAAGTCAGTCTATTTCAGAAACGTCTATCCCTGCAAATCAATCGATATAAGGTTATTTCTTAGGCAAAAATATAATATTTTGCTGAGTTTCTGTTTACAAGTTGATGCCATATTCTCTTTCATTATACGTATCAAATACATAGGGACTTTGAGTAAAGGAAAAAGTCTTTTAGCTTATGTTGCGTAAGTTTCTTCAGGATCGCAATGTCTCTTTGAAAAATAGTACACACAACATTGACCCCTATCAGGGGATTATACCTATGTTGGGCAATGGGCACCCGGCACTGTAAGAAATTAGCTAGGGACAATTGATTCATTCGGTGTACTATTAACACGGTCCATTTTCGGCGTAAATAAAATGCTTTCTGTACCGATAGTATTTCTACACCTATGGGTGAATTTCAAAACATCCCGAATTGGTGAAATATTATCCACCAAAACGAATAAAACAAATTATCCTTACGATAAATCACTCCATCGGCAAAAAAACATGGACAACAAACAACCTCGCGAACAGATACTCTACAATTGGAGAGGATCCAAACGCTTGGACGAAAATCGAGAAAAAAAAAACGGACAAAAATGAAAAAAGCGGAAACCAAAGCGAATTCCGCGAAAAAAAAAGAAGAAGAGCAGACCTGATGGACCATTGCATCAGGTCTGTTCTTCTTCTTCAACTCGCAGAACGGAGATATGACTTATGCCGACATTCTCCGAAGGATGATGTCCGAGCCAGCCTTAGGTTAGGTTAGGTAGGGTGGCAGCCTAGACGACTCCGCATAGACCGCTGAGGACAATAGCGATACCACATATAACAGGTACTCATCCCGTGTCGATGCTGGCCCCTACCAAAAGATCGTCGTTGAGCTTGAAGGAACCTGACCCGTTGGCGAAGCTCAAGAGGCTTCTCCAGCTGAGTTCTGCGACTCCCTCAAGATCGTTGAAGAGGTGAGCTCCTAGGCACTTTAATCTCCTTCTAGCGAGTGCAGGACAATCGCATAGGAGGTGCTTTAGAGTTTCTTTCGTGTTTGGTATTTGACAATTCCTGCAGCCATAGCTGGTTATTAGCTTTAGTCTGTGGGCATGTTCCCCTATCAGGCAGTGGTCCGTTAGTATGCCCACTAATAGTGCACACTGACTTCTGGGCAGTCCCAAGAGGCTTTCAGCTTTCCTTTTGTCATAAGAATTCCAAAATATTTTCGTTACTCTGGAGTCGTTTGTGTTGAGCCAGTTAGATATGGCCTTCTGACGCATACTGTCGTCCATTATTTTCTTGCATGTTTGTATTGGCGTCGGCAGCTCTAGGCAGTCCCTCGTTCGAGGATAGCCCCCTGTTTGGCTAGTCCATCCGCTATTTCGTTACCTAGAACCCCGCTATGGCCCGGAACCCACCAGAGTTCCAGGGTCCTAGCTGATCCCAGAGCTTGTAGAGCTATTAGGCAGTTATGCACGGTCTTCGACTTGATTGTGACGGACTGTAGCGCCTTTAGTGCTGCTTGACTGTCCGTGTGTGTGACGATTCCACCCTTTTTCCGGGATGATATCATCACCTCAGCTGCCTTTTGGATCGCAAGCACCTCCGCCTGGAAAATGCTGCTCTCATTCGGCAGTCTGCAGGAAATGTTGCATGGAATTTCCGACAAGTAGACTCCTGCTCCAACTCCGGCTTCCATCTTGCAGCCATCCGTGTAGAAGTTCAGCGCCTTTCGGCGTCCATGATCAACTACCGGAATCTGCTCCCTATCGGGTATATTGACCACGAAGTTTGTGTTGAAACCTACTTGTAGTTTCATATAGTCAGTATTAATAGATGGCAGCCTAATACTGCGGTGGCCATATGGCTTCTCTTTGAAGTGTCCTGTCTCTCTAAGCCCTAGGGCACATTTAGCTGCCTCATCCTTCAGATATAGGCCGATCGGAGGCAGGTTTAGAAGGATGTTCAGAGAGAGCGTAGATACTGTTCTTAAGGCACCAGTGATCCCTAAGCAACATAGTCTCTGTACCCTCTCCATTTTCTTTAGGATTCTTTTCGTGTTGAGTGCTGTCCACTAGACCACAGCTCTGTACGTTAGTATCGATCTTACGACAGCCGTGTATATCCAGTGAGTTATTCTTGGTTTGAGACCCCACTTTTTGCCAAGCATGCTTATGCAGGTGTAAAAGGCGATGCTGGCCTTCCTGTTTCGTTTCTCGACGTTACGACCCCAGTTAAGTCTACTATCCAGGATCATCCCTAAGTACTTTGAACCAGCCTTAAAAGAGCTGGGGAATAATGTCAGTCAAATAAGACAGACTCTAAAGGGCTGTCGCCTCTTCAGGATGATGGCCAACAGCGATATTTCGGCAGAAACGTACCAGAGCGTGGCTGAAGTGAAAAAAAGTGAAGTGAAAATGCTGCGTCAGAAAACACGAATTAAGTGTCAAGATCTTGACGAGACCACAGCGAAAGAGGAAATTTGCGCAGCGTTCCTCAAACGGCTAGAAGTGGATTTACAACCAGAAACTGTAAAATCGGACAGAAAGGCATATGGCTTTACCCAAATAGCTACCATTAGCTTACTGAAGAATGTAGTAAATACTCGAAAGAGGAAAACTTAAAATTAGTTGGGCAAATTGTCGAGTGACACAACAAATATCCATTGAAAGGTGATTCAGGTGCTTTGCTTTTAGCCATTTTGATAAAGAGTGCAATAGCAAACAAAACCCATCGAATATGTGTCGCAAATGTGGCGAACAAGGGCACAAATCTAAAACATGCAATAAGGAGCCGAAATGCATGCTATGCTTCGAGAATAAGGAAATAGACAACAAACATTCGACTGCAAGTCTTAAGTACCCCACATATGAGAAGGCTCTTCAACAATCTCGTGAATGAAACTCATTCAGATTCAGTCAGGCGGCACAAGATCTTCTGTTGCAGAAAGAAAAGGGCATTGACGTAGCGATCGTCTGCGATGAATATAAAAATTTGAACAGTCCAATTTGGCAGGCGGACAAATACAAACAAGCAGCCATTCGGTCAAGTGGAACACATACCTTCCAAAAAGTATCTGAATCAATCAAAGGATTCGTGAGAGCCCAAATAAACTGCAACAACATCTACAGCTACTACGCCCCACCGAGACTAAATCTGGAAGACCAGCACGCACTGTCCGGTAATAATTCCGGGAGATTTCAGTGCGTGAACCACTGAATGGGGAAGTCGGGCTACAAACGCTACGGGACGGGTATTCTTTGAAGCTTCTCACAACCAGGCGTCGTCCTTATGAATACAGGTTAGTTAAACCTTTAGAAGAGGAAGTACAGGCTCCATTATAAACCTTACAATCGTCAGTAGCTCATTGGCATCGACAGTGGAATGGGGCGTGAGCGAGGACTATACTCACAGCGACAATCAGGCCATTTACTTCACCATTGCCAGCAGAACACCACAAGCAAGGAAACCACCAATAAACCGGAGATGGTCTGCTAAAAACTTCGACGGAGAAGTGTTCATCGAAACCTTGCATCAGAAGGGAGCTATCGAAGCACCTGCAGAACATAAGGCGCCGCATCTAATAAAGCAGATAGTAGAAGTGTGTAATGCCTCTACGCCAAGGAAAAAGTCTTACAACCGCCGGAAAGGAAACTACTGGTGGAATGAAGAAATTTCAAGCCTGAGGCGCAGGTGTCGAAGAGCACGCCGAATTTACCAGCGATCAAGAGAGACACCAGACTACGACAACTTGGCAATAGAATACAGGACTTCACGCAGACGACTAAAGCAGGCAATAAAAAAGAGCCAACGAAACTGTTTCAAGCAACTCCGCGAGGACGCAGTTATTAATCCTTGGGGAACGGCGTGTAGGGTAGTTATGAAAAAGCTCTTCTACTAAATCGGATAGTTTCATTTCCTTAAGGCAAAGTTGTAGTAGTAGGAAATTGTCCATGAAGAGCCGATACCGGCACTAACTGACAGAGAAATTTTGGAGATCGTTTCCAGAATAGGTGACAATAAAGCATCAGGCCCTGATGGCATTTCAAACGATGTGTTGAAAGTAGCAGTTGACACGGTTTCCGGAAAGTTCGTCAGTCCTTTTGAATCCTGTTTGCAGGAGCGAGTTTTCCCTGCTGTATGGAAAACAAAGATTGGTTCTGCTACCAAAACCCAATAAACCGCCGGGCGGACCAAATTCGTATCGTCCAATTTGCCTGCTAGATACTGCGGGGAAGGTGCTGGAATGAATAATTTTTAGCAGATTAGCTACTATCGAAGAGGAAAGGGATTCGGCAAACTGGAATTGCATTCATTTGTCTTTGCAGAGGATAGGTATGCCTGACCATTTGACGCGACTTATACAGAGCTACCTTTCGTTTAGAATTCCATAGTACGAAACCAACGAAGGACGAAGAGAGTCCAATGTGACAGCAGGCATTCCGCAGGGATCTGTACTCGGTACTTTGCTGTGGAACATCAATGACCTATTGGATTTGCCAGTACCTAAAAAAAATAACGATAGTCGGGTTCGCAGATGACATAGATGTAGTCGTGGTGGCCAAGGATCCGGCATTCGCTGAATTGTATACCACCGAAGCAATCACAACTATTAAGATGTGCTTAGATAAAGTAGGATTTGAGATAGCTGAGCAAAAGACGGAAGCAGCTTTCATCAGTAACCGAAAAAAAAGAACACTTTGAGGTTCAGAGTCGGAAACACATCGTCATTTCTAAGCCAGCATTGGGTACCAGGGGGTGATGATTGACGCGAAACTAACATTTGGAGAGCACGTCAAGTGCATACATATACGAAAAGACGGCGAATGTTACTATGGCTTTGGCAAGGATGATGCCAAATGTGGAAGAACCGCATCCGAGTAGGAGTCTTTTATTATCTAGAGTGAACACCTCCTTCCTCCTGTATGCGTCACCAGTTTGGATCAACGCGCTTCAACACGCCTGTAAGAGTCGAAGAATCGACTCTGTTTATCAAAGAAAACGCATTCAGACTGTTGCTGTGCATACCGAACAACATCAGGTGAGGCTGCCTACGTTGTATCAAGTATGATTCCCATAGATATTCTAGCTGACGAAATGAGCCGATTGCAGAAAGGCCCATGTTTGGAGCCACCGGACGTATCTAATGCGCGAAAAAAACGAGAAAGGTGCGAGTCTCTGAGGAAATGGCAACAGCGGTGGAATGAAACCCCGAAGGCAAACTGGACACATATACTTATCCCGCAAATTGAATTGTGGCTGAACCACAAATATGGAGAGGTGAATCACTATCTAACTCAGTTTTTTACTGGATATTTTGCGGATATAGGAAGTACCTAAACGGATTTAAGCTGGACGATTCGCCCGACTATCCGAGGTGCCCAGGAATAGCGGAAGACCCGGAATATGTTTTATTTGACTGTCCAAGGTTTACAGGAAAGCGTGAAGCACTGGAGAACGAACTTGACAGTGACCCCAATCCACATAACATAGTGGAGCACATGATAAGATCTGGAAATGAGGAAAGAGAAGCAAATATGAAAAAAGATGCAACGGATTAACGGCTAATTAGCCAAAACCAGCCCTGCGATGCAATACCGGGACGTTAATCCGTAGGAAGAATGGTGGAAAAAGAGGGTTGAAGGTTTTACTGGGTAAGTAGTCGCACACTGACGATGAAAGTCCCATGTCGCTACCGTACAATTGACGTACTGAACAATGAGATTTCCCCCTCTATAATAATAAAAAAATACATGCGGAGGACTAGGAGATCCTGAAGGGTGAGAAACCCCATATCAATAGCCTGACTTTCCTCCTCCTTTTCAACGCGGCCAGGTGTGCCTCGGATAATCTGCAAATCTTCTAAGGGAGGAGAATATTGACATTGGTCTCATCCAAGAACTATGGACCAAGAATCATGACAATGACGACTATGACTTATTTTACACCAGCAGCGACCAGGTAAGACAGACACTGCATTCTAGCAAGTAAACAAATTAAAGCTTTAGTGTACTTTCACACGAAGAGCCGCACGGCTCTCGCTCGCGAGTGAGAGCCTTCTCCGCTCCCAAGTTCCATTCATTCACACGAAGAGCCGTACGGCTCTCGCTCGTGAATGGGAGCGAGGCGCGTACGACTGAAATGCAAAGGCTACACTGCAGCCTTCACACGGGGAGCACGAGCCTTTACGTCGCGCGAGTGAGAGCCGTGCATCTCGAGCCGTCGCGTCGCGCCACTTAGTCTAAATGCACAGCGAGAAGTGCTGGCATTCACACGGGAAGAGCGACAACGGCTCTCGCTCCTCAGTCCCTCGCTACCCGCTAGGATGGACACAATACGCTTTGGAACGTTGGTGTTTTTGTCGTCGAAGACGGCGTCGACGGCAAAGAAGATACAGAGTCACAACACGTCTGCAACGCGTACAACTGAAAGCACAGCGAGAGCCATTGTCGCTCTTCCCGTGTGAATGCCGGCACTCCTCGCTTTGCATTTCTATCAAGAGCCGCGACGCACGACTCGAGATGCGCGAGCCGTACCGGCTCTCACTCGCGCGACGTAAAGGCTCGCGCTCCCCGTGTGAACGCTGCAGTGTAGCCTTTGCATTTCAGTCTTACGGGCCTCGCTCTCACTCGCGAGCGAGAGCCGTGCGACTCTTCGTGTGAAAGCGCACTTAATGTGTCCTAATTTTAGTTCAGCGGACCTCACCGTGGTAAAAGTGGAAACAGCAGATGGAATAGCTGTTTATATTTCCAGTGCCGACATGGGCCACGACCGCACATCACCCATCGATGAGTTACTTCTATTTTACTAACTAAAGAGGTGGCAGGGAGGAGATCTAGCCTGCTAGTAGGAGGTGAGGTGAAGCCAACGCTACACATACCCTGTGGGGCAGCTCCATGATAAACGAAATTGAGAATAACCTAACAATGTGCAATAGAGGTAATACACCAACCCTCATCTTTTCAAGTACAGACAGTTTTTAGTGATGGGACATACATATATCGGGGGGAAAGCATATGGAGGATAAAACGAAAAAGTCAGATCAATCTGATGCAGATCAGACGCTTTCAGGACCGCGACCAATGATTCACAAATTAAGCGTGACAAATCAAAATAACTTTCTCAACCTAATTCGAAATTCTTCAGAATAATTATTTCGTATTTCTGTTTTTGTCTATAGAAGACACAGCAAAATCCAGTTATTCACTTATTAAGTTACTCCAGGCTTGAGGTTACCCGGAAAATGTAACCACCATAGGTGTATATCTAATTCGTATACATACCATTGATATATAAGAGAAGGATAGAGACAAAAGCTATACGTGACTGTCTGTGAAAGTAACCAAACTGTTGTTTTCCTTTTTTTAGCTGCGATCAGCTGTTCTTAGTTTCGATTTCGTGGGATGACATTTCTCGCCGGTCATTTTGTGCTGAACACGAGATTGCAGTGAAAAATTACATTTTTTCAAGTGAAAACTCTATTAGTTTTGTGAAAATTACATCAAGAACTGTAAAGTGTTGTTTATGTGTTCACTTAGTGGCCTATTTTAAGTGAGACAAGCTACTAATCCCATTAATTTTGGAAAATGGAGTGTGCTATGGAACATTGCCACAACAGATGGATTTCCAGGAAAAGTGGAGTTTCATTTCACAGGTAAGTGTCCTGATTTTGTATCGCTATTAAGTGCATCGTCGCTCTACGTAGCTGAAATGCTTTTAGAACAAAGATATTCCCCGGTAAGTAAGTGTTTTTGTTCGTGGTCCGCGGGTAATTAAAATCTGAACACTTGGGTTATCAGCTGCTTAGTTTTGATTCAGTAGCGCAGCCTTGAAAGTGCAATGTGTGGGTGACCTCTTGAGAGAAGTTGCATAAAACGCAAACGCCACTGGAAAGATGTGATAGTGGTCGTGTAACAACCACATCTAAGCGAATGGTTACCAAAATTTTCCCTTTGTCTACTTCCTGGTCTCCCTATTCCAAGATACATACTATATATGTTGGTATCTATCTATCTTATATTATTCGTATGGCGATCAAATTACATAAATGGATGCTGTGTTTGTACCGTAGAGGTTATGTCACAAATATTAGTGTGTTTCGTACACGTGCTTGGCTTGAAACATTCGCATAGGACGAACATCCATAGTTTTCGCTGTAGCAACATGTAACACACAGGGAGGTAATTAACATCTAACATAGTTTGTCCAATTGTGAAGCTTTAGCCATGCGTTGGAAGATTTTCAACAAAACTCCATTTAATGTACATATTTATACACTGTAACGAGCTTATGTTTCCATGGCAGATAGAAGTATATTCGTACGTTACCCTCTCTGTCAGATACATCATACATTGCGTACACTGATTCGGCAAAAAGGGTTTTGGTACGTTGGAAAAGTTTGAAATATAATCGAGAATGACAGGCCGGAATATCGATAGGAAGTACAAACCACAGTGAGGGCGTTAAAATAATCTTTAAGGTGGAGTTCCTAGGCCGCGACTGAACGACTTGCGTTTGCGACTGCCAAAAAAAAAACAATTATAACGGAGCACTATTCGTGTGTCTTTTATGTGGAAGTAAGACATGCCTTGCAATAATTCAATCATGTTCTCTGAAAATTGTCAAACATTTCAACAAAAGTTTTAAATTACGCAAAATGACAATCCTGGCAAACATAAAGGCACCCAGGGCTCCTCCGCGCTCTGCCCGGACACCGGATCCTCCAAACGCCGGTGATTCAGAGCATTTATAGAGGCCTTAGGTACGTGGCTAAACGACAAAAGGCAAACACCAGGATTGTCTTGCTGAACTGACTCTAAAAGGATAATCTACTCTATACGAAGGATGGGGGTGCTACAGATGCAAACAGAGTTATGTACCTAATGGGAAAATACGTGAAGTCCTAAAACGTAGCGCTAATAGCCTTAATGTACTTGTGAGGATACAAATCGGTGGAATGACCAAAAAGGAGCTCGATGAGGCCCTTTTTCGTCCTGAAGTGTATCAGAAATGGGGCCCACGTTGGGTGCCAATATATAATGGATGGGTTGGTGGGCATCCAAAGTTGCCCGTGGGGACGAAGCCTTGAGCTGCCATAATTACCGTCAAGGTCCGGCAGTGCCATTCGGCGAAGAAATAGACCCCTCAACGAGCTAAGCAACGACCTATGCTTGCTGTAGCTCAGTTCAGGAGTCGTGGGCGGGGCTGTCGCCGCTCGTTGCCCTGTCCGTACATATTAAGAGGAATTCACAGGCCTGGGATAGACAACAGAAACAGGGGAGGCCAAAATGGGGAATAACAAAAAATAGGGCGATAAGGATGGAATGGTTGGCGGACGGCTCAGATGCCTTCGTGCTCGCATCGGCGTGCGGGTGTAATGGGATTCTCGGCCTCTGGTTTCGTACCACCGATAGATCACTACTCATCAGAAGCTGCTTTCGATCTGTCGGTGGAAGTAGCACGACCAGAATATGGATCTTGACAACACTTGGCACAAATCTAAAGAAAAGAGTAAGAGACCATGTTCGTGTTGGACAGTGTGTGGCCATACCAAAAGCGCCTTTAAGCCCTTTAAAGAGTTTCAATACCTTAACCTAACTGATCCAGTAGTAATCCATCCGTATATGTCTACTCGTATTTTTTAATCCATACGTGTATTTAGATGTCTGCTTCATGTAATTGCTCATTTTCCCCTCTACCAAATCTTCCGAGTCATTCACGTACAAATCGAAAGCTCTCAAGAATGTTTATCTTCTTGTTGAACAAAAAGATGACTATTAAAAGATATTACGCTAGGGGGTCTTTTTTAAATGTGGGGGTTGATCGTTATAAGCTCCATACATGTATGTCTTCTGTCTACTGGCTTATCTACCGATAAAGTACATATTACTATAAGAAATATGCAGAGAATTTCGCTATAAGAGTATTATCGTCTTTCTGAACTTTCTTTGCTTTTTTTCGCCGAGTGTGTGCTTCTTTCGCAAACATATCGTTGGACGATTAGACATACATATGGAGATACATTAATACTAAATCCAGCCGATATTTTTGGGTTAATGATGAAGTTTGTAAATTAATGTACTCGTACGTACGATATATACATTTGACCTATTAGGATATCTTTCGCTATAAGATACAAGTATGTATCAAATCAAGCCAAGATGATTGGTTTTGTTTTGTGTACGTTTCGTTAAGATTTTTTTTTCTCATAGTAAGATATGTTGAACAAGTTTGAATAATGTTGAATAGAAGTCTGACTGAAATATGAAATTGCTTGCGAGGGGGGTTTATTAGTTAAAGAAGGATAGAATGGAACTACGTTGTCGTCGAGTAGTGACGTGTGAGACTTGGGAATTGGATAACTTACAGGCTGAAAGGATCTTATATTCAATTCATAAAGTCGTCGACCTCAACCATTGCCTAGAGGATATTTAGGTTGAAGAATTTTAGTCGATTTCTATGGGTAGTCTGCGGGAGTGCCGATGTATTTGAGCTACGTTAGGAGGTGGATGGCTTACTCGGCATTGTTCAATCGTTGTCGACTTATGGCTCTTTTGATGAAACCGTCCGTAGTATTGGTCCTAAAGTAGCAGATTTTCTTGATCTGACAATGAAATCATGATGACGTTGAAATTAACAGTCATGGTGATGAATCCTAGTATGTAGTCACCAACCATCGGATGTGTTAATCGTTGGTCTGCGATGTAGAGATTTCATGCAAAGACATTACCTTGGTGTCTGTATTACTTATATCTGTCATCAATCGATACCGTCATACGCCAATAAAAGTGATTTTGGCACTGTAATTAATTAAAGACTTTTTTTAGATGTCATGGACCTTGCTAACCATCCCGAAGTTCTATGATTTCGAGACTAATCTCGAGATTTCTGCTTTGTAAGAAACTTCGAAATTATATATTATTGAACCCATAAAAAGAAAGAAATGACAGAAAAAGCGGCCATAACGACGGAGGACTGAATTGTTGATATTTTTCTGAAATTCCTTTTTGAAGCTCAGGTTTTGTCTGCCAAAAAGTTTCTATTAACTACCAGGTGTTCCAACTCTTCTTCTTGGGTAGTGTAGCATGATCAGTTCCTCACATAGTCCATGAGTGTGAGATCGATTTTATTGGTATGTTATATTCTACAGTGAACAATGGAAATCAAGTGGCAGTCACCAAAATATGAACTAAAAGTTTTCCTTATATTTAAGAGATTGTAACGATTGTTTTGCGTGAACTGCGCTCAGAATTGAGGACACAGATCGAGGTCTGAGTCAATTTCACTAAGCCGGGCCACATACACTCGAACTCAGAACACGAACACGGTCACAGTGTGATTTGTGTGAAGTTTTTTAAACAATTCTTCTTCTTCACTTTACACAAGCGATGCTTTCAAATTTCCTCCGAGGTGATTCAAGATACTTCATAAATTTCAAGTTCGTGTTCGACATTATGTGGCCCGGCTTATGTAAAACAGAGTGACGCTCCGTCCTATCACATCATGTGAATTGAAACGCAGATAGGCATCGAAGAGGGGAACTTAAATGACGGGGGCGTCCAGTGTCATTTGGACGCGCATGTGCACTGGGGCTTATGAGCCTCATTGCTCCCCGACATCAAGTGGCTTCCGTACACTATCTTTCTATCTTTGACACGCTCGGTAGCCGTGAAGTCTCGGTCACCACTCTAAGATGCTTTATCTAGAGAACATGGGTTCGATCCCCGGCGCGTCAATAAAAAATGCCTGTGAGTTATTAGAACTCCCACAGTGCTCCAAGCTCATTTGTAAAAGACAGCTTGGATAGAAGGTGCATGCTAGCAACTGCACCATCCGAAATCTAGGGGCATAGTAATGCAAGAGATGTTGACGCGCCCATGTACCTGAAGGGGTCAAGGCAATTAACAACAACATTCATACCGGTATCGGTACGTCTGAGTGAATCCGAAGCTTGATTTTAGTTTTCGAACAATTTATTGTCGGTTAAAGTGAATGACACACAAAGCTGCGATGGTCATCGATACATACATCGACGCCCTTTCAGAATCGGCACTCTAGACATCCGCTTGTTTCGCCTTAGCCTTTGACCGGCCCTGCCAAGAAGGTCCTGTTGTCTCGACGCCCACCAGGAGCGCCACCAGAACATCATCGGGTGACGCTTAGAATTATGCAAATTTGATGAAATCGGAACACGCAAAATGCCCGGAGCGGAACAATCTTTCTTATTTAAAACACTAAAAGAACCGTTAGATAAGTCGAAAATCCAAAAATCCGTCAATGGGCTTTGATACATGTCATTATCAAAGCCCATTCGCCATCCAATTTCCAGCAAAAAATTTTAAGGAACATTTTTTCGAGTTCTTAACCCCTTAGCTGATACAAAGGAATCGAAAATCGTCTACCTAAAAACACAATATCTGGAAAACTACGCTAGCTAAAATGCTCAAATAAAAAGTCATTCGCAGCCAATACGTTGCTCTAAAATACAAAATTTATTAAGTGGAAATCAGACAAGCGGTTTAATTGTTGTAAAGTTAAAATTGTTGTTTTTTCGTCCGAAAATTAAAAAAAAAATTCACACCATAATTTTCGGGAATTTTCGCATACGTAATGTACTTGTCCTGTTTAAAAATTAATTTTCTATTTTATTATGATCAAATCGTGTTAAGATCATTCCGTCGTATTTTGTTAATTTCTGGCAGTTATAGCACTTTGAATGTTGGAAAACAGACTTTTTTGTGCGTTAGAGCGTCATGCACTCCACCGATTTAACATTACTGAAAGCGCAATAACGGGAAATCTGCGCAAGCTGGAACTCTTAAATAAACATCAAATCTCAACTAGTACCTTGAGGGGCGACCGGTGAGCCAGTGCGTAGCATTACTAAAAGCGCAATAACAGGAAAACTGCGCGAGCTGGAACTCTTAAATAAACATCAAATCTCAACTAGTACTTTGAGGGGCGACCGGTGAGCCAGTGCGTAGAGGCGTCAGTTTCATGTATGACTACGATCGTTACTGATTCAAATCCCGTTCACGGCGTTCTTGGCCATGGATATTTTTATTGTCTTCCCTCTGTGGTGCGGAGCGTAACAATAAGCCACAACATCTCCCGACTTATCGCGGGCAGGTGGCTTAATGGGAGCAGGAGGTGCATGCTGGCAACATGCATCGTCCAAAACTGGTCTATGCCAACGAAACGTCAACTAAGCCACATGGAATAGTTGACGCGGTATGCCCACTAGGAGTTAAGGCAAATAGGTGGTACCTAGTACCTTAGACGCAGTTAGACTAAAAGCGGAAACTGAAGATGAAGAATACGAGAGGGATATTTACGCCGGCTATACTTTCACTCTGGCATGTACCGCTTTTGGATAAAAGCGTAGGAGCGAAAGCTCTCTCTCTTTCACTATCTTTCAGTCTGGCTCAGCCTCTCTTTAAGCTGCAATTCACGCTTTCATTGGGTGCGTTTTGGTGAACTCTGATTAAATATCATGGATCTGACTTTTCCCGATTTCTCCTCCATATGCTTTCCCCTCCGGTAAAAAATGTACCAACAACTGTCAATTTTGGATCCGAAACTATTTCCTTCCGGATCTGAATACTTTTTTCTGATCGCCCCAAGTGAACTGCTGACGTTCCCTTTATCATTATCGTGGCTCGAACGTCAGCGTCAGATACTGGCAGTTTTCCTCCAATTGCCTCGGTCAAATGACGGCGTGCACACTAAAGCCGAACACACACCATCCGGAATTTCTGTCCGGAAAAACTGATGCTCGGCCTTGAGGAATTCCGGATCGTGTATGGCCGTTTCCGGCCGCCTTCAGGCGGCAAGATTGGTCTTTCAGGCGGCCGGAAGGAAAATCGTTCCCGCCAGGCCTTTACCATACACATTCCGGAATTCCGGCTTGTCCAGACGCCTCTCCGGCCGCGTGACCAGAATTAATTTTCAATAGAGTTTATTTCAATGTAGCAATGTATCTGAAACTTGGCCATGGAAAGTAAAATGCCGTACAATTCAATCCAGTAGATAGATACAAACTTTGATAATATGGCGATAAGATCGATTTTCAATTATGTATCCGGCCGCGTGACCAGAATGAATTTTCACTGGAGTTTAGTTCAATAGACCAATGTATCTGGAACTTGGCCATGGAATGTAAAATGCCGTAAAATTCAGAATGATACTTCGAATCTCTGGCGATAAGATTGATTTTCAATTGTGCATCCGGCCGCCTGAAAGGCCTGTCCGGCCGCCTTAAAGGCCTGTTCGGCCGCCTTAAAGGCCTGTCCGGCCGCCTCAAAGGCCTGTCCGGCCGCCTCAAAGGCCTGTCCGGCCGCCTCAAAGGCCTCTCCGGCCGCCTCAAGGTAGCCTGAAGCAGCCACACAATATGGAATTCCTCAAGGCCGGTCCTGATCAGTTTTTCCGGCAGGAATTTCAGATGGTGTATGGTGTATTCTACACAGTTAAAAATCCTGGTCTATTATCAATGCTAATTGGGGTTACATATATGACGACACCAAAATTGTATTAGATTTTAATAAAATGAAAGTATTACAATTGCTTCCGTAAACTTCACTGGTTTAAATATTAAACTTTTCTGGCATTATTTTTTTAATCAAATTGTTGGTTTAAAATTTAATCTACAGATATTATAATCTATGAAAAAATATTAAATTTACTGCGTTTTTTTAACTCCTCTAAGTTTTTTCTCCATTATTTTTTTTTTTCAATTTTCTAAACTTCCAAATCCTTTATTAAGCCCATCGCAGGTTAGCCAGCTAATCTCTAACTTTTTTCGCCATGGCGCAGCATCGAACCTGTGAACTCCGTGTTGTAGAGTTGCGACCTAGACCACTCGGCCACGCAGCATAATATTTTGAGCTGACTGCGAGTAGTTATAGTGAGACTTGAGACTCAAAAAATATACTTTGTGGGGTTTACCTTTTAATTAAACTTAGATTAGAAACTAATGCGAGAGCAAAAAGAACACAAAAAGGTTTGAATTGTATTAGAATTTATTACAAATTGGTTTAAAGTAGAAGTAAACTTTGAATTGTATTAGAATTTATTACAAATTTGGTTTAAAATAGAAGTAAACTTTGAAAGGGTTTAGATTATAGAATTAAAATTATTAAAAATGGTAGTAGTCCAAGACCAGGTTTAAAAAAAATACCGAGATTTTTAACTGTGTATATTCAGGCAAACCTCAGTTTCTCAAAGCCAGGCCTCAACCGTTTTTCCGGACAGGAAGTCCGCATGGTGTATGGTCGGCTTAAGTTTCCCAAAGGGCAGTCGGTCTACCTCTCTGTTCTATTTAAAGTTTCGTTAGCATATAAAAAATTTCGGATGATGAATGTTGCTGGTTATAAATATGTACGCGTATTATGCTGCTATTGGAGGATAGGATTGCGAAAGAGACACTTTGCTACCTCAAAGAATGCATAGCAGGAAATTGAGCTTATAGTGAGAGGCAACGAATAACAGTTTAAATCTTGGTCTATCGTATCGTCAAGATGGCACTTAGTAAAAAGTCGACGAGTTTTATAACAAGAATGTATACACACTTCCACGAAATCTTTTGACACCTCAACATCATTTAGGAGGCAAATTAAACCGAATACAGAAAATCACATTCGCCATTACATAATAGCCTGAAATACCCCTTTCAAGTTGTCTACGCCTCTCTGATACACCCATTTCCATTGAATTTGCTAGTCGTCATTGTTAATGGCGATCAAATGACGGACGGATGCAGGCTAAATTAAGCTTCACGTTCACAATCAGCGCTGGGTGAGCATTTTGTAATTCATGTCTTTTCAATATTGCTTTCTTTATAAGGAATGTATAATGTGCCGAAAACTTTCTATTTCGTCAAAAATAATTATACTTGTAGTACATTTGCTTCCAATTAATCTCCGTGTATCTATCTCCATACATGGTTTAATGAAAGTAAAACCTGAAAAAATATCTGTGTCATCAAGATACAGTCAGATATCATACTGATAGAAGTAGACCTTTACTTCCCCAATATAGTGGGGTCAAACCCGAAACAAATAATGACAGCAAACAATGCTAGTGTAAAGGCCAGTAACAATCGCATACTGATAATTCAACAGATAGCAATTCTGAGATACAGCCCATCGAAAGTTGGCCAACCAAATCAAAAGCTACCCAACTGTCATACTCTGTTCAAAATTTGTTAGACCTCACTGTACGTACTCTGCGCAAGTAATTGGACGAAAATCTAATTTTCTCGATACAATAACCACCTAAAATTACCGGAAAAGTAACAATCGTTCACATTACAAAAATACCTAAATAAATTGCAGCTCAACTTCTTCTAGATATTGAATAATATCCGATACCTGGCTTTGCCCAGCTTGAAGGTGCCACGAGAGTGTGTGTTGAGATAAAATTATACAGATTGCAATTTGAATAATTAAAGATAATGTTGGATGGTTTTATTGCTGCCATTGCTAGAAGTGGTTATGGTGGTGGTGTTCAGTTAACGCTGCTGCCAATTGAAACGATATCTTGCAAACAATTGTCGACATTTTTTTTTCTTCTTCTTACGTCGGATGCCGTGTCTGCTCTCACACCTGGATATTGTTAAGAGACTAGCGTAATAATATTGCTTCATCGCACCTTTTACGTATTTTATTTTATTTTTTCAATGTTATATCGAGATTGGTTTGAATTTGTTCCAGACTTGGTAATTTCGTAGTGGCGAAAAATAACACGTTGGCTCGACTGCACGTACTCGTACTAGCAATGGAAACAGGAGGAAGGCCAGCCACTGTAAGCGGAGACGTGTTGATAGAATAGCCGAGTACACGATAGCGAAGCATAATGTCTAGAACGTGATGAAAATTTACAAATACATAACAAGTTCGGGGAAATGTTGTTGGTATGACTTGTTTGGTGCCAAAAGGACTAACCTCTATCCTTAGACTCATTTATGATGAGTAATTATTATTATATCTCCTTCCTGTGCTTTTCGTTTCCTCAGTGGTTGATTTGTGGGCCAAAACAATTCCATTGGTTAGCCTTTAATTGCCACTTCGATTAGGCGGATTGGTCTATCAATATCTCCACCCACAAATCCACCATTTTCAACACCACTTCAAATGTAGACAACAACGCTTCATCAAATATTCATTTCAGGCAATTATTCTGTAGCATTCCATAGAAGTTTGTCGTGTTTTGTAGATTGTTCTATGCACATGCTTCTGGGCGACATTACACAATAAAAAAATATAAAAATACAAAAAACAAATTTTGCATTCAACCATGGTTCTGCACGTACTATAGTCGCCAGATACTCGCACCACTGTGGTTTGCTACTTACTTTAGCAAAACGCGAATCTTTTCTCGCTTTGAATTTCAATGACGGGGTAATTAAGTCAGATTTGTTACGTACGTAGGTCGCCCATTCTGCGCTGATGAATTCCAACCAACAATAAGGCCAGTGTGTAGAAACTTACCTGAAAAAAGAAGGGAGTGAAAAAAACATTATTAACCAAGGTTAGAAGAAATAATAGAAAAATTGGAGTATTAGAAAAAAAAGGTGGAAAAAATGACGATGATGAATATTAGTTCGAAACAAATACAGGTAATTAATCATATACGTTCTTAAGGAATTTTATTCCGAAGGATTCAATAAAACAACAGCAACGTAGCAGGTAGTGTCGTCGTCGTAGTATCAAAGACAAATTACTAATGCATCTGAAATACCAAGTCAACTGCGTAGTGCGTAGTTAATCAAAGATATAGTAAATATTGACTGACTCATCTGAAAATGTGGTCCGAAAACAAGTAACATTGAGTCACTTCAAAAGCATTTTTCTTCCGTTCAGGTGTTTCAATCGAATGAGAATCGAGAAATAAAAAGATACAAAGTATCTACACTGCATGCAGATACATCGGAACATGGATATGTCTATGACTACCGACTGCGTGGAACCTGTTGTGTTGAAGATATCGACGTAAGTTTTGTAAAGTTCCCAGTATAGTTATACTGGATGAAATCATTCGAAAAAACACGTCCCACGCTTTCGGTAGGCATAAGACGTATCCATGTACCAATGTATCTGGTGGCAGTGTAGATACTCGTCATAAATTCTGCTTTGCTTTGTCCTGTCCGCTTGGGCTCCTTTCTCTCGCGGGATCGTTTCGTTTTCGTTTGCATCGCGTGTGTGCAATATTCACCTCCTCTCGTGCACCCTGTTCCATCTACCTGTTCCATCTACCCGTTCGGTACAGTTTGCAGACTGCAGCCTATCGACATTTCTCTGAGTAAGTTTCTGCTAATCGCAATCACGCTTCCCATCATCTTTTCCCAATCGGACGTGTATTGTGTTTGTGTATCTATTGCAAAATCGCTCCCACACTATCCGTCTCATCCCGCCCCTTTACTCGTAATCAACAGTCCGGGTCCGGCACACACAATCCGTTTCTCAAGTAACGCGTGCGACTCTATGCGATTGTGTCCGGCAAACAGAAAGGGAAACTAACAAAAGTAAACAAAACATTCCAACACACGCACAAAGAGAATGCATAAGAAAAATTTTGGAATTTTTGCAGAAGGGGGGGGGGGGGCATTAGATCTTCTGCAGAGCTCTGAATGTACATCATGTCACGATGAGCTGCCCGGAACTATAATATCCTGCGACGAATATTTCTCTATTTCGGGGCTTGGGAGATTTTAACTCGCCCAGTACGAATCCGCCATTTTGTTTTATGATATGTTTATTGCATGTGTGGTGGGCGCCCACATTGTGGGCCAGTCAGACCACAAATCGCCGCCATTGCAAATGCACAACCATTTGGATAGAATGAACTTCATCCGCGATGGCTCTCGCACTCTATCTTCGGGGGGCGGGAACTATGTAATGTACACACTCTCAAATTGCGTCTGCGCATGTCCAAATGTTAGTCGAACTGACTACTTACTACCTTTTCTGGGACCTTAGTGATTCAGATAGTACAACACGGGCTATTTTATTAAATAATGAATGGGAATTGGCGGAAATTGAAGGTCATTGAAAGTCCGCCCGTTCACCCGTACACTATGTTATTTCTTGCCGTCTACAACGTCAACCTTTATCGCTATCACATCAACATCCCAACATGTACACACAGGATCCCCGCAAGCGCACCGCCCGCGCGGATCTACAAGCAACAGCCATGCACAATGACCACTTCACTCAAACGACATGCACAACCAGAAAAGAAAAATTTTCAATGGGCTTGTTTCCTCTTCTGACCCCCGAGTAGAAAAACAGACATTTCGTGTGACGGATAGATTTTTAGGATGACCCCCAGCTATAAGACATATCCATGTCAAAACATTCAGGAAGTACGTGGTTAGGAATAGGAAGATACCGGAGCGACTTCGGACCACACCGAGCCAGGAATGGGAAGCTGTTCGGGACTGGGTTGCGCCTTTCGAAAACCGTATCTACTACGTCCTTAATCCGACGACAAAATCGATACGGGTTTCTCGTGGATAAGTGACCGCAGACATGTATCGATTTCGACAATTTGATGAGACGAAAGCGAGACGTTTTTCGAGTGCAATTGTAGTCTAATACCGGAGGCTCCGGAGGTATAGCAATGTATATACATATATAAATGATCAGGGTCACCTCCTGATTCGATTTGGCCAGGTCTGTCTGTCCGTTCGCACGATAACTTTTGATAGAATGAAGCTAGACACTTGAAATTTTGGTCATATGTTAGAAGTATGATCTAGTTTGTTGGCACTGAAAATGCGCAAGATCCGACCCAAGGAGCCCCTACCTCCCCTATAAATGAAACTTCGAATAAGCGATAACTTTTGGCAAAATGATGCCAGTGACTTGAAATTTTGTTCAAATGTTTATACTAGGATCTAGTTGGTTGTTACTGAAAATGCGCAAGATCCGACAAACGAAACCTCTACCTCCCCTACAAATGAAGCTTCAAATAAACGATATCTTTCGATAGAATGAAGCTAGCGACTTGAAAAGGTCGACAAATATTTATAGTGTTGGTAAGTTAGCTAATTTCGAGAATGGTCAAAATCTTTCTGAATGAGCGCCAACCTCCCCTATAAATTAGCCATATAGGAAATTCACTTTTAATGCATATCGTTGTTGTCAATTGGTTCTTTTGGTATCACCACTAGGTCTGTACTAGTCTAGGGCATATACGCTTTGGATTCATTTTTTTTCTGGGGGGGGGGGGGACTGATTACCAAATCTGAGGTTTTTACCATTTTTTTTTTGTAAAATTTGATTTATCGCGCTCGGTGGCCGTGGTCGTTTGGTCACCGCTCTGCGATACTAATCTAGAGCTCGGAGTTCAAATCTTGGCGCGATCAAAAACTGCCTGTGAGTACTTATGGAACTCTCACAGTGCTCCGAGCTTGTCAGTATAAAGACGGCGCGGATAGGAGGTCTATGACAGTAACTGCACTTTCGAAAAGTAGATATGCTATCGAAACGTCAACACTGCATAGCAATGCTAAAGATGTTGGCACCCCCATTCCCCTAGAGAGGTCAGACAATTAACACAAAAAAAAATATTAGCACAACTTTTTCCGTATCTTCAATAGTTTTCAAGATACTCTTACTTGAAAAATACAGCAGAAAACTGAGATTTTTAGCCTTTTTTAAGTGTCAATATCTCGAGAACTATTGAAGACACGGAAAAAGTTGCGTTAACCTTTTCTATTTATCTGTTCAAGATCTTTCATTTTGTCTTAGAAATTTAAAAATATTTACAAAAAAAAACTTTTTTTCAGGTTCACGAACTGCTACTAAGATGAAGCCTACTGCAAGCAAATCGAGTTCTGGAGAAAATGTAAAGCCATCACCACGCCTGCCATGTTCGCTGCGAACATGATCCTGCACTGAATGTTGAAGGCCTAAAAATTGATCGCCTGAAGAAACGCCAAGGAGATAGGTGACGATCTTCCGAGAGGCTTTCCCGCAATCCCATTTGGATCGGCAACATCCGCATCGAGGTGAACAAATCCATGATGTCCAATCACGACCTTTGCGCCAAACGTAGTCCAGAGGCTGTCGTTCTTGATGAACGTTGCGCTTACGAAGATAAACTCGAGCCCGTTTCACTGATCCTTATAAAACGACCAGGTTCACAGGACATTGAATACAAAAATCGATCGTGCCGTCTGACTACGGAATTCCGCAGCACAAGACAAAGACAATGCGAAAACGACGGGTGAGATTAAAAAAGAATACAGGTATTGTCACAGCACTGATTTATGATAAACAGAAAATTACTTTAATTACATGTCTTTTTTTTTTAGGAAACCAGATAACAGCGTATGAAGATTCAACCGCTTGAAGCCAGTGACGTGGTGAACAGAAATTTCAGAGAAATGTATAAATTGTGCCCAAGAAGGCGTCGAAATCGACATGTAACTAATCGCTCCTGCGGCAGCCGGTTCTTCGTACCGGAACGACCCGTTTTTCAAGGGCCAAGAGCTGCCAAACGCCCATGATGCGAGAAGAGCTGCAGTATTTGAAGCATCGCTACCACAATAACAACATGCAACTAATGCACGCGTGAAGTTTTCGGATACGTGACACAGAGTAGTTTCAGCTTTAACGCGGCGACCGTAACGCGTCGGCCCGGCCGGATTGAAATAATTGAGCGTGTGTAAGGGGAGTGGCGAAAGAATAATCTCATTACGCGGCACAAAGTCACGAAATTGTCGTTATGACAAGGCGAATTGTTACTTTCGAGAAATTATTATAAAATTAAGAAAAATTATTGTTTTTTTTTTAAATTACAAACTGGTTTAGTTGTGTTTGGAATTATTAGCATATTTTAATATTATACAAATTAGAGTGACCAGATGCCTGACATGGGAAGCCGCGACGCCCAATACTAGCGACTGAACCACCTGATCTCAAACTGTCACATACTACACAAACAAATGCGACGTGAAGAAGCCGCAATAGATTCAAACGTTCGTAAAGACGCCGGTAGGAGACACTTGGGCGCCTATTTTACAGGATGGCAAGCTGAAATTGGGCGACTTTACGCTACCCGTGATGTTCACTTCATTATCGGTCAGTGTGCTCAATTGTCATTGATCCTGTGGCTTCGATGCATACGATGAGGGATTGGATAAGCTGAACTCAAAGAATGCATCAATTCTCGTTTCCGATTTGATGCACTATAAAATTGATTTCTCGGGGATTGTTTGCAGTCATTAGCATATTGGCGCGTTGAATTTGGCGTTTGGAGCGTCCTATCACTAGGAAAAGCCATATATTCATTGCCATGGTTGACGAATTAAAAAAAAGGAGAAGCCATCTCATATTTTTCCTTGTTATGTCGGAAAACTGATAGCCGATGACGTTTGAGCTTTATATTTAAAATAATTGAGTTTGAGTACGTGTGTCACTATGGAAAGCTTATCCAATAAAAGCTTTTATAATGAACATTAACTTCTATGGTGTGTCCACTTTTCCACAAATGAATGGTACTATATGCCATTAAAGTATTTACCATCTGTAAATGAAGTATGAACTGCTTACCGCTGTTGCAGTAGAGTGAGCGACGTTAGCATTTTAACGGTACATACTAACCCCTTATGCACGGAACTCGCGACTAGAGCCCGTCGCTGATTTCGGAAATAGCTGTTTCCTCGGAAGGAAAAGAAGTTAATTTCGATGGTCCGAACGAGCTTAACTACTATTATCGAGATCAACGAAATGAAAAACGAAGTCGTACAGACCATACTGGGAATACCATTGCCACCAGTACCAATACCAATGCTCATCTACGTTTTGATCTTGACTGATAGTTGTGATCGCCTTGGTGGTTAGGCAGCCTGGTGAAAACTATTTGCCCCTAAAACGTCCAGCGAACATTCAGGGCATCCAAGCCTTTTGCCTTTCTAAAGACGATATTTAATAGCATTAGAGGAGCTTCCGCTGATATGCTGTCATTTCATTTAAAGCTTTGCACGTATTTCAAGAAAAGTATGAAATTAGCGGTCAGCTCGCCGAAGGCCGTTATTGTCTGTCATTAGCATTACGAAAAAAAAGAAAGCTTAGGGCAATGAAAAGCCCCACACTGTATAACTCAACAGTAAACTGGCAAATAACGTCAAGTATGTGGAAGTCAAACCAGACTTGGAGCACCAGAAAAGGCTACAAAAGCCTTGTCGATCTGCAGGCAGTATGCAGACAGGACTTGGAGCACCAAGTGTCGCATTTTCCGCTGGATTTACAAAACGATTGTTCGACCAATTATTGATTATGAAGCAGTTATCTGGTGGGAGAGAGCGACCACCTCAGCTGGAAGAGACACTCTCACCAAAATACCAAGTCTTGCATGCCATATAATAACGGAAGTCCTGCGCTCCAGTCATACTGCGGTCGTTGAGGCTTTGCTTGACCTACCGCCACTTCACACACGCTCAGCATGTCATCTGCCCACCTGATTATAGCGCTTCGAGTATTCCTTCCGTTCAACTGTTAGGGATATAGAACAGTGAACGGAGTCCTACAACTCTCTCCATCTCAACGCAATAAAATGGTTCGCGGATGGCTCCAAAACGGATGTGGGATCAGGTCCGGGCATTGTCGACCCAGGTCACAGAATTTACATCCCTATCGGAAACTTCCCCACAGTCTTCCAAGCGGAAGTGCATGCCATTGATGTCTGTGCGCGACTATACTAGGCCACCGGTAACATAGGTCAATAGGAACACGAGAGTCTTCACTGATAGTCAAGCTCAAGCGGCCATTATGGTGCTGACTAGTACATAGTAGCATCAAGACTAGCGAAGTCTTGTCAAGATATCCCTAACATCGTTGGGGGCTCAAATAACCTCACAATCTAGTGGATCCCTGTGCACTCCAACATTGTAGGTAATGAACAAGCAGACGACCTTGCCAGAAGGGCATCTTAGATCCCCTACACTGCCCCAAAATCTTTCTGCAGTAGTTTGCCTTGTCAGGAATCGGTGCAGGGATTGGGAGCGAGAAAGAGCTGTCTCGCCGTGGGAAGCTCTCCCTGGTATGAGAAAATGAAAATTGTTCATAGTTGACTACTCCCGTAACCGTTTCCTTGATTAGCTCAACTTGAGCAGAAACAGGGTCAGAATTATCTGTGGACTTCTCAAAGGTCACTGCCGTCTTCGAGGTCACCTTAAAACAATGCGTATCGTCTTGGATGCAAGCTGTAGTTTTCGTGAAGCCGACAACGAAACACCAGAACACATCGTTTGTAAATGTGAAGCTCTTGATCGCCGTCGAACAGAATGTTTCGGCATTGCCTACCCTTCGTCCTGATGATAATGGCTTTTAAACGAGAATGAAGCATTTTGTATTTCTACAAAACTTCCATTCAACGAAATTACCAACCATCTATGATTTTTTTCAATACCGCGCTCTTGAAAAACTCCTCTTTTTGCTTCGCAAGATCCTCCACATCTCTTTTGCGCTTTATCCCTCAAATATTAACATAAGTATCCGAATTTCATTTTCTTTAATTCTTCAACATTCAATTCAAAATCCTACATCAGGCATAAACTTTTGTTCCTCATCTCCTTATTTTCATAGATTTTCAGAAAGCAAAAGCAAGTAGGCTTAATGTCCTCTTGTAACCTATTTCAACTACTACTGTCCCAAAGAACAACAACTCCATACGAGTACTCCCATTTGGGTGATGTTTTGTCGTTCACCATCGTCGTCACCATTTATACATATCCAGGATACTCTCTTTGCTACAATTATTTTTCGTGATCCATCTGCCTGGAAATATTGTCCTTGGCCTGTTTGTCCAATTGCTAAAGGAAAATGAGGAAAATGTTACGAAGAATCCCAGAGTATTCGCATTATGCCGTGTAACCTTAACATATTCTGCTACGTGGGCGAAAGTCACAAGAGATTAGCTGGTTTCTTGTTTTCCGTTCGCCGGATCTAAAAGGTGTTTGAGAACAGCAATTGGAGTGCAAGATGCATTTCTAAAGATATAAAATCGGACGGCATTAGATTAGAAATTGTAAAGAGAATATGACGCAGGAAATTTTAATTTAAATAACGACTGCGGAATGGAGCATTGCAGAAAGGAAGTTGGCGTGAAATTTGACATGGAATTATATAATTTAATCCCAGTCATTTCACAGAAAGGAAATTTTTGTGCACATTTAATTGCGACAGCAACCATGGCAAAAATACGTATCCCAAATATTTATTTAGAAATCAATTGAAACGTGAAAACTAAATCAAATTAACGCTAGCTTTTCCAAACCTAGAATAGAATGGATACATGTCTACTCTTATATAAAAATATAATTTTTTGTCCTAAAAGGATCATCCGTTCTAAAAACAGTCATTGCCACCATCATCATCATAGAGCCTTTCATAGTATGTGCTGCATTGACTAGGTTCCCAGGAAGCAACAAATTCGAGATATTCCAAAAATATGTGCCTCCTCCAGGCTTTTAACTTTCCAGTCCCATATGTGTTTATTTCACATGCTGTCCAATTGTTCCACGTTGAGCTGACAGGCAGGCTCTCTTCCTTTTCGAGCACGACAAAAAAAAATGAAATAAAAATACCGAATAATAGTAAAACAAAAAAAAATTAAATAAAGTTCAGGACAATGACACAGAGGCCATGATGCACTACAGCATCAGCACAGCCCCTTTGTCAGTCGGTGTATGACTGCAAGACCTCCAGGGGCAAGGACTCCATATCATTCATCCAATTTTTGTATTAGCAACCCTTTCCAGATCTCAACGAATAGGCTGAAAATTTTCAGAGCTTTTCAGGATATTTTTTTTTTTAATTTTTTTTTATGAAAAAGCAGTTCATTTGAATAGAGACCACTGCGAATAGCGAGGCGCCGCGCCGCCATCGTAGCGCTCACAAGCACCTTCTGTTGCAGTAATAACAGAAGAAAAAAACTAGGGTATAAAAATGAAATGTATGTTTTAGGATTTGTTGTATTTCATATCTGGAATATGTGTCTTGGGAGCTTGGGAATAAATAAAAAAATACGCAGGAGTAAATCGTAGAAAGGATGTGTAGTTGAAGTAAATGTAGGTTAACGAGGCAGAAATAAAATTCGAGAGTGCTGAAAGGGTGCATAGAAAGAGATAGGATACCTTCGTTATTCATGTAGTTGTTGTGAAAGTCATATATCTTAATGAATTTTTATGGAAGTAAAATACTATGCTGATAGTTGGAAAAGTCTTTGAGAAAGACCCGTTGCAATATAGATTGTATCTGTGGGTTTTATAGAAATCATCAGCATTTAAAGCTTCGCGAACATACGAGGGTTGTCTTTTAAGTTTTGCATATAGGGCTAAATTAAAATAATATTGTATATAGTTTTAAAGACTTTAATGTTTTTCGAAGTATTTCTGCATGCGTTCGAACCAACTCTGGAAGCAGTTATTTCACTAGTTTGTTGGCACAGTCAAAAGTGCGTTTTTTTATTGTGTCAACTACTTCTTCTAACAACTGAAACCTTTGACCACACAGTTTGTTCTTAATTTTCGGAAATGTAAAGAAACCGTTGGGGCTTAGGTCGGAACTGTACGGAAGATGGTCTAACAATTCGACGTTTTGTTGCTTTAAAAACTCAATTGTCTTGCGAGCAGTGTGCGAGCTTGCATTGTCTTGCTGGAGGATGATTCATCGTTCGGGGTTGTTTTTTCAAAGCTCAGCTCATGTATAATTTGTTGAATTGGGGTCTTTGAAATTCCCAATGATGCCTCAATCTCGCGATATGTCACAAATCGATCTTCCGTGATGAGCTTGCGCACAGCGGCGACGTTTTCTTGGGTGACTGGCGTTTTTGATGCACCTGCCCTTGGATCGTCGCTAAAACTCACCCGTCTACGTTTGAATTTTGCATACCAACGAGAAACAGTTGACTGATGTGGTGCTTCATTGCCGAAAACAGAAACAAACTCGGCGAGGCATTCTTTTGAGATAATTGCCTTCGAAAGTTGTAAAAGATTATTGCGCGAAAATGTTCTCGGTTCAATTCCATTATTCGGATAACTCGACGACTTCGATAATTCGCTGTAGCTGTAACACTATACGTATCGCACTAAAACTTTGGATTTAGGTTAACTAAGGAAGCAGGTTAATGTTTGTTAGTGATATTTGATTCGTGGCAACCTCGATGTACCTGTATGCATAATTTCAAAGATAGACCTCGTATGAGCACGAATGTTCATATGTATACGAAGCTTAATAGGCAATTAGGAGACCGGAGGTTTCCTTATTGAACTAAAAATCCATTAATGCTTCTGGAAAGTGATTTAAAATGTTCAGCCATGGTGGTGGATGCGATGCGTAAACCGGAGAAGATTGGAGGTGATGGCTGAAGGAAAGCATTTCATAAATTTCAAGCAACTCGTAGTTTGACAACACCGACTTTCGACACTGATTCATAGCTCCAAATAAAGACCACCCAATTCTACTCAACCAGATACAAATAGCCAGATACATTTATAAAAACTGAAATTTTAGAATAGAGGAATTGGAAGACCTGTGATTCATCGTCGAAGATTATAAACATGAGAATTGCAGTAACAAAATAAAAGCGCAACAAATTTCATTTTGAATGCCGCCTGATTTCAATCATCACATTGTGTTTTCCAGAGGCCACCCATTGCTCTAATTCTTCAAAAAATTCCGCACAAAAATTCAAATTAGTTTACAAACATCTTTTGGATAGAATCGTTATGGAATTAGGCATAGAAGGAATTAGAGCCGTCAAAGTAAACAGGAAAAAATTAAAAAAGAAAAGTCTAAAAATTTAACCCTCTTTTTTCCTCTAAACCTTATTCTACGACCGCAGTTTTAAGATTTATTTGCAAGTTTTCTTGTGGAAAATAGGTTGTTTTTATAATATGGTTTTCGGATTAGAGAACAAGTACTCACTATAGGTACGCACCAGCGGAGCAAGGCTGCCAGGAAGGCCGAGAGTTCGTTAGGAAAACCCAGTGGATAGACTTTATGCATCAACAAAGATGGCAGGAGCTAGTCACTTGCAAACAAGCTCGGAATGCAATGACCAGCCCTTTAGGCAGGGAAGCGAGAAAGGTACTCAGTTATAAACGGAGTACCCTAAGCTGGATAACTGCCTTGGTCACAGGGCATGGTAATTTTAAGGCTCATCTGGCCAAGATGAAAATCGGGGAAGATGACGTTTGCAGGCTATGCCTGGAGGAGGTCGAGACGGCAGCACACATTGTGTGCGAATGTCCAGCACTGGCTAGCACGAGGTTGAGGATCACAGGCAAGCACACGATAAGTGTGGAAGCCATGAGTGAACTCAGCCTTAAACAAATGCTAGCAATAGCACGGGACTCAGTGATGAAGAAAGAGGTCGACAACTATCAGTCGACATCTGGAAGCCACTGATGACCAGAAAGGGGCGAAAAGGGACCCAAACGTTAGTGGTCTGCTTCGACTATCCCCCAGAATATAATAATAATAGGAAAACCCAGTAGATGCTGACCCCAAACAGGGTCCTTGCAGCGTTAACTATACCGCGGATAGGAACTGACTCAACAGTTACGACTTTGAGTTAAGATGACGCGCTATGCCCACTAGGGGTCAAGGCAATTCAGGCTCTATGCCAGCCATCGTTAGCGCTAAAACTCTATCGCTAAACGCATTTTGGCATGAAAAACATCGCTGACCTTGAATCACAAATAAATAAATTGACACGGATAAATTAATCAAATTAGAATCAAATTAGCGATGTGTTTTTGAACAGAAAATCTTTTAGAGAATTTTGGCGTTAGCGGAAATATGGACCCAGTAAAGTTATGAGGGAGGTTCTTCATTTGCCCCCCCCCCCCGCAGGAAGAGACCGGTTGATAAGATACTTCCATTCTTTTCTTTTGATAAGACCCTCTTTCTTTGTTCATTTAATATATTTAGCGCCGTTTTCTTAATGTCTAGTTAAACTGTCTGTTAACTAAGAGGGACATCAGTTCATCGAAGCTATAAACTGCCCAATAAATATTTTCCGTTTCTCATACGCCGGTTAAATAATATAATATAGCTCAAAATATGGCAACGTTGGCTGTTTGTTGTGTGCATTTGACATTAACAAGGCGTGTGTTTTTGTGTTACCGTGTAGGGTCCCTGTCCTAGTTGCGCAAAAAAACGCTCTAGGGTAGCATCCAGGTTAAATTCTGAATCGTCAAGTTGTCTACCCGCATGTTAAGTAGTGAGCTATTTATCAGTGTCAGCCACATGTGCAACTCTAACCAAATGGGTGGCGGGTTCGATCCCTAGCAAATTCTTATCTTTTTTTTTTCTTTTTTTTTCTCTTTTTTTCTCTATTAATATTTTAAGTACTCCTATTGAAAATGTATTATTTAATAATAGGCTTGGGTCTATCAAAGCAAGACGTAATATTAGTTAGCGTGCCAACATATTAGATTCCACATGACACAAAGGCCATCTATGTATGTGACATGCATGTGGAAGTAATTGAGGGGTTATCGAGTGTAGGGTAGCCACCCTACTAAACTATCCAGGTTAATGTTGTTGGTGTAACGCGTGTGTGCGTGTGTTATTTTACCGTTCACCCGATAAATTCCCAAAAAACACGCTTACAGTCAAAGTATGGCAAAGCCGAAAACGGTTGTGTGTATTACTGTTGTGTTTATAAATCCAATTGAAGATTAAAAACACGGCAGTTATAAGGTAATTTGTTTGTCAATCTATCTTATAAAAATGGAGCGTTTGTTTGTCGTTTGTTGCGGTCAAACGGCTCGATCCATTTCCAGGAAAATTTCATAAACATATTCGTTATGATCCAGAATAGGTTCAAGCGTTTTTTCGATTTGGCCACATCCACCAATCTGGACCACCCCCCCCCCTCCCTGGGGGTGAGTGAGCGTAAAAAATAATATTCTCCAAAATCATCGAGATTGATGTCAAGACATTGGTTTTCGGGGTCACTAAGATGAATTGGCACACTCCCAAAACACTCCCCACTCCTTTCCCTGCTCCCACTCTCGCGGCTAGGTCACCGTGAAAAAAAGTGTCCAAAATGACCGAAATTTGTGTCAAATAAATAGTCCATAATTATTATTTTGGGGTACTTTAATGGGCGTCCCGTTATTTCATTTACTGCTCAAATTGACTGATTATTAGATGTTATTTGCCCGTCAGCCGAAGGTGTGACAGGGGGACTAACATTTGGACCACCATGGTACATTTGCCGTAACTGTCATGCCCTAGGAAGTGCGACCTTTACCTCCGCGTGGTGACGGGTGGAAGCAGGCTGTTGGCAAAATCTTATCTGTGCCATCAGCGCTGACTAAACTTGGTCGGGCGGGGAGCGGTATCTCCCTTATAAACATACCCTAAATCCAAGGTGGAACAGCATACGCCGAGGGATGCATGGTCAAGAGGTTGCTTGGCCGCTAGTATGCGAACTCTGGATACCTGTCGACCTCCAGTTTTAAACCAGACTTCTGACGGCAGACCGGGTGATGCCGTCGGTGACTGTTTTTCCCGGATATTCATGGGCTTCTATGAATAATAAAAAAGAAAAACAAAACAAACCAGAGTGTGATGCAACTCCAAATGCATCAAACACAGTTTCCTCTGAGCTGCCTACTAGCTCACTGCTCGACGGAGCCTCCAGGCCCGTTGTTGAGACTGTCGATGGACTGAACGTTAAGCGATACAGTCCCTCTGAATCGTCCTTGGACTTCTTTAGCCCGAGGAACCTCAGCGGCTCTCACCGAAAGGAGCGTCAACAAAAGGGGGACGGAGGCAACAGTTCCCGACAGGACAAGCAAAAGTGCCTTGTCCAACGCTCGCTATCCTCGCAGGACCATGAGCGCCATTAAGGTGCTTCAAGCGAACCTGCACCACGCAATAGGAGCATCGGCCACTGTGTGCAGGTTATTCGCCGATAAACAGGCCACCATTGCGCTTATTCAAGAGCCATGGGTGGCCCGTGGCCGAATTTGCGGTCTAAACACAACAACTGGTAAGTTGATATATGACAGGTTAGCGGGTTGTCCGCGTGCGGCGCTTCTGATCGACAAATGCGTCAACTACTTGCCACTAACCAATTTTATTTCTAGAGATCTAGCTGCAGCATTGGTGGAGGTATCCACGCTCAACGGTCGTCAGAAAGTGGTAGTTGCGTCTGCCTACTTCCCATCTGACAATGTTGAGATTCCACCACTCGAGGTCCAGCAGCTCGTTGACTTCTGTCGACGTATTTGGTCTACAACTTAATAATGAGACTTTTTTTGGAATTTTGGGCATTTATTCATAGATTTATTCATATAACTAAATTATTCAAAATATTGGCCATCAGCAGCGATAACTTTCTCCCATCTTTCGGGAAGTCTACGAATTCCGTCGCGAAAAAAATCTTGGGGTTTCGAGGCTATCCATGAATCGAGCCAGTTCTTAGTATCCTCATATGAAGTGAAGTGCTGATCAGCCAACGCATGAGTCATCGAAGCGAACAAATATTAATCGGATGGAGCAATGTCAGGGCTATACGGCGGGTGGGGTAGCACTTCCCATTTGGTTGTTTCCAGGTACGTTTTCACGACTTGCGCAACATGAGGGCGAACATTGTCATGCTGAAGAATTATTTTGTCGTGCCTTTCAGCAAATTGTTGCCGTTTTTCACGCAATGCTCGACTCAAACGCATCAATTGCAGTCGATAGCGCTGCCCGTCAATGGTTTCATTCGGTTTTAGCAGCTCATAATAAAGAACACCGATCTGGTCCCACCAAATGCAGAGCATAAGCTTGGAACCATGAATATTTGGCTTCGCGGTCGATGTTGATTGGTGCCCGGGCGGTCCCCATGATTTCTTTCGCTTTGGGTTATCATAATGAATCCACTTTTCATCGCCGGTCACAATACGATGCAAAAAACCCTTCCGTCTTTGCCTTTGAAGCAGTTGTTCGCACATGCAAAAGCGCCTCTCAACATCTCTTGGCTTCAACTCGTACGGAACCCAGTGGCCTTGCTTTTGGATCATTCCCAGTGATTTTAACCGCTTCGATATGGCTTGCTGAGTCACTTCCAACGAAATTGCCAACTCTTTTTGAGTTTGGCACGAATCTTCTTCGAGTAATTTCGTCAATTCTTCGTCTTCAAACTTTTTTGGCTGGCCAGGTCGCTCTTCGTCGGTAATGTCGAAATATCATTTTTGAACCGATGAAACCACCGAAAACACTGTGCACGCGAAAAAGCATCGTCACCGTAAACTTCCACGAGCAATTTATGACTCTGAGCTGCAGTCTTCTTAGCAAAATAATGTCCAAGTAAAACTTCCCGCAAATGCTGTTTTTTTCGTGAATTTTCGAAACTTTCCATGGTCCGGTAAAATACGTTGTCAACAATCAACACGAAATGTTTATACTGACATTGACAGCTTATGAATACAAACTTCAAATGGTATGTATGTCAAAGATGGACTACCATTGGTTTATCGGTGTTGCCATCTCTAAAAAAAGTCTCATTATTAAGTTGTAGACCAAATACAAACCGGCATTATGTGATCGGTTGCGATGCAAACGCACACCACACGGTGTGGGGTAGCAGCGACATCAACGACAGAGGTAAGCGCCTTCTTGACTATCTTATGTGTAAACATATGAATGTCCTGAACAGGGGGTGCAAACCTACCTTTGTCACTGCGGCAAGGGCAGAGGTACTCGACATCACCCTTGCTAGCGGTTTCTTCTCCAGGTTCATTGCGAACTGGCACGTGTCGGACGAAGTGTCTCTTTCAGATCATAGACACATCAGATTTGACATCCTAGGACAATCCGACATTCGCTCGGATACTTTTTGTCCAAGGAAAACTAACTGGATTAAATTCCGTGAACTAGTTAGCTCCAAAGCGGAACTACTGGTCAGCCCCATAAGCACTACAGGGGAAATTGAGATTGCAGCTGAGGAGCTCAATGAAATTTTAACTTCCTCCTACAGAGATAGTACCGTTTCACGTTCGGTGGAGTCGGGGCGAAAAGTACCCTGGTGGAACGAGGAATTGGCCCGCAAGCGATCTAAAGTTAGGAGGATGTTCAACAAAGCCAAGCGCTTCAATAGGTGGGATGAGTACAGAACTGCTCTCACCGAGTACAACAAACTCATTAGGCATTCCAAACGAGAATGCTGGAAAAGACATTGTGAAAGCATTCAGTCGCTACCGGAAGCGGCGCGCCTTCACAAAGCCCTTTCCAAAGACTCAGCTAACGGCGTCGGCCTTCTATTGAGACCAGACAGTTCGTATACTGAAGGTCCAGAAGAAACATTAAAGTTGCTTCTTCAGACCCATTTCCCTGGGTCCGTACTGTCTGATGGTGACCCCTGCCCAACTGCGAGGCCCCAACGGGTTCCCGTAAGCCGGGCTCGCAGTTTATCGGGGGTCATCTTTGACATGGACAAAGTAAAATGGGCGATAGAATCCTTTGAGCCATTTAAAGCTCCCGGTGTAGACGGCATCTTCCCCGCTCTGTTACAAAACAGCTTGGAGATCATAATAACTCCGCTAATCGAACTTTTTAGGGCAAGTTACACCCTAGGGTACATACCACAACCTTGGAGGAAAGTTAATGTGGTCTTCATACCCAAAGCGGGCAATAAGCCGGAACATATGCCCAAATCCTATAGACCGATTAGCCTTACTTCCTTCTTCCTTAAAACCATGGAAAAGTTGCTTGATTTGCATATCAGGCACAAGATGGAACTGTCAATCCCCCTACATCGTATGCAATTCGCGTACACGAAGGGTAAGTCAACAGTAACCGCCTTGCATAGCCTTGTCAGTACAATCGAAAAGTCCCTCAGTGAAAAGGAAATCGCGTTGTGCGCGTTTCTTGACATTGAGGGGGCTTTCGATAATACTGGCTACGAGTGCATTTCCAGAGCACTGGAACTCAGAGACATCCCGCCCGCTACCATTGCATGGATAGACGCCATGCTCCGTGGACGGGATATTTACTCAACTCTAGGCAGTACATCCATTTGCGTGAATGCCGTAAAGGGTTGTCCACAAGGTGGCGTTCTGTCACCCCTTTTGTGGTCCCTTGTCGTAGACGAACTGATTTCCATGCTTAATGAGCGCGGTTATCTCACTATCGGATACGCGGATGATTTAACTATCATAGTCAGGGGCAAATTCGAATCTACCATCACTGAGGTGATGACGTCGGCCCTTGACATAGTTCTACGCTGGTGTGTGGCTGTGGGCTTACATGTAAACCCACAGAAAACTGTCGTTGTGCCGTTCACACGAAAACGAAATATAACTTTGGATCCAATTTCGTTAGGCGGCACGACCTTAGATTATTCCACTGAAGTTAAATGCCTCGGGGTAACTCTAGACTCGAAACTCACCTGGAATACTCACATAGATAATGTACTTGGAAAAGCCACACGCACAATGTGGGCTTGCAGAAGTTTCTTTGGACGGACATGGGGGCTCACCCCAAAGATAATTGAGTGGTTATACACCATGCTGGTGCGGCCTATGGTGACCTACGCAGCGCTTGTGTGGTGGCCGAAAACTCAGCAATCTTCTGTCTTACTGAAGTGCAATAAGCTTCAACGCCTTGCCTGCCTTGGCATCACTGGAGCTATGCGCACTTGTCCTACGTCAGCCCTGGAGGCGATTATTGGACTTACTCCGTTGCATATATTCATTCAAGAATCAGCAGCTCTAAATGCTCTTAGACTTCGTCTAACTTCCGACGTGCGTAGTGAAGAAAGCGGTCACATGAGCATTCTGAATCAAATTCCTGACGTGCAGATCTGCTTGAGATCAGATTACATGATCACGGAGGTTTGCTTCGGCAGAAAATATTCAGCCCTCATCCCTAACCGCTCTGAATGGGTAAATGGCACACCCTGTCCAGACCCTAGATGTATCAAGTGGTTCACCGATGGGTCTAAAACAGAACAGGGTGTTGGTGCAGGTGTCTTTGGACCCAACACCAGGATTTCGATCGCAATGGGAATCTCGCCCAGCGTTTTTCAAGCTGAGATCCACGCCATTGAGGTCTGCGCCAGGGTAATCTTGGAAACTGGACTTCGCGGCGCTCACATTGCTATCTACTCAGACAGCCAAGCAGCTATAAAAGCGCTCTCCTCATATAAGGTCTCTTCAAAACTGGTGAAGGAGTGTTACAATCTCCTTCAACTGTTGGCAACCAATAACCAAGTCTTCTTGTGTTGGGTGCCTGGCCACCAGGGCATTGAGGGGAACGAGGCTGCGGATGAACTTGCTAGACAAGGATCATCCAGTCGTTTTCATGGACCTGAGCCTTACTGTGGCTTTGGACTGGCCTCGGCCAAACTGCGGATCACTGATTGGTTTGCACGATTGCGTCAACAGTACTGGAATAACCTTCCAGGGCTTCGTCAATCAAAGGAGCTGATAATGCCCTTCAGTCACAAGGGTACTACTCGAATGAGTAGAACCCACCTAAGACTCCTAGTGGGGTACTTATCTGGCCATCACTTGGTCAGATATCACCTGAACAAGATGGGTCTGTCAAGCGAGACTGAATGCCGTCTTTGTCTGGAGGACGTGGAAACGACCAAGCACATTTTGTGCGAATGTCCCGCCATCGCGCGTTTTAGGATGTCACTCCTCGGGCAAGCTACTATCAGCACTGCAGAATTCAGGTTGATTCCTGCTAAAGACCTACTGCCCTTTATTAGAAGGGTGGACGGTCTTTTGGATTAATGAGCTACGGCACAATAGATCTTTATGGTCGCAGTGCCTTCCTGCTGGGAAAGTAGCTCGAATCTTTATATCTATCTATCTATCTATTTGTCGAAACTGATTCAGTTAAGTGTAAACTGAAAAAGTTGGAAATAATGATACGATCTCAGGGAAGAAGTAGCGCTTATGTGAGAAGGACAATGTCAGCCAGACGAAAAGAATCAACAGAATAGCGTCTTCTGCGTCTTGGAAGAGTTCGCTGTAGACTTCGCGAAATAAGAGGTGCTGAAACACTTGAGAACTATCAGAATGGTTGCTGCGAGATCAAATTAACATAGGCATTTGGTAATGGCTGCATTCAAATATGACAAGAATTTAGACTAGCACCCCTCCACTCGGGATGAGTACCCGTGAAAAAAATATTCAAAACGGCTGAAATTAGTGTCAATATTGTGGGCGAAGCTAGTACAGTTATAAAATAATATGTTTGATCTCATTTTTCGGCAACATTAAGTTCCTGTCGGATAACAACGAACTGGCTGCTAACGGTGTTCTGATATTCATTCGCGAAGCCATTTAGAAGTTTCCGTCGCTTGGCAATTTGATCGCCGAGAAGCTCACCAAAGCATTTTCGGCCATTAAATCGTCCAAGGTAAGTCGCGAGGCGTTCGGATTCTCGGCAAATATGTCCACAGTGCCCCTCGAATTCTCGAGGTAACTGAAGTGCCCAATCTAACGTTAGGCGAGAATGTGATGGTCGAAGGCGAACAAAGACGTTTGCTCGGCGACCAGTCCGAGGAAGAGCCATCGGGTAAGGTGGCCACCGTCAAGGAGAGCATTGCACCGAATAAGGTCACGACGGACAGCAAGTATGCCACACATGTTTGAGAAATCGGCTGATGTGATTTGTAAGAGCCTAAGGGTTTCATTTGTTTTGAGAGTCGCTAAAAAGGAGAAACATTCACCATTGCGCTGGTACCTACTACTACTAGGAGAAAAAAAAAGTGTGGAATCTCAAGACATAATTCAAGCAAAATGCTGAATTGCCGCGGGCACCGCTACCGACGCAGAGGCTCGCACCAAAGACGACGGCAGCAACGTTGACATCATTCCCAAGTTGGAAGAAGCCAGCAACACGACTGCACCGATCTGCCAATGGACATGATGTTCAAGGCCAAAAAGTCACGCAGTTTGAAGAAGGCAAACAAAATTATGCTCAAGCTCGGACTGAAGCAGATCCACGGCGTCAATCGAATGACGATTCGCAAATCCAAAAACATTTTGTTTGTCATTCATCAATAATCCAGGCATAGCGATAACTACATCATTTTCGAAAAAGCTAAGATCGAAGATCTATCGAAAACATGCCGGAGAAGTTATTCAAGGATTTTTTTGGTTACTTCCAAAAACAAAAGATATCGTCCCAATTTCAAACTTCTCTTTTGTCTTCTTTTTTATCTAGAAAATTCTGGAGGGGAATAAAACCAAAAGGCAGAGGGCATAGTGTTTTTGTGAGTGGCAGGCATTAAGGACGAATGACAAAAAACCCACGTTAAAAAAAACACGTCAGTGTACCGAAAAGATACCCTAAGTCGTAGGAACGATCATTGGTTTTATCGGCTAATCTTAACCACAGATCAAACTTTTCTTCCTATAGATTACTAGAACTTCTACTGTCCTGTCCTAATGATTTTTAGGGGCTGGATGTCTGATTGACCTTAACACCCTTTAACAGCTACTCTGCACCCAGAAATGAAAACAACAATGAGAATAGCGTACCGATGTACCGAAATCATAACATAGCCAAGACTCAATGGGGGCCTCGAGAAACAAATGTCGGAGAGCGCGAACTACTTGAAATTTACGTCCATATTATCATCATCGTGGCTCGACAGTCCGACGTCGAACCTAATCGCAGTGGCACTGATTCCGAGTCGGAGAAAAGAAGATCGTTTCGATGTCTAACAGAGCCCGGGAGATCAACCCGAAAAAGTAGACAGAACTTTTTATTTACTTCCGAGTATGTGGTTTTTCCACATCTCTATTCCACTATAGCCTTGAGTCTTTTTCCGTCTCACTGTCGTCAGCCTCCGGAAAGAAGAATCCAAAGGATCCCTGAGGCGCCGCGCCGGTCCAAGGTGTCGAAGTCGCATAAAATGTGAGTTGTAAACGTGTCGTCATCAGCTCCAGTCCGATACAATTCCCATGATTTTTAGATAATATTTCAGGCATGAGGGTCCAGTGAGCAAAATTCAGATGGTTTCGACACTGTCTCGGTTCAACGTTGACAAGTCAGTCGATCTGTTATACGATTTGGATGTTTATCCCAATGGAAGGTAGCATCACTCTCTAGATTAGTATCGTATGGCGGTGACCGAACCACCACGGCCAGCGAGCGCGACAGCATCTTTGTCGGTGTTGCCGACATTCTCACAGAAAGTCATCCAGCTGCGATGTTTGGCATCTCTAACCATCTAACTGTATTCTGTAAGAGTGGAACGGTATAGATCCCACTCTTCCTGCATTGAGCGTGACCCTGTTGAAAAATTTTCTTGTCCTTTTCCGTAAGCGGAAGAGTTTAGAGTTCCACTACGGAACTCCCCTGCTGTCCTTGATGGCTTCAAGGGATGGCTTTCTTCATACGATGTCAAAAAGGCTTTAGTGATGCCCGTGGTGAGTCGATCGAAACTCAGCCACCCAGAAGTTGTGTTCTCTATCAGAGAGAGTTTTTCCCGCAGCGACTCGGAGTAACCGATCGTTCGTGCGTTGCGATTCGTCTATCAGCTGGGGCCGAAGCCGCCGGTGGAATATCGAATCGATGTAGGTGATCGGAAAGAGAAGGCTCGTCCGTGGCATGAAAGTTGTATATTCGCTCAGATAGAGAGAAACTACGAGTACACTGATTCATGTTCAAGACTTTTTGTCTTGACCTAGTGACGAAAGTGGGACTGGAAAATATTGAGTATATTAAGATATATACTGGTTACACTATCGAGGAGGGACTCATCTCTACTGTTGGTGTCAGTACTTCCCCATAGCGTTTGATGTGCGTTAGCATCACAACTGATCGGAAGGATCTTGAAACGTAAAAATAATTTCACTCCGAAAAACGTGGTTTCGTGCTGCCTAAAGAGAGAATCCTTATCCCATACAATTTGTTGGGAGGGAAAGATAATTCGTAGAGCCGAAAATTTGCTTAAATCTAAAGACCTAAACTGGTAAAAAATCAACTATCCGACAATGACATTGAACTTCTTTTGATCAACCTTACACAAAAAAAAATACAATAATAGGGGTTTTCATAATCGATAATGAGAGTAAATTTTAGCCTGTGTTGTAATATGGACTCTTACACCCATACTGGCATCAGAATCCAAACGTTGACGTTATGCAGAAATGTAGCCTAGCTCACATATGCGAGTATCAAATGGATCTCATGCGCCAATTATAGCGTTCTTTTTACCAAACTAGTATCGTTTATTGTGTTGAGGCGTCAGTCTGTCTCTTCATACCGAATTCTGCCGTGGTCATGGTTATTTGTGTTATCTCCCCTGTGGTGTAGGAATAAGCCATAGCCTCATCTCGACTTATCTCGCAGAATGCAGTTAAATGGGCGGGATGTGTATGCAAGCAATATGTGTAACAGACACTTTGGTGCGCATCAGAAATGCCCGTGGGGACGCAGCCTAAGGTTACTATAATGTGCCATCTGGCGAAGAAAAAAGCCCCTCAATGAGCTAAGCAGCGGCCTATGCTTGCTGGAGCTCAGTTTGGGAGACGTAGGCGGGGTTTTCGCCGCTCGTTGCCCCTGTCCTTTACGTATTAAAAAAAATCCATAGGCCTGGGGAAAACAACGCAAACAGGGGAGACAAAAATGGGGAATAATACAAAAATTGGGTGATAAGGATGAAATGGTTCGCGGACGGTTCCGATGCCCCCGCGCTTGCATCGGGGTCCGAATGTAATGGGACCTGCGGCCTCTGGTTTCGTACCACCGACAGATCAGTACTCATCAGGTGCTGCCTGCGATTTGCCGGTGGAAGCGGCACTACTGTGATATTGTTCATTACAGGTGGTTAATTGCACATGCATCACCTGAAATTGGTTATGTACTAATAAAACGTCAACAAGGTTTCTTAAGAGTAGCTGATGCGGTAAGCCCCACTATGGGTCAGGGCAAATAGTAAGTATGGTGAACTAATGCAACAGCTCCGAGCTTATTAATGTGATAATGGTCGTTTGATCAAATCAAGGCCGCGCACTACTGACCCTAAAAAAAATGATTACTAACAAAATCGAATGTCATTTCGTTACCCATAAGCATATTAAAAAGTTGAAAGGGTGTCGCTCGACCGCCTGCAAAGATACACCCAGTGAATGACCCTTTTTATGAAGCATTTATGTAGCGGATTGAATAAGACATTTCTACGGTTTCCAATAGAATGTTCTTGTCCCGTTTTTTTACAGTGTTTATTTTAAGCTGGTCAAAATCTATAATAATAGAATGAATAAAATCTTTCGTTACATGAAAATTCGGATTTATTTTCTGTGTCATTCCGAAAAATTTAGTAACATATAAAATAAAATGTTCGTCGTATCGAATCCGTTTATAGCACGCATCCATTCATTCAAAATTGTGATTTTTTATTGAAACATTAGAGGGAAATTTCGCACCATTCGACCTACATATAAATGTTACCGAGAAGAAAAAAAAAGTTATAAAAGAAAGAAGTCCTGAAGACAAATCCAACACGCTCATGCAGATACGCTCTACAATCTATAATACGAAATTGCTGTTGCACGTCCCTCCCATTTTTACTATACACTCACCTATGTAGGTGTGTGTGAAGTCCTTGCGAATATATGCCTCATATGACATTTAGACGTGCCATGAATAAAATAAAACACGTCCTAATAAATAGTCGTGAAATTTATGATGTTCAGTACACGAAATGACTTTGCCCGTGTCGTCTACGGAACAGGGGAGCACATAAAAGAGAAGAATTGTTGGCTGTAAATCACAGAAAGGAAAGCAAGATGCGACATACCGACTTTCAAACCATGTCGCTCGCTAGAGCAAGGTTCGTCCTTTTTTGGATTGCATGAAGGCGAGGACTATAGGAGAACCGGAAACAAACGTGTTTCGACAACGGAAGAAGAAAAGGTTGCAATCATTGCCGAGGCATAGAAAGAAAACAGAACAGAACCAAAGTATCTTCTTTTTACGAAATTGACGATCAAGGATGCAGGAAGACTTTCGATAGCGAATTTATTTTCACTTTCTCAGCAAATTTAATGTCTACGTGATTGTGTGATGGATAATGGGGGCGTTAGGCAAACATTGAAAAAGTGCAAAAGGTTTCCAGGTTCAAGGGAATATTTGGATTTTTTCTGGAGAATTAAAAGAACATCATTAAATTCGACTTTTAACAAAGTTTAACATTACTCCCCTTTCCACCATGCTCTCATTTCAACACCCAACATTCACACTACCACGGCATCTAACGCTCCGAACGAATGGCAAACTCTAAACGTTCTACATCAGCAGTAGCTACGAGTATGAAGCATTTTCAATAAAATTTGACGGAATATCCTGAACCTCCAAACTACCTTCGCCTGGCGAAACCATCTCAAAGAAAATGCAGACTGGGATTGAAGAGGACATGATTGGTGCTGTTCGCCGTAGATAGTCACGAGTGGAAAATTGTTACTAACATCACTTCACCCTCCCACTCCCCCTCCGCGCCCCCTGTAATGGTAGAATTGATGTAGAGGATGTGAAACGAGTAATTGTGACATTTATTTTGTTATCTTTTACTATCTTTTCGCAACACGTACACCCAAGAACAAGACTACATACACTTATTGTCAATATACTTTGTTCCGTCTTCCTTCTTTCTAGGCTGTTGGATATTGATGACGATGGCAAACGGGTGTAGGCATTAATGAAAGATAGGCATGGCACGGCAAGGCAAGGATACGCTTGCCTCTCCGTTGTAAGTCAGAAGAGAAAATGCCAATTCAGTTTTTTGCTTCACACTTGGCTTTTATTCTATTCTGTAGACTAACTTGTTGTTATACGAGTAGATGTAGACTCATATACGAGTACTATATACTCGTATTTGACTAAAAGTGCTTGCATTAGTGGTTAGACAGGACTCAAGAATGGAAGACAAAGTGAATGTTTTTATATAACGATCTTCAGCTCGAGTTGTACATTTTCTTCCTGATAGGATGTTAAGAGATGGAATTTGTGTAGTTAATTGAAAACATAATGGCTGGAGGGAGAAAAAATCATGACACTAATATACAGATATATATATGTATATATATGTATATACGTACACGCAGTAGAACATAGAAGTAAATGACATTTCAGCTTTTCGTCCTTGACAGGAACATTCCACATCCGTGTAGCATCATTTGACAAAGAAAATTAAATATCTATGGCGTGGAATGAATAGACGCTATTTTATTGTGTTAAACGTAATGAGAAATTTGTTTAGTGGCAAGAAAGAAAGCCAGAAACGGAGGCCTTTTAAGTATTTTTGATAATGGTAATGGAGTAAATTGGCTTGAAATATTGGGGAAATGGTTCAATGGAATGTGGTATAGACCATTGACTGATTTGTCAAATAATATACATCAATTTTAAGAAATTCTCACGAAATGTAGTGGTATTTCCAGATTGAGAAGTACTTCTACATAGACTGAAAGTCGTCATTGATTTAGATTTTCTAAATTGCCATTCAATTCATTTGTTTCGTCCCTTGAAGACATACATAACTTGATACGTAACAGTTCGGATACACTGAATAGTGACTCCCTGAGGGTCTCATGGTTTTAAAATACATAAATGTGACATGTGATTATCAGATTTACGTAAAACCGGTGAAGGTCTTGATACTGTACCTCACTTGAAAAACATGCATCAAGTGGCCGCCAGACTGTGAATAACCTAGACACCATTCAACATCTACTTATGTTGTCCGGTGGGAGCTCACGCGGGGAAAAGGGGTTCAAGGGGTTAGGTACAAAATACACTAGGGAAAAGGGGTTAAAGGGGTTAGGCACAAAATACACTAAAATCAAAATCCACAGATTCAAAATCCACAAAGCAACAAAAATTCCATTAATTCAAAATCCACCGATTCAAAGTCCACCAGTACAAAATTAATAATTTTTTTAAGGACAAGTTCCAGTACGAAACTAGTTTTATATCATGTTCCCACTATACGGCCAACATACTTAATTTAAACGTCACATTTGAATGTATCTGGCAGTTTCATATAGGGAAACAAGATGTATGCCCTATAGGTTCATACTACATTTGTTAATTGCCTTGACCCCTCTAGGGGTATGGGCACGATTACATTTCTAGCATTTCTATGCCTTGTCGACGTTTCGATAGCATATATACTTTTCGGAAATGCAGTTGCTAGCATGCACCTCCTATCCGCGCCGTCTTTATGCTGACAAGCTCGGAGCACTCTCTCTCTCTCTCAATTGCCCTAACCCCTTGTGGCGCATAGCGCGTAAACTGTTCCATGTGGCCCAGTTGACGTTTCTCGGCATAAACTGGTTTCGGAGAATGCAGTTGCCAGCATGCACCTCCAGCACATCCATGGCCACGAACGTCGTCGTGGACGGGATTCGAACCCGAAACGCCGGTAGTCAAACATGAGACTGATGCCTCAACACACTGCGCTACCGGTCGCCCTTGGAGCTCGGAGCACTATGAGAGTTCTATTAGTACTCACAGGCAGTTTTTGATCGTGCCGAAATTTGAACTCCGAGCTCTAGATTAGTATCGTAGAGCGGTGAGCGAACGACCATGGCCACCGAGCGCGGTACATACTACATAAAGTGAAAAGTAAGGTAAGGATGAACCCTCAAATTGTGACAAATGACCATATGTGGGGGGGGGGGGGGAAACTCCTCTTCCATAGTCCTCCGCGTGGGCGCCCCCTGGAACGGCAGTGGTCACTGACCATTGCCAACCAACGTCAAGCCGCCAGTGATGGCGGTGCGATGATTTGGTTGAGGTACCCCTGTGGTGTGGGGTGTGAAAAAAATACCACGGCCTTTCCCTTTGAGGGCCTGTCGTTAAAACCGACAATCAAAGGACAGGATGTGTATGCCAGCAACTTGCACTATCCGAAATCTTTATATGCTAACGAAACGTCAACTATGCCTCGGATAAGGACTGACTCAACGGTTACGACTTTTGGCTATCGTACAATGACAAAGATTGGATTCTGGAATGTGCGTACTCTCCTGGACAATGGATCAGAAGGTCCCCAGAACGCACGATTTCTTCAATTAGAGAGTGAATTTCTGAGGTACAAATTAAATATCTTAGGAGTTAGTGAGATAAGATGGTGGAACAGCGGAGAATTCATCTCTCCAACGGGCAGCACTGTAATGTTGTACTCCGGTAAAGCTACCGGTAGTCGTCGTGAGTCAGGTGTGGGGCTCCTTTTAACCAGAGCCGTGCGAAACTGTCTCTTATCCTGGGAACCGGTCTCTGACAGGGTCTTGACCGCCAGGTTCCGGACCAAAATGAGGAACATCTCAATAATACAATGTTATGCCCCTACTGAACCCGACAATGTCTTGGCAAAAGACTCCTTCTACGAAGAACTAAACGCCGTTCAGAGCAGAACACCTAAAGGTGACATTATAATGGTTATGGGTGATTTGAATGCGAAAGTTGGCGCCGATAACTATGGGCTCAGACATGTGATGGGGAGACACGGTCTTGGTGATCGTAATGACAACGGTGAAAGATTTGTAGAGTTCTGCAACTTTCACAGTCTCTTCATCGGTGGTACTATGTTTGAGCATAAGGACCACCACAAAATCAGTTGGTCCTCTGTTGATCGGCGCAGAACACAAAATCAGATCGACCATTTTGCCATTAGTAAAAGATTCAAGAGTTGCCTCCTGGACGTGCGAAACAAGAAGGGTGCCGATATTGGGATGGGAAGAGACCATTATCTTATGATCGCTAATGTTCGATTGCGTATTGCAGCCGTGCGCCGCCCCAGCGACGAAAGATCCAGGCCCCGCAAATTCAACACCGCTCGACTAAAAAATCCAGCTGTCTTACAACAATATAATGACCATCTTGCGCAAAAAGCGGCTGAGATAACTAGTCACCCAGATAGTGACATAAACGAAAACTGGGGTGCCATAAAAAATGCGTACATTGATAGCGCAAATACCATCCTTGGCCCAAACCCGGATTGCCGGAATAAGCCCTGGATGTCCGACGCTTCATGGCAGCGGATTGTTGAAAGAAAGGAGCTGAAAGTTCGTTTGGCTGCAGCTTCAGACGACAATCGAAGCAGCATCGAACTCCTTTACCGTCAGAAAGCTCGAGAAGTTCAGCGTAGTGTGCGACGCGATAAAAGAGTTTATGCCAATTCTCTTTTAGCGTCAGCAGAAGAAGCCGCTAGAAGTAACAACTTAAACGCCGTATACGGTGTCATCAAGGAGTTTACAGGTGGTCGTAACTCCTGCCAACATCCGGTGAAAGATAGTGATGGAAAGCTACTTATCTTGGAAGAAGATCAAATGAGGCGGTGGAAAGAACACTTCGCCGCGGTTTTGAACCGTGTAACCTCTGGTGAAGTTCCCCCTCATATAGATAATTTAGCTAACCATCAAAATGTGCGTATACGGTCCACTGCCCCGACTAAAGAGGAAATAGTCACTGCAATTATTGCACTAAAACGAGGAAAGGCCGCCGGACTTGACGGCATCCCTGCCGAACTTTATCAAGCAGCGCCAAGCGTAACTGCCGATTTGCTGCACCCACTTGTTGATAAAGCGTGGAATACAGAGACCTTTCCCACTGAGTGGAAGGAAGGTTTGATCATCAAACTTCCAAAGAAGGGTATCCTCACAGACTGTAATAATTGGAGAGGCATTTGTGTGCTTCCTGCCGTTGCCAAGATAATAGCTAAAATCGTCCTGGAGAGACTAAAGGCCCACTTAGAAAGCACAATTGATGAAGAGCAGGCTGGCTTTCGATCCGGATTCTCCTGTGTCGATCACATTAACACCTTGCGAATCATCATCGAGCAATGCGCTGAATACGATTCTCCGCTTCACTTGCTTTTCATCGATTTCGAAAAGGCTTTCGATAGTGTGAACCGGGATTCTATATGGGCGGCCTTGCGCAGGAGAGGCATCCCTGAGAAGCTTGTGGCTATTATTAAGGCAACCTATGACGGCGCGAAATGTCGCGTTCTGCATAAAGGTAAGGTGTCGGGGGACTTTGAGATTCGCAGTGGAGTTCGGCAGGGGTGCATCCTCTCACCGATCCTATTCCTCATTGTGATCGGCGATGTGTTGCATGCAGCCCTATCCGGACTCGACAGAGGAATTCAATGGACTTTGACATCTTATCTACAACATCTTGACTACGCTGACGACATATGCCTACTCTCCCACAAAATCATGGATCTCTCCGCAATGGCGTTAGATCTCGAGAGGGAGGCAAGCAAGGTTGGGCTAAAGATTAATACCAACAAGACCAAGGTTCTTAGCCCGCCGTTGCGAAAAAGAAATCCGACACCTATTGCCATCAATATTAATGGGCAGCCTGTGGAGAAGGTGGACAACTTCGTCTACCTGGGTAGCATTGTTGCCGAAAATGGTGGTACGGAGCAGGACATCGCTCGTCGTATCAACCAGGCTAAACGCGCATACGGCATGCTGTCCAAAATCTGGCAGAGCAGTTATCTCAGCATCAAGACCAAGCTGGGCCTGTTTCGCTCCCTGGTACTATCAGTGCTTTTGTATGGGAGCAGTACATGGAAAGTTTCCGTACGAGTTACCAGAAAGCTGCAAGTTTTCGTCAACTCATGTCTTCGTCGAATTTTAAGAATTTTCTGGCCCGAAACAATATCAAATGAAGAGCTAAGTCGGCGTACGGGTCAGATGCCAATCGACGAATTGATACGCAGGCGAAAATGGCAGTGGATAGGTCACACATTGCGGAAGAGTGATAACTGCATTGCTATGCATGCCATGAAATGGAACCCCATTTCCAACCAAGGCCGACCAAGAGGGGGTCCTCGAATCACATGGCGTCGATCTGTGGCAAAGGAGTGTCAGGTACTGGGTAAGTCTTTTGGGGAGTTGCGCCCCATTGCCCAGAACAGAGTACGATGGCGCGCAGGAGTAGTTGACGCGCTATGCCCCGCTAGGGGTTAAGGCAAAGTAGTACCATATGTAATTCATGAAAAATATTTAATAAATTTAACATGAACGTGACGCTTTGTATGACGGACTACCTACGTTAAGACCGCACGACTTCATACGAATTAAGTCATGAATTTTATTTTCCCTGTATTGATTCTGACAGAAGTCGGAGTTATTGTTTTAATGTACAGTTACTAAAGCGGAAATTCCTTGAGTGCGGGTTCAAAGATCGCTTTAGGTGGTAACAGCCTAGAACCCACACACAAAGGCGCCGGAACAAGAAGACAGCGGGGCAGTTGCCCCTTCAATATTTTGATTGGATGGCAAGTAGTACGTTTCGTTGAAAATTAAGAAAATTATTATTTATTGCTTTTTATAAACGTACATATATGTACCTACATATCAAAATATCATCCTAATAGCCCCCATATACTATGCGATCCATGGTCCCATTAATATTTTATGGGATTTAAATCTGGGATGTACGCTGACCTGACAAGTCAAGGAAGTCGATAGTATTGGCAGTGAGAATTTCATGCACTACGTTTGCAGTATGAGGCTCCATTTTGCTTCAAAATGAAATCCTGTCCACCAGTACGTGCGCTTCCAGTAACTTAAGTGGACGTTCACACTGCGTGCGATGCCGAGCCGAGCCGAGCCGGGTCGAGCGATGCGATGTGGTGGGTGTTCACATTGCACGCCGTGCGATGCCGAGCCGAACGATGGCTTGCGATGCAAAGATGATCCGAGCGATGGCTTGCGATGCAAAGATGATCCGGGATGTTCACTGCACGCAATGATGGAGAGTAGAGACCAATTTAGGTCAAGGAATAGAATCTGTTCGACATCATGTCGTTTGTGCTTCACCCAGTAAATTTATTTCTGTTTCAAAACAGTGCTCTAAAAATGGAAGGGCGTCGCCATTGGGTGCATCCCATTAATGAAGAAAGGCCCAGTGTTGCTGAATTTCATCATCTCTTCCGCGACCTCAGACGAGAGGTTTCACAAGCGGATCGAGCAGCGGCGCACCGCTGTGTATAAACGCAAAAATCGGCTTTAGGACGATGAATGTATAAACCGCTTGACTCGCCGTTGCGGCCACCGCCGCGGTTTGTGGAGCGGCGAGATTGCATTTGAATTCAGTGTAAGAGCCGGTACACATGGACGTCCAAATGACACCGGACGCCTCGTCACTTAAGCTCCTCCCTCTTTGATACCTATCTGCATTTCAATTCACATGATGCGATAGGACACAGCGCCACTCTGTATTATATAAGCCGGGCCACATAATAGCGAACCTGAATTTACAATTTATGTTATTTTTAGTTTTAAATAAACTGTTTTTTGGCCATAACTTCTAAAATATAAGGAATATCGCATTTTTAACACCATTTTCACCCCCCTTACAAACCCCCGTCCGAGCTGAGAGCTCCCTCCCCACCATTTTTTTTCTCAAAATTATTTGTCAATTGTAGTAGTCACGATCAACGATTAACAATTAATTAATTGGCACTTAGAAGTGATCCTCAAGCGAATGGTTTAAGAAACATCATACAAATCAGACATTGTGACCGTGTCCGTGTTCCGGGTTCGAATGTATGTGGGCCGGCTTATTGAAAATTGATATGCGGACGCGTGAAATGACGCAGATAGGAGCAGAAACCAGCGTCATCCCAGATAGCTATCGCGGCGGCAAAATGCCGCTATCGGATAGCTATCTGCGGCCATGTGCATCGCTTCATTGCCCGTAATGTATTTCTTCCTAACCGATTGAAAGTGACGCAGCGTCGGGTGTCATTTTTTTTCCATGTGGACGTCCATGTGCACCGGCACTAAATATGTAAACCGCCGCTTCTGCTCTATGTCTTTATACGCAGCGGTGTCCGCTGCTCAAACCGCTTGTGATACCACGCCTTCTAAACGCGACCTTATTACGGTGGTAATAACCTTTCATTTGAGCCATACTGAATCAAAACCGGAGTCCGAAGCGTATATACCCTAGACTTGTACAGACCCAGTTGTGATACCAAAACTTCCAACTGGCAACGGCCATTGCATTAAAAGTGAATTTTTCATATGGTCAGTTTGAGCTGTGGGCGTGGATCCAATGAAAAGTTTCATCGTTCATCCATTCGAATTTTGGATATTTACATTTGAACTAACGTTTATAGCGAAGGTTGCCGTTCATTCAATAGGGTCATGCCCATTCTCAAAATCAACTAACCAACCCACACTATAAATATTTGTCGCATTTTGCAAGTCGCTAGCATCATTGTATCGAAAGTTATCGCTCATTTTGAAATTTCATCTGTAGGGGTTCCTTCGGTCGGATCTTACCCATTTTCAATACCAACCAACAAGATCATGCTACAAACATTTGACCAAAATTTCAAGTTTCTAACTTCATTCTATCGAAAGTTATCGTGCAAACGGACAGACAGACAGACAGATATGGCTGAATCGAATCAGAAGATGACCCTCATAATTTCCATGTATACACTGCCACACCGCCGCGCCTAAAAGTCTAGGGTATAAAAGCAGACATACATGCATTTTTTTCAGTGTGATCTTACATCAAATACTACTTTACAGCTCGTACTTGCACCATACTGGCTTCAAAAAGCTTCACATCGCAAAGCATCGCAAGGCCCATAAACTCCATCGCAAAGCCCATTAAATTCCATCGCCAAAAATCAGCAGCCGGTACTCGCACGAAAAAGCAAAGAAGTTTGTGAAAACATCGGGCCATCGCTCGGCTCATCATTGCATCGCGCGCAGTGTGTACACTCAAAGCGTGATTCCATTTAAAATTGAAGACTTTCCATTTTCTTGCTTTAAAAGCTTGTAATCGCATTGCATCGCTCGACCCGGCTCGGCTCGGCATCGCACGCAGTGTGAACATCCACTAAGGCTTAGCATTTCGCTGACGTATCGCTGAGCTGTTAAATTGCCTAAGCGATCACAACAAAATCGGTTTAGCCATTTAAGGAATTAGCGTCCCACACCATAATGAATCAACCGCCAAAAGGTCATGTGGGTTGAAGATAACATTTCTCAAGCACAAACTCTATAGCTCGACCATCATTTCCCCAAAGGCAAAATGTTGGTTCACCAGAGAAGAAAACTCCCCCCCCCCCCCCAACGCCTCATACACCAATTGCAGTGGTTCCTGGTAAGCCGATGTCGGGCGATAAATTGCTTCCTTGTTAAATCGCGGTACTTTTATCGGATATCTGCCTACAAATCAGGCACTTTCATTCAAACGATTACGCACGGATCATTTAGAAATAACGGTTCCTTTGGAGTGTCTGAAGTCACCTAGTATAGAAAGTGCCGTGTTTCGACGATGTTTGAGGGCGTTAAAGCGTATAAATCGGTCCTCGCTATAACATTTTGCTCTTGCTCGGCCTTATCCTGGAACTGTTGTGAATTGGTCCCACATACCGAAATCCATCCATCCATCACGTTGCTCAACAATAGCAAACTCTATAGAAAAGTACACAACAGGCCGATAAAGGCTGACAAAAGTATCCAAAATAACGACAATAACCAAGTGACACTTTCATGTTAAGTTCTATGTAGCCAAATTTACCGTCATGTTGGAAACTAACATTTTGAAATGTGCGTCACTATTCGCTCTTTCTGTACAGAAACTACAATAATAACAACAGTCTCGGCTTCGTTATTCGCACTAATCGGAAAAAATTGACGTTTTTATAGAGACCCTTTAATTGTTTTACTAAGTGTACATGCAATGTATAAAAAATGTATAAATGAGCAATAAGGCGAGGCCACGACACACAGCGAAGAAGGAGGAAAGAAACCCAGCAAAGGAAGGAGGAATAGTATGTACATTGGTAATTAAACTGAACCCAAAGTTGTTTGCCCCCCCCCCCCCCCCTAAAATCCGTTTCGGCGCCACTGCCTGGATTTGTTGTTCCTAAAGCGGAAATTCATTGAGTGCCGCTTTGGAGTCTATTTTGACTTAGATGGCAAGCATCTAGTAACTTGGCCAATTAATGGGGACAAGATATAAAACACTTCCGAAAAGTAGATATACTATCGAAACGTCAACAAGGCATGGAAATGCTAGAGATGTCAACGCGCCCATGCTCCTGGAGGGGTCAAGGCAATTAACCAACCAATGTGCTGTTCCCACGAGGATATTCGTGAGCTTTTTGTGGACGGACTTGTATCTTTCAATAAAAGTCGCCTCATGGAAACGCTGCTTTACGGTAATAAAATCAAGCAATCAGAAAAACTCCCCTTTAACCCCCTCTCACCGCGCGAACTCACCCCACACCGGCGGGGACTTTTAGTATGATATATACTCTTGGTACCAACCAACAATCGTGCGAAGTTTCAAAACTTCTACAATTTTCTCACTCGGTTTTGCTTCGTTGCCTAGGTTACAAGTACATCGAACATGAATCCAAATGTCGTCAAAATCTCTGGTACAGGGCATGAAGTTAATCTGCGATACCAAATTCGGACGGATACATGGTTTGAAAGAATAGACTTAAATCAAAATCTAAGCCGAGGTCCGTTTCAAAGATAACCTCAGAATGTCCTGATTCTGGATGACGTGCAATATACCATGATCCAAATATTAACGACGGCTGCCCTGCCGAAAGAATCAATCAAGACAAAAAGTATCTTCTACTAAACTAAAGGAAGAAATTGTAGGCTCAAAATTGTCCGAAATTTGGCGAAAAAAATTATCTTTTGTCGACTCTGCAGAGAGATGGCACCAGTCCACAAGCACCATATGACAATTAGGAGCAAGTATCTTCATTCATTCCAAGAGAAGTTACTAAATTCCAAGAAAACCTCAAACGTCATGGAAGATAAGTAAGCTCTAGCAGTCTTTTGACCCCCGGGCGGAACTTAGAATAGTCGACAGCACGACCTTCAACCGTCATGAGATTAGCGCAATGGTTCTTAAGGTACTCGGGTGAGAAGAAAACCTCAAATTTTCGTAAAAACAAGAAAATTCTCTATTTAGGTTACTGAACAAAACCTATCTCTCGAATGAATAGGTTAGAATATCGACAACTTTCCGCCTATTGTATACGAGTATGTATATGTATAGGTAGTTCCCTAAAATTTTATTTGCCAAACACACATGCGTGACTTTGTCAAGGTAAGAGCAATTCTCGATATAATTAAAAGACTGTAGGATGTAGGAAATTCCACATCAAGTCATCTCATGATTTTTCACACACAATTCACTAACAGTAATGAGATAAATTTAATCCTTGCTTTTACACAGATATTCTGTACTCATCCTGTCTCGTCCTTGATGGGTGTCGTGCCCTTGGCGCGGATGTCATTACAAAAAATATATATCAAATATATGTGTATGCCTTTTTAAATGTATCCAAGGAATGAAGAGGGGCTCATTAAAAATTACGACGTTATATGACACTTGAGTGTTCGCGTTAAGTGATTTAAGTAGGATGTGTGCCTAGTGCACGTGCAAATGATAGGCATCAAAAGCACAAACGCTATACCTAGCGTATGAAGTATATGTGAATCCTTATATTCACATGGTGTGCCTTATTTGAAGTTGAAATGAAAGATTAAGATCGTCTGAAAGATTTACTCGTTACTTGTTCTGGAATTGATCCTGCTAAAAGCTTTAGGAATTTCATTCAATCAGCGAAGCTGTGGCTGGATCTCGGTAGTGTATCGCGGTTATTGCATTGTAATTCTATTCTTGTTATAGTTGCGCATTCAGGCAATAATAACTAGTTCGAGAGTAGTATTGTCAATCAGTTTTATAGACTGGGCTTGAAACTGTTCTGCACAATTATCAATTTTTTCTTAGTTGTTTGTTCTCAAAGCTAAGTAAAGGGTCCCCTTTCGAGAGCACTTCCACCAGGAGCAACGGAGTCATATATGGTCGGTACACAGCTCGTCTCACCTATGCTTAATCGATTTTTGGCCCGTCCCATATATATGTACATATAATGGGCGTCAGGGCAACAGGACATTCATGGACATGAAGTCAAACGGACATCAAACCTAGCAAATACATATTGGTATTTCTTGAATCGTATAATGAGACCAATACTCTGCATCTGGACTACCGTTGAAAGCATTTTAAGTCCTTTAGTCAGAGTGAAAGGACTTTGTTGAGCATGATTTGAAACCTAGCCAATATATAATCTTGCTTCGGCCCGGTTTGTGTTTGCGAGACACTGAAGAGTATCAAAACACACTTTCAATAGTTTCGCCGAGAACTTATGTCAAGGCAGAGCCTTGGACTGTCAAAGCAGACAGCGAAGTTAGCGCCAGTGAGCTTCTTGTGCAGAATTTCTCTGGCGCAGGCCTCAAAAGCCTGAATCTAGCCTTGGAAAACGCTGGACCAAATGCTCATAGCGATTGAGACCCAGATGTTTGGTCTTTTAGCACCAACTCCCTGTCGCGGTCTTGGCCAATCGGTAAACCGCGGCTTGGGGTGGAGACCGAGAATGTCCTATCGAAGCGGAGTTCCGTAATCATGTAATCTAATCTCGAGCAGATCAGCAAGCCAGGAACCCGCACTAGAATGCTCATGTGGCCCTGTTTGTACACATGAGCATCATAAGTTAGATGCACTTTTAGCTGCAGATTTCTGAATAACTAGACGAAAGCTTCGCTTCGGTCCGAAGCGTTTATACCCTAGACTTGTACATACCTAGTGGTGATACCAAAAGTACCAGTTGGTAACGACCATATGCATTAAAAGTGAGTTTCCTATATGGTCAGCTTGAGCTGTGTGTGTGAATCCCATGAGAAGTTTCATCGTTTATCCATTCAGATTTTGTATATGTATATTTGAACTAACGTTCATAGGAGAGGTTGGGGTTCATTCAGTAGGATCTTGTCCATTCTCAAAATCAACTAACTAGCACACACTACGAATATTTGCAGAATTTTTGACGTGCATATAGGTAGAATCATGGTATCGAAAGTTATCCTTTATTTGAAGTTTTATTTGTAGGGAAAGTAGGGATTTCTTTGGTCAAATTTTGCGTATTTTCAATATCAACCAACAAGATCCTACTAAAAGCATTTGACCAAAATTTCAAGTCATTAGCTTCATTTTGTCGAAGGTTATCGCTTATTTGAAGTTTCATTTGTAGGGGAGGTAGGGGTTTCTTTGGTCGGATCTTGCCCATTTTCAATTACAACCAACTAGATCCCAGTACAAACATTTGACCAAAATTTTAAGGCGCTTACTTCATTCAATAGAAAGTTACCGCCTATTTGAAATTTCGTTTGTAGGGAAGGTAAGGGTTCCTTGGATCAGATCTTGTCCATTTTCAATACTAACTAACGAGATCTTAGATTCTACCACATTTTCAATTCGCTAGTGTCATTCTACCGAAAGTTATCGTAATTAAAGGATTATTTAATTTTTTAAATTTGTAGGGGAGGTAGGCGTTCCTTTGATCTGATTATGCCCAACTTACTAAAACTTAAGCAGCTTTTCACTTCAGGCTTACATGTTAAAAATCAGGTGTTCACGTCAATTGGTTCAAGAGTTAAAGACAAAAACGTAAAAAGTAGGGTAGTACGGGGTTCTTTGTAAGAAAATTGCCGTTAGTTTTCAACTGATCCATTAGGAGGTGACCGTGATCATTTATATATGTACGTTGCTATACCTCTGAAGCCTCCTTTAAGGTGCTACATATTTTCGTCGTGACAAAAACAATATACCCTACACTTATAAAGTCTAGGGTATAAAAATATGCAGCGGAGTAAATCTAATAACCGCCATATCAAGGCATGATAGTTTTTTTTTATGTTTATGCTAAGGCTTAGGGGATACCCTTTGATGCGAGAGCACAGCCTTGGCGGGAAGGAAATTAGGGTAGTAGGGCTAGGATGGGTTGAGTCTGAATGAGGTACCGGTGTAAGTTTCGTTTAAATTGTTGCAGATCATAACTGCAGGGGAAAACAAAAGATGATAGGTTGTTCCACTTTTGTGTTGTTCTGGACACAAATGAATCATAGAATTTAACGGTACGACTACTACTGAGTTCAAGAAAATGAGGATAGGCACGGCAGGCTAGCCGGGTGTTATGCGAAAGAAGAGCAAGCTCAGGAATAAGACTGGATATTTCGGCAGAACAACGGCGGTTGTAATAGCGATAAAAAAGTGATAAACAACCGACATTTCGCCGGTGTAAATGTAGATGTTGTAATTTGGTACACAACTGTATGGTGCAACGCTGCTGCGTTTTGGGCCACCATATTAGCGCAGGAGATGTCACAACTGGTCGCAAATGCAAAGTCCTGCAAACCCACATGATCCCAGTGGCCTTACTAATAACAGTCTCGACGTATTTGCTCCAGTTGAGCCTCCATTCCAACGGAAGACCTAAGCACTTGACTTCGATGGAGAACTCAAGTACAGTCCTGCCTAGGCTGACCGGGCTTAAACTAAGATTTTTCCACCGACTGAATATTTTATTTTTTAAAGGTTAACGCTCAGGCCAACGTCAATGCAGCAGCGAAGGACTAAGTCGAGTACCGCACCCGTCACCTCCGTGACGGTCGTTTCCAACTTGCCCCTTACTATTATGGTTACATCATCGGTGTATCCGATAATATGTTTTTCAATCGTTCCGACGCAATTGTGCAAGGCAATCACAGTCGACTTACCTTTTACATAGGAGAACTGAATACAGGGTGACGTGCATTCCATTTTTTGCCTGATATGCAGAACCAGTACCACTTTAATAGTTCTTAAGAGAAACGATGATGGGCTAATTGGCCTGTAAGATTTCGGTAACGTCTCCAGTTTGTTTTCGTTTGTAGGAATGAATACCACGTTCACCGCCCTCCACAACTTTGGTATATAGCTCATGTAGTAGCTGGCTGTAAACAGAACAATCAAGGCGTCTATAATGAAATTAAGGCAGAGCAGGAAAGATACTATCGGCACCAGGTGCTTTAAAAGGTTCAAAGGACTCCTCGACCCATTTGACGAGCGGCTTCAGGTAGCGACTGGATGCTCTCACTGTGTCTCCTCCATTTCTGTTTGGAGCGTCTGACAAGGAAGTTATATTCGGTAAACGAATTTCTATATCCCCCCCCCCCCATTCATTATTACTCTTGGCCCTGTTGAACTTCCTCCTAATATGGGCCCTCTTGCGCGCCAGTTCTTCATTCCGGCAAGAAACCTTACGTGCAGTACAAAAGCCACGTGCTATAGTACTATCTTGGTAGGAGGTTAATAAGATATTATTTAGCTGTTCCCCAGCTAATTCCATCTCACTGGTCGTGCTGATGGAATTTAGTAGTTCAACACCTTTGGAACCCACTAATTCCTGAAAAACAATTTCAAGTTATCTTCTTAGGACAAAAAGATGCAAGGCGGAGTTCAGAACCATCTGGCATATCAAATCGCTGCTCGACCAAATAGTATGGTAGGCGCTGACATCATAGCTAATGATGATTTGCCGATGAGATTTCTTGCAAAAGTCGACAATGAGCATGACATCGGCTGAAGAGATTGTGTCACCATCCGAGGGAAAATAATATATTACCGCCTTCTGACTCCCATTTGGGGTGGAGATGTTCACAAGTACCGCAACTAAATCCTTAAAAACTGAAGTTAGTTGTCTACCAAAATCGCCGCGCGAGGACAATCTGATATTTTGTCATATATCAGCTTACCAGATGTACTGCTAACACCGCAAACTCGACCCTTTACCACCCAGGGCTCCTGAACGAACGCAAGAGTGGTCTTCTTCTCATCGAATAACCTGCATATTGTGGTCGATGCTGCTTTGCATGGTGCGTGTTAGCGGCCTCAGGGAAAGCCACGCCCTTTCTATCGGCGGTGGACATGAGCTTCACAAACGATACTCGCCTCGCAAAAGCGATAGTTGCCATCTGATAAAATGCTCATAGCTTTAGCAATAAGGACTGTTCTGTGAGGAATTTGCAGATTATTTATATTCTGTTTGTGCTGAAACGAAGAAGTCCCAGAGTATGATTGTTCATGTAACGTGAGAATTCCGCAGACATCGGCCCTACTGAACGATTGATTTGCTTAAATTTAAAAAAATTCACGTAAAATGGCAAGGAAATTGTCAGTCCCTTTTAGTTTTGACGGCGGTCCCTAAGCTAATCACCGTATACATAATTCCTATTTATTTTTTAAACCAGTTCTTATTTTCCTCCCATTATGACAGACTCTCCTTAATTTGTCTCCGACTTCAACACATTCCATTAACAAAATTGAAGCACAAGCAGGAATTCAAATCCAACGCACTTAGTCACATTATAACTTCCCTAATGCGACAATTAAGTCATAATGAATAATCGGATAGCTGAAATACCACTAAACTAACCCGGCAAGAAACACTCACACGAAATGTCACGACTGACTGACAAATTAACATTATCCGGCAAGGTAGTATCTTTCATAATGCAAGAATACAGGTTGTCGTTGTTAGTCGGCAAAGGTATTAGGATGGAAGCCACAATCCAGTCTATACCTTTGCGCCTCAACTGATTGTGGACGCGTTTCTGTCAATTAATCGTAAGACATCTAATGCAACGGATATGTTCACAAGTACCGCAAAAGCCTAACGTCAAACTGACTTCCTAACTAACTTTTCTTTATCATGTCCTTAATCCAATCTCGGTTCGATACCTCTTTCGCTATCGGGTTAGTAGCCGCCGATGCGATGATGAGGGCTCACTGAAGCCACACAGTGCATATAGCAGAAGGAAAACGCCAACTTGAGTTATCGATCTCTCTGATATCCAGATGTTGTAAATTAACGCTCTAATTAGGAATTTGAGCCAAGTCCAGGTTTAACTTCTTGTTGCCGAGAGCACATTGACATGATGAGTGAGATTAGTTGAGGAAGCAAATCAGATAAGTAGATTGGATGTGGATGTCGTTAATTATACACGGTAAGTGAATTTTACTGATTTGTGAGATGTTGATGTTAGCTTCTTGGATGTAATGGATATGCAGAGTGTTGCGGTTTTCAAAACAGTGTCGAATTACGTGTTTGAAGGTAGTTCGGAGGCAGAACACCCGAATAACTATTGATCAGTCAGGTCAAGTGGGTTACGAAATGCCAGCCATGAATCCAGGTTATGATTCATTAATTTCGATATGTATCTTTCAAAATACTCGCTTACCTTTCACAGTGGCCAACTCAAGCTAATGATTACTGTAATTGCAGGCTGTCACATAGACGTTGTATCTATGATTAATCGCAATTAAACCGTGTATTTGTGAGACAAACTCGTGCAGCAAAATCTTGGACCAGTCCACCTAGATTATGTTTAGACTATCTGCCGTTCCGAACCTTCAATCCATTCCACTTCTAATTGAATTTTCACCAAATTACAGACTTGCTGAAATTCGATTATCTGTCTTTGATGATTCAATGTTGTAAATTGTTTTTCCCCCCGTACAAGAGTATTCTCGTAATCCGGGGTGCTGAGAAATATTACAAAAAAAAAACAACACAGCTCCAACCACGACTTTGCATATACATACTTATGTATGTAAGCGAGTACAAATTCTACCGTTCAATTGTCGGTTTCGAAGCTCACCTTAGCTACGAAACCATAGGTGTACAATTTGTATCTTTTAGTCGAGTACGTTAGCTCTATAGATATTCGCAAACGTACGTTGGTTTCAGCAAATCATTTGCATTTAGCAACAACTCGCCGGTCGTTGTACACTCTTCTTCGGTATTCGGTACTAGGAGCTAGCTTGTCGAATCCGCCGTTCAAAAAAACTTGATACATGTATCTGTCTATCGTGAATATTGCTGAGTCGCAGAGCTCTGATGCTGGTGCTGCCATACCATTCCGCTGCTTTCAGTCCAAATACCACATAACCATTGAGGCCAGAGGAAAAGTGTATGTTTACTCGAGGGCGAACAACGTGATTAACACTGTGGCATACGTTCATTTAAATCCAAAATCCAACTTTGTATCTTTGTATCTACTATACAGCCAAATAGTATCTAGCCGTGTTGTAGCAAAATCGACGTATAGTTTCGCCGCCCTCATCCCAACTCTCTTGTGCAAATATCTTGTATATGATCAGAGCAACAGCAGCAGCTGTCCATAGCAGAAGATTGACGTGTACAGCAGCTTTATCTTTTTGCAGATTGAATAGAGAAGATAAAAAAACCAAGTTTTTTTTTGGCTTTTTTCTTGTTGGGCTTTTTGGATGATGTTATGTTGTTGCTTTTCGTCTTGTTGGACTTTTTTCTCCTGATGTGCTGCGGAAAACTTGCCTGGATAGAGATTTATCTTTTTGGTGTGTTTATTTAAAGAGGTCGTCAGACCATTAAGATTGTGGGGTCAAAAATGCGCCGAGCCAAGCAATTAATGGTTGGCTTGAGTTACGTTTCCGTATACGCGCTTTGATCAGTGGCGGCTCCTCCATAGGAACGCGTTCTTTTGCGTATCTATTACACATTACACAAACAAGTCGCTTGTTGTTTGTGTAGTGCGCGTTTGTTACCTACACTACAGTCGTTAGATAAGCAAAAGAACGCGCCTTAGCCCGGCCACAGACTGTCGAACACGAACTTAAACTCCAATACGAACCTAATACAAATGTCCTCTGAACAGCAGCTCAAGCCACACACACACACTTCACATGAATGTGAAGAAACGGGTCCACTTGTACCATGTTCGTGATCGAGATTGGAGTTTGACAGCCTATAGGCGCACTTAAATACGTACCTGACGTATGTATGTGTTTGTTTCACGGTCTCGAATCCAGAGCGAATCGAACGACACGGATCTGCTACTAGCGAAATCAAACAGCTCACAGAGAAATACTCGTACATAGCGAGGAACATACCTAGTTCACCGGACCACGCATAGTGGTTTGCGTCTTGGTGGGTTTTAAATTGAGATGATTTCGCGCTTCCCGGCTACGAAAACTCCGCGGTTTAAAGGATTGCAACCCTCAGTATACAGACGTAGAAGTAGACCGCTCGGTCTATACGCTACAACGATAAAGCCACTATTAGTCATGGCGCACACCTCGATGCGTCGCCCGGTGAAATAGGAATATACCGACGGCGAAAATGGGAGCGAATTATTGGCTCATAGGGTTTCCATTAAGGGATTTTACAGTGCAGAAAGTCCATTGTTGCACGTGCTGAGTGGCACGTAGCGCCGACTTGCTGGAACCACATATGATTACAATCCGCATCTTCCAATTTAGGCTAAAAAAAATTGGTTATCGTCAACGACCTGGTGGCTGGCGCACAGTGATTTGTCAGCGGAAAAACACCCATTTTGTGCAATGTGTTAATTTAATAAGTTAAGATGTCAGCTAACCCATTTAACAGCAGAGGTGCATATTTACAAGCCTACAGGGGGTTCCAAAGTTGACATTTTGTGAGATTCCAGTAACACATATAATAGTGCCGCTACACATGTGCGAGCATGGCTGCGAGTGTCACTCGCGTAAAAGCGCGTATCACAAGTACTTACATAGTCGTGTTCGTCAACGTAATTGACCACTACACATTCGCACGCATGCATCGCGATCGCGAGTACTACCGGTGAGCGATTTCTTCGTAAAGCAAAAAGTACGTCATGGTAATAGCAAATAGTATAGATTCCACAAGAGTTATCACTCCATAGAAGTTTCGCCTCTGCCAGGAGATTTGTATGTATTGACATAAACATAGTATAAACTACACAGTATAGATACACACGAGAATCAATACATACAAATCTACCGCCGGAGGCGGAGTCTGCTTTCTTGTGAAGTCTATACAATTTGTCAATACATACAAATCTCCTGGCAGAGGGGAAAGTTATATGGAGTGATAGCTCTTGTAGAATTATCAATCCTCTTTGGTAATAGCGTCTAGTTTACGACAAAATGAACGACGTGCAAGTCATCTCAGTTCTGGCGGTATCTGCTCTGCATTTGGTATAGTAACTTAACTATTCAACTACCAAATAGTTTGTACGAGTTCTTAGTAAAACGATTAAATTGTCGATGCATACTTGTCCTTTTCGCTGTAACAGTACATATAGTACATACGCAAGATGCCACTGGGGCGACCGATAGCGCAGTATGTTGAGGCATCAGTATCATGTAGTGATGGGCATAATGACTCTTTTCACTGTGCTAGCACATAAGCTCTGACTCTTTCCAATGAGTCGTTCAAAAAGAGTCATGCAAAGAGTCTGAAACTTGGGTAATAACATATTCAATAAAAGTCGTAGATGTGCGACCCTAACTTCTTTTTCTCTTTTTTGACCCCAGATTCGGAGTTGGCGACAAATCCCCCCCCCCCCCCCCCAATGACCTTTAGTTCGAGCCGGCCCGATCGGACCACTATTTCCCATGAAAAGGGGCTGCCAGCCTAGGATGGGCGACCCCAATTTTTTTTCTCTTTTTTTGACCCCAGATTCGGACTTAGCGACCCCCCAATACCCTTTAGTTCGAGCCAGCCCGATCGGACCACTATTTCCCATGAAAAGGGGCTGCCAGCCTAGGATGGGCGACCCCAATTTTTTTTTCACTTTTTCGACCCCAGATTCGGACTTAGCGACCCCCCAATACCGATCGGGCCACTATTTCCCATGAAAAGGGGCTGCCAACCTAGGATGGGCGACCCCAATTTTTTTTCTCTTGTTTGACCCCAGATTCGGACTTAGCGACCCCCCAATACCCTTTAGTTCGAGCCAGGCCGATCGGACCACTATTTCCCATGAAAAGGGGCTGCCAGCCTAGGATGGGCGACCCTCATTTTTTTTCTCTTTTTTGACCCCAGATTCGGACTTAGCGACCCCCCAATACCCTTTAGTTGGAGCCAGCTCGATCGGACCACTATTTCCCATGAAAAGGGGGCTGCCAGCCTATAATGGGCGACCCCAATTTTTTTCTCTCTTTTGACCCCAGATTCGGACTTAGCGACCCCCCAATACCCTTTAGTTCGAGCCAGCTCGATCGGACCACTATTTCCCATGAAAAGGGGGCTGCCAGCCTAGGATGGGCGACCCCAATTTTTTTCTCTTTTTTGACCCCAGATTCGGACTTAGCGACCCCCAAATCCACTTTAGTTCGAGCCAGCCCGATCGGACCACTATTTCCCATGAAAAGGGGCTGCCAGCCTAGGATGGGCGACCCCAATTTTTTTTCACTTTTTCGACCCCAGATTCGGACTAAGCGACCCCCCAATACCCTTTAGTTCGAGCCAGCCCGATCGGACCACTATTCCCAATGAAAACGGGGCAGCCAATCTGGGGCTGGCATACAAAATCAACTCGCACAAAAAGAGCGATACAAAATCGAACCGCACAATTGACTCTTTTGACTCTTTTTGAACGTGTCGCTATTTTTGAACGTGTCGCTTTTTTTGAACGTGTCGCTCTTTTTGAACGTGTCGCTCTTTTTGAACGTGTCGCTTTTTTTGAACGTGTCGCTCTTTTTGAACGAATCTTATTGTGCGGTACGATTTTGTATCGCTCTTTTTGAACGAATTTGACATAGAGAAGGGAGAAGGGGATAGGGAGGGAGAGGGCTGAGGAGCATCCAAATAGTGGGGATGGATGCTCCTCAGCCCGGATGGGGGATATAAAGGGGGGTCAAAATGGTGTCAAAAATGCGAAATTCCTTATATTTTAGAAGTTATGGCCACAAAACAGTTTATTTAAAACTGGGGTATAGTAGTGGTGTAATTGCTTGAAACAGAATGATTTATGGGACAAACTAAATAGTGGTCGTGTGAACGGTCCACAATCCAAGGCAAAAGCAGTTCACTTTCCAGTCCACGCTCGATACAAGCATGAGATCGAAAGCGTGCCACGATGTCATGTACATATTGGCCCCGTCAGAACGCTGCTTTACACTGTAGCTGTAGTGGAAGTGGGCGCTATGGGTTTTTGTTTGGTTTCATCTAAAGTTGAGCTTGAGATGATGATACGTAAGACGAATACTTTTGTTTTAGAATGTTGGGATTGTTTTCTGTATTTGGAGAAACTTGGCTGTGCGGTGGGACGCGACGTAAGTAAATTATTTTTGATATGTTTGCATTTGCAGTCAGCATGGGTTGTTGCGTATATATTTAGAAGTATACACAATGCGTGCATTGCATACTGCATAGAGATGAATATGAATGGATTTAGATGGGATTGCTTTGGTAGTTAATGATGGTGGTTTTGCTTTTAGATAGATAATGGGATGGGATGTGAGTGAATGAATGTATTGTAGTAAAATACATTATATGTATTGAGAAATGACCGTGGATTGGTTATGCGTTGGATAATATTTATGCGATGGACTAGTTTGGGAATTAATTTTACAGTGAGTCATTCATAAATTGAACGACTCGAAGGCTATGTCGTTGTGCCGAATCTTTCGCTCATCCTGTTGAGTCGTTCAAAAAGAGCGACTCGTTACTGTGTTACACATCACTAGTATCATGTTTGATTACCGGCGTTTCGGGTTCGAATCCCGTCCACGACGACGTTCGTGGCCATGGATGTGCAGGAGGTGCATGCTGCCAACTGCATTCTCCGAAACCAGTTTATGCCAACGAAACGACAACTGGGTCACATGGAACAGTTGACGCGCTATACCCCACAAGGGGTTAGGGCAATTGAGTACTGCGGGGATAAACTTTAGACTGTACCCGTATCGATCCCAATATGGCGTTTAGGCTAATGAGCGATTAATGCACAAGCTAACGATTTTCGTAAAGCACATAAGCGATGTTCTGACAAATCCAAACTATTAGATTTATCGGCGAACGTCAAACCGGTCAGAAATTCACATATGTCTGTGCCTATTATTCGACAGAAATTACAAAATTACTCATTTGTTGTGCGCTTTCCAGTGAGAGTACAAAACGCTGGATCGCGTGATTATTTGCTTAGTCGCTCGCTCGCTTATCAACCTTTACGACGCTAGCTCATCGACGATCGTGCAAGGTGTATTTTCCTCGGAGCAACCAATTTGGTCTCACAGCAATTCTAACCCATGAATCGTGACCTTTTTTTCTGGTTTATAGGTTCCCCATTATACAGTTCCAGAAACTTCAAAACAGTTTCATTGTTCCACAAGTAATTTTGTGGCAATTCCATTTTACTTTTAAAATTATTAAAAACCACCGCTTTGAACACTGACGACAACCCGAATATCAATTAACTCAATAAAATTACCTTCACGGGTTAATATTGAATTCACCGGTAAAGGTGCGTTTTAGTAGACATCACTCTGCGTCGACCGCAGGCGACGGCCAAAAAGATACAATACATACAAAAAGTTCTCCGTTCTCTATGGCCTGATCGCTAATTGCGAAAAATATGCGACGATCGACGGTCGTCTAGCAAAACGCACCTTAATTCAGCTGAAAATAAAGACACAAGAGTCGATGACGACGCAAATATCTATTCGGTAAGCGCGCCACTCGAATGTATAGTAGGTCTGTGCGTAATTTATTGTTAATTGCCCTGACCCCTCTAGGGGTATAATCGTATACCGGTGACCGAACAACCACGGCCACCGAGCTCGTCATGAGTGGTCGTGCGCGCAGCCAGTTAGTTGCCGCGACGAGTGGCTAGACGCATGTGTAGTAGGACGCTCGTTATTCGTCGCGCCAATTCACTCGCCGCTCGCGCGAATATGTAGTTTAACTATAAACATTATTTTAAGTCTAAGCCAATAAAGGCGCTGTTCGGTTGGTTCGACGAATACCATTTTTGAGAACACAATTTTGGATATTGTTAAAAAGTGGAATCTAACATGAAGATAGATTTCACTAATATTTTTCCTTCGCAAATGGTAGTTTGTTTTAAGGGTTGTATTTTTAGTCAAGTTTCGACTTTCGGAGCGTAGAGCTATCGTGCTCAGTGGTCATTTTGGTATCAGAAGACTTGTTAGAATCTTAGGTAAGCAATAAAAAAAAAGGAATTGACTGCCCCTCTCTCACAAATCTTTATTTTAATAACACTCTTTAAACATCAAAGGTAGGCTAAAACCAATATTATCCGTGTCGCAATCTCTTAATTTAAAATGAATTCAATGATGAGGTGTAATAATCCATTTCAAAAGCGACCATGTCAACTGACTTTATTTCCCTTTTGAAAGAGAAATCAGGTCAATTGACATTATGTCACTCTTGCTTTAGTAGTGCGGTTCCATTGTGGTAAATTTCCGCTTTAGTGATATGGACTAATTCAAAATTTTTACTGGAGAACGAGCGTTCTAGGTCTATTTCCTGAGATTGAGGATCCCTTAAGCGAGCGAAGCGAGCATTCACCTATCCAAAGTGCTGCATTGGCTCAAAGTGGCTGCTTTACGTCCTATAGAACTGTTTGGTGTAGTGGTCTTGTGGACAGCTCTGAATACGAGTATAGAGGCTATCCGAAGCCTGCTAGGAAAGGCGCAAAGATTGGCCAGCATTGCTATTTGTGGAGCTCTTAGAATTAAGTCTTCTGCTGTCTTTAACATGCTACTTAACGCGCTACCACTTGACATCGCTGCGTGTAAGGCTATCCGACTTCAGGATATTGGTCAGTGGTTTACTTCAGATGTTGGACATGCTACCGTTCTGAGCAATTTTGGCATTCTAGCAACGACTGACTAAACCACTCCCGAATGCTTGCTTGATATGAAATTTGACAGCCTGATACCATCACGCAATGAATGGGAAGGGAACACAATTCCGCTACCCAACGCAATCTATATACATGGATCCAAGACGGATGAAGGAGTAGGAGCTGGAGTGTTCTCTGATGGACTTGATATCAGCCTTTCATTTAGTATCTCTCTACACTGCAGTGTTCTTCAGGCCGAGACTTTGGTGATTACCGAAGCAATGACTTGGCTGGACTTTCACGTTGTATCAGTTAAAGACATAATAATTTTTACCGACAGCCAAGATATAATTAAGTGCCTCGAGCCGGGTCTGACTACGTCAAAGACCGTGGCGGAATGTCGCTCTACACTTACGAAGATGAGTGAATTCTTTCACATTTACTTATGCAGCATTCCGGGTCACAATGATTTCACGGGTGACTGTAGGACAGATGAACTCGCCAGGCAGGCACAACAAGTGGGGCTGCACTAATTGATCAGACCATCTATTGTACCTATACATATATGCTTACGGCTGCATGTAAACTAAGTGTCACCACCCACTGTCGATCTCGAACACGAACCTGGTACAAGTGGAGCGGTTTTCTTCACATGTATGTGAAGTGTGTGTGTGTGTCAGAGGACATTTGTACCCGGTTCGAGTTTGAGATCGACAGTGGGTGGTGACACTAATCTGAACCGGTTAGCAGAACTAACTCAACATGAATAAAAGCACATGCCTTTCAACAAAGCTACTGTGGCCTAGATTGGATCCTAGGCGCTCCGCTAAATTGCTGTCACCGAATAGGCAACACATCAGAACAGTGGTTGGAGTTATCACTGGGCCTCCTTCCGTGCTCCCCTAGTATACGGGAGCACGGAAGGAGGCTCCGCCTCTCCTATAATGATTTCAGCAGAAGCTGCGATGATGCGGATAAAGAGGAGTGCATTTTTTATCTCCTCTGTTCATGTCCTGTTCTTACAAGGAGGAGAAAGGAATTTATTTGAACCCACTTCTTCACTGAACTGGATAACTTGGCAAACGTTAAACACCATCACTTCATTATCAACACTTGCTTGTTCAATGAGTAAGATAGTATGGTGAGGAGTCCCCTGAGGTATCACAAGAGACCCTATAGCGATTCATGTGTGATGTAGTTAATGCAGCAGCCTTTGTACCAAACCTAAGCTACTCATACAATGAAACGGGAGCATTCCTGTTTCGCAAAAAAATATGAGAATCCTCTCTATTTGATTAGAGAGAACACATACCTCGAGAAATTTCCGTTTAAGGACTTGCAAATCCCCCCGAATGGGTTCTAGGTTCTTACCACTTAAAGTAGAAATGAACTCCCTAAAGTGGAAATCCCGCAATTAAGGAATTTTAAAAATTCTCCCTAAATGCCATAGGGAGAATTCTCCTAATATTCGCGAAACAGGAAAGTTCCATGAAACGTTATAGGCAGAGATAGAGATGACAACACTTCACTAATGTGGTGCCGTTTCTATCTCTCTAAAGACGATTTTCCTATGAATTATTGGCACCGCAAGGTTTATTTGTGTGCGTTAATTTGTATGAAGTGTTATATCTAATCTTTGCCATTAGCATTCATTCTTGATGCCTCCTTGTCAAAATATCAGTATAAGATACTCCGAAAATCAACGAAGGAAATCGGATTCATCATTTTCCAGCCTACCACATGAAGTTTTATTGGCAAAACGAGAATGCTATCCGAACGAAATGCAAATAACAGAAAAGGATGGGAAAGTAAATCTGCAGGGATTGTTTGATCATACTTCCCAGAGAAGTCTGCAATGAACACCGGAAACCGATATGGACGCCATCGACGAGGCAGTCACGCTAACGACGAAGTGGGGTTGTGACGGTTCATCTGGTCATAGGGAATACCACTAGCCATTTTCGGAAGAAAATATTTGCAATGCGAACATCTTTTTGACATGCCTTATGTGATATGTCAGTCGAATATTGGAGAAACCCTAGACCGTCATCAAGGAGATTTTATCGCCCGCTTAAGTTCGAATTTGTCAAAGAAACGGCAGACATGATAAGGGCCGAAGTGTAAAGAATGGAAGCTAAAATTGTATATAGGACGGCCTCATGTAAACGATAACAAACAGTGCATCATAAGTTAGTATTCACTACCTTTGACGGCAAAGTTGCATCAACTGTAACACATATAGCTTCAATGGCTGTATGTTGCATTTGCAAAGCGAAGCCTTCGGATATGAACAGGTTGGACATAGTTTAAAGCAAAAACATTTTAGCGAAGGCAATATCGTTGAGAATAAGTCCTCTCCGAGCTCGAATAAGCTCATGGAATGTCTTCTCCATATCTCGTATAATTTGATATTCAAATCGTGGAGGACCAATAGTGAAACCAAAAGTATTCGCGACGAAATAAAAAAAGTACAGAAGGGTTTCGGGAGAATATTGGGGCCCAATGAAATAAGGTGCAAGAACACCAAACGATGGAAATTCGTTCAGACGATTTTTTTAAACACCCTGCGATTACTGCTGAAATCCAAGGTGTGGACGGAGACCTCATTCAGCGACTTGTAATAATTCTGGAAACAATAAACTCTGGTGGAGCTATAGATCCGAAAAAATTTGATAACTGATTGTGTGCCAACTGCGGAGCTGTATGCTCGGCTGTCATTAGTAATATGTACATAACACACTCAGTTCATTGTATCCTTATTCATGGAAGTAATATAATATGTGCGGCAGTTTTGCCGATAGGCATGCTAACAACGGAAACTCAAGAAGCCAGGGATAAGGACTATATCCGATTTGGCTTCCATAACTCTAGAAAATGTTCCAGGACTATAACTAATGAGGATGTAATGAATACGTTACTTCTATCTTCAGAACCATTATGCAAACTGTTTTTGTGAGTAGTGTGAAAATACCCATCTTCAAATAAATATAATATTATTAAATATTGCGCGACTGATATGAAAATTGGAACACATATTGCATATGATGCTGTTTATCATTTGACATTTATGTTTTTAAACCGGGTATATGGTGGCGTTAGCAGTTTTGAAAAAAAGGAAAGAGAGGTGGGATAAGAAAAAAAAAATTCCGCCTCATTCCTCAATGGCTGCTTCAAATTTGGAAAATATAGTAAAATTTGAATGTGCCCCAAATCACCTTGGATATGATACCTTACTTGGCTATACCCAATGAAAAAAAAATAATTGACCATAATTTCCCCTCTATGCCCCCCCCCCCCCTCTTCACTCGGCGCAGGCTTCATTTTGCAAGAAATACGGCCCAATGGCACCCCTAGACCAAAATTCAAGCCAGACAGTGGCTTTTTTTGGATGCATTTGCAGCTGATGGGTCTCATGTGGATTGCACTGGAGATGAGTCTTACATGTGGCCTCTCACTGGAGATGATTTTCTGTCCGATATCGGAGTCGACTTCAAACTGTTTCAGAGCCCAGTCAGTGAATGTTCGACGCCGCCTATTGTGATTTATGTATCTAGCCGTACCACATTATTCGTGATTCGCCCAGCTGCGAGCCAAATGGCTAGCACCTTGCGTCTCTCCCATCCAGCGATTCATCGAGTGGACAAATTTTCATCCAACGCAACAAATGCCGAGCATATACTCGTGGTATCCATACCCTGCGGATATTGCGAACAATCGCAAAACACCGAACAATTTATTAACTTAATTGCTAGACGGGAGAGACGCAAGGTGCTTGAGTGTGCACAAGCTGCACTATTCACTTGGCTGGAGACTCGGCGAGTTGTAACGATTATGGCCTGTAATGAACCACCTGTAATGAACCATATTATGGTCTGGTAGTGCTGCTCCCACCGGCAGATCGAAGCAGCACCTGGTGAGTCTGTTGGTGGTACGAAACCAGAGGCCGAGGGTTTCATTACACCTGGACCCAGATTCGACCGCGTGGGCATCTGATCCGTCTGCCAACCATTCCATCCTTATCGAATATTTTTTTTTATTCCCCATTTTTACCTCCTTTGTTTGTGTTGTCTTCCTCAGGCCAATGAATTTTTGTTAATACGTAAAGGACAGGGGCAACGAGCGGCGAAAACCCCGCCCACATCTCCCGAACGGAGCTACACCAAGCATAGGCCGCTGCTTAGCTCGTTGAGGAGCCTTTTTCTTCGCCAGATGGCACGGCCCGACCTTCACGGTCACTATGCTACCTAGGCTCCGTCCCCACGGGCATCTTCGGATGCTCACCAAACCGTCCGTTACAGAGTCACGAATAATGTGATGTCATACAGCCATAACATTAATTGTTATAGCCTCCGATAAAACCACATGGCCACTATACACTGTCAAAGTTCAAGCGCCCCTATTGGAAAATTCTATACGAATAAATAGGGGCCGAATGGCCAAAAAACCTGTTGACTGTTCAACGAATTCACTTTCAACTTTGGACATCCCATACGAGACCTGGATCAAAGACCGGTCAATTGTTTATTGGGATTGGATCTGAGACTGATTTAAACGAATGTTTTCATCCAACCCCAATATCGCTTTACCCATAACGCCATCAAGCAATGCTCACGAGAAAATCGTATTAGCTACTACTACTATTATATTCAGAATCTTAAAAATCTGCCTCCGTTGCGTTAGCGTACTTGAATGGGAACGCGCTTCAGCGACACAACCGTCAACAAGCGACAATGCGCGGCTGGTCAAAAGTTAAGGGTTTCCATGAACCTTCGTCCACTATTTGAGCGAAACGGCTACAAGCGTTTCCTTGCACAAGACAACTCGCACGACAGACCCAAAAAAAACAGGATTAGCCGCTCGTAGCCGCGCGTTCCTTGGGTGAATGTATTCGAAAGAAACACTTTGCCGATTGATTTTGTGTGCAATGGAAGATATGCGAGTAGTTAAGCAAACTAAGGCGCGAAGACGCTTGCAATGGACAATCCGTGTCGCCCATAGTCGTTTATTTTCGCGCCGCTTGTTGACGGTTGTGTCGGGGAGTACGTAGCCGCTCAATTACACTTGCACGAGAGGACCGCGCTTAGGATAGGATAGATTCAAAGTGGCACTTTCCATGGGGTTATTGTGAAAACCCAAAATTTTACTTTTCATGGTCCCAATTACAGTAATTTTTGAATTATTAGCACAATCTTTGAATGAACGAAACCCAAGTCCTTGTTCAAAGATCTGCTCCGGTTTCCATTCCAGGATATGTGAATTCAAAAAGTGGCACTTTTGTATGATGTAGTTGTGCAAATCGAAAATTTTACTTTTCCCGCCTCACTTCTAACCATTTTTATTATCCCGGAAACAAGGGGACTCTGCTAATAATTCAAAAATTGCTTGAACTGGGACTACGGAAACTAAAAACTTTCCGGATCAAAAGCGATCCCCCGATTTCCAAGCTCACGAACTGCCACTGGCTTTAATTGACCGACAGCTCCAATGATTGACACGATAACAAAAAGAGGAATAAAGATAAATTATAGCTTTATCAAAGGTGAACTTAATCGTAGTATGGATAATGGTGGTCACTTTTCGAGCTGGTCGGAGTTGGATTGGCCTTGGTGATGTAAGGTGGGATTTCAGCAAGCACAAGAGTTGTGTATGCATATAATTGGATTTCGGGTCGTTAGGTCCAAGTAAATATAATTTGTACGCGTATTCAAGGGTACAGGTGATTAGGGTTTTGGACTCTTTGATCGTGGGTTCAAATTTCGTTTAATTATCGACCGAAGCGCATTGATTGAGGGCCTCTTTTGACAAAAGTCTTCTGTGTTGGCTTTTAATTTTTTTTATGACGGCCGCCGAATTTAAATGGTGAATATATAGGTATATACGAACAAAAATATCTATAGTTTGTTGAAAAGGGTTAGGTTCTTAATGAATCTTGGCCACACATTGGCCCCACGATTTTTTTTTAGAGATTTTCGACCTACTTTAGATAGAACAATCTTCAACGAAAGCTTGTCATTCCGTACCATTGTCAAAAATGTACAACTCACTGCCGAGGAATTCAATTGAATTAACATACATTTACTATTAATAATCACAATTAGCACCTTTACCCAAAATTTGAGTCAACAACAAAAAATTAGCATGTCGTACTTGAGAATAATGTAATACCATGCTTACACGCTAAAATTGTCTATGACATTTCACGATTTCTATTTGAGGGACCTACTTAAGTCGAATAGAATTGAGTCCACCAATGGTAATAGGACTTATGCATGCAATAATCATGGCGAACCGGTTAACAGCCGACTTGTACAACTGCAAAACTAAGAAGTGTACATCAACTTTCATGAGATACGTGTTTGTGTCTCATACTGTGTGGGATCAGATCTCGCCTACATATCCAGCGTATCTACGGCACGGCCCGGTGTAGTATGGGTCCATCGAGGAAGCTTCATAGCAGATAGCATTAGCATTATATATACATATATAGCAAGCAGAAACGCGAAAACTTTCATCTCTTGAACCGCGTGTAGAGTAAGCACTTAAACAGCAAATTCCAACTAAAATTGTTACAACTTTGCCTCAAAAGATACGATTTCGTATGAATAGTCTGCATTAAGATTGGGACGCAAAGAATCCAATCTGTTGGCATGTGCTTAGGATTTTGATAGCCTTCGGCAAGAATAGCGTAGTGGAGTGAACTTATTATATACGTATAGCTTTAACTTTTCTTCCAATACCAAGAAGTGCTTGGAGTTCTTCTGTGGACCACATCATAAAGTTAGGATGAAATGACAGAGAATTTTGCAAGAACGAAACTCTTGAAAATTATGCTCAGTAAATTTCATATTTAGTTTAATTTTAGTTTGAGGTGTGTTGTGTATCATTCAGTATTAGGGAAAATTTGGATTATGGGTGTTAGTTTCGCTGGTCACATATAGCAAAAAACCTGGACTATACGTAGCATTTCAGCACGGACTGCCGTTAAAAATATCCAAGTCAGGCTCAAGATGATTTCCTCCAAAGACCAAACAAGAAGCACAAAGTTGCCTCTGCGCCGCCTTCCAATCGTTCGACTAGAGCCTTACGAACCTTCCAAATTTACTGTTATTAAAGTGATGTTATTTCTTGATTTTCATTTTTTTTTTCCAATTCTAGAATTTGTGCAGCGTACACAACTTCTGTTCAATATGAGTACATCCCACTCCGAAACACCATAACGGAAGTAAGTAGGCAGCCGACGCGGCTTGAAGTTCTTGCCGTAACTCAACGCCAAAAACTGTAAGAACGAACTGAAGAAGCGTCATCATCTAACCGCCGCGCCGCACCTTCCCTAGAAGGAGTACCATTATATAATACTAGAAGGAGTTCCCTTCTTCACCGCCAAGCGGTAGTCTCTACTGAAGTTTGTAATAAGCCACCTGTAATGAATCATATCCTGGTAGCGCTGCTTTCACCGGCAGATCAAAGGCAGCACCTGATGAGTAGTGGTCTCTCGGTTCGTTACATCGTCCTCGTTTTGAGACAAAAATAAGACTCACCCTGAAAGATACCTCTTGTCTTCATCACAGCATGCCTACTGGAAAGGAAGGTCGGTGAACACGGCCTTACACTCTCTGGTAGGTTACATTGAGAGGTCTCTCGACTGTAGAGAATTTACCTTGGTTGCCTTTCTGGACATCGAGGGCGCTTTCAATCATGTTGCACCTGAGACTATAACCAATTCTCTCATCGGTCTGAATGTAGATGGATCGCTCTGTAGGCTTATAGACCAACTACTAACAACTAGGGTCATTTGTACTCGCCTGGGTGCAGCATCTGAGCGCAGGAGTGTTAATAGGGGAACTCTTCAAGGTGGCGTACTATCCCCCCTTCTTTGGAATCTGGCGGTTAACAAACTGCTTTTGGACCTGGAGGGTGTGGGATGCAAAGTTATCGCGTATGCGGACGATATTGCCATCGCAATCTCTGGGAAGTTCCCTTCAGTGCTCAGTGATATTATGCAGAATGCCCTGTTAATTCTGACGAAATGGGCTAGGCAAGCTGGGGTTGGTGTTAATCCGGAGAAAACAGAACTTGTTCTATTTACAAGGAAACCAGGCCACCAATATTTGATCCACCATTGCTGAACGGAATGAGACTTATTCTCTCTGAAAAAGCCAAGTTTCTGGGCGTCATTCTGGACAGGAAACTGGGGTGGAAACCCAATATCCAGGAGCGAGTAGCTAAGGCGACTGTTGCACTGTACTCGTGTAAGAAGGCCATAGGTAGGAAGTGGGGCCTGAAACCGAAGATTGCTTTCTGGCTCTATGTCTCAGTCCTGCGGCCTATACTTCTGCATGGTATTATTGTCTGGTGGACTGCCCTCAATTTTGCGGTTTACCGAAGTATGCTGGAGAAATTCCAAAGAATGGTGAGCATCACCATCACGGGGGCTTTTAGAACTACGCCAACAGCTGCTCTTGATGTCCTGCTCAATTTGCTCCCCCTAGATATTTTTGCTAAGCAGGTGGCCTCGAACGTAGCCATTCGTCTTCGGGAAACTGGACAGTTGACTGTGGCAGCCACGGGACACTCGTCTGTTCTTAGCAGCTTGGATTTTCCTGCGGTGACGGATTACACTCTTCCCAAGTATCTGTTCGGTAAGAATTTTGTAAGCCAAATCCCCTCACGGGTCGAGTGGGAAGCCAACACGGCAGCCCCTTTAACCTAACCTAATCTAACCTACCTCTTGAATAGGAGCAAGAATCCTTGCGAGAGGATATTGGCTAGATGGGGCAAACTATCACGGGCAATACCAGCAGGCGATTAAAAATTAAGGTAAATATAATTCTCCTAAAGTACTTTATTCCTTCCGGAACTGGCTGTAAAAAAGTGTAAAAAGCGGTATATTGAGGGTTGCAACCCCTTAAGCTGCGTAGCGAGCGAAGCCCAAGCAAAGAGGCGTTTTTTAAATACGACACAGCCGTTATTAGTGGTAGCATCTCTACATACAGCAAGCAAAACAACATCTCTGGCAAGGAGCAGAAGGGGCCGAGGCGGATCTAGGGGATGCAAAGATAAACTCACGATCGACTAAGTTGTAGTGGGACAGGCCAGACGGAAACGGAGAAATATGTTTTCCTGCTACATCGATTATGCCAAAGCTTTTGACAGTATCCCTCACACTTGGCTAATTAAGAAGTGGATCTTGTTAATTGTTTTGACCCCGCCAAGGGCGTGTGCGCATTAACATCTCTTGCAGAGCTATGCTTTGTTGACGTTTCGATAGCATATTTTTCGGATGGTGCAGTTGCTAGGAGGCACCTCCTATCCGAGCCGCCTTTTGCTGACAAGCTCTGAACTCCTTTCGAACTATAGTACCCACAGGTCATTCTTATTGACGCGCCGAGGATTGAAACTATTTTGTAATGTGAGACTGAGACTGGGGGGTCAGCAACGCTGAAAGAAGGGAACTGGAGAATTCGACCGTTGAGGTCTAGACGGCGTGAACACTGAAGATGTCTCCATCAACAGACGGACATTGACATGTGCTTCAGATAGCCCTGTGGGGAGATGCAGGCTGGAGCTCTTGGCCACCTGTTGCCCTCTGTTGTCTGACTATACTAAAGAAATAACAAATTCACATGTCTTAACACTACCAAAATACATACAGGAATAGGAAAAAAGACGAGAAAAATGGTGGAAGAAAAAAAACTAAATTGAAAGGGGTTGAATATCGACAGTTCAGACCGACCCATCCACTATAATGATGAGATACGAGATGACAAGGGTCTCCTGCCGCTTTACCCTCCTACGACCAATGTTGGTCCCATGGCCTGAAATTAAGAACCACCCAAAACCATACGCCTTCTCGCCCACTGTGTCAAAAACTCAACACAAAACACCGAAACTACCGACACAAGTCGCTGCAACGCGGCTCCGCCGCCAAAACTCGCCCTTTCGGCAGCTGTCTCCAAACCGGTCATCCTCTCAAAGTCAACAATCCAGCTAGGTGTGTGTGACCGAGGATTGCGAAGACCCCAACTTTAGTTGTGCGCGACCGCTAAATTTGAAATTTAAAACAATTTTTCACAAATAATTTATTTTGGAATAAATTTTTTTTTTTGCGAAAATAATTTCGAACAAAACGTACCGGTCACCCACCAATAGGTGATCCTAATAAATGCTTAATTTTTTGTCGGTTGAGGAATTGTAAGCGAGGGATATTGAACTCAAGTTTTGCCAAAATTGTAACAGATGTGCGCTCACTGTTGGCCCGGAGGTCGAGACGTGGTCGTTCAGACAGTCCGTAACACCTAAGTGCCGAAACCTCCTTAGTAGTGACCAGAGGTGACGACCGCTAGATAGCTAGCTCTGCTATCAGTAGTATGGGCGGGGTATTATGTGGTCACAAGCTACCCCGCTCTGTGTTCCAGAAATAATTTTCGCGCGTCGACCCGAGTGCCTAAAACAAACGGGACATCCCTAACACAAGATACTTAAAAAAAATGATGGCCGACGAGACCCCCCGCCATCCCTGCCCATAGCACACACTTGAGTTGAGCCGCGTAATTTTTCTAAACACCATTGATCGAGAGGGAAATGCGGAGTCTCAACGCCATCAAGGGGCTCCCGTGCTAGGTGCTGGGACGATTAGAAGATCCGTCGACAACATTTGCTTTTGTATTTCTGCTGGGGACTTCCCGTTTATTTTCGACACTCGGGCCGACGTGCGAAAATTATTTTTGTGACATAGAGCGAAGCCGCTTCTGACCGCATAATACCCTGCCCACACTACCGGTATCAGAGCTAGCTATCTAGTGCGGGTCACCTCTGGTCATTGATGTACTGATGAGGTTGCTGCACTTAGGTGTCACAGATGGTCTGAAGAACCATGCCTGGACCTCTGGCTTCACAGTAGGCTCCATATACGTACCTCACAAAATTTTTTAAAACACAACAATGCATAAAATGTTGCTTAAAGATTGTCGATTGCCAAGTGAAAACGATTTCGCAAGAACCAGAACAAGCAGTCGTCGCAATGGAAGCATGGAAGGAATACGATTTTGAAAGCGTTGCTAGAAATGTAATAGTTGTCCATAAGCACTTAACTACTACTAAACGGTTTAGTTGACATTTTGTTGGCACGTAATTGGGTTTCGGACGATGCATGTTACTAGCAAACACCATTTTCCTATTTTGCAGGGAATGGTTGTAGCTTATTATTACATCTTACACCGCAGGGGAAGGTAAAAAAAATGCATAGCCACGGCGCAATTTGAACTCGCGAAAAACCGGTTTGATGAAGCAGCTATCTACTTTCACTTTTAGCTTTTACCAGAATCAGACTCAGAGTCATCGCCAAGGTCCTCCTGAATAATACAGTATTCCGAACATTCCACTCAAAATATCTAAGGCTACATCGACACGTCACCCTCACGTAGTTCTTAATGTAAATCAGCCAGCCCCGATTTAAAATATATTATACTATCATCGGTTCCACCATTTCCAGGCCCAAAACCCTCCACTCTGCCTTTTTCTAATTCTAGGCACTCCATCAAAAAAAAAGCTGCAATTAAGGAACTTTCCACTCATAACCGCTCGCAGTTTCTATAAACTTTCTCATAAATCTTGAACTTGTCTCCAATCTGCCATCATTTCATACCGTAGAAATAATTTAAAGGTTGGCAAATACGTATCTATACTTCAGGCCATAATTTATGAAACTTTTTCTTTTGGAAAGATAAAAAAAAAACGTACCTAGATAGACTCGTACATGGTGGAGCATGACGCCTATCTGAGTGGTTGAATATCGCGAGACCACGAGGCGAGAGGAGGAATCATGACTTTTTCCATCACCATCAGCTAAAAGGGTGCGGGTGTCATCACCGTCAGCCACAATCGCAACTCACGGGCAGGGAAAAGTGTTAATAATAGCTTTCATCTGGAAAATTACAGACATACTCGTACTACTCTCGGGCAGGCTCGCACTGCCGGGATGTTTTCAGAAGTCCTGAAAGACCTTCCTGGTGTAACAGAATGTCGGTTCACCTGTTTGCTAGGAGAGCAGAGTAACTTCTAGGGTCAGGACGCGCGGCCCATCTACCATCATTTTCATTTATCGCTTTCAGATCGTGTTCTATATGCGAAAAAACGGAAACTTTTCTATGTACTTCATAATAACCATAACTTTTCGGGAGTAGAAATTGTTTCGCCGAACGCCAAAACTTTTGACATTCGATATGAAAAGAATTTTTCGGTATGCATGTTGTCACGAAGGTGAATTATAATCTTAATTATTCGGTAATATAAGCGAAAAGAGTGCATGGAAGTGAGCTGTTGATATCATGAATTCACAAGAAATGTTCATGCAACGATTGAGGCGATAGCTCCCGGTTCAGGATAATTGAGAATGTTCTAGAAGATACAGACATTTTTTGAGGATGGTTGCTGATATCCCGGTATTCTTTCGTACATTATGACAGTGAAGCGGATATTGGTGTAAGGAATGACACTAGCCCTTCAACATGAAATTAACGTTTTTACTCCGTAAATGTGCCTCAGTGTACTCGTTTAAGAAATTTATCGGGTCTGTATCTAGAATATTCTTGATTCGCACCAATCAAAATGAAACATGTTGAGAAATGGAAAAGTTATGAATTGGCAGAATCATCAAAACGTAAGAAAAACAAATCGTAATCAAGAAATGTTAACGACAGATTTTAACGTTTTTCATTTGACGGCAATACAACAACAAAAGGGGCTGCTCCGACAGTCGGAGAAGGAGACAATGTACTGGAGTGTTGTTGAAGGCGTCTTTAATCCTGTGGTGCTGACATGAGGACATTCTACGATATGAAGTGGAATCTAGGAAATACGGGTGTCGTCTGAATGGGATAGTGTAGTGGAGCATTTTGAAGGCGTTTTTAACCCTATGATGCGGATATGCGCGCATTCTTGGACAGAAAGTGAAATCTAGGGAATACGAGTGTTATCTGAATCGGCGTGATGAGGCGAATAGTCTGAAAGCATTTTGAGTTCTTTGGAGAAAAAAAAGGACCTTTTTGACAATGACAAATAACAATCATATTAATCGCGGTGATTAGGCAAATACTCTGGAGTGGTGATAGTCATGTTAAATAAAAATCCCCAATTTTAGTGTTAAATCGATTGTTGGAAGAGGGTGAATATGCAAAATATTTGAACATGCGATTCAACATGCGGGTGGCTTAAAAACATTTTCTAATTTGACGCGCGGTAGTCTTAGCACGCATTTCATTTCCATTTTGCTTCTAGGTTAGGTTAAAGGGCTGCCAGGAATTATCCACAGCACGCATAGACCACGTCTGTGTTCGTTGTGGTACTACACGGGATACACAATCCCAACCATCTTATACCTCGAATCTGAAGCGCCCAATTAAACGTTGTAACTGGCCAACGTCAACGTTTTTTTTTATATGCCGACCAATCGGAGCAGAGTCTCAACGATTTCGCCTTATTAAGCACCTTCCGGTAGGTGGTTCTAAGCCCGCCGATTTTGTGAAAGGACACGTTTTAGCGACGGAGTAGTAAGCGCTTCTGTATGTGAACTAAAGAACCACATTTTATTTTAATTATGTAGTTTATTTTCATGGACGAGAACTTATTGATCTGACAGACTTAAATGAACTGAAATTTCTTGCGCGAGTCAATACATGATAAAATCGAGTAGAAAACCGTGGGTCCTACAACCGATATTACTAAAAATAAAAATAAAGTGCTTACACGATGAAGAAGAGCGTGCCACACTAAAGACGGTACTCACCTGAAAAGAGAAAAAAAGGATGTTAATAAGGCTTGTTTATAAATGTGAAAGTGGCCTAAGTCAACAATTTTCACAAAATGAGTTTATAATTGATTTTTTCTATTTTGATGTATTGCAAGAGATTTTTGATTGTAAGGCACGCGTTCGAAATTGAGACTTACCTTCGTTCATCGTCGAATAATTCCGATGCCTCTTATTCTTAATATATTGCTACATCGTTTCAGAAGTTTATTTGACATATCCTCCTACGAGAATAGACCTTCAATTCTTCTAAATGCTTCCGATAACCTTTTACCTAAAACACCTATCCTGCCGCATCATCAAATAAGATAGTTTGCAATATGAAACCACGTTTTATGACCACATCCAAGATACATACCGAGTATATCCAATAAACTCCTTAAATTTTATATGAAATCCTCTTAACTAACCATAGCACCAATAGCCTTCCAGCACCCCTATCGTCATCATTATCATATTCAGCTTAATCCTTTTTCTGACCCAAAACGCTTAAACGTTTCCCCCGTAAAAAAAACATATAGACATATTTATAAATATCTTCGAGTCTCTGATCTTTGTGTGTTCCTTTTCGGTCTTGAAAAAAAAAACAGCACCAAAAGTGTAAACACCACACGCATATGCCTACAGGAATCTTCCGATGCGTATTCGTATCCGCAACGTATCCCCTAAAAACCCCCAAAAAATTCCTCAGTGCTTTCTCAAGCTGTGTGATTCTAGTGCTGCTCTATTTTATCCTTGTGCTATCTTCGAATAAAATTAAATTCCATACATAATCCACTCATGCATGAGACGAATTTAAACGTGAAATTTGACCCTGAACTCAAAAACCCAAAAACTTGCCCGCCTTTAGTTACCCATGCTCCTTGATCCTGGTGTTTTACGACTGAATTTGCCGGGTGTTCGGAGACATGAAACGTCAGCTCGTCAGTATGTTATGCCAAAGACATAGGCACGCACATGAATGGATATGCATGAATATATACGAGGTCCTTGTTGCTAATATCTCCGGCGAATTATATTACAAATTCCTATGTACCCGGTAGTACGTTTACTGAAGAAGATGAATTGAATAAATAGACAAAAGTTCAAAAGAAGATTGGCATAATGTACGGTAGTAGTATATAAGCTGAAGCTACTATTCATCTTACGCAAGATCAAAAAGTACTCGTATATACTCGAAAACTTCGCTAAACGATTCCTTAAGGATATACACTCAGTGAGCTGAGTCTGCACAGAGTTTCGCCGTTTCTATGATGCAGGAACGGATTTTATAATACCGTAGTAACTTTTCAAAACATTTTAAAAGAAATTTCTTCAGGTTGTCAGGAAGTTGTTTGGTTCATCCTTGGCGTTCACTCTCTGGAAACTTTTCTTTTTATTTTTCTGCGGTGAGATTTAATGTCAACATTATACATGGCGGCATGGCATGGAGAATTTGTGGTCGTCTCTCGTATATATGAAAGAAAAATGTGTATGAAAGTTCGTCCTGGTTGGTTGTATCTCTTTCAATTTTTTTTAGCGATTTCTTATCTGTCTAGGAATATTCTTTTCAACAGTTCTATGCGAGAAGAAAGTTTCAAGTATTAAGTCTACGTTAAGTACCTAAGCGTTTTGGTGGATCGCTTTGAGATAATTTAGAAACTGTTGAGCAGGCAGGCGTCTCTTTGAATTCCAAAGTGTGGTCGTTATGTGTTGGAATTGGACGAGACTTCCTTCACTAACGAATTCGGAGATTACAAATATTTTCTGCTAAATTTTCTTCCGAAAAATCTTTTTTCAACAGTCGAAATTCCGAGAGCTATTCGACAACTATCTGAGGAATGTTTTAGTCCGCTCTAACATCATTCCTTACTTTTTGGTGACGGATGGATTTTCGGTTTGACGTCAACGACAGAAGACGACCCACAAAACTACGACCATGACAAGGACAAATCTAAAGCGAACATCATAGAAATACAACGAACTTGAAAGGGCACCGCAACTACTTCCATATAGACGATAAAAGAATGTTTTAATGTCCGACATTCTTTTTCCGTTCGCAAAGTTCGCAAAGTAACACATGCATTGAAAATTCAGTGTCTAGTTTATGTGCACACACTTTGTATCCTTTCATATTAGCTATATAATTTAGATACCATGTAAAGTTTACTGCTTATGCAAATAAAAGTCCTCGGTCCTTACTGTAGGGTGTCTGTGCTCGTATCTTCGTTTCCAAATCTGTTTCTGACATACGAGTACATAGATATCTAAATGTAGCTGTGTATCTTTTCACCATTATTTCGTATATAATATTATATTCATCCTTGCTGTCCGTTTCAGCTGTTCTATAGAGTTTATTGTGTATGTGCCATCTGTACATATATGACAGTTTTAAAGTTGTGACTTTTGCAAAGTGCACACACAGTCTGAATCCGGCCGAATGTCGACGAATGAATCTGACACAAATTTCTCACAAGCAAAATGATAAGAGCAAACTTAATTAAAGTGAAACATTTAAATTCCCAGAGTAACATATTAAAGTTGAAATAATGTTCGGGCCAACGTAGTTGTGGCCGTTCAAAAAGGAAGTATGTTGTCTCTGTCAAGACAAATGTCAGTTGATTATTTTTAGGTCAATGTGGTTTTTGAGTGGAAGTTTTAGGTTTGGATCGGATATCCTTCAAAACGGTGCTTAAGTTGATTATTTAAGTTTTCAGAGACTGTTAATAGTTTAATGGAAAATGTGGAATTTATGAATGGAAAATTTAAGAAATACCTATATGTATTCTCGAAACATTCAGTACAAGGGAGTACCCAAAAATAATGAGAATATTTTTTTCCTGTAGGCTAAAGGGATGCATTCCCAAGCTGGGTGATTTGTTTAGAAAACAAATTTGGAATACTTTTGGCGATTTCATTCAACTGTTCGAATGTTCTCGTGGCAGAGATGGATCCGCTTGCTTGGTAAATGCTCTACCCATCGAACTACCGTATTTAAAAAAAAACTCCATCAAAAATCCTCTGCCATAGTCCCCCTCGTGGGCGCCCCTGGAACGGCAGCGGTCGCTAACCAGTGTTAATTAAGTCATGCCGCCAGTCATGGTGGTGTGATAGGTGTGATAATTTCATTGACGTAAACATTTCCCCTTGTGGTGTGGTGTGTAAGAATATTGCCACAGCCTTTCCCTTTGCCGACATGCCGTAGAAACCGACTAACAACGGACAGGATGTGTATACCAGTAACTTGCATCCTCCGAAACCTATATATGTACTAACGAAACATCAACTATGCCTGGGATAGGGACTGACTCACCGATTACGACTTCTGGCTACCGTACAATGATGACGATTGGTTCCTAGAATGTGCCTAATTTCTTGGACAATGGATCAGAAGGTCCTCAGAACGCACGATAAAACATCTTAGGAGTTAGTGAGATAAGACGGTGGAACAGGATCTATCTCCCCAACGCGTAGCACTGTAATGTTGTTGTTGTAATGTTGAGTCAGGTTAAGAGGAGCCCCAATTCTCAACCAGAGCCGCACGAAACTGTCTCATATCCTGCGATCCGGTGTCCGACAGAATCTTGACCGTCAGGTTTCGGACGGGAGAATTCAATGCGTGCGCCACTGAATGGGGTAGTCGAGCAACAAACGCTAGACGACGGGTACTCCTTGAAGCTTTCTCACAAGTGGACGTCGTCCTTATGAGTACAGGCGGTAGTAATACCTTTAGAAGAGGAAGTACAGGCTCCATGATAGACCTTACATTTGTTAGTTGCTCCGTGGCATCGACAGTGGAATGGGGCATGAACTAGGAGTAATCGTAACTCACAACGACCATCAGGCCATTTACTTCACCATTGCCAGCAGAACACTACAACGAAACAACCAATAAACCGGACATGGTCTGTTAAAAACTTCGACGGGGAAGCATTTATCGAAACCTTGCATCAGATGGGAGCTATCGAAGGACATGCAAAGTAAAAGGCGTCGCAGCTAATAAATCAGATAGTAGAAGCATGTGATGCCTCTATGCTAAGGACAAAGTCTTAAAATCACCGGAAAGCAAACTACTGATGGAATGAAGAAATTTCAAGCCTGAGGCGCAGGTGTCTAAGAGCACGCCGATTGTACCAGCGGTCAAGAGAGACACCAGACTACGACAACTTGGCACAAGAATACAGGACTTCACGCGGATTACTCAAGCAGGCAATAAAGAAGAGCAAACGAAAGTGTTTAAAAATTTGACTCTGCCAGGAAGCAGATATTAATCCCTGGGGAACGGAGGGTAGTTACGAAAAAGCTGGACAGTTACCATACACCCCAAGTGAAGTGCACTCTACTACTAAATCGGATAGTCTCAGTTCACTTCCCCCAGCATGCGTTAGAAAACGTTGAAAACCAGAAAATGGTCCATGAAGACCCGATACCGGCATTAACTGACAGAGAGATTTTGGAGATTGTTTCCAGAATAGGTGACAATAAAGCACCAGGCCGTGATGGCATTCCCAATGGAGTACTGAAAGTAGCAGTTGACACGGTTCTCGGGAAGTTCGTCAGTGCTTTGGAATCCTGTTTGCAGGAGCGAGTTTTCCCTGCTGTATGGAAAAGACAAACCCAACAAACCGCCGGGCGAATCAAATTCACATCATCCAATTTGCCTGATAGACACTGCGGAGAAGGTGCTGGAACGAATACGGTCTTGGTGATCGTAATGAAAGCGGTGAAAGATTTGTACAGTTCTGCAACTTTCACAGTCTATTCATCGGTGGTACAATGTTTGAGCATAAGGACCTGCACAAAGTCACTTGGTCTTCTGTTGGTCAGCACACAACGAAAAATCAGATACTACAGATGACTTAGTTATTAGTAACAGATTCAAAAATTGCCTTCTGGACGGCGGACGTGCGAAATAAGAGGGGCGCAGATATAGGGATGGGAAGATACCATTATCTTATGATCGCTAATATTCGATTGCGTATAGCGGTCTGCGCCGGCCGTCCAACTGACGACAGATCAAGGCGCCGCAAACACCGCCCGACCAAAAAATTCATCGCATTCTCCGAAACTAGTTTATGCTAACGAAACTTCAACTGGGCGACATGCAGCAGTTGACGCGCTATGACCCACAAGGGGTTAAGGCAATCAAGTATGTCCCACAAGGGATTAAGGCAAAGTAGTATATACATCTTATTTATTCCACGCCATAATTCAACGCAACACAAACATTTTCAAAAGTATTGTATATTATGTAGTTTCTCAAACACTTAATTCTAATACATCATTCAGTGGTTGGAATTAAATTATTAACTTGGGCCAACGTTAGTACAGCTGATATACAGGTAAAGACAATGGCTGCAAACGGTTTAAGAGTTTCCAAGAGTGTTTTCCGGCATGCCAGTTAACAGAATTTTAAAGTGAACAACTTTGAGAACGTTTGGTTGCGAAGAGGTAGCGTCCTGGAGCAGAACAACTTTCCCTTATCGAAGAGGGAGATCAAGAAAGTGTGAAAAAGCAATGGTTAGAACGACAAAAGTTCAGGAATACTACATTGTTTCGTAAAACAAGAATTCTTTTTGATTGTGTTTCGTGTTTGAAAGAATTATGTTGTTTTGGTAAAACAAGAAGGAAAGAGTAGTGGAATTATTTTTAGGTGGTGAGGGAGCTGGTTGTTTACGCTTTAAATGTACACAGCGATTAAAGTAACAGAAATCATCGATGCTGAAGTCTCAGGAGCTTTGGTTGCATGTCAAAACCTATGTATGTATGCGACAATCAATTTTTGAATTGGCTATTAAGACATTTTTTTTTTTCAAAAACAATTTGCCCCCCGAAGGGAGCCCAAATCGTGTTCACCGGTTTCGGCCGCTAGTGCAAAGCGTGTCTCAACAGACAAATCTGCTTCGCGCATCGCACCTGAGGGAGAGGCGTGACGAATCGCCTTATGTAGGCGTTTCCACCAGCGGTCGAAACCGGCGAATACGATTTGGGTTCCCCCACTTCCGCCTGACATATTTGGCGAACACTGGCAGGGGATACGGCCCTGCACCTCCACGAAACAGGCCAATGGAGTGCGAAGGGTACTGGCCACCCAGCTATTCTGGGCAATCTGGAGCTCCCTTTGGAGACTGATTACAACTCTCTTTAAAGCGTTTTTGGCAGGAAACTATATTACATCAGCCAGATTTCGCTGAGGAGCCTGTGAGCTGACAACGTACCCTTTATACCCAACTTATTGGCTCTAAGATCGATGACGACGTTGGGACTAGTATAGGAATTGGGGATTAACTTGTCTTACCATCTTCCCGACTTTTGTAATGTTCTGCAGGCGGTGGTTTCGGCGATCTTGGAAGCTTTGTCCTGATTAAGGAGTCATGTCGTGACTGCGAGAGACATTACTATCTGTACGGACATTTAGGATGCGCTCACTTGAATCTGTTCTTATCAGATCAAAAACTATTCATTATCTTCTTATTGCATCATGCAAATTGGCAATTAAGTCCGTTGCGGTGGATAAAGCTAAAAGTAAATAGCTGAACGATAGCACTTGCCAAACGACGAAAATGATTTGGCAGAAATTCGATTCTAGTCGCTCTGCCTCTTTGCTATTATTGAATAGGAGGCACATTCGCAGGGTAGTGAGGCCTGTCACAGGGCACTGCCCTATTGGCGAGCTCGCATGGAGGCTCCGTCTTCCTCATAATGACTACTGCAGGAGTTGTGGGAATGTGGATGAGGAGAAGAGCGTTTTACACCTTATAAGTATGTCATTGCCCAGCATTGGCCATCAGGAAGAAGAAAATCCTGGGCTCCTGGTTATATTGTGACTTGGAGGACCTCAAGGATATGAGCGTGATACAGCTCAATCGATACATTGCCAGTACAGGTTGGGGTCCTAGGTTCCTTTTTAGCAAGATGAAACGTTATGTGTGGTATCACAATGTACCCATTAGTGGTCAAGTGTTCTGTGATGCATCATGGCAGCCCCTTAACCTAACCTAACCTAACAACCTCCCGAATATTTCTCCACTCAAGACAATACCCCAAATTCTGATTCATTTCGATACTCTGAATTCTGATGAAACTTCCTTCCTTCCAATGTGGGTGGGTGGTGAACCTATCGACGACACACACGAACGTGTGAAATACATGACAGCTTTGATGAAAGCACTTTCACCTTCTTAGGTATATTGCTCTCGAAATGGAATAATGCCAATCACTTCTTCTAAGGTTTCCACGACAGCAAATGATTTATGGCGAATCGTATACTCGTACGTAGTTCACTACACTACAAACAGCCGACAGTGTCCTGTTGCTTGCTATCGTAATCCGATATATAAATAAATGCATGTACGTACATATATCAATCACATATCACCCAATGCCCCGAATCACAATGATGACACTTGGAGAGGCAATAACCTCTAAATCCGGCTTAGAAACTAATCAGGATAATTGTCGTTAACAAATGTGTACTAAAGTTTATTGATAGCATCCTGTTGGTCGGAAAAGGCAGGCGCCAAATTCACTTCGCCTCCAATAAAATCAGATCAAATTTTCAAACTACCCTCCGGGCTTTGATTGTTCAATTCGCATAATGAGATTTACGCATTTTCAGTTCAATTTTTTAAAATAGATACTTGACTTCCGCAGAACGCCAATACCAATACGTGTATATGTCTATCCTTAGTCCTACACAATTTTCGGATTTTCTTTCCTTATTCGTATTATTACAATATTTTGTCTGCTCGCTTAGATGAAGCACGTACAAGCAAAGAAGCAATTTAACAAATTTATTTCTGTTGACTGATTTGCAGGTCCTGCGGCTCCACCCCTCATTCTGTGTCAAGTTTCCCTTTGACTCGAAATTTTATTGTAAAACTTTTCGCGATTTGCCCTAAAGCATAGGCGGGGGCCCGGCCGGAACAAACGAAATGAGATGCGAATTGAGAGTGAACTTCAGGACATATTTGAAGCGATTATAAGTGTGTGTCCCGATGATGATGATTGAGCCTGAATATAATTTTTGTTGGCTATAGCATAGAGTGAGAGATGTCGAGAGGATTTATGTCTTTAATTTACATATTTTCTTTTAGGAGGACTTGTTGTTCAGTAAGGAACTGTTGAAAGAAACAGAAGGAGGCTTGTGCTTCTGTGGAAGACGACGGTAAATAATTTCGTTTTTTTTTATATTAGTCTAGTTAGTCCTATCGGAATGCATATGTTACTCGTTGTCTCCATTTTCGTAGTCTTGAAAAACTTACGACAGTATTTGACGGCTCAGTCCGATTTTATGAAAATTGATGTTTTTTCTTTATAGATGATTTGACCGTAACCAAACAATGTCTAACTAGGCAGCCCACGTTAGTTAAAATGAGAAAGCACGGGAGCAATTGCCGGCTGGCTGAAATCGGGTTTCATCACTGTTTTCGGCATTTGGTAGCAAACAGCCCAAAAAAAAAGAAGTGACAAATACAAATAAACTTAATCGTCTAACAATAAACCAAGAAACTATTTCACTTTTGCTTAAAACATTTTTTCACTGCACTAGATCGTTTTTTGAGTTGTTCTGCTCGCCTACCTACCATCACGAAATTCTAAAGCTTTAAAACGAGCTTTAAGCTTTCTGACACCAAGAATCTGTACGCATTCTGTTCCAACCGGCAACAAGTTGAAATAGTATGTGTACATGTTATGGGTTCCGGAAAGCTTAAGTCTCATTTTAAAGGTTAAAAAAATTTATGCGGCTCGCTTTACATACCACATACATACATACATACTACTTCGCCTTAACTCCTAGCGGGGCATGACGCGTTAAATGCCCCCGCGCGCCATCGTACTCTGTTCTGGGCAATAGGGCGCAACCCCCCAAAAAACTTACTCAGCGCCTTACACTTCTTTGCCACAGATCGACACCATGTGATTTTGGGACCCCCCTCTTGGTAGGCCTTGGTTGGAAATGAGGTTCGTTTTCATGGCATGCAAATCAATGCAGTTATCAATCTTCCGCAATGTGTGACCAATTCACTGCCATTTTTGCCTGCGACCGGTAGTGCAGTGCGTTGAGGCATCAGTTTCATGTTTGACTACCGGCGTTTCGGGTTCGAATCCCGTCCACGACGACGATCGTGGCCATGGATGTGCAGGAAGTGCATGTTAGCAACTGCATTCTCCGAAACCAGTTTATAACAACGAAACGTCAACTGGGCCACATGGAACAGTTGACGTGCTATCCCCACAAAGGTTTAAGGCAATTGAGTAGTATTACAATAGTATCTGACCCGTACGCCGACTTAGCTTTTCATTTAATATTCTTTCGGGTCAGAATATTTTTAGAATTCGAGACATGACGAGAAATTGCAGCTTTCTTGTAAATCTTACAGAAATTTTCCATGTACTGCTCCCATACAAAAGCACAGACAGCAGCAGGGAGCGAAACAGGCCCAGCTTCGACTTTATGCTGAGATAACTGCTTTGCCAGATTTTGGACAGCATGCCATGCGCATTTACCCTGGTTGATACGACGAGCGATGTCCTGCTCCGTACCACCATTTACGGCAGCAATGCTACCCTGGTAGACGAAGTTGACCTTCTCCACAGGCTGCCCATTAATATTAGTGGCGTAGGATTTCTTTTTCGCAATGGCGGGCTAAGAACCCTGGTTGTCAGCGTAGTCAAGATGTTAAAGTAAATTGAATTCCTCTGTCTAGTCGGGACAGGGCTGAATGCAACGCATCACCGATCACTGTGAGGAATAGGATCGGTGAGAGGATTCACCCCTGCCGAATTCCACTGCGAATCTGAAAGTCCCCTGACACCTTACCTTTATGCAGAACGCGACATATAGCGTCGTCATAGGTCGCCTTAATAATAGCCACAAGCTTCTCATGGATGCCTCTCCTGCGCAAGGCTGCCGATATAGAATCCGGGTTCACACTACCGAAAGCCTTCTCGAAATCGATGAAAAGCAAGTGAAGCGGAGAATCGTACTCAGCGTATTGCTTGATGATAATTCGCTAGCTGTAAATGTGATCGACACAAGAGAATCGAAACCCAGTCCGCTCTTCATCAATGGCCCTTTCTAAGTTTTTCCGTCAAACTTTGTCGATGTTCCATCGATGGTTTGTGGAACAAATAGTTTTCGGTGATTTCGATATGAGCTTTATAGCAATTGATACGGACTTTCGGTGTAAATTACTCTACAATTCCATGAAAATGTTTACGAGTATATAGCGAACAGCTCGGCAACTTTTGACTTTCAGCTGAAAATTCATTATAACATTTGTCGTCCTCGTCAGATCAGAGATCGATTGGACGGTATTCCCATCGTTGGCGTCAGATAGATCCCTGGCTGGCGATGTGGAATAATATAATCTAAGAAGCTAACGACTTGAAATTTGAGTCAAATGCTTGTCTCTCTCAATTGCCCTAACCCTTTGTGGGGCATAGCGCGTCAACTGTTCCATGTGGCCCAGTTGACGTTTCGTCGGCATAAACTGGTTTCGGAGAATGCAGTTGCCAGCATGCATCTCCTGCACATCATGGCCACGAACGTTACCGTGGACGAGATTCGAATCCGAAACGCCGGTAGTCAAACATAAGCCTGATGTCTCAACACACTGCGCTACCGGTGGCCCCACAGGTTCTATTTTTTTGGTATTGAAAATGGACAAGATCCGACCAATGGAACGCCCATCTCCCCTAGTCTGGCGAAACAATGAAAAGTATTTCTAACTCCTGATCGAATGAGCCTGAAAAGTTAGTGACTTGAAATTTTGGTACAATATTTGTATTAGTTGGTACTTATTGAATGATCGTGATTCTACTAACACGAACTTCCCCTTCGCAGGTAGCTATCGGATAGCTATCGGCGTCCCTGTACATCGCAACATTGCTCCAAATGTTTTTTTCCTATTCGATTGACAGTAACGCGGCGCCTCGCGTCATTTGGACGTTTATTCTTTATCTCTCAATTGCCCTAACCCCTTGTGGGACCTAGCGTGTCAACTGTTCCATGTGGCCCAGTTGAGGTTTCGTCGGCATAAACTTGTTTCGGAGAATGCAGTTGCCAGCATGCACCTCCTGCAGAACTATTTCACCTTTAGGAATAAGTTCTATAGAACCACTGAGGGAACAGCGATGGACAACCCCTTATCACTCCCCACTCCCAAGTGAAATATTCATAGCATCCATCGAAGATTAAATCGCGAAGAGAGGAAGCACGCCAAAGTTTTGGGTTCGGTATGTCGATGACATCCTTGCGATCACACTGAGCTCAACGAGATGTTGGAGATGTTAAACAACATACATCAAAACATCAAGTTCACTATGGAGGTCGAAAATAACATCGAGATCGAATTTCTCAACTTAAAGGTGATACGGACCAACAGCAAGATAGAGTTTGACATATACCGGAAACCAACGAACCCTCAACGAATGATAGTCAGCTCCTCTCAGCACACGCCTCAACAAAAAAGAGTAATGTTCCATAACCTAGTGCATAGGTTATTAAACACGCCCCTGAACTCCGAGCGATACAACGTGGAGCTCAAATATTTTACAATACATTAAAGAAACAGCGGCGATTCATGGATACAGCCCCGCAATAGTCGACAACATCATTGCAAAAAAAAAAGCTTAGCAGAAGCGATCGAAAAAATCTATCAAGGCTGGCTACACACGACGATGACAACACACCAGTCCGAAGAGCAGGAGTCACCTTCTACCCCATTCTAGGGAGTGTCAGGAAGATGATCCGAAAGCATCCACGTCGTAGGTTCGAGCAGAAGCATACAGACAAAATCGCGACTTGCGAGCCCGAAGGACAAACTAGCGATAACTGAGGAAAGTGGCATATACAAAATCAACTGCGAGTGCAATATAACTAACATACATAGGCCAAACACGGCGGCTAATGACTACGAGGGCGGAACACAATAAAGACGCCGAGTTGGGACGTAAAAACTCGGTGAGGCACACAAAATCGATGGCTGCTCGACACATGATCGAAACCGGACACAACATCACATTTGATGATGTTTAACTATAGCGAAACGTTAGGCAACAATACAAATTGATTGCAGCGGAAAGTTTCGAGATTAGTAGAGTAGGTAGAGATACGTTGCTGAACCACGACGCGGGCAATTGTGTGTCTAGATGAATCAAACTAGCCAAGAAGGATAAGTAACAAATACATGTAATACACAATCTGTAGAGCCAATAATGTAAAGGGTTTCGAAAACGTAAATTAGGCAGTGCCGAAAGAACTCAAGAAGAGAGCAAGTAGCTCTCGAAACAATATTGTTTTCAAAAGAAAAATAAAAATCTCGTTACGGAAACGCGCTGTTTTAAACATAATAAACGAGAAAACTACTGCCAGAAGAAATAGTTCCCATGTACACAAAAATAATTGAATATCTCATAGCTCAACTCGTTTGCGCATCGAGACAACTTAAATACTTAAAATATTTGCATTGCTGTTTGGATACGTATTACCTATATAGATTTAACCTCTTTCCCAGGAAGGTCCATTTGTCCTGATCAAAGGGCTGAAAGTAGTAGTCTCGTTCATTCTTCTCATTACCCCCTGTCGTATGATACCCATCTTCCCTAGATATTTCTTCTTGCCAAGAATGCCCTTTTTTCTTTACCAAAGGGCGCATCAACAGAAGTCTAGGGCATTCGCCTCTTGACCCCCAGCCTTCATTGCCATGAATGTTCTCTTTTACTCATAAAACGATTCAAAATGTCATCAACGGTAACTCTGTTGTTAATTCAAAACAACTTTTTTCAAATTGAAACATCTTTTACTCCTATTTGAGAAATATTTCAAGCAAATTTGTTTCGAATTGCACGCGTACATGCACAAATTTCCACAGAAGTTGAGTCCAATTTACAGAAAGTAGTATGTCGATTACTTTACTACGAGTACACCACAAATCCTAACTCTAATTAATTATGTGTGAGGCACTAGACCAAATTTTTGAGTAGAATTAAAGCTTTCTATGATCAATTTCTGAAAATGATGTAGATATTGTCATCTGTTGTAGCAGGTGGGAAACCTTTTGTGTGTATCTATTATGCGGGAGTTTCACTGCCGACAGAAGCATAGCAGCGGCTTCAAATGTATCTTGGGTAATGAGCTTTCTGACACCAACCGCACATGAGCAAACATTTGTAGAAAACTTTGCTCATGTGCGGTAGGTGTGTAAAAGCTCACACTTGGAGTAGCTGTAAGAAAGCACATTTCCCAAGACACAGACGATGCTGATGCTGTCACTACTAAGCTTCTACCGGAAATGTGCAGGGCTTGTAAGACGTTAATCCCGTCAAAAGAAAAAGAGTCAACAGATGAGAATCCTTGAAAAGAGCTTGAAGCTTTCTGGAACCCAGAATCTGTACACGTTCTATTCGTCCCGGCAACAATAGGCTAGCGCGTTCGAAAACTAGTTCTCTAGACTAATTTATTGATGAGGATCTGCGTGGTGGATTTCGAAGTCCAAGCTGATCACGACTTTCTCATAATTACCGTAAATTATTCCCAAATACGACCACGCAAAACTCCGCCACTATATAAGAAAATCGCATTTTCGCATCTAATACATATTTTGTTTACCTAGCAATCAGTCAACTGTGTATTCTATTAAAATAATTTATTCAATATAAATTGAGAAGGCGAACCGAAGCGAATAATCAGTGGGAAGTTCAACTTCCGCATTAGGCCTTCTCCCGTCCTAGTTTCCGCTCGACGTTGATTCGTGTTGCTTTAAATGTGCCCACCCCTACTGCGATTTAACGACAAGACGATACCATCAGCTCTCCGCGAGAGTCTTAATGATTTTGCGTTCTATCAAATGGAATTTCCGACATCATCTTTATTATCATTCGGCAAAAAAAAAAAAAATAATTCTGAAATTCAGGCAAATCTATCGTGAGATATTCGACCCACTACAATATTTCGATCCAATACGAGGGCATGCTAAGATGACGGTGTGGCGTGTGGTGAAGTTGTTGTCGTCGCCACGGACTTTTCCTGCCACTTGTTAATTGGAGAAATTGCGAGGACTTGGGAAAGTCCTTGAAGACTGCTGTGGTTGCTAAGGAGGAGGACAATTGTGGAAAATGTTTGTATGCGGAATAAATTAGTTTGCTGATCAATTTTGAGGAGAGTACAGAAGAATGGAACTAATATGTATTTTCTGTAGGTGTTTCTTTTTTTGACAATTTGATAAGAGGAAATGTTTTTGTTTGTCTTTGATTTATTTAAAAAAAAAATCTGTTGACTTAAGGGTTGTTTTACTTTTGGTCTTTGTGATGGATGGAGATAGCTGTGGACAACCGTTTGCAGGGACGAAATTTAAACAGACCTATCTAAGCCTATGGCGTTCTCTGCGTGCCAGTACCAAGCCGTAAATGCAACTATGCGTTTAATTTATCCCAAATTAATTGCACACTCTTCCAGGTGTGTAGTTGTTTAACCATAACCTGCACGTATTACACCCGTGCCGACATTCTTTAACGGCCGTCCCACTAACAGCAGGAGAAGGGTCATGGGCGCCACGTACTTTAAATTTGTTTGACCGCCAGTGCCCCGATTGTTGCTCGCGGGAAGTACGAAACCACGGTTTATATTTTCCACTGTCGAAGCCCGTAATGAATTCCCCGGAAATTTTCAATCTTTTAAGATAAATGCTCAAAGTTGCTGCCACTGTAACTTGCTAGGAGAGGTGCAAAGACTGGCTGCGCTAGCCGTAACAGGGGCGTTCAAAACCACTCCGTCGGCCGGATTGGATATTCTACTGAACTTCCTCCCGCTGGACATTCTTAGTGAACAACTGGCGGCCAATACGGGACTACGCTTGCGCGAAACTTGTCAGTGGCGTGTGAGGAGCACTGGGCACACATCTATTCTGCGCAATCTGGATCTCCCTTCGGAGCCCGACTATACCTCTCCGAAACAAACTTTTGATCGAAACTATACCTGCCTTATTCTATCTAGGAATCCCTGGGCTCAGAATGTACCCTTAACGACTAATTCCATGCTGATCTACACGGACGGCTCTAAGACGCACGATGGAGGAGGGCCGGAATTTACTGGGAGGGGCTTGATATCAACATATCATTTCGTCTTCCTGACTTTTGTAGTATCCTCCAGGCGGAGGTTTCAGCGATTTCAGAGGCTCTGACCTCGTTGGGAAGTCATGTGATGACTGCCAAGGACATCACTATTTTTACGGACAGCCAAGCTGCAATACGTTCACTTGAGTCGGTTCTCACTACATCCAAAACGATTGTGCACTGTCGCACAATCCTCACTTTAATGGGCGGTTTTTTTCAACATTACGCTTTGCTGGATACCCGGTCACAGTGGCTTTGCAGGCAACTGCAGAGTGGAGGAGCTTACGCGTGAGGGGATAACCGGTAATGTAGTTGGAATTCGGGACAGTATTAAAATGCCTTTTGCGGTGTGTAAAATGGTAACTAAGTCAGTCGCTATTGATAGGGCCAACATAAGATGGCTCAGTGGTTACTCATGCCAAACGACAAGGGCGATTTGGCCAAGACTTGATCCGAGACGCTCTGCCGTAGCAGGATGGTGGGGGTCATCATAGGACACTGCCCTATTGGAGAACTAGCCTGGAGGCTGCGCCTTCCGCACCATGATTACTGCAGAAGCTGTGAGTACGTAGACGAGGAGGAGAGCGTTAGTCACCTTCTGTGCCACTGCAGAGCTTTGGCGGGCAGAAGGAGAAGACTTCTTGTTTCCTCGTTCTTTTACGACTTGGAAGACCTCAGCAACGCTAGCGCGACAAAGCTCAATCGTTTTATTGCTAGCACCGGCTGGTTTAAAAGCCTAGTTTTTAGGGTAAGGTATAGAGAGTTTCTGGAGGTATCACAACGGACCCAATTTGCGGTCTAAGTGTGCTGTGATCTATCATGGCTGCCTCTACACCTAACCTAAGATAAATGCATCGCTTCCAACGTTATAACTTAAATTCTTTTCAAAACCACTTAACAACATTTATACTAAGATCAACCGCGCGACTGGTCGAAAAATTACGTTGCTTATAAACTAATTCTTATTAACTAATTCCTCTCCTAATCATCCTACGCACTAACCTCCTAATAATTTCCCTGCTTAGGTGGCGGTTAACTTATACTTCCTATGCTCGCCGTCTACCGTCGCCACTTCAAGTGAGTGAGTTATTATGAATGATGCTCACGATTAAGCTTCACCGTTGCTCCTTAGTTTGTTCAACTTCCTGGCCTCTTTATCACATCGGGGTGACAGTTAATAACGTTTGGAAACCGACGGCAACTGCATAAATGCGCCACCAGAATCCAACCACTATGCCAATGACATTTCTTTACCTGATCTGGATTTGTGCGAATTGTGGTGAGTGATCGTTGCGTTATCCGTGAAAATGTTGATTGTTGCGTCGAAAACATCCGTCTCGATGCATGCAGCGAACATGAACAACTTGAGCTTGTCGTCAGTTGTGTGATTCGGGGAAGAAAATCTCCGTGATCAGATCTTCAAATAAGTATTAGTCGTTTTCCTAAGTTGATTTAAATGATGCTTTGTGCTGTGTTTATTTAACTCCAGGTGCATTTCAATCCGACGGCGAGCCACCCATTGAAGAAATCGTTGCAACATTGCAATTACAAATCGTGCCCGAAGATATAACCGGGACCGTCGACAAAATTCGCGATCCAAGGAGTAAAATCCAATGGTAAGTTTCACCGCCACTCCCTAATATCGCCGTAACTACCTACTCTAACCTATCTGTTCCAGAGTTAATCTTGTTCGCGGTTGCAGTTGCTCTACCATACTTCCATCCAAAGTGCCCAAGAAATCCCACTGACCATCAAGTTGACTACGACTCCAAATCGATGAATGAAGTCTACTCCTAATTTAAATGTATGCGGCAGTGAAGGCACCACCAACATTTTGAGCCATCTCACCTGCTCCTTCAACCTAATGGTACCCATAACGCACCCTCAATTTTGCACCCCGCACCATCCGCCAATCGGATCGTATGTTGCTCGGTGGATATCGTTTCAACGCCCAGCTCCCATAGGCTTCTCCAACTCTCCCGTCCCAGTGCGGGATTGGACGCCTCAGAGTCAAGGAGGCCGACGAAGGTCTTCCCATAAATATCGACCTCTAGATGAAGGTGAAGCAAGGTCAGGCTCCAACAACTCGTTTATCTTCCTTGAGGGTTGAGGGAGAAAAGCCTCCACGGAACCTATTGTCGCCTCCAAGGATCTACCTAATTAAACCAATTCTCTGTTCCGAACCACGGCTTTGATAAGTCATCGGGCCTTACAACCAGTGTATGTCGGTATCAGCCGAAGGATCTTCAACTGGACATAGAAATGATAATTAAAACCGGGGCCCCGGAAACTAAAAATACCCTTGGCAAGTTGACTGAGATGATTACTCAGCACAGCACTTTAGATCTCACTCTCGAATCTCAAATCTTCTTACATATATTAACAGTCAATATCAGAATTAAGATATCTTCTACCACCATCTGAAAATTCATCTTTATAAATCCACCTTTTCAACTCACCAGTTCACCCCGTATCTAAGATCTCCCCAGCAACGTGATAATTTCAATACACTTTGCATATCATTTCAATCACAGGGTTAACCTCCTTATGTGATTTCCCCCGCCCGCTGCATGTGAAATTTCAACACATTTCCCGAAAATTCCAAAAGGATACCCTACCACACATTCCGGCAAATGGATCGAAGATTCATTCCAATCGGCAAAGATATTTCTTGGTGGCTCTCTATTCAAGGGAACTTGAGGAGGGTTAGGTAGTAGCCCATTGAAATATAAGTTTACACTTTACAGCCAGCTGCTGCTACGGTGCCTACGTTCATTTACAGTATGTACTGTAGGTACGCATTCTCGTGCCTTCGTTTCTGCAACACTTTTCCCCCGGTTTTTTCAAAGAACCATTTCGAATCAACCTTAATCCGAATCCTAAGACGTCTGAAAAGCCGATTGAAAACCAACAAATGTTTACAGGGAACAGATGTGCCGATAAATTACCGGACGGAGTGCGTATATTGAATAGAGAATTCGATTTATGAACGCGGATTCAATATCAAACGTGATATGTGCTGGTAATGTTGTGCCGCGGTTTTTTTTTTATCGCGAAACTTATCAGCAGAGGATGACCTGACGTAATCGCGTCGTCGAAGAACATGTTGATGACGGACACGCGTGGCATTCCTTAGGTGTTCTGCGTTATGCAAACAACTACATAAATGGCCTTGTTATGAGAAAAAAAACTGCCAAAAAGTGATAAGGTGAAAATTTAATGATTGAAATTAACGATTAGATTTTGTATTTAAGTACAATATAATAAAAATTCAGGGGATATAAACCTCATATATGCTGCATAATAAAGACTGACGTTACAATTGTTACGAAAAAAACCTAAAACACATTATTTTTTTATTATTGTATTATTATTATTTTTTATTCTGCAACCGTTTCTTGAAACGGTTACAAGAACACGTTTTGGTATAGTCGTGCAACCAATTTTAAGTATTGTATATTAAATAATCAGTTTTCATGCAGAGCTTTGTCGATGTAGGCCTCAGATGCCAATTGACGTATTGGTATTCTAAGCCCTTACTACAATACATTCCGAAATAACCTTTTTATTTTCTTCTAACCTTCCTTAAGCAGCAAGCCAAACGCACACAAGACCGGACTCTACTGAGCTACGTCAATGCACTAATCGGAACCAATAAACTATCATACACGCCTGGGTTAGGTTAGAGTGCCGCCGCATCAGCACAGCACACTTAGATCACAAAACGTAAGTAAGTGTAAGTGTTATACCCTAAGACTGCAAAAGAGATTCCAGCCAACTTGTAAAGTTAAAACCATCTAGAGCAGTGGTTCCCAACCTTTTTCACCCCATGCCCCCCTTGGGCGGTTTGGAAAGTCTTGCGCCCCTCGGGAAAGTTACAAATGTTTATTAAAGACACAGAAATCGAAAATTTTATACATGGATACAGATGTGTGGGTGCATTTTGTTCTTAATTTATTTTGAAACTAATATCTGTATTTTTTACTACAATTTATAGCAAATTTCTTTGGGAAGATTGGGAAGATCTCATGCCCATCGAATAAAAGTTACAAGTAGCGTTAATTGAAAAATATATTTAATACATCCAATATAATAAATATCATGTACATATGTATGCGGATTCATTTTTTATCTGATCATGGCAAACATAGGAATTCAGTAAATGTTCTGGAGTAAAAGCATATGATATTACATCAAAATTTCAGAATTTAGATTGTGTCCACGCCCCACCTTCAGAGTCGCCATGCCCCCCCCCCCTGAGGGGCGCGCCCCACCGGTTGAGAACCACTGATCTAGAGCCAGTCCCGAAAAGAAGGAGTTAACCCACCTCCACCTCTGATAATTGCCCCAGATGATCGAAAAAGGAGTCGTCGAGAGTTGACCTTCTCCTACTTGCCAGCGCCGGACATTCACAAAGAAAATGAAAAATAGTTTCCACCTCATTCTCGTTTCCACAGCTACTACAGAAATCATTATGCGGAAGCCGAAGCCTCCGGGCGGGCTAACCAATGCGACAGTACCCAGTGACCATGCTCACCATCAAAACGATCTGTTGATTCGACATTAACAGTATAGTTTTGTGGTCCGGCTGATATCTACTACATACATGCTTACAACTACTACTTTGCCTTAGCCCCTAGTGGGGCATAACGCGTCAACTATTCCTGCGTGCCATCATACTAGGCAATCGGACACAACTCCCCCGCGCTCAAAGATTCATACGATTTTTCCACAGAACGGCGCCACGAAATTGCAGGGCATCCCCTCCACATCGCCTTGATTGGAAATTAAGTTTTCATCCTTCCGCAATGTGTGACCTATGCGGCTGATTAACCTTGGCCAAATCTGCTTAGCTACACGACATGTAAGGCCTTCAGACCATCTTAAGTTGACCCTATTGAAAGTGGCCGACTTTATACGCGATTTGATTTGAGATAAGGCGATGTAACTGCAAACCTGCTGTGTCGAAGCGATATGGCTCCCTTTGTAGCGAGCGCATCAGCCCGACAATTTCCTACAATGCCGCAATGACCAAGAATCCAAAAACGCACAATATTGAAAAAGTAGCACATCTCCCTTGGTCACACTTGACACTCAGTTATGGTTTTGGATGTACATAAAATAATAAATAACTGGCACAACAGTCCAATTTGAACCATGGCCTCGAGATGAGTTAGCATCATGTCATTTTCTGGATCGTGACGGTCTTGTGCAGAGGTGTGTGATCAGCAACACGCCCAACCGAGTTATTTACCCCGTAAATGGGAACTCATTTAGCAGCTGAGTGGGCTCATAGTCCGACACGTAAATCCCCTTTTTTATCGAAAACTACCGCATTCAGTAGAAATCGAACCGGGGCCCAGTGCGTAGAAGGCGAACGTGCTAACCGTTGCGCCATCCGGACATACTTCGAGGGATTCGAAGAATTTAATCGCAGCGTGCCTGCCAGTAAAAATCATAATCTCTTTAGTAGTGGTGTTGCGACGTCCCAGCCACGCCACGGCTCTTTTATCGCGTAAATCCTGCAAAATGCTGCAATGATCCGGCAGTCGGTAAAAGCGATTGAGAGTAAGTTGCTCGGAGTGGATGCCGGCGCCTACACTTCTAGTGGTCGTAGAACTGTCCACATAAGTCGATTCCCGATTCTCATAGACTACGTTGTAAATTTGGGTCTTAGGTTCTTCTCGAACTAGAACGTTGCTGAGGTGTAATCTGGCGAAGCTGGGGTATCCCAATTGTTGAATATAGTGAGTGATACTCAAGAAACTCCGCGGTCCTCCGAATCCCACTGGCAGCATTTACTGCCGTTTGTTCTCTTAGAATGTCCGGAAGCAGCCCAAGCATCACATCCATCGCCGCAGATCTCCGCTAATTGCCACGTAGGCCACCCTCTGCACCTTTGACAGCAGATTGCGATTAGAATCAGTACGAAGGGCAAGCCACCATACAACATCGCATGCAAGACCGACACGTAAAGCCAATGCACTAATAGCTTTCCTAAAGCAGTACAGTGCCATAGTGGCCTTGTTTCTCTCTAATTACCTTGACCCCTCCAAGGGCATGGGCGCGTCAACATCTCTAGCATTTCTATGCCTTGTTGACGTTTCAATAGCATATCTACTTTTCGGAAGTGCAGTTGCTAGCATGCACCTTGTAATGAACCATATTATGGTCTGGTAGTGCTGCTCCCACCAGCAGATCGAGGCAGCACCTGATGAGTAGTGATCTGTTGGTGGTACGAAACCATCGGCCGAGGGTCCCATTACACCCGGACCCAGGTGCGACCGTGTGGCGTCTGATCCGTCCGTCAACCATTCCATTCGTATTGACTATTTTTTTTTAATTCCCCATTTTTACCTCCCCTGTTTGTGTTGTCTTCCCCAGGCCTATGAATTTTTGTTAATACGTAAAGGACAGGGGCAACGAGCGGCGAAAACCCCGCCCACATCTCCCGAACTGAGCTACAGCAAGCATAGGCCGCTGCTTAGCTCGTTGAGGGGCCTTTTTCTTCGCCAGATGGCACGGCCCGACCTTCACGGTCAATTATGCTACCTTAGGCTCCGTCGCCACGGGCATCTTCGGATGCCCACCAAACCGTCCGTTATATATTTGGCGCCCAACGTGGGGCCCATTTCTGGTACAGAACAGGACTAAGAAGGACCTCTTTGGGTTCCTTGTTAGTCCTTCCACCGATTTGTATTCCCACAAGCACATTAAGGCTACTTGCTCTAAGTCTTAGGACTTAGCCATTTTTACTTCACGTATTTTCCCTTCAAGTAGCTGTGCTTTCCTCTGTAGCACCCCAATCCTTCCAATAGAGTAGATTATCCTTTTAGAGTCAGTTCAACAAGGCAATCTTGGTGTTGTGTTCGTCTTTTGTGGTTTAGCCACGTATTTAAGGCCTCCATAAATGCTTTGAATTGCCGGCATTTGGAGCATCTTCGGTGACCGGACGAAGCGCGGAGGAGCCCTGAATACCTTTCTGTTTGCCAGGATTGTCCTTCTAGGTAACTTAAAAAAATTTATTTACACAGTATTGCATTTTTCTGTTGTTCATCTGCTCAGCAGCTTGCAGAGTTTATGAGTGAATTACGGCAAGGAATGCAGTGTTACGCCTCTGCTGGCCTCAGAAATCTTTGTAACCTGTTGATCATCTGAATAATTGGGAAATGTAGTATTTTTTTTTGCTTTGCCAATTTTTCCCCTCTACAATGGTTGTCGGCTCCTGTAACCAGCTCGCTTTCGTTTTGTTTAGCAGCACATTTTGTCCTCAGCTTCTTCTTCTTAGCAGGCCTCGAAGTAAAAGCTGCCCTGTAATGAACCATATTATGGTCTGGTAGTGCTGCTCCCACCAGCAGATCGAGGCAGCACCTGATGAGTAGTGATCTGTTGGTGGTACGAAACCATCGGCCGAGGGTCTCATTACACCCGGACCCAGGTGCGACCGTGTGGCGTCTGATCCGTCCGTCAACCATTCCATTCGTATTGACTATTTTTTTTTAATTCCCCATTTTTACCTCCCCTGTTTGTGTTGTCTTCCCCAGGCCTATGAATTTTTGTTAATACGTAAAGGACAGGGGCAACGAGCGGCGAAAACCCCGCCCACATCTCCCGAACTGAGCTACAGCAAGCATAGGCCGCTGCTTAGCTCGTTGAGGGGCCTTTTTCTTCGCCAGATGGCACGGCCCGACCTTCACGGTCAATTATGCTACCTTAGGCTCCGTCCCCACGGGCATCTTCGGATGCCCACCAAACCGTCCGTTATAACCTCCTATCCGCACCGTCCGAGATTTGATCTCCGAGCTCTAGATTAGTATCGTAGAGCGGTGACGAAACGATCACGGACACCGAGCGCGACAACTATGTCTAACTAATACCTTTCCTAAAGCAGTAGAGTGCCATAGTGATCTTGTTTGCGCGCTCGTGAATATTTGGTTTCCAGTTAAGTCTGCTATCAAATATTAGACCCAGGAAGTTGGCCCTATCTGAGAACGCCAGTCTTACTTTTTGCAAGCTGGCGGAATGTTATGTTTCTTTGTAAATAGGAATATATTAGTTTTACTAGGATTGACAGTAAGGCCGCATTCATTGGCTCACTTTGTTAGCGGATAGCGCATATTGTGAAACTTTGGTGAGCGTACCGAGGAATTTACCGGAGATAGCAAACAACATGTCTAACAAAGCTCAACGCTGAATTCTTATTCAAATCGTATCGAATCTGTTTTTTGCATTCACGATTTTTGTAGCCGCTATTTTCAATCTGGTTTTTTCAACTGTTTCGTCTTTCTCGTTGTTTTTAACACCCGCTTTTTTTAACAACCGTTTCTCTCAACTGTTTCGTTTTTCTTTCGACGATTTTGTTTTTTGGACAACTGTTTATCTCAACTTTACAACCAAGTCCACACAGTAACTCCTCGTGGCGGTCGCTGGAAACTTCGCTTTTGACCTGAACTATGTTGACCAGCTGTCAGCAAAGCCATAGCTCGACAAGAATTGTACCGGCCAGTTTTTAATTTTAGGAGCAAGTACCAGCGAACCTTGCAGTGAAAATCAGCTGTACATACTTGTACATCTTTGCTATGCCGCCTTCATCACCTATTTGGCTCTAAGCCTAGCTATTGGATGTTAGATATGTATGTCCTAAGGCCCCGAGGTGCACGCAATTTACCGTGTCCATCGGGGGAACCAAATAGTCATTTCAAATTGTGCACCTAACAAACCGAGAAATTTCTGGGTTTTCTTCCCTACCTTGCTGCAATAAAGCGGGGCACTGTTGCGGTCGACCGAATAATCCCCCATTTATTATAATTCCTTTAATTATCTACGCTCCAGCTCGCACGACGAGCCCGTGGAGAAAACATCAGCAGTTCCGCCCTTGAATGCGCTCTTAGATGATCTCCATTTGTCCGACATAGACGAACGGACATAACACTGACAACAATTCAAGGCCTCCATCACCCCCTAAAAATACAGATCGAACAAAAAACATATCAAGCATCCGCATCTAAATTCTCTTGGAAGCCTTCGACATCACCTTCAGCGGAGTCTCTGCGGTGCGGCCTACAACCGCTACCTTCGATATTTCTCGATTAACATTCTTCCGGTAAAACAAAAGAACATGCGGCCAAGCACCCGCCCAAAATGCTTCCCCTTAACCAAAGATCCGATGAGGACGAAACTGCGGAAAATGGGGAAATTTATTGTTACTACTGCAATTGCTTCACAACAGCATTATCTCAGCTTTTCCAAAAATCGTTCGAGCAACCACAACAGAGTTCGGATGGCTCAACGGTTAGTACGTTCGCCTTCTATACACTAGGCCCCGGCTTTATTTCTACTGAATGCAGTAGTCTTCGAAAAAAAGGAGGATTTACATGTCGGACGATGAGCCCACTCAGCAGTTAAATGAGTCCCCAAATGTGGTAAATAACTCAGTTTAGCGTGTTGCGGATCACACACCTCTGCACAAAACACACCGCCACGATCTAGTAAATGAGATGATGCTAACTCGCCTCGAGGCCTTGGTCCAAATTTGGACTGTTGCGCCAGTTATTTAACCATTGAGGAGGGACTAACAATAGTTCGGCAAGTTGGCCACTTCTTATTAGTAATAGTATTTCATAAATAACAAAATTTAAGACATCTGGTTATGGTTTCAATGTATTAATAAAAACCAATTTTCAGAACTCTTGAAAAAACTGGAGACGAGAAAACGTAAAATTGAAGAAGGAAGGTCGGTAGAGCCACCGCTTGTAGAAATGCAACTATCAATTTTCAGATCCGAAATTTGGCAGTTGTCTGTACAAATTTTGCCGGAGGGAAAGCATATTGAGGAGAATTCGAGAAATGTCAAATCCTGATCCGCTCGCAGGAACCCACCCATTCTCTATGGGTTTCGACGGCATTTAAAGGCAACGGAAATATTCGACGAATGTCAAGTTTTTTATAGAGTGAATGCACCATGTCTTAAGAATGCTTCCAAGTTGTGTCAGCGAATTCAAACTGGACATTCTTCTATGGACGACTAGTGTCGTGAAGGTAAACCAAAATGTGCAAATGACGACAGAAATGTTGCTCTCGTGAAGTCAAAAATTGACGCAGATCCAAGTCTAACATATCAATTGATTAGGGATGATTTAGGCTTGAATGTGAGGGTGTAATGAACCATATTTTTGGACGCGTGACCGCTACGTTTAGTTTTTAGATAATTTTTTACTAATATATTAGTTTGTTCGCAAAATCATTTCGTTATTTTTTTCATGAATTTCAAACTACTTTTATTAACACAAGCAACAAACATTAATCAATTATATATTGGCCATTTTGTTCCATGACCTTTTGCCATCTTTCAGTCAGCTGCATAATGCCGTGCTCGAAGAAAGTGTGGTCGTTAGAACCAAAAAACTGAATCAACTCATTTTTGACAGCCTCATCCGAGTCCGAGACCAATGTTTTTCCATTTAAATGGTTCTGCAGTGAACGGAATAAGTGGTAATCTGATGATGCAAGGTCAGGGCTATACGGTGGATGATGCATCACTTCCCAGCCTAAGGCCAATAATTTTTTACGAGTGACCAAAGATGTATGGTGGTCGTTTCTCCTTGATTTCTTTGTCCAATTTCACTAGCTTGCGACATTACATATCTGAATTGATACTTTGGTTCCTTAGGAGCAGCTTAAAATAAACAACACCTTTGGAAATCCCACCAGACAGACAGCATAACCTTCTTTTGATGGATATCTGGTTTTGATGTCGATTGTGCAGGTGCATCTCGCTTGCCCCAAGATCATTTTCGCACGACGCACGTTGTCGTAAACAACCCATTTTTCATCGCCCGTTATGAATCGTTTCAAAAATGGGTCGATTTCCTTACGTTTCAGCAGCAAATCGCAAACGTTAATTCGTTTGGTGAGGTGAATTTCCTTCAATTCGTGTGGAACCCAAATATCGAGCTTGTTAACGTATCCCAGCTTCTGTAGATGTTCGTGAACGGTTGATTTGGATAAGTTTAGTTTCTCCGCTATCTCCTGTGTCGTACTGCACCGGTTAGCTTCGATCATTGCCTTTATTTTGTCGTAAATTAAATTTAAAATTTCCGGAACGAAAACGAGCGGACCAATTCTGACATTGGTGTTCTGTTAATGAGTCTTCACCATAAACATCACACAACGTTTTCCGCGCTTGCACTGCGTTTCTGCCTTTTCGGTAGTAAAAAAGTAAAATATGTCCAAAATAATAAATAACTGGCGCAACAGTCCAATTTGAACCACGGCCTCGAGATGAGTTAGCATCATCTCATTTTCTAGATCGTGACGGTTGTTGTGCAGAGGTATGTGATCAGCAACACGCTCAACCGAGTTATTTACCCCATAATGGGTACTCATTTAACAGCTGAGTGGGCTCATAGTCCGACACGTAAATCCCCGAAATCGAACCGGGGCCCAGTGCGTTGAAGGCGAACGTGCTAACCGTTGCGCCATCCGGACTACATAAAAAAGTAAAATATGTCCAAGCAATATGTCCACTTTTATTTTCCATTTTCAAGTCGATGCCAAATAAAGATTTGTAAACAGAGGACCACCAATTTGTGACTGATTACAGCTTGAAATCTCAGCTGTCAAATGTAAAAAAAAAAAATCTTGGCTAACGCCACCATAATTTATTTTTCTAAACGGCACCATCCCTTGAAAGGTAGCGAAATGACTTTCCGAACAACCGACTATTTATGGTCTCCCCAAAAAAAGTTTATTTGTAAAGAATTATTTAAATTTCCAAATTTAGCAATTATCAATTTGTAATATCAGCTGTTGCCACGATCACAAGTGGATGTTAGGCATAGGCAACGACAAGTGACTGGCATTTTTGACAAAAGACTTGAATTGTGGACGGGAGCCCAGGAAGGCGAGCTTTGAGCGGTGATTTAGGCCGATACCGGGGTTTTTTTTTAATTAAGTTAATTTAACCAATTTTGGTTGTTCCGGGATCGTCAAGTACTGAGCGATACGGAAAAGTGCAGGTGCTGAGGAATTTCAGAGAACATCGAACGCGTGGGGCCCAAGTTGATTCTATTCGTCACGAATAGGACTTTATTTTGGGTTCTTACCCAGGTCCATTACAGACTTCTTAAGTTCTGACACCGAATGGGTACCAAAAATAACACGCGACTCTTCTCGTCAATCACTTAAACGTGCTTTAGGTCAAGTGTGTTACCAATTTCTGTCTTTCTTACTATCAGCCCCTCCATCCCTGTAGAGTAGTTTATTCCTTCCCAATCCCTTAGTCTCAATACATACAGGAGGTTCTTTCTTTGTGTGCGTCTCATGAATTAACCTTCATGCAAAGAAACCTTTCGCAACTTTAGAATTTCTGACTCTTCTTCTGGTGTCTCGAAAAATCAGACAAAGTTTATTGTAAAGCTCATTCTGTACTTTTCTGTTCTGAAAGACCATTCTCCATTTCACTGTAAATCAAATTCAACTTCAACATTCCAGGCTTTATCTTTGAGAAGGGATGTGAGTTCCAGTTGAGAATTATGTCATCGCATGCGTTTTACACTTTCTACATCCTTATTGTTGCGTTGTAGCTCATACCTCAATACAAAGATGAAATCGGCAATGATATTTGCGATCCCTTTTGATTTTATTTACCAGTCACCCTAGACCGACTGTCGGATCCATCCATGCACTTATGCCGGGGACACACCTATCCGATCATACTCCGATCATACAGTCGGACGAGTATATGAGAGGGAAATTATATGGGATTTCGGACGCGTTGTGACCCGGGCTTTAGTTCACACTTTTCTGATACGCGTCCAATCATACTCCGTTCGAAACCCAATACCATTTCCTTCTCATACACTAGTTCGACTGCATGATCGGAGTATGATCGGATACGTGTGACCCGGGCTTTATTTGTAAATTATGTAGTTCATTCGTTAAGTATCTCTAGTTCTTTTGCTTCGGCGTATGTTTAGCGTGGTCCCATCGAACGCGCGGCCAGGGGACCAAATTTGGTCGTAGGCGGGTAGGCCGAGGATTATTAACACCACTGAATCCTCATATAAGGCATGGATTGGTCAGGATGGTTGACGTTTCCCCTTCATTACTTCATTATAATTGTTGTTTTGTTGTTTAAACCATTTTTCTCCCGTTGTCTTTCCTGTCTCTTCGTTTTGGATTGGTGACCCCTAACGAAGGCATGTGATTATTCTTATATGTGATGAAGCTTTCGAGGACACTGGTAGCAGGAACCCACCGCACTTCTCCCGAACAGGGCTACGTTCCAGCACATGTCGCCGCTTACCAGTTGATGGAGATTGCGTCTTCCACGATCTTCAGACCTTCACGGTGGCAAACTCCAGTTTTCTACTTTCAGTTTCGCTGACCCCGATAACCACCCATATGTGTGTTTTGCCACTTATTTTCTTAAAAAATTTAAAGAGGTGAAGTATAACACCTTCCTCAAAATCGTTACTGGTGACGAATCTTGGTTTTATAAGTACGACCCGGAAAACCAAACAGAAGTCTATGGTATGAAGCCCAGAAGGTGCCAAGAAATCCTTTTAAGTAAGGCAAGAAAAGTCAGAAACAAAAGTAATGATGTAAATTTATTTCACCAACGCAAAAATTGTATTGTAGCTGCTATTCCCTTGGAAACTTGCTTACCAGAACTTTTTAAAAATTTGCTAGACAAAAAGGAAAAAGGGGACCTGCGGCGATACTTCCTACATCACGATAATGCTCCAGCTCATACAGCTCAAATGACAAGCAATTTTATTGCGCTTCCTGACATTGAAAAAAATATCCCAGAAACATGCTCCCCAGGTCTAATAACGAGTATCTTCTGGTTGTTTTGAAAAGTTAAGGAAAATTTAAGGGGAATGATTTCTAATAGCAACCAGGACATCATAAATGAGTAAATGTTGAAGTTGAGAAGCTGAAAAGAGGATTTTCAAGTAAGAGTAAAATATTGTTTATTATGACTTCTTTTTGGTCCAACTTACTAAACTTTTGTTAGACCATTAGTATCTCTTCTTTTTTTTTTAATTTCACGCATAAAACCGTGTTAAACCATAAAATTTTACTGAAATCGAGAGATTCCGTAAGCTGTCTGCATTTCGTCTCCTGATAGCAACATATATTAAGTAGATAAAACTAATGCATTCATTTTATGCGAGCGATGAGGAAATTCTCGGTCCCCATCTGAACCACGCAACCATCCTGTCTCCCGTTCAACACAAAAAAAATTAACAAAAAAAAGGGATTACGATGCTTGAAAACCTCCGGCGAGCCATGCTCTTTAATATAAGGACATTATGCCATTAGGTGCAACATCACCTGCATCAACAATTAGACGACGATAAAAGTGCACAGTGACAGAGACAATCCATGGGCTGTCGTCGTCGTCTTAATTCAACCCTTCAGACGACGTTGTCAATTTATATCACGTCGTTGAAGCGTTCCACCCTTCGTTCCTGAAGGGTACATGAGGCATGTTAGCCGCAGCACACAGGAAGTTTGGTTCCGTGAAAATGAAGAATTTGTAAGTTGGAAACGAGGAATGAGGAGCACTCCCCTCTGATTTCATATCGAGTAAACGTCGTAGGATTAGTATGATGATCTAGCACAAATGGAAGTTTTATGGACGAAAACGTAAAAGAAGAAAACACTTTTCTCGGATGCAGAGGGAATGATATTCCGGCAATTTTTTAGGAAAATGTGGCCGGATGATGAGAAAATTAGTATGCAATGAGGTGTCTTCCTTAAGAGACTAGAGTGCGAGTAGGATTGAAGTGAAAAAATAAAAAAAAGAAGCTCGTTAGGAGACACAGACGAGAGACGAGTAGCTAAGATAGTCGGCCAATACGAGAGTCCTTTTCGAATCCTAATAAAGTAAGGAGCTGTGTAGTGGGACACTATTTTTGCAGCCTCTTGTTCAGAAGTGGCGTTTCAGCGACCTATAATAGCGTTTAGTATATTGGATGTTCGGAGCGGAGTTATGACGGCTTACATTCTTTAATAAGTAATTTCTTTTAAAATTTGTAGATGATTTGTTAGAAAGCGTGTTTTTTAGAAGACGCGGGAAAAAACCTGACATCAATTTGACCTCTAACTTGAAACATCTTGGCCATGCCAATGATATACGTTTGCCTACTTTGTCATAGAATCCTAGACCGAAAAGATACTCAATCCTGAGATACCGAAAACAAGAAACCGAGCGATCAGGATTCCGAACGATCTGGAAACCAATATTTTCCCGTCACTACTGAAGGACGATCTTTAGAAGGAACGGAACGAATGTAGCCTAGCTTAACATAGTCACCTATCCGAATTTGAATTTCTATAAATTTGAAGTCCGCATCTCAATATATTTAAATCTGTTCTGCAAGTAAACTGTAAGTCAATTATTCTATAAAACCAATCCTGAAAATTGTCTGGTCTGATTGAATCAACAACGAAGTCGAGACGGACAGCAATTGACAAACTGACAGCTACTACTTTAGACGCAGTAAACTTAGTTGCCCTTGGATAACATCGTGTCCTGGCCCTTGAAGAAGAAATGGGATGAGACAAGCCATGATGCGTGAATTAAAGGCCTGGCTAATTTCAAAACTTAATGAAAGGATTAGTGCAAATTATTAGTAAAAATAGATTCAATGAAATCACGCTAGATCAGGGGTCGGTACAATTCGGTCCGTAGACAAAATCCGGCTCGCCTCTGATTTTAATCCGTACTGCGAGTGAATATTGTTTTTGACATTAATCAATTAAGAATGAGTCAAATTTCTGTCTTAGGGTCGGGTGTACAATTTACTGTTTAAACAGAGCTAAACGTCGTTTGATATTGCGGATTCGTTTAACCAAAAAAATATATACATATATAACCGGCGCAACAGTCCAATTTAGGACCTAGGCCTCGAGATTAGTTAACATCTTCTCATTTGACTGACTGTGATTGTGTGTTTTCTGCAGAGGTATGAGATCAGCAACACGCTCAACCAAGTTATTTGGATTAGGTTAAAGAGGCTGCCGTGCAGAGCACAGTACACATAGGCGACCACAGGGTTTGTTGTGATACCTCGCCATCTCAAAGTCATACGGGTCCAGTCGGTGAACGATCCGGATCTGTCAATGAAGCAATGTAGATTACCAGCAATTGCGTCCTTTAAGACATCCAAATCCATGAAATAGAAGGACCCCAAAGTGAAATTTCTTCTACCGGCCAGGGCAGGACAGGTACAAAGGATATAATGTACAGTTTCCTCCTCCTCGTTGTCCTCACAGCTTCTGCAATAATCATTGTATTTGTCGCGCTCAGTGGCCGTGGTCGTTCGGTCACCGCTCTACGATACTACATCTAGAGCTCGGGCGTTCAAATCTCGGCGTGAACAAAAACTGCATGTGGGTACTTACAGAACTCTCACAGCTCACTCTCCGAGCCTGTCAGTATAAAGACGGCACGGATAGGAGGTGCATGCTAGCAACTACACTTCCGAAAATAAATATGCTATCGAAACGTCTACAAGGCAGAGAAATGCTAGAGAGGTTGACGCGCTCATGCCCCTGGAAGGGTCAATGTAATTAACATAACATAACAACATTGTATAGAAGCCGCAGATACTTAGCGTGCTCACCCATTGTGCAATACCCCGTAATAATCCCCACGACCTTCCTGAGATGCCTTCTCTCCAGCATCAGCAGCCCTGAGAAGCGGCTAGGATCGAAGTTCGGTAAAACCTGTCTTGCAATGTTGCAGGTACTTCCATTTATCCATTCGATATTAGAGCGACTTGAAGCGTTTGTCTTGACTAGTTTCTTGCAAAATGAAAAGGCAACCGGTAGCGCAGTGTGTTGAGGCATCAGTCTCATGTTTGACCACCGGCGTTTCGGGTTCGAATCCCGTCCACGACGACGTTCGTGGCCATGGATGTGCAGTGCAGGAGGTGCATGCTGGCAACTGCATTCTCCGAAACCAGTTTATGCCGTCGTAATGTCAACTGGGCCACATGGAATAGTTGGGGTTAGGGCAATTGAGAGAGATTATTGGAAGCTTCTGTAGGAATATTGACAGCCGAAAACACTCTATGTCCACATTAGTCGTACCCGTCCAAGTTAGCTCGTCCACTTGGCAGCTACCGCTGAAGCCACTATGCCGCGGAATCCAGCACAGAGTGATGTTGAAGAAGACACTGAGCTCTTTGATAGTTGTTCGACACCTCACTACGGTTTTGGAAGTGGCCAGCGCCGCGTCCAAAGATTTAATCGCTGCCTGGCTATCGGTATAGATAGTAATATTCCTCAACGACACGATGTTACAACCTAACAATGCCAAAACTTTGGCAATTGCAGTGATCTCCGTCTAAAAGACGCTGCAAGAACGTTGAAGATGGAACGACAAGCAAACATCTAATTCCTCTAAACAACCTCGATAACGGTGACATCACCCTCGGGTGATTCGACTGACTCCTGCTGAAGCGTCGAAAGATTTTGATCCAAAGGATTTTCGCCCGCTTGTTGCTACCCAGGTTTAGGGTAACGTGTGTGTAACGCTAGGAAATTTTGCCCTTTCGTTCCACAAGCCAGTTCATGGACACATCGTCTACCGCAAGGACTCCTCATTGGTTTCCCTATGCAAAACTCTCCAACGGTCAGTCGGTAGGGGATTTTGGATGCCTGTCAATTTCCAAAGAACTACTCCAAGGGAAATACCAACAGTTGACATGGGGGCGGGGGAAGTTTTTTCTTCAAGAAGAGAGATAGGGAAAGGACATTTGAATTTTGTATGTCCAAAGTTCTTGCGTATCCATTCCGCCGTGACTGCGTTAGAGCACACTAGCAATAGCCAGCCAGTACGATGAGCACACGACTCAAAATCGATGTTTTGATCATCGGGTCTTTGTTCTATCGTGACGTCTATAATAAATTCTTGCAGTATCGTCATTTGGTCTGACGTCAGAGAGCTTTTACTGGGATCTGCTGTGGAGAAACGCAATTTAACACATCTACCACTTGACTGTAACTTGCTTTGGTATTACTCGCGCCGATTATGATATGCGCCGAATACCTGGTAAGCAAATGCTATTGGTGGACGAAGCCGTGGTTGCAGAAACACTTAGCAGATGAGAATTTGATCACCTTTTTCTTGTAACCGCATCTCATGTTTGGAATATATGAAGACGAGCGGATCACACCAACTGAGCCACACGTTACCGTCCAAAGGGCCTATGTGAAGAAGATTCTATCCTCAATAGAGAGCCTATTATTTCGTACGTCCATATGATGGGACCCAGCCTTACCGTAGAGTACGTCACTTCAATTTTCTAAATAGGAAAATCGACAGATTTCTTGCGGCTGTTTTACAGCATTATCGGTAAATGGGTTAACTTAGCACGCTTTTTCGTGATTAATTCTCAAACCCATACGAACTAACTTCTGTTGCCGATACTTGCCCACACTTGGTAACAAAAAATCCGTTAACCTAGAACCCACAACAAGAATTCCCTGGAGAATAAAATCTCATTACTTAACGTATTTAGTAAGAAGACTGAATTAATTTAAATCGGCAGGTGTGATATTTCACTTAGATCATTCTGAAACCTTGAGCTGTACGTTAACCTTCATTAGAAGCGAACCGAAAAAATCATCACCCCGGAAAAAAGGATATTATCCAAAAGTTTAACACAATCTTCAAAATCTCGCACTTCCTACATTCATCGCCTTGGCATGGCCCACTACCACTTCCTTGGAAATTATAATAGCGAAAAAAAAATGTTAAACTCTTTGAGCCCAAAAAAAAGCCTACAAAACAGGCAACATGCCGTTGCTGCTGTTAAAGCGTAAGCCGCGCAAAATTGATAACAAACTTTTCCTGGCTTCCGACGAGTACTTGTATACGGTCGAATCCCTAGATGCCAGAAGAAAAGGAATTTTATATATAATATATATACATATATAGAGAAATTTCTAAGGAACATACTTTCGACTTACTTTCTAACTAAGTTTAATGTATTTAGAACGCACATTTTCACAACGCATAAATCTTTTTTCTGCCACTTCTAATTGAGTCGCATGCTCGTGAAAGATGACGCCGCGCCACTGCGTCGTTCAGAAGAAAAGAGAATTTTATAAGATGAACCTTGAAAGTTTTCTCACGTAGCCTACTAAGAAGAAACATCTATAAATTCTGGTTCTTATGCAGAATTACAGATAGCGGATAGGTAGCGGATAGGTAGTATAGGTACGACAGGCTAAGTGTGAGTAGAATTATTACAAAGTAGGTATGTACGAGTAGTATATAAGTGGAGCGGCAATGCAAGAGAACATTATTCACCCGTTCGCGACTTTTTTCTGCTTTTCTTCTTCTTCTCCACATCAAGGACGTAATATAATATTCGACGAAGGCTGTTTTCTATCTCCGCTGAGAGACGATGGCACCAAGTGAAGGGTTGCTTAGAGATATTAACTTGTGATGAAGAACAGAAGCTACCTTAAGTTCACCAGCAAGGACACAATGAAGTATTCTTAACGCACGTGGTGAGAGGGCGACGACATGGGCATGGGCATGAAAAAGCAAAAGTTCAAACAGGCGAACTGATATTTACGTAATTAACGTCAAAAGATGATAATACGATAGCAGAATATTTCCTTCTTACTATAATAGATATCATCAAAACCTCTCTTCACACTAAATTACTCGGGCGAAGCTCGTATATCGATCGACATGAAAGAGGCTTAAGATGAAAACGTGCGATATTAGTTCAAACAATAGGTTCCACGATAACAAATCATATATGTAGTTGAGTATGGGCAATGTTAAGCAGGGAAATTACAGGTGCCTCGGTGTAGGTTCATTGTCTTTCCAGGCGACTATATTGTATGTCCTTCAAAAAGAACACCAAGACCTCCTGGCAATCAACTATCCGTGTACGGAGCCTGAGGAGGGGCGGATTGGGCGTCATAGCCAGTCATTAGGCAAACATTTTGTAGAATTTTACACCTCGTTGTTTTTTGGTTACTTTCGCTAAGCAGAGAGGACAAACTGTCAGTTTTAAGGAGCTCAGTGATAATGACGATAGCATTTTCTGGCCACAATACCATAATTAAGGACGTACTATTTTTACGGAAAATTGCGTTGCTTTAATGTGAGTGTTTAACGTTTTCGTGATGGAGCCGAGTTGGAATAGGAAACCGCGGTGTCTACGCTACAACAAATTGAGACGTCCTTCGGGGGCGTTATGGCGAAAGAAATATTTTCGTGAAAGAATCGAATTACATAATTCCCGGGGAAAAAGAATGATTATTCTTGACGATGATGACTTGAAATCAGCTTATTTACGCTGTATGACGTTCGGCCTGGGGCTCTGGATGCCGTGTCGTCGGGACACGTGTCCTGGCAGATGGCAACATGCTTTTCATATTCAGACGATTGAGGGTGGCGGAGTCATAAATACCGAATTTTAAGGAAGAGAGACGACTTACCCCGCAGAAACTGCGATTCCAGATCCGCAAATTTCAGATGACGTTACGTCTTGGGTGTTTGAGCTGGCCATTCATGAAATCTAAATTTAAACCAAGACTCACCTGAAAAGAGACAAAAATGGATGTTTAGAAAGGCATCTTTATTAATGGTTTTCATAATTTTGAGGAAGACATAATTAATTGATAGTAATTAATTTTAGTAAATATTCTGGATGTACAGAAAAGTGGTCGTCGACCCGTCGTTCTTAGCATATTTAAAATATTTAGGATATCTTGATTAGGACCATTTGCGGTATATCCTTGGGGGCCTGGTGGATAGGTACTTGTATTTTTATACCCTAGACTTATAGTATAGGGTATATTGTTTTTGTCACGACGAAAATATGTAACACCTCAAAGAAGGCTTCGGAGGTATAGCAATGTATATATATATATAAATGATCAGGGTCACCTCCTGATTCGATTTAGCCATGTCTGTCTCTCTGTCTGTCTGTTCGATAGAATGAAGCTAGAGCCTTGCAATTTTGGTCAAATGTTAGAAGTATGATCTAGTTGGTTGGTATTGAAAATGGGCATGATCGAGCCGAGAGAACGCCTACCTCCCATACATATGTAAAATAAATAAATGTATCTATAACTCCCGATTAAAAAATCATGAAAAGCTCTAGCTTTGGTATATTACTAGTGAGGGTATTCTTATACTCTCCTGGGAAAATAAAATCGATCAGTTGAAAACTAACGGTAATTTTCTTACAAAGAGCCCCGTACTACCCTACTTTTCTGGTTTTTTGTCTATAACTCTTGAACCAATTGACGTAGACACCTGATTTTTCGCATGTAACCCTGAGGTAAGAAGTTGCTTGAGTTTGTATAAGTTGGGCATAATCAGATCAAAGGAACGCCTACCTCCCCTACAAATTTCAAAAAATTAAATATTACTTTAATTAGGATAACTTTCGATAGAATGACACTAGCAAGTTAAAAATTTGGTAGACTGTTGCTAGTGAGATCTAGTTAGTTGGTATTGAAAATGGGCAAGATCTGACTGAAGGAACCTCTACCTCCCCTACAAATGAAACTTCAAATAAGCGAAAACTTTTGATAGAATGAAGCCAGCGACTTGAAATTTTGGTCAAATGTTTAAAGTAAAATTGAGTTAGTTGGTATTAAAGATAGGCCCGATCCAACCCAAGAAACCCCTACCTCCCCTACGAATGGAACTTAAAATGAGCGATAACTTACGATGAAATAAAGCTAGCGACTTGAAATTTTGGTTACATGTTTGTAGTAGGATTCAGCTGGCTGATATTGAAAATATGTAAAATCCGACCAACCAAACCAGTACTTCCCCTACAAATGAAACTTCAAATAAGCGATAACTTTCAATAGAATGAAGCTAGAGATTTGCAATTTTGCTTAAATGTTCATGGCATGATCTAATTGGTTGGTGGCAATGATGGGCAAGATCTGACCCAAGGAACTCCTACCTCCCCTACAAATGAAACTTCAACTAAGCGATAACTTTCGATAAAAAGAAGCTAGTGACTTGAAAATCTCGACAAATATTTGTAGAATGGGTTAGTTAATTGATTTTGATAATGGTCAACATCCTCCTGAATGAGTGCCAACCTCCCCTATAAACTGGTCATATATGAACTCACTTTTAATGCAAATGGTCGTTGCCAATTGGTACTTTTGGTATCACCACTAGGTTTGTACAAGTCTAGAGTATATACGCTTCAGACTTTTTTTTATTTTGGTTTAAAAAAAACCTTCATGATGCTATTTTATAAACATTTGTGGATGATGAGGTCCAGTAAAGGTCTAAGCACACAGTACTTATACCAGTGTAGCGCCGTAGTCGCCCGTATACTGGCGATCTACGGTAGGCGAATTGTACAATATAAAACAATTTGCTGGTTCACACTTACCCACACGGACAACAGACAGTCACCTGCACATTACAGAGCTAGTTTGGTTTAATTTTTCTCGCTCACTGTGCGGCACGGAAAGAAATTGGAAACACACATCGCCGAACAAATCGTCACACGGCGAAGAAAATGTATAATGTTGAACAGACAGGCACACGTTTGCATTTCCCAAAAGTAACCGCAAGTCACACACACTATTTCGCCGAGTGTAACAATTGAATGGAATTGTGAATTGACGAACAGTCGCCCAACCGGCACACGGGGAACATACGGTTGGGTCCCGGTACGGGTAGTGTGTGGTTTCGCTTGCAATGTCCGGTCATGTACCCGATATACGGGCGGCTACGTCGCTGCCCTGGTACGGGGACAGTGTGTTCAGACCTTAATTGGTTGGCTGCTCAGCTTGACTGCGACTGTTTTTAAGGTGATCCATTTCGAAGCTTTCAGTTTGGATATGACAGGAACGAGTAGATAAAAAGACCAGCTGATATCTTTCAACGAGGAGCTCGATAATTCACATTTTTTTGTGGTCGGTCGAACATCTTATCCGAACTCTGTCAAGACCCCTCTTCTTTACCTTAATTTCCCTACCGTTAGCGCTAGGACGTTTCATCAAAAATCCTCGAAGCCTGTTCCACCATGGCCGTGGTGAAGGTGGTGAAATTGGCTAGTTTGACTGTGTCCAAAAATCGAAAGCTTCTTAACGGACTGAGCAGCGGCAAGTGCTAACTGAAACACGCTTCGAGAAATGCCGTGCATAAAATGAAGAAAATTGGATCGAACAAAGAATATTTTGCCCTGTGGTGTAAGCTACAGCCGGTAGAGACTAAATGGACTGGATATATGTAGGTATATGCCAGTAAGATGCATGATTCGAAATCTGTTATATGCCAACGAAACGTCAACCAAGCTACATGGTAATAGTTGACGCGCTATACCCCACTATATGGCAAGTAGTGTATAAAGATCGTTAGCCAACAAAGGCGCCCCGAACCAGCATTTTTTATATGAATATTAAGCTTCGCATACATATGAGCATTCGTGCGCGCACGAACGCTGTGCGCGTACAAATACTCATATGTATACGGTAGGAGAACGCGTGCGCGCACAATTTTATCCGCACGTACCCGATCCATTGCTAGTGGATCCCCAAGAAATTGTGCGCGCACGATTGCTCATATGTATACGAGGCTTTAAACGCCGATGGCTGCATAAAACGTGATCCGCTTAACCTGGCTTAACCTCATGTTAAGGATGGAACAGAGACTTTTTCAAGTGTTTTTCTAATAGTGAAACTACACATATGCGAGCATGGCCGCGAGTGCCACTCGTGTAAAAGTGCGTATCACAAGTTATGCTTGCTGTTTAGTCATGTTGGTCAACGTAATTAACCACTACACATTCGCGTACATGCATCGCGAGTAATACTCACTCGCCCCTCGCACGAATATGTAGTTTCACATTATGTTGTTTGGTTGTTCAAGTGCATTTATCGTCTAAAATGGCTGAAAAACCAGATGGAAACGAATCAGTATCGACATTATGACCAATGTAACTGTTAGGGCGCTACCAGACTAGCCGCAACTCTGTGAGTTTAAGGGATTGCTACCCTAAAACGATCGCTCTGTGTTCAACAGTGGTCGTACAGAACATGGTTTTACATACAAATGCACTCGGAAAGCGTCTCTAGGCGTGTTTTTTTGTACTGCAGTTTTTTGTACACGCCTTGTGTTTTGTAGTCTCAAATGGACGAAGTATACGGTTTTACGGGCATTTGAACACTTGAAACACGTTATTACCAGAGATTTCCTACAACGGGTGGTCGGACTGGTGCTGGCTAGCCGCGGAACGGGACCGTAGAGTGCCAGTTCAACCACCCGTTTTGGGAAATCTATTGTAATAAATTGGCGCCCAACGTGGGCCTCGAACCCACGACCCTGAAATTAAGAGTCTCATACTATACCGACTGAGCAAACCGGGCAAAGGGTCTCGAGGGAAAACTGTGAATTTTTTCGACCCGAATTTACTATAAATATGTTGTGTTGTGAATGAAGAAAAGTCTTTGAAGAGAGAGTATATGAGGAAGTGAAAAAGAGCGAGAGAAACGAAGCAATTCGGCACAAGTGAGGAAGTAGGAAGGGGGATGGAAATTTGACATCTCTTTTGCTCTATATGGACAGGGCGGGTGTTCCGCGGCAGGGTGACAGACTGGAATGTTATTGTTCCAACTGGAAAAGTAGGAGAGGGGATGACATCTTGCGTGCTTCCTTTGCTTTTATATAGACTGAGCGGGTGTTGCGCAGTGGAGGGCGTGAGTCTTTCTCTTTACTTTTTACGACTGGAATTGCTTCAAATAGTTTAGTGTTGAGTATATGCGGATTGCTCCTCCATAGGTATTCTCTATGAGAAAAGTTGAACGTGGATCCGGAAAGGTTATATGCATCATCAACATTCCAAGATCGACTAATGTGAAGGGGCCGCGATAATTCTTGAGGATTGTATCGTGGTATCGTCGGTTTATACCGGATTTTTTTTGACGACGCTCCTCAAGAAAGTTTCATTGGTCGGAGAAGTGTGAGTTGATCTTCACGCAGGCAAAAGTAAAGTGATCCTCAGTTCCCATCTTCACATGCTCGGATTACGATCGCCCATTCTTCATTTAGACGGATGCCTCGAATGTAAATAGGTTTGCGAGCGATACTAAGTCAGACTTATCCCGAGGGCGAAAAGGTCATCTGCTGTATGAGTACGTCGTTAAATAAAGCCGAGCAGATGTATTCAACGACGGAGAATGTTTGGCTATATTGTGGACAGTTGAGAAACTAAGGCCATACATTGAGGGAACTCATTTCAACGTTATTACCGACCATGACTCCCTGGTCTGGCTTCACAATCTGAAGGATCCGAACGGAAGATTGGCTAAATAGGCTGTGAAGCTCCAAAAGTTCGATTTCGAAATAGTCCACCGGAATGGGAAGGACTACCTTGTACCGGATGCTCTATCACGATCGGTACCGGGCGGGACACATGGGGGCGAAGCGAACACAAAATAGAGTGGCACAAAACTATTATTGACCCAAAATGGCGGCCGATATACGTCGGTACGTGCGAAGTTGCAAGGTGTGCCAAGCAATAAAAGTGTATCTTCAACATCCCTCCGGGAAAATGGTGTCTCGAGTAGCGGAGGTGACTCAACCGTGGGAGATGCTGTGTATAAACCTAACTGGGTCCCTTCCACAACTCGGGGTATTAAATTTATACTAACAATATTGGATTATTTCACAGAGTATTCTTTGTAATATCCTTTCGGTCGGCTACGGGATCTGAGGTCGCGCGTGTTTTAGAAGAGCATGTTTTTTTGATATATGGAATTACGCAGCAAGCCGTATAAAACGCTGCTAGAACAATATGTTTGTCAGGTAAAATTTACCGCACTGTACCATCCTCAAGCCAATGCTGCTGAACGCGTAAATCAGAATATACAATAAAATGCATGTTGTATGTCACAAATAACCATCGTTTATGGGACAAGGAGTTAGCTAAAATTAGATGTGTGCTACGCACCTATTCATATGAGGTGGTGGGGGTAAGTCCTTATTTCATAAATTTCGGACGGGAGATGGTAAGACATTGGGACTCAGTACGCAGTAACGAGAATAATGACTTAGACGTAGACCCTACGGCTAGAGCGTTAACAGTTGTAGAGATGAGACAGGAAATAGCGGAGAGGATTATCAAAGCAGTGCAACAGAGTAAAGGTCGATATGATCTGCGCAGATGTACTATGCCAATCCAGGTAAGAGACTTAGCATGGCGGAAGAATTACACTCTGTCAGACGCGGCTATATATTATAGTGCTAAGTTGGCCCCGGAATACGTTGGTCCATTTGTAATAAAAGAACGAGACTTATCGGCTAGCCTATGAAAAAGGAATCATTTTTGTGGTTTTCCGGGAAAATCCCACTTGAGGTAGGGGAGGATATACGGTACAGTTTGTAGCCTGACCCGGAGGACTCTGTTGATGACTTTTATAGGTATGGTGTCACTAGTTTAGGGGGGGGGGGGGGGCACTAGTTTACGGGCGCCACTACTTAATGAATACAATATCCAGCAGAAATAATATAAACTATACCGTTTTCAACGCACCCTTCGGATTTGGGTCGTTCTGCATTCCTTCGGGACCTGAAACAGAGGAAATTTTCAACAAACGACCAAGCCCTTATCTGCTGGAATCATCAACCAGGCGAAACAATTGCTGAAGATTTTAACACATGCGGAATAAAATCACGTCCTGACGCACAGCGAATCAACTTGTTTCCCTCGAGTGACGGAAGATTCGAAAAGTTGAAGCGACGAATATAGTAGTATGATAGTGGCAGAATCAGCGAAGTTCAGAACCAGGCGGAAGAAGTAGCGAAATCGAAGAAGATGAAGTGATAGGTGACGGCTTGTTTTAAATTTTGACGTGATCACGGGTCCAGAAAAGCTTAGTGTTTAAGTTTAATATCTCTGAATAATAATTAAGATTAAATTTCTTCAAGAAAGTGAATTTCTTTCAAAAATCAATAACCGTGTGAAGAGTGTTCCGGAGGGATTAATTGCTTTACGGGTAGAGAACCGTGCCCCACTAATTCGCGTTTATTGTGGCATCTCTTGGTTTCTGACTGGCAAATTATATGCGCATGGCGCCCCACGGTCACGCTCCGCGGCAAGCCGGCACCAGCTTAACCACCCGTTGTGGGAAATCTCGTGAAATAACCTATTGACTGAGAGAACGTCCTGATGTATAAGCAGGTCTATGTCTATGCTATGCGAATAGCATTTTTAAACTGTAAAACGACTTGAGTTGAGAGATTAACTTAAAATAGCAGCAACACTGGCTCCATATGATGTTTGAGAACATGTTTAAGAACCAGTCTGTAATGTTGCACACACGACTCAGTTCGTGCGCGGGTAAAACTTTAGTTTAGCTGCTTTTGCGAAAAGTAAGCAAAAAAATAAATACTTTCTACTATTCCTTGAAAAATCGGTTAATTGCCCCTTGAAACTTACAAATAAGTCGGGGGAGCTTTCACTTTATAACAGGATCATCGCGAACACGGTAAAAACCGTTACTCTATCAAAATGTGCTTTTTTGTTCTCAGTTCTTTTTCGAAAATAGGTGTATTGAGTCTAGAAACCTACAAATAAGTCGTGGGGAGCCTTGACTCTATCATTGGGGACACACTTGCAGCAAAAGCACTTGATTCTGGGGTTCTGGTTAGCTCAGATGACGCGCAGCAACGCCAGACGAATTAACGCCATTTGGCAAAATTACGCATTTTTCACGCAGATTTGAAAAAAGCGCAGATTTGTGATGTAAGAGTGTACAAGATTTGATTGATAGCCCCTAAGGTCGAAATTTCTTGAGTACGGTTGCCGCTTTAGGTGCTAAGAGCCTAGGAGTCACACACGGAGAACTTACAGTTCCTAGAGTGGAAATTCCTTGAATGAAGCTTCAGAATGCATTCCCGCTTTAAGCTAGGTACTAGGATCACTTTTTTCGTGCGAAATTCATATAAAAACTGTCAAAAGTTTCGTTCGCACGAAAAAATTTCGCTACCTCGGTACTAACATATTCCATTGGAAGAAAAAAGTCTCCACATCATTCTGAGCAATTTTCACGCGAAAAAATTACTTTTCACTTTATTTCGCTTGAAAGCTTGTCTTTTGAGCAAGAAGGAAAGTTTCAATGTCGTGTAGAGCACCGCGGACGTGTGCTGAGTGCAAGTTTACACTGTCACTTTTTCGTGGGAGAGATAAGTGCAACATTTTCGCATGAAAAGATTAGTACCAGCCCTGTAGGTAGTAAGAACCTAGAAACCACACACGGGGGATTTTTGATTCTCTAAAGCCTACAGCGGAAGTGTACTCTGCAGTCGCACTCAAGGAATTTACGCTTTAAGGACTACAAGTCCTCTAGATGACTCCTAGGGTCTTACCACCTAAAGCGGAAATTCACCCACCTTCTTCCTGATTTCAAGGTTTTTTTTTTGTCATATCCTTCAAAACCCCTGGTTTCCCCGACGAATTTGTAAATTCCACGCCCCAATAAACCAGTTTCAATGAAAAAGTTCAGAAAAAAGCATGATGTTTAGGAATAACGGTTTATTTATGCTATTTCTATTGTAAAGTGAAAGCTCAATTAACTTATTTGTTAGTCTGAGGCATCAATAAATCTTATTTTAAGATTAAAGATAAATGCAAAACATGATCGAATTTCATAAAATAACGTTTTTTACCGTTTTATCAACGATCTCGTTATAAAGTCAGGGCTCCGACTTATTTGTTAATTTTAAACCTCAATAAACCTATTTTCAAGGAAAAAGCGAAAAAAAAATCGACTTTTAAAGAATAACGGGATTTCACGTCTTCTCAACGATCCCGTTATAAAGTCAAGGTTCCTCCCGACCTGTTTGTGAGTTTTAAGATCCAATAAATATTAAAAAGAAAAAAAAGTCGGCAATTTTTCACAAAATAAACTTTTATCCGTGTACGAGCTGGATCAATTTATTTGCCTTTCATACGAAGAGTCCTGTAGGGCCGAAAAGTGGATTGCTAGCAACCCTCCCGAAAAAAATATATTCATCCGTTAAACTCCAACACCCGACCTAAAATCGATTTTTAATAAAACCAACTTGTGCCCGAAAAATAGTATTCACAAAATTTAAGCCAATTATCTCGCGTATCATTCAAAACTCGAATATAATATTCCACAGCTTCCGAATACACTTTAGTGCACAGCCGCTGCCACGGCCATCATAAATGTTATACAACAATTCAGCTCTACAGCATAGTTCCGCTGCCGTAAAAAAAAGGAAATACATTTATATGCAAAGAATATCACGCGTCTAGTTTAAAATAGGGAGAGAGCCTAACTACACCACAGTTGTGTGGTGCCTCTCCATTATGAAGCACCTGATCCGCATCATATCCACCTCCGGCCTACCATCCGGTGTATTTTACGGCAAACAAATTTTCAACACTATCGCAACCACAAATTTTAAAGACTGCGAACCGTACAGAACTGCCACACCATCCGACGCTACGACCATCATCGGTGGCGTGCTAAGCATTCCTATGCAATGTTGGAGGCTCCCCGGCAATTCATTGCAACCGAACAAGGACCATATCCGAGACTCATTCCTCTCATTCGAATTCAACAGTCATCCGCAGCGGTGACCGCATTTTCGAAACTATCGAATTATTTCAGTTTGTTTTTGAATAATTTACAAAAATAAAACGCGAATTTCAATCGCAAGTCACGTTCGAAATGCGAGTCGTCCTGTTCCTGTTTTTTTAGGGGCGCTATGTTGCGCTACGTCCATTACGATTCGCAAAACTTTGTGATCCCCCGTCTGGAGGGCGGAAGGGTGTCTATTCTTTATTATCCGTAACCATTTTTGGGGTTTAGTGAGCCAACTCTTTCCGATTACGCGGGCAGAGCCTACTCCTGCGATTAGTCGTCCATAGTATTCAAAGTAAGCTCTGGTAAAAAATACCCACCTCAGTTTTTTTAATCATTTTTAAATTTTGGCGAGGAGAACAAAAAAAAAGTTGAATGGGCCATGGGTTTTGAATTTAGTGATTTAGTCCTGCGACCATGTTTTTTCCCCCGGACTTCCCATATAAATTTACAAATATATATTGTTGCCTGCTCGTCCGTTTCGCCAGCTTTCGCCTCACCATCACCACTAATGTCATTTGTGAATAAAATTTCCAACCAAGCGAAAATTTGATAGTTGCAGATTCATGGTCTAATGGTAGTTAGGGGACGACTGTAGCCGATCAATTTATCCATCGAAGGACTTCGACTACGTCCCCTGTTCCGAACATCATCTAGCGCTGTCCCATGACATCAATAAAGCTTTAAATAATGACTTTTCCACCAGAAATTATGGTGAATGATTTAAAAGATGGACGGAACAGTGGGGGTGACAAAGTTGAACGAGGATGGTCTTGCAGAATAGCCGCGCGGCCATGGATGTATGCATGCATTATAGTTTGTACTTATCACAGATTTATGTATATGCATGCATTTCAACTCGTTCGACAAGAGGATACTCTTCGTTCGGAGGCTCACTTTAACTATGTCTTATGTCGACAATTGGGCGTTGCTAGGATGCAGTAGGAAATTTATAATAATATGGCCAATTATCCTTTCGTACTCGTATATTGAGGGTAAGGATGATTTCTTCTCTTAGGAATTAGCTTAGCATGATTTGAACTTTGCATGTTTAGCGCAGGTCGGATTAAGCAAGACGAGGCTGAAGTTCATGGTAAGGCTGAAGGAGGCATATACGTATGAAATGGTAGTTAATTCATCCTTTTACTTGACTATATTTGGATGTTTGGGTGGTTGACAACGTTCGGCCAGACTACATAATGTATCTACTAATAAGGGAGACGGCTACGTACTTACTACCCCCATCGTGTTTTCTTTCCGGACTGTGATTGGATTAGGTTGGGTGACAGCCTAACGGCTCCACATAGACCACTTGGATCAGCGATCAAGAGAGACACCAGACTACAACAACTTGGCACAAGAATACAGGACATCACGCGGACTACTAAAGCAGGCAATAAAAAAGAGCAAACGAAACTGTTTCAAGCAACTCTGCGAGGACGCAGATATTAATCCCTGGGGAACGGCTTATAGAGTAGTTATGAAAAAGCTGAGCAGTTATCAAACACCTCAAGTGAAGTGCCCTCTTCTACTAAATCGGATAGTCTCAGTTCTCTTCCCCCAGCATGCGTTGGAAAACGTTGAAAACCAGGAAATGGTCCATGAAGAGCAGATACCGGCATTAACTGACAGAGAGATTTTAGAGATCGTTTCCAGAATAGATGACAATAAAGCACCAGGCCCTGATGGCATTCCCAACGGAGTGTTGAAAGTAGGAGTTGACACGGTTCCCGGGAAGTTCGTCAGTGTTTACGAATCCTGTTTGCAGGAGCGAGTTTTCCCTGGTGTATGGAAGAAACAAAAATTGGTTCTGCTACCAAAACCCAACAAACCGTCGGGCTAACCAAGTTCATACCGTCCAATTTGCCTGCTAGACACCGCTGGGAAGGTACTGGAACGAATAACTTTTAGCAGATTAGCTGCCGTCGTAGAGGAAAAGGGAGCACTATCGGACCGACAGTTTGGTTTTCGAAGGGCGCGCTCCACGACTGATGCCATCTTGACAGTGACAGATTTAGGGAAACTGGCACTTCAAGATAGCAAATGTTGCGCGGTTGTGACACTGGACGTCAAAAATGCTTTCAATTCGGCAAACTGGAAATGCATTCATTTGTCTTTGCAGAGGATAGGTGTGCCTGACTATTTGACGCGACTTATACAGAGCTACCTTTCGTGTAGAATCCTACAGAACGAAACCAGCGAAGGACCAAGGGAGTACAATGTAACAGCAGGAGTACCGCAAGGATCTGTACTCAGCCCTTTGCTGTGGAACATCATGTACAACGACATATTGGATTTACCAGTACCCAAAGAAGTAACGATAGTCGGGTTCGCAGATGACATAGCTGTGGTCGTGGTGGCCAAGGATCCAGCATTCGCCGAAGTTTATGCCACCGAAGCAATCACAACTATTAAGTTGTGGTTGGATAAAGTAGGACTGGAGCTAGCTGAACAAAAGACAGAAGCCGTTCTCATCAGTAACCGAAGAAAAAATAATACTCTGAGGATCAGAGTCGGAAACACCATAATTATTTCTAAGCCAGCAATTAGGTATCTGGGGGTGATGATTGACGCGAAGCTAACATTTGGAGAGCACCTCAAGCACATATGCAAGAAGGCGGCTAATGCTACTGTGGCTTTGGCGAGGATGATGCCAAATATGGGAGGACCACGACCGAGTAGGAGACTCTTATTATCTAGAGTGATCACCTCTGTACTTCTGTATGCGTCACCAGTTTGGATCGACGCGCTTCGTCACGCCTGTAATAGTCGAAGAATCAACTCCGTTTATCGAAGGAACGCATTGAGAGTGTGCTGTGCATACCGAACAACATCAGATGAGGCAGCCTACGTTGTATCAGGTATGATCCCCGTAGATATTCTAGCAGACGAAATGGACCGATTGTACAAAGGCCGATGTTTGGAGCCACCGGACGTATCTAATGCGCGCAAAAAACGAGAAAGGTGCGAGTCTCTGAGGAAATGGCAACAGCGGTGGGATGAAACTCCGAAGGCAAGCTGGACACACATACTTATCCCGCAAATCGAATTGTGGCTGAACCGCAAACATGGAGAGGTGAACCATTATCTAACCCAGTTTCTTACTGATGATGGCGGATATAGGAAGTACCTACACAGATTCAAGCTGGACGATTCGCCCGACTGTCCGAGGTGCCCAGGAATAGCGGAAGACCCGGAACATGTATTCTTTCACTGTCCAAGATTCAGAAGCAAGCGTGAAGCACTGGAGGTCGAACTTGGCAGTGACCTTAATCCACATAATATTGTGGAACATATGATAAGATCTGAATCCAATTGGGAGACCGTAACTCACACAATATGCGACATACATAGGGAACTGAGGAAAGAGGAGCAACTACGAAAAAGGATTAACGGCTAATTAGCCAAAACCAGCCCTACGACGTAATACTGAGAGGTAGTTCCGTAGGGAGAATGGCAGAGAAAGAGGGTTGAAGGTTTTACTGGGTAAGTAGTCGCACACTGACGATGAAAGTCCCATGTCGCTGCCGTAAAATTGACATCAGTAGTCGGCAGTGTCTCCTGAACAATGAGATTTTCCCCCTCTATAATAAAAAAAAAGACCACTTGGATCTATAGTATTACCACATACTTCCGATATTCATCAATCATCACGTTTCAAGAAGATCGTTGTTGAGTTCGAAGGATCCCGACTTATCGGCGAAGCTCTAGAAGCTTCTCAAGCTGAGACCTGCAACTCCTTCCTGGTCGTTAAAGAAGTAGGCTGCCAGCCATTTTCATCTTTTCCTAGCGAGCGCCGGACACAGAAGGTGTCCTGGAGTCTCCTCTGTATTTGGAAGCTCGCAAATCCTGCAGCCACCGATAGTTATCAGTTTTAATTTGTACACGTGTTCCCCTATTAAGCAGTATCTGGTTAATGCCCACTAGTAGTCCGCACTGTTTTCTGGGTACTTCTAAGAGGCTTTCGGTCTTTCTACTATCGCAGGAGCTCCAGTATATTTTCGATATTCTAGAGTTGTTGCAGTGGGGGATCCAGATCCATGGAGGACCCCCTCCAAAATGTTTAGTATATAGAGCTTGGTCTACAAATACTATATTCAAAGAAATACTCGAAAATGATTTATAAAAATTACGTTGAATACAAAAGATACCCGAGAAGGGTGGATTGCCTTACGCTATGCGTTCCTCTTGGATTTTTCTTAAGGAAGCTCATGGTTCTGGTGTTGCCACACATGTCTGGGACCGGGAGCATCGTCGGAAGTAGCACTTGTCAGCAGAGATACCTCGAAGGATGGAGTGCTCTCTCCTTTTCTATGGAACTTGGAATTTATCAATAGACCTGACAGTGTCAAGCAGAAGAGACTGCTTATGCAGATGACATTGCTATTACCCTAACTAGTTAATTTTCTAGTGAGATATTGCAGAATGCCCTCTCAGGGCAAACCATTTGGTCTGATAGCTATGAGATAGTGGTTAATTCGAACAAAACACAGCTTATTCCCTCGCGAAGTACGAGTATACCTTATTTCCAGTCGACCCTCTTCACCTGCATGGGACCATCCCAGTTGATAAAGCGAAATTATTATATGTAGCTGTTTTACTCATGTTTGGGGTAGTTTTTTGGTATAGACTGCTACAGAGGCTAACCGTAGCTTGCTGGGAAAGGTGCCAAGGTTGATAAGAATTGCTTTTTGTGGCACTCTAAGGACAACTACTTCTTTTACTTTAAACGTGATGTTTAACCTGCTACTTCTTGACATTGGCTACAAATACGATCATTCGACTCCATTAATTGTTCAGTCGCTTACTTAAGGCTCTGGTCACGCTGCTATTCTGAACAACCCAAATATTCCCACAACGACTGACTACACCTCCACCAAAAATGCGCTTCACAAGCATTTTGTCATTCTGATAAAACCACGTTGTCAGTGGGAAGGCAACGTGCTTCTCTTGACTAATTCAATATAAATTTATGAAGATGGCTACGAGGGTAAGGTGAAAAGTTCTCGGCCTGACAATGAAAGATTGCGATTTTCAGTTGACTTCAACACACTTGGTCCAGCGTTTCTGCAACTTCAGTATTCCTTCCCGGAAGTGAGAGTCTAGAAGGCTGTGAAAATATTCATCTACGGCACTCCCAACTTCTTCATTGGATGCGAAGCGCTTCCCAGAAACAAATTTCTTCAAGTTTGGAAACAGATGGAAGTCTAAGGGTGCCAAATCAGGAGAATAGGGGGAGGGTCGAGCAAATCGTACTCCAAATCCCGCAATTTTTCCATCGCCAACGCACACTTGTGTACAGCCGCGTTGTCCCGGTGAAAGATGATTTTTTTCTTCTTCAAGCCAGGCCTCTTCTCGCGAATTTTGGCATGCAGCTGGTCAAGCAGATTGGAGTAATATTCGCTTATTATTGTTCTGCCTTTTTCAAGGTAATCAATTAACCGGATCCCTTTCGCACCCAAAAACCCGCTGGCCATGATCTTTCCGGCAGATGCGATCGAATTCGAATTTTTTGGCGCTGAACCACTGGCTTCCACCCACTGCTTCGACTGCTGTTTCGTTTCTGGCGTGTAGTGGTGGACCCAAGTCTCATTCATGGTGACAAATCGCCGCACAAAATTGGTCGGATTCCGAATGAATCGGGGCAAAGGTTGCTGCGAAAATCGTTTACACATTTGCTTTTAATCGACATTCAGCAAATGCGGCACCCATATTGCGCAGAGCTTTCGCATCTCTAATTCTTTGTGCAAGATGTCTCACACCCTTTCTTCCGATATCCCAACAGCCTCAGCAATATCACTCATTTTCATCCAACACGATATCATGCACTTTATCGATGCTTTCCGGTGAAACTTCAAGTTGAAACTTGTCATACGAACTAATGACACGTGCACCCAGGCATAAATTGTAACGGTATTTCTCTGTCAGGCCCAGAACTTTTCACCTTACCCTCATATAAAGCCAAATTAAGGTTTAGAGATGGGAGTGATGAATGATATGTGATGGATTTAACTTAAGTCTTCTTTTAAGTCTCCTTGAATACCGCAATGTTTCCACAAACCTCTAGATCTCTCTTACCCGAGACAGTTATGGAAACGCTGGGACTCCGAAAATTGTGCGCAAGATGGGTTCCAAAACAACTGACAGATCAGCACAAATTGAATCGCTAGCGCTACCGAGTTTATTATGCGATTCAAATTGGATTGCGAGGATTTCTCAGCTCTATTATGTCTGGTTATGAAAAATATTTGGCTCATTACACCCCTGAAACAAAAAGACAGTTCTCAGTCCTCACATTGGTTCCTTATCTGCCAAAAAATTCAAAACATCAATTTCAGGCAAAAAAAAAAAAAGAATCATGGCATTAGTGTTTTGGGGCCGAAAAGGGATCATTTGATCGAATTTTTCCCTCACGGGGAGACGACTAATCCAGTACGATACTGTGAGACTCTAAAAAAACCTCAAGAGAGCAATTCAAAACAGAGGAGAATGTTGACAAAGGGAGTGTGTTGTTGCACGACAACGCCCACATGGGCAACCCCACTAAGGCGCTTTTGAATTCGTTTGGTTGGGACATTGTGAACCATCCTGCATACTCCCCTGAATTGGCGCCTTCAGATTTTCATCTTTTCGCCTTCCTGAAGACTCACATGTCTGGAAAAAAAATTTTGAATCGATGAGGAGGTGAAACAAGGGGTCCTGAAGTGGATGAAGAGATGGCGCGAGAGTTCCATGAGGAGGGAATCAAAAAACTTGTGCAATGGCTTAAAACATGCATAGAACGGGAAGGGAAGTAACATATAGTATATACTTTCAATATCATGCTATTTTTTTAAAATAAATGTTATTTGATAAAAGAGAAAAGCTGAGTACTCTTACTTTCTGGATATGCCTCGTATTAATGTTAAGGCTAATACCTAGTAGGGCATAGCGCAATTACTGAACTACTCCTTAGAGGCCTAGTTGATGTTTCGTTAGCAGATGTTATGGATCATGCATGTTGCTAACATACATATCATCTACTTTGTCTGATCCAGGCTCTAGCTTTCGTGACTACGATCATCGAAAACTCGAAAATCGCTAACGCTTGCAGAGTTTTAATACTGATAAATAGATAGATAGAAAGAAGGGCTGTGAACCAATGAGGTTCACAAGCACTGGGACCAGAAGGTCTATTGTGCTATAGTCCGAATATCTTATATCAGGACTCAGCCTGCCGAACAAGCTTGATCGCACTGATGAAGTTACTCAGAAGCTAAGGAGGGACGAGGCTATATCATCCGGGTCGAGAAACGCGATCCTAATGCTATCCCTGTAACCACATGCCAACGCCTTACAGTTGCAGAGAATGTGAGTTGACGTTTCGTCCTCACCCTCACAGAATCAACAGCTGCTGTCCTTCACTAAGCCCATAGTTTTCAGGTGACAACGTAGACACGAATATCTGGTGAGAAGGCCACCGATGGTATTAACCTTTTCATGGTTTAGCTGTAGCAGTTCAGCAAATTTGCTACTTGAGTAGCCCGAAATAAACACATTGGCCAGCCTCGGACCAGGGAGACTATCCCGTTCCCTATCCCTCAAACGGTTTTTAGCGGTGCACAGTGAGATCGCACAAAAGGGCTCTGGGCCAAAGCAAGGGGTGGCCGAGACCGTACTGGCCAAGTCGTCGGCCTCCTCATTCCCAGCAATGCCAACGTGTCGAGGAACCCAGTAAATGTGGACCCCATTTAGAGCACCCAATCTCTGAAGCACAAACTGGCATCTGCGCTCTAACTTTGATGTGACCGACTACTTACTTAGAGCCGCATTGGCCGCCTGACTATCTGTAAAGATTGTGATGCTTTCTTTTGGGTCTCCAGGCAAAACTCCGCATATACCTCAATTGCATGTACCTCTGCCTGGAAGACAGTAGGGAACCTACCCATAGGAACTGTAGGTCGATGACGTGGACACATTATGACTGCCCCAGTTCCCTCGTCAATCTTTGAACCATCCGTGAAATATGATACTTGATGGCTTCAGGTGGGAGTTTGGAATATTCGTCATCCCAGCACTCTCTACTCCAAGTTGTGACCTCAAATAGATTATTGCACGACGGTTCTTTTACAAAATACTAATAATACTGATACTCCCTAAATGCTAAAAGATCCATCAAATTAAATCAAAACACCCTTACGTCGATTGTTCTAGATTCTGAAGGTCACCCAACCCCTACCTATCACTCTTATAACCGTCGCACTCACTCACTTTAAACTATAGCTCTACATCATCAAGAATAAATCTTGTCGATTTCAAAGGACTAAACAATTGCATTGTTTACGATTGCTCATCTCTGTTTAGGAAAAAAAACCAACCACAGAACACACATACCCCTCGACTTTTGTTCGATATCACCTAATTTGTAACAATGAAACCTGTACCTTCTCTCAGGTAACCTTCACGAAAAAAAAAATTCAAAATCCAGAACCACCCCAATTGCCTTCTTCAGTTGTTGTCCTTGGCAACTTTCTCTGGAATTTATTCTAACCGTGCTGTCATTGTAAACGATTCTATAACTTATATCACGGCATGAAACACCCCCGCCACCCCCATGTCGTCGAATCTGAAGGATACTGTTCCTCATGCTTATCCACAGGATCACATTCCATCACTTCACATTCAGTTACGCCAACCCGGGGGGACGTAATGCGCTGAAAAGACCCAGCACAATGCCTCTGTCAGGATATGGAGAAACGCGTAAATCCTCTATTCGGTTGGAATTCAATTAAAATAGAAAAAAAATACGAAAGTATGAACGCCGCGTTGAACGAACATCGTCGTCAATCTCCCTCGGAATGGTGCTTGCGAATCTCGGGGAGTTTGTTTTCCACGAAAGAATTCAGATTGAACATTGTTTGTCAATTTCCCAGACCACCTGCCGAGGATAATGACGAACAAGCGGAAAACTTTCTTCTTTTCCCAGAATCCCACCATCGTCGTGTCGTGATGAATGTTTTCATAAAGCCCAGGTAGGGTGTCAATTCACCTGTTCCCTGTGCAACAATGGAGCCTATTCATTAGCCTTAAGCAAAAACAAACATATCATCAGCCTCCCTACTTGACATGTTATCCTTTCTGACATTGTGTCAAAAGTTAAGGAGAAATTTCACACGCGAAGTATCTCCGTTCAGGGTGTATAGTGTCAGAGCATACAGTATGCCAGAAAACTGGGTCGATAGGGCTAACAGCAGAGAGAAGCAAAAGAAGGAAAAAAACATACGCAAGAGACAAATAAATTTCATAAAAATAAAACGAACCTGTCATCGCCTATGTTAAACGTTTACTCGACCTAATTAACAGACGCTTTTAAAAAGTCAGAGCCGAAAAATGTCAACTTGACAGAGAGTGTGTCCTTGGAGTTGGGGGCGAGAGATGGCACTTATCTATTCGGGCGTCTGTTCAAATTTCATGCTTGACGTTCTTCGGTTCCGTTCGACGCCTGACACACTCTTGTGGACCTTTGTTCGACACAGTAAATGCTACGAATCGGGCTCTTAGTTTTGAATGATCCTTGACTAATTCTATATGACTTTCTTTTTTTTTTGTGACATCCCGGCCTTAGAGGATTCCATTTTCAATATTTATATTGCGGACAATTTTCAATGCAAATTTCAAGTGTACACTCTGTTCAATTTTATATTTTTTTGTCAGCTCTCTAAACTGTCCCAGCGTAAAGACCTACATTGTCTGGTCCAGATAAGCAGCTGTCTATGAAAAGAAACACTCCACTTTGACCCTGGAGGCTTATCTCAAATATATATAGTTGAAAAGTGTCTGACCTCTTTCTTTCTTCCTCTCTTCCGGATGGAAAATGAAATCCCCAGGTTGGACAGATAGGCGTTTTATTCTTCACCTGCCATTCATCCGTATCGAGAGTTCATCGGAAAAAAAATAAAATAAATAAAAACCGGACGTGACAATGAAGAGGGAAACTTTGAACGAACAATTTTGCAGAATATTTTTTCCGGGCGGACCAGAAGAGCATACAATTCAAGCAATTCAGCCGATTCATTTAATAATTTGGCATATGACACAATTCCTTTATCAAATTTTGACATATGTCAAAACAAGATGATATATGTTCAATATGTATCTCGACGGGAGAATGCACAGAGAGACGGAGTTTCGAATGGTTCTCGAGAAACCGAAGGCATTCTAAGAACCAATCTAAGCCTCCCCATCGACGTCCGCATCGTATTGAAAAACAATCACCCGCATATCCTTAATTTAAATTAAATACTCAACCGTTTCCAAAGCCAAGCCGGATTTTGTCGTCTGGCTTATGGCTGTTTGTAAAATGAATGGTGAACTTTACCCGAGGTGGTGACATTTATCATATGGTCGGTTTTTTGTTTGCATATATGGAACGAATGACACGGTCAGGTCCCCGGATTACAAAATTCTCGGCTAGACAATTTATATTCGAGTGAAAGTTTGTCTTGCAGCGTATTATATCCCTATGGCACTCCCGAGATGATTTTCAGAGACAGGAGCTTATTTGGAAAGTTTATGCGCCAGGCGAGACCGGTTGAACTAAAAGGATCTGGACGAAAGGGATTTCTTCGGATTTCTTCACAGTCCTTGAACAGGTATTATCAACAGGACTTAATGGAATCTTTGGGACTAGAATAATGCATCGGATGAGATAAGGATAAAGAGCTGTTTTGGTTTGAATTAAAAATTTATAATGGTAGGGGGTGGGGGTAGGTTGTTATACTTGTGTGGAGTGACATTGTTTGAATGGAGAAACAATTTATTTAACGAGATATCGCTGAGTTGCACACACAGTCAGCGTATTGAACCAAGGCAATTCGGATTACCGCACACAACACAGCAACGGCAGGAAATTCCGTTCTTCGATATTTGAAGAACACCGAAAACATGGGCTTAGTTTTCGAATAGTCCAGGAAACATCGTAATGACTACGCTGATGCAGATTGAGGATTCAACATAGACAACCGCAGATCATATACAGAATTTCGATTGTCAGTCTAAGTAACCAGAACACCGCACAATCCCCCTGACACAGGCCTAATCGCGAACGACTTAGGGCACATGTCACCGAAAACTCTTATCGTGTCAGCATCAAGGATAGCAGAGGTAGACACGGACGAAGATTGTGTGTCCCTTGGCTCAGATCTAGCTGCGTTAGACGATCCCTCGTAGCCCCCACTCGTGCACGACTTCTCTGTATCCGAGACGGAAGAGAAGGCTGACGTCACTGTAGTTGACAAGGTGTGAATGAGTAGTGTGTGCTAAGGTTTCTCCAAATCAACCTCCACCAACCAACCACTCTAAAGCAACTCTGCTAACGTTCTTCTTCGCCTGGCGAACAGGGAAGAGGACATCGTAATATTACAGGACCCTTGGGTCATAAATGATTCAATTGAAGGTTTGGGATATGCTGCATACACTAGTTTATACGTGAAGGGCCAGCGTAGACCCCAGTCGTGCATTCTTGTGAAGAAACCTCATAAGGCTTTCCTTCTGTCGATCTATAGTGATGCGGACTTCGCAGCCTATCTTGAACTAAATGGCAAAGTTTATTGGGTTGCATCGGCATATGATCAAGTAGGTACCTTTCAATTCGGTAAACATTAGAGAGGCTATTGCAACGGCTAGAGTTGTTAAAACTAGTCTGCTTTTCAAACGCCCACCATGACATCTAGGGCAGTTCCCACAATAATAAGCGGGGCGAATCGCTGCTCGAGTACTTATTGGTAACTAACCTTCTGCTTTCAAATATGAGCAATGAGCCAACTTTTATCACTAGTAATACGCAAGAGGTCCTCGATATTACAATTGCTTCGGAGAATATTCTGCATCTGATGAGGGATTGGAGAGCGTCGTTGGAGCACTATTTCTCGGACCATCGGTATCCCGAATTTAGGCTAGCCGGAGCAGCCAAACCGCACTCTTTGAATCGTAGAAGAACCAACTGGCCTAGGTATCGCGACACTCTTTCGGCGGTGCTACTCCCACCACCAGGTCAATCCGGCAACACATTCGAGTTGGACAATATGGTTAACACTCTCACTGCTGCAATTAATACGGCGACCTCTACATCGTGTCCGGTTTCCACGCACACAGGCAAGAAGAAACCAGCTTGATCGAGTGACAAACTTTCTGTGCTCAGAGCTGTTTGCAGAAAAGGCTTCAATAAGGCAAAGGCGTCTAAACAAAACATCGAATTGGGGCTCCTACAAAGGACGATTGAGTTCTTACAAAAAGGAGCTGAGGAGAGCTAAATGGAGGAGCTTCTGCGAATGCGTAGAACAGTCAAATGACGAACCAAAGTTTCGCAAAGTTTTGTATGCCTAGCATTAGGCTACATTCCGAGAAGTTGGACGGCAGTGCTAGTCATTTTTACTCCTCGAAGCTCGCATGCCCGTCCAAATTACCTCAGACCAATCAGCCTGTCTTGAACCTTGCTTAAACTCCTGGAGAGACTTATTGACCTCCGTCTTCGTAAGACCATCCCGCCATGCCTTCTGGCCACCTCGCAACATGCCTACTGGAAGAAAAGGTCAGTTGATACAGCTCTGCACTCTCTGGTCGGCTGCATTGAAAAGCCCCTGGAATATACATATATATTCTTTGATATCGAGGGCGCCTTCAACAATTTTAAACCTAGTGCGATAATAGGGGCACCAAGGAACCTGCAAGTCGATGAATCGCTCTGTAAATTCAGTGGCCTGCTGCCAGTGAGTCATTCGCACTACTTTAGGAACGTCATTTGTCAGTAAAGGTGCCTGTAATGGCACCCCTCAAGGCGGGATACTGTCTCCTTTTTTTTGGGAACATAGCGATCAATAGGCCGCTTCGGGAACTGAAAGAAATTGGATGCCATATGACTGCCTATGCGATGTTGCCATTGCTATTAGAGTTCCGGTAAGTTTCTGACAAAACCGAACTTGTGCTCTTCACCAGAAAGCGTAAAATTCCCGCTGTTGACCCTCCCCTTTTGGAAGGCAAGTCTTTGTTGACAAAGCAAAGTTCCTCGGACTCATCTTCGATAGGAAGTTGACATGGAAACTGAATATTCTACAATAGAAGGGGTGAAAAAGATAACTGTTGCACTTTACTCGTGTAGAAGGGCCTTAGGTTAGAGCTGGGGCCTCCAGCCGAAAGTGGTGTTCTGGTTACATACTGGAGTGGTATGGCCAATCCTTTTATTCGGCATATGCATACGTACTCAGAGAGGCGTCCTATTGCAACCTACTGGGAAAATGGCAACAACTTGCTGCGATTGCAGCTACGGGGGCTTTGAGAAATATTCCGTCGGATGGCGTGGATATGCTGCTGAACTTGCTTCCGGTGGATATTTTTGGCGAAGAACTGGCGGCTAACACAGTCCTGCGTCTTGGCGATACTGGACAGCAGTGGTGCGCGCTGAAGAGTGGACACTTCAGTACTCTGCGTAGTCTGGATATTCCAGCAGTAACCGACTATACCGTTCCTAAAAGTTGCTTTGGCATCAACCACATCAGCCCGATTCCCTCTAGAGCAGTACCCCTATTACATCTAACTCCTTGGGCATCTACACAAATGCCTCCGACCGATGAAGGAGTGGGTGCCGACATTTATTCGGAGGGACTAAGTATTAACTTATCGTTCCACTTCCCGACTTCTGCAGCGTCTTTCAGGCGGAGATTTCGGCAATCGCGAAAGCTCTGTCCTGGCTGGGGAAGCATCTCATTACTTTTAAGGATAACACAACATAAGAGAAGGTCAAGCAGCGAAACGGTCGCTTAAATCGGTTGTGAATTGTCGCTCGACACTCATGCAAATGAGCAGCTTCTTCAGCTTCCGGGCCACATTGGTTTCACGGGCAATTGCAAGGCTGATGAGGTGGCCCGTCAAGGGGAAATCCGATTCCACGTATCTTAACCACATTAAGGCACTTATAACAGTGTGTAAAGTGGCAATCGAGTCCGCTGTGATCGGTAAAGCCAATGCTAGATGGCTCGACGGTAGCACTTGCCAAACAACGGGGATTATATGGCCCAGGATAGATACTAATCACTCTGCCCCAGTCTTCTTCCTTGCTCTTTCATACCACCCTACGGCTTCAAGTGTCTCTGCCTATGGTGTTGGCACTGCACCCATTCTGGCGGTATAATCTCAGTGGTATAATCTCAGCGGCCTTGGATCGTATCGATCGGTTACTCAACAAACAAGCTGCCTCGGATGTGGGTACTTTTGATACGATCCTTTTTGGTCACACCGGCTGAAAACTGTAGCATTTTCATCTCAGTCGCAGTCATTTTACTTTCGTATGTCTTACACATAGTCCAGCATTCAGACGAATATATGAGTGCGGGACGTACGACCGTTTTGTACAACTTGCCCTTAAGCTTGTGTGGCATCTTTTTGTCGCAGAAAACTCCAGAGTTTTCTCGCCACTTCATTAAATCGACACTGATGCGGTGTTTGGTGTCGTCATCGCAGGTAGTTTCCTTGTTGACCATCAAGCTCAGGTATTCGATCCTTGTACAGGACTTCAGCTGCTCCCCGTTAATGTAGATATCTGGTATCGGTCTCTCAGGATCTGAGAAAGGACAGCAAAGATACTCAGTCTTTGGTATGCTAATCCTCAGTTCATGATCCTCAAGTATCTTACACCACTTGGTCAGTGCAGCCTGCAAAGCAACGATGTCTTTGCTACCCAGGACAATGTCATGTCATGTAATAATTGGAGAGGCATTTGTGTGCTTCCTGCCGTTGCCAAGATAATAGCTAAAATCGTCCTGGAAAGACTAAAGGCCCACTTAGAAAGCACAATTGATGAAGAGCAGGCTGGCTTTCGATCCGGATTCTCCTGTGTCGATCACATTAACACCTTGCGAATCATCATCGAGCAATGCGCTGAATACGATTCTCCGCTTCACTTGCTTTTCATCGATTTCGAAAAGGCTTTCGATAGTGTGAACCGGGATTCTATATGGGCGGCCTTGCGCAGGAGAGGCATCCCTGAGAAGCTTGTGGCTATTATTAAGGCAACCTATGACGGCGCGAAATGTCGCGTTCTGCATAAAGGTAAGGTGTCGGGGGACTTTGAGATTCGCAGTGGAGTTCGGCAGGGGTGCATCCTCTCACCGATCCTATTCCTCATTGTGATCGGCGATGTGTTGCATGCAGCCCTATCCGGACTCGACAGAGGAATTCAATGGACTTTGACATCTTATCTACAACATCTTGACTACGCTGACGACATATGCCTACTCTCCCACAAAATCATGGATCTGTCCGCAATGGCGTTAGATCTCGAGAGGGAGGCAAGCAAGGTTGGGCTAAAGATTAATACCAACAAGACCAAGGTTCTTAGCCCGCCGTTGCGAAAAAGAAATCCGACACCTATTGCCATCAATATTAATGGGCAGCCTGTGGAGAAGGTGGACAACTTCGTCTACCTGGGTAGCATTGTTGCCGAAAATGGTGGTACGGAGCAGGACATCGCTCGTCGTATCAACCAGGCTAAACGTGCATACGGCATGCTGTCCAAAATCTGGCAGGGCAGTTATCTCAGCATCAAGACCAAGCTGGGCCTGTTTCGCTCCCTGGTACTATCAGTGCTTTTGTATGGGAGCCGTACATGGAAAGTTTCCGTAGGAGTTACCAGAAAGCTGCAAGTTTTCGTCAACTCATGTCTTCGTCGAATTTTAAGAATTTTCTGGCCCGAAACAATATCAAATGAAGAGCTAAGTCGGCGTACGGGTCAGATGCCAATCGACGAATTGATACGCAGGCGAAAATGGCAGTGGATAGGTCACACATTGCGGAAGAGTGATAACTGCATTGCTATGCATGCCATGAAATGGAACCCCATTTCCAACCAAGGCCGACCAAGAGGGGGTCCTCGAATCACATGGCGTCGATCTGTGGCAAAGGAGTGTCAGGTACTGGGTAAGTCTTTTGGGGAGTTGCGCCCCATTGCCCAGAACAGAGTACGATGGCGCGCAGGAGTAGTTGACGCGCTATGCCCCGCTAGGGGTTAAGGCAAAGTAGTAATCCTCAGTTCATGATTCTCAAGTATCTTACACCACTTGGTCAGTGCAGCCTGCAAAGCAACGATGTCTTTGCTACCCAGGACAATGTCATCGGCGAAGAGAAGGGATATTTCCAGGCCGTCAGAAATTAGTGTTAATAAATAGAGCATGATGATGTTGAAGAGCAAGGGACTCAATACACTGTCTTGGTGAACTCCGACTTTAACTGGAAATTCTTCAGACTCACCAGCTATGCATCTAACTTCAGTAGTTGCCCCATCATACATATCTTATATAATCTTGACATATGCCTCAGGGACTTTAAGTGCTCTTAGGGCCACCCATATCAGATCACGAGGAACTCTTTCGAAGGCTTTTTCCAAATCGGTAAACACAAAGTGCGAGGCCGTCTTTTCCATCGTAACACGTATGCAGTAAATAGCATCGCTCTGCCTAATTGCTCTCATTAAACAAGAAGCATATTGCCAGGTTGGTGTGATGAGGACTGCCCAGTCTTGGCGAATGGGAGGAGGATGTTTTTATGATTCTCCATTTTCCAGGATCTAGGGAGTTTAGTGGTTTTTAATGCGATTCGAATCAATCGCTTTATTGCCGGCATCGGCTGCCTGGATCCCTCGGGTTAAGAGTCTTAGGTAAAATAATCTTGGTGGCACCACAACGGACCATGAATGGTCGATGTGTGCCGTGGCCAATTCACGGCAACGCCTGAAATTACCTACTTAGGACACTTGTTGCTGTAATTGCGCAGCCTTCTTAAAAATGAGCATTTTATTCGGGGATAATCAACCACCAAATTACGTTTCAATCCTATCACCAGCTTTTCCCTAGGGATCAAAAGCTTTTAGGCCCGTAACCCAAGCCTTGATCCAATGATTGGATCCTCTTTGTTTGATATGGTAGGTAAAAGAATGACCTCTTAAAAAGGTCGCCTTTTATCGAAACAAACCACAAGGGAAATGTCCCAAAAAAACTCCCGCATTCATGTGCTTCAAAATAAAATAAAAACAAACTAATGTGACGAATAAATAACGTATCACCCTTAAATGTCATTTAGTATTCATGAGAAAATAAAAGGACCAGGAGAGTCGCTTAAAAAAATATATATCCTCGTAATACAGTAACCGATGCGGATACGAAACCTAAGGTAATTTTGTCATTTAGCATCATTGCTTTTATTTGGGCAATTTTGTTTGATGGGCTCTTTCGAAGAACTCGCAATTTCTACGCCTCCTTCACATCTGGGTTACAGCCGTACAAAGCATCCTAAGCCACCATGTCTTAGATATGTCAATCTAGCCAAAAAAAAATCGGAGCGTGGAAAATATATACGTACGTACATTCTCTACTGATTCCTCGCCCCCGGGACAAATGTTGCTTTGAAATCCAATACAAGGAGCTCCTACAATGTTCAAATTTCCTGTAAGTAAAATGATACCAAAAATTGCAAACAACAAGTACGTTGTCATAGTTCGTCGGTTCGGCTGGTTTGTGTCTCCTGTGCACTGTGCTGCTGCGCTTAAAGGCACACAAGGATCACAAACTAATCAAGTGACTTTGTCATAGTAATAAATGTCTCGGAGACGGGTTGTCTTTCGTTCGCTTCAATACACATGATGATTCCTTCTTTCTTTTGCAATCTTTTCAACCCTTTTGTTTTTTCGTCAGTGTCTTGTCATGCCAGTTGGAAAACAATCTTGAGACACACGAGTCTCATCACTGTTTGTCGACGATAACAATGGAAAGTTGAAAATGCATAAAGAAAACGAGGGGGGCCTAAAGGATAAAAAAAACCGGTCCTGTTTAGTTCGTATTCATATCATATATGCGGGACGGATTCATGCATATATGTACATAGCTCATCGGTGGCTAAAGTATCAAGTCGAGAAGCGTATGGAGGCATAGGCAGTATGTCTTAAGTTCGAGAGGTTGAGTCCATACACATCTATAGTCAACAGGAAATTGAAAATAAACAAGAATCCTTTTTCGGGGACTCCAGTACCTCGGGGTTTTTGCTTTATAATGCATACGAAATACATGAGGGGATACAAGGAGGCTCTGTTGTTGCCGGACGAACAGAATACACGACACTCTATTGTACCGGGTAATATAAGATGTTATCCTTACTATATTATGAGCTCGAGGTAGGATTCGCTATGCTTCGTGTGTTTTGAATAGATGGATAGATGATGGTCGTATGTTGTGCTGCAATCCCCCTATTCGCGATTATCTTCATCAAACCCCAAGCAACTCGAGTACCTCCGAAACAAAGCAAATAATCGAAGAGGAATAACAAAAATTTATATGAGAAATAATAGTGGATGGATGTTGGCAGAAGCCAAAAGGCAAAACCAACTTGCATACATCTGATGAAAAATGAGCCTGAACACACACGGTATGTGTGCGAGTACAGTTTGATGTATGATGACGTGCTTCCGAAAGACGCCCGGTGCACTTACCCACGATGGTTGGTTATTTAGTCTATGCCGATCCTCGGAAATGGATTTGCTGATGCTATTTCGGCAATGTAAATACTCAATATACTTATATAATATAACAAACATCCTTTCGGATAGAAAATGCACCAGGAAGTGAAGCGAAAGATGGGGCGCTCTTCCGAGTCACAAGTCTTTTTCAATAGGACAGTCCTCGACTCAACAGGCCTACGGCAAAACAGTCATCTTCAAAAAGTAAATCAAAGCGATGCTCCGGCTTTACTGCCCTTCATTTCTGCGGTAGTTCCTCACTAGCTTCAAGTGTATGGGTACTTAGCACAAGAGGAAGAGATGACTGGGATGAGTTAAAAAGGGGACGACTTGCTGAACATCCTCCTGCCCGGTTCAAGCTATTTGTTTGCACAATGGCAAATAGCACGTTCACTCATCCATCGTCGTCGTCATCCCTGCGTCCATTAGGGGTGAAGAAGAAAAATGAATGCATCATCTCAAAGATACCCATTGTTTACCCGATTGAGTGTCATCGAGATTGCTCGAGTAGTAGTTAGAGCCGGTCGAGTGCAGCAATAACGATCTTATTAGTCAATAATATATAGGAGCGTTCCATCCGACCCTCTTCCGACAAGGACATGGGGTGCATGCTTAGGGGTCGTAATGCATACGGACGTATCACTGCATGATTAGTACAGTTCTCCCGGATTGTCATTATATCGAGACACAAGGATGTGGAGGAGTACATTGGACAATGATGAATATTGTGGGAGTGGGAAGATTCATATGGATGTGCATTGTCTATTGTATGCCATGGACTTGTTAGCTTACTGGCGCCTTTAAACTCAACACGCTCAAACACAAATAATGTTATTTCATAGGAAGACATTAAAGCGATAGTTAAGCAATATTATTTGCTTGTTTGCAATGCAAGGCTACTTTTGATTTCGTTATAAAATGATGAATAGGTGCGTCGCGAAAGCGAGTTTTAATTGCCTTTTGGCAATCATTCACAATGCACCCCCCCTAGGATTATAAACATAGATTCATGAACTGATGGGGGGTGACGTTGTCATCATTGAAAGCCGGGTATAAATAATATTGTTTTTTGATTACATCTCGAGGGTGATGCCAGCGGAATCCGAAATGCAATGTTTGTCAGATAAAAACATTTTTCAATTGTTTGGAAATGCGAGAGCTAATAAATCATTGCATGGAAGACGTTCACGCAGGGGACAAAAGCAAATAAAGTATTCAAGATGTATACATTGCTTTAAGGCGAAATTGTCAGATGGTAATATGTTTGGGAAAAATACGCCCACGGGAACATCTGATGGAAAGAAAACTCTAGTGATAATAAACATAATGTTTGCTGAAATGCTCACATGTCAATTGTTTGTATTCGCCTGTTCTTATATCACCGAAGATGGAGCTTTGAAAAAAGTTTCCCTGGCGTGCATTGACAATTGACATGAATAATGTCCTTCGAAATAAATAGATGTCAGACGGAATCGATTGGGTAGACTATTTACATTATGCACAACAGATGACATAATTTTGTCATATTATATAATAGTAATATTGATATACCTTTTCCGACTCAGATTTGTAAATTTTCGAATCAAACTCATATTTTTTTTCCAGATTAAATTCATAACTTTTCGGATCAAATTCATAACTTTTCCGAATCAAATTCATAACTTTCTCGAATCAAATTCATAACTTTTTGCAATTAAATTCATATTTTTCCGGAACAAATTAGTATTTTTCTCAAGTTAAAGCCTCGTATACATATGAGTATTCGTATATGAGTAATACTCATATGTGTACGGTAGAAGCATGCGTGCGCGCACAGTTTTATCCGCACGAACACGATCCATTGCTAGTGGATCTCCGTGCGAGCACAATTTTGTGCGTGCAATTTGGTCTGGACGAGATTCTCATATTGTTCATATGTATACGAAGCTTAAAAGTTTCGCACAGCGTTCGTGCGGGGAAATATCTCGTACACAGCGTTCGTGCGCGCCCGATTGCTCATATGTATACGAGGCTTAATATGTGTCCCTTGGGGAGTTTTATACTTTCCTGACTAACGGTAGTAGTAGCCTATCTAACAAAGAATAGTAGAGTCTATAATAATATAGTTTTTCATTCGATAAGTAGCATTACTACTTTGCCTTAACCCCTAGTGGGGCATAGTGCGTCAACTACCCCTGCGCGCCATCATACTCTGTTCTGGGCAATGGGGCGCAACCCCCCAAAAGACTTACCCAGTGCCTTACACTCCTTTGCCACAGATCGACGCCATGTGATTATTAGGACCTTCTATTGGTCGGCCTTGGTTGGAAATGGGGTTCCATTTCATGGCATGCAAAGCAATGCATTTATCATTCTTCCGCAATGTGTGACCTATCCACTGCCATTTTCGCTTGCGTATCAATTCAGATTTACGTGTCGGACTATGAGTCCACTCAGCTGTTAAATGAGTACCCATTATGGGGTAAATAACTCGGTTGAGCGTGTTGCTGATCACATACCTCTGCACAAAAACCGTCACGATCTAGAAAATGAGATGATGCTAACTCATCTCGAGGCCGTGGTTCAAATTGGACTGTTGCGCCAGTTATTTATTTATCAATTATTCGTCGTTTGGGATCTGCCCCGTACGCCGACTTAGCTCTTAATTTGATATTTTTTCGAGCCAGAAAATTTTTATAATTCGGCGAACACATGAGTTGACACAAACTTACGGTTACTTCTTGCGGCTTCTTCTGCTGAGGCTAAAAGAGAATTTGCATAAATTCTTTTATCACGTCACACACTACGCTGAACTTCTCGAGCTTTCTGACGGTAAAGGAGTTCGATGTCGCTTCGATTGTCGCCTGATGCTGCAGCCAAACGAACCTTCAGTCCTTTTCTTTCAACAATTCGCTGCCATGAAGCGTTGGACATCCAGGGCTTATTCCGGCAATTCGGGTTTGTATACTACTCAGTTGTCCTAACCCCTTGTGGGGCATAGCGCGTCAACTGTTCCATGTGGCCCAGTTGACGTTTCGTTGGCATAAACTGGTTTCGGAGAATGCAGTTGCCAGCATGCATATCCTGCACATCCATGGCCACGAACGTCGTCGTGGACGGGACTCGAACCCGAAACGCCGGTAGTCAAACATGAGACTGATGCCTCAACACACTGCACTACCGGTCGCACGACTGCAATACGCAATCGAACATTAGCGATCATAAGATGATGGTCTCTTCCCATCCCAATATCGGTGCCCTTCTTGTTTCGCATGTCCAGGAGGCAACTCTTGAAACTTTTACTACACACAAAGTGGTCGACCTGATTTTGTGTTCTGCGCCGATCAACAGAGGACCAACCGATTTTGTGATGACCCTTATGCTCAAACATAATACCACCGATGAAGAGACTGTGAAAGTTGCAGAACTCTATAAATCTTTCACCGTTGTCGTTGCGATCACCAAGACCATGTTTCCCCATCATATGTCTGAGCCCATAGTTATCAGCGCCAACACTCTTACGCACTGAGCTATCGGTCGCCATATGTGGGCCCCTACAAAAGTTGAGTAATTTGAAAAATTGAAAAAAAAAAAAAGAAAAACGTATCTACGCTTTGAGCTTTTTTTTTGTTCATTGAGCTACCGGTCGCCATATATGGGCCCCTACAAAAGTTGAGTACTCGTACCGGGGCCGGATTTTCTCTCGACGGCCCTGATTATACTGTCACCTTTGGGTGTTCTGCTCTTAAGATCGTTTAGTTGTTCGTAGAAGGAGTCTTTCGCCAAGACATTATCGGGTTCATTTGGAGCATAACTCACGACCACTACCGATAGATCTACCGGAGTACAATATTACAGCGCTACCCATTGGAGAGATAAATTCTCCGCTGTTCCACCATCTTATCTCACTAACTCCCTAAGATTTCATCGGCGGATCATCGAGTCCCGTTAGCCGGTTAAGTAGCCTCTCAGAGGACATTTTCGGAAAAGAAAAGGTCAAATTGGGCGTGGACTCATTTGAACCCTTCAAGGTACCTAGTGCCGATGGCATTTTTCCTGCTCTTTTGCAGCACTGCCTTGATTTTATTATCACGGTACTCATGTTCTTCACCGAATTGAAGTGTCTAGGCATCACGTTGGACTCGAGACTCAACTGGAGCAAAGACTTCGAGACTGTCATTAGTAAGGTCACTCAGATCATGTGGGCTTGCAGGTCTCTTTTCGGAAAACCTGGGGTCTCACCCCTAAAATGACCGAGTGGTTTTATACTCTATGCTGGTGTGACAACTGTGACATATGCTGCGCTAGTATGTTGGGAAGAAACGTTGTGCAGCAACTTACAACATCTTGCATGACTTGGTGTGACAGGATACATCCGTAGATGTCCCACATCGGCCATTGAGACGATTGTTAGACTGACACCACTGCACATTTTTATTAAGGAATCTGCGGCTCTAAGCGCTCTTCGAGTGCATCTAACATATGATGCTCATGTGTACAATCAGAGCCAGATAAGTATTCTGCAGCAAATTCCTGGCATACCGATCTGCTCGAGATCAGATTACATGACCGCGGAACTTTTCTTCGATAGAACATTTTCAGTCTCCATCCCTAGTCGCCGGGAATGGGATACTGGCAATCTCTGTTCTGACTCCGGGTGTATCATGTGGTTTACTGATGGGTCAAGAATAGAACAAGGAGTTGGTGCTGGGGTTTTTGGGCCGAACACCAGGATCTCAATCGCTATGGGCATTTAGCCCAGCGTTTTTCAAGCCGAGATTCATGCTATTGAGGCCTTCGCCAGAGAAATTCTCTACAAGAAACTCACTGGCGCTAACATCGATATCTGCTCTGACAGTCGGGCAGCTATTAGGGTTCTTTCTTCACATAAGCATTCATCGAAACTAATGAAAAAGCACTTTGCTTGAAGAAATTAAAACAGAGCGAATTTGAGAATAAAAAGTACTTCGTCCAGTTGCGGTGCTTGAACCGCAGACGACCGTGTTTCCAGTAGCAAAAAATGCCCAGTGCGTTACCGAGCTAAGCTACAGACGCTTACTGAGTTGGTGTGCAGAATGAAACCTAATGTCACGAAAATTCCAATTTCCACTAGCGAAAAAGTGTTTTGATACCGTTTAGTGTCTCGCAAACACAAAACCGGGTCACTCCATTTTGGGTACCTGGGCATGGAGGCAATGAATAGACAGGGCTCATCGGACAAATTTTTCGGACCTGAGCCCTACTGCGGTCTAAGCTGGGCCACAGCCAAGGCGCTGATGAGGGATTGGTCTGTAGGCAAAAGGCTGCGGCACTGGAATAGTCGCCCAGGACTGCGACAATTCATAGATCTTATCAATCCCTACGGTCTCACAGAAGCTAGTCGCTTGGACAGAACTGACCTGAGATTGATCGTTGGCTTCCTCACGGGACACCACTGGGTGAGATATCGCTTAAACAAAATGGGTCTGTCCACTGAGACGAAATGCCAACTTTTCCTGGAGGACATTGAGTCCACCAAACAAATACATTCCCTGTGAATGCCCCGCGGTTGCTCCGGTGTCATTAAGAGTACTGCTATAAAGGACCTATTGGCCAAAATCAGATTGGTCGAGGGTTTTTTGGATTAAGGCTATGGCACAATAAATCTCATGGTCGCAGTGCAAACCAGTTGGGTATCTTAGCTTGCCTTCCTAAGTTCGTTTCTCCAGGCATCTCCCGTGGTGTGTGATATCTAGGCAAGATGGGTATCATACGACTGGGGGTCATTAGGGGAGCGCACTGGGCTACTGTTGAAGGTATTTTTAGCCCTTTCGTCAGGAGAAAAGGACATTCTTAACAATGAAGTGATACCTAGGCAAGATAGGTATCATACGACTGGGGCCATGGGGCGAATGCACTAGACTGTTGATGGCAATTTGAGTCCTTTGGTCAAGGAAAAAGGTCCTTCCTGGGCAGGAAGTGAAACATAATTAATATGGGTATTTTCTGATTCGGGGTGATGAGAATAATGCCCAGAAGTACTGTTGAAGGCATTTTGGGTCCAATGCGAAGACGCTATAATTTCGATAATTTGATATCTGAAGAAGCTTCACAAATCACGCGCAGTCCCTCCTCCTTGATAAATTGACAAGACGCAATTATACATATATTAATCGATGCATAGTTGAATTACCATCAATTAGTTTATTATTGTTTCGGATTTGTGAATAATTTGATTTTATTAGGGGGAGCTGAGGTGATTTAATTATACACTCAATTCTGAAATATTTTGGTAGCACGACACGAACCATTCTGCCCTGCTCCCTGTCCCACAGCAAACAAAAAAATCCGCGACAACTGTCAATTGGGGCTGTGGAAATTGAATAATTTTTATATGAACCGCCATTACCATATACGGCTTTCATGCCATGGAATTTCCATAATAATTATTGTCAAACAAGAGTGGTGGCCGCCTGGACGTGAAAAAAGGACACGTTCTAGCCAAGTGTGAGTACTGTTGTGGCCTGTGGCGGTTGGAAAATGGCGGCACGTATAAACACACATCGACCATGTGATAAATAATTAAACGCTTATTTTGGTTGCCTACGCATTATTCGGTACACATCGCTTTCGGCCGTAGGTGTCCCACGGTCAATGTAGGACGTGGTTTTTCCTACCGATGCAACACGCGCCAGCTATTACTCCTGATCCTGAGGTGTGTTGGATGCTATTAAATAGTGAAAACTGTGGCTGGTATTGGGTCTGTATCAAGGCATTTGATTGCCCATCAAATAGACACAGTAAACAGTTTATATCGGTGAATTAAATAAAAATTGGAAGTTCCTGCACGCAGTACATATTTCGAATTGCTTCCAAGGAAAAGTATGCAATCCAAATCGGGAGGCGATGTTGTAATGGTTGGCAATCAAAGGCAATTTGTCGTCGCTGAGACAATAAACAACTAATTTGAAAGACATAAAACTCGAAATAATCATGCCACAGACAACATTTGCTTGTACAACTAGATTTATACAGCAACAGTTCGTTTACGTCTTCCTTGCAGGAAATCGTAAACGGGTTGAAGGAGACGTTCTTGTCACAATGCGGATGCATTTTATGCTCACTGATGAAAACCAGATGTGGAAGAAGAGAAAGACTTGCATATCGTGCATATTTGTGAAGTTAAATGAACCCATACGATTTTTATGGAACATTCCGGGGAGTAATTGTTTTAGATATCTCGCGGAGTCTATTGATTCCTTGTGTGCCTTGCCTTTTAGGTGGCTCAACATCATCATCTTGCGAACTCACAAATATTTATCACAGCCTGAATCTGTTTATACCAATGTCAATCAAAACATGCTATTTACCAAAAGATTGTTATGGGTAAATGTAATCCTGGGAACAAACATGTTTAACATGTGTTGCGAACCCTACAAGCTATCTATGAACATCTGGGAGAATTGACGTTGGGTTTATTGTATCTACGTTCGTGAACATGTTCAATTCGTGAATTCTTTTAGATACAGATCCATTCTATAGCTATCATGTGCTTTACAAAAGACAAAAAAAAACGATTTTGATCACAACTTCATTAACTAGTACTTCTATTCTTTTGGTTCAACTGACATGGAACACTTTGGGAGTTCCGATTTGTCGTAAAGTACTATATCAACGGACGCGGTACGGTAGCTTGATGGCGTGAGCGTCCATCTACCAGGCGAGAGATCACAAATTCGATTCCTGCCATGAGCACATTCAAATAAGTACTTTTCTTTCTGAGTAAGGTTAGGTTAGGTAGAAAGTCTGCCATGTCTGACACAACTCATACCCTAACCCCTAACGGGCATAACGCGTCAACTATTCCATGTGGCATAGCTAACGTTTCGTTCGCATAAACCTGGTTCGGGCGATGCACGTTGCTAGCATGCACCTCCAGTTCCCATTTAGCTGCCTACCTGCGACAAGTCGGAAGATGTTCTGGCTTATTATTACGCCCGCACCACATCTGGGTTAGCCGATCATGGACATCATCACATCACGAATACATAATGGCCTCAATCAAGCACGTCCATGTCAACGAACAATTTTAGTGGCTTTAGAGTTGGCCAAGGCCTTTCACACTGTCAGCCGCTCGTTTCGCCTGTCTGTCATCTGCGGTATATCGCTTCCGTCGGAAATAATTAAGTGGATCACCAATAACCTTGCCGGCAAACAGTTCTACATAGAATTTAGAACTGGGAAATCGAAAGTAGGAAAATTAAACAGCGTATCCCCCAAGCAGGAGTTTTATCCCCCATTCTGTTTAACCTATACATGTCAGGACTCCCGGCGCCATCTGACGGACTTGAAATCGTCAATTACGATGATGACTGCATGATTTTAGCAACCATAGATTAGGTTAGATGAAGGGGCTGCCATGGTATCTCACAGCACACATAGACCGCAATTGGGTTCGTTGTGATACCACCACACTTCCTTCATTAACCTAGATTTCAAAACCAACCTGTACAGGCGATGTAGCGATTGCGCTGTATTGTTCATATCTTTAAGGTCCTCCATATCCTGGAAAAACCAGGAAACTAGAAATTTCCTCCGCCTCTCAATCAAGGCTTGACAGAAACACAGAAGGTGAAGAACGCTCTCCTCCTCATCCACGTCCTCACAACTTCTGCAATAGTCATTGTGAGAAATATGGAGCATCCAGACGAATTCACCGATAGGACAGTGCCCTGTAATAGCCTCCACAACCCAGTCAGTGTGTTTCCTGTTTAATGATGGTACTGTGGCAGAGCGGCTAGGGTCAAGATTCGGCCAAATCATCCTTGTCGTTTGACGCGTGCTCCCGTTTAGTCACCTTATGTTTGCCCTGTCCACCGCAGCGGCTTTAATTACCAATTTACACGATGCGATTGGCAGTTCAATGTCTTTGCGATCCCCTTCAACAACACCCATTGTTCCTTCACGAGATAGTAACCTTGCAAGTACGCCGATGGGGCAGTGCCCTATGGTAGCATCCACCACCCTGTCAGTGTGCCTCCTATTCAGTGATAGCAAAGACGCAGAGCGACTAACCAATCGTCCTACGCAACGAACCAACCGGAACGCATTGTGAGTTTGCGTAATTGACCGATGTCAACACTTGATGGATCGCTTAATTCGTAAAAGACTAGGCACCTAGATATGTATAACCTTCTACTCCTTCTCACGCTGGACAGAGACAGAGATAATGGGAAGTGTTCTCCTCTTGATCCACGTAATCACAGCTTCTGCAGAAGTCATTAAAGGATAGCCGGAGTCGTCTTGCATGTTCACCGACCAGATAACCTGTAATGACACCCACAACAGTTCCAATACATTGTCCAGCGACAACAGTTGTATGGGGCGGCCGATATCATGTCTGTGTCATATCTGCCTTGTTACATGCCATGTATTTCCATTAACCCACCTCAAGTTGGCGCTGTCAATCGCCACCAATTTTAGTTTATCTTCGCATAATGCAATGGACATACCGATACAGCGAAGTCTTGTAATGAACCATATTATGGTGTGGTAGTGCAGCTTCCACCGGCAGATCGATGGCAGCACCTGATGAATAATGATCTATCGGTGGTTAGAAACCTGGGGCCGACGGACACCTGGACCTGGACCCCGATGCGAGCGCGCGGGCAGGTGAACCGTCCGCCAACAATTCCATCCTTATTGCCTCATTTTTTTTATTCCCCATTTTTACCTCCCCTGTTTGTGTTGTCTTCCCCAGGCCTATGAATTCCTATTAGTACGTAAAGAACAGGGGCAACGAGCGGCATAAGCCCCGCCCGCGTCTCCCGAACTGAGCTACAGCAAGCATAGGCCACTGCTTAGCTCGTTGAGGGGCTCTTTTCTTTGCCAGATGGCACGACCCGACCTTCACGGTCATTATGCTAGCTTCGGATGCCCACCAAACCGTCCATTACAGTCTTTCGAAGTCTTTGAGGAACGATGCGCGTGATTTCTTGGCGCACCAATTCATCAGCCTTGAAGTTCTCTATGAAAACACTGTGACCTGGGATCCAGCATATGGTAATGTTGAAAAAGTTGCTCAGCTTCCTTAGTGTTGAACGCCATTTCATGACAGTCTTGGATGTTGTTAAAGCAGGTTCCAAAGCTTTTATAGCCGCCGCTTGGCTGTCGATTAGGACAATTATGCCTTACCAGTTAAGATATTTTCGCCCAAGCTTGTTAACCATATTAAGGCTTCGTTTATTGTCGAGACTTCCGCTTGAAAAACGATACAGTAATCAGGGATTCGAAAAGCCAGATTTATACCAGCGATTCGAAATGCACTCTGTATTTCACTCCTGAGCCGCCCAAATATATATGGTAGCAAACCAAAGCAGCGAAGGAGCATTCCCCTCCCATTGGTTCCGTGATGGAAACAAATTCGTCAGTTTTTGTCGAAAGTGGAATATCCCGCCAGTGTTGAATGGGGCCCACATACCCGTTTAACGCAGACGGACTGCAACATTTAGCGCCATCTCGTCAGTAAAAATGTCCAGTGGAAGCAAGTTAAGCATGGCATCAAGGGCAGTGGACGGGGTCGGCCCATGAGCCCCGGTGATTGCAATACAAGCCATTCGTTGCACCTTACCTAGCAAAACTCGGCTCGCCTCCGTTCATAAAGGTATCATCCAGACAATTACGCCGTGGATAAGTATGGGACGAACAACCGACAGAGAGCTAGTGCACCATTTTTGGTTGCATACCAAATTTTTTTCCTATAGTCTTCCTACATCAATATGAGGCTGTAGTGGCTTTGCTTACATTCTTCATGATGTTAGGCCTCCAGCCCAAGTAATTTGTTTGGTTTTGGAAAGTCAATCTCACTTCGTCTAAGGACGGCTGTTCTATAGAAATTATCCTACACCATCTTGTGGATAAAACCAGTTCCGTTTTGGATGGATTAATTTTAAGACCACAGCTGTTTGCCTATAGAATAGAAAAGGCGTCCTATAGAACCTCACTTAGGGTGCACGAAAACTTTTCCGAGATGACAATGTAGCATCATGTGACGCGATATGCCCTACTAGGGGTTGGGACAAAGTAATAATGCAACCACTTTATAAGCAAGCCCTTCCAGGGCAGGAAGCAGACTATTGACGGCTATATTTCATAGCAGGGGCTAGGGTGGTGTCCCACCTTGCGGTGTTCCCCATTCACTTTCCTTCTTGTGGTGGATATTCCCATACAAGTGCACACAACCCTAGATGTTAACATCAGATTGATTAGGTTCACCAGGGAATCCTCCGCATTCAGGCTCAAGAGGTCTTTGACGATTGCTTCATGTTTTAGACGAGTATAAGCCGCTCTTGTTTCACTGGATTTCGGTCTCAGACCGGCCACGAGTGAAAAGAATGGCACGGGTCTGCGACGAGTGAACTTAAACCAACCGTACAAATACGCCGCGTGAGAGCGACGTTCAACCAATTCACTTTTAACTTTGATCCGATGAGATCCCATACGAGATCTGGATCAAAACAGGTCTGCTGTTTTGTATAGAAATAGACCGAATTTCGATGAAACGAACACAGCGATGGCTGAAGGCACCCTCAATGTTTAGAAATGTGCCCATATAGCTGACACATTTTCTTGACAGCTCTGACCTTACACCTCCCTATAACGGCGTTTCCCCCGTAATTACTCCAGGTGATCTTGCATTAATTCTCTCTAAGGAGAAGACATATTGGGCCATTAATTGCCTCGACCCTTTTAAGTCCGCTGGACCTAACGGTATCATTCCCGCAGACCTACAGCATGGATTGGATCCATTTTCATGGGTTGACTGGAGCTTGTTCATATACCCTGCTTATGAAGAGCGGTCAGGATTGTCTTTATCCCGAAAGTGGGTAAGGCCTCGCACGCGCGACCGAAGGATCTTAGGCCTATTAGCCTGTCGTCTTTTCTGTTGAATGTGTTGGAGAGACTAATCAACACCAATTTACGTGACATCATTCTCAGTCGGTTACTGTCTGTCTGACAGCATGCCTACTCGAAGGGAAGATCGGCGGATACGGTATTGCATGCCTTAGCAGGCCATATCGAAAAGTCCCTTGTATACAAGGAACACGCGCTGCTTTGCTTTCTTTGATATTGAGGGTGCCTTTAATAACATAAAACCGGTGGCTATCACGGACGCACTTGTCAACCTGGGTTTACATGGATCTATCTGGAAGCTCATTAATACGTTGCTCACTTCAAGGGTGATCTGCACAAAACTAGGCACTTTGTTCGCGCGTAGGCATGTCTGGTCTGCAGAGGCACTCCTCAAGGTGGAGTCCTTTCTCTTCTTTTATGGAATGTGGCGGTCAATAGACTGCTTATAGAATTGGAACGGTTGCGTTGTAAACCCATTGCATATGCCGATGACATCGCAATTATCATCTCGGGTAAATTCTCAGATGTGCTTAGTGAGTTAATGCAGAGGGCCCTGAATTTTCTGGTGAGATGGGCGAGTGAAATTGGGGTTAAAGTAAACCCGAGCAAAACTGAGCTTAAACGATGAGGAGGAGAGTTCTCTTCACTTGCTTTGCATCTTGCTGGTACGAGTAGTAGGAAGTCCATCCTGGGGTCCTACTGCTTCACTGATCTCGATGATTTGAAGGATGTGAGCTTCTAACGGATTAATCGATTCATTGTTCGCTCCGGATGGTTCGTAGTGTAAGTACTGACCGAAAGGTCTTTCTTATAGAATATGTTAGCGGTATCACAACTTACCCAGTCTGACCTAAGTGTGCTCCGTATGCTGGAGCAGCCCATATAACCTAACCCAACCTAACGTAGCTGACTCTCTCTCTCTCAATTGCCCTAACCCCTTGTGGGGCATAGCGCGTCAACTGTTCCATGTGGCCCAGTTGACGTTTCTCGGCATAAACTGGTTTCGGAGAATGCAGTTGCCAGCATGCACCTCCTGCACATCCATGGCCACGAACGTCGTCGTGGACGGGATTCGAACCCGAAACGCCGGTAGTCAAACATGGGACTGATGCCTCAACACACTGCGCTACCGGTCGCCCAACGTAGCTGACAACAGAGTGGAAAGTTGTGTCAACTGACCTTCCCTTATAATAGGCATGTTGTGAAGTTGATAGGAGATTCTGAGGAATGATATTTCGCAAACGAATTTCTGAGAGCCTTTTCAACATCGTGAGAAGAGTTGAGGAGAATCTGATAGGCTTTAGGTCCTTTCGTTTCCCGCTTTAGGGATAAACACCACCTCAACCTCCGTCCAAATGCGAGGAATGTATTTCGTATACAATATTCCAACCAGGCCCTGAAAATAGTTGAAATCCATGAAATAACAATATCGGACGTTGGAACATTCCTGTTTCGCGAATGTTAGGGGAAATCTTTCTATTGCATTTAGAGAGAATTCTTAAAATTCGTTAATTGCGGCATTTCTACTTTAGGTAGTTCATTTCATTTCTTTAGGTGGTAAGGACCTAGAACCCACGCGGGGGGATTTGTAGGTCCTAAAGCGGACATTTCTTGAGTTTCTCTAATCAAATAGAGAGAATTCCCCTAATTTTTGCGAAACAGGAATGTTCCCGGACGCTTGCTCTGTATCCGCTGCGATTATGCCATCTGAACCAGCCGAATTGAAATGTTCAAAGCTGAATATAGCCCACAGTATCATATCCAACGATAAAATTGTTTCAGAATCACATGGGGTTGTTGTACTGCCGTATAAGAAGCTGTCCTGATTTGTGTACTGCCGGGGAGTGAGTGAGTATCCAAACAAAACATCAATTTTTGTCTTACTTGAACTCGTCCATGAACCATCCTGGTTAATGAGATAGCTACGTGTAGGTAGATGGATCGGTGGAGAGAAAATTGCGAAGTCAGGAGGGCTTCACCAAAATCCTTAAACGACAAACAGAAACGCCTCCACGAGCTCCGCTTAGCCTTTCTCACCTTCTTCATGTATAAATTAAGATGTTTTCTAAAGAAGATCCACTCCGATTCCAATCATGTCGATTTGACTTTATTGGACGCTCTCCTGCAAGCTACTCTACAACCCCCAATTATGGTATTCCACCATTCCTTTTTTTTTCTTACCTTTTGATTTGGTAATTCGACATGATTTTATTGTAGCTAGATTGGGCGCATCAGTAAAGGGTTGACTTCACGCTATGCCAAACTAGGAGTTAAGGCAAATTAGTAAAGGTTTGAACCAAATGATTCAATTCCTATAAGGAATAATAATTCATCTCCAACAATACTGCGATATCTCAACCAGTTCGTTTTCGCCTATTCCTAAAAACAAAGGGCGTTGATTGCTCCTCAACACTGAATTAAATGTAGAGTTGATCCGAGAAGAATAGTCGGATGACGCTCTCCAGAATAAGTACATTGTTTTGGGGGAAACTAAAGGAGTAAAGGGACATTCATGATTCTACGTTGTGGCTATGGATGTTTGTTCCCCTGTAGTGTGGAGCGTGACTATAAGCCACAAACTTTCCCGACTTGTCGCAGGTATGTGGCTAAATGAGCAGGAGGAACATGCTACAAGAAGAAAAATGTATCGTTTCGCGCAAATTTTTCAGGATTTCAGTTGTCACTTTTCAGGGGAAAATTTATAGTAGATAGAAACGTCACCCGAAAACCATTCCAGATTGGGTGAGCCCAGAGTGGATTTCCACTTAATGCAGTATGAACCTAAATTGTTCGATGTGAGTGGTAGACCAGTAAAGCTACGATATTACTAGTGAGTCTAAGGCTGAGGCTAAGCTACATGGAATAGTTGACATGTTATGCTCCACTAGGGGCTAGGGCAAATGAGTATGAGTAGGGAATTTGAAATTTTCGAGAATACTCAAAAATCGTATGATATAATTTAACGATTCGTTAGAACTATTACCTAATTGCACATTTTGCCTAAACTACCGACAATCATCATTCGGCTCAATTACCGTCATAAACATGTTGAACAACGAAACAATCGTCCCCAGTCATGCAACCCTCTGTCAATCGTCCTTGCGGAAAATTATTTCCGAATTCAATTTAATTGCCTTTTATCTGTATCTTAAATGCATCTCTGTCTCTGAACAAAATCACCCCTCGATTGTCATCGAGTGCTTCCACTAATCTCCCGACCAAATTACCACAAATCGACGTGATTTCGAGTACTTAACTTGTCATTGACTATGAACTCTATGGCTCTGTTTCTTCGTTTTTTTTTTACGAGTATTGTTCAGATGATATGACGAGACGATTTCATGATACCCTCCAGGTTCGATTCGATTCCGGACTATGACTGACTGATTTGTATCTTCTAACGCTTATCCGTTCGAACTTTTCCCAATACAGTCGAAGAGGACCGCAAAAACCAGAGGGATGATGACTTCGACAACCCTCCACTTTTTTTTTTGTTGTGCACCGGGGACAGCACTTTTGAACTTTGAAAACCATTTCCGACATTTCCAAGGACAATAAAAATTCGCCGTGATTGGTCACATCAACATCAATACGAAGTTAACATCTTTTAGGAGAGTTTTTTGTTTTGTTCAATCGGTTGATCCATTTTGTTCGGCCAACAATCAGCAATAAAATTTTCAGACGAAATGAAGCGAATTTTATGGATTTTCATTTAAAGAAAATTCCAGGGGGCGGAAAAGTTGGCAGATGGGGAAGAAGGTTACTCTATCAGTGGATTCAATCGACAAGAGTCAGTCGACGGATGTAGTTTCCATAACGACTATCTGTGACTTATTGTCACACTGTGTGTGTGCTCAAGTCACCCAATCGGGAGGCTTTTCATCTTCTATCTGCCGGATGCTATCGGCCGTTCATGGGAAAATGCCTGACGAGTTTATGGCTTTGTGCGATGACTTGATCGATTAGTCACATTATCTACATTTTTCTTTTTTCTTTATGGTCCATTCGGAAAAGTTCATCTCATTATGAGTTCGGAAAAAAGAAAAGTCGACTGGAGGAGCTCTATGGTCGACCGATAACGATGACATTAATTACTTTGAAAACTTTTTCTTTATGTTGTCTTCTGTGCCGTCACATACTTTGCTGCTTTCTTTTCTTTTCAGCCAGTCGACGGACTTTCTTCGGAAGATTTAAAGAGGAGCGAAATGTCTAGCTTGATTTTTGTCTAAAAATGTCCATGAAATTATTGGCCCGTCCCATATAAAAATATAATGGACGGGCATATAGTACGATGCTTGTTAATTGGCTTGACTCCTCCAGGGGCATGGGCGCGTCAACATCTCTAGTACTTCTATGCCTTGTTGACGTTTCGGTAGCATACACAGTTAAAAATCCTGGTCTATTATCAATGCTAATTCGGGTTACATATATGACGACACCAAAATTGTATTAGATTTTAATAAAATGAAAGTATTACAATTGCTTCCGTAAACTTCACTGGTTTAAATATTAAACTTTTCTGGCATTATTTTTTTAATCAAATTGTTGGTTTAAAATTTAATCTACAGATATTATAATCTATGAAAAAATATTAATTTTACTGCGTTTTTTTAACTCCTCTAAGTTTTTTCTCTATTATTTTTTTTTTTCAATTTTCTAAACTTCCAAATCCTTTATTAAGCCCATCGCAGGCTAGCCAGCTAATCTTTAACTTTTTTCGCCATGACGCAGCATCGAACCTGTGAACTCCGTGTTGTAGAGTTGCGACCTAGACCACTCGGCCACGCAGCATAATATTTTGAGCTGACTGCGAGTAGTTATAGTGAGACTTGAGACTCAAAAAATATACTTTGTGGGGTTTACCTTTTAATTAAACTTAGATTAGAAAATAATGCGAGAACAAAAAGAACACAAAAAGGTTTGAATTGTATTAGAATTTATTACAAATTGTTTTAAAATGGAAGTAAACTTTGAATTGTATTAGAATTTATTACGAATTTGGTTTAAAATAGAAGTAAACTTTGGAAGGGTTTAGATTATAGAATTAAAATTATTAAAAATGGTGGTAGTCCAAGACCAGGTTTAAAAAAAATACCGAGATTTTTAACTGTGTAGCTACTTTTCGGAAGTGCAGTTGCTAGCATGCACCTCCTACCCGCGCCGTCTTTATACTGACAAGCTCGGAGCACTGTGAGAGTTCTATTAGTACCCACAGACAGTTTTTGATCGCGCCAAAATTTTTTGAACTCCGAGCTCTAGATTAGTATCGTACTCGTACGAGTGGTGACGAAACGGCCACGGCTGCCGAGCGTCAGAGTTCGATGCTTACCGTTTGTTCGTTAGTTCGTTTGTCCGGGCACTTCCCGTCTTCTGATCTTAACCAAATTTGGTATGTAGGTTTCTTGTGTAACCCTGAGCACAAATCGGGCACCGAAATTTGATCATCGACTGAAATAAAGGTATACTCTGTTGTGATAAAGCCAGAGTTCCTCGCCTAAGTCTTTTCAAGACCGGTCATCCAGGCATTTCCCGTGTTCCGATTTTAAGTAAAGTTGGTACGTAGCTTTCTTGGGTTATTTACTTACTTATCTGATACTTCCACATGGTGATATTATGGTCCTGCTGCAGGCGTGCATCAGTACAAAAGGACTCTGTTGAAATGAAAGAGAAACCAAAGACCGGCGCATTGGAGTACTTTTAAACATATTCTAAGTCCTTCGGTCAGAATTGATGCCATTTTAAGTCCACTGACGAGGAAAACAGGACATTCTTGATAATAAGTGATATATGTACATTAGGCATATGGCTTGGGACCATGAGGCGAATACAACAGACTACTGTTGAAGGAATTTTGAGTCCTTTGGTGTCGAACAAGGACATTCTTGGCAGTGAAGTGATATCTAGGCAAGATGGGGATCATATGACTTGGGGAATGCACTAGACTACTGTTGAAGGCATTTTGAGTTCATTGGTGTGGACAAAAGAACATTTTTGAAAATGAAGTGATATCCAGGCAAGATGGGTATCATATACGTATTTTGCCCTAACCCCTAGTAGGGCATAGCCCGTCCACTATGCCATGTGATTTAGCTGACGTTTCGTTGGCACGTTGAAACCAATTTCAAACGATGCACGCTGCCAGCATGCACCTCCTGCTTCCATTTAGCCGGCTACATGCGGCAATCGGGAGATGTTGTGGCTCATTATTACGCATCGCACCACAGGGGGAAGACAACACAAACATCTATGACTACAAACGTCGTGAACAGGACTTCAACCTGTAACGACCACACTGAGCTACCGGTCGCTCCGGGATGTTGATGCGAATGCACTACACTACTGTCGAATGCATTTTTAGTCCTTTAATGTGGAAAAAAGGACAATCCTAGCAGTCAAGATAGGTGTCATACAATTGGTGGTTATGAGGCGAGTGCAACACTACTAATGATGCCATTTTTTTATTTGGTGGGGAAAACGACAATTTTTTGGGCATCAATTGAAACAGAAACCAAACCTACCAAACATCGGTGATTTTTGAATGTGTTTGTGATACCAATCAACTCGACGTAAGGGACATATAGCAGGTGATAAAGGACAAAACGGACATAATGGACTGAAAGTCATAATGTCCTCGAAGATAACTCCAAATTATGTCAAAGGCACATTTACTAGGATGGGCACCTAAAGAATTAGCTCTTTGCGGACAATATTTTTCAAAGCAAATTATTGACAACTTGATAGCAAATAGATCAAAAAGAAAATGTCGTTGCATGGGATGAAAATCGCTTTTCTCCGTCATTAATAGACAAAGTTAACGAGCCGCTAGGCACGTAGACTATGGATTATTTATACCAGGTATGTTTCTGACGACAGACATTTGAAAAAAAAAAATGTAAAAAACCTATCATGCCAAATATTCCGACCACCAAAGCAGTAATTCACCTTCACAGGACTGAATTCTAAAATTCCTCAGTCTCTTCGAGCTTAATATGCGCATGGAATGAGATGTGCCATTAAATTCTCTGAATAGCTCAAATATTTAAACAATCCTGTCAAGCGACTTTGTTGTCTGCCAGGCAAATTATCTCAAAAATAGTCAACTATTTCGCCTTGATTTCTAGCACTCCTTCTACGCTTCGTCCTTCGCAACGGCTCGTCGTCGGTCTCTTCATCGCACACGAAAGTACAACAACGCGGTTTGGTCCCATTCGGAAAATTGTAAAAGACAAATTTCACAATGGCGAAATCCTTTTTGCATCTTAACTGCTAAATCGATTTTTAAGCAATAAACTATAGTGAGCGCAAACGGAAGACACTAGCGCAAGATACTCCATTCTAAAATGAAGACAATACGTAGATTTACCGGTGAAAAATGGGAAGCCATTTATTTTAGTCGTGTGTCCATTGGGGCGGTTACAACGACACAAGGCATGAGGTAAATGTACGCCGTCATTTGCAGTAGTAGAAATTCTGAATACAAAAAGGACCCTCCGTAACGAGGACGATGAAACGTGTGGGGAAAGGTATATAGCAAAGCAAAAGATCAGAACACGGAGGAGTGCCTCTGTAGAATTGAACGGTGATGAATTTGCCTAAATCTTAAATCTTCCGCTAGTGAATAATTCACGTCCTTGGGAAATTGACTTGTTCTGGAATGAATCAAGAATGAATTGTACCACAGATTTATGGCGGGCGCGGGACAGGTGTATAGGTTATAATTGACGAGGGATAATCGACTGTTTTGTTTGCTGAAGGAGGAGGCGACGACAGCAAATGGATATGATAGTATGACATTTTGTTCAATAAATATTAAAATTTAATTTTAGAACCATAAAGATCTGTTGAAGAAGCGACTTGAGACTTGCTGTGGGATTGCTGTGCGTAGTGTGTAGAAATCGCCGATGTCGGTAGAAGAACAGCATAGGATTGTTGTTGTAGTAGCGACGCGTTGATATCCGATGAATGTGTGTGTCATAAAGCTTGGTTGTCCATGTTTTCTTCAATGTCCAGGTGTAGAAACGCAGCTGCCTCAATAGGATTATCCCATAGCGCAGTAGGTGTTAGGCGCGTGGGAGCTGCAGGATAGCTAAATATGTGCTCAACATCATGTGGAGTGAGGCCACAGGCTGGACGGGAGTTCTGTATTTCGTTATCAATGCGGGATAGGTACGAGTTCAGACGTGAGCACCAGCCAGAACGAAGTTGAGCGAGTGTAGTCCTGGTTGCTCTAGGAAGTCGAAGTTCGTCTGAAGATATAGCAGGTGGTTGCGCATTTAGTACCCTGTTTGGTGTCATGTTCGCGATTGAGGATAGCACTTCTTCACTATGCAGTGTTGTGATGGCCGATCTGTAGCTGGTGTTATCGAAGGGGACTCTTATAAACCTTTGGATCTCCCGCTCGCGATCCCTCATATTACGTCTTACATGACGTGGCGGTGGGCTTCTGTCCATAAGGTTAGAGTTAGGATGGTCACTCCGATAACAGCCAACCAGAAACTGCTTCGTTAGAAGTGTGTTGTGGCTTCTTAGCGGCATCATTCTGGTTTCCTGGTGAAGGTGGTCTTGCGACGACATCAGTAGGCAGCCTGTGACAGTTCTGAGAGCTGCATTTTGGCAGGTCTGGACGTTCCTCCACTGAGTGTCACATAAGTTTTCCGACCAGATGGGAGCCGCATAATTGGCCACATATCTCCCGATCGACTTGTAGGTCGTTAGTAGGGTTTCCTTGTCCTTCCCCCAGGAACGGCCAGCAAGAGCTTTGAGGACTTTGTTCCTGCCTCTCATCTTGTCACAAATGGTTGACGCATGGGCTGAGAAGGTAGCCATGCTGTCAAGGGTGACACCGAGGATTTTAGGGTGGTTAATGGTGGGGATAGTTTGACCGTCTTCTACAATATCCAGTTGTTGTCTCACTTCTTTGGTCCATGTGGTAAACAGAGTAGCGGTAGACTTCGGCGCAGACAGAGTGAGATTTTTGTTGACGAAGAAGCTGTTAAGTTCGTCAAGATACCCATTGATCTGTTCGCACATTTGAGTGATATCGTTGCCGGTTGCTAGAATCGTGCAGTCATCAGCATAACTGACAATTTCGAGTCCGTCAGGTGGCGTAGGGAGTCCTGACATGTAAAGGTTAAACAGGGTGGGAGATAAGACTCCTCCTTGGGGAACACCCTGTTTAATTCGTCTTAGTTTAGATTTCCCGGATCTAAATTCTGTGTAGGACTGTCTTCCGGCAAGATAGTTGGCGATCCACTTTACAATATGCGACGGAAGCGATGTACCACATATGTCTGACAGGAGAAACGAGTGGCTGACAGTGTCAAATGCCTTTGACAAGTCTAATGCCACCAGAATCGTTCGTTGACAAGGACGTGCTTGGTTGAGGCCATTGAGTATTTTCGATGTAATGACATCCAAAACCATCGTGGTGGTGTGCATCCTTCTAAAGCCATGTTGGTGGTTGGCCATCTGAGTATGAGTCGCAATTATAGGGTGGAGCAGCGCTTCTAAGGTCTTGGCTACAGGAGACAAAAGTGTGATGGGACGGTATGATTCGCCCAGTGTTGGTTTTTTTCCCGGTTTTAGAATAGGGATCACTCTTCGTTTCTTCCAATATTCGGGGATGATAGACGATGAGATTGATCGTGGCCGTTATGTATTCAATTGCTCTTGTGTCAAGATGTTTGAGCATGACCATCGATATACCGTCTGGTCCAAGAGCTTTGGAATTCTTCGCTCTTTTTATTGCTGCTTCAACTTCCTGAGATGTAAATTGAAGTTGCTGGTCAGGTGGGCGGTTACGAATGCTCCTAGTAATAATGCGCTTAAGTCTATCAGGAGGTGGATGTTCGATAAACTGTTTGTTAAAGTTGTTGGCGCATTTTGTTGGGTCGTTAACCGTAATGTTGCCAAATTGGATAGCAACATGCCCTTTGTGTTTGGTTGGGTTTGTAAGAGCCCTAACCGTTGACCAGAGCTTATTGACACCCGTTGTCAAGTTGCAATTGTCGAGGTGGGAGTTCCATTTCCTTCTCCTGTGATCTGCTACCTGTTTAAAGATATCAAGGTTTAGTTCCTTGATCCTTGGATCGTTCGGGTTAATGCTGCGTATGCGGTCTCTATCATCTGCCAATCTAGCTGCTGAACTAGGGAAATTTGGTCGAATTTTGGGTATCCGACCTGCTGGGATGAACTTCATAATCGCTTCCTGCAGTATGTGCCTTACATTTCGTTCGGCCGTGCGCACGTCAGTTGGAGTTGGTAAGGCAGCGAAGGCCGTGTTGGTGTAGGACTTGAAGCCATCCCAATCCGCCTTATTGTGGTTGATGAACGTGCGATGATCAGCAACTTGAGTACTTGATGGTTTGTCCAATTTTATTAGGATTGGCAGACGATCCGAGGATAGCGTCATGACTGGTTCCCATTGAGCATCATTAATAAGTCCAGCGCTGGCAATTGAGATATCGGGCGAGCTGGAACATGTTCCAGCAATACGAGTAGGCGTATCGTCGTTGAGTGGACAGAAGTCTGATGCGTCAAGTTGTTCGGCTATGGTAACCCCTCTGGTATCGTTGTCGAGGTTAGAGTGCCATAGTTCGTGATGGGCGTTGAAGTCACCAAGTAGGAGACGATATTGGCCAGTTAGCAGTGGTGTGATGTTGACATTGTATCCTGAGGGACAGCTGGATACAGGTGGAACATAGATATTATAGATTTCAATATCGATGTTATTCGACTGAATGGCGATGGCCTGTGCCTCCAAGATGTTGTCGGTGATTGTGACGTCGATTTCACGATATGGTACTGATTGATGGATCAGAAATGCTATTCCACCTCCAGCATTTGATACTCTATCCTTCCTAATGACGTTGTAATTGCCATAGGAGTTGAGGGACGAATTGGTGTTAAGCTTCGTGTCCTGTATAGCTCCAATTATGACGCGATGTTCTACGCACCGGAGCGACCCGTGTTACCTGGAACAACCACGTCACACGGCCAAGAGCTGACACAACCCCTTCGATGCAAGAAGGAGGATCTATGTGTGTGTCACACAACTTGACAGCATAGGATTAGGACTATGAAGCTTCCCTCAGACTGATGCGGTGGTTTGTTCGAGGAGATTTATTAAATGCGGATTTGCAATTTCCTCCACACCGACGCGATTTTTTCCGTTGCGGATTCGAGATTTTGCAGCGACTTTTAATTATCCATTAACATTCGTCTTTCTACGGAAATCGATGTGAATTTCACTGAAGTTTTGTTTGAATAGTGAATTACCCCCTTTTCCTCGTCCCCCAGCACACGCATTCTCATCTCATGGGGAGCCGTTTCCTTGAAGATTTGATGTAAATTTCAAGTACATGAATATTTAAGATTCGTTCTAGAGCCTTTATTGCGAAGAATGTGATTATAGATCGGGAGAATCTGGGATGCAAAGTGACAACCTATGCCGATGCTGTCTCTGGTAAGTTCTCTTAGCGAGGTAACGCAGAATGCGCTCTCTGCTGACCAATTGGACTAATATCCGTAGAAGTGGATTAGGCGTCAACCCCGGTAAGACAAATATAGTTCTATTTACAAGGAAACGTAGTATTGCGCCAGTGGTGCCTTATATCATAGAGGGAAACTTGTGCTTGCGGAGAGTGCAAACTTCCCTAATCTCATACTATATATAGGAAGCTGAATTGGAGGTTAAACATCCAGAAGCGTATCAACTAAGCTGTCATTGTCCCATATTGTTGTGGGAAGGCTATAGGTTAAACCTGGGGCCTGAAACCCAAGGAAATTGGTAGCCAAAGTACAGACAATGGTTTAACGATTGAGTTGGTCTCAGTTGCTGAGTCTAGAGGTGTCACAACGGACCCAGTGGTGGTTTAAGTGTCTTAAGCAACCCTTTTAACCTAACCTACAGCCCCAGCCGCAACTTTGTCGGTAAATATTCAGGAGAAGCTAATGGCAGTAAACTCAGCCATAAGAATAAGAGAGACTTACCAGTGGACAACCTTGGATATCGGTCACTATACTCTCTTGATCGAAGGAGACATTCCTGGGTCAATATATTACACCTCACCAGAGCGCTGATCAGTATAAACTATACAAACTTGATTCCAGCACGGAGTCTGTGGATTATGGGTGTCCGCCTCTATCGCACACGCCTGAAATTCATACGGATGGTTCTAACACTGCCATGCCATGGACGCTGGAGTACACTCAGAGGAGCTCGGTCTTCACCTTTCTTTCTGGCTACCGGAATACTGTCTTCCAGGCGGAAATTTTTGCGCTTAAGGAAGCGGTGACTTGGCAGAGTCTCCAAGCAATTTTCATGACAAAAATCACTATCTTTACGGATAGCCAAGCTGCAGTCAAATCCCTCGTATCCGGGTTTTGCACATCGAAAATCTTATCGAAGTGTAAGACGCGGCGAGCGGAGGTGGGCGGCTTTTTTGATATTATGCTGTGCTGGATACCTGGCAACTATGGCTTTAGTGGTAATTGCATCGCCAACCATCTCAATCGATTGTCACGATCAACCTCAGACTCCAACCACCTTCATTTTCTCATTCCTGCAAAAGAATATGGTCGCCGTTTGTTGACAGCGGCCAATTCTAACCCATAAAGACCCATTTTTAAACATGTAACAACTTTTCACAAACATAAATAATTTGAAATTAACTAAAATCAAATGTATTTGTGAAAAATATACAAATTCAAAAATAGACAGTTATGTGTCAGAATTGGTCCGTTACAGGATGTTTTCTCGCATCTAATCACTAGTATTCCACTTTGACGCGTAAAAAAATGTAAGTTCTCCCTCTTCTTTTCATCGATTCCAGAAAGTTATCTTGCTCCTAGAAAAACATCTAATGTTTAACTTTATCAGGGCACAAGATAAACCGATTTTCGCATGCAAAAAAAATGTTGTCGATTCCAGGAAAACCTCATCACTCTGAGTTTCTTAAATCTCGATTTTCTGTCAAGAATTATGGAAATTTCCTAACACTATTCGTCTACTTTGATGACTCTTACAAGCACAGATTTTTCGCCCACAAAAGACCATGGTTCATTCATAGCAATTTCCACGAAAAAAATGTACTCATTGTTGTTTTGTTACCCTAGCGGAGTGTATACCTAAAATATATAGCATAGTTTTCTCGATTTCACAACTTGAGATCCAAACATCCAAAGCCCAAGCCCAAAGCCATTAACCTTGTGAAATTCACGCCGATGATATCTACGACTATGTATCTCATTAATAGTTAATTTTCTAGCATGATTAGGCTCATTTACATCGAATCTTAATAACATAACATTTATTCGACGCTTCTCACTTGAATCCAATGCGTATCATCGCCTCAAATTGCGGCATATAGTCGTAGTCACGGAATGGGCATAAAAAAATTATAAATATTCTTTTTTTTAAATGCCTAAACTGGAAATATTAAATTTCTGTTTCATTTTAGGCGGGTTCATCACATAAATAAATTTTGAAATTTGTTTGCCGGCGAACCAAAAAGAGATGAAACAACATCCTACTATGAAGCGTCACGAAAACGGTGAAACGAATTGTAGCATTTTAACCGTGACATTAGCAAAAAATTCTAATTTTGATTGAACGTTTGAGAGTTTATGTATCTCCGCCTTGGCTTTGGATATATCGGTGGAGATACAAAGTACCTACATTTTCATTTAAACAATAATCGAATGAGTAGACGTTCGAGTATAAGTATATGGAGAAAAAGAAAGGAAATTTATTCGATTATGGGTCGTTTTCTCAATGTCTGGTTAAAGTTTATCATACAGATAAACGCGAAACGCTACTCATTCTCCAGTTAAAAATTTATCGGACGATTATTCGAAACAGGTGATACGGGCTGCTGAGATTATGACAGATAGAACTGTTTACGTTTGCACATTCAAATGAGACAATTAAACTGCGACAGAATTCTGCCAACTTATCAATGCGCTCATTGGTGAGTGGGTGTATGAAAGTCATCATAAAGATTGTTCTAGACGCGGGACATACATGACCACTCACGAGTTGAGTTCTTGACGAATTCATCAGGCGTAGCTGATGAAATATTTGATGAGAGTCATCGACGCATTCATCGGGCCGCCATCAGCAAAGTCACCAAAAGTCAAGAAAAAAAAATTTGCTCGTGACGAAACTTGATGTTTGGATGACGTAGCTGTTTCCTCCTACGTAGGAGAGCAATCCAAGTAGCGCTTGTTAATGCCACAAGCCTCGTATGGAGAGTAATCTTATTTATCGAAGTATCTCTGAAGCAATCGCTGGGGGTGCGCCTCAAAACCATCCCGTGGATTTGAGAAAGCGTATTATCTCCCCGATACCCTTCGAGAAGATACCGGATATATCAGTGAAGAAACCGCTACCCAATTCATGATGGTTGACTCTTGCTAGAGCTGGACTGGATCAGAGATTCCTTCTCCGAAGTATTTTTGCAGCTCCCGGCAGTGAATATTCTAAGGAAAGCCCAATCTGGACCCGTTCTCACCCAGACACCCACTGGCCAATGTTCCATCGTGATCGCTGTAACCCTAGCGACATCCGAGCGGGTTCAGAAGGGCATTTGTTCCACGTGCATCATATAATGGACACATTTTCGTGGATGTGGCACATGTTGTTTGTGCGCACCATCTATCGCTAGTTTGTATCATATAATATCTATGAATTTCCCCTTTTAAACACTAAGGGGCGTGTGAAAGACGGACAACGGTGGCTTTTGAACAGAATCTGGCATAGCCTTGCTGAAGCCCAAGTGTTCTCAATTGATTCGCAGTAGTCCCTCCAGGATTCCTTCTTGGGATCTCTGATGGCTTTTTCGAATATTTCTCAGCAGTCCTTGTACGGTTGCCAGAACATATGCTTGTAGCAAATATTAAAGATCTCCCTGCTCAACTTTCGAGGGTTGATCAGGTCCTCGTTCCACCACGTGTAAAGAGTTTTTTTTTGCTATATTTGGAGGGGCGTGAGATCTTATACTCCAAATCAATAGCTTTTTTGAAGGTCTTGATCATGGACTCCAGCTAGGAGTGAGGTCTTATACCCCCAATCAATAGCTTCTTTAAAGGTCTTGATCTTGGACTCCAGCTCGAGAGTTTGTAGGTTATTATCTATCAATTGCCCTAACCCCTTGTGGGGCATAGCGCGTCAACAGTTCCAGGTAGCCCAGTTGACGTTTCTCGGCATAAACTGGTTTTGGAGAATGCAGTTGCCAGCATGCATCTCCTGCACATTCATGGCCAGGAATGTCGTCGTGGACGGGATTCGAACCCGAAAACATGAGACTGATGCCTCAACACACTGCGCTACCGGTCGCCCCAAATTTCTTCCAGCAGATTCTCCTTAAATTTCTGTATAGATTAGCTTTCTCTACTTTGAGAGCAACCGTGAAAAGTATCCAACTGTAGTTCGAGAATGACTTTAGGTCGGATACCTTTCAGTCCTCGGCTCTTATGGTCTATGAAGAACCTTCTCCCACCTCTGAAAGTTACCTGCACTCAGGAAAGTCAGGGTGTCTCTCCTATCACGCACAGTAAGATTATTATTATTAATTATGTAATCAAAAAGTGACTCACTTTTCTCATTTGTCGTGGAACTTTTTCATATCGCGTGTCTAGGATTGGCATCGCCTCCCACAAGTAGACTGTCAACCACTACTCTGGTCAGAAGGAGTAGTTTCTCAATGGGTGCAGGTGTACCATGGGCCATGTAAGCGGAAAAAAAACATAGAGTGTTATTCCATCCGCTGTTTTCACCTTAATCAAGGCGATGTCAGCCGAACTCATACCAGGACACATAAACACCTTTATGTGCTTCTTACCCAATATACAGCTTCTGGGCCTATCTTGGCTGTTGTTGCACTTACAGAGATTGTAATTGATGTCATCAAGTCCCTTGACCTTAAGTTCCTTGGTCCATGTATCAGTGCAATGTCGATACTCTCCTCCCGTAGGAGAACACGCAAATTATTTGAAGCGTACCTGGCGCGGTTCAGATTCAGATTGCACACGCTGTCCTAGGCGTGTCCTCTTCCTTTAGGTTCAGATCACCCTAAATATACTATGCATGCTGCAATGAATCTACCACCTCCGCTGAGGATGGAAATACCTTTAACCTTGGCATTTCTAATGTCAAAGTGAAGCCGATAGCCAGCCGCCTCGAGTGGCTACAATATCTCCGCGTTTATTAGGAGGAGGAGAGCGGTGCTATTAGAGTGGGGCTCCTCGGTCTTGAGGATTTCCCAGGTATGAAGTGGGATGGCCGGGTTCTGCAGGCACATACAATGCAACAACTTTGCATTATCGATCATCACTTTGGGCAACCAAATGTGAACCCTCGGCCTCTCCGGGATTTCTCCTGCTGAAATGACCTTGAGTTTCAAGCCATCCATCGTATCACTCATCCTGTTGACGACAGGTAATTAGAAATTCTAGAGAGAAACGGGTTCTCCCATTTCTTCACACGGAAACCCAGACTGGTGATGTCGTTGTCGAATCGCAGCTCGTCTGGGTGGTCTAAAGGTGAATACAGACTGTTCTGTTCTGGCCTGCCTGGATTTTGTCTATACCCCTTGTTCATGAACTGAAGTTCAGGTTGTTTGTATTCCGAAAACGGGTAAAAGCTCGCATGCGCGTCCAAGCGGTTTTAGACCTATCAGCTTATCATCAAATATACAAAAGATGCTGGAAAGACTGATTGATTTCTATTTACGCAGCAGTATTCAACCAGAATTACTATCAACATCTCAATGTGCTTACTGGAAGGGTAGAACACGGACTTGCACTCTTTCGTAAGCTGCAGAGAGAGATCTCCTCTCACAAGGAATTCACCAGGGTTGCGTTTCTGGACATTGAGGGCGCTTTCAATAATGTTTTCTCTGGGGCTATCACTGATGCACTGGTGCTTTTGAATGTGACCATGCCTCTAGGCACGCTTGTTAACCTGCTGCTTACATCGAGGGTTGTTCGCTTTAATCTGGGTTCATCTTCGGAACAGAGATGTATCAAGACGGGTACTCCGCAGGGTGGTGTTCTATCTCGGCTTCTTTGGAACCTGGTGAACAATATACCGCTTTTGGACTTGGTGGGACTCAGATGTAGAGTCGTTGCTTGTACGGATGATGTTGCTATTGCCATCTCGGATAAGTTCCCTAGTGTCCTCAGTGAGGTGCTTCAGAATGCTCTCTCTCTCTCTGTTGGCTCACTGTACTAATTCCTGTGGTCTAAGGGTTAACCCTGACAAGACGAAACTCATGTTATTCACTAGAAGGAACAAGATACCTCCCATCTCATCTCCTGTGCTGGAAGAGAAGAGATTGATTTTCGCTGAAATAGCAAAGTTCCTAGGAGTTATGTTTGATAGGAAGTTAGGCTGGAGACCTAATATACAAGAGCGTGTAAAGAAGGCTACCGTTGCTCTTTACGCTTGTAAAAAGGTCATTGGCATGAGTTGGGGTTTTCAACCTAAGATTGTCTACTGGCTTTATGTGTAAATCGTACGCCTAATTCTTTTGCACGGTATTGTTGTTTGGTGAAATGCTCTTAAGACTGCGATTTTGTGCAGCTTGTTAAACAAGGTCCAAAGGCTAGCCTGCATGCTCGTTAGTGGAGCCCTAGGAACTACTCCTTCGGCTGCTTTGAACATTTTGCTTAACCTACTTCTTTTGGATATTCTTAGTGAGCAACTTGCTAGCACTGCCATTCGCCATCGCGAAACAGGGCATTGGTTCTACTTGGGTACAGGCCACTTGGCGGTCTTCAACCACCTGAATATCCCTGATGACACTGACTACACCTTTCCTAAATTTATTTTCGGGAAGAACTTTACTAATATCATTCCCATTCCAAATCAGTGAAGGGAGGGCGAATTTTCCCTGACGGGTTCTATAGGCATCTTTAGGGATGGCTCGAAAACCGACTGCTTTGTCGAATGATTGCATCCAGTATAATAAACGATGCTGGGATCTTGATAAAACCTGCGTCGATATCTTCGACAAAACATGTTTCACGCATTCGGTAGCCGTAAGACATATCCAGGTACCGATGCATCTACATGCAGTGTAGACACTCGGAAATACCAGGACTAAGCTATAGACTGCTTTCATTCTAAACCTGGACCCGATTGTATCTTTTGATGATGTTTGTAATCGCCACCCATAGTGATTTTCGGGGTGTCAAGAGAAGTGAATGGGACGAGAATCGGAAAGAAGGTTTTGTGATTATACGAAAATTCAATTCAATTTTATGGAGTATGAGTGTTGATTTTGGTAGAAAAAGTTGTTGAGAAAAACAAAAGGCTTTCCAACGAGTGCTGAACGATTGTGGTGTGATGAAAACTAACGAAGTTACACTTTCCTTATCAAAATCGTGACATATTACGTGACGGACCAATTTTCAGGATGACCCCCATCGATAAGACATATCCACACCATACAACATAGGTTTGATGTTAGATTGACATGCATCCTACAATTGGGTGAGGTGTGTTTGTGGTTCGCCTGTTGAGAAGAGGGCGTTAGCTGGTTGATAGACGAGACGAAACCATTTTTTCCTACCTATGTTATCTGTAAAGACACACACAGCCTCCATGTGTTTTTTTATTAGCCCTGAAATGTTTATAAAAAAGATTCTGCGTCAATTTTAATTATATTAGCCGCAAAACTGAGCTACGTATTTTAACATTTCACAATCGATAATAATCCATGTTCTATGAATCGCTGGTAGCACGTCAAAGCAACATAATTATGGCAAATCAATTAACCAAACACCAAACAAAGAGCTGTTCATTTCGCCATAAAAGAGCCTAAAATATACGCTCAAATAATTCTATTATGACACAATTTCAACCACAATAGTTTATTATGAACGTCGAATTTTGATATGCAATCATGGTTTGAGGTTCAAGAGTTGAATACGCTGAATATAATTAGACACCATTTAAAACGCCATCCCCTTTCATTAATTTATTCTAAAAATTGTTTCGTGTCATCGCATTCTAATTATGTGTCCGTTAGTATATAAACTACATGTGCATGTATTTTCGAATGATTGGTTAACCGCCAATTCGGTAGAAGTTTTGAAATGATGAGAACTTCCGTAATATAAGCCATTTTGGTGCACCGCGATTTCAACAGCTCGTAGGCTCTTTCCGCTTCCCTGTCATCTGCTTGTTCGCCTGCCTGTTTTTTCCACCTCAGTAATATTCTGGAATCAAATAAATGATGATATTTCAAATCATCATTTGCAACCACCACAGCAACGGTAGCAACATCATGCAGCAATATGGGATTTTATGTACGTTTTGTGCAACAAAAAGAAGTGCAGAGCTCAGCGAATGAGCAGCAAAAACAAGATGGCTTCGCCATACGATTAGGTTAGGTGCAAATGCAAATAAAACTGCAAGCATGATCGCACATATCCCGAATATGAACATAAAAGGCGCGTTTTTTTGTACAACGGGTTGGGGTAGCGTAACTCGTGGAGCGAAAGAAAAAGCATTCGAGGGCAGCTATCCAGGTTAAATTTTAAATGTCATGTTGTCTACCCTAATTTGCTTGAAAATTGACAGTTGCTTTCAGAATTCGTTCGTTTGTAATAATGTGACAAGCAATTATGAATACGGCCGCCTAAATTGTGAATAAACTGTACGAATTTATTAATAGATCATCGTCGGAACTTGACACCAATTGTCAAATTAGCGACAAGCATACCCCAGTAGGCGCGTTTTTTGGTACAATTGTACAATATATCAGGTGCAGGTTAGCCACCCAACTACAGGTACAGGTTTAAGTTATTGTTGTAATGCATGGAGATACCCTAGCTTGCACCGGATAGATGTCCAAGAAAAAACACACCTATAGTCGTCAAAACGTCATGTATATGCCAATAGTAGTGCATTTGTATCTTTATGGTTTGATGGTCGATTGTTTTGTGTGTGTAGCTGCACTTAATTATACCACAACATTGAGCACATTGTGAAACAGAGAATACAGTCGACAGAGAGACTCACCTTGGCCCCATCTAGCATTCGCTGAAATTCAATACTCAAACTCAATAATGTTAATGTAGAAGTTTTCATATTTCCATCTTGTTTTTTATGTTTTTCTTTTTATATCTTTGGTTTGAATGTGAACTTCCAGCACCATATATATATTGTCGAAGCCTGAGCCGACCGCACAATGTATCCGTGTGTGTGTGGTTTCATTTTGCATTGTTTGTTTATGATATGATCCAGTTTTATACTCCACTGTTTTTTGTTTTGGAAACCAATTTGCGAACTCAATTTGCAAAAATGCAGAATAAATAAAAAATATATGGTTAAATGATTCAGACCTAGCATGTGGGTATTTTCGTTGGATTGCCGGGTGGAAACAGTATAAAATAAAGAGGCTATTGTTAAAACTAACCGTGAGACTAGGCCTGATGACACATTGGGGAACGGAGCCATGGATTTCACATGGGTAAGGAATTGCCGCCCAGTACATATTCCGAGAAGAGTTTTTATTTTGAAAGTTGCAGGCCTGGGTTAAGTTTGTTGGGAAATTGAGAAATTCAGGGAGTCAAATCGTTATAAATGCGATTAAGGACCAAGACCTCGTCTTTGGAAACTCAATTGACCTGTGGGTCAGAACGCGTCAACTGTTCCATGTTGTCTTAAAAAGGAGTAAGTCCACATTGTGCAAAGTGTCGGTATAACTATGGGGCTCCACTTAGTGTTTGCTCACGCGGGTCGCCTCGTAATCGGCTCGTCTGCAATTCGAGCTCCACTTCCCAAGTAAATCGATTCGTTTACGTGCCGACCAATGGACGACCCGTGTGAGCATCTCCATACATTTGCTTGGGAATTGGAGTTCAAATCGTAAACGAGCCGATTACGGGAAGATCCGTGTGAGCAAACACTTAATCAACCGGCGCGACCTCGATTCGAACACTGCTCAACATCGTCACGGAATCGATGCGTCTTGCCACTCGACGTCGATCTCGCATCTGGGTTCCACGTTACAATAATCGACGGTACACAGTGTACTCTATCGCAGTGTTCACCTCTTTTAAGCGGACACTTCTTTAAGAACGGATGATATTCACAAGGTTTTCATAGAAAGATACTCTCTTTAAGGCAGACACCTCTCTTAACCGGACGCGGATATACAAGATCATACATTCAAATCAAATCCATATTAAGCGGAAAACACAAATTCAAAAATGTCTGAATCACTAACGAATGCAATTACATATTTCTGTTATATTTGATATGCAGTCTGGAGACATGGTTCAAGAATAGAACTAAAGAAGTGTGCAATTATTTCGTTCTCTTTGCGCAAGACGTCACAGTTTCAAATTTTTATATGTGAGCGCTGCATTTTGTATGAAATTTTATGCTTTTTAGGGTTTTGTAGTAAAAACAAAACCCTTATGAAATCGGTTAAATGTCTGTCTGTCCAAGAAATATCTCACGAACGGCTGAAGCTACATAAATGAAATTTTGTCGGAATACGTAGAATTATTATAATTCGCCGGAGAAAGCGATTCGTTGTAATAGGCTGACTTCAAGGGGAGGTCCCCATAGAGGGGAAATGAAGGTCAAATTTTCTTTTCATCTGGTATAGGTAATCATGAGAAAGGTAACACCGAGTACATTCCATTTTTGGTATTTTCATCTAATTTGAAAAAAGGGGAAAAGAGGTAGAGAGGAAAATATGAGATCCGAGTTTGTCCCCCCCCCCCCCCCCCCCCCTTGTATTTCGAGACCGTTTGGAAATATTTTCCGGGGATACCATCACTTTTTCGCAAATACATATGTTTGTTTAATAACTGTATGTAATCAATGTTCTTGTAATGTGCAAGTGCGAATTATTTTTCCCAGCCGGCGCTCTCCACTTTCTTAGCCTCCTACACCCCTTAGACAAGAATCCATAGAGAAACCGAATAACGCTAATTGTGCATTTTCCATTCCTGTCAGCGCTATGTGCCTTGGCTAATAGCTGACACGCTTGGTAGCCGTATAGTCTCGGTCACCACCATACAGAATAACTATGGAGGAGCAATCCGCATATACTCAACACTAAACTATTTGAAGCAATTCCAGTCGTAAAAAGTAAACAGAGAGACACACGCCCTCCACTGCGCAACACCCGCGCAGTCTATATAAAAGCACAGGAAGCACGTAAGATGTCATCCCCTCTCCTACTTCTCCTATTGGAACAATAACATTCCAGTCTGTCTCTCTGCCGCAGAACACCCGCCCTTTCCATATAGAAGCACGAGAGACGTCAAATTTCCATCCCCCTTCCTACTTCCTCACTTGTGCCGAATTACTTCGTTTCTCTCGCTCTTTTTCATTTCCTCTGATTCTCTCTCTTCAAAGGTCACCACTCTAAGATGTTTTATCTAGAGAACATGGATTAGATTGACATGCCGGGGTGTCAATAAAAAAAAAACGAAATCTATATGTAATTCAAACATTAACAAGGCATGGTAATGCAAGAGATATTGACGCGCCAATGCCCCTGGAGGTGTCAAGGCAATTAACATTAGCTAACAGTGGCTTTATCGGTGTAGCACATAGAACAAGCGTTCTAGGACGTATACTGGAGATCGCAACGCCTTAAGCCGCGGAGCTCACATTTAAAACGCCCTATTGATCAAAGACACGAACCACTATGCGTCTCCCGGTCAACTAGGAATGTTCATAATCGACTGCATCCGGACCTTTTATTTAGACCTGTTTCTAAAACCGGTTTTTTTATAGTACCGGGCCCGAGATTCACAAATACCGGTTTCATAAAACTGAGTCATTAAAACCCGACTCGTTAAAAAAGCCACCTGATAAAAGAAAATATTAATTAGAAAAAAAAACGGCTTATGGTCATAAAAACCGAGTTAAAGAACGACTCATTAAAAACCGCACCGCAATGCACCTGTACAAGATCCAACTGACCCGGGAGCTCAAAGTTAATGACCATAATGAACGCAGTTTGTTCGCTGCTTGGGCTTCGGAGCGTTTGAAAAATGACCCCAATTTTGGCCGAAAAATCATCTTTAACGACGCATTTTTGGATGAATGGCTATGTTAATAAGGAAAATCGCCGTTTTTGGGACGACACAAACCCACACAAGGTTCACCAGATGGCACTGCATCCACAAACGTTACTGTTTGATGCTGATTTTGGGCCGGCGGCATTGGTCCGTACTTCTTCGAAAACGACGTTGGTGAGGCCATCACCGTCAACGACGAGCGCTACAGATCGATTATAACCAATTCATTTTGGCCAGAACTGAACGATATAGACGTAGACGACATGTGGTTTTAGCACGACGACGCTAAGTGCCACACAGCGAACGCTGCGATGGAAATTCTGCATGAACGATTTGAGGGTATGGTTATCTCTCGCGGAGATGACGTGAATTGACCACCAAGATCGTGCGATTTGAACCCCGCTAGACTTTTCTTGTGGAGTTTTGTGAATTTGCAAGTCTATGCGAATAAGCCGCAATCGACCGATGCCCGTAAAGTCAACTTAACGCATGCAATTGCTCAAATTCAGCCAGATATATGCGGCAGTCATTGAAAATTGGACATCTTGGATTCGTGCCAAAGTGCGAAGCCGCGGCGGACATTTGAACGATGTCATATATTCTATACATAATGGCATACATGGGCCTTTTACATAAGAAGATTTCATTAAAACGTCATGCTGTATTATTTCATTTCAACATCGACCCACCCTTATTGAAAACCCTGTACTTTTATGAGAAAATTAAACGCTCGGAAATTTTAAATTTTTGAAAATTTGAACAGGTCAAAACTTTTTGTGTTCAATTTTTAGAGCTTGTACTGTACTGGGTCGTTTAAACATGAGTCGATTCTTAATAAGTCGGTTTTCAATTCGATTTTCTTACGCTGTCAGCTTTTAGTGAGTACCCGGTCGGTTTTCCATGAGTCGGTTTTTGAAGAGTTGATTCTTAATAAGTCGATTTTTGAAGACTCGGTTCTTGATGAGTCGTTTTTGGAAGACTCATTTTTTCAGCTGGTCAGTATTTACTGAGTACCCGGTCGGTTTTTAATGAGTCGGTTTTTTAAGACTCTTTTCTTAATGAGTCAGATTTTGACTAGGTTTTTTTGTTAACCATGGCTGTTTTTTTTTAAAGATCCGGTTGACCGCTAGCAAAACCGGTTCTCACAAAAACCCTTAAACCAGTGTTGGAATGTTAGGACCGAACAGGTCTACTTTTGGCAACTGAATACTTTGGTTGGGGTGAAATCAACAATGCTTGGAGAAAGTTCAAAATTTATATGGACTGAAGATCGTGGCTTTGAGTGACCGTCCTCAAGCCACAAACGTCCTATTTTCAGAACAAAGCAAATAAATTGTAGCTACATAATTGGTACGAATTTTTATTTTCATGTATTACTGCTTTCAACTGTAAACAACTCCCTTGCGGGCAGCAAAGATACGAGATTTCACTTTCGGATTTCCACGTTTTACGCAAATCCAACAAAAGATGCTGAAATCAACAAACGCCTAATTTGTCTATGCAAACCATTGTCATGCGGCCACTTGAATTTCATCTTCTTCACAAGCAGCACATTATCTCTGTTACTGCTATTTTGATGTGTACGAGTAGATGTTAATTATGACGGAGCATCCCTCTACTGGATGCTGTATGTTGATGATGTATTTTTACTGCATCAATCCTCCCCGACTTTCCCTCGGATTCATTCAAAAAGCTCTGCGGTCGACGTGTGTGAATCAGGTGAAAAAAATGTGGTCAAGGTGTACATGATTCAATCTTCCTCACTATCGTACTCATGTAGCACCTCAGTCTCAGGTCAGAATAAATGTCTAAACAATTCATTGTGTTTATTTAATAAAGAGCGGTTTGTTTCACTCGGAAATCTGGTTGTGATGTTGTTAATTGATGTTCTTGTTCGTTAGCGGCGACGGCTTGTGGTTTGTGGAACTTTTTTGGTAAAAATTAAATGAAACGAAAGGAAAGCATTTTTGAAAACCACAAAAGATATAAACCATTTTTTTCCTCGGTTTGTACCTTTTGTTACAAAAAAAAATTAAAATTGAATATGAAAAAGATGCACCTTTCTATTTCAGCATAAGATCAGCGTTACGAAATCTGGTTTGGAGTTCAAAGGCCCATAGGCTAACGAAATTCGACTTGGATCCGTCATGCATAATTTTAAAATTTGAATGAATTTGTGCAAATTATGTTAATTTTAGAGATGGTATCACAGTTCAGAATAAGACGTAACGAAATAACTTGACATTTCGCTGTCGTTTCAAAAGAATCTGTCGACGAATCTTTGTATAGATAAGTATTTGCATGTTCAACCAATGACAACGACAAAAGAACCAACGCATACAAAATCCGTTAAAATAGAAAACACAAAGTGAGAAGTCTATAGATCTTAATTTAACAAATGTTAAATTCTCCAAACTGTTCGATTCCAATAAGAATGCTATCATCTCTCGTTTTTGTCGTAGCTATATTACATACGAGTAGATATCAAATTCTCCACGTTATATCAATATTCACGGCGTCAAGAAAATTGTTTTTTTTTTTCGTACTTACATACACAAAATTGAATGAGACTTCAAATGCGGCGACTTACCTGAAACAAAATAAAAGGAAAAGTTAGAATGAAACTGTATTTAGAATAATTTTTACAAAAATTAAGTTAAAAACAAAAATTAAGTAAATTTACTCGGTACTTGTCTAAGACTAGAAAGAGGCAGGGATCCAAAACGAGGATAATACGAAAGCAACGAACCCACATGACGGATGTAGAGGATATCATCCAAACAGCCACTTTGAATAGAGAGTCATATTGTGATTCTCGTATCATCACGGAACTACGGACTTCTTCTTTTAAATCCGAAAGGGTTAATCGCTTGTCATCATCATTATAACACGACGATGATGAAGGGGAAATTGAATTAGGGTTATGTTTGCAACTTTTCAAATGGTAAATAACAAGTCAAAAAGAAGTATTAGCTCATTGTAAACAATCCGTTGAGGTTAAGGATGTCTAAGCGTTCCTGTTCGTAGATTAGAGACCTTCCCGAAATTCACAAACTCTACGCGGGTTGAAACTCTGTTAGAAAGCTGCCCTGTCGTTCCCACCATTTTCACTCAGCCCAGAGGATTTCTAAGAGGTCTATAATTTTTAAAAGGTATGGAATGGAATGATGCGGGGGCTAGATTTTCATAATTTAGGTAACCCAGATACGCACCCAACATAGTTAGCCATTCAAGGGTTACTATTTTCATGATTTAGGTAACCTAGGCACGTACCCACGTTAGCAACATTGGGGGGCACCGTTGATTGGCATACCTATGACATTGATCATCATAGTGGCGCGACAGCCCGACGTCGGGCCTTGGTCGCTTGGTGGTCGTCGTTGTTGATCCGTCCAATCCAAGGCTTTTGTTCCAGGTTTTTTGATGTGGAGTGGTTTTTACAAGGACGAGTTGTCAGCACATCGCTTAACCCCATTCAGGGGAAGGCCTAGAAAGACATTGACATTGATGAATTTTGTTTTTACCCTATCCTTAACATTTCGTAACCCCCATGAGGGGGGCTATAATTTTCAATGTTTGTCTACCAATGTACCCACGCAATCGCATTCGGTATTTTTGCTGGGTTCGCATATAAAGCATTATTTGAAAGCCATTCTACATTAGTGTCGATGCCGTATGCGGTAGTCCGATGGATTATGAAGCACAATGACCCAAGAACGAGTCCCGATGCGGTAAGCAATCCAAAATTAATTTAAATGTTGAAGTCAAATGGAAAAATTATTTCTTACGAAAATGGTCGAAACGTAAAATCAAATAGGCATACGGATGCTGCTATTTTTTTTTATTTACGGCGGATATGTAGGGGACCAACTTAGCACAGGTAAACACGGGGGCTAGAGGGGAGAAAGAGAGAAAAGGGGAGAAAGGAAAAGAAATGGTAGAACGAGGGGAGAAAGGGGAAGAAAGAGAGAGAATGAGGGGGAGAAAAAAGGGAGAAAGAGAGAGACATAGGGGAGAAAGAGAGGGAGGGGAGAAAGACAGGGAGGGGAGAAAGAGAGAGAGGGGAGAAAGAGAGAGAGGGGAGAAAGAGAGAGAGGGGAGAAAGAGAGAGAGGGGAGAAAGAGAGAGAGGGGAGAAAGAGAGAGAGGGGAGAAAGAGAGAGAGGGGAGAAAGAGAGAGAGGGGAGAAAGAGAGAGAGGGGAGAAAGAGTGATATGGTAAATAGAGAGGGGAGAAAGAGGGACAAATAGAAAGGAGAGAAAAATAGAAAGAGGGGAGAAAAAGAGGGAAAAAAGAAAGAGAGGGAAAAAAGAAAGAGAGGGAAAAAAGAAAGAGAGGCAAAAAAGAAAGAGAGGGAAAAAAAAGAGGAGGGAAAGGGAAGAAAGAGATAGAGAGAGAGGGGGGAGAAAGAGAGAGTGAAGAGGAGAAAGAGAGAGAGGAGAAAGAGAGAGAGGAGAAAGAGAGAGAGGAGAGAAAGAGAAAGAGAAGGGAGAGAGAGAAGAGGAGAAAGAGAGAGATAGTGGAGAAAGAGAAAAGAAGATGGAGGGAGAGGAGAGAGAGAGAAAGGAGAGAGAGAGAAAAGGAAAGAGAGAGAAAGGAGAGAGAGAGAAAGGAGACAGAGAGAGAAAGGAAAGAAAGGGAAAGGAAAGAAAGAGAAAGGAGAAAGAGAAAGGAGAAAGAGAAAGGAGAAAGAGAAAGGAGAAAGAGAAAGGAGAGAGAGAAAGGAGAGAGAGAAAGGAGAGAGGGAAAGGTGAGAAAAGAGAGAGAGAGAGAGAGGAAGGAGAGAGAGAGAGAGGAAGGAGAGAGAGAGAGAGGAAGGAGAGAGAGAGAGAGGAAGGAGAGAGAGAGAGGGAAAAAGGAGAGAGAGAAAGTGCTGCGAACTAATGCGCATCACTTGACATTGGCCAGCTGATTTAACTAGCCCATCCCCAAACATTGACGGCCATCCGTTAGTCAGCTGGTTTTGTCGCATGGTTGTCGGTGGCGATGGCCTTTGATGCGAAATGCGGAGGATTGTTGCATGATGGGAACCGGTGCCTTTGGGTGGATGAGGACGAGTTTGCGATTAAGTTAAGGGGGGGGGCTGATTTTGGCGGATGGAGAAGTGAGACCGCTGGAAAAGGAAGATTGATTTTGGATTCCTGTGGTAGACGGGCGGATTTTGATGAAAAAGTTTGTTGAAGAGCTTTTGGTGGATTGATCTGGATTTGCGAGCTGAATTAAAGAGAGGTGGTCGATTTCTTTCTTTGGAAATGTAATGTTTAGACTGTAGACTGTATGGTGAAGTGAAGGAAATGAATACCGAATACTACGAAAAGGCTGAACGTGAGCAGGAAAATGATAATAAACAAGATAAAGAAAATATCAGAGTGACCCGAAAGTTCGTTTAAATTGTGGATATTTTATTTAAAGTGTGTATCGGCTGAAGGAGCGACGTATTTTGTTGTTATTGTGGACCGCGGCGAAAGAAAAAAAAACTGAAGTGCGAACATAGAAAAAACATTTTCATAGTGGTTCATGGTACTGCGGATTTCCTGTTTCTTTCCTATTTTTACGAAAATTGATTGTTGTGAGAGGTGGAGCGGAGGACTCACGATGTTTTTATTTTGTTAAATTCGAGGTTGAGGAACATTGACGTTGCACTGAAAGAACAATCTTGTCTGATCGCATAACTACTGGGATTCGGAAGGAGTGGTGCGGCGGACGATCGAGTGAAGGTTGGTTTACCTTTAAAAATTTCTTTTCCATTAATTTTGAATTAGTTTCCCTACATTTTTTTTTTTAATTTTTAATTTTTTTCTTATTAATATTTATATTTCCGTCGGATTAGTATTTTTTCAATATTCTTATTTTTTTCTTTATTATTGCGTTATAATTTTTCCTCCTACTCAATATAAGGATTATAATGATTAATTGATCTTTTCCTCAAATTGGGTTCTTCCGTGTCCCGAAGGATCCCCACCTCGTTTTTTTTATATGTTTTCTTAAGGTGGCTGATCTAGGACCAGGGAGCTTTCGCTCAAAAACCCACGCAATACGCTGGTCTGGCCACCGAGCCAAAAGCATCCTGGTCAAAACAAATTTTTCTTGCAGTAACGGCGACTTGACCAACCCGGGGTTCGCAAAAAAAGGAGAAAGAAAAAAAAGAAACAGAGAAAAAGGAAAGAGAGAAAAAAGAAAAAGGGAAAAAGGAAAGAGAGAAAAAGGAGAGAGAAAGAGAGAAAAGGGAGAGAGAAAGAGAGAAAAGGAGAGAGAGAAAAGGAGAGAGAGAAAAGGAGAGAGAGATAAAACGAAAAGAGAGAGATAAAACGAAAAGAGAGAGATAGGAGAAAGTAAAGAGAGAAAAAGGAGAGAGAGAAAAAGGAGAGAGAGAAAAAGGAGAGAGAAAAAAAGAAGAAAGGAGAGACAAAAGAGAGATAAAGGAGAGAGAAAAGAGAAAGAAAAGAGATAGAAAGAGGAGAAAAGATAAAGAGAAAGAGGAGAGAAAGGAAAGAGAAAGAGGAGAAAAAGGTGAGAGAAAGTAGACTTTTCAGATGTTATCTAGAAATGCGGCAATTGAAATTTTCTGACTTGATGTAAATGTTTATCTATCTCTGCTATAAAGATCACATGAACTTCCAGCGAACTCTTGGTGGTGAAGAATTCAATCCCATATTGATAAGGTATAACCATGAATAAAAAGAACAATCGAGGTTAAAATTCCATTCCATCCAACAACGCAGTATTCATCAAAACAAAAATGCTTTCATAACTCCTCAGCCCTCTAATTACTTTACACTGAAATGCCTTGACACCCAGTCATCCGATTATGGAGACCTTGTAAAATGTACGGAAAAAAACAGCCCGGCAGGGCAACAGATTTCTCGAAAAGGACTCGCATGAACGACACGACATTGTCTTCTGTAGCAAACTCTCAATGGTGTATAAAATTCTCTTTGTCTTTCAATCGAAAATTTAGCTACTTTTTTCACGAACGGAATTTCCTTGAATTTGGGTTCGACAAATCGAACTCGATACTGGTATATTCACTATGATATCAATCCAATAATATGCCTATGTCAGAATTTAAATGTAATATGTCATTTTACTTTGAATAGCCTATTGACAGACATCTCAGTGTCATGGCAGCTTCTTGAAGTTTTCCCGGTAAATTGTATCATAGATTGGGTGTATAAGTGTATTATTCTTGTTTTTCAAAAAAGTGCGTCGAGATATGGGAGCGAATCTGAAAGGATAATTAGCTAAAGAAAGGCTCTTTAGGCATTTCGAACCTTTTTTTTCTGATGGGATTTTGCCAAATCATTAAATTAAATTGCAAATATATATCCTGTTAAGCTGATTATAAACGTGAAAAAAGTATAATCAATTAATTGCGTATAGAGGATGAGAATCCTTAATTTGAATTTGTTTTCTTGACTGTGTTTTATACAAGATACAAGGTCAAGTAGAAACGGTACACACAACTCGGCGTGTAAATGAAATTCACAGTCACAAAATCAACAAACTAGAGAAAAAAATTAATTAAATTAAAAAGCTGGAAAGTTAACCATTCAAATTTTCAGCGAACTCAAAATAGTACTGAACTGCTGAAACCTGAGAACGAAAGTTAAAGTTGAGGTTGGAATGGAATGTCTAAATATAAAATTTTAGTTTTATTGGCACCAGAATTTGATGCGATTCCAATGAATTACAGCCTGAAATGAATGAATCTGTAGTCTTTTCCGTGAATTCGTAATGCTGTGAAATGCAGCACCAAACTTGCATCTTTAAATGTTATGATGCATACTAGGTAGATTCGTACTGCGAACATCTACTTAACCAGATTTTACTACGTTAAACAATTGTGGGCCTATCTAATTAATTTGCATATAGTGTTCACCACTCGCAATTGATTCTACGAAAATTCAAAATGACACGAACAATTTTGCAGCATATATGAAAAACCCTGGTAGCCATGTCAAGATGAAGACATCAATACGCTCATTATGATGGCCTGGATGAAAGGCATCATAACCATTGTTCTAGTCGCGGAGCTAGAGTCACTTATCTATTTTTCAAGTATATAATGAAACGATACATGACCACTCGCGACCTGCTACATGAGTAGCACTAATGAATTCATCAGGCCGTAACTGACGAAATACTTGATGAAAGTCGTTGACGAATTCATTAAGCCGTAGCTAATGAAATGCGTGATGAAGGTCATCGACTAATTCATCAGGCCGTCATCAGCAAAGTCATGAAGATGAAAAAAAACGTGGCCGAACTCGAACCCGACATCAACTTCTGTACCGAGTGAGTTCCCACAGCTGTTTTCTTCTGAAGATATTTTAGCAAATATCAAACCTCTCGATGACGACTCCCATCAAGTATTGCATCAGCTGATGAATTCGATAGTCATGTAGCAAGTCGCGAGTGGTCATTTATCTTTTCATCGAGGGTCAAACAAAGGTGAGAAAATATTAGGTAATGATTTATTTGGCAGATGACCTTTTTTTATGCTTTATGGAAGCAGAGCAATTCATAAAAGTACATAGCGAATGAAGTGGGTATGTGTGTGTGTGCATAACTTTGTAAGATTTTTCTTCCCTCGCAGCTTCTCTGCGAAAAAAAATGTAGACTGGTGAACGATGCAGTGCCTAAATCGGGAATACTCTCTGTGGTTTCTGGAGTCGCTTTCCGGGGCTTCGTACTACCTAAAGTGGAAATCCACTCCGGGACATCCCATAGTCGATTATCGCTTCAGAAGGTACGAGTCCACAGAACCCACTTCAGTCTCTTAACTTTAATTCACTCTGAATTTGCTCGGGATGGTACAACCTAAGGCGAAGGTCCGTTGTGAAATTTGCTAATGTCGATTTCCGATGACAGATGTGATGATCTCTTTTGTAAACCTGGACAAATTTTGATCTAATTTGGAATAGGGTTGTTAGACGGCAAGAAAAGTCATTTTCCATTGACAATTAAGCACAGGCCATAAAACTTCAACTGCACCCTCAAATCCGTTCAAACCAAATTTGCATTTTTAATTTATTAAAAACTGTAATATCAAATTTAACAAATTCCGAAAAATCAAACGCTCTTTCAAGAAGAGAAGAAACCCCAGTATACCTCACCGATACCCTCAATAATCATACCACAAAAGGACCGCACATATTGAAAAAAGAAATTTATAATACATACAATACATACATACATACTCGTATATCCAGTTGAAATTCGATATGGTTCACAAATGGCTCTTTTGAGCACTTTATGTGGAATACACTTGTCGCCTAATGAACAATGCAACACTAAACAGGCAACCTAAAAAACGGGCAAAATTAAAGGGATGAAACGCATTACTTGTATGTACATACACTCCCCGACAATAAAATAGTCGCACTTAAAAATGCGACATAATTGTTCGTAAATTGAGTGTATTTCGATAATATTTGACATTTAATACTCTTTTGTGATGCTGCATGTTAGTTAGCAACAATTAAGCGTAAATGTAGTAAATCAAAACGGTAAATTCAAGTTTAGCATTTTCCGACTGTTAAAAGTGCGACAATAGGATAGGCGCATCAATTTGTTTTCAATTTTCAAAGTGGTAAGTGATTTAAAATAATTCAAATTGGCTTTTTTTTCTAATTCCCGTGGTGCCAGTGACAATTTCTTCTACTGGAAAAAAATAAGTCGAGGCCAAACGTTGACGAAGGAAGAGGTTGCGAAAATTGTCGCATTCAAACAAGAATATTATTCCAATCGGCAAATTGGAACCAAAATTGGCCGAAGCGATAAGTTGATCGGCAGGTTTTTAAAAAAAAATCGAAAAAGTATAGAAAAACCAAAAAGGACGCACAGCAAGAGCTACAATAGAACGAGAACGTAGGGCAATTTCACGAGAAGCCTCGAATTCTGTGGCATCTGCTGGAAAAATCAAAGTAAAGGTTGCAACTTCCGCCAGTGTACGGACAGTGCAAGGAGCACTTAAAACGTGTCCGCAGCTAAAACGGAAAAAACTCAGGAAAAAAACACTTTTACTCTCTCGTCATAAATTAGCTCGATTGGAGTACTGCCGAACTCATTTTCACTGGACCGATCTATGGCGTCAGGTGATCTTTTCCGATTAAAAAAATTGGATGGGACTGATGGTTTTCAGTATTATTTTCAAGATTTGAAGAAGTCGGAACGGTTTTTATCTCGTCGTCATAGCGCTGTTGACGTCATGGTATGGGCTGCAATTTCCTTCCATGGCGTCATTGATTTGGTTGTGTTGGAAGGCCGGCAAACCTCTGCGGGCTACATTGAACTTTTGGAAGTTCAGAAAATTAACTTCGACGAAGTGTTCAACGGCCAACGATAGGTTCAGCAACACGTTAACTCATCAATTCACTCCGCACGTCGTGTAAAGCAATGGTTAGCAGACCACGACGTAGAAATTCTGTACTGGCCAGCTCTGTCTTCTGATCTCAATATCATTGAGAATTTGTGAGGATGGTTGTCTCGATAAATTTATGCAGGTGGAAGGCAGTTCGAAAACAGGGAAGGACTAATATCCGCAACCGAATAGTTTTTTCAATAAGTCCCATTAGATCACAAAAAAAGTTTACATAATTCCTTAACAGAGAGACTTTTTGAAGTTGTACGCAATGATGGAGGACGTACGCTTTATTAATAATAAAAAAATTAAACGCATTCGTTTTATTACCTATTTGTGTAGGTGCGTCTATTCTATTGTCGCCCTTGTAATCCGTCGCAAAATGCTAAACTTGAATTTACCGTTTCCATTTGTTCCATTTTCAGTTCATTGTTGCTAGCTAACATGCAGTATCACAATAGGCCAGTCAAATTAAATATTATTAATAATAATTAGGGAAAGATCTGGAAATAATTTTAATCCCTTCTATAAAAACTGAGTTTGCACGGTCGTAGAAGGTGAGCTTAACTTTTGGAGGGCGAAAATCCGAGAAATTTGAGCCCTTTTTTTAATATTCTCGTTATAAATCCTAAACGGTGCCTCGGGTCGAAACACCTTGCAGGAGTAAATTAAAGACCGTTGAATTCTGCTCTACGTTCAATGCACTACTCAAAGTTGAAATTCGGTTCAGTAGCGTAGTCAAAATCGATAGTCAAAAAATGACAATTTTCGAGGCTCCCGAGAAAAATCACACTTTTTCACTTTTCAAACTCACAGATCTTTGCAACGGATCCTTCAAATGGAAAAGCTTGTCTCTAAAAGTTGGGGACAATTTGATTGTGAGCCTAACGTGGCCAATATTTTTCAATTCGGGCCATTTTTAGAGTAGCTATGAGCAAAAATTAGTCCGGATGGCGCAACGGTTAGCACGTTCGCTTTCAACGCACTGGGCCCCGGTTCGATTCCGGGGATTTACGTGTCGGACTATGAGCCCACTCAGCTGTTAAATGAGTACCCATTATGGGGTAAATAACTCGGTTAAGCGTGTTGCTGATCACATACCTCTGCACAAAAAAACCGTCACGATCTAGAAAATGAGATGATGCTAACTCATCTCGAGGCCGTGGTTCAAATTGGACTGTTGCGCCAGTTATTTATTTATTATTTTATTTATGAGCAAAAATTCAAAAATGAATGCTCATCGATTTATGCCTTAAAAGCTCTATCTCGGTAAGTTTAACAGCTAGAAGTTTTATTTTAGTCTCAAATTGTAGGTAAACTAAGTTAAATAAAGTTTCACAAGATTTCTTGCGAGACCAGTTTAGGAGATACTGAAAAGAAACAGGACAAGCCAAACAATTAGGCACATTATCAACATGGTGGCGGGGTCCGTGGTGTTAGAGGGGAAATAGAAAACTCGAATTTTTAAACAATGTACCAACTCAAACAATATATCAAAAATCGAAACTACCCTAATTAAAGCAACCAGTGTTATAACATTTTGACTGACCAAAGTATTTTAACCTTTGCAGAATCACCGACTTTTCTTTTAATAAAAACGCAATTACCCAAAAACTATACCCGCTAGCATATTCTAGTAAAGAGTGAATCGCAGGTAATATCTTACCCTAAAAACAGAAAATAGTCTATAGAAATCAGATAAACTGTTTATTAGATATAGCCCGAAAAAATAAGAAGAATATGTAGCCCACTTTCAACATTTTGCTGTTTTATCTTATTTTTCTCGAGTTTTCACCTATATATTAAAATATACTAATTTTATCAAAAATAAAAACTTCCTGTTTTGTTGTTAACAATTTGTTTTAACATTATATAATACTAATTTTTAAATTTCGAGTAATTTACAGCCCTTAAATTAAAAAAAAAAATAATTTGTTCACACTTTTTTCATTTTATTTTCCAAGGTCATATCTATTTATCTGATTTCTACAGGCTATTTTCTGTTTTTAGGGTAAGATATTACCTGCGATTCACTCTTTACTAGAATATGCTAGCGGGTACAGTTTTTGAGTAATTGCGTTTTTATTAAAAAAAAAGTCGGTGATTCTGCAAAGGTTAAAATACTTTGCTCAGTCAAAATGTTATAACACTGGTTGCTTTAATTAGGGTAGTTTCGATTTTTGATATATTGTTTGAGTTGGAACATTGTTTAAAAATTCGAGTTTTCTATTTCCCCTGCTCATAGCTACTCTAAAAATGGCCTGAATTGAAAAATATTGGCCACCTTACGCTCACAATCAAATTGTCCCCAACTTTTACACACAAGCTTTTCTATTTGGAGGATCCGTTGCAAATATCTGTGAGCTTGAAAAGTGAAAAAGTGTGATTTTTCTCGGGAGCCTCGAAAATTGTCATTTTTTGACTATCGATTTTGACTACGCTACTGAACCGAATTTCAACTTTGAGTAGTGCATTGAACGTAGAGCAGAATTCAACGGTCTTTAATTTACTACTGCAAGGTTTTTCGATCCGAGGCACCGTTTAGGATTTATAATGATAATATTAAAAAAAGGGCTCATATTTCTCGGATTTTCGCCCTCCAAAAGTTAAACTCATTTTCTACGACCGTGCAAACTCAGTTTCCATGTATTCAGTATCTATAGAAGGGATTAAAATTATTTCCAGATATTTCCCTCATTATTATTAAAAAGCCCCAAAATTGGCTTAATTTGACTGGCCTACAAAAGATTATTAAATATCAAATTTTATCGAAATACACCCAACATACGAAAAATTAAATCGCATTTTAAGTGCCACTATCCAATCGTCGGGGAGTGTATTATGTTTCAAGGGTGTAAGTGAATATGGTAAGGGTTCTTCCTTTTTTATGACATTTTTCCAACGCATTTTCTTATTTATCCGTGACGAAAAAATCGCTTTCGTGAAACATGGTAAGGGGATGAATTGTAGCATATCTTAATGCTGTTATTTATGGATGATGCTGTTGGGATCTGCAGATACAAACTCTGTCCCTGATAACAAATGCAGAAAAAAAACATCGTAAACAAACTGAAATTGGATTCAAAGGCACAGCAAAAAGGTCAATAACCAAACAAATTAAAATGGATAAAGAGATTAAAAGAACGAAAGAAACGGGAGGTTAATTAGAAATACAATATATCTGAAATAAGTATTCAAAATCAACAAAACACGCATTTACGAAAAGATTCATGATCTCAGCTATTGGAAGATGGGGAGAAAAGAGAAACTCGTATGTCTTCTGTAAAAAAAAAAAAAAACAAAAAAATAATAAAAGTAGTAGAAAACAACGAAATCGTGGAATTTATGCAAATCAGATTGGCCGTTTTGGTGTTTGTTTTTACCGAAAACTAAAAAAAAATTGAAAATGATTTTGATATACATATATTATGTAGAATTAATTAACCAAATGAACCAAACGATTCTTTATTAAAATGAAAATTTGGCGCCATCATCTATCACACAACATGTTATGTGGGAGTTATGTTTTATTTGTTGGTCTATAAAAGGATAATAGTTACTTTCATCGGAAAATAATTACCAGTTGAGTGAAATTCATAGTATGTAATTAGTAATTAATTACTAATGATATACTCGTAAATACTAATGTTACGTGTGAAGGCATTTCCATTTACGTAGGTATTTATAATACCGTCTGTGGCGTTTCAATTTTGTTAAACAGTGACCGTTGTTATTTCACATGCCTCTATGTCGTGTATTTTTACTACTTTGGAAAACCGTGTATGAAGGCTGTTTCCCCCCCTCTACTCCGTATTTATTTATGTCTATCGTAAACTGTTGATGAGTATGAGTGGTTTAAGGAAAACTAAAATGACTTATTAATTTCGTGGTGACCGTTTAAGATAATCAGGACTTACTAAAAAATGAAACCGGAAAATAGAGGGCTACGCCCACAATCCGAGGGTTTTGTAGTGTCCCATGCCAATAGGAGATGAACTGTCCTACTCTTGGAGATGCTTAACCATTCATGTTGAGACGGTATTGTAAGCTTGCGTAAAAAATATTGAAAATAAATTGTTTGAATAATTATAGAAAGTAGAGTTAGCTACCAGCATAAATCCCTACTCTCAAAGCAATCTTTACCCTTTTTAAAATGGTTAACTCCAATTCGCTCTACGGAAAACAATAACTAGTATGTGTACAAGAGACCTGTTGTGTGCATTTTTTGTATTTATGTTATCAAAATGGCCAAATCTAACTGAATGTACTATTAAATATTACGTGATTATTACGAAACTTGGAGACATTATTGCACATGGTGTTGATTATCGTTGGCCATCAATATTTTCAACCTCGGATGAGTTTGAGAAATGCAGGGGTGTGCTTACTGTAACTATAGAAATATACCTAGTCTAGCCATAAATACTGTTACAAACTTTTTGAAGCACTGTTCAATAAAAGAGGTGTTATATGTTAAGAAATCATTGTTTATTTATTAAATGCATTGTCAACAACGGAAAATGCAACAAGTTATTCGAAGTGATTGCCTTTTGCCTTTACACAAGCCTTTAATCGAGCTGGCCACTTACCTATGGAAGCACGCACGACTTCAATCGGAAAGTTGGCGACTGCATGTGTAAGAGACTTCTTTAAGTATTCGATATTAGAATGTCTTTTAGAGCACGTCATTTGCTCTAAGACAGACCATAATTCGTAATCCAGCGGATTCAGGTCTGGGCTAGAGGAAGGCCAATCTTCAGCTTTAATAAAATCTGGAACATTTTCTTCAAGCCATTTTTGGGTTGACTTCGCCTTATGACCTGGTGCAGAATCTTGCTGGAAACTCCAAGGCTGATTTTTGAATAATGACGTGTTGAGAGGTTTCACTACACTTTCTTGATAAATTTTGGCAGACGTTTTGACGCCCTTCTCACAAAAATCCCAACTTTGTCACCCCGTTGTAGCTAACACCCCACCAAACCATTACTGAGGCTGGATGATGACCTCTTTGAACCTTTTGGGCAACTTGAGAAGCTTCTCTGGCACTGCGAGCATAAACCCTATCGTTTTGTTTATTAAATGTTTCTTCGACAGTAAAAATTTTTTCGTCCGTAAGCAAAATTTTACGGTGTTCTTGGTTTGCGTACCGGCAAAGTAATCGTTTTGATTTTTCCACTCTATTTTTTTTTAACGAATCTGTTAGTAAATGCCCGGTAGATCTACGATAAGCACCCAACCCCAAGTCACTTTTGATGATACGTGAAATTGTTCTTTGGGGTATTTTCATCTCACGCGATAAAATTTTTTGTTTCAGAAGAGGATTACGGCGAATTCTCTCGCGCACGGCTTTAACCGCTTGAGGTGTTCGAGTAGTTCGCGGACGGCCACTTCTTTCACGGTCACTTACTCCAGACGTATCATTAAATCTTTCAATAGCCCCATATACAAACATTCGGCTTATACCAAGGGTATACTACTTTGCCTTAACCCCTAGCGGGGCATAGCGCGTCAACTACTCCTGCGCGCCATCGTACTCTGTTCTGGGCAATGGGGCGCAACTCCCCAAAAGACTTACCCAGTACCTGACACTCCTTTGCCACAGATCGACGCCATGTGATTCGAGGACCCCCTCTTGGTCGGCCTTGGTTGGAAATGGGGTTCCATTTCATGGCATGCAAAGCAATGCAGTTATCACTCTTCCGCAATGTGTGACCTATCCACTACCATTTTCGCCTGCGTATCAATTCGTCGATTGGCATCTGACCCGTACGCCGACTTAGCTCTTCATTTGATATTGTTTCGGGCCAGAAAATTCTTAAAATTCGACGAAGACATGAGTTGACGAAAACTTGCAGCTTTCTGGTAACTCCTACGGAAACTTTCCATGTACTGCTCCCATACAAAAGTACTGATAGTACCAGGGAGCGAAACAGGCCCAGCTTGGTCTTGATGCTGAGATAACTGCCCTGCCAGATTTTGGACAGCATGCCGTATGCACGTTTAGCCAGGTCTTGTTGGTATTAATCTTTAGCCCAACCTTGCTTGACTCCCTCTCGAGATCTAACGCCATTGCGGACAGATCCATGATTTTGTGGGAGAGTAGGCATATGTCGTCAGCGTAGTCAAGATGTTGTAGATAAGATGTCAAAGTCCATTGAATTCCTCTGTCGAGTCCGGATAGGGCTGCATGCAACACATCGCCGATCACAATGAGGAATAGGATCGGTGAGAGGATGCACCCCTGCCGAACTCCACTGCGAATGTCAAAGTCCCCCGACACCTTACCTTTATGCAGAACGCGACATTTCGCGCCGTCATAGGTTGCCTTAATAATAGCCACAAGTTTCTCAGGGATGCCTCTCCTGCGCAAGGCCGCCCATATATCCCATATCCCGGTTCACACTATCGAAAGCCTTTTCGAAATCGATAAAAGCAAGTGAAGCGGAGAATCGTATTCAGCGCATTGCTCGATGATGATTCGCAAGGTGTTAATGTGATCGACACAGGAGAATCCGGATCGAAAGCCAGCCTGCTCTTCATCAATTGTGCTTTCTAAGTGGGCCTTTAGTCTTTCCAGGACGATTTTAGCTATTATCTTGGCAACGGCAGGAAGCACACAAATGCCTCTCCAATTATTACAGTCTGTGAGGCTACCCTTCTTTGGAAGTTTGTTGATCAAACCTTCCTTCCACTCAGTGGGAAAGGTCTAAAGGTAAAAATATCACTTGGTTGCATTCCTACTTTATGGAGTGCAATCACAGCAATTCTATTTTCTTTGTCACCCCAATCGATGTTCACTACACTAAAAATTAAACTCAAATGATGACAAATGCATCAAGCACAAGCGTACTATAGCGATTAGCTCAATTTTTAAGAAATGCAATATAGGGTTGCCAAACCTTGTAACAATATTTATGGCTAGACTAGGTACTATTATTAGCCTATTTTGAGAAGATATCAAAATTCCATATTTTTTTTTGTTTTCTGTGCTAGTTGAAAGCCACCTTCCTGTATGTTTTCAAATTTCTAGGTGTAACGGTCTCGAAATGGTAAGGAGGTGGGACTAATTATGATCTCATATTTTCCCCTCGACCTCTTTTCCCCTTTCTTCAAATTTGATGAAGATGCAAAAAATGGAATGTACTCGGTAGTACCTTTCTCATGATACCCCACTTGCCTATACCAGATGAAAAAAAAATTGATCTTAATTTCCTACCTCCTACCTCCCCCCTCCACTTCTCTCCCATCCCACTCCTATCGCACCAATCTTTACCCTTTCAGAAATGGTTAACTCCAATTCACTTTATGAAAAACAACAAACAATATTCAAGTATGCAGTACTCATAGTACGTAGCAGAGGCTGGTTATGTGCATTTTTTGTATGGATGGTGTCAAAATGTCAAAATTTGAATGAATTTACTATTATTAAATATTATGTGATTGTAATGAAACTTAGAGATATTATTGCCAATGATGTTGGTTATCATTGGCCATCAATATTTTTGAACTCGGATGCGCTTAAGGGGTGCAGGGGTGTGCTAACTGCAACTATAGAAATGTACTAAATATATTAACCTTTCTTGATGAGATTTCAAAATTCTATTAATCTTATGATACCCCACTAGCCTGTACCAAACGAAAAAAAATTTCGAACTTCATTTCCCCTCTATAGGGACCTCCCGTTAAAGTTGACTTATTACGACGATTCGCTTTCTCCGGCGAATTATAGTAATTCTACACATTTCTACCAAATTTCATGTATGTAGCTTCCGCCGTTCGTGAGATATTCCATGGACAGACGGACAGACAGACAGACGGACAGACGTATAGACAGACAGACGGACAGATGGACAGTCGGACAGACGGACAGATGGATAGACGGACAGATGGGCAGACGGACAGACAGACATTTGACCGATTTCATAAGGGTTTTGTTTTTACTAAAAACCCTAAAAAGTGTGCTAATATAAAAAAACATTTTTAGTATACAGGGTGTCCCGTTTAAGATGATACATACTTCAATGGTAGATAGAACTGTTCATTTGTGTAAAATTGACACATGACATGTATCCATGTTAGTTATAGCATTTTTTTGTAAATTGTGTCAAAAAGCTGGACTTGCTGAGCAAAATCCAAATTTGCCAATCTCATAATCATTTGAACAGAGATTTGACAGTCATTTTCTGAAACTACATAAATCTAAAATCACCGTTACATCAAAAATTAAACTGTTCAAACTTTAAACAAATTTCTAAATCGATTTTTCAGTGAAAATTCAAAAGATAATATTGTAACGGTTTTGAACTGACAAATATGCAAAGCTGATAAAAGTTGCCCCATTGTGTTAGCTTTCGAACGTCGTATAAATTTTAAGGACTTAGATTTGAAAATTTGAAAATGTTACGTATTAAAGAAAAAAAGAAATGTGCTGAAGACGAAACAAATTTACTACGAATGAAAAATAGGAAAAAAATCGTACGTGTGCACTGCACGACACGGGTTCGATTGATTAAGGTAGCTCTCGATGAGTAGATTTGATCGTGTGGACGAAACTATTCGACAAGTTGTATTGGCTAGTAAGCCGAGTAATTTTTTGAGTGGAGTTTATTACTGGCTTAATCAGATAGACTAAGTTAGCAATGATATATTCCACTTTTATTTTCAAAAAGTTCTTTTATTTTAGCACAATTTATTTATTTATTTCACGGACATGTAGTCCATTATCAGAATTACAAAATAACAAAAAAAGTTAGTTGGGTGAAAGCGAGAAAAAAGAAAAAAAAATGAATAATTCAATTGATAAAAAATAAAACTAGTAATAATAATAATAAGAATAGTTCAAAATTTACAAAAGAAAAAATTAAAAATTTGCTTATGAAATATGATATTAATTGCAGACTAAATATAAAAACGAACATGTTAATTTCTATTGGAGTAAATGGAAGAGGCAAATTTATTAATTGACTGAATATTTATGTTGAAAAAATCGATAGAACGTGATAATTCATTACCGATCCTTTTCATTCTTTCTAGGGAAGCATTTTGACAATAATTAGTTTTATGTAAGTGTAGAGCAAATAATTGTTGTTGACGTGTTTCACGCCTAGGGATGGTGCGTTGATATTTTCATTGATTATACTACGTAGAGCAATAGCACATGATGACAATCTTCTTGTTTCGAGGCTTTGCAGATTCAAGCATTGCATTATTGACGCATGATTAAAATTCGCGGGTTGCAATTTCATTTTGAACGCGACCTAACGGAGAAACTTCCGTTGGACTCCTTCAATTTCATCTGAGTGTGTTTTGCAATGTGGATTCCAAATTATTGAATTGTATTCCAGTCCAGTGATTTGGAGAGTCCCTTGAATAAATGTTCCCAGTATTCGCTTCAGTACCGGTTATTTACTCGTCTTATGCCTGTTTGTTACTAGGGTTTTTTTAGAGTACCGGTTTTATAATGATCGGTTTTTACAACGTAGGTATTCTTTTCGCTTCATGCTTTTTTTTCTCATAAGAAAAATTTGCAGTTTAAAAAAAATAAAAAGAAATGCGTGCTAAGACCACCGCGCGCCAAAAGTGTAAGTTTTAAAAAATGCTTTTGAAGCCCCCCCCCCCCCCCCCCCTGAATCGTGTGTTTTGCTCTTAATCACCCCGATTTATATGATACCCATATTGCCTAGATTGTACTTTACTACCGAGAAGATTCTTTTTCCTCTTTAAAGGACTCAAAATGCTTTCCAAAATGATCCAGGCCATTGACCTTATGGCGCCGATTCAAACGAGATTCGTATTTTCTAGATTTCATTCCATGTCCAAGAATACGCTCATATCAACACTTCATGTCCAAGAACGCGCTCATGTCAACACCATAGGGTTAAAATGCCTTCAAGAATACTCCAGTGCATTGGCTTCATCACAACGATTCAAGCGATCCTCACACCGGCGCGACAAAAATCGCAGCGACAAAATTCGCGGCGTATTCGCGACCGATTCCCGACGGAAATTTGTGGCGATTTTTAGATGTTCACACCGAGGCGACAAAAAATCGCCGCGGAAAAAATCGCATTCAGTATTCGTTGTGTATTTTGTTGTGTAACTGAGTCTGCAGCGAATTTTGACGCCACACCGCCACGGAAAAATTCGCGATCGGAAACATTAGCATGAATTCCTAAGAGGAAGAAGCTGTTTTGCTTGTAGAAGTGGCTAAGGATGAAGAAAGGCAAAGGTAAATTTAATTCCTTTAACAATAGATAACGCCATCAGGAAAAATGCTGCCTTCTTAGGGAAAGAAGAATATGGGTGCGCATGGCATAAGTTTCAATGCACCCGTTGCTTACTGCTTTGCTCGGGAAAAGCGGGAGCTTGAAATAAACAATAAGAATTGGTACTTACTATTGTACATTTTGCTCCAAGCTCGTCGGCAATATCTTTCCAGATTTTATCTTTTTTCTTATGTTTTTTTTTATTTTTTTTTCTCATGATCTCAATCAGTTTTTCGATATGGCTAGCCATATCGAATAAACAACTACTTGTGAAGTAAGCAAGAAGGTATCAACGAAAATCAAATCAACACTCAGCGATTTTTTGTCGTCGCGACAAAATCGCTGCACAAAGTGGCGAAATTTCGCGTCGGTGTGGGCACCTTCGTACAATGCTGCGGTCAGATTTTTGTCGCGGCGAAAATTTACGTCGCGAATCCGCCGGGCGATTTTTGTCGCGCCGGTGCGAGGATCGCATCAAACTGCACCCGTATTTCCCAGATTTCACGTCATATCCAAGAATGCGCTTTTGTCAACGCCATAGGGTTACAAATGCCATTAGCAACATTACAGTATATTGTCCGATTCGGACGATACCCGTATTTCCTAGATTTCACTTCATGTTCAAGAATGTGATAATGTCAACACTACACAGTTAAAAATCCTGGTCTATTATCAATGCTAATTCGGGTTACATATATGACGACACCAAAAATGTATTAGATTTTAATAAAATGAAAGTATTACAATTGCTTCCGTAAACTTCACTGGTTTAAATATTAAACTTTTCTGGCATTATTTTTTTAATCAAATTGTTGGTTTAAAATTTAATCTACAGATATTATAATCTATGAAAAAATATTAATTTTACCGCGTTTTTTTAACTCCTCTAAGTTTTTTCTCCATTATTTTTTTTTTCAATTTTCTAAACTTCCAAATCCTTTATTAAGCCCATCGCAGGTTAGCCAGCTAATCTTTAACTTTTTTCGCCATGGCGCAGCATCGAACCTGTGAACTCCGTGTTGTAGAGTTGCGACCTAGACGACTCGGCCACGCAGCATAATATTTTGAGCTGACTGCGAGTAGTTATAGTGAGACTTGAGACTCAAAAAATATACTTTGTGGGGTTTACCTTTTAATTAAACTTAGATTAGAAACTAATGCGAGAACAAAAAGAACACAAAAAGGTTTGAATTGTATTAGAATTTATTACAAATTGTTTTAAAATGGAAGTAAACTTTGAATTGTATTAGAATTTATTACAAATTTGGTTTAAAATAGAAGTAAACTTTGGAAGGGTTTAGATTATAGAATTAAAATTATTAAAAATGGTGGTAGTCCAAGACCAGGTTTAAAAAAATACCGAGATTTTTAACTGTGTAGAGAGCTAAAAACGACTTCAACAACACTTCGGTGCATTGCCGCCATCACCCCGATTCAGACGACTACCGTATTTCCTAGATTTCATTTCATGTCCGAGAATGCGTTCATGTCAATAGCATAGGGTTAAAAATACGTTGGTGGCGGCGGTGATCGAACCCGCGACCAACTGCTTACAAGTTCGACTCGCTAACCACCAACCCGCCGAAGTATATGTCAAATTCTTTTCGCGTTGTGTAACATATGGTCAACACAAATGTATGAGATTGTGTTGCAGCGATGCGAGCACCTCCTCCGGTACGTGCTAGTGGTGCCAAATTAATTTTTTTCCATTCACTACCCAACAACATGTCGTCGCTATAAAAGTTACACTTTTTACACTTTTTCTTGAAAACTTTTGAACGTACAGAGCTGATAAGCAAATTTCATGTTTTTGAAAAAAAGTTGAGGTGACTTTTTCTGTAGATAACTCACTTTAGGAGGCGTTGAGCAATGTTTCCATTGCTTTTTCGCCATCTCAATTATTTTCGGCATTTTCTGGGTAACTGTTTACCTGTGTATCTTAAATTAAAGCAAATTAGATTTCTTGCGAACTTATTTCTACTATTTTGTTAATATGCTTCACCAAAACCTAGATTTTTCCTTTTTCAAAGAAATTTTTCCAATTTATGAGGCGCTTTTTCCGGAAAACCTGCACATCATGTACGGGGAAATTCATTTTTTAAATCGTGTTTCTCTAGATACTGCTTGGAGTTATTTTCCCATTATATTTAATAAATTTGGTAGCTGGTATAGGCATATCAAACTAGAGCACCACATAAATCTGTCTGCCTGTCCGCTCGCACGATAACTTTCGATAGAATGCAGCTAGCGACTTGCAATTTTGGTTAAGGTGTTGTTTTAAGATTTTTTCTATTGAGTTTGACGTGGTTCGATGCATGCTCGCGACCAAAATGTTTGTCATGTGTGACGATCTTTAATTGTTTGTAGTAGGGTCTAATTGGTTGGTATTGGATATGGGTAAGATTCGACCTACCTATGTACCTCCCCTACACATATAAAAATAATTAAATGTTCAATCCAATAAACCCGAAAAGCTCTAACTTTGGTAGACGACTGTAAAGGGTCATATTATACTCCCTCATAAAAATGAGATCGATTAGTTGGAAACCAGGAGTACTCGTACTTTCTTTACAAAGTGTCCCTTATTACCCTACTATTCATGTTTTTGTCTATAACTCTTGAATTAATTGACGTAGACAGCTGATTTTTGGCATGTGAACTTGAAATGAGAAGTTGATTCAGTTTCAGTATGAATGATGAAAATGATACGACCAAAGGAACGCGTACCTTCCCTATAAATGTCAAAAAAATAAATATACATAATATAAAGCGATAGCTTTCGACTGAATGAAGCTAGTGACTCGAAATTAGGCTGAATGTTGGCAGATGAAGTTAGTTGATGTTGAAAATAGGTAAAATCCGACCAAGGGCAACCCTACCTCCTCTACAAACAAAACTTCAAATATACGATAGCTTTCCGTGGAATACAGCTAGCGACATGAGATAACACCTTTATTTAGTTGTGGTAAAAAGAGCTCACTCATTTCAAAATGGTGCCTAACATCCTTAGAAAGGTTCTTCATCATAGCCTCATCGGCTAAATCCTGTTCAAATTGACCATACATAGTAGGAAAAAACACTGTTAATGCATATAGCCGTTGCCAATTTGTAGGCTTGGTATGACCACTAGGTCTCCCCAGGTTTAGGGAATCCGCGCTTCGGCCCGGTTTTGTTTTTATTTTAGCACCGATTTTTTTCCGGTATTTTAAACTATAGGTGCGATTTTTTTAACAACGGATTAGGGTAAGTTAACTCGTGGAGCAAAAAAACGACCGAGGGCAGCTATCCAGGTTAACATATTAAATGTCATGTCATGCCAATCAGAGTTGTGTGATTGGCTTTCAAAATCAGCCGTAGCCATAAGCAATTATGACCGCCTAAATATTAGATGGTAGTGACGAGAAAATATAAAATGTGGAAATTGAATGAACTGTCGTGAGAACTTCGCACCAATTGTCATATTAACGACAAGCATACTTATAGGCGCGTTTTGCTGGTACAATTGCACAATCTATCGAGTGGAGGTTAGCCACCCCACTGGCGAGTACAGGGTTAAGTTGTTGTTGTAATGCATGGAGATACCCTAAGTTTCACCGGATAGATGTTCAAAACAAACACACCTTATGAATATCCGTATCGGTTTTTTGATCACGCAGTTACAAGAAACTTCCTGATGTTGAAAAAACACATCAGGAAGTTTCTTGTAACTGCGTGATCAAAAAACCGATACTAGTACCGGGTAGAGAAAAACATTGGGTGGATTTGGATTGTGATTTGTAGCGAGGGTAATATCCATTTGAATTTGATGGAATTTCAAACTTTTATGTGAAGTACGTACCGCTGCCGAAAGAGAACGCACATGTAAAGTGGTAAAACCCGTGTACTCAAAAAATGGTTCTAAAAAAGCGGGCCTAAAAACCCAGGTCATGATTCAAAAAAACAGAGACTGACAAATCGGTACTCTTCGAGAGTAGTAGTAGCGATACTGAAAAAAACAGTACCAAACCGGTGTAATGATTTTAGGAACAAGCCTAGTCTCTGATGGTCGCCCAAAAAATTGCGATCTTCTAAAGGGGACTACAGACCTTCAGTTTAACTGCGCAGATATCTGTGCTAATATCTCTGGAAAAATCTGCGCAGTTATCTGAACTGAAGATGTGTAGGCTACATTCGATTTTCGCTAAATTAGTTCCGATATTTTGTACAGTTCTATCAGTTTTGTCGAAGTGTTCACATCGTACGTGGCTGAGCAAGTATCTTTTTAGTGTTCCCGACTATTCTATATTTCCTGTGTTGTTGGTGTTTTACTGCGATCTATCGTATCTTTTATGGTATCTTTCTGTGCTGGACTTACTGACGAACGATGCGCTGGGTTTTGGTGGATGTGGATGGATGTATGAAAGAGGGGAATGTAATAGAGAACAGGGTGGCCATTCTGAGATGGGCAACCCCAATTTTTTTTTCTTTTTTGACTTCAGATTCGGAATCAGCGACCCAAAATTACCTTATAGTTCGAACCAGCCCGATCGGACAAGTATTTCCCGATGAAAACAGGGTCGTCATTCTGAAGTGGGGCAACCAAAAAAAAAAATTCTTTTTTGACTTCAGATTCGGATTCAGCGACCCAAAATCACCTTGTAGTTCGAACCAGCCCGATCGGACGAGTATTTCCCCATGAAAACAGGGTGGTCAGGGTGCATAGCCAGAACAAAAAAAATTCTGGATGCAGATATGCTAGCACGAAACGGCTGCAGGTACATGTACAAAGAGTGAAACGGGTAACCTAGGGCTACATGCGGGGGCTCGCAACGCCCTATTTCCCCATGAAAACAGGGTGGTCATTCTGGGGTGGGCAACCCAAAATTTTATTTGTATTTTTTCACATCAGGTTCGGAATCAGCGACCCAAAATTACATTGTAGTTTGAGCCAGCCCGATCGGACGAGTATTTCTACATGAAAACAGGGTGATCATTCTGAGGTGGGCAACCCAAAAAAAATTTTTTCTTTTTTGACTTCGGATTCGGAATCAGCGACCCAAAATTACCTTATAGTTCGAACCAGCCCGATCGGACAAGTATTTCCCGATGAAAACAGGGTGTCCATTTTGGGATAGGCAACCCCAAATTTTTTTCTTCTTTTTTGACTTCGGATTCGGAATCAAAATTATCTTCACTTGAAACATACTCGCACAACGTTCACATTATAGTGAAACTACACATATACGAACATGACCGCGAGTGCCACTCGCGTAAAAGCACGTATCAAGTCTGCTACAGACAATGGCCGATCGCCATGGTTCGAACTACAAGGTGATTTTCAGTCGCTGATTCCGAATCTGAAGTAAAAAAGAAAAAAAAATTTGGGGTTGCCCACCCCAGAATAGACACCCTGTTTTCGTGGGGAAATATTCGTCCGATCGGGCTGTTTCGAACTCTAAGGTTATTTTGGGTCGCTGATTCCGAATCTGAAGTCAAAAAAGAAAAGAAAAGTTTGGGGTTGCCCAACCCAGATTGACCACCCTGTTCTCTAGTACATTCCCTTCTTTCATACATTCGCCTACAAAAATTCCGCATTTCACAGCCACACAAATCGCAAACCCGAAAAAAAGATACATTGCAAAAAAAAAGATACATTGCCCAAGAAAAGATACATTTCTACACAATTGGCCGTCCTCAATCATCCTCTCGCCCAAAACGAAACATTCACATATCAGTACGAGAGCGAAATCTCTGTACAAACTAGTGGTTTCATGGTCATTGTGAAATTTAGTAGACAACTGATAAAACTGAACGATAAACTGTGTAATCTGCGCAGATTATCGTTGCAAAACAGGGTCCGAATGCACAGATCTCAGATCTGCGTAAAAATCTGCCAAAACTGTGCAGTTCACACAGATTATCGTTCAGACATGATGTCACACGCGATAAACTGAGCGATAAACTGAAGGTGTGTAGTCCCACTAAGATAATCACAACTATATACTCGTATTAGTAACATGGCTATCAAAATTAGAGCCCATAGAAGAAAGTCCTTCCAAGTTGGTTTGCGAGCGTACCCGCAGTTACGGTTGTCCGAATTTTGGTCGGAATATCAACCACAAGAACGAGAATACACGTCTACAGTAGTAAACGCAGAGTCTAATGGAATGGCCGGAAGGAAATGTTTGCGTCTCCCAAATTTTCTCGGCGCCCCATTTGGGTTCGCGACCCATAATTTAAGAAACTAAATGGAAATATCATCTACACTACAGCCTTGGGTACTTTCAATAATCAATAAGCTCCAATAAACGTCATTTAATTTCAACAGAAATAAATCACTTTCTGCTACAATAAAAAAAATTATTAACACCATTTTTCCCGAGTGCTAATTACATATAAAAGGGTCTGGGACTCAATGTGGTGTAATAACGAAATTAGGTGTGTTCGGTCCACTTGAATCTGGATGAATTTCTATACAAAACCACACACGGGCCAGGCGGATCCAGATATGAGAGAGGATCGCTGTAGACTCCAATGGGCTGGTGTCTTTGTTAAATGTACTTTGGTATTCATATCAATTTCCGATTGGAATGTTTCATGTTTGACATTTGAAATTCGAAGCGTTCCATGCACTCACAATCCAGATCCAAGTCAACATTAACATTAGTTAGTGTAGGATTATATTTTGAAAACACAGGAAAAATCTATTTTTCGACATTTTCAACTACAGGTCTAAAACTTTATCTGTCGATCGACTCTTGATACTATGGATCTAATCGAAGAAAAAAAATTAACTATTTTACATTGATAGCATCAATGATAGGGGGGCAAAAATTCCTCTTCCATAGTCCTCCGCGTGGGCGCCCCCTGGAACGGCAGTGGTCACTGACCATTGCCAACCAACGTCAAGCCGCCAGTGATGGCGGTGCGATGATTTGGTTGAGGTACCCCTGTGGTACGGGGTGTGAAAAAAAATACCACGGCCTTTCCCTTTGAGGGCCTGTCGTTAAAACCGACAATCAAAGGACAGGATGTGTATGCCAGCAACTTGCACTATCCGAAATCTTTATATGCTAACGAAACGTCAACTATGCCTCGGATAAGGACTGACTCAACGGTTACGACTTTTAGCTATCGTACAATGACAAAGATTGGATTCTGGAATGTGCGTACTCTCCTGGACAATGGATCAGAAGGTCCCCAGAACGCACGATTTCTTCAATTAGAGAGTGAATTTCTGAGGTACAAATTAAATATCTTAGGAGTTAGTGAGATAAGATGGTGGAACAGCGGAGAATTCATCTCTCCAACGGGCAGCACTGTAATGTTGTACTCCGGTAAAGCTACCGGTAGTCGCCGTGAGTCAGGTGTGGGGCTTCTTTTAACCAGAGCCGCGCGAAACTGTCTCTTATCCTGGGAACCGGTCTCTGACAGGGTCTTGACCGCCAGGTTCCGGACCAAAATGAGGAACATCTCAATAATACAATGTTATGCCCCTACTGAACCCGACAATGTCTTGGCAAAAGACTCCTTCTACGAAGAACTAAACGCCGTTCAGAGCAGAACACCTAAAGGTGACATTGTAATGGTTATGGGTGATTTGAATGCGAAAGTTGGCGCTGATAACTATGGGCTCAGACATGTGATGGGGAGACACGGTCTTGGTGATCGTAATGACAACGGTGAAAGATTTGTAGAGTTCTGCAACTTTCACAGTCTCTTCATCGGTGGTACTATGTTTGAGCATAAGGACCACCACAAAATCAGTTGGTCCTCTGTTGATCGGCGCAGAACACAAAATCAGATCGACCATTTTGCCATTAGTAAAAGATTCAAGAGTTGCCTCCTGGACGTGCGAAACAAGAAGGGTGCCGATATTGGGATGGGAAGAGACCATTATCTTATGATCGCTAATGTTCGATTGCGTATTGCAGCCGTGCGCCGCCCCAGAAACGAAACATCCAGGCCCCGCAAATTCAACACCGCTCGACTAAAAAATCCAGCTGTCTTACAACAATATAATGACCATCTTGCGCAAAAAGCGGCTGAGATAACTAGTCACCCAGATAGTGACATAAACGAAAACTGGGATGCCATAAAAAATGCGTACATTGATAGCGCAAATACCATCCTTGGCCCAAACCCGGATTGCCGGAATAAGCCCTGGCTGTCCGACGCTTCATGGCAGCGGATTGTTGAAAGAAAGGAGCTGAAAGTTTGTTTGGCTGCAGCATCAGACGACAATCGAAGCAGCATCGAACTCCTTTACCGTCAGAAACCTCGAGAAGTTCAGCGTAGTGTGCGACGCGATAAAAGAGTTTATGCCAATTCTCTTTTAGCGTCAGCAGAAGAAGCCGCTAGAAGTAACAACTTAAACGCCGTATACGGTGTCATCAAGGAGTTTACAGGTTGTTGTAACTCCTGCCAACATCCGGTGAAAGATAGTGATGGAAAGCTACTTATCTTGGAAGAAGATCAAATGAGGCGGTGGAAAGAACACTTCGCCGCGGTCTTGAACCGTGTAACCTCTGGTGAAGTTCCCCCTCATATAGATAATTTAGCTAACCATCAAAATGTGCGTATACGGTCCACTGCCCCGACTAAAGAGGAAATAGTCACTGCAATTATTGCACTAAAACGAGGAAAGGCCGCCGGACTTGACGGCATCCCTGCCGAACTTTATCAAGCAGCGCCAAGCGTAACTGCCGATTTGCTGCATCCACTTGTTGATAAAGCGTGGAATACAGAGACCTTTCCCACTGAGTGGAAGGAAGGTTTGATCATCAAACTTCCAAAGAAGGGTAGCCTCACAGACTGTAATAATTGGAGAGGCATTTGTGTGCTTCCTGCCGTTGCCAAGATAATAGCCAAAATCGTCCTGGAAAGACTAAAGGCCCACTTAGAAAGCACAATTGATGAAGAGCAGGCTGGCTTTCGATCCGGATTCTCCTGTGTCGATCACATTAACACCTTGCGAATCATCATCGAGCAATGCGCTGAATACGATTCTCCGCTTCACTTGCTTTTCATCGATTTCGAAAAGGCTTTCGATAGTGTGAACCGGGTCGCGTTCTGCATAAAGGTAAGGTGTCGGGGGACTTTGAGATTCGCAGTGGAGTTCGGCAGGGGTGCATCCTCTCACCGATCCTATTCCTCATTGTGATCGGCGATGTGTTGCATGCAGCCCTATCCGGACTCGACAGAGGAATTCAATGGACTTTGACATCTTATCTACAACATCTTGACTACGCTGACGACATATGCCTACTCTCCCACAAAATCATGGATCTGTCCGCAATGGCGTTAGATCTCGAGAGGGAGGCAAGCAAGGTTGGGCTAAAGATTAATACCAACAAGACCAAGGTTCTTAGCCCGCCGTTGCGAAAAAGAAATCCGACACCTATTGCCATCAATATTAATGGGCAGCCTGTGGAGAAGGTGGACAACTTCGTCTACCTGGGTAGCATTGTTGCCGAAAATGGTGGTACGGAGCAGGACATCGCTCGTCGTATCAACCAGGCTAAACGCGCATACGGCATGCTGTCCAAAATCTGGCAGGGCACTTATCTCAGCATCAAGACCAAGCTGGGCCTGTTTCGCTCCCTGGTACTATCAGTGCTTTTGTATGGGAGCAGTACATGGAAAGTTTCCGTAGGAGTTACCAGAAAGCTGCAAGTTTTCGTCAAATCATGTCTTCGTCGAATTTTAAGAATTTTCTGGCCCGAAACAATATCAAATGAAGAGCTAAGTCGGCGTACGGGTCAGATGCCAATCGACGATTTGATACGCAGGCGAAAATGGCAGTGGATAGGTCACACATTGCGGAAGAGTGATAACTGCATTGCTTTGCATGCCATGAAATGGAACCCCATTTCCAACCAAGGCCGACCAAGAGGGGGTCCTCGAATCACATGGAGTCGATCTATGGCAAAGGAGTGTCAGGTACTGGGTAAGTCTTTTGGGGAGTTGCGCCCCATTGCCCAGAACAGAGTACGATGGCGCGCAGGAGTGGTTGACGCGCTATGCCCCGCTAGGGGTTAAGGCAAAGTAGTATAGCATCGGCAGTTTTATCCTGGAATTATGCGCTTAACGTCGCCCTGTCGCACCTGTTAGCCAAGCATAGCTCTTACTCAACTCAACTGGTTACGGTTTACCTGAGGAAAGTGAGTAAATTTGTAATACATGTAATAATAATGTAATGTAATAATGTATGTACTTCTTTGAATTAAAAATACAATAGTAACATGAATTCCCAAGGCCCACAACAAAAACAGGGATCAAGACAAAAAATCGAACATAATTGAGAAAATTGACAGGTGGCACGGTAATGATACCGACAAGGTTGAACTCGTGTCAATTTCTCCGCGCCTTGGTTACGTTGAGTATATTCAGCGCCATTTGAAGATAATTTCGAGAAATATATTACTTTTCAAATACATACAAAGATAGTTTCGATACCAATGCAAACTGGGGAAAGTTATGTTACACTGTTTAGTTCAACTAAGTTTTTGAAACCCTTGCTCCGATGTCTACCTATGGCACTATGTCTGTGCATAGGGAATATAACTTCCATCATGAGTGAATGACTAACACTTCACGTGATAAATTGTGAAGTGGTAGTCATTGACAAAGTATAGGTACAAGAGACGCTCTTAAAAAGTTCGTGACATTTTCGAGAGAATCTCAAATTACCATCAATACTTAGCACCGAACTTGTATTTAAGTTTAATTCTATTCGGCTACTTTTATTCAAAACGCCTCGTTCCAAATTCCATTTGAATTTTTATTGGATGCTAAAAGGTTTAATTTTAAACGCAGGAAATAAAAAAAAAACCTCTAAAAGTTCTTTATGATTCTGAAATTTATTGAACTATAAAAACAACTGAATCGATTAAACTATGGCACGTTCAATATTCTTTCGTTTACCACAGCCGAATTTTAAAGTTTTTGTTCACAAAGTGGACCTCATTGGGCTTGTACTCGTACAAATCCAATACATAGATAGTCAGGTTTTCGGTAATGACCGCACCAGCAAGGCCTCAATACACTCTCATACGGATTTCGATTTAACGCATCTTCAGTATCAGTACCTTTTGGTTGTAACGGACGACCTAAGACGGCCTTTGACAACACATACTCGTACATACGTCCACCTGTATTTTTTCTTATACAAACACAGCCAACCGAGCATATGTCATTGCACTGATGGCTCAGGTGAATATTTCTTGGACGACTGTGGAGGTTGAGTCAAGAGACACAGGATGCTTCCTCCGGCGCTGTTGTCAAATTTAACACTTTAAACAATTTTTTTTTTGGTTTTCATTTAAACTAATCATCCATTTTATTTCAACAAATCTACTCATTTGCAATGTGGGCTGTGACCTGACAATCATTATTAAAAATAGACAGAAAGTGTTTGATATTTGGCTCGTTTCAGAGGATACTGAGCATTTGGTGCAGGCTGAAGGATGCCAATAGACGACTCTTTCTCAGATCATTGCTATCTTCAGAAGAGCATCCTACAAATCGTTCAGTTATTTTGAACAGACCGTGAACTGGGTCCCGCACTGTAAAACGTTTATGGTAGTATTGCGGCCTTTAAGGAAGCATTCGAGCAATACGCAACAGTTGGAAATGCATTTACCCCAAACGAAAGCTTTTCAGAAGGCTACGACCAAAGCGGGTTTCGTTGGAAGATTCACAGATCAATTAATATAGAGTGGAGTGTAGAAGAGCTTTCAACAGCACGAAATCATCAGGTAACGAATTAGACTGGTATACATTCTGTCAACAGAAGAGAAAAAAGTCGGACGGAGCCATGTCAACTGAATACGGTGGTTGATCAATGGTATTTGTTGAGTTTTTGGTCAGAAATTCCTTCAGAATGATAGCCTTATGTGATGGTGCGTTGTCGTGATGCAAAATCCAAGAGTTTTCTTTCCACAAATCTGGCCTTTTTCGACGAATTTGCTCTCTCAATCGCCGCATAACGCTCAAATAATATTCTTTATTAACCGTCTGACAAGAATTCTGAGTGCACGACACCACGGTAATCAAAGAAAACTGTTAACATTAGACTTTTGATCGACTTTGACGTGGTTTTTCCGGTTTCGGCTCAGTTGGAAGGCGACATTCCGTTTGGGTTGCATGTCAAACTCGTAAGCCCATGTCTCATCACCAGTCACAATGCGTTTTATGAATGTGAGGTCGGAATTGCAACGCACAATTTAAGACAAATCTTTTGTTCGATAATGTCATCCATTGCAAAAATCGCAGAACACACTTGAGATGAAGTGACAATATCGAGTACTGTAAACAAACTAAATGACACATAACTGTCAAACTCCGTGACAGTATAGAGGACAGTTGTGCCAACTTAGCGACAAAAAGAATATTGACTATCCTGCCGGGCAGGCTTTTTAAAAAATTTATTCCCGATACTTTTTTTGACAGAACGCACCTTTAAAAACACCTCAGTACGCGCTGTTCGTGGAGACGGCTCTTTGAGCGCATCGACAAATCAAGCAAAGTCTCTAGGCTTCGCAAAGTTTTAGCCTGTGCTATTTATGCTCAAAGATAACTTTTACTAGACTTACAGTAGGGTTGGTCTACAGACAAAGGCCGTGTTCGAGACAACCGTACATAAACCAGGAATGAATTGAACGTCCTGGATCAGTGACGAGCGAAATCAAACAGCCACCATAAGGGAAGTGGGAACTCAGTATAGAAAGGAATAGGGACGAATTGCCGAGAAAAAGTTGACGTTTAACCAATTCATTTTCAACTCTGATACGGATGTGATCCCATACGAAACCTGGATCAAGGGCGCTTTGTACACTAATTACCCTGATGTGAACATTTAGGGTTATTTATACTGAGCTGAGTGCATCATCCGCTGGTAGCTCTATAAATGCTGGATTACTGGTCATCGCAGTTTTAACGGTAATTGTAGAGGTGACGAGCTTCCTTAATGTGGGACAACAGCAGAAGACATGCGTACTCTCTGCAAAGTTTATTTGTCTGTTGATTTCACAAACATGCCATTAGACAGAATGCAATTGGCAGGCCCAACTTTAGATGGTTAAATGGCAGTTCTTGTCATAGAACTAAGCTGATCTGACCTAGGCTGGATATGAGTGGATCTGCTAAGCTCTTGTAGCTCAGAAGATAACATACATATTAGCACCGTTGTTAAAGTGGTTACAATAAACTGTTCAATGAGGAAGCATACCAGGAGGCTTCGGTCATATAACGACTTCTGCAGGGGTTGCAATGATGACGACCTTCGGCGAAATAAATTATTAATCAAAGTGTGCACTGCTATGCAAGCAAACAATACATTTCGCTTTAGCTGTTAAAGCATAGTACTAATAACAGTTTTTCGCAACTGGTGCTTATTGTCGATTGTCCAAAACAAGAATATGCCAGTTTATGCGATGTAAACACAGTGCAAGCAAAGGCAACTGTCGCTCTTTACTCTTGTAGGAAGGCTGTCGGCCTGAAATGGGGCCTGCGACCTAAGGTGACCTTCTGGATATACGTATCGATCATCCTACCCATTTTAATGTATGGAGTAGTGGTTTGGTGGAAGGCGCTCAGCAAAGTGTCCTACAGGAATCTATTGAATAAAGTTCAAAGACTTTTTTGTATTGTTATCACGGGTCCCCTTAAGACGCCACCGTCGGCTGCTCTTGGTGTTCTGCTTAATTTGGTTCCCTTAGACATTTGGGCTGAGCAGGTGGCTGCTATAACGGCAATTCGTCTTAGGGAGACTGGACTGTGGGTGGAATCTACTTATGGTCACGCTGCTATACTGAACAACCTGGCCATTCCAAAAGAAACGGATTATACCACGCCGGTTTACTCTCTTGACAAGGGCTACACTAGCCTAATACCTTCACGGCAAGATTGGGGTGTAGGCAGAACTCCAGAGTCGGAAACCATTAGCTTTTTTACTGATGGATCAAAGTCGGAAGAGGGTGTGGGCGCTTACGATTTACTCGGAGGAATTAGATGTTTGCTTGTCACTCCGTCTCCCAGCTCTCTGCAGCGTCTTTCAGGCGGAAATTACTGCAATCGCCGAAGTTCTAGCATGGTTACGAGGTAACGTCGTGTCGGTAAGGAATATTACTATCTATACTGACAGTCAGGCGGCGATCAAATCTTTGGACGCGGTGCTTGCCAATTCAAAAACCGTAGCGAGATGTCGCACAGCTATCAAAGAGCTTGGCGACTTTTTCAACTTCACTTTGTGCTGGATTCCAGGGCATAGCGGCTTCGGCGGTAACTGCAAGGCAGACGAACTGGCTCAGGCTGGTAGGACTAATATGGATATGGGATGTTTTCGAACTGTCGATATACCCATAGAATCTTGCAAGAAGCTGGTCAAGACAGGTGCATTACATTACATTACAGCAACATTACAAGACAGGTCTGGCCGAACTTCAATCCTAGCCGCTCCTCAGGGCTGCTGATGCTGGAGAGGAAGCATCTTAGGAAAGTCGTGGGGATCATTACGGGGCATTGCCCGATGGGTGAGCATGCGAGGCGTCTGGGGCTTCCGTACAATGATTATTGTAGAAGCTGTGAAGACGAGGAAGAGGAGGAGACTATACATCATTTCCTATGTACCTGCCCTGCGCTGGCCGGTAGAAGAAAGGACACTTGGGGGTCCTTCTATTTCATAGACCTGGATGACCTGAAGGGCGTAAGTGCTGGTCATCTATATCGATTCATTGACAGCTCCGGTTGGTTCGACGCCTAGAATCTCATGGTTTTGAGATGGTGAGGTATTACAACGGGCCCTTGTGGTCTATGTGTGCTGTGCTCATGTATAGCAGCCTCTATAACCTAACCTAACCTAAACACAGTGCGTCGTTTTTCGTTGAGCAGGAGTCTGTTAAAAAAAAAAAACGTTTTGAATTACATGTCAATGGATCGTCGTATCTCGCTTAGTTTCTGAGTTATTGCAATTTGAGTGCGACAGTGTGCACGAAAACATGTTGATTTATAACCGTCATTCGTTCTTAAAATGTTAATACACGGCTACGAAATTATTGCACAAGGATCATGAAATAAAAACAAAAATGATTTCGGCCAGGCTTCCGCAAAAAAAAAGACTCCGGAGAAGCAAAAATATATTTTCACCTTGGACCCATGTTTATTTCTAGTGATCGAAAACTTCTCCACGTTAAGACTTACATATGCCCGACCCAGATTGCCGGCAGAAGCAAAGCAGCGGCAGCAGCAACAGCAGCAGGATCGTCTGTGTCTTGGCTAAATGTGTTTTCTTACACCTCACTCGCACTTGGCAAATTTTCTGAACAAAAAGCTTAAGATTTGTATGAAAATTTCCTAGGTGCAAGATAAGTGTAAGAAAGCTAATTTGAATGTAATACAGAACAAAAATGCATCAATTTGGATCCGCCAGTTTTTCTACTAATACGAGTATAACTATTTAGGTCAGCTTTTTAGGATTTAGGCTCACTGTACGCTGTGAGCAATTTCGGTGCGAAAAGAATTCCTTTACATTTCTTTTTCGCGTGAAAACCTGTCATCGCAGCTGTAATCGTTCTCATTTTGAGTAAGAAGGGGAAATTTCAAGCGTCGTACTCGTGTGATCGTTCACATTTTGAGTGTGTAAGGGAAATTTCAAGCGTCGTGATCGCTCTCGTTTTGCGTGTGAAGGTTAAGTTTCACGGGTCGTGATCGTGTGATCATCCTCATTTTAAGTGTGACGGGGAAGTTACAAAGGTCATGTAGAGGGCCGCGGATATCAGCATCATCTGCGAAAGTTTACGCTGTCTCTTTTTCGTGGGAGAGATATAAGCAACATTCTCGTACAAAAAAAAAAAAATTAGTCGGTCATAAAATAAAAATGGGTTTGAGGCTTTTACCCTAGGAAACGATGCCAAATTGAGTGAAAAAATGAAGTACTTTTGAAAATTGGAACGATAATTGGTTGGTCTCTCTCTAATTGCCTTGACTCCTCCAGGGGCATGGGCGCGTCAACATCTCTAGCATTTCTATGCCTTGTCGACGTTTCAGTAGTATATCTATTTTCGGAAGTGCAGTTGCTAGCATGCACCGCCTATCCGCGCCGTCTTTATACTGACAAGTTCGGAGTACTGTGAGAGTTCTATTAGTACTCACAGGCAGGTTTTGATCGCGCCGAGATTTGATCTCCGAGCTCTAGATTAGTATCGTAAAGCGGTGACCGAACGATCACGGCCACCGAGCGATATAAGATACGGAAAGAGTGGTTATTATTATTTTTATGTATTTTTTCTGATCATTTATTTTATCTCAAGTTATTTGCTAGATAGTTACTGGTAAATAAACCAAAGATACAAGAAACTCTTTTTTAACCCCTCCATCCACGTCAGCGGTGGGGACTTTCGGTATGATATACACCTGATACCAGCCAACAATCGTGCCGACTTTCAAAACTTATCGAATTTTTTCACTCGATTTTGCTTCGTTTCTTAGAGTATAAGCCTCAAACCCGATTAAATTTTATAACGGGCTACAACCCAGACTAAAATTTCGGTCACCCATTTTCTATTTTGATGTTATTGATAATGCACACTCTGAGGCTTCCATGGAACATTCCTGTTTTGCGAAAAATAGGTGAGTTCTCTCTATCGCATTTAGGGAGGATTTTCACCATACTCATGGAATTTCCGCTTTAAGGCTGGTACTAACATTTTCGTGCGAAAATGTTGTACTTATCTCTCCCACGAAAAAGTGACAGTGACATCACATCCGCGGCGATCTACACGACACTTGACTTTCCCCTTTTCACTCAAAAGAGAACGATAACCACTGTGAGGACCGGTTTCCACACGAAATAAAATGCCAAGTAATTGTTTTCGCATGGAAATTGTCCACAACGGTGTGGATACTTGTGTCTCTTTACGGGATTTTTGTGGGAAGTACTGAGTACCGAGAAAAGCAAAAGTTTTTGTGCGAACTGGTTTTTTTAAATTTTTTGTATGAGATTTCGCATTAAAAACAGAGGTTAGTACCTACCTTTAGGAACTACAATTCCTCTGTGTGTGAGTTCCAGGATCTTACCACCTGAAGGCTAGCGCTAAATGTTCGTGCGAAAATTTTGTACTTATCTCTACAACGATTACCACTGTGATGACCGGCTTTCACGCGAAAAAAAATCGGAGGATTTGTTGTCGTGTGGAAATTACTCACTACGGAGTGTAAATTTCTTCAATGTGTAAGGTTTCGTGTGAAATATGTTAGTACCGAGGTGGCGAAAATTTTTCGTGCGAACGAAACTATCGACAATTTTTGTAAGAGATTTCGCACGAAAAACTGATTTTAGTATCTAGCTTAAAGCGGAAACGGATGACCTAAAGCGAAAATGCACTTTAAACTCAAAGAATTTTTAAAATTCTCTCTAAATGCAATACTTAGAGAGATTTCTCCTATTATTCGCGAAACAGAAATTTTCCGCTTCCACTTCGAAATTTCGTATAAACCAAAAATTACAACAATAGAACAAATAACTTTACAATAAATACCCCCCCACACATACACACATCTTTTTCCCCCTTCAGTTCACGAGATAATTTCAAATATGCAACAGAAAAAAAACGAGCTTCATCGAAATTCTCTCTTGTACGAGTATCATGAAAGAACAGAAAAAATGCGAACTATAAGTAATAACTGTGCAAATTGCTTTTAACCTGCTTCACACAAATTTAAACGTTTCGCTTTAAATAAAACGCAAAAAAAAAACAGACCAAGGTAATGTTGATATTGATCAAACTTGGTCAGCATCAATTTCGGGTACTAGTGAAGCAGTTGTAGATACTAGCACTACTCCATATTCCATCATAGATATATGATTCCACACCACACACATTGCAACGGAGTGGGAATCGTGAAATTTTAATTGGCACTTAATAAGCAAATAAAAGTTGCAAATTGACGGGAAAAATGATTTTTTAATTCGAAATTGTTTGATTCGAAACGTATCCGTCGAGTATATTGATCAAGTGGAAAAAAAATGAAAATTGAGGTGGAGTTCCAGGCATTGGATTGCACTGTCAATAAACTGTCGTCGATTTTTCAATTAATGCGGCTGTGATTGCGGTGATGAGTAATACTATACTTGCCGAAAAAAGTGGATGACGACTATTGTAATTTGTTTTCATGATGATACGCAACATGTTGACAAACTACTTTCCTCTTACATAATACCGGGTGTCCCCAAAAAAAATCCATACAGTATAAGCTCCCTGTGTGGACAAATTTTTGAGCCCCCAACATTTTTTTGCATATTTTCAAACAAATTAGGTTTCCTTCACCGTACGCTCCCATAGCCAGACACGGACACGCTGTTTTTATTTTTTCGACTAAACCTCTAATAGTCTGACCACTCGATGGTTTCGCAATAGCTTTTCTGTGTATGCTCATGACTGTGGAGTTTATGAACTGTCTGGCTAGTGATATTCAATAACGAAATGAGCCGGCATCATAAGCAAGTATTATACTAATTTACCCTAACCGCTAGTGGGGCATAGCGCGTCAACTATTCCCTGTGCTTAGCTGACGTTTCGTTGGCATAAACCAGTTTCGGACGATGTGACTTATTATTACGCCCCGCAACACAGGGGAAGACAACGCAAGACTCGAACCCGTAACGACCGTAGTCAGATATGAGACTGATGCGTCTCCGCCCTGAGCTACCGATCGCCCCAGCAATTATTGTTTGAATTGACACAAAACTGTTGTATCTGGATCCCGGATCCATCGGTATCTGGCCGATACGCTGGAAGAAATTGAAACTAGACTGAATCCTGCTAGAAACGTGGAAGAGGCTATCGAACTTTCTCTGTTTACTCGTCCCGTAGATTCTTTGATTACAGTAACCCCGAAGTTTCTTGTTTTGGATACCAACTGGATCCATTCGACGGCATGAAACCAAAATTATCGCCAAATTTCTCATAATTATAGTAGATTTTTAAGAAAAAGTTTAGTCATTCAGAAATGGTTTCAAAACTCCCAGGGCTCCTTCTAGTTTTAATAAAACCATTCAAATAAAATTATTCAAAAGGAAATGCATAATGGACTTATCTCAATTCGCGGAGAATATCATAATATCTTTGGTTATCGGAAGAAAAAATCTATATTGTTTTTGCCCTGCGGCTAAGTCTGAGACCACTACTGTGATACAGATTCATAGATGCAGATACGCTCCACAATTCCCAAGCCCCATTGCTAACCATTTGCAACTAATTTAGTCATTTTAGTTATTATACAAATTTTGAAATGATCAACAGAGATTCAGATTCGTTTGTTTCGTCGCAGCAATTAAATCTGTAGGACGCTATAAATTTTAATTATACGTTGCTGTTTTTTTAGTGTATCTTTTAATTTAGCTTTGGATAAACTCCTCAGAGGCTCAGAGTTGTTGCCGGGAGTCAAGTGAAATTGTGTGGACATAAAAAATGTGGAAAGATGGCAAAGATTAGAAGCTTTTATGGTTGAGAATATTTCTGTTTTTATTTTGTGTGTTTACTATTCGTATAGGTATGAACGCTATCCATGGTAATATCCACCATTCTTTCTTCACTTATAGTCAATTTGATATATGGATATTTAAGATATATTTGACAAAAATAGGAGTTTTTGTTTTCCTCATGGTGGCACTTGACATGATGACGGTGGCCAATGCACAAACTTGGATTGGATTCGAGGTTAATTATGGTGACTAGCATTTTGCAAGTTTGGTGGATGAATTGAACCCGGAAAAGTTTTATTGCATAACACACTTTTCAAACAAAATGAGAAAAATAAGCGTCGGGTTGTTGACCGCAGTAGGTACTTCCTTAATTTGTTATGAGATCATTGAAAATATTTCTTTTTTCTTGGTTGCTTTAAATAAGTTTAATGGTGATGATTAATGATTTAGTATGGTGTCCAGAGGTCATTAGTTTTAAATGCGTCAGAAAAAATCGTGTTGCAGTTTTGGAGATTGTAAATGGTCGATGCTAACGATCATTTGAAAATGGTGAAGATAATCAGTCAGAGTCAGACTAGATATATGGGTAACAACAACTTCAATCAACGTTTCTATGTGACCGAGAACATTATAAACTTTTCATTCCCATTCGACGATCCAACAAACTTTACGTCCATTTTATTAATCATCATTATTTTAAGAAGCCCATACTTTACTGAATACATTACTCGTATGTATTAACCAGACACTTGTGTTAAAAGGAGCCACCTGGTTTAAATTTAACATTCTTTTTAATTGTATTTCTTATTGAAGACTTTGAGTTTATCTCAAAGCGTACTACGTACGTAGTACTATTACATAGTCTAGTCATCAAAAATTGTAGTTTCCCCCATTTCTTTATGGTATTTGAGTTACAGCCAAAAAACGTCACACTTTTTTTTCGCTTTTTTTTTTCTTTTAATATTTTGCAAACGGTCTGATTTTCTACGAGGACAATGATAAGGAATGAATTTGTTGATCACGGGAGAACAATTTTGACACTTTTTTCTGTTTTTTTGAATTTTGCACCTAATTTATAGTAAAACGGCCTCGCTGATTCCAAAATTGCAGTCCGTTTTTCCCCTATACGTCAGGTTTTCGAGATATCGTTTGTTTTTTAATTTTACGGAAAATTACAAAAGGCCCCCTTAAAAAACAACTTTTTTAAAAGCTACGGGGCTACATCCTTGTGCAGGACCTTCTAGTACCTGTATACAATAAAATTAAATTTTAAGGCTCTTTTATGTAAAAAAAATGTATTTAAAAGCCTCCAGTATATTACTCTATTATTGTGCTCTTAACTTGTGTAATGGAAGCCTCTACTATCCCTCGTCGAAAGTGTCTCAACGCTCCGGACTCATTTTGCTATATATGTGGCAGTTATACATTTCTAAGTCAGAGGACAAAAATAGGCCCCTTTGTTCACCAGGCATATCTTGCCTACTTCAAAACTCCAATTTGCAATCAGGATAAATGGTGGGTCCCTCATAAAGTGTGCAGGTGCTGTGTCACACATTTGAGGTCCTGGACGAAAGCAGAACGACTTCAGTTGCCATTTGGTGTTTTCAAAGGCTTGGCTGCAATATGAGCATCAAAGTCCACTTTTTACGCAGTCATCTAGATGAATTTCCGGAAAATCTTGGAGATGTGAGTGATGAGCAGGGAGAGCGAATTCATCAAGATTTAAAAATCATGGAAACTCGATATCAAGGCAGATGGGATGCGAATATGATGGCGGACTATTGTTGGAGCAAAAAACGGGACTGTCCTGAAATTGAACACTCCAGGAAAAGCTACAAACGAAAATTTTTGCCATAATTTTTTTTTAGTTCTTAGGTAATATTGTTAAGATGTAAAATCAAAATTTATAAATAAAAAAATTGTAACGAGTTTCGTTTGTTTTGATTTCAATGAAGGGAAGGTTTGTATGGGGGCCAAAATTTGAGCCCCCTGTATCTCAAAAACTGGACGTATAGGAGAAAAACGGTTAGCATTTCCGGATTCTACGACCAAAAATTAGCTAGAAATGAATATCAAATCGAAATAAACAAAATGCTGTTCCCCCGTGTAATTTAATCCACTTTCCTTTAGGTTAGGAAGAAGGTTGCCGCTAGTGCAGCTCGTATTAGGCTTCCGATTTGGGCCCATTTGCCACCCTCCGCAGGCTTATAACAACTGCCAGGTGACCACTCCGCTAAATTGAATCAGTTGGTGCAACGAGACGGCACTGGCCACCTCTGCTAGCTCTTGAAAGCGGTAAGCATATAAGATATTTAGTCCAATGAACAGAGAGTTTTTACCTTGCAAAAGGTGCGGTAGTTCTGAATTTTTGATATGTTGTATAGGTCAGTGGGGTAGTAAAAAATCCACTCTGCGTCACTCTCCCCCCTGTGCTCCCCCCGCTATCTTGAAAAAACTGGCACTTTTATCAGTTTTTCGCCTCTAACTCCGTTCCAGTCCATTTTAGCGCAAAATACAATATGTTACACCATTTTTGTAGAGCACAAAATTTACTACAAATTTCATCTGACAAGTTTTTTTCTACAACCAATAGCGGCGGAGCTAATCTAATTTGAAAAACACTTTTTGTCAATTACCCCTTTGTTCCCACAAAGTGGAAAAATAATCATTTTTTGGTGTGTGTCATCAAATAACGGGTTAAATATTAGTCCCACAAGGAAAAATATTAGGATCGATTTTTCTTTAAACTAAATAAGCTTTAATTTGAGATAAGTCAAATGCCCGTAGGTATGACAGTTACGTAGAAAAGGGGAAAAACTATCTAATTTTAAAAATAATGGGGTTTTACCCCTTTTCTGCGTAAGTGGATTTTTTACTACCCCACCGACTTATACAACATATCAAAAATTCAGAACTACCGCACCTTTTGCACGCTAACCCCCCTTATTGGGTCTCTATTTATTGGATTAATTGAGGTTTTTCCAATTTAGGGCTCAGTGTGTTCGATGGTATGTCCTCTTCCATTCCACATCTTCTGCATAAGTTGCTGAAGGTCAATCCCAATCTACTCGTATGAGATGCGATAAGGCAGTGTCCTGTGAGTAGAACTACCGTCCTTCTCAGCCTAATTTTTTTGAGCCTGAGCAGTATCCTACTCTTGCTCAAATCGGGTGATGGCCAAAATGGTCTGGTTACTCTGCAATCCGTTCTATTTGTTCAATCTGATTTTAGTTTAGTCCATATGGCGCCATCTATTTCGTTTGTGATGTCCGCAAGCGACCGTGGCATAGATGCCGGTAGACTGTTCTCGGCTCCCGAACCTCTCGCTGCTACCACACCACTGTGGCCGGGCACCCACATAATCCTTAAAGGGGTATGTTTAGCCTTTCTGCCTACAGCCTCTCTGCATGCGTTATTACAGTTTTCGAAGAGAACCTGTATGGGGCTAGTAGTCCGGATGGCGCAGCGGTTAGCACGTTCGCCTTCTATGCACTGAGCCCCGGTTCGATTCCTACTGAATGCAGTAGTCTTCGATAAAAAAGGGGATTTACGTGTTGGACTATGAGCCCACTCAGCTGTTAAATGAGTACCCATTTTGGTTAAATAGCTCGGTTGAGCGTGTTGCTGATCAGTGATCACACTCCTCTACATAAAACACACCGTTACGATCTAGTAAATGAGATGATGCTAACTCATCTCGAGACCGTGGTCCAAATTGGACTGTTGCGCCAGTTATTTATTTATTTTATTTATTACCTGTATGACGCTAGAGCCAGAATGGCCGCCCTACTGTCGATGCAAACCGTTGTCTTCCTCGTTGAAGTCCCTTGTGTGGGCTCTTCTGACTGGAATACGATTGGTGGTTAGGCAATCTATAACACTGGCTCAAGCTCAGATCCCCCGAGTGGACGCCTGAGTCTTTGAACCATCCATACAGATTAAGGCGCCACCGTTATTGATAGCTTCCCTGCTCTCCCAGTCTCCCCTTGTTGACAACTTCGATTCACTCAAGGGTGACCTTCTTGATTTGAATTGCGTGATATACCTGAACTTTCAGCGCGTATTGCTGCTAGGCATGCGCTTCTTTGGATAAACCGATCCAGGGGCATACTACTACTCAATTGCCCTAACCCCTTGTGGGACATAGCGCGTCAACTGTTCCACGTGGCCCAGTTGACATTTCGTTGGCATAAACTGGTTTCGGAGAATGCAGTTGCCAGCATGCACCTCCTGCACATCCATGGCCACGAACGTCACTGGTAGTCAAACATGAGGCTGATGCCTCAGCACACTGCGCTACCGGTCGCCAGGGGCATAAGCCGTAGAATAATGTCCAGCCCATCCGTTGGGGTGGTTCTCATTCAGGTCACCAGTGATGCCTATGTAGACGAATCTCTCCAATCTCGATAGTTCCTTGACAATGATTTTGTTCTCAGTGGCTTTCTGCCATACAACAGCTCCCCATACAGTATTAGGGTTACTACACATGTTAATATCTAATAGACCATTGCGGTCTGAGTAGTCCGGATGGCGCAACGGTTAGCACGTTCGCCTTCTACGCACTGGGCCCCGGTTCAATTCCTACTGAATGCGGTAGTTTTCGATAAACATGGGGATTTACGTGTCGGACTATGAGCCCACTCAGGTGTTAAATGAGTATCCATTTATGGGGTAAATAACTCGGTTGAGCGTGTTGCTGATCACACACCTCTGCACAAGACATACCATCACGATCTAGAAAATGAGATGATGCTAACTCATCTCGAGGCCACACACAATGGAAGAAGATTCAAACGTGCCAAAACGCCGCTCTCCGTACTTTAACTGGCTGTCTCCTGATGTCACCCCAGGACCATCTACATCAGGAAACTAGGATGATACCTTTAAGGGGCCACAACCAGCTTCTTGCCAAGCAATACCTGGTGAGCTGCTATCGAAATGATCACTCTAACTTGAACCTCATGGACAAGACGTCGCCGCCCAGACATATCAGGCGCGACTTGAGGGACCCAGAAAGAGACGTCCAGAGATACAAAAGGGAACCCTTTGATAGTAACGCACATAGGTCGGCCATCGCAGCAATACATCGATAGGAGGTCAATAAGTCAATGGCAGGCTCAGGTTTGAATCCAGTTCTCTCGTCCATACCACCAATGATATCTCCGGAAGAGGAAAGACTTCCACGAGCTACGAGAACAACACTCGCCCAACTTCGGTCAGGCTGGTGTTCACGACTGAACTCCTACCTATCTCGCAAAGACCAGGACGTCTCAAACATCTGTCCTGCTTGTAACGGAACCCCTCACGACGTAAACCATATCTTTCACTGTCCAGCTGCACCCACGCACCTGACTCCTAGATCGCTGTGGGAGAACCCAATAGAGGCAGCTAACTTTCAATCCCTCAACACCTGGGATGAAGACGAAACCGTAGGCTTGTAACAAACAAACACATCGAATTCTGACCACTGCTACAACAACAACATAACGTTTTAAACAATAAAAATAAAAATTTGAATTTAATAGGTAGGTAAGTACAACCAACAAACTTTTTGCGTTTTTAGCACTGTAAAATCGGCGTAGAGCACGACGTTCTAACGTTTCTTTACATTCGCAGGACTATAACTGCCAGAAATAAAATTAGGATGAAATGATGGTAACATGATTTGATCATAATAATTTTGGAAACAAGACAAATACATCTCGTACGCAAAAGTTTCAAAAAATTGTGGTAGAAAAAAAATTATTTTCGAAGGAGTTTTTTTTTTAACAATTAAACTTCTTGTCTGATTTCCACCGAATAAATTTTGTATTTTAAGCAACGTATTAGCTGCAATTAACTTTTTATTTGAACGTTTAAGCTAGCGTAGTTTTCCAGATACAAGCGTACCCCGATATACGACAGGGATACGTTCCAGAACAAAGCGACTTAACTTGAAAGGACTTATATCGGAACCAAGTAATAACTTATGTATATAAACGTACCAGTTAACTTAAATTACAAAATTCGATTATTAATATTATTTATGATAAGCTATTTACCAGGAAATAGAAATCTTGTGATGTAGAATACTACACAAATGCACATGTGTAGTGTTAATCAATAATGCTTGGGGGACGATCCTGGAAAGTATGGATCTATATGCCACTGCATTGGACATAATTTTCTTCTGTATACCCGACTTCCGCTTCAGTTTAAATTTCGTCAAGATTTTTGAGAAGTTGGATTAGTCTTTCTGCGGATATTTCTCCATGGTGCGTCTCCGGGAAATCCAATTTGATGAACCAAATCCAATCATCTGTTTCAACGGTGACGGGCGACTCCGTCGTATTTATTTGCCTATTTACACATTCAACAAACAAATTTTCCCAACCTCCATTTATATTGGATGTTTTTTCTTCCTTTTCAAGACTCATGAATTTTTTTGTTTTTCACCTTTTACGACAAGTTATTTTAAATACATTAGTCTTTCACCGCTAACCAAAAATAATTTTTGAGCCACTCTATTACGTAAGTCATCCACGTCTTTTTGGTTTAAACATCAAATTATTGGTAATCTTCGTATGGAAATTAATGGAGGTAGAGATCCTCAGATGCGCTCCTTCTAAGAAGCAATTTAATGACGATCTGAATCCAGTAGCCCGTAATCATATCCATAGATAAGAATGTTCTGGATGGCATTCCTTTCCAGAAAAGGCCTATTTCGTCTAATTGCGTGTTAAAAAGCTAGTCCGCTCCGGACACCTAATTACTAGCAAACAAGGTGTCTCAGTTTGACCGGACAAGCTCTTAACCACGTTGTTCATCATGCAGTTCTCGGAAAAAATATTTAAATTTTTTTTTTCAATTTGTTAAACCTTTATCTGCTGCAGCCATTTTATGGTTTAAAAAAATCACCAACCACACATGTGGGGCGACCGGTAGCGCAGTGTGTTGAGGTATCAGTCTCAAGTTTGACTACCGGCGTTTCGGGTTCGAATCCCGTCCACGACGACGTTCGTGACCATGGATGTGCAGGAGGTGCATGCTGGCAACTGCATTCTCCGAAACCAGTTTACACCGAGGAAACGTCAACTGGGCCACATGGAACAGTTGACGCGCTATCCCCCAAAAGTGGTTAGGGCAATTAAGAAAGAGAGAGACAAATGCTGTAACTCATCTTATTGTTAGTGTCACCATACACTGTCGAACTCCAACTCGAACAAGAACCTGGTACAAATGTTCTCTGAATTGCTCAAGACACAAACACACACACAGTTCACATAAACCTGAAGAAAACCGGCCCACTTATACCATGCTCGAATTCGACAGTGTATGGTGATACTTACGGCATGTAGAATGATGTAATAAGACCACATGACAGCTATAATACTTAATCGTAAAAGAAGAGATCAAACTGCCACCAGGCGGCGCTAGTGATAATAATATAATATTGAAGTATAAATACTGCTACGTTGGCTTATGAAGTCATTTTGGGTTTGCACTTCATGGTGATCGGTCAAAAAAGAAAGAAAAAGAACATGGAAGCGTGTCAAAAAACGCTACTTTTCGTTCACGAACTTAATCTAGAGCACAACGAATGGAAGCATCGAGGAATACCAACAGGGCATTTGGGCCTGACACGGTAAACGAACGAACCACTCAGCGGTGGTTCTAAAAATTTCGATCCGGAGATATGAACCTTCGAAATGAGCCACGTGGCAACCCAGGACCATCGATCGATAACGACAAGCTGCTTGCATTAATGGAGTGTGACCCCCCGCCAAAGCTTGACAAATGGGTTCCGCATGCTCTTACCGAGCAAAACATGGCGTGTCGAATGGAGATTTCTATTGTAGTTCTCTTCTCTTCCGCAACAGAAACGAACCGTTCTTGAATCGAATTGTGACCTGCGATTAAAATTGGATACTATACGATAATCGTCGCCGATCGGCCCAATGGCTAGATGCCGATGAGGCTCCAAGACACATGTCGAAACCAAGCCATCATCCAAAGAAAATAATGGTGACTGTTTGGTGGTCTGTAGCTGGACTTATCCACTATTCGTTCCTGCATCCTGGCGAAAAATACTGCGCTCAATTGGACGAAATGCATCAGAAATTTACAATTCAACGACCTAGGCTAGTCAACAGGGATGGAGTTATACTGATTGAAGACAACGCACGACCTCATGCATCGAGAACAACGATTTAAAAATTGAACGAGTTCACCAGACCTCTCGCCAACAGATTACCTTTTCTTTAAACATTTGGATCACTTTTTGACAGGAAAACAGTTTAAAAATGAAGCAGCTGTCGAAAATGCCTTCGGGGAGTTTCTTCGAACTAGAAACTCGAACTTCTACGAAACAGGAATAAATGCGCCTGTATCTCGTTGGGAAAAGTATTTCGATTAATAAAATTATCTTAATACAATAAAAAGTTACAGCTGTTTTAAAATTTACTACTGAATCCGACATATCATCTGCACCAACCTAATATTTACTAGATATAGCTCTTAAAAGTAAAAATTGTTACTTTAACCTCTTAAAAATTCGAATTTTTACCTACATAGCATATTAATTTTGTTATTTTACATTAAAATCATCTCTGTTCTATTGCGTTCAAATTGTGCTAACATTCTTTCGCCATAATTTCTTAATTCCAACTAATTATGACCCTATAAACGTAAAGCCAATGCACAAGAATTATAATTTTTCATGCAGGATTTCACATTTAATGAACGTATTCGACTTTTCAATATAAAAAAACTGTTTCTTCCCATTTAAAGGTCTGCTCTGCAAGAGTCAAGATTTTTGTCGACATCCTCTTTATGCCCAATTGTACCCCATTCAAAAACATATGGCGCAATCTTAGATGCATTGGTCGCATTTCTGGAAGCCCTCTGATCAGGATCGAGAACGTAACTTTTTCGATTTCTCCTTCATATGCTTTCCCCTGTACCGGGAACTGTCAATTTTTGGATCTGAAAATATTCCCCTCCGGATCTGAAAAGTATTCTGATCCAAAAATTGACAGTTCTCGGTACATATTTTATCGGAGGAGAAAGTATATCGAGGAGAAACCGAAAAAATGCATCAGAGTGCTTTCAGAACCGCGACCGATTAAAAATTCTCAAATTTCGAGGATCGACGTAAGTGTGAAACAAAGTAATCGCTAATCGGGGAGGGGTGGGAATTATTTGACGGCTCAAGTGCGAAATGACTTAAAGCGAAATGACTTATATCGGGGTATGCCTGTATTGTGTTTTTAGTGATATAAGGCAGGCAATTTTCAGAAAAAAATGTAAAGGCCTGTATCAGGTAAAGGGTTAAAAGTTCGAAAAAATGTTCCATAATAGTTTTTTTTTGCTGGAAATTGTATTGGAGTGAATTGAGTGGCAGTACGTTTATGTGTCAATCTTCGGACACCCCGTATATTTGGGTGGGAGGAAACATTGAAAGCCCGTCATTTATTTACTCCAAAATTGGCTCAAGTTATACAAATAAAACTCCGATAACTGCAAAAACATGACTTCCAGGTTTTATTTTTCCAAATTAGTGAATATTATCATAAATTTGTGCATCGTCATTCGAAGTGATAAAATCCAATATAAATGTCCAATAGGGTTCTGTAAATATTATAGCACCACAAAGTACAAATTGATTGACAGCTGCTTATTTAGAAGTCGAAAAATGGATTTAATTGTGTATACTCGTAAATACTCAGTGCCTCTGGGGAATTCGAGTACATCTTCCTATGTACATACACATACCTACTTGCACATGGAGGTTACAGCTCCACTACACGGGTTTTCTCTAATTTCTGTTTAATTCAATTTCCCGAAGGAGACTCTTGAATTTTCACTGCAATTCACCTTCGTCAACAACTACCGAGGGAGACCGGATATAACGACTACGGGGTGACTTGTTAGCACTTCCATAAAAGGCCCCGCATCTGAGAAATTTCTCACGAACCACCTTTACTCACATTTTATTTGATGCCCTAGTTCCGATGCCGAGTGTGTGTTTGAGCACATGAATATGCATTTCGGAACATTTTAATGGCAACTAGTAATTTGACCCCTATAATATGATCTTGTTACCGAACAAATAACATTTTTCCTTCATGTTTATAGGAGAGGAAGGAATAACACTTGTTTCCAATGGCAGCTGATTTAAATTCTGACATTTGGATGATACGAACCCATGGTCAGTTTTTATTAATTAAATGGAGATGAATTTTAGATATAGATATTTTTGTTTTAGTTTGCTAGAGTTCGGAATCAGGCTATATCTGTAGAGCAAGGTGGCGACTAATCTCAATTGATCGTCGTAAAAAACAGTGAAAATCTTTTTTTTTTTCGGAATTTTAGGTTGATACACTTGGCCCAATGTTTTCAATGATTTCCTTCTATGTCTTTCAAATAGTGATTAACGAGACTGGGAACTATCCCCCAATGAATTATTCCTAAAAATTGATATATACCCCCATGAACGGGATTGGGGATTATTTCGTCCAAAATTTGGTGGGATAATTCGCAAGATTCCGCCAGAAATTCGATTTTCGTTTTTTGAGGGAAAAGTCATTATGACACAACCCTCCAAAATGCACAAATTTGACTGATAGATTGACTGGGAAGAAAAATTTCTTTTTTTTTTAATGGTTTTAAATAGGAAGGGTAAACGCTTTGAGCGTTGTTTGTAACAGAAAGAATGTGAAAGGTAAAAAAAACTTTATTTTACTTTTCCCTAACCCCTTGTGGGGCATAGCGCGTCAACTGTTCCATGTGGCCCAGTTGACGCTTCGTTGGCATAAACTGGTTTCGGAGAATGCAGTCGCCAGAATGCACCTCCTGCACATCCATGGCCACGAACGTCGTCGTGGACGGGATTCGAGCACGAAACGCCGGTAGTCAAACAGGAGACTGATGCTTCAACACACTGCGCTACCGGTCGCCCCAAATTCCGTTTCTTATGGATATACGCATCCCGTCCTATTAGGTATTATAAATATATTTTTCTTTGAAAACAATAATAGTAGTGTGGTAGCAACAGATGACTCCTCGCATTGCATCTACGCTTAATATTAAAATACACATGCAATTTGTGTGCCAAGAGCAATTCGTTAAAAAAATCACATTACTTTTGCGACACAAATCGCAGTGTACAATTCCGCCCCCAATGAAATTTTCTATCTTCCTCCAATTGTCACAAATGCGATCCGATCACACTAAATTGAAGAATGGAAATGGAATACGTCAAGTAATCAGCAGAGCGACACGGATCATTTGGGCCTGTAGGAATCTTAAAATTACTGAAACTCAAACTGATGCGATCAGTGATGGTATACTGTACACTTTTGTGAAGGCCAAAGAACCGATACTGGTCATGTAGATGTGCAACGAATCACAAACGTCACGTTTTATGAAACAGGACCCAGAATTGCATTAAGCCGCTTGTAAACGATGCTACGAACACCTTCCAACGTTAGACGCTTGATGGTTGGGGGGCAAAAACTCCTCTTCCATAGTCCTCCGCGTGGGCGCCCCCTGGAACGGCGGTGGTCACAGACCATTGCCAACCAACGTCAAGCCGCCAGTGATGGCGGTGCGATGATTTGGTTGAGGTACCCCTGTGGTGTGGGGTGTGAAAAAAATACCACGGCCTTTCCCTTTGAGGGCCTGTCGTTAAAACCGACAATCAAAGGACAGGATGTGTATGCCAGCAACTTGCACTATCCGAAATCTTTATATGCTAACGAAACGTCAACTATGCCTCGGATAAGGACTGACTCAACGGTTACGACTTTTGGCTATCGTACAATGACAAAGATTGGATTCTGGAATGTGCGTACTCTCCTGGACAATGGATCAGAAGGTCCCCAGAACGCACGATTTCTTCAATTAGAGAGTGAATTTCTGAGGTACAAATTAAATATCTTAGGAGTTAGTGAGATAAGATTGTGGAACAGCGGAGAATTCATCTCTCCAACGGGCAGCACTGTAATGTTGTACTCCGGTAAAGCTACCGGTAGTCGTCGTGAGTCAGGTGTGGGGCTCCTTTTAACCAGAGCCGCGCGAAACTGTCTCTTATCCTGGGAACCGGTCTCTGACAGGGTCTTGACCGCCAGGTTCCGGACCAAAATGAGGAACATCTCAATAATACAATGTTATGCCCCTACTGAACCCGACAATGTCTTGGCAAAAGACTCCTTCTACGAAGAACTAAACGCCGTTCAGAGCAGAACACCTAAAGGTGACATTGTAATGGTTATGGGTGATTTGAATGCGAAAGTTGGCACTGATAACTATGGGCTCAGACATGTGATGGGGAGACACGGTCTTGGTGATCGTAATGACAACGGTGAAAGATTTGTAGAGTTCTGCAACTTTCACAGTCTCTTCATCGGTGGTACTATGTTTGAGCATAAGGACCACCACAAAATCAGTTGGTCCTCTGTTGATCGGCGCAGAAAACAAAATCAGATCGACCATTTTGCCATTAGTAAAAGATTCAAGAGTTGCCTCCTGGACGTGCGAAACAAGAAGGGTGCCGATATTGGGATGGGAAGAGACCATTATCTTATGATCGCTAATGTTCGATTGCGTATTGCAGCCGTGCGCCGCCCCAGCGACGAAAGATCCAGGCCCCGCAAATTCAACACCGCTCGACTAAAAAATCCAGCTGTCTTACAACAATATAATGACCATCTTGCGCAAAAAGCGGCTGAGATAACTAGTCACCCAGATAGTGACATAAACGAAAACTGGGATGCCATAAAAAATGCGTACATTGATAGCGCAAATACCATCCTTGGCCCAAACCCGGATTGCCGGAATAAGCCCTGGATGTCCGACGCTTCATGGCAGCGGATTGTTGACAGAAAGGAGCTGAAAGTTCGTTTGGCTGCAGCATCAGACGACAATCGAAGCAGCATCGAACTCCTTTACCGTCAGAAAGCTCGAGAAGTTCAGCGTAGTGTGCGACGCGATAAAAGAGTTTATGCCAATTCTCTTTTAGCGTCAGCAGAAGAAGCCGCAAGAAGTAACAACTTAAATGCCGTATACGGTGTCATCAAGGAGTTTACAGGTGGTCGTAACTCCTGCCAACATCCGGTGAAAGATAGTGATGGAAAGCTACTTATCTTGGAAGAAGATCAAATGAGGCGGTGGAAAGAACACTTCGCCGCGGTCTTGAACCGTGTAACCTCTGGTGAAGTTCCCCCTCATATAGATAATTTAGCTAACCATCAAAATGTGCGTATTCGGTCCACTGTCCCGACTAAAGAGGAAATAGTCACTGCAATTATTGCACTAAAACGAGGAAAGGCCGCCGGACTTGACGGCATCCCTGCCGAACTTTATCAAGCAGCGCCAAGCGTAACTGCCGATTTGCTGCACCCACTTGTTGATAAAGCGTGGAATACAGAGACCTTTCCCACTGAGTGGAAGGAAGGTTTGATCATCAAACTTCCAAAGAAGGGTAGCCTCACAGACTGTAATAATTGGAGAGGCATTTGTGTGCTTCCTGCCGTTGCCAAGATAATAGCTAAAATCGTCCTGGAAAGACTAAAGGCCCACTTAGAAAGCACAATTGATGAAGAGCAGGCTGGCTTTCGATCCGGATTCTCCTGTGTCGATCACATTAACACCTTGCGAATCATCATCGAGCAATGCGCTGAATACGATTCTCCGCTTCACTTGCTTTTCATCGATTTCGAAAAGGCTTTCGATAGTGTGAACCGGGATTCTATATGGGCGGCCTTGCGCAGGAGAGGCATCCCTGAGAAGCTTGTGGCTATTATTAAGGCAACCTATGACGGCGCGAAATGTCGCGTTCTGCATAAAGGTAAGGTGTCGGGGGACTTTGAGATTCGCAGTGGAGTTCGGCAGGGGTGCATCCTCTCACCGATCCTATTCCTCATTGTGATCGGCGATGTGTTGCATGCAGCCCTATCCGGACTCGACAGAGGAATTCAATGGACTTTGACATCTTATCTACAACATCTTGACTACGCTGACGACATATGCCTACTCTCCCACAAAATCATGGATCTCTCCGCAATGGCGTTAGATCTCGAGAGGGAGGCAAGCAAGGTTGGGCTAAAGATTAATACCAACAAGACCAAGGTTCTTAGCCCGCCGTTGCGAAAAAGAAATCCGACACCTATTGCCATCAATATTAATGGGCAGCCTGTGGAGAAGGTGGACAACTTCGTCTACCTGGGTAGCATTGTTGCCGAAAATGGTGGTACGGAGCAGGACATCGCTCGTCGTATCAACCAGGCTAAACGCGCATACGGCATGCTGTCCAAAATCTGGCAGGGCAGTTATCTCAGCATCAAGACCAAGCTGGGCCTGTTTCGCTCCCTGGTACTATCAGTGCTTTTGTATGGGAGCAGTACATGGAAAGTTTCCGTAGGAGTTACCAGAAAGCTGCAAGTTTTCGTCAACTCATGTCTTCGTCGAATTTTAAGAATTTTCTGGCCCGAAACAATATCAAACGAAGAGCTAAGTCGGCGTACGGGTCAGATGCCAATCGACGAATTGATACGCAGGCGAAAATGGCAGTGGATAGGTCACACATTGCGGAGGAGTGATAACTGCATTGCTATGCATGCCATGAAATGGAACCCCATTTCCAACCAAGGCCGACCAAGAGGGGGTCCTCGAATCACATGGCGTCGATCTGTGGCAAAGGAGTGTCAGGCACTGGGTAAGTCTTTTGGGGAGTTGCGCCCCATTGCCCAGAACAGAGTACGATGGCGCGCAGGAGTAGTTGACGCGCTATGCCCCGCTAGGGGTTAAGGCAAAGTAGTAACGTTTGAACGAAACAATTGCCGAACCGTTGAGCAGAAGCATTTGAAGCAATCTCGGTTGCAAGGCACGACGAATTTGGTAAACCGGATTCTTTTTTTTAATTAAAAAGTAGCAACACGACAATACCACCATGGCGGCAGCAACAGATGCTATCTCTTCTTCCTTCCGCCATCACCGTGATAAGTAATTACAATTTAATTTATTAATTGACAAACTAAACCGCCAAACGTTTGAATGGAACGATCGAATTGCCGTTGCCGTTGAGAAGATACATTTGTCGCTTCAATTGCCAAATCGTTTGATTCAAACGTTGGATCCAACGTTGGATCGAACGTTGGACGCATCGTTTAGAAGCGGCTTCATATGATATACCGAAAGATCAAAAATGGAAGAGGGAACTAGTGCTAGAGTCGCTGGCCCTATTTCAACTCGATACCCACGCCACTGAGTTTTGCGTCAGGGAAATTCTAATTCAGAGGCTTCGCGGATTTCGCATTGCTATTTGCAAAGATAAACGGCTTAGTTAGCTCCCGTCTTATAGTATATGTACACCAGAGACATAAATTTATCTAGATCTAGATAAATTTGCAAATTTTGAGAAACCACAATTTTGTTTAATATAATTTTAAAAATTACCATAAAAACAAGCCAAAGATATGATATCCTTCACGCGAAGCGTGAATCTTCGTTGTGACTTATGGTGCATTTGACACTTTGAAATTATTAGTAAAACCTGTTCCGATTTCACTGTTCCTATGAGACGTATATGAGATAGTGGGTCGATTTCAATCAAATTTAGGAACGTGGTTTGCCAGTATGATTGAATAATATGAAATTTGGTAAAGATATCTTCACAAATAAAAAAGTTTGTCTAACAAAAACTTGCGTTTGTAACAGTCGTTTCTATGACAGCTATGTGATAAGAGTAGTTCAATTTCAACCAAATTCGGGAATGTGATTCGATTAAAGGTACTATTGATTAGTGTGAAATTTTGAAAAAGATATCTTTAAAAATTAAAAAAGTTTTTCTCACAAAGACGAATTTTTGGACCGGTCGTTCCTATGGCAGCTATATGACGTACTGGTCCGATTCCGTTGGTTCCGACATATTTACAGCGTGCAATAGTTAAAAGGCTTTGTACAGCTCGACAGCTTTAAAACTGAGGGACTAGTTTACATATCCGTAGAACCAGACAGACAGACGGACAAAGTTTAATCGACTCGTCTCATCATACTGACCAAGAATATACATACATATATAGTTTATATAGTCGGAGATGCTTCCTTTTGTTGCAAACTTCATGACAAAGTTAATATACCCTATCACATCCGTGAAGGGTATAATAAATAAAATAAATAACTGGCTCTAACAGTCCAATCTGGACCATAGCATCGAGATGAGTTAGCATCATCTCATTTTCTAGATCGTGACGGTGTGTTTTGTCCAGAGGCGTGTGATCAACAACATGCTCAACCGAGTTATTTACCCCATAAATGGGTACTCATTTAACAGCTGAGTGGGCTCATAGTCTGACATGTAATTCTCCTTTTTAATCGAAAACTACTGCATTCAGTAGGAATCGAACCGCGCCCCCAGTGCATAGAAGGTGAACGTGCTAACCTAGGGCGTCGTATTACTAGGGACGGCAAATTTGTAAAGACGGCAGATTTCTGGCGGAACATGTTTCTTATGCTAAATGCTACATTTGTAAAATCGCGTCCACAAAAATGTAACAGGTTGGTAACGCAAGAAACCAGCGAGAGCCGAGAAAACATTCTTTAATTTCTTGCTCTGCTCAACCCATGTCACTTGATTTCAAAAGCCAGCTACTCAGCTCACTATCACGCACCGGCCCAATGCCCTTGTGACTACAGCATATACACACGCGGATGTTCTATGGGTCTCATCTTATATTTAGTGTTCGACCTCCGACCTGTGTTATAAAAACATATTCAAAACGATAGATTTTTGCGCATAAAAATGAGTGACAGTCGAAAAAAATTAGGTGTTTCGGAGTAGGTACAGAAAAAGGGTGGCGGAAAAAATCGAGAAAGAGAAAAAAGTCTTGGCAAAAACAATTTTTCGGTCAGCGAATTTTAAATTCGGATCCCAGTGGTAAACTTTATATTTTTTTTGACACGACATGATGGAATAATGTAGCATATATTTTCTGTTGAAGGTTCCGAAGAGAATCCCTTATCGTCTATAAATGCACCAATACAGATTACTATTCGGAAACAAAGTAGTGGTACATAAGCATTTTTGAAATTTGTATCGTTAAATCTGACATACTTGATACAGACTCCGAAATTTCAGAGTACAAAAATGAAAATATTTTGAATGAGGGCGAAGAAGAAACAGTTAGTGGTCGAAGAAATTTATCTAGTTCACGTTTCGTTAGCATATACAGATTTTTACGTGCATGTTGCTAGCATACACCCCCATCCATTTTAGCAGCCTTCGACGACAAGCCCGGAAAGGCTGTGGCCTATTCTGCCCCACACTACAGGGGAAACGTTAATGTACATATTTTTATATAGTACATATATGTATATAAATGAAGAGATAAGCTAATAAAAAGTAAAAGAAAAGGATTAATAGAGTCTGTAGTTTTTATTATCTCGGACTCTATATTTCCACTCAAAACCGCCTAAACCAGGGGTCGGCAAACTCCGGTCCGCCTTAGGTTATTATCCGGCCCGCAAGCTAATATTGTTTTTGACAACAATTATCAAAAAAAATAGTTTAAAATAAAGTTTTTCGTTAAAACGTTATCTTATTATGTGCATGTCTAATGGTGCTACCATACTACTCACGACTTGGCGAGTAATTGTTGGTTAATACTAGCTGATGAATATTTTACTCCGTCGATAATTCGAGCGGAAAAATTCACATGTCACATGCCATGCATCTTGCACTAACAATAAGTGGAAGGAAGGTTTGAACATCAAACTTCCGAAGAAGGGTAGCCTCACAGACTGTAATAATTGGAGAGGCATTTGTGTGCTTCCTGCCGTTGCCAAGATAATAGCTAAAATCGTCCTGGAAAGACTAAAGGCTCACTTAGAAAGCACAATTGATGAAAAACAGCTTTCGATTCGGTTTCTCCAGTGTGGATCACATTAACAACTTGCGAGTTAGTATAGTAGAATCGAGCAATGCGCTGAATACGATTCTCTGCTTCACTTGATTTTCATCGATTACGAGAAGGCTTCCGATAGTGTCAATTGAGATTCTATAAGGGTGACTTTGCGTAGGACAGGCATCCCTTAGAAGTTTGTGGCTCTTAATAAGGCAACCTATGATATCACGCTCTGTATAAAGGTAAGGTGTCGGGGGACTTTGAGATTCGCAGTGGAGTTCGGCAGCGGTGCATCCGCTCACCGATCCTATTACTCATAGTGATCGGCGATGTGTTGCATGCAGCCCCATCCGGACTAGACAGAGTAATTTAATGGACTTTAACATCTTATCTACAACATCTTGACTACGCTGACGACATATGGCTACTCTCCTATAAAGTTATAGATCTGTCCGCAATTCCGTTAAATCTTTAGATGGAGGCGGGCAAGGTTGGGCTAAGGATTAACACCAACAAGACCGAGGTTCGCAGCCCATCATTGCGAAAAAGAAATTCTACACTTATTGCCATCAATAATAATGGGCAGCATGTGGAGAAGGTGGACAACTTCGTCTACCTGGGTAGCATTGTTGCCGAAAATCGTTGCACGGAGCAGGGCATCGCTCGTCGTATCAACCAGGCTAAATACGCATACGGCATGCTCTCCAAAATCTGGCAAAGCATCGAGACCAAGCTGGGCCTGTTCCGCTCCCTGGTACTGTCTGCGCCTTTGTATGGGAGCAGTAGAAGTTTTCAGTAAGTGTTCCCGGAAAGCTGCAATTCTAAGAATTTTCTGGACCGAAACAACGTCAAATGAAGAGCTAAGTCGGCGTGCGGTCAGATGCCAATCTATGAATTGATACGCAGACGAAAGTGGCAGTGGATAGGTCACACATTGCGGAAAGATGATAACTCCATTGCTGTACATGCCATGAAATGGACCCTCATTTCCAGCCAAGGCCGACCAAGAAGGGGTTCTAAAATCACATGGCGTAGATCTGTGGCAAAAGAGTGTAAGGCGCAGGGTAGGTCTTTTGGGGAGTTGCGCCCATTTGCCCAGAACAGGGTACACCGATGGCGCACTGGAGCGGTTGACGCACTAAGCCCCACTAGGGGTTAAGACAAAGTAGTATCGAACGTTCAATTAGTAGTGAATTGACCACATCAATATATACGAGTATTTACACTTCCGAGTCTCCTGTCCGGCCCGCTGACCCCGAAATTCTAATAATTTGGCCCTCTTCAGAAATAGTTTGCGACCCCTGCTTTAGCACAATAAAAGTTCAGGGTTCAGTGTCTCCTCGAATCTAATCCAAATACAAAGCAACTTGCTCTTGATCGTTACTCATTTGCTCTAATCCTTAGTGAGGCATAGCTCGTCAACTATTTCATGTGGCTTAATTGACGCTTCGTTGGAAATTGTAGTTTCGGACGATGCATGTTGTCAGCATACACCTCCTGCTCCCAATTAGCCGCCTACCTGCGACAGGTGGGGAGATGTTGTGGCTAATTATTACGCTCCGCACCCCAGGGGAAGACAACACAAACATTCATGGCCACGAACGCCGTAGACGGGACTTGAACCCGTAACGGCCGTAGTCAGACATTAGACTGACGCCTCTACGCACTGAACTACCGGTCGCCCCATATTTCTTTCTTTCGTCAAGTACTTGACTTAATCGTGATCACAGTCTACCCTATTATATTCTTTTCTTTCAACGTTCAATACCTAAAATTCCGAATCATTTACATAACAAACTAGCAGGCAAATGACTGCAGATTAACCGTGTCAATAAATGTATGCAACTTCATCAAAATCCACTAAAACGTTTACCAATCTACATATATAATCAATATACGATTCCATTCATCCGTCTTCTGCACAAAATCGATTGAATCCTCTTCTAAACAAGATCCTTTTGTGTGGCTTTACCCCGAAAACGTCATGACATTGGCAAAAATTCAACACGACGAACTTCCAATGTTTCCTCTCATCCGTCTTAACCGTCTTAACAGGATCAGACTCCGCTCATCATTCATCATCCTTCGATGAAATTGTTTTTCAACTAATTCCCAAACTAGCGTAAGCAGCAGCCAACAAATATGAAGTTGAAATTAGATTCCCTTCGTCTTCGGGTTTGGATTGGATAGCTCGCGCGTCCAAAGAGCAACGTGATGGTTGCTTTATGGTCAGTCGAGTCGATTCACATGTAAGCAAGCGATGTGACCACCTATCATCATCGCACTGGTGACTGGAGACCTGAAATGGCCACCAAGTTGCTCTGGGTTTATTTATCTACTTCCTTTCACAGTCACAGAGGAAAAGAACGGTATTTTCGATATCTGTCCATGACTAACTTGAGGAGCTGCACGGAATTGGAGAAGAAGCTTCTTCATATTGGGATGGGGTCGGATCATCCCTCGGCAATATCAGCTCAGAACACCACACCCGACTGTTGCGGCGTTCGCCTCTTGTATTGAAGACCATGAACCGCAACATTGTACCAACTACTGACATGAACGTGTAGCACACCCCCCGGTTCCGTCCAAGTGTCTGATTGCTTCATCGAAAAACTTTTAGTCAAGAGTTCTCGATGATGAGTAGTCGAAACGTGCACTGCCCAGAACCTGTCATAATTCATAATTGACGTTGGTTGGGTGTGAGAGGTGACTCGGTGTGGGTACGGACTATACACGGTCAGCATAGCGAACGACAGGCTGATGAGCGAACTGCTGACTGACTGTTGGAATTCATGTTTGTGCGAAGGACCGTTATTATCGATGAAAGGACACAGATATGAATTTGAAGTGGAGGTAATAAGTGGAACTACCCCCGGGGCGCGTGATTTGATTGGAAAGGTCGACTTAATGACGGGCGACAATTCAGTCGAGTGGTGGTTCGAGAGCATTGGTTGGGTTCCCGAGTGTGTCGTCAAAAGTTCTTGGACACGAGTACGTAAGTGGCCTGGACTTGCATGTAACACTTCAAGTGACCGGAGCTCAATTGTTGTGGTTTTGAGAGTGGGTGTGAAAACAAAGGAGCGACGATAAACAAAAGGGGTGGCTGTTGAATATTGAGTGGACACTTGAACTGAAGGCACGAAGGGATAATGTTGCCGCCAGATTGGAATAAATGCCTTCACCTTAACGAAATCCAATTCAAAACTTACCAGTAATAACAAGCAGCGTCGCCATATCCATTCTTCCGGCTTTTATCCTCGAACTGTGTCGTCCTTTTCGCATTCTATATCGTTATTCAGCTTTTCCGGGAACACGTTTTCGCTTTCTCTCCTCTTCTTGTGTAAACCTTTCCAGACCGAGCCACGGCTGTGCTATGTAAGACGTTTCTTTTGTAACGGTGCCACCTTTTGTGTGTCCTTCTCAAGGATCGTGACCGTGAACTTAACTTTTTCTTTCTTCTCCCCGCAACAAATAAACGGAAACAAAAAAAAAAACACAATCTCACTCAACTACTTTTGCGTGGCAACCGGAAAACGGATTCGTTGGTGGACTCAACCCCCAAAAATGACCCTACGACGGTCTCGGGACCGAAGCAAGAAAATCAAGAACCGCACTAAGAACCGGTGATACAACTACAACAGCTGATGGTCGAAGTGTATCCTTGCGAACCGCGAGACGGGTCATCATCATCGCAACAAAACGGACGTGAACCGGAAGCTTGACACTACTATTGGACCGGACGGACACTAACGGTACATTTCGTTTTCAACGGGGGGTTTTGGATAACAGGTCGTGGAAATTCAAATCAGGTGCACGCGGAAGGCACCAGCACAACCGCAAAAGGGATATTTGAAGAAAAGGGACATAGAACGGCAACAACAAAAACAATACAAGGGTCGAACGCACTAAAAGGACACCCCAGAGTACGGTTCGGTGTCACACGGGCTCTAACGGGAACGGGAGCTCAAGCATCCCTTGGGCACAACATCAAACCACTGAACAAAAGCCCGGTTATCCACAATTCACAAATTTTCTTTTTGCGTAAACTTCAAACACACGCGTTGTTTTTTTTTTCGAGATTCTCCAAAGAGGAAAAAAATTGGCGGGCTAATCCCGTTATTGGGGTCCCGCACCACTTTTCACACACCCACTGCCACTGTTGTTGTTCCGTTCGGGCAAAATCCACCCCACCAGTGTGACGGAATGTTGGAACCCTTTCTTTTCGTACCGCCCTGCGGGTAACGGCACGCACACTGCACACACAACACAACAGCAATCCACAGGATTCACCTGCGATTTCCCGTTTCTTTTCTATCTCTCTCTCTGTCGACACACAAGTAAAACAAACGGACCACGGTATTTATTTATTTTTTCCTTATTCGATGGAAGCAAAGGAAAAATTCACGATAACGGCACGCAACACAACCGACCGACAACAATCCAAACAGGCCGAGTTCGAAACGAGTACTGAAGATTCAAAAGTTGCCAACAGCATGGGACGCCAATGACGACACAGAACCGGTCGAATGGCTCGCGTAAGTGTGTGCACAGCTGGACCCAGCCATGATGCTGGCAACATTTCAGCGGCGTGCTTCGGGATTTGGCTGGGTGATGTGTTAGGGGCTCGGTGAGCAGATATGCTGTAGCAACATTTATGCTCTTTTGTTGCTGCGAGATGGTCAGCACCAGTTTGAGAGAGCGATGAATTTCGGCAACCGGTTGCCAGACAGGCGCATTATGCGATGTTGCCGACATTCGAAGTTGGCTTCTTGTCGCAGATGCAGGCGGTGTTGAAGGTGCGAGTGGTGGTGACGTCATTTACGACATTACCTGTTGTTGCTGTGTACGTTGGGCGCTGCTGCTGCTGGGTGATGATGTGCTTTTGTTTTGTTCGCTGCAGGTTTCTGGTGCGATTGTTAGTTTGTTTATTGGTCGCGTGGTGGAATGAAAAGATGTTCTTATCTTTATAGAACAAATGTTCGTTTCTTTAGTTTTTAATTAAAAAGAAATTCGAATACAAAGTTATCCGTTGAATTTAAAAGAAGTTTTAACGTTGGGCATTCCAGTATTGTTTCTGTTGTTTTGGGGTTTTCTGAGACGTATGAGCATTCGTGCGCGGGGATCCACTAGCGAGGGATCGTGTTCATGCGGAATACTTCTCAGCTCCGGAGGGGAACAGTTTCATGACAGTTGTCCGTACAAATTTTACCGGAGGGGAAAGCACATGGAAGAGAATTCGAGAAATGTCAAAACCTGATTCGTTCGCAGGAACGCCGTCACTGTCACTTTTTCATGAAAAGGTTGGTACCATCCTTTATGCAGAAGCGCTGCATAGAGCTGGCGGTGGTTGACAAGAGAAACGATGATGGAAGTAGCACCCTAGACAATAGTGGTGTGTAACACAATAAGGAGTCGTACTTTTTAACGAATCAACAGGATAAGCGAAAGATTCGGCACAACGACATAGCTTCCGAGTCGTTCAATTTAAGAATGACACACTGTAAAATGAATACCCAAACTATCATCATCATCATCGTGGCGCGACAGTCCGACGTCGGGCCTTGGCCGCCTGGATCATTGTCCTCCAATTATCTCGGTCACGTGACCGCGTCCTCCAATTTTGGGAGCCCAGCAGCTGCGCGGCGTCCACACCTACTGAGCTCTCCCAGCGAGATCTCGGTCGTCCTCGCAGTCTCGCTCCGTCGACTCGTTCTGCATTCATTACTCTCTTAGGCATGCGATCATCGTCCATTTTTTGTACATGCCCTGCCCATTAAAGTCGTTGTAAAATAGTTTGACGATTTTCGAGACTTGCAGCTTATCGTACATTTCATACAACTCATGGTTGTACCGGATGCGCCATTCATCTCGATCGCAAACGGCCCCGAAAATTCGCCGTAGAACCTTACGATCAAAAGTGTCTAGCATGTTTTCGGAGGCTAGAGTTAGGGTCCATGCTTCGCAGCCATAGCATAGCACTGGTCGTATAATGGTTTTGTACACGCGGAGCTTCGTGTTTCTGTGCACATGCTTCGATTTCATTATGGGGAGAACCGAGAAAAAAGTCTTATTAGCTAACTGGATCCGTCGCTTGATTTCGTCAGTTTCGTTGGCGTCCCTCGACAAGTTGCAACCCAGGTAAATGAAGTTGTTCACGAACTCGATGTTGAGGTCCCCCACATTGATGCTCGGTTGTGCAGGTGTCCTTGTCACCGATTGCATCATTATACTAGTTGTACCCTCGTTAATACGTAATCCAACTTCCTTTGCAGCGGTATCGAGCGTATGCAGAAGTTCTTCTGCGTCAGCCAATCTTCAGGACATGATGTTGATGTCGTCGGCGTACGCTGCTAATTGTGTCGACTTGATGAGTAGCGTCTTGCTGTTGTCCATATTCATGGCCCGAATAACGTATTCCAGTGCTAGGTTGAAGAGCGTCGGTGCCAGTCCATTGCCCTGTTTCAAACCAGTGCGTGTTTCAAATAGATCAGTAAGTCTATTCTGGATCCTGACTTGTGAGACGGAGTTGGTCATCGTCATCTTTGTCAGTCGCACTAATTTTGCTGGTATACCAAATTGCAGCATTATGTTGTACAATACTCCACGATCAATACTGTCGTATGCCTGCTTGAAGTCGACAAAGATTTGGTATACGTTTACGTTGTATTCCCAGCACCTCTGGAGTATCAGTTTGACTGAGAAGAGCTGATCGGGTGGAGCGACCTGGTCTGAAATCGCTTTGATATTCGCCAATGACTCGTTCTGCGTACGGTTTTATTCTATTTTCCAGAATTTTCGTCAAAATTTTATAGGACGTACAAACTAGTGAGATGCCCCTGTAATTCTCACACCGCAGTTTATCTCCCTTTTTATGAATTGGACTGATGATGCTTCGGCGCCAATCGTCTGGGATCTCCTCGTCCTCCCATACTCGCAGGAGTAATTGATGTATGGCATCAACTAGACTCATTCCACCGAATTTTAGCAGTTCAGCTGGAATCTCGTCAGCGCCCGGCGCTTTATTTCGTTTTAGTGACCGCAACGCGAGATCAACTTCCTCTACTGTCGGGGGCTGAATGGGTGGGCCTAGATCAACAATATCGTCGAGAGCTTCCTGTGTGGGGATGTTAGATAGTCGGTTTAGAAGCTCTTAAAAATAAGAGGCCCTTCGTTTGTTAATGCCATCGGTGTCGCTGATGATGTTTCTATCCTTGTCCTTACAAAGGCTAGTCATGGGTTGGTAGCCGTTCTTAATTGTATTTATTAGTTTGTACGCTTGTCTGGTGTTCCTATTAGCTAAGTTTTCGTTTGTGTTCAGCAACTGCTCGTCAAAGTATTTACATTTCTTACGTCTAATTATTCTATTCGATATTCGCCGTAGCTCGTCATATTTTTCTCTCCTGGCTCTGGTTCCTCGTTGAATCCATTGTCTGTAGGCCTCATTTTTCGCGTCCAGTGAATTTTTGCATTCTTCGTCGAACCAGTTTCGCGCTCGCCGGGCTTTATATCCCACGACTTTCTCTGCGACATCCTTGATGGTACCCTTGAGTTCTTCCCAGAACCCATGGACGCCTGTGTCGCTGATGTTGTGTAGCATAGGTGATAGTCTTTCCTTAAGGGCGGTGGTATACGCCACCGCTGTAGCATCACTCAGAAGATTATCAACCGCAAAGATTTTGGGAGGGCTGATTCTCGATTGGTGCACTGAGGAAATTTTACATCTGTAGGACGTCTTCACCAAGTGATGATCCGATTCGCAGTTTGCTCCTCGATAGGAGCGGACATCTATCACACTAAACGCCCATCTCCTGCAAATGAGGACGTGGTCAATTTGGTTAACGGTATGTGCGTCTGGAGACTTCCAGGTCTGCTTGTGAATGCGTCGATGCGAGACACACGTAGAGCTTACGACTAGATTCCTGCTGCAGGCGAAGTCGATAAGTCGCTGGCCGTTGTCGTTACATCCTTCATGGAGACTGTGGCCTCCAGTGGTGCCCCGGTGCCAACTTTCATTTTCGACTTTCGCGTTAAAGTCTCCCAGCAGCAATTTTACATCGTTTGTTGGAAGTGAGTCGAAGAGAGTTTCAAGGCGGGCATAGAACTCGTCTTTTACTGCGTCTTCTTTAACTTCAGTGGGGGCATGCACATTGATGAGCCAGAGATTGAAGAATCGAGTCTTGATGCAAATCGCACACAGCCGTTCATGTATGGGTTTGAAGTCAGTAATATGCGGTTTGAGGTGATTGTTCACTATAAATGCTACTCCAAACTCCTTGCGGTCCGATGGTTTGCCACTTGTAAAAATTGTGTGCGATTTCTTGTCATTAATCTCGCTGCCAAGCCAATTTGTTTCCTGGACTACAGTTATGCTCAGTTTGTACTTTTCGACCTGTTGAAGGAGTGCCTTCTCGGCCCCCGGTTTGTTCAGGGAGCGTACATTCCAGGATCCGAAAAAATAATCCTTTAGTCGTTTGCGTGGTCGTCGTTGTTGATCCGTCCAATCCGAGGCTTTTGTTCCAGGTTTCTTGACATGGAGTGGTTTTTGCAAGGACGAGTTGTCAGCACGTCGCTTAACCTTATTCAGGGGATGGCCTGGGAAGATATCTGCTTCAAATGGTTTAATAAACGTGCTGGAGCTCACACAATTATGTTGCAGGTCCAACTACGCAAGTCATTCCATCCTACTAAACCTGAGACGCTTAGGTGTTCGTCAGCCATTCAGGCTACAGCTATCTGCCTTTTCCAAACTGTCTTATCGCTAAGACATTGGCCGTCAGCGATTTGATACACTGCCGTTACCAGGGGCGCGATTTACAGGCGCTTGCAAACGAGTGTGGGACAGATTTCAATTGGAACGGTGCAGTTGAATCTTCTGGCATACTACAAAAACTAATAAGCGATGTAAGGCAAATGGCAGTTGAAACAACTAAGAAAAGTGCGTCGTCGACTCAGCATCGCCGAATATACTCGCGGCTAAATCACGAACTTCACGCGAATACATACTTTCAAAATCGCTACCCGATAAACAAAATCTCACTTACATAAAATATATTTAGAGAGAGAGGGGAATTACTGCCGCTAAATTATGTACCACACCGGGGAGATCTACCTATATTCTGCAGTTTATGCAACTTGAGGACCCGAGAGGATACTCTGCACTTTGTAGGCATATGTCCAATACTGAAGAAGGTCAGGAGATCCTGTTCCGGAAAAGACAGTTTAAGTGACGTGGAAATGGAGGAAATATCCGTATTGAACGGTTTTGATTGGGACAAATTATTTAACTTTTGTAATATAGCACTTAAATACCGACAATGGATAATTAATGAAAGTATGTAAATATATTCTAATACTACTACTACTTTGCCTTAACCCCTAGCGGGGCATAGCGCGTCAACTACTCCTGCGCGCCATCGTACTCTGTTCTGGGCAATGGGGCGCAACTCCCCAAAAGACTTACCCAGTACCTGACACTCCTTTGCCACAGATCGACGCCATGTGATTCGAGGACTCCCTCTTGGTCGGCCTTGGTTGGAAATGGGGTTCCATTTCATGGCATGCATAGCAATGCAGTTATCACTCTTCCGCAATGTGTGACCTATCCACTGCCATTTTCGCCTGCGTATCAATTCGTCGATTGGCATCTGACCCGTACGCCGACTTAGCTCTTCATTTGATATTGTTTCGGGCCAGAAAATTCTTAAAATTCGACGAAGACATGAGTTGACGAAAACTTGCAGCTTTCTGGTAACTCCTACGGAAACTTTCCATGCACTGCTCCCATACAAAAGCACTGATAGTACCAGGGAGCGAAACAGGCCCAGCTTGGTTTTAATGCTGAGATAACTGCCCTGCCAGATTTTGGACAGCATGCCTTATGCGCGTTTAGCCTGGTTGATACGACGAGCGATGTCCTGCTCCGTACCACCATTTTCGGCAACAATGCTACCCAGGTGGACGAAGTTGTCCACCTTCTCCACAGGCTGCCCATTAATATTGATGGCAATAGGTGTCGGATTTCTTTTTCGCAACGGCGGGCTAAGAACCTTGGTCTTGTTGGTATTAATCTTTAGCCCAACCTTGCTTGCCTCCCTCTCGAGATCTAACGCCATTGCGGACAGATCCATGATTTTGTGGGAGAGTAGGCATATGTCGTCAGCGTAGTCAAGATGTTGTAGATAAGATGTCAAAGTCCATTGAATTCCTCTGTCGAGTCCGGATAGGGCTGCATGCAACACATCGCCGATCACAATGAGGAATAGGATCGGTGAGAGGATGCACCCCTGCCGAACTCCACTGCGAATCTCAAAGTCCCCCGACACCTTACCTTTATGCAGAATGCGACATTTCGCGCCGTCATAGGTTGCCTTAATAATAGCCACAAGCTTCTCAGGGATGCCTCTCCTGCACAAGGCCGCCCATATAGAATCCCGGTTCACACTATCGAAAGCCTTTTCGAAATCGATGAAAAGCAAGTGAAGCGGAGAATCGTATTCAGCGCATTGCTCGATGATGATTCGCAAGGTGTTAATGTGATCGACACAGGAGAATCCGGATCGAAAGCCAGCCTGCTCTTCATCAATTGTGCTTTCTAAGTGGGCCTTTAGTCTTTCCAGGACGATTTTGGCAATTATCTTGGCAACGGCAGGAAGCACACAAATGCCTCTCCAATTATTACAGTCTGTGAGGCTACCCTTCTTTGGAAGTTTGATGATCAAACCTTCCGTCCACTCAGTGGGAAAGGTCTCTGTATTCCACGCTTTATCAACAAGTGGGTGCAGCAAATCGGCAGTTACGCTTGGCGCTGCCTGATAAAGTTCGGCAGGGATGCCGTCAAGTCCGGCGGCCTTTCCTCGTTTTAGTGCAATAATTGCAGTGACTATTTCCTCTTTAGTCGGGGCAGTGGACCGTATACGCACATTTTGATGGTTAGCTAAATTATCTATATGAGGGGGAACTTCACCAGAGGTTACACGGTTCAAGACCGCGGCGAAGTGTTCTTTCCATCGCCTCATTTGATCTTCTTCCAAGATAAGTAGCTTTCCATCACTATCTTTCACCGGATGTTGGCAGGAGTTACGACCACCTGTAAACTCCTTGATGACACCGTATACGGCGTTTAAGTTGTTACTTCTAGCGGCTTCTTCTGCTGACGCTAAAAGAGAATTCGCATAAACTCTTTTATCGCGTCGCACACTACGCTGAACTTCTCGAGCTTTCTGACGGTAAAGGAGTTCGATGCTGCTTTGATTGTCGTCTGCTGCTGCAGCGAAACGAACTTTCAGCTCCTTTCTTTCAACAATCCGCTGCCATGAAGCGTCGGAGATCCAAGGCTTATTCCGGCAATCCGGGTTTGTGCTAAGGATGGTATCTGCGCCATTAATGTACGCATTTTTTATGACATCCTAGTTTTCATTTATGTATGTCACTATCTGGGTGACTATTTATCTCAGCTGCTTTTTGCGCAAGATGGTAACTATATTGTTGCAAGAGAGCTGGATTTTTTAGTCGAGCGTTGTTGAATATGCTGCGCCTGGATCTTTCGTCGCTAGGGCGGCGCACGGCTGGAATACGCAACCGAACATTAGCGATCATAAGATAATTGTCTCCTCCCATCCCAATATTGCAACCTTCTTGTTTCGCACGTCCAGGAGGCAACTCTTGAATCTTTTACTAATGGCAGCCCATACGGAGTGTCAAATGTCCTAAATCCCCGGGGTGTTATGCGACCGTGCCCATCGGGGGAAGGTGACCAGGGACGCAAATGGTCATCACAAACGGAGCAAGTTACTGCCACACATCTGTACAATAACCAGTTGTATGGGTAGTGTAAACTGTCTCCCCGACCGTACGTTGGCAGAGGGGCGCCTATGAAACTCTCTGCATAGGTGACACGGCGACCAGGTGTGAGGTTGGAGCTGGTGACTGAGGTGAAAGTTCACCTGCGGGGTTCCGGATCCAACACTTCACTTTGCTCCTTTCTTGCACCTGTTGAACCGCGGTCTACAGAGTAGCGATCTGTTAGACTAGGAGAGAAACCTTGATTTGCTTCAAGGGTAGCAGGTGCAGAGTGGCATGAACGCCTACGGAACTTTCGGGAGGTCGCGAGGGAGTCTGCTTCGCGGCACAAAGAGAGGAAAGAACGGCCGGATCGTCATAATGTTCCTATAGGGGCGGGGAGTAGCGGGAAGCAATATGCTGGCAGTTGCCTCGGCTGTGGTCCGAGAACGGGAAACCCAAACCTGAATCAATAAATAAAAACAAGAATATGAAAATACATCAAGACATTCTTGGAGAAAGTGGCTGGAGGAATTCCAATGAGACGGACAGCGACGACTCGCAAGGGTTGAAGAGGTTAGTCTCTGAAGAAGACGCTCCAGGGGAGAAGGGAGGCGTTGTTGGAGCGGACAATGACGCGCCAGAAGGCGCGGAGAGGTTAGTTCAGACAACGTGCACTCTGATCAACGTTCAATCTGCTGACTATCAGGGATGGTGGCGGGCCCGAACAAAGAAACACTAACTGTGTGCCAGCTGAATATTCATCATAGTAAAGCGGCATCAGCGATGATGACGAGATGCTTTGATGAAGAGAAACTGGACATAGCTTTAATACAGGAACCCTGGATTTTACAAAACAAAATTAGGGGTTTGTCACAACAAACCGCAAATCTGTACCATGCACAGGTGGACGGTAAAATAAGGACATGCATCCTGGTGCGTCATGGAATACGTGCAGTACAAATGATGCATCTCTGCTCGCCTGATCTTACGGTAGTAATGATCGGCAGTGGTGCAGGATCATTCCTAATTGCATCAGCATATCTCCCTTATGATGCACCAGAACCACCTCCATCAGAGGAAGTAGAAAATCTGGTAAGGTATTGTAAAGAAAGAGATATGGCCCTGATCATAGGCTGTGATGCCAATGCGCACAACACTGTGTGGGGCAGCACAGATGACAATCCCAGAGGACAGCAGCTGCTAGAATTTGTGGAAAAGTACAATCTGCTGGTAGCAAACAAGGGGGTCGCTCCCACCTTCGTGGATGCACGAAGGGCTGAGGTGATCGACATTACCCTAAGCTCTGTTAATATGCTTGACAGAGTTCAGAATTGGAGAGTGGTGGACAGGCTAACCATGTCTGATCACAGGGCTATCCAGTTTGAAATTCTGTATGGCAGAAAACGGAGTAGCGAACGCAAACGTATAAGAGTGCCAAAAAATACTGATCGTGTTAAGTACGAGACATATTTATTGGAACAAGTCGAGGATATTCAAGACGGAATACCTCGGAATACGGTCGAGATAGAGCGAACAGTGGAACAACTGAACTCCGCTATTAATCGCGCCTTCGAACACGCTTGTCCCTCCACAGTAGTGGACGAAAAGGACCCAACACCATGGTGGAGTAGGGAACTGGAGCCTATGAAAAAAGAGACAAGGAAAGCCTTTAACCGTTACATGAGGGAGAGAGACTCTCACTCTTGGGAACTATACAAGGATAAAAAGAGGGAGCTGAAAAGAACCTTACGTCTTCGGAAACGAAATACGTGGAGGGAATTCTGCTCTAGCATGAAGGATACGTCGGAAGTATGCAGATTACAGAAGATGATATCGAAAGACACTGCTTCGAAAATGGGGCTGATACGCAAAGTTGATGGTTCCATGACAGAAACAGTGGAAGAAACGTTGCAGGCCCTGATGGAGGTACATTTTCCTGGAAGTTTCAAGTCAGACGAACCATGGCCTCAAACTAACATGGGAGCTGGTGGGGTAAGTCAACAAGAAGCTGAGAGGATAATAACTCCAAATGGAGTCAAAAGTGCTATAAACTCTTTTGCTCCATTTAAAACGGCTGGAATGGACGGAATATTCCCGGCACTATTACAGTGGGGCATGAGCGCTCTACTAGATAGGATCCGGAATATATTCGTCGCCTGTCTTTCAGCAGGCTACATCCCGAAGGCATGGAGGGAGGCTAATGTGGTCTTCCTGCCTAAACCGGGAAAGAAAGACTATACAGAGGCAAAGTCCTTCAGGCCGGTTAGCCTTACATCATTCCTGTTGAAAACAATGGAAAGGGTGTTGGTGGACTACCTGGAGAACAGCACGCTAATGTATAGTCCTCTGAGTAGGTGCCAACATGCTTATAGAGCAGGCAGATCTACGGAAACCGCTCTACATGAACTTGTTAGAGTTGCAGAGAGAGAGATTAACAATGGCGGGATCGCTATGTCTACTTTTATGGATATAGAGGGTGCTTTTGATAAAATCTCCTTTACCAAACTAAGGAACGCCCTGATTGAGCGGGGGGTTGATTACATTATAATTAAGTGGATCGACTCTATGCTTAAGCAGAGGGCGGTAAATCTTAGCAGTGGATGTGACAGAATACGGGGTAAGGTAGTCCGAGGATGCCCACAAGGAGGTGTTCTTTCGCCTCTACTGTGGAACATCACCGTGGACAGTCTTCTCTGGAAGCTGGACTCGATGGGCGTACACACTGTAGGATACGCCGATGACTTGGCACTCACGGTCAGTGGAAAGTTCATGGACACAATTCTAGGTTGCATGGGACAAGCTCTCAAAGTAACCGAAGAATGGTGTAATGAGCAAGAGCTAACCATAAACGCTAGTAAATCAAACACTATGATTTTTACTCGTAAGAGGAAAGACATAGAGATAACTCCCTTACGGCTTTTTGGTTCGGAAATCAAGGTGTCCAAGGAAGTGAAGCATCTAGGAGTTACCTTAGATGCGAAACTAACTTGGAATGTTCACGTTGATGAAAAGATCCAAAAAGCGAAAAGGATTTTGCATCAATGTAAGAGAGTGTGTGCTCGTAGGTGGGGAATTTCACCTAAAGCGACACACTGGATTTACACAATGATGGTAAGACCTATTCTAGCCTACGCATCAGTGGTATGGTGGCCAAAAGCCATGCAGAATACCACAAAGCAGAAGCTAGATGGGGTACAAAGGATAGCTTGCGTAAGCATATGTGGTGCAATGCGCACCACACCAACGCGAGCAATGGAGGCATTGCTGGGACTGCCGCCGTTGGACTTATTTATAAAGAAAACGGCGGCGCTTTCGGCAATACGCATGGAAAGGGATGCCATGTGGCATCGCTTTGGAACTAGCAGCGGTCATAAGAGCATCCTAGACATTATTCATGATGAGGTCAGGGAGACTCTAATGCCGGTAGAAGGCATGAGTAGACGTAGGGTAGTTGAAAGACTACACAAGACTCACATTGCAGATGGAAACATACATAATGAGTGTATGTACAATGACATCAGCATTTTTACTGATGGCTCTTTAATGGACGGTAAAGCGGGGGCGGGGGTTTACTCTGAAGAGCTAAACCTAGCATGTGCGCTTAGTCTAGGAGAGTATGTGTCCGTATACCAGGCAGAGATGCTTGGCTTGTTGCATGCGTTGGACCACTTGCTTGAAGGTCAGGTGCGGGGGAAGAAAATCCTTATTGCACTGGACAACCAATCGGTGATCAGACGCATGCAGCAGACGAACATAAACTCTAAACTGGTACTAGAGTGTGTCCGGAAGCTCAACACGTGTGCCTCAGAAAATGAGGTTACGCTGATGTGGGTAAAAGGACACATAGGTACAACAGGAAATGAGGCGGCGGATGCCCTAGCAAAACAGGGATCTGCGGCAACTTTCATTGGCCCAGAACCCAGAGTTGCTCTGGGGAACGGCATGATTGGAGCGAAGGTTGGGAAGTGGATGGACTCCATGCATCAACAAAGATGGCAGGAGCTAGTCACTTGCAAACAAGCTCGGAATGCAATGACCAGCCCTTTAGGCAGGGAAGCGAGAAAGGTACTTAGTTATAAACGGAGTACCCTAAGCTGGATAACTGCCTTGGTCACAGGGCATGGTAATTTTAAGGCTCATCTGGCCAAGATGAAAATCGGGGAAGATGACGTTTGCACGGCTAGCACGAGGTTGAGGATCACAGGCAGCCACACGATAAGTGTAGAAGCCATGAGTGAACTCAGCTTCAAACAAATGCTAGAAATAACACGGGACTCAGTGATGAAGAAAGAGGTCGACAATTATCAGTCGACATCTGGAAGTCACTGATGACCGGGAGGGGGCGAAAAGGGACCCAAACGGTAGTGGTCTGCTTCGGCTATCCCCCAGAGTATATAATAATACTAATGGCAAAATGGTCGATCTGATTTTGTGTTCTGCGCCGATCAACAGAGGACCAACTGATTTTGTGGTGGTCCTTATGCTCAAACATAGTACCACCGATGAAGAGACTGTGAAAGTTGCAGAACTCTACAAATCTTTCACCGTTGTCATTACGATCACCAAGACCGTGTCTCCCCATCACATGTCTGTAAATGCGGAATCCGGAGTTGTGTGAACTACATTACCCAGTTCTCCGGTAATACCTAAACTCAACATTAATGCACCATTAGATCATAAACCAAATAAAAGTGTATCAAATTAAACTGAATAAAGAGAAATTAAGCACACTAAAAAAGAAACATAAAATGTATTTTAATATAATGTAAACATATAATTTTTAAATAGCTGAATTAATCAACTATAACTTAATATGTAGTCAATTAGTTTAAAGTCAATCAAATCAGGCGGACGGCTAAGCCACGCCATAACCTTTGTTTTAAAATCAAACTACATTACATTACATATGCGAATAAAATGAATTGTGAATAAAACATCTATCTAAAATATCTAATAGTGAGGAATGACAATTTTCTTTCGATGAATTGTTAAATGTTAGCAAGGGAGATAAAAATATCGAACGAAGAACAATAAAATCCCGTTTGATGGAAAAGTATGGCGAAGATATCCTCATTGTGGAAACAGCCAAGAAATCAACAGTTTATTTTTAATATACGGGTTATGAGATACTAAGTGACAATTGGTATGAAAGTAAAAACTCAGACTCCCAAGTTGAAAGAATTAGAGTTGTTAAAGCAGCCGCAGACATCATCTTGGAGCACATTCGCTCTCAAGTGTACAATATAACTGAGTATCCTCCATCTGATCAATTTTTCAATGATGTAGAGTCCGGCGTTCCAGTATCTTTAAGCTAATTTCTGGAAACCGTCATTTTAAAAAAACAAAACAGACTCTTTGGAAAATAGAAAAAGAAGTGAATTGCTACATCCCATGCTGTCATTACCGCTACACGACCCAGACCCTTCCTATCACCACTCCTCATGCGAATAAGTGTCTTTATTCAGAGAAAGTTCCGCTCAAAACTTCTCATTGACATCATGTCATCGTTCGGTTTTTCGTCATCTTACCACGAGGCACAATTATTAAAAGTTTCTTCTATTAAGCAACCACAACCACCCCTTATCGAACCCACACGTACTGATGCCTTCTGCCAAAATACGAAATTCCATCACTTTTATTCGATTGGGAATGAGATTGTCCCAAATCAGTTTTTTCGCTCTGAAAAAAAATTCCCCAAATCTAATTTTTTTTTCAGAGTTGCTCTGACTTTTACTCACTCCAATATATTTGATCGGACAGAACAAAGCATGTCATTATTGTCAAAATAATCTGTCATGAATTTATTTTATTTATTTGTTGTCAAATGATTGATCATTTAAGTTGAGTGGAGTTAAACTATCATCCGAAGAGTACAAAGCAATGCAAACCCTACATTCTAAACGTGGGATTATGTGGCTTTGCGATAGCGACCGTACTAAGTGGACGAAGTACACTAAGAATGAGTCCCAAGTTTCTTTGCTAGTTGACATTACCACCAAAGTCGACAGCAAAGTGGACTCAATAATACATCGTCAACTCAAATGTATTGACGATAAACTTACGAGTATAAATAAGAAGATTGATGATTCTACGGCATCAAATTCTGCCAAAGTAAGCTTTGGATCCATGACTTATGCAAAGGTATCAAAATGTGATGACAATGCAGATGACAGATCCAAAGTCTACAACGGAGGGGTAATTATAAAACCAAAAGAAGTCCAAAGCAGTGAAATTACGATGGCTACTGTGAGGGAAAATTTCAAACCCCGCGAAGCCCAAACCCCCATCTGAAATCTGAGAGACGGGGGAGTTCTGTTGAAAACTAACACCGAACAGAACTGTAAGAAACTTCTGGAAGGGCTTAAAGCTAAGTTAAACAATAATTATTCCGTCGAATCATCAAAAGAACGTCTTCCAAAATTGGCTATATACGGTATCAATAAAAAATATTCTGTAGATGAGCTTAAGCAAGAAATCATAACTCTGAATCATGGAATTAGTCCAGATATAGAGTTGAGGTTTCTGCAATACAAAAGCTACAAGAAGCAAGAGCATAAATATACTGCTATATTTGAAACTACTGGAGATCTTTACTCGCGGCTAGTCAATAGGTATGTTAACATTGATTATACCAGTCATTTCTGTGCAGAAGTTATTGAAGTGAGAAGGTGTTACAAATGCCAAAAATATGGGCATATAGGAAAATATTGCAAGAGTACTCTTGATATTTGCCCAAAATGTGCTGGTAACCACCGAGCATCAGAATGCCAGGCATCGACTAAAAAGTGTTCAAACTGCCTCGGTAAGACTAGATCTGACTGTAGTCACAGTGCAGATAGTAAGGATTGTCCCGAGTATAGGTCAGCAGTGAATATAGCAATTAATAGGATTAATTACTTTTCATCAAAAGCATAATGAGTCAACAACCAATGAAAATTTTCTATGCAAACGCTAGAAGTTTACGTAATAAATTTTCGGAAATAGAAGTTATGGCTATTGAGGTGGAAAAATCGGATATCATAATCATCAATGAGACATGGCTATAATAACAACGAAATTGAATTTTTCAACCTGCAGGGCTATACAGCGACTTTCAACTGTCGAGATATAACAGGGGGTGGCACCGTGATATACGTTAACAATAAAATACAGTTCAAGGTAATCCTAAATTCACCAGAATATAACACAATAATATTGGAGTTATCCAATTCAAAAGTGCCAATTAGAATAGGTACCTATTACAGGGCCCCTAATGAAAATGCTAATGATTTTATTGAATACATTGATGCTTTGTATCAACAGTTTAATAATCTTACGATGCTGGCTGATACAAATTTAGACATCTTAGAACCAAACACCACTGTTGTGAAAGAGTACCTGGACATGCTAACGATGAACCAGATGAATATTGTTAACGATAAAGAACCAACTAGGGTCACTGCCACTTCAGCTACTCTAATCGATCACATAGTGTCCTCAATGAACACATCTACCCATAACTTCAAATTCAAACTAATTGATCAAGCAGAGCTTGACCATAAAATTGCAATTCTAAACATAAGAGTAGCTCCTATCCTTAAAAAACGAATGGAAGCTATTTTTATAAAGGTAATTGATAAAGATGCTTTCAAAGAAAACATAAGAGCTAAAGTAAGCAGGCTGAATGACTTAGTTGATTTCAAACACCTGATTGATATTGTTGCATCTGCAAAAACTGAATCAACGACTCTGAAGAAAGTTCGTACAAGACATCAATCATGGATAAATTCTGAAATAATTGAGTCAATTAAAAGGAAGAATATAGCTTATAAAAAATATAAACTCGATCCAACCAGTGAAAGCAAAAAAGCAGCTTATATATATCTTAAAAACAAAGCTTCGAAACTTGTCCACCAAGCCAAGGCAAATTCTCTTAATAATCAATATGTGAATGCATCCGGTAACAGCAGAAAACTTTGGCAAATAATTAACAGCGAACTAACTGCCAACTCTGGTCACAGGAGAGAAACCGATAGTACACTTTCCGCAAGTGACATTAATCAGTTTTTCGCATCAGTTGCAGAAAAAACTCAGCAAGGCAACTCATCCCCGATTGAAGAAAGATATTCAAACATTACAAATGAACGAACAATATTTCTTGAACCCACTAGCATAGAGGAAGTAACTGGTATCATAAAGAACCTACGCAATGTATCGGCTGGGTTTGATGGTATCAAAATCAGTGATCTTCAAATGGTTTGTGAGGAAATTTCTCCACTACTGAGCCAAACCATTAATAAACATCTTAGTGAAGGTACATTTCCTGATGTGCTGAAAATTTCGAAAATCAAACCAATTTTCAAAAATGGAGATCCTAATGATCCATCAAATTATAGACCTATTGCGTTGTGCAGCGTATTTAGCAAGTTATTTGAAAAGGTGGTGAATACCAGAATTGTTCGCATCATAAATGAGACTATTGGATTTGATAAACAACAATATGGCTTTTTAGCCGAAAGTAACACAACTGCTGCGCTTACAGATGCACTTCATTTTATAAACTCTGAACTTGATAGTTCAAAATATGTGACGGCCATTTTTATAGACTTGAGCAAAGCCTTTGATACTGTAAATCATACAGTCCTGTCTGAAGCCCTGTATGAACTTGGTATAAGAGGAGTTGCTAACAACCTGATAAAAAGTTACCTGAAAGATAGACCAATTATCACTGAGTTCCATAATGAGATAAGCGGCGAAGTAATAATGAATACAGGGGTTCCTCAGGGTTCTATTTTAGGCCCTACATTATATCTGCTTTACGTGAATAATCTAAGTCATGCAGGCCTTACCGCCAAGTATGTAACTTATGCAGATGATACTCTTCTGCTGTATTCTCATTTTGGGAAAAATGATGCCGAACAAATTATCAATCGTGATATGAAAATCTATAAACAGTGGCTTCAAGGTAACAAATTAAAACTTAACACCAGAAAAACTCGTTACATGCTTTTTAAGCAGAAAAACAAGGCTGATATCGAACTTTGTATCAAATTTGGAAACCAGATTATTGAGAGAGTCGAAAAAATCAAATAACTAGGCCTTATTGTTGATGAGAAGCTTTCGTGGAATGATCATATCGCTCAAATTAGATCTAAACTATGCCCATTAGTTGCTTTACTGAGACGTAGAAAGTACATAAATACCCATCTTAAAAACTTAATCTTCCATGCCCACGTCATGCCTACTGTTACATATGGAATTTTTAACTGGTGTCAAACATCGGCGAGAAATATTTCAGCAATCGGAAGAATGCTTAATAAAGCTGTCAAAGCGATTCATAATCTACATCCAAGAACACCTACTTCAGAAGTCTACGAATTGACTGGTAAGCTACCAATAGAAAAAATTATAACCTCTGAAAAAATTAAGATTATTTGGAAGATAGTTAACAAGAAAATTAAAACGTCCATTTCCGTGTCAATGAATAGAGAAGTTCACAGCTATGGCACTCGAATTGCTGGAAATTTCAGAACACCTTTAGCCAACACCAACAGAATCTTGCTAGATCCAATTAGATCATCTTGTAAAGGACGTTGGAGACACCCGAAGGTGTCAACGGGGACGGAGCCATTTTGACCGTTAAGGTCCGGTAGTGACAGCTGCCAAAGTTGACAGCTGCCGAACGTGGCTCCTCAACGAGCTAAGCAGCGGCCTGTGCTTGCTGTAGCTCAGTTCGGGAGATATGGGCGGGGTTTTTGCCGCTCGCTGCCCCGGTCCATACATATCAATAAGGGATTCACAGGCCTGGGGAAGACAACACAACACGGGGTATAAAATTTGGGGAAAATAGAGGAAGCGTGGCGTCAGCCAGCGCAGGTGCCATCTTCTCTGTGCTCCAGGGCCCAGATGGCGATGGGCCCCGGCCTACTAAACCCGCTGAAAGATAAACAAAAAAAAAAACCCGACCTTGAGGCCCCCTTGGCCGAAGTAGAAAAATGTGATTGGGGCCTCCCATAGCGAACACAGAGATGAGGCCTCTTACCTCATCTCAGCCAACCTGAAAGGGTACCGGGGTATTCCTTGAAGGAAAACACTGATATTTACTGCCAGGTATACATTATTATTTCTGCGTTCACTTTTTTTTTTTTACAAACAAAGAAAATACACTATTTTGCGTTCAAAAGGAAAAGAATCGAGGAAGCACGACCAATAGCAAAGAAAAGTATCATAAAAATTTCAATAATAACACAACAAACATATTGTAGAACTTACCCCGCATCCTCGATGGCCATCGCGAATCAGGATCGCAAAAATTTAAAAAAAAAGAATTCCGACAATATTATTACAAACAACAACAAAAATTTAAACAAAATGAACGCAAGCACTAAATATTAAGCATAATTAGCTGGATGAGCTAGACCGGAATCCGGTACGACTGTTGCTGCGATGCTGGTGTTGTTGCTTCGATGATGTGGATTATAGCGATTTCTTACATAACTTAGGAACACAGACCGTCATGAACAAAAAAAAATCGAAAATTTTTTCCAGAGTGACACTTTTTTTTTGTGGCACACACTGTGCATTGGTTTTATACGGCACTCTCAAACGACTGTACGATGGACAACACGGACGCGAAGGAACAAACGAGATCCAACACGAACTAGGGCTTCAGTGTTGGCTGCTGCTGTTGATGGATTTCGCCCGGGGTTTTTAGCACACGGTCGAGAACGCAGTCGCGGGCAAATCGAGTGCTTCTAACATAAAAGGGAGCGCTTGGCGGGTGGCGGAATACACTGCAAAAAGGCGACAATAATCGTGGGGCGGTACACATTTAACAGCGACAGTGGCGCTTGTCGGGAGGCGGAGTAACCCTTCTCTGGGGAAAACTGCGAGCTTCAAACACTCAATTGGGACCCCTGGCACTCCAAAAAAAAAAGGAAAACGCGCCGCATGAACTTTTTTTTTGTTTGAGCACTTTTCGGGCGTTGGATTTTGCAGCAATTTCCACTTTTCTCGGCTTTTTCCTTTTTTTTCACTGCCGCAATACACTTCTCGGCTACGACACGATTTTTGCACCATCGAACACTCGGGGTCGGAATTGCGAGTTTCCAGCGAGAAACATTGCCGCACGAAATGGACAAAAGGCTCCTTTCAAATTCGGCCCGAAATTCAAATTCTTTTTGTATTTTTTTGGTATTTTATTATTTTTGGTAACGACGTCCTCCCGTGCTCGGCGGCGTTTCAAGTCGAACTCCCCCTTTCTCACCCGTTCCAACTCCGTCGTTTTTCCCCATTCCTGTCCATTCCACCGCATTTTCGCGCCAAAAATTGGCTTCACCAATCGGGTGTTTTACTCACCCCTGAACATTTGGTTGCAGCGGTTCTGGCCAATTCTAACCCATAAATGCCTACTTTTGAATTCGTACCGATTTTCCACAAATGTAAATGATTTGAAGTAAATTCAAATTAAATACATTTGTGAAAAACACACAATTTCAAAAATAGACACTTATGTGTCAGATTTGGTCCGTTACAGGGCAGCTTCTGCTTCGCGGCTTGCCAAGTAGAAGAAGCTGAGGTACTTTAACGCCGTATGTCCTTGGCGTGATAGACACCAACTGTTTTGCCTTGCAGGTCCGACAACAGGTAGCGGTTATTACCCACTTTTTTAACAACGCGACTCTTGATGAACTTGAAGTCCAGCTTGGAGTTGTAGTGAGCCGCCGCATCGCTCTGCGCAAAACTTCGGCGGAACACTTCATCTCCAGGCTGGAATTCAACCACACGAGAGCGCGTATTGTAGTGAGCCGAATTTTTCGCGTGGGCCGCTCGCAGGTTTTCTTGAACCTGTTGTCGGAGAACTGCAAGTTTATCGCAAGAGCTGGCCGTGACAGTTGGATCCCCCAGCAAACTCAGCTTCCGCAGTAGCTCATAGGTCTTCCCATGGGTGACCATTGCCTGACCAAAGGTGACGAGATATGGTGACGAATTAATGGCGGCATGATGTGCAGATCTCAATGCGCAGTTGATAGCCGACAGTCTCTCGTCCCAATTCCGTTGATCTGGATCGATATATGCTCGTATTGCCGCCACAATAGAACGGTTAACGCGTTCAGATGCATTCGCTTGTGGCGAATAAAGAGCGGTATAGAGATGATTAACGCCATATCGATCCAGCAGGGAATTGAAGACGTGAGACTTAAATTGCACGCCATTATCCGTCACTATCGTCTCAGGAACCCCGAAAACATGGAAAATCCTAGTCTCGAGCCAACTGGTCAGAACCCCAGCTTTGAACTTTTTAATAGGCTCTACGAAAGAGAACTTGGATAAATGGTCCACTAAAACTATCGTGCCCACATTACCTGACTTGGACCTAGGGAAAGGACCTAACAGATCCATGTACAATCGCTGGAACACCCGATCGGAGGTGAATTGGCCTTCCATAGGTGGTCGAAGGCATTGGTTCGGAGCTTTGGTGGACTTACAAATATCACAAGACAACACATATTCTTTGACCTGTTTGACCATCTTCGGCCAAAAGAATAGTGCACGAAGGCGTCTGAGTGTCTTAGTGATACCGCCATGAGCGCTCAAGGGATGGTCATGCGCTCTTACAAGCAAGTCCAACCGTAGCTCCTCTGGAACCCAAAGTTTCCAGGATAATTGCTCCTGCAATTCATCTCCGGTCGCGTACTCAGTTCGTTTGTACACGAATCCATTAGATACCTTTAAGTCTGGGAGTTGATGTTGATGCAAGGTAATGTGGTCGATAAGGTCTAGATATTTTGGTGACCGGAAGTGTGGAGAATCCAAGTCCACTTCCACAGAGTCATCAAACGGGTCGCTCAAAGCCAAAGATTCTGAACAGTGGACTCGAGACAAGGTATCAGGGACGACGTTTTGGCTACCTTTTCGGTGGACTATGGAAAACTTAAACCCCTGTAGTTTAAGGGCCCATCGAGCCAATCGGCCATTTAGATCCGATTGATTCATTAGCCACTTCAGTGAAGCGTGATCAGTGACTACCGTAAATTCTTGACCCTCCACGTACGCGCGGAATTTTTTTACAGCGTGGACCGCCGCTAAACATTCCTGCTCCGTGACAGTATAATTTCGCTGGGCAGAATTAAGCTTCTTCGACATATACGCTATAGGCACTTCAGCGTCATCGTCGGTGGTTTGTGTAAGCACAGCCCCAATGCCGTCCTGGCTTGCGTCGCAATGTATTGCGAATGGACGCGAAAAGTCTGGGCTGTGCAACACAGGTGCCTTAGTCAAGCTGTCTTTGAGCGTATTGAATGCCGAAGAACCTTCTTCTGTCCAGACAAAACCACGGTTCTTGCGGAGCATGTCTGTTAGCGGGGCCGAAATGCCTGCGTAATTATGTACGAAGCGCCGATACCATCCGCACATACCCAGGAATCGACGCAGTTGTCTTACAGTCTTGGGTTTGGGAAAGTCAGTTATTGCGCGAATTTTGTCGGAGTCAGTCCCGATGGTTCCGTGACCGATAACATGACCCAGATAAGAGACTTCCTTCATAACAAACTTACTCTTCTCTATATTCAAGGTCAGCCCTGCCTTTCTCATGCAGAAGGCTACTTCCTCCAGTAGCTTGAGGTGTTCTTCAAAAGATGACGTAATCACCAACAGATCATCCAAGTAGACAAACACTTGGTGCCGCAAGTGCGCTGGGATGACGTGGTCCATGAGCCGTTGCATCGTTTGCGGGGCGTTACAAAGTCCAAAAGGCATTGTAACGAATTGATACAACGGTCTACCGGGGACGGTGAAGGCAGTCTTATCCTTTGACGCCGCATCGAGTGGAATCTGCCAAAACGCATCTTTCAAGTCCAAACTCGAAATGAATTTGGCCTTTGGGAGGCGGCTCAGAATTCCATCAATGAGTGGCAAAGGATAAGCGTCCTTCAACGTCACCTCGTTGACCCTACGTGCATCCAGGCACAAGCGAACCTTATTAGGTTTAACTACAAGGGTGACTGGTGATGACCAAGCGCTTTGGGATTCCTCAATGACACCCATTGCAAGCATCCGATCTATTTCTGCATGGAGAAGCTTTTCAACGGCGGGAGAGATCGCATAGTATCTCTGCTTAATAGGCTTGCTGCCTCCGACGTCGATGGCGTGTGATATTAAGTTTGTACGCCCTAAGCCCTCCGCAGAAAAGGATGGAAATCTTGCAATGACTGCATTGAGGCTAGCTTGTTCAGACGCGGTCAATGGATGTTGGTTGACTCCGCGTTCAAGAGGTTCCAGAGACAAAGCTGCCGAATATAGAGAGTCATTGAAAAGTGCAGGAGCAAGCTCAAATCTGCGCACGAAATCGATTCCGAGGTAGAGATTCTGGCTGAGGGTGGGCATAATAAGAAACTCGATGGTTTCTGTGTGCCCTCTAAAGGTGACAGTAGTCGAAATTTTCCCTACTGCAGAATGACGAGTGCCATCAGCAGTTGTTACCCCCATCCGGAATCTCTCCCAAGGTTGATTGGGTGCCGCCAGGAATTTCTTCGCAAAATCCGACGCAATAACACTGCATGACGCTCCCGTATCAATCAGGCCACTCACTAAGGTATCAAGCATGAAAACCTCAGCGTATGGTCTAACATCATCACGAGGGCGGTCTAAAAGAATACCAGAGCAACGTCGACGATTGGCCAAAACGTTACGCCAGAACTTACGTAAGCGTAAAGTTGAACGTTTTGGACGACATGGTTTTAGTTCGTCGGCGCTGAAAATTCGACGACGAGCTGACTGATATTCTTTCACACGTTCATGCAGTGGCTTATGACTGTAATGGATTGGAACTGCGTTCGATTCAGAAGCAGATGGTAAGACACGGATGGAAGGTGAAGAATTCACGGTAGTTCCTGCGATCGCCTGAGTTGACAATGAATCATTCGGATCCAAATGATTTTGCTTGCGAGGTAAAATCCGCAAGTTCGGGGTTTCAGTCGAAGCATCAGGTTTAGACAAATCAGGTGAAGACGTAGTAGGTATATTGGACAAATCAGATGTTGAAAAACCGGATTGCTTGGAAGAAACCAGGATATTCTGTTCCTGGCAAGAGTTTCCGGCGTCTATAACTGCAGGGTTTATTTGTTGGTATTGATCGAAGGCGGGTTGCTCTGCACTTCCTTGGGAGATCTCTGGTGTTGTTGAGATCTCCGGCGATCCTGGTTTTTTGCACAGCGGGGACAACGTGGTTTGTAGACCCCGGAAGCTCCGCAACCGAAACAGAATACCCTGGGCTCTGCCTTGCAATCGGCATATGTGTGTCCGGGTTTCAAACAATTCCAGCAAGTGGCATTAGGTTTCAATTCCTCCACTCCAGAACTTGGTTCCCCTTCCGAAGAATCATCAGGCTCTAATTCCTCAACTCTCCGACGAGGAGGTTGACTCACATCCCGCGAAGAACCCCACTGCTTTACGCGTCTCTCTACGTTTTCTTGCTTCCTAACGCTCAATCTGAGGTCACGAAGCGAATGTATATTTGCTTGAGCGAGATGTTCCGCTAAGTAGGGGCGCAGGTTTCTTCGCACGATGCGAGTCAGCTCCCCGTCCGAAAGCTTGAAGGACATCCTATCGTGAATTCTTAAGATGCTTTCTACAAAAGCATCGTAAGGCTCACCGGACCTTTGGCGACGATTCCTCATTTCGTCGAGAAGGTCATCGTCATCGTACATGTCCCCATACTGCTCCTTAAGAGCTTCTTTTAAAGACTCCCACGTATACCGATTGCTACAGCTGCCAGCAAATCGGCGGAACCAGGTTACCGCATCCTTCTCGAATAGGAGGTGTGCACAAAGGCACAACTGATCGTAATCACCTCCTAATGTGCGGTCAGTGAAGAGTTCAACCTGACGGATGAACTCATCCACTGCCTCTCCATTGAACCGGAGACCCCAGTCAGAAATAATCCGGAATACTCTTCCGACTGGCGCTGCGGACACCTGATTCCGCTGATTCGCAGACTCAGCAGGAGAAACTGACATATGTGGACCCGAATTCGAGGCAGGTAATGAGGCCGGTGCAGGCATCTGCTGACGGATTGCCTGGTCGATGTATTCCTTCAGTGAGTCTAGAAGACCCTGATGAAGGTCCGGAAGAGGTTGAGGAACCGGATTTCCAAGATTAAAGTGGAAACCTCCAGCTCCCCGCTGAAATGTTTTTGGCAAAGCCTGGGCACCCTCTGCATCTTGAAATGGTGCTAATGGTTGGTGGGCTGGCGTGTGGAATGTTGCCGGTCGTTGAGTCTCAAACACAGGGTCTCCGATGGGATTTTGTTCGGCGGTAGGAGTATTTGGTGGAGTCGGCGAAGAATCAGGTCGTGCCTGACTCCTTGTTTGAATCCCCTGTTTCGGCACGGCACCTCGCCCGCGAGCCCCGAGTGAGTATGGTGTATGTCTCAACGGCATTTTAGAGATTCTATCCGTGAATAAATAATAAATAAATAAATATATTGATATACTATATGTGCCCGTAATAAATAAACTTGTTGCTAACCCACACTACAATACCACAAATGGATGATTAAATAATTGAACTAACTAATACTAGCAAAAATTAACAAAAATAGCTACCTAAAAAAAATATTGCATGTAAATTTTAACTACCCAGCTACTTTAAAGAAAACCTAGCTAATAATAATAATAATAAATATATACATAAATAATTAGATAAATAAATAATCTATACTAACTACACCTAACGAAAAAATAAATAACATATGCTACCTAAACCTAATGAAAGAATAAATAATTAAATAACAAAACTTAAATCGTAAGCCGATAAACTAGATTCTAACTAAGGGCTAATCAAATCTAACTAATAATAAGCGGATAAATATATTTGAAATATGTATATGTATCTAAATAAATATAAAAGTAAGCAAATATAAATAGTTTTTTCTCTTACAGCAAACGAATTGCCATGACCAAAACAAAGCAAAAAGTCGACGGCTCCCTATATTCTATCAAACAGGTTCCTTACGACAAAAAAAAAATATACCACAACATGCGATTGCCTCCTAAAACGCTACCCACTGATAAGCAGAACAAAAAGTAAACAACCAAATCGAAACAAAAATATTGTTATCAGCAGGTATACTGTTTTCAATTTCCCACAAAAAAAATAACAATGCTAGAGATAGAGTAATGCTGATTTAAGAACAGGTATCGCATAGAATCAATACCTAGGCAATCGGAACCGAAAACACGTTATGGCTAAAACAATGCAATTGATATGGGATGTAATGCAGCATCAACAGCAACAACAACACTTTGTACCGAACCGAGAACCGCCAATAATTAAATTACGTTGACGATAACAGCAACGATCACAGTATGTGCAGCAAAAATGGACGATATATATTTTTATTTCTCGACAAAAAAAAACAATAGAAACGATAATCAAAGATAATGTTTTCCTTCTCAGAATTCCCCTTTCCCATTCCAGGTTGGTGTCCGCTATTATTTGTGGAGCATATGAGATGCCGAAACAGAGAAAAAGAATAAAAAAAAAATAAAGGCACCTGAGCTAGCCGGCAACCGGGGATAAAAATGAGAACAAATAAGAAAAATTAGCAAAATGTATTTACCGTTTTCATCGATGAGACATAGCTGTTTCCAACGAATCATGATTGGTCGCGTAATTGCACAAGTTGCATATAACTATCGTATTTCCAATCATGATCCATTGGTAACTGCTAATGTATCTTAGGGATGAAAACAGAAATATTGAAATTGAATTAAGTATTCGATTATTTGAAAGGTCGGTCCGTTCAAACAGAAAGGTACCAAAGACACTTCAAAGAAACTGGGATAGATTTCCAGAGAACCTCAAGGAGTCAGTAATTCTCCAGGTTCTTTGAAGGCCTTTGGTACGTGGCAAAAGCCACCAGACAAAATACAAAGAACGGACCGCCTTGTAAAAACTGAAGCTAAAAGGAAACGCTACGTTAAGGATAGGAATGCTACAGAAGGATAGGAGTTGCACAGCTACCAGAAGGGAATATACGTGAAGTATAGCGGCTAAGTCCTATGTCTTAGAACTGGTAGCCTTAATGTGCGTTGGGAGCGCCACTTGGTATAAGGACTAAAAATAAATTTTTAGCCCTTTACCGGACCAAAGTGGGCCCCTTATGTTGGGCGCCAAATATGTAAAGGACGTTGGAGACACCCGAAGGTGTCAACGGGGACGGAGCCATTTTGACCGTTAAGGTCCGGTAGTGACAGCTGCCAAAGTTGACAGCTGCCGAACGTGGCTCCTCAACGAGCTAAGCAGCGGCCTGTGCTTGCTGTAGCTCAGTTCGGGAGATATGGGCGGGGTTTTTGCCGCTCGCTGCCCCGGTCCATACATATCAATAAGGGATTCACAGGCCTGGGGAAGACAACACAACACGGGGTATAAAATTTGGGGAAAATAGAGGAAGCGTGGCGTCAGCCAGCGCAGGTGCCATCTTCTCTGTGCTCCAGGGCCCAGATGGCGATGGGCCCCGGCCTACTAAACCCGCTGAAAGATAAACAAAAAAAAAAACCCGACCTTGAGGCCCCCTTGGCCGAAGTAGAAAAATGTGATTGGGGCCTCCCATAGCGAACACAGAGATGAGGCCTCTTACCTCATCTCAGCCAACCTGAAAGGGTACCGGGGTATTCCTTGAAGGAAAACACTGATATTTACTGCCAGGTATACATTATTATTTCTGCGTTCACTTTTTTTTTTTTACAAACAAAGAAAATACACTATTTTGCGTTCAAAAGGAAAAGAATCGAGGAAGCACGACCAATAGCAAAGAAAAGTATCATAAAAATTTCAATAATAACACAACAAACATATTGTAGAACTTACCCCGCATCCTCGATGGCCATCGCGAATCAGGATCGCAAAAATTTAAAAAAAAAGAATTCCGACAATATTATTACAAACAACAACAAAAATTTAAACAAAATGAACGCAAGCACTAAATATTAAGCATAATTAGCTGGATGAGCTAGACCGGAATCCGGTACGACTGTTGCTGCGATGCTGGTGTTGTTGCTTCGATGATGTGGATTATAGCGATTTCTTACATAACTTAGGAACACAGACCGTCATGAACAAAAAAAAATCGAAAATTTTTTCCAGAGTGACACTTTTTTTTTGTGGCACACACTGTGCATTGGTTTTATACGGCACTCTCAAACGACTGTACGATGGACAACACGGACGCGAAGGAACAAACGAGATCCAACACGAACTAGGGCTTCAGTGTTGGCTGCTGCTGTTGATGGATTTCGCCCGGGGTTTTTAGCACACGGTCGAGAACGCAGTCGCGGGCAAATCGAGTGCTTCTAACATAAAAGGGAGCGCTTGGCGGGTGGCGGAATACACTGCAAAAAGGCGACAATAATCGTGGGGCGGTACACATTTAACAGCGACAGTGGCGCTTGTCGGGAGGCGGAGTAACCCTTCTCTGGGGAAAACTGCGAGCTTCAAACACTCAATTGGGACCCCTGGCACTCCAAAAAAAAAAGGAAAACGCGCCGCATGAACTTTTTTTTTGTTTGAGCACTTTTCGGGCGTTGGATTTTGCAGCAATTTCCACTTTTCTCGGCTTTTTCCTTTTTTTTCACTGCCGCAATACACTTCTCGGCTACGACACGATTTTTGCACCATCGAACACTCGGGGTCGGAATTGCGAGTTTCCAGCGAGAAACATTGCCGCACGAAATGGACAAAAGGCTCCTTTCAAATTCGGCCCGAAATTCAAATTCTTTTTGTATTTTTTTGGTATTTTATTATTTTTGGTAACGACGTCCTCCCGTGCTCGGCGGCGTTTCAAGTCGAACTCCCCCTTTCTCACCCGTTCCAACTCCGTCGTTTTTCCCCATTCCTGTCCATTCCACCGCATTTTCGCGCCAAAAATTGGCTTCACCAATCGGGTGTTTTACTCACCCCTGAACATTTGGTTGCAGCGGTTCTGGCCAATTCTAACCCATAAATGCCTACTTTTGAATTCGTACCGATTTTCCACAAATGTAAATGATTTGAAGTAAATTCAAATTAAATACATTTGTGAAAAACACACAATTTCAAAAATAGACACTTATGTGTCAGATTTGGTCCGTTACAATCTCTACTGATTTTTAATGCCTTACCGCAAGAAATTCGAACCCTTACATCATATGATACTCTAAAACGAAGACTCAAACATTACTTACAGCTTAACCAAATTTAAATTTAACTAAAGTATCAATATAATCCAAGACAATTATACTTACCAACCATGGTTTAATTAGCGCGTTTTCGCTTTAATTAAAAACAATATTTCCTTTTAAGATTAATATACTTTTTTTGCATTCCCTTATACCAGTGTTTCACTGTCTGGGAGGCAAAACAAGTTTTAAACTCAAATTATATGTTTCAATGTTTTCTATAATTGTCTTTGGCACCATTTAATTTCTACTCTTATTAACCATGTGGGGTGGGTAAATGTAGTCCGCAAAACCTATAAGTTCCACTTGTATTTTGTTGATCTGCCCTAAATCGAGTATACTTGTCCATACCCTCTCCATCCCCTTTTCCCTCCCTGGGAAATGATGATAGACGCTTTTGAAACACCTGATTCTGTGAATGATAGTGCCAAAGCCAAACTGATCCCTTATTCCCTGTAAAAAAAAAAAAAAAAAAAAAAAAATCTGCCTTGCAGACAGCTTCATGCAGAGCACCCGATGTAGCTTTGCCTCTGAAATAAGTGCGAAGTGAGTTGACTAGCTGATGATGTAAGTTCGTAATGTCAACTAAACCTCTACCTCCGATGTCACGAGGTAGACACATTCGCTCCACTGACGATATTGGATGTAGCATTCGGAATTTATCCTCGTTCAATATCCGCCAAAGATGTGACAGACCACGGGACTATCCCGAATGAATAAGTCAGAGAAGGAATGGCATAAGTTGATCGCACTTATCTTATTCCTTCTGGATAAGTTGGATTTTAGCACCAATTTCAACCTGCGCCAGAACTCAACCAACAGTCCTTCTCTCAAGTTATCGAAGCAGGGATGTTCACCTTGCAGAATTCCCAGGTATTTGTAAAAGTTTGTCTCCGACATTGCACCTTTATGGATATCATCCAAGGCGAAGCCGGGGTGCCGTGCGTGAAAACCTTTCCGGATGGCACGGATTCGATATTTGTCTAATCCGAAGTCCATCCAAATGTCACGGGTGAAATTTTCGGTGATCCGCAGCAGACTTTTAAGATGTGCGTCGCTTCCCGAGTATAGTTTGATGTCATCTAAGTACATCAGGCGAGTCAGCTCGAATTTGGAAAACATTCTTGATCAAATAGCCGCACTGTCTAGCCGAATTCAAAAGTGATGAAAGGGGGTTTAGCGTCATGCAGAACCAGAGAGGACTCAAAGAGTCCCCTTGGAATATGCCTCTTCGGATATGTACCGGTTGAGAGAGCATATTGCCTTCGGTTGATGGCATTGATAGTCTTTTGCGCTATCCTTCCATCATTTTTGTCAAAAAATTGATTAGGGCAGGATCTAAGTTATATATTTGGAGGACCTCGATTAGCCAGCTATTGGGATGTTGCCAAATGCTCTGGCGTAATCAATACAGATTCCTGTGATTGCGCGTAGCTTGTCCTACCACAACCGAGTCGATCGTTAGTTGTTCCTTGCAACCCCTAGAATCGACTCGTCAGCCCTTTTGCTCCTCGGCAAGGATATTGTTCTGCTCGAGGTGCGTATAGATCTTGCCACTAATAATGACTGTTATGTGCTTGTACAGTGTCAGCAAGCACGTTATAGGCCTCGTTTCAGCAGGATCAGGTCCCTTCCAACTTCTGGACCGCTTAATAGCTTCGCGAACATTGGATTCAGTGACCTCAGCGAAAATCATGAAGTGGAAAGCTGGCATGACGGGTGGTTTCGGCATTGATCCACTCTGTATGATGGGTGTGTTCAGCGGTATTTTGCCAAAGTCTACCCCAATATTGTTCCGCGTCAGCCACTGAGAAGTTAATAGTGGGACTGTCTTGTTGGTTCTCATTGATTGTCTTGTAGAAATTCCGCTGGCTTTTGGTGAAAGCAGCGTTCTGAACACGTCTGAAGAAGCTCAGCATGTATCGTTGGAGACGATTTGTGATGACTGCGAGCTTCTGTTTTAGTGCGCCCAGTACTTCCACCAAAGGAGTTCCGGAAGGAGTGCAATATTTACGGAGGATATTTTCCACTTTTTTGTTCAACCGCCTACAGGTATTGCCGGCGACAGATTGAGTCATGGGGCCAATATTCTGTCGTAAGAAATCGCTCTTCCGCTCAAGACGAATCTTCCAGGTTGGTTCTTGTTTTTGTTACAAGCCGATAACGCTATCACGGATCCTCTGACCATGTTATCTGATAGCCGCCACTGCACCGCAATACAAAAGTGATTGCAGTTCCAGTAACGTCGTATCAGAGCTGAGTCTGGATGCGATTTCGCTGTAAATTTGAAAAAGAATATCAGGTGTTGCAGCAGATGTATGTACGGATAACCTGGGAATGCCAGGCCTGTGCAGGGGATCTATCTGCTGATATTCCAAGCAAGCTCGTTCATATTCGTCGTGAACTAAGTAGTGTAATTCTTCTGGTGTTGTAGGTACTCCTGTGCGGGACAGAGTAACGTAATGGCGGTGGGGATGCCACATCCTGCCACGTCGACTCTTGGCTTCGATTTGCCTCCAAAACCCCAAGCCGAGTTCTTCCCCTTGTCGTCTCCGGTATTGCACTCCTTCGCACAAGCGGTACTGATTTGAAACCCGCTGCATTGACGCATGTGCAAATTGTGGAAATCGCTCGACGAACCTCTGATGTAGCAAGGGACGATATGATGTTGTTCCTTGCGAGAGTTCGCTCTCGTAATAGGCACGAATGATAAAAAAGTTCATTTCTTCTGTCCATTTCATCCGTTGCCTACGCGAACCAGCAGCTTTGGTCGCCTGGATGCCAGCGAAATATCAACCACAGGTGAAGAAGAGCTCCTCGATGGTGCTGAAGCAGTACGCGTCCTACCGGTTCGTGCGGATGCACTCGCGGCCCACCAACCAGAAGGAGGCCGACCTCCTTCTGGTTGGTGGGTGCACGCCCGTATCCCACTTGCCGCTGGCGACTGCCCCTCTTGTACAAAGGGGAAGTCCTCGCCGGAGATCGCGGCTCGACACTTGGGCAGATATCTCTGCCCGTCTTCTTCTTGTCATGTTTCGTGTCTGCATGGTTTTACTTTCTTTCATATGGGGTTTCCAGAGCCCTGTTAGCCGTTTTATAACGTCATGTATTATTATTGTCGAAATAAAAAGCCGATCTCGCATTACTAAAGGCGTAATAACTAAGAAACTACGCAAGGCAGAAGGGTTATATAAACACTAAATTAATCGCAACTCATACTTTGCTCTAGCTACTGAAATTTATCCTGTCAAAAAACTTAACGGTTTACAAGATGCAGCTCTGTAAAATAAATAATTTTATTTTTCTCTATTAAAATTTTACACTTCCTAATTTTTTGAGTACTTACACAATAGGTATTAATTAACCGTTTTGATATGTTAAGCAGGAAGTAGTTATGATTCGATTGGTACCAACCAACAACAATGACAAAGGAAAAATCAACGCAAAAACGATGACGACAAACAGGTCTTGAACCCTCAATCCTGGTATGTAAAAAACTAACGAAGGAGAACATTCCCAATAGGGTAGTCTCCTCTTTCAAGTTAACCAACCTGATCTGCGCACGTCCTGTGAACAATCTTTCTAGCCAACTGGAAATCTGCTTAAAGATTTTACTAATAGAAATTTTTCGCAACATCGCGTATCCAAAACGCGGAAATGAAACTTTTTCAGTATTACCAAAATGTTCGTGGGTTAAGGACCAAGCTTCTAGATCTGAATATATCGGTCTTGACGGCATCGCATGACATCATTTCTTTGACTGAAACTGAATTGAATTCTTCCATTAATAGTGGTGAAATTCTGGATGGCTACCAGATTTTTCGTTGTGATCGTAATTTTGATGTTCTTGGAAAGTCTGATGGTGGAGGAGCTCTTATCGCCGTATGCAGCTCTATCGAGTGTTTGTTGATATCTACCAGTGGCTCTGTCCCTTATGACTGTGTTACCGTTTCTGTTTCCATTTCCCCTTCTTTATCTCTACTAATTTCATGTGTCTATGTTCCTTACAATTCTTCCTTGTTAGGTTATGACAGCCTCTTTAAATACTTCTCCGACCTTATTAATATATTGCGCCCTGATTTTTATATTATTATCTGTGGTGACTTCAACCTCCCCAGTGTTCGCTGGCCTGATTCGCCAGGTCTTCCATTATCCTCGTCTTCACCATACCTTTTGTTCTCATTATCATCTTTTATCAAGTTCTGCAATTTATTTCAGTTTAATACTGTTCGCAATTTCATGAACCGTATGCTACATCTTGTCCTAAGTAATTTACCTTTGTCCTGTTTGTCATCCTCTAGGGCCACCATTGCCTATTTACCAATGGATCCATACCATACGGCTCTCGTGAATAACCTCAACATTCCCTTTAAACCCCCTCGTTCGAGCAATCTTCATGCACGACTTGATTTTAGGAAAGCCGACTACTTAACCATCAATCAAAGGTTGAACGAAATAGACTGGAGTAGAATTCTGTTTGATCTTAATTGTGAATCTACTGTATCAACATTTCATAGCCTACTTTATAATATCATCTATGAGTTCGTCCTACTTCGTGCCTCAAAAATACGTAAGGGACCCGTCTAGTTTACACCATTAAAATATAAAGTGATACGCAGAAAGAATCGTGCTCGTTCTCGCTTCAAGCATTCTCAGCGTCATTCTGACTTCTTAGCTTTTCGTCTTCTCAGATCTATGACGAAAAAACTTATTCAAAGTACCCGCTCTGCATACTTCTTAAGCATCGAAAACAGTGTCAACAACAAGGAGAGTAAGCTCTTTTGGTCTTACATATGTCAGGAATATGCGGTCTTCCTCCTCTCAACCATCTTCCCTTTCGCACGATAATGTGACTGCAAATACTCCTGAAGATATATGTGAGCTTTTTGCTTCCTTCTTTTCCAGTACCTTCCGCCAGCCCTCCATGTTACCTCACTTCCGACATGATCCGCTCTCATCAGAGCCTCTTCTGCCTCTACTACCGTCCTACGTTGACCATCTTATCTTATCTCTTAGTGTCAACTCTTCTTCTAGGCCTGACGGGATTCCCAACCTTTTCTTGAAGAAAACACATAGCTCCCTTTCCATTCCTCGTGCCATTTTATTCAGTAAAAGTATTGCAGAAAGTGTTTCGGTCAAATGTCTGTCTGTCCGTCTGTCCATGGAATATCTCACGAACGGCTGAAGCTACATATGTACATGAAATTTTGTAGGAATGTGTAGAATTACTATAATTCGCCGGAGAAAGCGAATCGTTGTAATAGGTTAACTTTAAGGGGAGGTCCCCATAGAGGGGAAATGAAGGTCGAAATTTTTTTTTCGTTTGGTACAGGCAAGTGGGGTATCATAAGAAAAGTACCGTCCATTTTTGGAATTTTTTTCAAATTTGAAGAAACGGGAAAAGAGAGAGAGGGGAAAATATGTGATCCGAGTTTGTCCCCCCCCCTTGCATTTCGAGACCGCTATACTTAGAAATATGAAAATTTACAGAAAAGCGGCATTTATTAGCGTAGAAAACCTAGATTAAAAGAATTTTGAAGTTTCATCAGAAAAGGTTAATAATATGTAGTACATTTCTATCAGTGACGTGCAGTGGAAATTTTTCATAGTCAAGCAGTTGGGCGCCCTAAAGCCAATTTAGCATAAACAAAAATGGACTGTATAATAGAATATGGACAGTCACAAAAACATTTATACCAAGCGGCTTTAAGCCTTAAAGAAGAAATCAGGAAAGATATAAATAAAATATTGGTACATATATTCGGAATACAAAAAAAAAATAAATAAATAAAATATTACTAATAAAAAAAATGATAAATAAATATTATGTTAATTAAGAGAAAGAAAAATTCAGGGGTATTTGAAATAAATAAATATTCTTTCGCCATTGCCATTTATTTGTATTCCAAATCTATGCGCCGTTCTTTAAGTAAAAACTCTTTAATCACATTATCAAAAAAATCGTTTTCTCTTCGCATTTGTATAAGAAGATCCTTTTCAACCGCAATTAAAGCAAGATCCGAAAGTCGTTCTTGGGATTGGCGATTTCTCAAAAATGTGTGAACGCGCTTTAGTGTTGAAAATGACCTTTCCGCAGTTGCCACTGTGACTGGAATTGACGTTAATAATTTTGCTAAAATATGAACTTGCTTAAAACCGTTTGCGACATAAGGCCGTTTTTGAAAATAATCGAGAATTTTACTAGGATTCGCGTTTTTAAACTCATCTGAAGAATAAATAACTTTTAGCTCATTTTTCAACTTTATTCTGTCGAAAAATTGACCGTGATATTCAATAAGTGAGTCAAAATTTTCATCGGGAAAATTTGACTTGAATTTAGAAAAATAATTCGGTTCAAGCAACTCTAAAAATGAAAGATCTTTAAACGAATGGAATCGATCTCGAATTTGCCCGAGAATAACATCTATAATCTCCCGAAATATCCGCCGTAAATTTTGTAAGGGATCTATCGCATTTCTACATTTCTTACGTGGTGGCTGATATTCTGCTGTAACTGTCGAATAGAAATTATCAAACTTTTTAGAAAAGTCATTTTCAAGCCAATTTTCAAATTCAATAATTTTTTGGCTTGCATATGAAATGTTTACCACTTTGCTCTGAATAATATTAAATAATATATCAGTTTTAACAGATATAATTGAAAATCTGACTCTGCGAATTTTTGTAAGTATATATCGGAAAAAGTCAAGGAATCGCCATCCCAGTGTTGAGAACCATTCGAAATTGTCTCAAAAACTGTACAAATTTCATGCTTATGTTCAAATATAACGTTAATAATACGCGAATGATAATGCCAACGCGTTTTGGAAACCGATGGTAAACGACGATTTACTATATTTGCAAAAAGGTCCGATCTTTTAGTGGATGTATTAAAAAATGATGCGATTTTATTGATGTGCGCGAAAAATAATTTAATTTCCGGAATAAACTCAACTGCTTTAGACAATACTAGATTTAGTGAATGAGCGTAACATGGAACGAAAATTGCCGATTTATGTTTTTCCCGAATTAAAGTCTGAACTCCACGAATTTGAGAACTCATTACTGCTGCGCCATCGTAACATTGTGCAATTAATTTCTTATCGATATTAAAATTTTGCAATTGTTTTAAAATGTGAGAGCTTATTGCTGTAGCTGTACGATTAGCGCTTACATCCAAAAATCCGATAAATCTTTCTTCAATCTCATTTGATATTGTATATCTAAAAATCATCGTTAATTGTTCCCGACCGCTAACATCTGGCGTTTCGTCGACCATTACAGCTACAAATGGAGCCTCCTTTATTTCCAAATTGATTTTATTTCGAACCACATTAGCTATAGCGGAAACAAGATCGTTTTGGATTCTATTAGACAAACCCGAAAACGCTGCATTTGCTTTTATAGAATCTATGTGGGACTCAATTATCGGATCGTACAAACTCAAGAAATTTACGGTTTCGATAAAATTACCACGATTATTTGAAGAAGAGTCTTCATTATTTCCGCGAAAAGGAAGCTCCTGTTTTGCCAAAAAAATTACAGTATCGATTAAACGTTTCAAAATATTACGATTACGCTCAACTTTTTCATTATGCAAACTAACAGATATTGCCACCTGGTTACTAAGCATAAACTCTATACGCTGAGAACCAAAATTATCTAATTTAATTAACGACTGAAGATGTTTTTCGGAACTTGAATGCTTTACTGCTGAGCCCGTAAAATTATTCAAATCACTAAATCCAGCTTTATTCCAAACAGATTTTTCATTCGTGAACAAAAGACACGGCCAGCAAAATAACTTATTTAATTTACAGCTTCCCGTTAACCAAATATACTTTTCATACGTTTCGATATGGAATTTTCGCGTAATATTTTTTAATTTAAACTCTAAACTAAGATCTGGCTTCGGTCTATCCGATTCTATAATTTCTCTTTTCTTTGCAAAGGAAAGAGTTGAAAATCCCGCTTTTAGTACGAAATCCGTCGCGCAGCAATACTCCGACATAATGCGAAAAGAAAACTTACCACTTTTATCACAAATCAAATCAATTAAATCACTACAAACGGTCAAAAAAACTTCAAATCACAATTTTATCAAAATCACCCGATTGCACTGATTTCCTCTTTTAAATTGCAACGGAAAATCCATTACATAACAAAAACAAAAGCTCTACTGGAAAAATCAAATTCCCATAAACATTCCCTGCATTGGCAACATTTATGCCACACACAAAAGCAGTCGCGCCAGTGCTTGACTTGTCTCATATAAATTTGCGAACAAAACAAAAAAAAATCGTTGCCCAATGTACTACCGAAATCCAAGATTCCCATTTTCTGGAATCAACATGTCTCTAGTATTTGGATGCACACATGGTACATGCATCTAAAGATCTAGGCACATTTTCCTATTCTAAGTTTGGTGTCTATGGTGTGCAAAATGTGGGAGGTTTGAATATTATCTAAAGTAATTGAACGAATGTTTTTTAACCAAAAGAAGGCGCGGATCAGAATTTGAATGTGTAAAGGAATATTTGAATGATAATATTTATTCTTCAGCTTAAAGAAAAACATTGACTGAAATGATGATATGTGTATTGGTGTAAGCAAAGTTTATTATTGAATTGCTTATTTCGGTAAGTCAAGCAGTTTGGAATTGCTTACTACGAGTGCACGTCACTGATTTCAATAGTTGCAGTTAGCACATCCCTGCACCCGTTAAGCGCACCCGAGGTAAAAAATATTGATGGCCAATGATAACCAACATCATAGGCAATAATACCTTTAAGTTTCATTACGATCACATAATATTTAATAATAGTACTGTCATTCAAATTTTGACACCATCCATACAAAAAATGCACATAACCGGCCTCTGCTACGTACTATGAGTACTGCATACTTGAATATTGTTTGTTGTTTTTCAGAAAGTGAATTGGAGTTAACCATTTCTGAAAGGGTAAAGATTGGTGGGATAGGAGTGGGAGGGGAGAGAAGTGAAGGAGGGAGGTAGGAAATGAAGATCAATATATTTTTTCATCTGGTATAGGCAAGTGGGGTATCATGAGAAAGATACTACAATACTTCCATTTTTGCGTCTTCATCAAATTTGAAGAAAGGGGAAAAGAGGTAGAGGGGAAAATATGAGATCATAATTTGCCCCACCCCCCTCACCATTTCGAGACCACTTAGAAATTTGAAAACATACAGGAAGGTGGCTTTCAACTAGCTCAGAAAACAAAAAAAATATGGAATTTTGATATCTTCTCTTTGGGGGGCAAAGACCTTTTCCATAGTCCTCCACGTGGGCGCCCCCTGGTAACGGCAGTGTATCAATTCGCTGACGGCCAATGTCTTAGCGATAAGACAGTTTGGAAAAGGCAGATAGCTGTAGCCTGAATGGCTGACGAACACCTAAGCGTCTCAGGTCTAGTAGGATGGAATGACTTGCGTAGTTGGACCTGCTACATAGTTGTGTGGGCTCCAGCACGTTTATTAAACCATCTGCTATCTCCGAGGCCATCCCCTGAATGGGGTTAAGCGACGTGCTGACAACACGTCCTTGTAAAAACTACTCCATGTCAAGAAACCTGGAACAAAAGCCTCGGATTGGACGGATCAAGAACGACGACCACGCAAACGAATAAAGGATTATTCTTTCGGATCCTGGAATGTACGCTCCCTGAACAAACCGGGGGCCGAGAAGGCCCTCCTTCAACAGGTCGAAAAGTACAAACTGAGCATTACTGCAGTCCAGGAAACAAATTGGCTTGGCAGCGAGATTAATGACAAGAAATCGCACACAATTTTTACAAGTGGCAAACCATCGGGCCGCAAGGAGTTTGGAGTAGCATTTATAGTGAACAATCACCTCAAACCGCATATTACTGACTTCAAACCCATAAACGAACGGCTCTGTGCGATTCGCATCAAGACTCGATTCTTCAATCTCTGGCTCATCAATGTGCACGCCCCCACTGAAGTTAAAGAAGACGCAGTAAAAGACGAGTTCTACGCCCGCCTTGAAACTCTCTTCGACTCACTTCCAACAAACGACGTCAAATTGCTGCTGGGAGACTTTAACGCGAAAGTCGGGAATGAAAGTTGGCATCGGGGGACCACTGGAGGCCACAGCCTCCATGAAGAATGTAACGATAACGGCCAGCGACTTATTGACTTCGCCTGCAGCAGGAATCTAGTCGTAAGCTCTACGTGTTTCCCGCATCGACGCATTCACAAGCAGACCTGGAAGTCTCCAGACGCACATACCGTCAACCAAATTGACCACGCCCTCATTTGCAGGAGATGGGCGTCTAGTGTCATGGATGTCCGCTCCTATCGAGGAGCAAACTGCGACTCAGATCATCACTTGGTGAAGACGACCTACAGATGTAGAATTTCCTCAGTGCACCAGTCAAGAATCAGCCCTCCCAAAATCTTTGCGGTTGATAAGCTCTTGAGTGATGCTACAGCGGTGGCGTATTCTACCGCCCTTGAGGGAAAACTATCACCTATGCTACACAACATCAGCAACACAGGCGTCCATGGGTTCTGGGATGAACTCAAGGGTACCATCAAGGATGTCGCAGAGAAGGTCGTGGGATATAAAGCCCGGCGAGCGAGAAATGACTGGTTCGACGAAGAATGCAAAAATTCACTTGACGCGAAAAACGAGGCCTACAGACAATGGATTCAACGAGGAACCAGAGCCAGAAGAGAAAAATATGACGAGCTACGGCGAATATCGAATAGAATAATTAGACGTAAGAAACGTAAATACTTTGACGAGCAGTTGCTGAACATAAACGAAAACTTAGCTAATAGGAACACCAGACAAGCGTACAAACTAGTAAATACAATTAAGAACGGCTACCAACCCAGGACTAGCCTTTGTAAGGACAAGGATGGAAACATCATCAGCGACACCGATGGTATTAACAAACGATGGGCCTCTTATTTTGAAGAGCTTCTAAACCGACCATTTAACATCCCCACACAGGAAGCTCTCGACGATATTGTTGATCTAGGCCCACCCATTCAACCCCCGACAGTAGAGGAAGTTGATCTCGCGTTGCGGTCACTAAAACGAAATAAAGCGCCGGGCGCTGACGAGATTCCAGCTGAACTGTTAAGATTCGGTGGAACGAGTCTAGTTGATGCCATACATCAATTACTCCTGCGAGTATGGGAGGACGAGGAGATCCCAGACGATTGGCGCAGAAGCATCATCTGTCCAATTCATAAAAAGGGAGATAAACTGCGGTGTGAGAATTACAGGGGCATCTCACTAGTTTGTACGTCCTATAAAATTTTGACGAAAATTCTGGAAAATAGAATAAAACCGTACGCAGAACGAGTCATTGGCGAATACCAAAGCGGTTTCAGACCTGGTCGCTCCACAACCGATCAGCTCTTCTCAGTCAAACTGATACTCCAGAGGTGCTGGGAATACAACGTAAACGTATACCAAATCTCTGTCGACTTCAAGCAGGCATACGACAGTATCGATCGTGGAGTACTGTACAACATCATGCTGCAATTTGGTATACCAGCAAAATTAGTGCGACTGACAAAGATGACGATGACCAACTCCGTCTCACAAGTCAGGATCCAGAATAGACTTACTGATCTATTTGAAACACGCACTGGTTTGAAACAGGGCGATGGACTGGCACCGACGCTCTTCAACCTAGCACTGGAATACGTTATCCGGGCCATGAATATGGACAACAGCAAGACGCTACTCATCAAGTCGACACAATTAGCAGCGTACGCCGACGACATCAACATCATGTCCCGAAGATTGGCTGACGCAGAAGAACTTCTGCATACGCTCGATACCGCTGCAAAGGAAGTTGGATTACGTATTAACGAGGGTAAAACTAAAATAATGATGCAATCGGTGACAAGGACTCCTGCACAACCGAGCATCAATGTGGGGGACCTCAACATCGAGTTCGTGAACAACTTCATTTACCTGGGTTGCAGCCTGTCAAGGGACGCCAACGAAACTGACGAAATCAAACGACGGATACAGTTAGCTAATAAGACTTTTTTCTCGGTTCTCCCCATAATGAAATCGAAACATGTGCACAGAAACACGAAGCTCCGCGTGTACAAAACCATTATACGACCAGTGCTATGCTATGGCTGCGAAGCATGGACCCTAACTCAAGCCTCCGAAAACATGCTAGGCACTTTCGAACGTAAGGTTCTACGGCGAATTTTCGGGGCTGTTTGCGATCGAGATGGATGGCGCATCTGGTACAACCATGAGTTGTATGAAATGTACGATGAGCTGCAAGTCTCGAAAATCGTCAAACTACAACGACTTCAATGGGCAGGGCATGTACAAAGAATGGACGACGATCGCATGCCTAAGAGAGTAATGAATGCAGAACGAGTCGACGGAGCGAGACTGCGAGGACGACCGAGATCTCGTTGGGAGAGCTCAGTAGGTGTGGACGCCGCGCAGCTGCTGGGCTCCCAAAACTGGAGGACGCGGTCACGTGACCGAGATAATTGGAGGACAATGATCCAGGCGGCCAAGGCCCGACGTCGGGCTGTCGCGCCACGACGACGACGACGATATCTTCTCAAAATAGGTTAATAATAGCATCTTTATATAGTTACAGTTAGCACACCCCTGCATTTCTCAAACTCATCCGAGGTCGAAAATATTGATGGCCAACGATAATCAACACCATGTGCAATAATGTCTCCAAGTTTCGTAGTAATCACGTAATATTTAATAGTAGTACATTCATTTAGATTTGGCCATTTTGATATCATAAATACAATACAATAAATGCACATAACAGGTCTCTTGTACTATACTACATACTAGTATCCGTACTATGAGTACAACATACTTGCATATTGTTTGCCGTAGAGCAAATTGGAGTTAACCATTTTTAAAAGGGTAAAGATTGCTGGGAGAGGAGGGAGGTATGCTGGTCGCTGACTCTACTTTCTATAATTATTCAAACAATTTATTTTCAATATTTTTTACGCAAGCTTGCAATTTGCAATACCGTCTTAACATGAATGGTTAAGCATATCCAAGAGAAGGACAGTTCATCTCCTATTGGCATGGGACACTACAAAACCCTCAGATTGCGGGCGTAGACCTCTATTTTCCGGTTTCATTTATTTTTATATTGTAATTAACTGGCTGAATTACCATTGAATTAACTATTTGTAATTTATGTTTTCCTTTTTATACGTTTGAAACTTCTGTTAAGATTTTGTCTATTTTTTTTTCTTTCTCTGTTTTAAATCGTTTTTTTCATTTTCATTAATTTTTCTTATCATATAATACTGTATTATTGGGATCTTATCCTGTTCGGTAAATAAATGAAATAAATAAATAAATTTATAAGCCAGGCGGAGCCTAAAAGCTAATTTAATTAGTCTAGTCCCACCGTTAACTGAACCCGGCGAATTATGCCACTTTTAAAATAAACATTTTGGTTCTATCGTTAACTAGCAAAACAATTCTCGAACAAAATGCCAGTGTTTTCCCAACATATTAGTTTAATTTTTTTTCCATGAAAAGATACCGTCAAGGTGTAGTGTATGTTATCGATAACTTGATTTTTTCGAAAAAGTGACTTATGACACTTTCAAAATAAACGGCTCAAATCAATAGTGGATATGTTTTTGGGCTATAGAGAACGAATCTACTCGCATATACACAATTCCGTGTTCAAAAATATGCTAAGAGAATGTGCTTGGACTAGGGTTTTATCTCCGTCAGTAGTCCTTGAAAAGAATGATTAGAAATATGCGAAAATTACTTTGTTTCTTCTCGGCACGTTTCTGTTTAAGATTTTCTATTCTTTTTGCCGAACATTTAACCGATTCAAAGCGCACGGTTGTGCCTAATGTAACCTCTTCTCAATGGTAGGTCATGATCAAACGCAGTGACCACAAAGTTTGGGGATCCTAGAGTTTGACTGCTATATTAGGGTCGACAAACACTATCGAACATGAACTCCAACTCGAACATGGTTCAAGCATAGATAAACAGACTACATTTAATCTGTTTATCTATGGTTCAAGTGTCTTCTGAATGGCTCAAAACAACACACACACTTCACACAAATCTGAAGAGAAAGGTACACTTGCATTGCACCATATTCGAGGGCGAGTTCGTGTTCGACATAGTGTGCTCGGGGCTACTATAGTTTGTACATTACTGCAATTTATAGTTCATCAATTCAATAAATTCATTCAATTGAAAAAAAGGTGAGAGTTACATCGTTGGGAATTGAACCATATCCGTGGTAAGTGTGGAGCTTCAATTAACTTTTACTTTAATTACAATTTTTGTAAATCTACAATTTATTATTATTAAACGTTCTTTACTTTACTGTGCACTGTTTTCAAAGAAATATATCCAATTTTCAATGAAACAAATGTCAGTGTCCTTATTTTCTTCATCTTATAACATCACCCGATTACCTATTTACTTGCACCAGAAGCTCTGTTTCCCATTTCCGACATTTCGCTCATTTTAAAAACCATCGACAATTAGTTACACTTCAATGCCAAGACGGACCGACAACTTTCTTGCAAAAGAGTAAAAACCAAGAGTATCGGTCAACAATAAACTTTTGAACTTTTGCTTCCGCATCTCTGCAACTTCTCTCCGCAATCGCAACTATTCCGACATTTGTACATGTATTTTGCTCCTTGGATATACAGCGCTTGTCCGTTGCTCCAGAGAATCGGAGCTACCCGTACATAATACAGCATTGTTCTTTTAATTCTCGCAAAAAAAAACTTACGGACAAGTCGGACTTGTGCATTTTCCTTAATTAATTGTCAACTTTCTTACTATTTTCTCCCTTGACCCAGGCATGCTCCCACTTTCTAGATCCCAGTCAAACAACAGGAAAGTAACATGGGATCACCGAGATCATGGTCGCACTGAAATCTCTAAGACAAGTTGTCACGTACACGTGAAAGATACATTTTCGTTGTGATAAAGTTTTCGGGGTTACAAGTCCAACTTTTGTTGATATCAGGATACGGGGACGACTCCTTCCTTACCCGTATAAAAATAGGTAAATGTTTATTGTCCGAATAGTGATGAATGGTCAGTGCCTTATCAATGCTGAATTGTTACAAAGACGTTTGTCTTGGACTGTTGACCCGTCGTCATCGTTTCATTGAAAATGGAAAAGGAAAAGTTTTTTTTCTTCGCTATAATATTAAATTTTCAAGATATGTCCTGCCCTTCTTCAATCTGTGTGAGTAATAGGCCTTGAACAAAGATTCCCGATAGTTGAGAACGACAAGAAGCTGGATATTTTGAATTGGATTCCGGAAGAAATATGTGAAGGATGCCATATTTTATTTACAGAATAGTGGGGAAGGGATCTTTTTTTAAATCGGATAGAATTTCATAGTCGTACGCTATGTGATGCTTTTGCTGTATTATCTGATATACCCACATTTAGGGGTACCCTGCCTTTTCTTTTAACTACTACTACTTTGCCTTAACCTCTAGTTGGGCATAGCACATTAAATACTCCTGCGCCCTATCGTACTCGGTTTTGGGCAATGGGGCGCATCTGCCTCCACGACTTACCTAGAGACTCACACTCTTTCGCCACAGATCGGGGCGATGACTTTCTAGGACAACGACTTGGTCGGCCATCATTGGGAATGGGGTCCCATTTCATGGCATGTCCAGTAATGCAGCTATCACGCTTCCCTAATGCGTGACCTATCCACTAGAATTTTTGTCTGCGTATCAGTACTTCGACTGGCATCTGACCCGTACGCCGATGAGTCGGGATAGAATAAACTTAAAAATCGACAGAGACACGAGTTAAAGAAACCATGCTGCTTTCTGGTAACTGTAATAATCACCGTATTAACATACAGGAGAATCAAAAATCAAAATTTTGAATTTTGGTTGAAATTAAATGCAGTGAAAACGTACCATTATGCTATTTGACCCGATTCAACACCTGATTGGTATAATGCATTTTGCCAACTTCACACAAAAGTGACCGGTTTCAATACGGTCAAAAATGTGCGGGATTACTTTTGCGGAGACCAGTTAGCCGATAAGAAGTGTGTGTCACTCGGGAAGTCAAAACTTAAAAATCAAATACAAAGAGAAACCAAAAAGGAATGAATAAAAAAATAATAAGAGCCATTGGATTGGATTAATTCTTAGCGCCGAGGTACAGGCAGCGAAAATTGGAAAGTCGCTTTCCGGCCGGAGGACGTACCAGGCACAAAAGAAGCTGTACCTCGGCCCACTTTTAAATAGATACGCGCATATTTTGGAAATGTGGATGTGAAGGATTCGCGGGATTAGTCAAAGATTCAATGACTTACACTGCTTCACTTGCTTTCGCCACTGATGTACCAACATATATACGCTAATTGCGTTTAAGTTAATCTGTCGATGAAGTAAAGCTCACAAGATTGTAAGGAACGTCTGCATTACACATCGTTGAATTTTGTCTACATGAAGGACACAGGACCTCGTTGGTCAAAATGGTCAGGTGATCGACACATATCACATATAGCTGGTCGTGAATAATGAAGCTTCAATTTGCATTAGGCAATTATATGTGGAAACAATGACTTACGCTTCCCTTCTTTAAAATCTAAACAGACACGTATTAATTGTTATATATTAATACTACAATTATTATATTGATTTGTTAAAATCGTTCAGAAAAGCATATATTTATTATATCTACATATCTACATATTTACATATTTACAAATTTACACATCTCTATATCTACATATTTACATATTTACATAGTTACATATTTACATATTTACATACTTACGTATTTACACATTTACACCTAAATCATCAATCGGCATAATTCGAAAAAAAAAGATACACCCACTTATAGGTCTGGTGTTAAACACTCCATCTCTGTGCGCACATAGATATTCCCTTTTTGATTAACCCGTAGATGCATATGATGATTTTTATCTCATATATAGGATGATTTAGGTACTTTAATATTATTATGATTACTCTTTCCATTCCTTTACTTAAGTTTTCTTTATATTGAATTGTTGAATTAATAAGCAAATAACATGATGAAGTCACATTGAGAACTTGGTGGTTTCAGTTGCTTTTTTTAGCTAAATTCGTAGTGACCCTTGGATAATGTAGGTACACGCGCATCCTATTTCTTTATTTTGGGCGTTAGGGCATTAAATTTCGTCGCACGTCCTCGCGAGGGATGGTGGGTTACTTTCGTCGCGACCTGACCCCAACCATCAGGGGTTAAATTTTAATGATTTTGTTTCAGGTATCTCGGGGATGTTTTGAGTTTTACTTTAGGGGCATACGGGTGATAGAAAAAAATATGTACGTCCTTAAGTCAGAGATAAAATAAACCCCGCCCACTTCTCTCCATAACTGAGCAGCTTTCAAGCACCCGTTCTCTGCAGTTTAACATCTAAAGGTTTGACAGACTTGAACAGTCGTCCTACAACTAAGGATTTAGTACATTTGGCGCCCAACGTGGGGCCATTTTGATAGTTAAATTAAAGCTAGTTATTACTTCCTTACAACTCAATCTCTTTGAACCCCACAGCCTATTTTCTAAGTTTGCATAAAGTGTCTGTGTTTCATTCTCAGCTCCATGCGACGAACGAAGGGAGATAGGCATTATTTTTTTTTCACATAAAGTTGTCTCTTGTGTTATCGAACTCGGTTGTAAGAGGTTATGCTTATTTTGTGTCGTTAGGATGCTTTTGCGTCGTGATAAATAATCAAACTGTAGCTACTTGGAACTTTCCCACTAGAAGGTTTACCTTCTGAAGTTGAACCTTGTGCTTCAATTGATCTATTTTCACCTTTCTGTTCGAGCAATAACTCTCCTATATAACTTGAATCATTACAGCTGTTCTTATTCCTTATTGGTGACAAAAAGGTTTGATTTTAAAAGACAGGAAATCTTTGAGAATTGTGAAAACAAGTGTTTACATTTGTTATTCAACTCGATTTTCTGACGATTTTAATATTCCTGTATTTTTGTCAATTCCAACTGAAACTTTAGGAACTTTCGATAACTATGGCTTAGATGACATTATGTTTTTATTTGAAACTTAAAATACTCTCTACTCATACCTGAAGCAAAAATATTTATCACGCGTGTTGTTTACCTGAATTGCAATATTATGATTAATTCAACCCTATCATATTCTTTTTCAATGGTCACTATAGAATAGGCTAGAAGTATACTGAAACCGTAATCCCTGAAATTCGTTAAATCAATTGTTTATAAAAAAGGAATACCTACTATAATATACCATTCTTTTTGCTCTTATATTTATACATATATTTATACTACTACTTACCTAACTTACGAGTACCAACAATAAATTTTGAATCTAACTCTTAACCGTAATGGCGACATCTGAAGATATTGTCGGAATATCTGATCAACCTGTAGGATCTGATCTGATAAGATGCACAATCTGCCAGGATACCTTATATGGAGGAGAAGACGTGTGTGTTACCTCTTGTGAACACACTTTCCACAGAAAGTGTATTCAAGCCTGGCTTACCAAGCAAAAAAATTGCCCAGTCTGCGACAATCCTGTACCACAAGGATGTTAACTATGATTTCTGATGGAATAGAGAACCAATCGAGTGAGCCATGTGCATCTCGAAATAGTCCTGCCGTGGTAGAAATATCTCGTTTGGATCCGCCAGTGACAAGATCACAAACCCGCAGACAAGTTTCAGTGGGACTCCAGCAGCCTGCTGACGATGCTTCAGATCGTTTAGCTCTCATTGAACATCAGCTTACGCGGTTGTCTCTGGAAAGAGATCAACTTCGTTCGCGCCTCACTCCTTCTAGACTACCACAAAATAGAAGAGAATCACGAGCTGGAGAACAACTTCCCCTCTCAGAACCGATGTTTGAACAGGCAGAGGCTCTTGGCAGTTTCGATTCCCTGTTTCAGGATGCTAATCGCTCAAGACCTGACCGCCGACTAGCTACGGCCGAAGGATATAATAGAGAGTCGATACAAACGCCTTCAAGGACACATCAGACTATGGCTGAAGCCGCTTTCGAGGCGTTGGCTAATGAACCAACACCACCCTATAATCATTTATCTTTTCTACCACAACAAAGACAGCGCCAAACGGCGTTTCAACCAGTTCAACGAACATCACAGCGTCCAGCTACTATTTCCTCGGAGAAAGTGGGAAATATTATGTCGGGGTGGAATACCAAATTTAATGGGGATGATCAACATGTGCCGATAGACATGTTCATTTACAAGGTTGAAGCACTAACGGCACAAACACTTAGAGGAGATTTTTCGATTATGTGCCAGCATTTTCATGTGCTTCTCCTCGGGAAAGCCAGTGATTGGTTCTGGCGCTACCACAGAAGCGTGAGAAATCTCAATTGGCCAACTTTACGCGATGCGTTACGCGAAGAATATAGTGATCAGCGCTCGTCTGCCAATATTCGTTACCTGATTCGAAATCGATTGCAAAAGATTGGTGAACCGTTTAAAACCTATTATGATAGCGTCAGGCTGTTGGCTGATCGGCTTTCACCACCAATGAATGAGGAAGAGCTAGTAGAAATACTGGAACAAAATGTTCTTCCGGAAATTAAAAGAAGCCTTTCTCAACTAAATATTACTTCGCTCTCTCAATTTCGACGTTGTGCGCAGCGTGCCGAAAATGTCGAGGCTGAAATACGTCGAATGCGTGTTGCACGTTCTTCTTTGAGAGATGTCTCAGAAATATCAGCGCAGTCAGAGTCAACTGTAAGCAACGAACAAGATCAAGCTGATCTCAGAAATTACATAAACTACAATGCGTCCCACGAAATATGTGAACTTCGTTCTCTAGAGTGTTGGAATTGCAAACAAAGCGGTCATTCTTATGCCGACTGCCTTGAACCACTAAAACGGTTTTGTTTTGGTTGTGGAGCCGCCGGTGTGTATAAGCCACAATGTGTGCGTTGCTCAATCTCAAAAAACTTGATTCGTCCGATGCCTCAACACCAGCAGAGGACTTCAAAAGAATCGAAAGGAGTGCAATGCGAGGCCAGTACATTCACCGAAATGTAGTCGAAGATTCATCTAATAATCAATTTTTCACACAAGAAGTCCTGCCACATTTAAATAATAGTTCCTCACAGTCAGAACCCGTCAAACAGGATGTCACGTTAGTGGACGCCTCCACTCAATTATCGGCAACACCGCGCAGAGTATTAAACGATCAAGATGTCTCGACTGATTTATTAGCTGCTTCGGCGGGGGGGTTATTTGCTATTCCTGACTCTTGTCAACTAATAAACGTAACGAATGAACGCACAGAGGTTCATCAAAAACCTAAATCACTACAGCATTTCAGTTTCCGTCCACTGCATGAACGCGTAAAAGAATATGTTGCCGCACGACAGCGTATCTTTGACATGAACGAGCTTCATTTAACTCCTAAAAAACGATCAACCATTCGCCTTCAAAAATTTTGGAAACGAGTTAAAGCCTCCAGACGTCAATACTGTGGGGCCTTACTTTCTGATCGACCCAGAGGTGACATCAGACCCTATGCTAGTGTTCAACTCTTGGACTCGTTAGTTAGCGGTCTTGTCGATACAGGGGCTTCCTGCAGCGTCATTGCTTCAAGTTTAGCCAAACGCTTCATGGATAACAATCTGTGTCCATTGGAGAAATTCAAACTTAGACTAAAGACTGCAGATGGAACGAGTCACCATGCCGTTGGGAAGGTTTCTGTTCCAGTTTTATTCCGAGGTGTCACAAAAATTATGGAGTTTCTGATAATACCATCATTACAACAAAACCTCTACCTTGGCGTGGATTTTGTCCGCCAATTCCAACTTGCCTCTGACCTATTTGTGAATTCCCTATATTCAGCAGCTCTGCCAGCTGATGTACAAAGCGACAACCAAAATAATCAACATTCGCTATCCACTGACGATCGGAACCGCCTCAACACGGTCATAGCCATGTTTCCGTCTTTCGCGACTGAGGGTTTAGGGCGTACGACATTAACCACACACGCCATCGACGTCGAAGGCAGCAAGCCTATTAAGCAGAGACACTTTGCAGTCTCTCCCGCCGTTGAAAAACTCCTATACGCAGAAGTTGATCGGATGCTGGCTTTGGGCGTGATTGAGGAATCCCAAAGTTCCTGGTCTTCGCCAGTCACACTAGTAATCAAACCAGGGAAAGTGCGCCTATGTCTGGATGCACGCCGAGTCAACGAGGTAACCTTGAAGGATGCCTATCCTTTGCCGCTCATCGATGGGATTCTGAGCCGCCTCCCCAAAGCTGAGTTCATTTCGAGCTTAGATTTGAAAGATGCGTTTTGGCAGATTCCCTTAGATGAAGCGTCGAAGGATAAGACAGCGTTCACGGTTCCCGGAAGACCGTTGTACCAGTTTGTTACAATGCCTTTTGGGCTTTGTAACGCTCCGCAAACTATGCAACGGCTAATGGACCGCGTCATCCCTGCGCATTTGCGAACTTGTGTGTTTGTTTACTTGGATGACTTGCTGTTGATCTCGTCCACATTCGAAGAGCATCTCCTGCTACTTCAGGAAGTTGCTTTGTGCATAAGAAAGGCAGGGCTGACTCTGAATGTAGAGAAAAGCCGATTTGTAATGAGGGAAGTTGGATATTTGGGCCATATCATAGGCAACGGTACTATCAGGACTGATCCTGGGAAGGTTCAATCCATCAACGAATTTCCGCAGCCAAAGACCACTAAACAACTACGACGTTTTCTGGGCATGTGCGGATGGTATCAAAAATTTGTACCTAACTATGCTACCGTCGCCGCACCTTTAACCGACATGCTCAGAAAATCGAGAAAGTTTAGTTGGACGGAAGATGGTCTCCTTGCTTTCCAAGCTTTAAAGGACAGCCTAACAAAATCTCCTGTGTTGCACAGTCCAAACTTTTCCCGTCCGTTCAGTATCCAATGTGATGCCAGTCATGCAGGAATCGGGGGGGTTCTAACTCAAATAACCGATGAGGGTATCGAGGTTCCCATAGCGTTCATGTCGAAGAAACTGAATTCTGCACAGCAGAATTACACAGTGACGGAACAGGAATGCTTAGCAGCGGTGGAAGCAGTAAAAAAATTTCGTCCATACGTCGAAGGACAAGAGTTTGGAATAGTAACAGATCATGCTTCGCTGAAGTGGCTGATGAATCAGTCAGATTTGAATGGCCGTTTAGCTCGGTGGGCCCTAAAACTTCAGGGCTTCCGCTTTTCAATAAGTCATCGGAAGGGCACACAGCATGTAGTACCTGATGCATTATCGCGTATTCATTGCGTCGACGCTTTATCGTCTGAAAATCCGTTTGAAAATTCTACTGATATTGATTTAGAATCCAATTTCTTTTTATCTCCAAAATATATGAAACTTAAGGATCATATCATGGAGAATGAGGCCAAACTTCCCGATCTTAAAGTGTCCGATAAATTTATATACAAGCGTACTGAATACGCGTCCGGAAGCGATTTGCAAGAACAACAATCATGGAAGCTGTGGGTACCGGAGGAGTTGACAAACGATGTGATAAGACGGGCACATGATCACCCGTTAAGCTCTCACGGAGGTGTTGCTAAAACTCTTCATCGAATTAGGACTCTCTTTTTCTGGCCTAATATGGCTAAACAAGTGCAGGATTTTGTCAACTCTTGTGAGATCTGCAAGCAAACCAAAGCTCCAAACTACAGTTTACGTCCGCCTATGCTAAACCATATCGTTTCCGAACGCGTATTCCAGCGTTTGTATATGGATTTAGTTGGACCTTTCCCCAGATCAAAAATAGGTAATATAGGCGTTATTGTGTTACTGGACCACCTCTCTAAATTTTCGTTTATTGAGCCAATAAAGAAGTTCACGGCCGAAACGATTGTCAATTGGCTGGAGAAAAGGATTTTTCACACCTTTGGCGTGCCCGAGTCGATAGTGACTGATAACGGTGTACAATTCACCTCGGTTATCTTTAACAATTTGTTGGCAAAATACGGAGTCAATCATCTCTACACAGCCGTGTATTCTCCGCAAGCGAATGCCTCCGAACGAGTCAATCGTTCGCTGGTAGCTGCAATCAAAGCCTACATACATCCAAAGCAAACAGATTGGGATGCCAGAATAACCGAGATCAATTGTGCACTTCGATCAGCACATCACACTACAATTAAAACTTCTCCTTACTTCATGGTATTTGGACAACCAATGGTAACCAATGGCCAGACGTACAGTCTCTTGAGAAATATTAATTTATTATCGACTAATACCGAACCCCTTGACCCCGCTGATAAGTTAGTTATCCTTCGACAACAAGTCCAAGACAACATTCACGAAGCATTTACGAAGCAAGCACAACGATATAATTTACGTGCTAGAAGGGTTGATGAATTTAGACCAGGAGAAGTTGTGTATCGTCGTAACTTCGCGAAAAGTGATGCAGCGGCACGCTACAGCTCGAAGCTAGATTTTAAGTTTTTGAAAAGCCTTGTAGTTAAGAAGGTGGGAAACGCTCGTTATTTGCTATCGGATTTAAAAGGCCGATCAGTGGGAATTTATCATGTTAAAGATTTTAGACGATGACAAAGCCCACTTAGCCCACAGGTCACGCTCTCTGGAAACTCCTGAAGTAATGGTAATCCTTCACACACAGACGTTACTGATCGATTTCTACTCAGTGGATCATGACCAAATCAAATGTCATTCCACTGACCAAGAAATAATTATGCTCACTGCTCATCTTCTTCGTGGTTTTTTTCGGTTCTTGTGAATTACCCAAGAATTGTGACCACGATTTTAATAGGTCTTCAATGTTTATGACAAATGAAAATGATAAAAACCGCGCATTATAATGCCACCATAGTCAGCTTGCCGATTTTTCAATCTCGATTGAGCTGATCGTTCAGTAGTCATGGTGTACACTGTTGTGGCTGTGCTGTGGTGGAAAGACACTCGAGCAGTTCCGGATCTATTCGCTATTTATTTCGTACCCGCGAAACGCAGCCATTCTTTATACATTCAATATCGAAGCCTATATCATGTTTTAGCCTCAGGTTATTCCGTGGCACTGAAGTGATAGGAATTACCTGTGTGTAATAATCACCGTATTAACATACAGGAGAATCAAAAATCAAAATTTTGAATTTTGGTTGAAATTAAATGCAGTGAAAACGTACCATTATGCTATTTGACCCGATTCAACACCTGATTGGTATAATGCATTTTGCCAACTTCACACAAAAGTGACCGGTTTCAATACGGTCAAAAATGTGCGGGATTACTTTTGCGGAGACCAGTTAGCCGATAAGAAGTGTGTGTCACTCGGGAAGTCAAAACTTAAAAATCAAATACAAAGAGAAACCAAAAAGGAATGAATAAAAAAATAATAAGAGCCATTGGATTGGATTAATTCTTAGCGCCGAGGTACAGGCAGCGAAAATTGGAAAGTCGCTTTCCGGCCGGAGGACGTACCAGGCACAAAAGAAGCTGTACCTCGGCCCACTTTTAAATAGATACGCGCATATTTTGGAAATGTGGATGTGAAGGATTCGCGGGATTAGTCAAAGATTCAATGACTTACACTGCTTCACTTGCTTTCGCCACTGATGTACCAACATATATACGCTAATTGCGTTTAAGTTAATCTGTCGATGAAGTAAAGCTCACAAGATTGTAAGGAACGTCTGCATTACACATCGTTGAATTTTGTCTACATGAAGGACACAGGACCTCGTTGGTCAAAATGGTCAGGTGATCGACACATATCACATATAGCTGGTCGTGAATAATGAAGCTTCAATTTGCATTAGGCAATTATATGTGGAAACAATGACTTACGCTTCCCTTCTTTAAAATCTAAACAGACACGTATTAATTGTTATATATTAATACTACAATTATTATATTGATTTGTTAAAATCGTTCAGAAAAGCATATATTTATTATATCTACATATCTACATATTTACATATTTACAAATTTACACATCTCTATATCTACATATTTACATATTTACATAGTTACATATTTACATATTTACATACTTACGTATTTACACATTTACACCTAAATCATCAATCGGCATAATTCGAAAAAAAAAGATACACCCACTTATAGGTCTGGTGTTAAACACTCCATCTCTGTGCGCACATAGATATTCCCTTTTTGATTAACCCGTAGATGCATATGATGATTTTTATCTCATATATAGGATGATTTAGGTACTTTAATATTATTATGATTACTCTTTCCATTCCTTTACTTAAGTTTTCTTTATATTGAATTGTTGAATTAATAAGCAAATAACATGATGAAGTCACATTGAGAACTTGGTGGTTTCAGTTGCTTTTTTTAGCTAAATTCGTAGTGACCCTTGGATAATGTAGGTACACACGCATCCTATTTCTTTATTTTGGGCGTTAGGGCATTAAATTTCGTCGCACGTCCTCGCGAGGGATGGTGGGTTACTTTCGTCGCGACCTGACCCCAACCATCAGGGGTTAAATTTTAATGATTTTGTTTCAGGTATCTCGGGGATGTTTTGAGTTTTACTTTAGGGGCATACGGGTGATAGAAAAAAATATGTACGTCCTTAAGTCAGAGATAAAATAAACCCCGCCCACTTCTCTCCATAACTGAGCAGCTTTCAAGCACCCGTTCTCTGCAGTTTAACATCTAAAGGTTTGACAGACTTGAACAGTCGTCCTACAACTAAGGATTTAGTACATAACCTTCAGGGAGACTTTCCATGTGCTGCTCCAATAGAACAGCACAGATAGTACCAGGGTGCGAAACAAGTCCAGCTTGGTCTTAATACTGAGATAATTGCATTTATAGATTTTAGACAATAGCATGCCGAATGCACATTTTGCCGGGTTGATGAGTCGAGTGATATCCTGCTCCGTACCACCATTTTCGGCAACAATGCTACCTAGATAGATGAACTGGTCCGCCTGTAATGGACTGTTTGGTCGGCATTCGAAGATGCTCGTAGGGACGGAGCCTAAGGAAGCATAATGACAGTGCAGGTCAGGCTGTGCCATCTGGCGAAGAAAAAAGCCCATCAAGGCTAAGCTGCTGCCCATGCTTGCTGTAGCTCAGTTTGGGAGACGTCGGCGGGGTTTTCGCCGATTGTTGCCCCTGTATTTTACGTATTAATAAAAATTCGTAGACCTAGGGAAGACAACTCACATCGAGGTCCGGGTTTAATGGGACCCTCGGCCTCTGGTTTCGTACCACTGACGGATCACTACTCATCAGGTGCTGCCTTCGATGGGCCGGTGGAACGAGCACGACCAGCGTAATGTGTAACGGACGGTTTGGTGGGCATCCGAAGATGCCCGTGGGGACGGAGCCTTAGGTAGCATAAAGACCGTGAAGGTCGGGCCGTGCCATCTGGCGAAGAAAAAGGCCCCTCAACGAGCTAAGCAGCGGCCTATGCTTGCTGTAGCTCAGTTCGGGAGATGTGGGCGGTGTTTTCGCCGCTCGTTGCCCCTGTCCTTTATGTATTAACAAAAATTCATAGGCCTGGGGAAGACAACACAAACAGGAGAGGTAAAAATGGGGAATAAAAAAATAGTCGATAAGGATGGAATGGTTGGCGGACGGATTAAATGCCCACGCGGTCGCACTTGGGTCCGGGTGTAAGGGGACTCTCGGCCTCTGGTTTCGTACCACCAACAGATCACTACTCATCAGGTGCTGCTTCGATCTGCCGGTGGGAGCAGCACTTCCAGACCATAATATGGCTTGTTACAGGTGGTTCATTACAAATGGTTCATTACAAATCTTTTCAACAAGCTGTAGATACTGCCGGCAAAAGGACGAGTTGCATTTCTTCTTTTTCGCAACGGCGCGGTGGGCTAATGACCTTGGTGTTAATCTTTAGCCCAACCGTGCTCCCCTCCCTATCGAGATCTAAAGTCATTGCGTTTATATGCATGATTTTGTGGGAGAGTAGGCATATGTCGTCAGCGTAGTCAACATGTTGCCGATAAGATGTTAAGGGTCATGTTGTTGTTGTAGTAGCAACGCCTTTGGGTAAGATACATGTGTGTGTGAAGTTATATGCCCTCTCCCACGGTGTTGAGGCCTAGAAAGATAGCGGCATCGATAGGAGCCTCCCACAGAGCTCTAGGTGTTAGCGAGGTGAGAGCTGCTGAGCATTTAAAGATGTGATCAACATCATAAGGTGTAGCGTTACAAATTGGACATACGTTTGGAATGTCGTTATCGATGTGGAACAAGTACGATTTAAGACGGGAGTACCACCTAGATCGAACCTGCGCAAGCGTGGTTCTAGTCGGTCTAGGTATACTGTTCTCAGTAGGAGAAATGGCAGGTGGTCGTTCTTGAAGTACTGTGTTAGAGTTTAGCTCCGCATACGATTTTTGGAATTTCTCACGGTGTAAAGTGGCTAAAGCAAGCAGCTCAATAAACGGCTTCGTCGAATGGTTCCCTTTAAAATCTCTGGACATCTTTCTCTGATGTCTTGTCTTGTCTGATGTTACGCGGAGGCTGTGTTTTGTTCATAAGCTGGTGGTTCGGCTGGTCATTGCGGAAGCAGCCTACTAGATATTGCTTCGCAATGAGGGTTTTGTGGCTACTAATAGGAAAGCATCTTGGTCTTTTGGTGGAGGTGACCCTGAGATGGTATCAAGTGCCAGCCTGTCACTGTGCGTAAAGCAGCGTTTTGTGTATGCTTCCAGTGTGTGTCACTCAGGTTGTGAGACCCGATAGGTGCTGCGTAATTGGCCAGCGATCTTCCAATGCTTTATATGTTACCAGCAAGGTCTCTTTATAAAAAAAGGGATTTACGTGTCGGGCTATAAGCTCACTCTGCTGTTAAATGAGTAATCATTTATGGGGTAAATAACTCGGTTGAGCGTGTTGCTGATCACACACTTCTGCATATATACCGTCACGATCTAGAAAATAAGATGATGCTAACTCATCTCGAGGCCATGGTTCAAATTAGACTGTTGCGCCAGTTATTTATTTTTGATTTTTATGGGTAGATGATAGTGCCATACTATCCAAGGTAACATCAAGGACTTTCGGATGATTAACGATGGGAATGGGTTAGTCTCCTACTGGTATGTTCAGCTGTTGTTTCCCCTACTTGGTGCAAGATGTGAACAATGTAGCAGATGATTATGACACTGAGATCAAAAAGTTTTTATTGACGAAAAAGGCGTTGAGTATGTCAAGGTAATTATTGCACATATCAATGGAATTGCGTTACCAGTAGCTAAGATTGAACAATCATCCGCACAAGTGATGAGTTCGAGTCCTTTTGGTGGTGTAGGGCATCCTGATAGGTATATTTTGAAGTGTTGAGAAGACTCCTCCCTGCGGGGCACCCTTTTTAATTCTTCTTAGTTTTGATTTCTTGTCCCGGAACTCCGTGAATGATTGGACCAGCCGAATAGTTAGCGATCTATTTTTTAGCATGTACAGGAAGAGAAGTACAGAAGATGTCTGGAAGAAGAGCCGATTGGCTGACAGTTCCAAAGGCTTTTGACAAGTCAGAGCTACCAGGATCGTTCTTTGACACGGATGAGACTGATTAAGGCCATTATGAATTTGAGATGTGATTGTATTCAAAGCCGTCGTAGTGCTGTGCATACTCGTGAAGCCATATTGTTGGTTGGCGAGCTGGGCATGTGATGTGAGCAATGGCATGAATAGCGCTTCCAGCGTCTCGGCAACAGGTAAAAGTAGAAAAATAGGGCGACATGATTCATCTCGTGTTGCTTTCTTCCCAGATTCTAGTATGGGCATCATCCGTGCAGTCTTCCGAATTTCGGGAACGACTAACGACGAGAGTGAAAGATTGATAGTTGTCGTTAGGTACTCTATGCCCAGCACATCCAGTTTTTTTTAGCGTCAAAATCAGGTGCCATCCGATCCTTAGGCTTATGACCCTTTTACTTTTTTTGATATTTGCTACAATTTCATCGTAAATTGTAGCGTCTGGTCAATAGTAATGCTGTGGATCCTACGACGTATTATACAACAACTGTTTGTTATTTGACGGATTGGTGAGGGCTCTGGATGTTAAGGTTTCTAATTCTCGGATTGCTGGGGTCTTCGCTGCGAATGCGGTCTCTTTTGTCGGGCAATCTAGCTGCTGGTGTGGGGAACTTAGGCCTTAGCATTGGTATTCGTCCTGCTGGAATACATCTGGCAGCCGCTTTGATCTGTACTCGACGAGTCTGATAATGATCGGCAAATGGTCGGAGGACACCGTGAGGACGGGTTCACTGAGTGTTGTTAATAAGGCCGGCACTAGCAATCGAGATGTCTGGAGAGCTGAAACATGTACCTGCAATACGGGTTGAAGCGTCATCATTTAAAAGACAGAATTCGGATGATTCCACTTGTTCCGCTAGAGTGATTCCTCTTGCATCATTGACGAGATTTGAGTGCCGTGTACCTAGTGAGTAGGGAACTAATGTTAACTTCATACCCTGAGGGACAGCCGGACATCGGTGTAATATACATAGATATTGACATTACATATATATATATTACATTACCAGATTGTATGGCTATTGCCTGCAGCTCAAGGACATCGTCATCGCCACAGATAAAACTAGTTCGCGGTATTACACTGACTATAAATTATGAGTGCGAGTCCACCGCCGGTGCTGGTCACACGGTCTCTACGAAAAACGTTGTAGCTGCCATGGCAATTGGTATCTTGAATGTCACCAATCAATCCGTTGTCTGTCCATAAATGCTGTCACTTCGGCAATCTAATGTTGTAGTCCAACGCAGTTGAGTTGGACTAGCGAGAGGATATTATATAATAGTTTGCAACTACTGATGCCGGAGTTAGGTTGTGCTGCATCGATTCTGCTTGATGAGTTATATTGTTCATTGAAGACAACTACGCGCCCGTACTAGTAATAGCAGGTGCAGCTGGGACTGCAGAATTGGGTAGGTTTGAGGACTGTTATCGGTTATTTCTACACCGTGTAGCTGTGAGCGATGAGTTCCACAGCCTATGATGATTCAGTCCCGAGCAGCCATGTAGGTGGCACCACATGTTACAACAATTGCATCTTAACGAGGTGGCATTTGGATGCAAGGTCTTGTTACATACGCAGCAGATCCATACATCTATTGGACCAGGGTCGTTCTCAATGCCGGTGCGAATGAAGAGTATTTGGGGGCAGCTGCGACGGTGAATGTTGCTCCCGAAGTCCGAAGTGTATATACCCTAGACTTGTACAGACCTAGTGGTCATACCAAAAGTACCAATTGGCAACGACCATATGCATTAAAAGTGAATTTCCTATATGGCCAGTTTATAGGGGAGGTTGGCACACATTCAGAAGGATCTTGGCTATTCTAAAACTCAATTAACTAACCCATTCTACAAATATTTGTCGAATTTTTCAAGTCGCAAGCTTCATTCTATCGAAAGTTATTGCTTATTTGAAGTTTCACTTGTAGGGGAGGTAGAGGTTTCGTTTGGTGAATCTTGCGCTTTTTTAATAACAACCAACTAGATCCCAGTACAAATATTTTAACAAAATGTCAAGTCATTAGCTTAATTTCATTGAAAGTTATCGCTTATTTGAAGTTTCACTTGTAGGGGAGGAACTTCAAATATTTAACCAAAATTTCAAGTCGCTGGCTTCATTTTATCAAAAGTTATCGCTTATTTGAAGTTTCATTTGTAGGGGAGGTAGGGGTTCCTTGGCTAGGATCTTGCCCATTTTCAATGCCAACTAACTAGATTATACTTCCAACATCTGACCAAAATTTTAAGGCTTTAGCTTCATTCTATCGAAAGTTATCGTGCGAACGGACAGACAGACGGACAGACAGACAGACATGGCTAAATCGAATCAGGAGGTGACCCTGATCATTTATATAAATACATTGCTATACCTCCGGAGCCTCCTTATAGGTGTTACATATTTCCATCGTGACAAAAACAATATACCCTATACTAAAAGTCTAGGGTATAAAAACGATGCTGACATAAATACACATATTCTCCGAAACTAGTTAATGCTTACGAAACCTCAATTGGGTCAAATGGAACAGTTGACGTGCTATGCTCCACAATGATTAAGAGCAATTTCCTTCTGGCGTTGAAGAGGGTATGGCGGCAATTGCCCGTTGGTAGAGTGAGAACGGGTCGTTCCGGTACGCATAACCGGATGTCGCAGGAACGATGTTAAGGTCCATCGAATTATTCTGCCAAGTCCGGCTAGGGCTAAATACAACATATCGCCAATTACTATTAGGAATAGGATCGGTAAGAGGATGAACCCCTACCGAGCTCGAATCACAAAGTCCCCCGACACCTTACCTTTATGAAAAATGCGACATTTCACGCCATTGTAGGTTGCCTTAATAATAGCCACTGTCTTCTCAGGAATGCCTTTCTCGAATTCTGGTTCACAGTGACGAAAGCCTTTTCGAAATCAATGAAAAACAAGTGAAGCGGAGAATCGAACTCAATTCATTCCTCGATGATTCGCATGATGTTAATGTAAAAGACATAGGAAAATCCGGATCGAAAGCCGGCCTGCTCTTCATCAATTGTGCTCTCAACGAGTCTTTAGTCTTTCCAGGACAATTTTAGCTATTATTTTTGCAACGCAGGAAGCACGCAAATGCCTCTCCTCCTGCCACCTAGTGGGAAAGGTCTCTGTATTCCACGCTTTGCTTGGCGCTAGTTGATAAAACTCGGCATTAATGCCGTCGAGTCCGGCGGCCGCACCGCGTTTCAATGAAATAATTGCAGCGACTATTTTCACAGTTGGGTAGTTGATCGTATAAGCGCATTTTAATGGCCAGCTAAGTTGTCTATATGAGGGGAAACTTCGCCAGAAGTTACACAATTCAAAACCGTGGCGAAATGCTCTTTTCACCGCCTCATCTGCTCTTCATCTGACGCAAGTAGCTTTCCATGACTGTCCTTTACCGGATGCTGAAGGACATATATAATTCATTTCATCAAAAGCCACCAGATGCACTAGGGATTCAAGTTTTACGCCTATCGGAGGACTCTTTTATCGGGAAAACTTCCTGCTTCTTTAGGACTCCGGGTTGCGTACTTGGCCATTTCATAGGCATCGTCTCCAAAAGATACCCAGGACAATCGTAGGTATCTCTCCGAAATGGAGACGACTTCGACGAATGGATTATAAAGGTCAAACTTTTAGAGACCATGACGAAAAAAGTTTGGAGCCGTTCATTTTTTTTCATTAATTCATAATAACAAAAAATTGTTTAATTCTCCAGATTACCTTTCCACTTTCATGGTTACCAAATTTTCGCCTGAATCTAATTCTCTACGAGAACATCGTGTAGAGCGTCAAGTTTTTCAACTTATTAAATTTTAATTAACAATCTTTTGCACAAAGTTGTTGGAAGGATTAACAGAAAAGAGAATGTTCTCGTATGCAGGATGAGCTTTAATAGTTTCAAAAGTGATATGACAGCAAACAGTGACACAAGATTGACTTTAATCCTCCACTCAAGGGATTAGCAGTGTACATACTGGGAATAACGTAACAGAAGCAGTTGACAATTTTTGGCTGCTATATACGTAAATTTACCCGTGAATGCTAAAATGTTTAGAGAAAGCTTTTTTTTTGTGCTATGAAAGGGTGGTATGTAGGTATCTCTGCACCTTTTTCTTGTAATGTATAGGTTTCCTTTGCATCTGAGAGTATGAAGATACCACATACAATCCATACTTATTTGTGAAAAAAATGTGGTGTGTGGCGTAAGAATAATACTCATTTGCTCTAAGCCCTAGTGGGGCATAGCGCGTCAACTATTCTATGTGGCACTCAGACGATGCAAGTTGCCAGCACGCACCTCTTGCTTCCAATTAGCCACCTACCTGCGACAAGTCGGGAGATGTTGTGGCTTATTATTACGCCCCGCACCACAGGGGGAAGACAACAAAAACATCCATGGCCACGAACGCCGTGGACGGGACTTGAATCCGTAACGACCGTAGTCAAACATGGGACTGACACCTCTATGCACTGAGCTACCGGTCGCCCAGCAACCCTCAAGGCGGAATACTGTCTCCTCTTCTTTGGAACTTAGCGGTCAATAGGCTGCTTCTGAAACTGGAAGAAATTGGGTGCCATGTGACTGCCTACGCAGACGATGTTGTCATTGCTAGTTCCGGTGAGTTTCCGAGAGTCCTAAGTGAGGTACTCCAGGATGCCTTATGTATTCTAACTGAATGGGCAGGCACCTGCGGCGTCGGGGTAAACGCCGGCAAAACGGAATTTGTGCTCTTCAGCAGCGCAAAATTCCACCTGTTAAACCTCCCCTTTTGGATGGACTTTGTTGTTCCTCAGATTTATCTTCGATAAGAAGTTAACACGGGAACTGAATATTCTTGAAAAAAGCCAACTGTTGCGCTTTACTCCTGTAGATGAGCCATAGGTAAGAACTAGAAGCTCCAGCCGAAAGTGGTGTACTGGTTGAATACTGTAGTGGTACGGACTATCTTAATATACGGCATGTGCGTATGGTGGACGGGATTCAGAGTTGCGTCCTATTGTAACCTACTGGGGGAAGTGCAAAGACTTGCTGCGATTGCCGCTACTGGGGCTTTGAGAACTACTCCGTCGGCTGGATGGGGCATGCTGCTTAACTTTCTTCTGGTAGATATTTTTGGCGAACAACTGGCGGTCAAAGCGGTCCTGCGTCTTTGAGATACTGGACAGTGGTGCGCGCTGAGGAGCGGACACTCCGGTATTCTGGGTAGTCTCGATCTTCGAGCAGACACCGATTATACCGTTCTAAAAGTTATCTTTGGCAGCAACCACATCAGCCTGATTCCCACTAGAGATCAATGGGTGGGTATCACCCCTATTACACCTGACTCCTTGGCCATCTACACAGATGGCTCCAAGACCGATGAAGGAGTAGCTGCGGGCATTTATTCGGAGGGACCAAACATTAACGTGTCGGCCAATCTTCCCGACTACTACAGCGTCTTCCAGGCGGATATTTCAGCAATCGCGGAATCTTTGTCCTGGTTGGGGAGGCATGTCGTTACTTTTAAGGACATAACTATCTACACAGTTTCGCATCAACAAGGCTCAAGCAGCTTTTTTCAGTTTGACTCCTTTCTGACAAAACAACAACATCTCCAGACGTACCAAACACAGGATCTTCGAAACCAATGCAAAATCTGTGCTTCTTTATGGCTGTTCAACTTGGAAGGTGACTAGGGTGATAACAACTAAATTGCAGACTTCCGTGAACCAGTTTCTACGGCGCATCCTACACATACGCTGGCCGGAGGTCATTTCTAACGACGACCTCCTGTTCATTTCTGGCCAAGACAGGATAGACACCTCCATAAAAAGGCAAAAGTGGCAATGGATAGGTCACACACTTCGAAAAGGGCCGGAAAACATTGCTAAACAGGCCCTCGATTGGAACCCACCGGGAACCAATGCAAGCCGCCGCATTGGACGACCTAGAAACACCTGGAGAAGATCAGTTGAGGTCGACGGTAAGTCATTGCGGAAATCGTGGAGTCAGTTGAAGGCGATGGCGGCGAACAGGACGAGGTGAAAATTAGGCGTGGTTAATACCCTATGCCCCACAAGGGGTTGACAGGATCCAGAGAGACTATCTACACAGACAGTCAAGCAACGCTATGGCCGGTTGAATCGGATATTTCTTCATCAAAAACGGTTGAAAAATATCGCTCGACACTCATGCAAATGAGCAGCTTCTTCGATATTACTGTTTGTTGGATTCCGGGCCACAGTGGTTTCACGATCAATTGCAAGGCTGATGAGCTGGCCTGTCAAGAGGCAATCGGATCCACTGATACGTATCTTAACCACGTTAGGACACCCATTGCAGTGTGTAAAATGGCAATCGCGTCCGCTGCGATTGACAGGACCAATTCTAGATGGCTTGACGGTAGCACTTGCCAAACAACGACGACGATATGGCCTAGGATAGATCCTAATCGCTATGCTTCGCTGCTCTCATTTAACAGGAAATATATTGGCAGGGAGGTGGGGTGGTGGGGGTCATCACAAGGCACTGTCCTATCGGCGAGGATGAGAGGAGGCTTCGACTTCCTCATCACGGCTACTGCAGAAGTTGTCATGATGTGGATGAGGAGGAGAGTGTTGCTCACCTTTTTTGTTACTGCCCAGCCTTGGCTAATAGGAGGAGAAGGTTTTTGGGACTCTGCTTTTTCCAGGGCCTAGAGGGTCTCGTAAAAGTTAATGCGATTCAAATTAATCGGTTTATTGCCAGCGTCAGCTGGCTGGATACTTGGGTTAAGAGTGTTTGGTAACAGAATATTCGTGGTATCACAACGGACCATGAGTGGTCTATGTGTTCTATGGTTAACTCACGGCAACCCCTGAACCTATCTACCTACCGTGTTCCACCCATGCTGACAGATGACCAGTGCTAAGTGATTACACCGACAATATAATCTGCGAGTCCGAAGGATTCAGAAACCAGGAACACCTACAATGATTTCTTCGGAAGATTTAAGAATGTTAATAAGGAGAAGAATACTCATCTTCTAAGTATCGATCCTGCGTTAGCGGAAGGAGGACCGAAAAAATGTGAACCCGATTCAGCTCTGCTGCTTTGTTGTCAGCTCCTGCAGGTTTAATAACTAAGTAATGTTAGATGAGGAGTGAGGTGTCCTAGAACAAACTGCAAGCGACCCTCTTTATGTTTTTACCTGCCTTGACCATGAGCAGGGGCGTGTCAACATCTTTTGCATGTCCATGCCTTGTTGACGTTTCGGTAGCATATCTGCTTTTCGGACGTGCAGTTGCTAGCATGCACCTCCTATCCGCGCCGTCTTAATACTGACAAGATTGGAGCGCAGTGGGAGTTCTATTAGTACCCACAGACAGTTTTCGTTCGCACCAAGTATCGAACCTCCATTCTCTAGATCGAAGAGAGGTGACCGAACAGACGACATTAATCGACAGGCGATTTCGTGCATCAACTTAAAATCTCTATCGCATTATTAATTACAATATATCCTGATAACGAAACTGTCACGGACACGAGCAAATCTTGTGCAATATCAAACCATCACTTTCCATAAATACCTTGTCCATTATATATTTTCAACATCCTTCTCCGATTTCCGATAAAACACACCCTAGCTGATCCCATTAGTTTTCATGACGCTTTTTTTATTCGCTCGTCCTTTTCGTCGTCATGCTATACCGCCGCTATCTCAGACTTGTGCACTTTTTCTTCTTCTTATATGTCGCTCATTCGATGGTTTTAGGTTTCCTTCGGTTCGAGTTCAGTTCATCTGGGTATATCACGCTGAGTGGAGAGGAGCGAGTCGTTTATTTTTGCCCCCGAAGTTGAGGCGTTGCGCCGCGCCTTACTTGCCTTATAGTTGCACCACGACATTCTTCCACCTGGCACTTTTCCAAGGAGGCAAACAGCATTGGATGGCACGTTTTTCGCCTCTCGTTGGCCTATCGGGAAACGGAGTTTTCTGAAAGCAACACACTATCACAATACTTCGACTATATATTTTTTTTCCTTCTACTGAACATCAATTTCAAATTTTATGCATATTCACTTGGAAGTGATGTAATTTCCGGATGCATAGTGCCACCACCTTTTTCCGCTATATATATATATTCCGTTTTGGCGTGGAATCTGCTTTCCCGGATATATCGAGGAAATGCATTTAACGTCGCCGGTGATGTTATGACTTTTAAAAGTTGGCGTTTAATGCGCGATGATATCGTCAAGTCGCAGTGGGGGTGGAGGTGATTTGAAAAATTCAACACAGAAAATAATGATGACAAGGTGGAAATTGCAAAGGTATTGTGAATTTTCTTTATTGTTTCTGAACCCAAGAGTGACACTCACTGTAGAGTAGGGGGTAAGTCATTACTTGGAGCGGCGCTGATGAAAAACTGGGTGATGTGTCATAAGATGCTGATAAATTGAACCGAGAATGTCAGATTCATCAAATCATTTTGTGCACTTGCAGCAGGTACGAAAAGAGTGAAGCAGCTCTCTTGAGACATAAGGCTGCATTGTATGTACTTGAACCTAGTCGCCTGATGTTCAGATAGATTATTACTCGCTTGTCTGAACTGCTTTCATCCAATACTGGCCAGAAGGAGTGACATCTCAGAAGGATGTGTTAAAGACTTCTAGAATGAATCGGGCTTTTACCACTAACAAGGGGAGAAGTTGTTCCTGAAAAGCGATGGGCTTATCGTATATTTCAAACAAGTGACCGATTTCTCAAATCAACCTAAAACTTTTTTAGTACCAAATTAAGTTTTTTTTCCAAATCGGGTTAACGATCTGTTAAAACAGTACACACATTGTTAGGTAGGTAGGTAGTAAAGGGCTGCCGTACATAATACAGCACACTTAGACCAGATGAAGGTCTCTTGTCCTACCATAAAATTGAATAATTCCTTCCGTCACCCAAAGTTGAACCATCTAGAGCTAGAAGCAAGACGCAGGAGCTGAATTACATCGGCATTAGCTAAGTCTTCTAGATCAGCATAGGCATATTCCCCGAGAGTTGACTTTCTTCTGAAAGCCAATGCCGGGCAGGAGCAGAGCGCATGGAAGATACTTTCCTCTTCATCCACGTCTCCGCAGCTTCTGCAAAAGTCATGGTGTGGAAGCCAGAGCCTCCTCGCATGTTCCCCGATGACACAATGACCAGTAATAATCCCTACCACGAGCCTCGTTCCTGCGGCAGCCGGTTTTACGCACCAGCGCGACCCGTTTTACAACGGCCCAGAGCTGCCAAAACCCTTCAATGCAAGAAGGAAAGTGTGTTTGTATGTTACATGCCTCGTACCGTCTTTTTTATGTTCACTGTGAGCAAAACATCTCGGCGCAACTGCTCTCAGTGCTACTTATCCGCGCCGGCATTGAGAGAAACCCAGGACCGTGGATCTGCTGCGTATGCGACAGAGTGCTGCACCCAAACGCGACTACGGTGAGATGCAATTGCTGCATTCAGTGGTGCCACCTAAGATACTGGTCTGGACTCAACCATCACAGGCACTGGAATTCCTCCTTTGCTGCCAATCAGTGTAGAAACAGAGGACAACTAGTAGCAACCTTGTCTAACATGCCCCAAAATCCAACACCATCGAGCGCTCAGACAAGTTTACAGCCATCCCCGATGACTCCTGCTAACAGTTCCCATAGGATTTCTCAACACAATCTTACGCCTGCACCACCGACTGCCATCTTCAATACGCTCTCACTCGTCCAACTCAACAGCAATGGGTTGCAGAAGAAGATCGCCGAACTCGCATCATTTATGGACAGACATCGCATCTAAGTTGGAGTCACACAGGAGACGAAACTGCACTCCAACTCGTCCCTTAACTCATATGGCAACTACGCTATTGTCATGAAAGACAGGTTGACCAATGCTGGAGGAGGGCATGCCTTCATTATTCCCCATTCCGTGTAGTATCGGGAAATCGATATTATTAGTAATGATAACACCATGAAGTTTACAATATTTACATCGCACCTGTATCCAGTTGTCCCTTAGGATACCATGCAAATATCAACCATCCCGGTAAGGAGATCGCCTCCTGCTCGGTGACTTTAATGCTCACCATGAACTCTGGCACTCCAACCTTAAAAACGACGCCAGAGGAATCTCAATAACTGAACAGCTTGATGCCTCTGATTTCTGTACCCTAAATGACGACATCCCCACTCGCATCGCCAGCACATGTTCCAGTTCTCCAGACATCACGATTGCCAGTGCTAGCCTCATAAACGAAACACCAATCGTGGTAAGGCTTGACAAACCGACAAACATCATATCCGTCGAACACCGCACGTTTGTCAACCACAATAAGGCTGATTTGAACGGTTTCACCTCCTATACCAACGCTAAATTCGCTCTGCCAACGCCAACCGACGTTTGTACAGCCGGATTCAACATAAGGAAAGTCCTGAACAAAGCGGCTGCGAAGTTCATTCCTGCAGGACGGATTCCGAAAGTTCGGTCCAAATTTCCAACCACTGCCGCCAGACTGGCAGACGAGAGAGACAGCATCACGAGCGTAAATCCGGACGACCCCAGAATTCACGAGATGAACTGCGAGATCCATAGGCAAGTAGCCGAACACAGGAGGTCAAAATGGAGCATCCATCTGAATAACTGCAATCTAACCACAGGGTTGAGCAAGTTAGGGTCGACTGTCCATGCCATCAAAACAGAAAGGGAACGTCGCCATTCAGTTCGGTGAAAATTCAACAAGTGACTCTACCCACTGCGCAAGTCGTTTCAATAAACAATTTATTGAACACCCCGCACTAGACAGATTTAAGCGCAAAATTCATAGGAAGATTCACAACCGAACCACAGACAGCATACCTGTTTTCACCACGGACGAAGTAGTTGCAGCTATAAGGAAGGCGAACAACTCGAAAGCATTGGGACCAGATGGCATTTCAATGACTATGCTCAAACACCTCGATCTGCCAGCCATCAACTATCTCACGGCTACTTTTAATCTATCCATCTCCTCGCTGAAGGTTCCGGAAATCTGGAAAAAAGGAAGAGTCATCCCAATATTGAAACCTGGGAAAAAAGCGACACTCGGCGAATCCTATCGTCAAATAACTCTTCTGTCACCAGTTGCCAAAACACTTGAAGCACTAATCCACCCTGTTCTAGCGGCCCACATCCAGCTTGCGGATTACCAGCATGGCTTCCGAAGCATACACAGTACGACCACAGCCTTGGATGCCATTACATCCCGCATCCATAATGGTCTCAACCAGGCTCGTCCATGTCAAAGAACAATATTGGTGGTGCTTGACCTATCGAAGGTCTTCGACACTATCAGCCGTTCAGCGCTCTTGTCTGGCATCAACTGTTCATCGCTTCCGACGCAAGTAGTGAAATGGATTGCCAATTATCTCGCTGGCAGGCAATCCGATACAGAATTCAGGAGCAGCAATGAAAGCTTAGGAAGATTAAACAAGGTGTACCTCAAGGAGGAGTTCTATCTCCTATGTACCTTGTTTAATCTATAACTATCAGGACTCCCAACACCACCTGAAGGGATCAACATCATCTCCTACGCTGACGACTGCTCCATTCTGGCAACAGGGAACAACATAGCGGATATCTACAAAAACATCAACGGTTATCTTGAAGAACTTAACTCGTTCTTCATAAGCAAGAACCTTACCGTCTCAGCGCCCAAATCCTCCGCAACCCTATTTACCACCTAGACGAAGGAGGTCAAGATGCAGCTTGAAATCTCGATCGGGAATCATCCTATTCCTACTATAAACCATTCTTAAATCCTAGGAGTCACGCTGGAAAGCATGGCCACATCATCACCCCATGCTTCAACTGTGTGCGACAGGATGCGTAGTAGGCATAAGATCCTCAAAGCCCTGGCCGGTAGTACCTGGGGCAAGGAAACCCTGCTGGTCACGTATAAAGCAGTCGGAAGATCAGTGGCCAACTATGCGGCTCCTGTGTGGTCGCAGAATCTCTGTGACACACAGTGGAAAAAGATTCAAACGTGCCAAAATGCCGCTCTCCGTACTGCTACTGGCGGTCTCCTTATGTCACCCCAGGACCATCTATATTACATCAGGAAACTAGTATGATGCCTTTAAGGGACCACAACCAGCTTCTTGCCAAGCAATACCTGGTGGGTTGCTACCGAAGTGATCACCCAAACTCCTACATCATGGACGCCGTCGCCCGGATATGTCAGGCGCGACTTGAGGGACCTAGAAAGGGATGTCCAGAGGTACAAAAGGGTACCCTTTGATAGTGGCGCACACAGGTCGGCCATCGCAGCGATACATCGGGAGAAGGCTCATCAGTCAATCGCAGGTTAAAGTTCGAATCTAGTTCTCTCGTCCATACTACCAATGATATCTCCGGAAGAGGAAAGACTTCCGAGAGCTACGAGAACGACACTCGCCCAACTTCGGTCAGGCTGGTTTTCACGACTGAACTCCTACCTACCTATCCCGCATCGACCAGGACGTCGCAAACATCTGCCCTGCATGTAATGGAGCCCCTCACGACGTAAACCACATCTTTCACTGCTCAGCTGCACCCACATCGCTGTGAAAGACCCCAATAGAGGCAGCTAACTTTCTATTCCTTAACACCGAGGATGAAGATGAATCCGTAGGCATGTAACCAACAATTACACCGAATTCCGACCATTGCTATAACAACAACAACCACGAGCCTAATATGATGCTTTTTCATAGACTGCAGTTTTGAAGTGCAGTCTATGTTCAATGATGGCCATAATTGCTTTGAATTGTGATTGGTGCTACCACTTAGCCATCTCGAGTTAGTCTTGTCTATTGCTGTTGTAGTTAGACTATTTTTACAGCTGGAGGTGGGCATGGCGAGACCCCGACATATCTGAAGAGTTGGATCAGTTACACCGTTCCGGGTAAGCTCGTCAGCCCTGCAGTTACCAGCGAAGCCGCTGTGGCAGGCATCCAGCATATTATAATGTTAGTCTCCCCATCTCCGTAAAGCAAGACTGACATTTCTTCATGGTTTTTTGATGAGACTAGATGAGATTCGAGGGATTTTACTGCAGCTTGGCTGTCAGTATATAGGTATACTGTGATATCTGTTGCTGCTATAGCATTGCGGCCAAGCCACATCACTGCCTCTTTAATCGCGTGGACCGCCGCCTGGAACTCACTACAATAGCTTGGGAGGCGGAGTGACAGGTTCAGGTTAAGCCCCTCGAAGCCCCTACCCCGTCTTCGGTCTTGGAGCCATCCATATAGATATATAACGAATTAGTGCAAATCGGGTCGTACATTTCCCAGTGTTGAGCACTTATAAATTCGGCTGATCGTGATTTTTGCTGTGCAGTAGTCCGTTAACGATGGTATGTCCATATTTTCTAGTATTGATGAGTGACCGGTGTTTGATTCTGCCAAGCCGTATGCGAATATTCGCGTTTCGGCGACTTGTTTGTTTATAATGTCCAAAGGGAAAAGGTTGAACATAATCTCTAGAGCCGCGGATGGAGTTGACCGGAGGGCCCCGCTGATAGCCAAACAAGCCGCTCTTTGTACCTTTCTCAACAATGTGAGATTCGACTCTGTTCGTAGGGCATACCACCAAACTACTACCTACAGCAGTATCGGGCGTAGGACCGACACATAAAGGCAATCGAGTATTTTTGGTTGCAGACCCCATGCATTTCGTATAGCCTTCCTGCAGCAGTATAGCGCTACGGTTGCTTTATTGACCCGTTCGTGAGAACGTTCGGCCTCCAATTGAGCTTCCTATCCAGTATAACACCCAAAAAGTTCGCTCTTTCCAAGAAGGCCAGGTTTACTCCCCCAAGGACAGGAGGTTCTATGGTAGAGATTTGATGTTTTGCTTGGATGGAAACTAATCCCGCAGTCCTTAGCCCAGTTAGCTAAGGGGTGCTTTTGAATTTATCTGTGACGGCGATCGTCATCCGCATAAACAGTTGCCCTGCACCCCATCCCCTCCAAGTCCAAAAGCCATGCTCGATAGCAGGGGAGAGCACACACCACCTTGCGGAGTTACCCTACAGACACTCCTGCATTCAGAGGATACGCTCAGTGTGGAAAAAATAACCCTAGATATTGACATCAAATTAATTAGCCCAACCAGATTCGCATCCACATAAAGCATGTAAAGAGTGCACTAGTGATCGCCTCAGGATAGACATTATTCAAGGCCCCCTGAATATCTAGAGAGGTGACCGTAGTATACTCCTTGTAGTATAAAGATTTTTCGATGTGACTAACAAGTGAGTTTAAAGCCGTATCCACCGATCTTCCCTTATAATAGGCACGCTGTGAAGCCGAGAGCAATTGTTCTGGTATGGTACTATGTAGGTGGAACTGAATGATTATACAACACAAATTGTTAATTTGATTTGAAACAGCGTTAAATTGTTTCTAAAAAGCGTCAATTTTATTTAGTATTTGCCCTAACCCCGAGTGGGGCTTAGCGTGTCAACTACTCCGATGTGGCTTAATTGACGTTTCGTTAGCATATAACTGGTTTCGGTAGATGTAAGTTGCTAGCATGTACCTCCTGCCCATTAAATCGCATACCTGCGAAAAGTCGGAGAATATTGTGGCTTATTATTACGTCCCACTCCGCAGGGGGAAGACGATACAGTCATCCACGACGGGATTCGAACCCATAGCCGACCGGTAGCATGAGACATTAGACTGACGCCTCAATGCACTGAACTACCGGCGCCCCAATTTTATTTGAAGAAGTGTTAATTTGATATAAGAAAGCGTTAATATACAGCGGCATTAAATTTTTTGCATTCAACTTCACATGACCCAAAACGGCGACAAAACTCAATGCAAAGTCCTCTCAATCTATCAGGGGAGCAGTTGGTGGCGACTCTGTTCAATATGCTGGAACTGTCGAAGCACGCTGGCTGTCTGCACCGACAATGCAAATAATATTATTTTAGGATTATTGGAAACAAAACGGCAGATAAGCGTCGTCCTGTTGTGTAGGATTCGACCACACTTCGCCATGTTATTAACTTTTGTATTCCCGTCGGGTGTCATCCGACCGGATAAATGAGACGAACTTTGACTATGGCACCGGGCACAGATACCTAAATACATAAAACGTATTCCCCGTGAAACATTTGTTTGTAACATTGGCAATAGTTTAAATTGAAATTTCAGCTGATGGTCCTGTGCACTTTACGAGTAAAAGCACCTGCATCCATAGTTTTTACGGTTTCGTTTGAAACGAATCGAGTTTTAATAATAGTAACGGCGCCCGAGTGAACTTTTCATGGTGTCGCCGAATGGAAAATAGACATTGAATGGGGGGGCCACAAGGACATTGCCAGAGACCGGATAGGGTTTAGGGTTGGGCTTTGAAGTGGCGACTCCATGCATACCAAAGAGCTCAATTTTGCACTTGAGAATTTTTTTGGTGAAGTGTTAAGTGTTGAAGAGATCACCCGAAAGATGGAATGTTGCAAATCGGCAATGTAATTACACCTATCCCTCGATTTACATGGAAGATAGGTTCAAAATAGGGGCACAAATCTTCTTCTGGAGTCCTCCTCGTGGGTGCCCCCTGGAACGTCAGTGGTCGTTGCTTGCTAACCAAGTCAAGCCGTCAGTAATGCCGGTGCGAATATTTGGTTGAGGTAAACATTCTCCCTGTGGTATAAAAATAATAGCACGGCCTTTCCCTTGCAGGCCTCTCGTAGAAACCGACAAACAAGGAACAGGATGTGTATGCCAGCAACTTGTGCTTTCCGAAATATTCTATATGCTATCGAAACGTCAACTATAATGGATATCGCGCCATGCCCGAATTGGGGTTAAGGCATGTATTATAGTAGTAGTAAAATTAGCGTAATTGCAACTTTTTAATGCAAAATATAGGTAGAAGCATAACATAAAAGAACATAAAATGACGGTATATTCATAAAATATTATAAACAAAGTATGGTATTTTAGTATGGTAGGGGCGGTTTTTAGAGTGACTTTTCAAGCGCCACTTTTGTCCGGGCCGTTTTGCTTGGCATTAATTATCGACGACGTCACTTTCATTGGAGAATGTAGCCAAAGATTCCAATTGAATCGTTTGCGTGCATAAAATTTGAACTGTGAGAATCACATTCGATCGGATAAATTGCGAAATATTTATAACTACATAAAATTAAATGAAATTTAACTTTAAATCGACAAACTTAGCTACTTCTTGGCGCCCTCTTTGGCTTCGCCTTAGCCTTTGGCCGACTCTGCACATTTTGTGCAAAAAATTATAACCCAATTTCCTCCCCAATTCTAACGCTGTCAGTTCAGGATCATCTTCGTCCGGACCATTGTCATTATGATTTGATTCATTTATCATCATCGTGGCGCGACAGCCCGACATCGGGCCTTGGCCGCCTGTATCATTGTCCTCCAATTATCTCGGTCACGTGACCGCGTCCTCCAATTTTGGAAGCCCAGTAGCTGGGCGGCGTCCACACATACTGAGCTCTCCCAACCAGATTTCGGTCGTCCTCGCAGTCTCGCTCCGTCGACTCGTTTTGCGTTTGTCTTTGGCATGCGATCATCGTCCATTCGTTCTACATGCCCTGCCCATTGAAGTCGTTGTAGTTTGACGATTTTCGAGACTTACAGCTCATCGTACATTTCATACAACTCATGGTTGTACCGGATGCGCCATCCATCTTGATCGCAAACGGCCCCGAAAATTCGCCGTAGAACCTTACGTTCAGATGTGTCTAGCAGGTTTCCGGAGGCTTGAGTTAGGGTCCATGCTTCGCAGCCATAGCATAGCACTGGTCGTATAATGGTTTTGTACACGCGGAGCTTCGTGTTTCTGTGCACATGCTTCGATTTCATTATGGGGAGAACCGAGAAAAAAGTCTTATTAACTAACTGTATCCGTGGCTTGATTTCGTCAGTTTCGTTGGCGTCCTTTGACAAGTTGCAACCCAGGTATATGAAGTTGTTCACGAACTCGATGTTGAGGTCCCCCACATTGATGCTCGGTTGTTCAGGTGTCCTTGTCGTCGATTGCATTATTTTATTTTTACCCTCGTTGATACGTAGTCCAACTTCTTTTGCAGCGGTATCGAGCGTATGCAGAAGTTCTTCTGCATCGGCCAATCTTCGAGACATGATGTTGATATCGTCGGCATACGCTGCTAATTGTGTCGACTTGATGAATAGCGTATTGCTACTGATACTGTCGTATGCCTGCTTGAAGTCGACAAAGATTTGGTATACGTTTACGTTGTATTCCCAGCACTTCTGGAGTATCAATTTGACCGTAAAAGGCTAATCGGTTGTGGAGCGACCAGGTCTGAAACCGCTTTGATATTCGCCAATGATTCGTTCTGCGTACGGTTTTATTCTATTTTCCAGAATTTTCGTCAAAATTTTATAGGACGTACAAACTAGTGATATGCCCCTGTAATTCTTACACCGCAGTTTATCTCCATTTTTGTGAATTGGACAGATGATACTTCTGCGCCAATCGCCTGGGATCTCCTCGTCCTTCCATACTCGCAGGAGTAATTGATGTATGGCATAAGCAACACCCGTTCCACTGAATTTTAGCAGTTCAGCTGGAATCTCGTCAGCGCCCGGCGCTTTATTTCGTTTTAGTGACCGCAAAGCGAGATCAACCTCCTCTAGTGACGGGAATTGTATTGGTGGGCCTATATCAACAATATCGTCGGGATCTTCTTGTGGGGTGATGTGAGATGATAGGTTCAGAAGCTATTCAAAATAAGGGGCCCATCGTTTGTTAATGTCATCGGTGTCACTGATGATGTTTCCATCCTTGTCCTTACAAAGGCTAGTCCTGGGTTGGTAGCCGTTCTTGATTGTATTTACTACTTTGTACGCTTGTCTGGTGTTCCTATTAGCTAAGTTTTCGTTTGTGTTCAGCAACTGCTCGTCAAAGTATTTACGTTTCTTACGTCTAATTATTCTATTCGATATTCGCCGTAGCTCGTCATATTTTTCTCTTCTGGCTCTGGTTCGTCGTTGAATCCATTGTCTGTAGGCCTCGTTTTTCGCGTCAAGTGAATATTTGCATTCTTCGTCGAACCAGTCATTTCGCGCTCGCTGGGCTTCTCTGCGACATCCCTGGTCCCTTGAGTTCTTCCCATGGACGCCTATGTTGAATAGGTGATAGTCTTTCCTCAAGGGCGGTAGTATACGCTACCGCCGTGGCATCGTTCAGAAGCTTATCAACCGCAAAGATTTTGGGAGGGCTGATTCTCGATTGGTGCACTGAGGAAATTCTACATCTGTAGGTCGTCTTTACCAAGTGATGATCTGAGTCGCAGTTTGTTCCTCGATAGGAGCGGACATCCATCACACTAGACGCCCATCTCCTGCAAATGAGGACGTGATCAATTTGGTTGATGGTATGTGCGTCTGGAGATTTCCAGGTCTGCTTGTGAATGCGTCGATGCGGGAAACACGTAGAGCTTACGATTAGATTCCTACTGCAGGCCGTTGTCGTTAAATTTTCATGGAGACTGTGGCTTCCAGTGGTCCCCCGGTGCCAACTTTAATTTCCGACTTTCGCGTCAAAGTTTTCCAGCAGCATTTTGACGTCGTTTGTTGGGAGTGAGTCCAAGAGAGTCTCAAGGCGGGTGTAGAACTCGTCTTTTACTGCGTCTTTTTAACTTCAGGGGGGAGGGGGGGGCATGCACATTGATGAGCCAGAGATTGAAGAATCGAGTTTTAATGCGAATCGCACATAGCCGTTCATTTATGGGTTTGAAGTCAGTAATGTGTGGCTTGAGGTGGTTGTTTACTATAAATGCTACTCCAAGCTCCTTGCGGCCCGATGGTTTGCCACTTGTAAAAATTGTGTGTGATTTCTTGTCATTGATCTCGTTGACAAGAAAATTTGTTTCCTTGACTGCAGTAATGCTCAGTTTGTACTTTTCGATCTGTTGAAGGAGGGCCTTCTCGGCCCCCCGTTTTGTTCAGGGAGCGCACATTCTAGGATCAGAAAGAATAATCCTTTAGTCGTTTGCGTGGTCGTCGTTGTTGATCCCAATCCTAGGCTTTAGTTTCAGGTTTCTTGATGTGAATTGGTTTTTACAAGGACGAGTTTTCATCACATCGCTTAAACCCATTCAGGGGATGGCCTGGGAGGATAGCTGCTTCAAATGGTTTAATGAACGTGCTGGAGTTCACACAACTATGTTGCAGGTCCAACTACGCAAATCATTCCATCCTACTAAACCTGAGACGCTTGCGCTGACCAACACAGCCATTCAGGCTGCAGCTATCTGCATTTTTCCAAACTGTCTTATCGCTAAGACTTGGCCGTCAGCGATTTGAAACACTGCCGTTACCAGGGGGCGCCCACGTGGAGGACTATGGAAAAGGTCTTTTGCCCCCCCCCCGTTTTGGAATTAGTGAGGGATTTATTCCCCTGTGCTATTGTGATAAGTGTGCTCAAATCTCGGAAAGGGGTAGAATCGAACAGTTAGGCAGTGCTAAAGGCTCTAAAGTCCGTTGATTTCAAGTGGAAAACAGTATATTATTGTCTAGCAGCCCTTCAAACGTTGGGGACCGCTAGGACAGTGGGACTCCAGTGAGTTAGAGCGGGGTTCTAGGAAACGAGATTGCGGATGGATCAGGCGGCTAGCCTCGACCGAGTGGCAGCTGAAGAGCTGTCAATGCCATTGTAGACATACAAGTCGAAACTGGACGATAACATGTATGGGTTGGCCAACGCAGCCTGGCATAAAGCCAACAATTCTAGAATAACAAATATATTATGGAACTTCTAGGACATAAGAAAGACCAAGAGGCTCTTATAATTACTCAGAAAACGAAGCGCTCTACTAATGGGCATACTAACTGGGCATTGATTGATAGGGGAAAGCGGGTACAAATTTATATTAATCACTATCAGTGGCTACAGGAATTTCAAGCTACGAAATACTCTAAGGTACCTCTGTGCGACTGTCCAGCGCTAGCTAGGAAAAGATTAAAATACCTGGGAGGGTACTTCTTCAACGGCCTGGAAGGATTGTGACACTTGGTTTCATTCTGCATACTGACTTAGTATGCGTCTGCAGCTTAGCTCGGTGACGCACCTGACATTATTTGTTACTCGAAACACGGTCGTCTGTGGTTCAAGCCCCACAACAGAAGAAATCATTTTTATTCTCAAATTCCTTCTATTTAATTTCTTCAGGCTCAGTGGTTTCATTTTCGTGATAGAAGCACTCATCAGGTCTTGCATCTTTGCAGCTATCCGTGTGCAAGACTACCATGAAAGTGCGAGAGATCTATTAGTATCATCTAGACCTCCACGATCGAGTTTTCAAGTAAAAATCACGCCTTCACAGTTTGTACTAAAAAAATAATTACTAGATAGAAGTCATATGCTGCGTTCAGCAGTTACCGAGCAACTTCCGCTCAGGTGATCATGATCAAATGTTCACCGAGCAAGAAATATTTCTGCTCACTGCTCACACTTTTCTTCTTCTTCTTTCTCCTTGACTTTCATATGAAGAGTGTGTGACAACAAGAGTAGCGTTCAGCAGGCGGAGACTGCATAGCCGACAAGTTGCGGAACTGCTCGCGAGCTGTTCCGACCGCTCGGTAGCTTCTGAACCCATCCATTAAGAGCCTAGAACTATCGCCGCACCTCTTCGATAACCTTGGAACTATTGCTAATATTATTGCAGGGAACTCTTAAAAAATTTTTAAACTTTGGGTGCCAACTTGATGTCTTTTGGAGTCTTTGTTGCCATTTTACGAGTAGACGACAAATGCTCTCAAAAAAATAGCTTGATCTCGTCCCCTCAAAGAGACGGGTTTGTGGCCATTAAGCTACTAAAAACCGTTTCTATTTGGTCACTGGCTACGGGACGTACTGAATACGGTTTTCAAAATACCCTTCCTATGTATTGTAGTTCCATGCGTCTGCTGTTGCATGTAGTGCTATAAAGATTGGAGTAGTTTTGTGGGTTGGCACCAGATCACTATAGCAATCTTGGCCAGCAGTATCGGTAACTTACATTTAACGAATATATCTTGAAAATGAATATCATCATCTAGAATTATGATAAAAGTGTATTTGATCGCTATCAACACACCCCGGGCTAAGCTAACATGGATCCATTTATCCAAACACTCAACTGCTGATAAAATAATAACGAACTTTCTGTGTATGAAGCATCATTTCCAGACCAAGATCAGAATATTCTATAAATGCAAATAGAAATCATTAGAACAGGTTGCTTAACGAGTATAATTAAATTCCAAAGCGTATCTAATACTAAATTAGCATTTGAAGTAGTTGCGTTGGTGGTAGGAACGCGCCAATTGAATACCAATACGAGTATGGCGATGTCAATGGGCGTTAACCGGCGGCAAGAAACAGCATACAAGAAAGAAAAAATCGTAGTAATCTCAATAATTACCCAAATGATGCTTGAATAGTTCAGTTGAAAAGTAGGTTCAAATGTTTCAGGTTTCTCTGAAAACGTGGCAACAGCGCGTTTCCATTCCGAGCCCTGCTCACGTTTGTTAGTCAGAAGCGCGACCTATGCTGATCTTATGCTACCATCTCAACAGGTATACGTATACGCATATACATGGAGGCATACCTGGCTTTCTTACCTGTTTGTTTCTTGTTGGTTTATTTTCTTATTGGCGTTGATCTTGCATGTGAAGATCATCATAGCGTCGCTCATGCTACGAGTGCTACTCTGGCTTGGTGAATCTGTGTACTATAGATGTTTTCCCACTTAACATATACAGTCACAGGTTGAGACCGGAATGGAGTTTTTTTTTAAATATAACTATGCGACTTACATATACGGACACAACACCGGTCAACTTCTATACCAATTTATTTATAGACGTCTATGGTGTTGGTAGGCTTAAGTGTTTGTGGGCTAATGTTGCTGGATTAGACTTGAACCACTTATGCGAGATGGGTTAAATCCTGATGACTTCTTTTGTGGTCATTCAAAGTCAATTTTTTCATAACGAAACTCATATTACTGTCAGAAGGAGAACATCTTGAAAGTGTGTATTTATAGAAGCATAAGGATGTCGATTTTTGAGGTTGTCATAAATATATCAAGGATAGTCGTAAAACTGAGAAATATTATGAACATCTGATGATCTGATTGAAACACATGCCTGGAAAAAATTGTTCTAGAACAGTAGAGGAAAATAAGATGCTTAATGTGACTAATTTTGATTGAATAATTTTCAATTCAAGATCACGTTTTAGAACTTAAGACTATCAACCAAAATTTAGGGGTTCTGAAAACTTTCTTCGGGTCAATCCACATAGTCTAATTCTTTCTCTCGTTGCAACCCTACTAACCGTGTGTAGCAGACAGGTTGTTGGGCATCCGAAGATATTCGTGGGGACGGTGCCTGAGGCTGCGATAATGACCGTGAAGGTCGGGCGGTGCCATCTAGCGGAAAGAAAAGGCCCCTCAACGAGCTAAGCGGCGTCCTATGCTTGCTGCAGCACAGTTCGGGAGAAGTGGGCGGGGTTTTCACCTCTCGTTGCCCCTGTCCTTTACATATTAACAAAATTCATAGGCCTAGGGAAAACAACACAAACAGAGGAAGCAAAAACGGGGAATGGTAAAAAAATTGGGCGATAAGGATGAAATGGTTGGCGGACGGCTCCGATGCCCTCGCGCTTGCATCAGGGTCGGGGTGTGATGGGACCTTCGGCCTCTGGTTTCGTAGCACCGACAGATCAGTACTGTCGGTGGAAACAGTACTATCAGAATGTGGTTCATCACACATGTCATGATGAAAACATCAATGAGCTCATTATCCAGGCCTGAATGAAAGCTGTCATGGTCATTGTTCTAACCGCGGGACTAAAGTCACTTATGTACTTTTCACGTATATGGTGAGACCATACATGACCACCTACGACCTTGGCCCGTTCGGTACTCAAATGTGAGTTTCGGTTTTTCTTAGTACCGGTGTTGCAAGCGGTTTCCCGGTATTTTCGGTACTCGTTTTAATACCGGTACAAGTACCGATTTTTTTCGGTACCGAGTTTTGAGTACGGAGTGTGCGTGTTTTTATTACGCGGCACTACGGTACTATTAAAAGACCGGTACTGAAAAAACTGACTCATGGTTTAAGACAGTGGTATTCAAGAAACCCGGTCAAAAAACCAGTACTCAGTGGCATAAAAAAAGGGGATGAATTCCCCACCCCCCCTCCTCGGGAGTTGTTATGTAAAAAAATAAAACTCATAACTATCTCAATATAAAACTTAGATCCACAGCAATAGGAATGACAAAGTAAAGTATAAAATATGTGATGATAGGCTGCGCACATGCTTCGAAAGTCTGTTGGACTGCGCTTATACAGAATTATCTTGAATTTACTATCATCCTTAGCTGTGCCGGCCTTAACTATTGAAGTGTCCTATTCAACTACAATAAAAGGAAGTCTCTTCTAATCTTTTAACTTAGTCCTTGAAAATGCATATTAGACAAACGCTGGATATTCCCTTTCAAAAAGTCTGTACTTCATAAAGCCGACCATTACTTCACAGTGCTATTCATTTCAGGGAAATTACCACTCAAATTAACAATTTACCTACATATGACCGGTGCCCATCAGTTACAACATATTCACGGGTAATATAAAATATTGACTTTGCGGGAAAACAAGAAGTTCACAAAAACTGATTTTTGACAGTGGCAAGCGCGCAGCAGTGACGACTATTAATGGGGAGCGTTGGAAAGAATCAATTCTTTAACAATTTCAACCATAACAAGCAAAAATTTACTGCGAAAAATAGCCGAAAATAGTTTGCGCCCTAGTTGGAGGCAATGTGATTTTACCCTGTCCAACACGAAATGCGCAATAAACTGGCCGCACGATACAAGCCAAACAAGACAAAAACCGAAATCATTTAAGTTTTTTTTTCGATCCTACAGTAGAAAATAGTGGAAAAATTTTTGGGAAAACCTGAAAATATTTGGCATCCAATGTGGGGTCGGTGTTTGCTACTTGCAAATGTACTGAAAAGGGAGTGAATAGCTCCCGAAATAATTGTATTTACTTCGAATAAAAGTTCATTGTTGTAAGGGAAGCTATAGTATTTCCCAGTTGAGTTAATCCGTATCCCAAATGAAAAAATCCCTATCCCAAATGAAAAAACTCCTTCCCAAATGAATTTCCCAATATAATTAAACTATTTCCCGATTGAATTCAAACAGAGTGAATTTATATATACCTTCCGATATGATATGATGACACCCCACACGCCTATCCACGAACAAAAAATACCCTTTTTTACCTTTTTTGCATCCTTCCAGTGAATATTTTTTTTACGCAAATTCGAATTTGGCCTCTTTAAAGAGGTGTCTGTGACGATTCCATTTGTAAATTTTACCTCCTGATTCCGCAGTACTTAGAAATACGAATTCAGAAAGTAGACAGCGAGATATCTAGAGGAAAGAGCGTTGAAATCTATGTCAAAATTAGCAATCCAAAATAAATTTCGCACGGAATTAGGATTGATTGAAGATCCAGTAAAACAGAGCAAGCGTACATCAAATGATGGGAATTCTGCCCGCAGATCTTTTTTTTCAAATTTCAAAATATCATCCGAAATCACTGGAACCCACGAATGTTTGATTTATAGATTTTCAGTGATCCTTCAAGATATTTCATCGGTAAGTTAGTTTTAAATAAATATATCGGAAGCTACAAACAAATTCACTCTGTTTGAATTCAATCGGGAAATAGTTTAATTATATTGGAAAAAAGTTTAATTCATTTGGGAAGGAGTTTTTTCATTTGGGATAGGGATTTTTTCATTTGGGATAGGGATTTTTTCATTTGGGATACGGATTAACTCAGCTGGGAAATACTATATTTGTAACTACTGCGGAATCATGAGGTAAAATTTACAAATGGAATCCTCACACACCTCTTTAAAGAGTCCAAATTCGAATTTGCGTAAAAAAAAATATTCACTGGAAGGATGCAAAAAAGGTAAAAAAGGGTATTTTTTTGTTCGTGGATAGGCGTCATCATCATATCATATCGGAAGCTATATATAAATTCACTCTGTTTGAATTCAATCGGGAAATAGTTTAATTATATTGGGAAATTCATTTGGGAAGGAGTTTTTTTCATTTTGGATAGGGATTTTTTCATTTGGGATAGGGATTTTTTCATTTGGGATACGGATTAACTCAACTGGGAAATACTATACTGTTTTCAAAAACCCACAACTTTCTTGAAATTACCTACAGCCTACCTTAATTTATCTTAAGGTTGCTACAAACTACAATAGCTTAAATATACCTCAGGGCTTTTGTATCCTGGCTCAGTGAACATTTACGGTAGAAAATATGTACTCAAAAAGGTTTGAAAATATTCGGCGCCCTACATGGGGTCACTGTGATTTTATTTAGTCAATGAAATCGAAATGGACAGTCGAATAGGTGCGTGGTACCGTTAGTCGAGAGCTTATAATGAGTGCCTGAATGAATGTCACTTATATTCTTCCGAATTATACAAAGACGAGAATAATTTTGCTTCCACGCCACTCTGCCACCATAAAAATTTCATTTTATTTCCTGCAGTGTTTGACGTGCTAGATGTTGGTCTCTTGGTAAATTTGACCCCTAGAATTTATCAACTATTTTTAAGATTCAAGAACATCATCACAAACCTTCCATTGACTTTGCTAATCAATTTCACTAGCTATTCGTTCTCAATAACTGCTTCGAATTATATTCAGCTAACTTGTTGCTTGAATAGTTTGATATTTACGCAATGTTTTTATAGGATTACAGTTGTTATTTGTTGCAAACACGTATTTAAGCAGCCTTTTTCGGTGAACATTCCAAATCCAAAACAAGACCGTAACCAGAACTTGTGCCATTCGTTCCATTGATCAGTATACACTTCCCGACATTCGCATATTTTTCATATATAGGTAGCAGTGACGTGCAGTGGAAATTTTTCATAGTCAAGCAGTTGGGCGCCCTAAAGCCAATTTAGCATAAACAAAAATGGACTGTATAATAGAATATGGATAGTCACAAAAACATTTATACCAAGCGGCTTTAAGCCTTAAAGAAGAAATCAGGAAAGATATAAATAAAATATTGGCACATATATTCGGAATACAAAAAAAAAAATAAATAAATAAAATATTACTAATAAAAAAAATGATAAATAAATATTATGTTAATTAAGACTAAGAAAAATTCAGGGGTATTTGAAATAAATAAATATTCTTTCGCCATTGCCATTTATTTGTATTCCAAATCTATGCGCCGTTCTTTAAGTAAAAACTCTTTAATCACATTATCAAAAAAATCGTTTTCTCTTCGCATTTGTACAAGAAGATCCTTTTCAACCGCCATTAAAGCAAGATCCGAAAGTCGTTCTTGGGATTGGCGATTTCTCAAAAATGTGTGAACGCGCTTTAGTGTTGAAAATGACCTTTCCGCAGTTGCCACTGTGACTGGAATTGACGTTAATAATTTTGCTAAAATATGAACTTGCTTAAAACCGTTTGCGACATAAGGCCGTTTTTGAAAATAATCGAGAATTTTACTAGGATTCGCGTTTTTAAACTCATCTGAAGAATAAATAACTTTTAGCTCATTTTTCAACTTTATTCTGTCGAAAAATTGACCGTGATATTCAATAAGTGAGTCAAAATTTTTATCGGGAAAATTTGACTTGAATTTAGAAAAATAATTCGGTTCAAGCAACTCTAAAAATGAAAGATCTTTAAACGAATGGAATCGATCTCGAATTTGCCCGAGAATAACATCTATAATCTCCCGAAATATCCGCCGTAAATTTTGTAAAGGATCTATCGCATTTCTACATTTCTTACGTGGTGGCTGATATTCTGCTGTAACTGTCGAATAGAAATTATCAAACTTTTTAGAAAAGTCATTTTCCAGCCAATTTTCAAATTCAATAATTTTTTGGCTTTCATATGAAATGTTTACCACTTTGCTCTGAATAATATTAAATAATATATCAGTTTTCGAAAAAATTTCAGAAAAAATTAACAGATATAATTGAAAATCTGACTCTGCGAATTTTTGTAAGTATATATCGGAAAAAGTCAAGGAATCGCCATCCCAGTGTTGAGAACCATTCGAAATTGTCTCAAAAACTGTACAAATTTCATGCTTATGTTCAAATATAACGTTAATAATACGCGAATGATAATGCCAACGCGTTTTGGAAACCGATGGTAAACGACGATTTACTATATTTGCAAAAAGGTCCGACCTTTTAGTGGATGTATTAAAAAATGATGCGATTTTATTGATGTGCGCGAAAAATAATTTAATTTCCGGAATAAACTCAACTGCTTTAGACAATACTAGATTTAGTGAATGAGCGTAACATGGAACGAAAATTGCCGATTTATGTTTTTCCCGAATTAAAGTCTGAACTCCACGAATTTGAGAACTCATTACTGCTGCGCCATCGTAACATTGTGCAATTAATTTCTTATCGATATTAAAATTTTGCAATTGTTTTAAAATGTGAGAGCTTATTGCTGTAGCTGTACGATTAGCGCTTACATCCAAAAATCCGATAAATCTTTCTTCAATCTCATTTGATATTGTATATCTAAAAATCATCGTTAATTGTTCCCGACCGCTAACATCTGGCGTTTCGTCGACCATTACAGCTACAAATGGAGCCTCCTTTATTTCCAAATTGATTTTATTTCGAACCACATTAGCTATAGCGGAAACAAGATCGTTTTGGATTCTATTAGACAAACCCGAAAACGCTGCATTTGCTTTTATAGAATCTATGTGGGACTCAATTATCGGATCGTACAAACTCAAGAAATTTACGGTTTCGATAAAATTACCACGATTATTTGAAGAAGAGTCTTCATTATTTCCGCGAAAAGGAAGCTCCTGTTTTGCCAAAAAAAATTACAGTATCGATTAAACGTTTCAAAATATTACGATTACGCTCAACTTTTTCATTATGCAAACTAACAGATATTGCCACCTGGTTACTAAGCATAAACTCTATACGCTGAGAACCAAAATTATCTAATTTAATTAACGACTGAAGATGTTTTTCGGAACTTGAATGCTTTGCTGCTGAGCCCGTAAAATTATTCAAATCACTAAATCCAGCTTTATTCCAAACAGATTTTTCATTCGTGAACAAAAGACACGGCCAGCAAAATAACTTATTTAATTTACAGCTTCCCGTTAACCAAATGTACTTTTCATACGTTTCGATATGGAATTTTCGCGTAATATTTTTTAATTTAAACTCTAAACTAAGATCTGGCTGCGGTCTATCCGATTCTATAATTTCTCTTTTCTTGGCAAAGGAAAGAGTTGAAAATCCCGCTTTTAGTACGAAATCCGTCGCGCAGCAATACTCCGACATAATGCGAAAAGAAAACTTACCACTTTTATCACAAATCAAATCAATTAAATCACTACAAACGGTCAAAAAAACTTCAAATCACAATTTAATCAAAATCACCCGATTGCACTGATTTCCTCTTTTAAATTGCAACGGAAAGTCCATTACATAACAAAAACAAAAGCTCTACTGGAAAAATCAAATTCCCATAAACATTCCCTGCATTGGCAACATTTCATTAACAAGCATCATTGGGCTTTATGCCACACACAAAAGCAGTCGCGCCAGTGCTTGACTTGTCTCATATAAATTTGCGAACAAAACAAAAAAAAATCGTTGCCCAATGTACTACCGAAATCCAAGATTCCCATTTTCTGGAATCAACATGTCTCTAGTATTTGGATGCACACATGGTACATGCATCTAAAGATCTAGGCACATTTTCCTATTCTAAGTTTGGTGTCTATGGTGTGCAAAATGTGGGAGGTTTGAATATTATCTAAAGTAATTGAACGAATGTTTTTTAACGAAAAGAAGGCGCGGATCAGAATTTGAATGTGTAAAGGAATATTTGAATGATAATATGTATTCTTCAGCTTAAAGAAAAACATTGACTGAAATGATGATATGTGTATTGGTGTAAGCAAAGTTTATTATTGAATTGCTTATTTCGGTAAGTCAAGCAGGTTGGAATTGCTTACTACGAGTGCACGTCACTGATAGGTAGTGGGTGTATTTCGATGAAATTTTATTTTTAATATTATTTTGTGTTTCTGCATGTTACCTGGCAACGTTGGAATGACAATGAAATAAATCAAAACGGCAACCTTTTAGTTTCCGGGGCCCCGGCTGGGGGTATCACTTTTCACTCGGATTTTTGTCACTTTTCACTCGCGTCACTCTAAAAGTCAGGAATTTGCAAAAAAAAAAAAAATTTTTTTAATTTTTTTTTTAAATTTTTGTTTTAAGTTTTAATTTTTTTTTTATTTTTAATTTTTTTTTTTCATAATTTATACTGAGTGTTTGGAATATTGGAGGCATGGAAAATTGAAATATTCGCAAATCCCCTTGCGTGGGCTCCGCTCGCTACGCTCGCTCCGCGCTTAAGGGATCGCAACCCTCAGTATCGCACAAACATGAACGCTCGCTTCGCTCGCTCTGCGTGCAACAGCGTTTTGATCAGTTTTAAACACACCAAACACTCAGTATAAATCATTAGAACAAGAAAATAAGGAAAAAAAATAAAAAATTAAGATTAAAAATAAAAAAAAAATTAAAAATTAAAAAAAAAATTAATTTTTTTTTGCAAATTTGAGAGTCTTAGGGTGACGCGAGTGATAAGTGACAAAAAATCCGAGTGAAAAACGATTTTTTCACCCCGGGCCCCGGAAACTAAAAATACCCCTTGTTCTCTTATTATTAATATTCGTTTCCCTTATTCTAAGTTCATTGTCATTTGAATTATAGCTCTTTCAAAGTAGTATTAGTGACATTTTTCTTTTTTTTTATACTTTTACTTTTTAATATTGTCATATTGAACTTCATTTTTTATTATTACTTATTTTTTTTTTTAATTTTCTAATTATGCTCTCTTGAATTATATTGATTTTGTAGATTACTGTGTTATTGGGATTAACTCCTGTTCAGTGATTTAAATAAATAAATAAATGGGATGGACACATCAGTTTGTTTTAAATTTCCAAGGAGTAACGTGATTGGAAATAGTTTAAATTGAGTTTTTTTTTTTGCTGCGGTTTATTTCTCGGTGCTAATAATATTTTTTTTGCATTATAAAATGAAACCGGAAAATACAGGGCTATGCCCGCAATCCGGGGGGTTTGTATTGGCCCATGCCAATAGGAGGTAAACTGTCCTACTCTTGGAGATGCATTGCGTAAAACATATTAAAAATAAATTGTTTGAATAATTATTGAAAGTAGAGTCAGCAGCATACCCCCTCCCCTCCCCGACGCAGGGGTGTGCTAACTGTAACTATAGAAATACACTATCATTAACTTATTTTGACAAGATATCAATTTTCCATTATTTTTAGTTTTCAATGCTAGTTGGAAGCCTGTATGTTTTCATATTTATAAGTGGAACGGTCTCGAAATGCAAGGGGGTAGTTATGGTCTCATATTTTCCCCTCTACCTTTTTTCCCCTTCTTTAAAATTTAATGAAGATGCCAAAAATGGCTTGCCTATACAAAATGAAAAAAAAAATGTTGACCTTCATTGCCCCTCTATGGGGACCTCCCCTCAAAATTAGCCTATTACGACGCATTGCTTTCTCCGGCGAATTATGGTAATTCTACTCATTCTTACAAAATTTCGTGTGTGTAGCTTCAGCCATTCGTGAGATATTCTATGGATAGGCGGATAGACGGACAGACAGACATTTGACCGATTTCATAAGGGTTTTGTTTTTACTACAAAACCCTAAAATGGGTTGAGATAAAACGCTGACAATGGAACAAATTATTAATTGTTGCATTTAAGCATGAAAATTATCCCAATCGGCAAATAGGGATTAAAATTGGAAGAAGTGATAAGGTAATCGATAATTATCTAAAATATCCAGAAAATTATAGGAAAAACCAAGAAGGACGCACAGCAAGAGCAACAACAGGACGAGAGCGTAGGTCAACTTTACGCGAAGCGTCGAATTCTGCAAGTATACGGACAGTACAAAGAGTGATTAAAGCGTGTCCGAAACTTAAACAAAAGAAACTTATGAAACAACCATATTTATGTACTTCCATGTCATTAACTAGCTAGATTCGAGTACTGCCGGATGCATTTCAATTGGAACGAAGAATGGCGTCACGTGATATTTCCTGATGGTACTCTTGAGTTCTTCCCAGGGTTCTGGAAAGAACTCAAGGGTACCATCAGGGATGTCGCAGAGATGGTCGTGGGATATTAAGCCCGGCGAGTGCGAAATGACTGGTTCGACGAAGAATGCAAAAATTCACTTGATGCGAAAAACGAGACCCACAGGTTAGGGATTCAACGAGGAACCAGAGCCAGAAGAGAAAAATATGACGAGCTACGGCGAATATCGAATAGAATAATTAGACGTAAGAAACGTAAATACTTTGACGAGCAGTTGCTGAATCTAAACGAAAACTTAGTTAATAGGAACACCAGACAAGCGTAAAAACTAGTAAATACAATCAAGAACGGCTACGAATACGAACCCAGGACCAGCCTTTGTAAGGATAAGGACAGAAACATCACCAGCGACAACGATAGCATTAAGAAACGATGGGCCTTTTATTTTAAAGAGCATCTGAACCTACCATCTAACATCCCCACACAAGGAGCTCTCGACGATATTGTTGATCTAGGCCCACCCATACAACCCCCGACAGTAGAGGAAGTTGATCTCGCGTTGCGGTCACTAAAACGAAATATAGCGCCGGGCACTGACGAAATTCCAGCTAAACTGCTAAAATTCGGTGGAATGGGTATAGCTAATGCCATACATCAATTACTCCTGGGAGTATGGGAGGACGAGGAGTTTCCAGACGATTGGTGCAGAAGCATGTCCAATTCACAAAAAAGGAGATAAACTGCGGTGTGAGAATTACAGGAGCATATCACAAGTTTGTACGTCCTATAAAATTTTGATGAAAATTCTGGAAAATAGAATAAAACCGTACGCGGAACAAATCATTGGCGAATATCAAAGCGGTTTCAGACCTGGTCGCTCCACAACCGATCACCTCTTTACAGTCAAACTGATACTCCAGAAGTGCTGGGAATACAACGTAAATGTAAACCAAATCTTTGTCGATTTCAAGCAGGCATACGACAGTATCGATCGTGGAGTATTGTAACACATCATGCTGCAATTTGGTATACCGGCCAAATTAGCGCGACTGACAAAGATGACGATGACCAACTCCGTCTTACAAGTCAGGATCCACAATAGACTCACTGATCTATTTGAAACATGTACTGGTCTGAAGCAGGGCGATTGACTGGCACCGACGCTCTTCAACCTAGCACTGGAATTCGCTATTCGGGCTATGAATATGGACAACAGCAAGACGCTACTCATCAAGTCGATACAATTAGCAGCGTACGCCGACGACATCAACATCATGTCCCGAAGATTGGCTGACGCAGAAGAACTTCTGCATACGCTCGATACCGCTGCAAAAGAAGTTGGACTATGTATCAACGAGGGTAAAACTAAAATAATGATGCAATCGACGACAAGGACACCTGCACAACCGAGCATCAATGTGGGGGACCTCAACATCAAGTTCGTGAACAATTTCATTTACCTGGGATGCAACCTGTCAAGGGACGCCAACGAAACTGACGAAATCAAGCGACGGATACAGTTAGCTAATAAGACTTTTTCCTCGGTTCTCCCCATAATGAAATCGAAGCATGTGCACAGAAACACGAAGCTCCGCGTGTACAAAACCATTATACGACCAGTGCTATGCTATGGCTGCGAAGCATGGACCCTAACTCAAGCCTCCGGAAATATGCTAGACATATTTGAATGTGGCTCTACGGCGAATTTTCGGGGCTGTTTGCGATCGAGATGGATGGCGCATCCGGTAGAACCATGAGTTGTATGAACTGTAAGATGAGCTGGAAGTTTCGAAAATCGTCAAACTACAACGACTTCAATGGGCAGGGCATGTACAACGAATGGACGATGATCGCATGCCTAAAAGAGTAATGAATGCAAAACGAGTTGACGGAGCGAGACTGCCTAGACGACCGAAATCTTGTTGGGAGAGCTCAGTATGTGTGGACGCCGTGCAGCTACTGGGTTTCCAAAATTGGAGGACGCGGTCACGTGACCGAGATAATTGGAGGACAACGATCCAGGTGGCCAAGGCCCGATGTCGGGCTGTCGCGCAACTATGATGATGATATTTCCTGATGAAAAAAAAATTAATATGGATGGGCCTGATGGCTTACTTTCAAGATTTGAGAAAGTCTGAGCTGTTTTGTCTGGTCAATATTCCGCTGTTGGTGCCGTCATGGTATAAGCTGCAATAATGGAGGACATATACAGTATTTACAATAAAAAAAATTAAATCATTCGTTTTATTATCTATTTTTACAGATGCGTCTATCCTATTGTCACCCTTGTAATCAGTTGCAACATGCTAAACCTGAATTTACTATTTCGATTTGTTCCACTTTCAGGCCATCGTTGCCAGCTAACAGGCAGCAATACAAAATAATAGATATTAAAAATAACATTTTACCCAAATATACCCACTATATGGAAAATAATGTCACATTTTTAAGTGGGACTATCTTTTTGTCGGGGAGTGTATATCATAGTACTGATCGCAACATATTGCCTTAAACCAACTTTGCAGTTCACACGCGAGAAAAAAAATCTCATGCAAAAATTTTCTGATGGTAATTATTTTGTTGTGAATGCAATTTTTTTTATGATATTTTTGTCCCCTCGGTTGGTTTATATTATATTGTACATGCCAAAAACTGTTTGTTCACAGTTTCCTTCACTAAAACAAATTTGACGTTTCTTCCCATTGTAAATGACGATAAAATTGCGAATTTTTCATCAAATTCGTCACTAACGTCTTCTAAATTCTTCTCCAACATTTCAATATCCTACCACTCATCCAAGCCGAAGCAGCCAATTTTTTGTACATGGAAAATGTTGATCCGGTAATTGTTTTGCATGTGAAAAAAATTTGTGGTGAATACCAAAACATTTTTTTTTTTGCATGGCCGGTTAAGACGTGTGAAAAAAAGTTACATATATTCACTTAAAAAAAAATTATTGCATGTATGTACTTTTGTTCAAATTTTCACATGCAAAAAAAAACGACTATTTTTCATCTTTAGTCATCTAGTTTATTTTATTAGCGCAAACTAAGCATTGTATGCGTTAGTTAGCCCAAACCACACAATTTGTTTTTGGTAATTAATAAAAAAAACAATGGACAGAAACGGCAGGAAATTGTTTTGAAGTTTTTCATATTTTTTCGCATGGGAACTGTAAACTAGGCTTTACTCAAAATTAGTAATATGCTCACATGTATCGAAAACAGACACAGTTAGAACCATTCTAACAATAACAACTTGCACATTAACATTAAAACTGCAAACTTAAACAATCTACCATTTCGGATAATTTAGAATCAATTCAATTCAATTAGGCAATTCAAAATCAATAAAGAACAATTACAAAAGCATTTACCGGAAGAATATCCGCAACAAACCACCAAATCATGACTTCAAAACACCTACTGCGTCTGTTACTGTAATCAAATTACTTCATAAATTATTATCCACAAACATAGACGAAATATTCTTGGCTCAATCTATACACAAGGTTATGAGTATTCTTTTTGTTTTTCTGGGAACTTGCACCGACCTCAAGTGGAACTGTCCGTTAGAATTTTGATTTTCGCTTTTCATTTTTACTCACATCCAAATTTCAATTGTAACCAACAATTACCAGAAACCTATCTGAACCGTCTGATAGTTCGATGAATAATCGCCTTACAATAAATGGATAAACACCTGTGTAATATTAGATATGTACTTAAATTTTTGGAGAGTTCACTTATTCAAGATCAGACCATGTGTACAAAATGTTAAGATAGATAGGATGAAAGATTACCGAAAATTAGAGCTTAGAGATTCACATCAAAATGTATAGAGTGAACATAATCCGTTTCGACCTTGATTGCGTGGAAATCGATAAAATTTGAATAATTGTCTTCGTTTGCAACGAATTTGAGAAGATTCGATACAGTGAAATAAGTGCGAAGATGAATATAATCTACTGTTTTTTAGGTTCGAAGTTTTATAAATATATGTATATATGTCCCATGAAAAATAGCAATTCCGTTGGATGCATCACCTCCTTCCCCCTCACCTTTCCAACAATTCCTATTATATACGCTTTAACTCCTGCCAAGACAGCGTTGTAAGGAGTTGTCTCACCCCACCCCTCTTGAAAAAAAGATATAAAGTATCTACACTGCATGCAGATACATCGGAACATGGATATGTTTATGACTACCGACTGCGTGGAACCTGTTGTGTTGAAGATATCGACGTAAGTTTTATAAAGATCCCAGTATAGTTATACTGGATGAAATCATTCGAAAAAACACGTCCCACACTTTCGGTAGGCATAAGACATATCCATGTACCGATGTATCTGGTGGCAGTGTAGATACTCGTCATAAATTCTGTTTTGCTTTGTCCTGTCCGCGCGGGCTCCTTTCTCTCGCGGGGTCGTTTCGTTTTCGTTTGCATCGCGTGTGTGCAATATTCACCTCCTCTCGTGCACCCTGTTCCATCTACCCGTTCGGTACAGTTTGCAGACTGCAGCCAATCGACATTTCTCTGAGTAAGTTTCTGCTAATCGCAATCACGCTTCCCACCATCTTTTCCCAATCGGACGTGTATTGTGTTTATATATCTATTGCAAAATCGCTCCCACACTATCCGCCTCATCCCGCCCCTTTAATCAACAGTCCGGGTCCGGCACACACAATCCGTTTCTCAAGTAACGCGTGCGACTCTATGCGGTTGTGTCCGGCAAACAGGAAGAGAAACTAACAAAAGTAAACAAAACATTCCAACACACGCACAAAGAGAATGCAAAAGAAAAATTTTGGAATTTTTGCAGAAGGGGGGGGGGGGGGCATTTGATCTTCTGCAGACCTCTGAATGTACATCATGTCACGATGAGCTGCCCGGAACTACCTATATAACATCCTGCGACGAATATTTCTCTATTTCGGGGCTTGGGAGATTTTAACTCGAGCAGTACGAATCCGCCATTTTGTTTTATGATATGTTTACTGCACGTGTGGTGTGGGCCAGTCAGACCTCAAATCGCCGCCATTGCAAATGAACAACCACAGTTGCTGGATCACCCGATTTGGATAGAATGAACTTAATCCGCGATGGCTCTCGCTCTCTACATATCTTCGGGGGGGCGGGAACTATGTAATGTACACACTCTCAAATTGCGTCTGCGCATGTCCAAATGTTAGTCGAACTGACTACTTGCTACTTTTTCTGGGACCCTATTGATTCAGATATGTAGTACAACGCGCGCTATTTTATTTGTTTGGATTCCAGCCATTTTGAACATTTTGGAATTTTTGCAGAAGGGGGGCATTTGATCTTCTGCAGACCTCTGAATGTACATCATAACATATAACATCCTGCGACGAATATTTCTTTATTTCGAGGCTTGAGAGATTCTAACTCGCCTAGTATAAATCCGCCATTTTGTTCTATATGTTTACGAGTATTGCACGTGTGGTGGGGGCCCACATTATGGACCAGTCAGACCTCAAATCGCCGCCATTGCAAATGCACAAACACAGTCGCTGGATCACCCGATTTGGCTCGAATGAACTTCATCCGCTATCGCTCATCTTCGGGGGCGGGAACTATGTACACTCTCTCAAATTGCGTCTGCGCATGTCCAAATGTTAGTCGAACTGACTACTTGCTACTTTTTCTGGGACCCTAGTGATTCAGATAGTACAACACGGGCTATTTTATTAAATGATGAATGGGAATTGGCGGAAATTGAAGGTCATTGGAGAGCAGACGACTTCTTGCGACGTGTTCTGGGGGCCTAGTCAAGTTAGGTAGTACGGAGCGTACTCTATATTTTTGAGCATTTTGAATGTATGGTATGGTGTGTATGCAGGAGTTTTGATTATGGCGTCGCGTTGACGGAGAGCGTGGGACAGAGGGCACAGAGAGCGCCTGATCACCCGTACACTATGTTATTTCTTGCCGTCCACAACTTCAACCTTTATCGCTATCAAATCAACATCCCAACATGTACACACAGGATCCCCGCAAGCGCGCCGCCCGCGCGGATCTACAAGCAACAGCCATGCACAATGACCACTTCACTCAAACGACATGCACAACCAGAAAAGAAAATTTTTCAATGGGCTTGTTTCCTCTTCTGACCCCCGAGTAGAAAAACAGACATTTCGTGTGACGGACAGATTTTTAGGATGACCCCCAGCTATAAGACATATCCATGTGAAAAACGTGAAAAGACAGATGAACAAACAGCCCTCGTTCTCCTAGGATAGATCCACGACGGCAAGACGGTTAAGAATCCGCGGAGGTTAAATTGCTGCCAAAAACACCTGATAACACTACACATAGCGGCAAATAACTGCCGAACGCTATTAAACCGGACCAGACTAACCGAACTAGAAGAGGAAGCAATCAAAATCAAATGTGACATAATTGGTCTGAGCGAAAAAGAAGCAAAGAAGAACACCTAGCAACACTTGCCTCGGGTACCACCAAGGGACCATCATCATCATCGTGGCGCGACAGCCCGACATCGGGCCTTGGCCGCCTGGATCGTTGTCCACCAAGTATCTCGGTCACGTGACCGCGTCCTCCAATCTTGGAAGCCCAGTAGCTGCTCGGCGTCCATATATACTGAGCTCTCCCAACGAGATCTCAGTCGACTAGGCAGTCTCGCTCTGTCGACTCGTTCTGCATTCATTACTCTTTGGCATGCGATCATCGTCCATTCGTTGTACATACCCTGTCCATTGAAGTCGTTGTAGTTTGACGATTTTCGAAACTTCCAGCTCATCGTACATTTCATACAACTCATATTGTACCGGATGCGCCATCCATCTCGATCGCAAACAGCCCCGAAAATTCACCGTAGAACCTTACTTTCAAATGTGTCTAGCATGTTTCCGGAGGCTTGAGATAAGGTCCATGCTTCGCAGCCGTAGCATAGTACTGGTAGTATAATGGTTTTGTACACGAGGAGCTTCGTGTTTCTGTGCACATGCTTCGATTTCATTATGGGGCTAACCGAGAAAAAAGTCTTATTATTAACTGTATCCGTCGCTTGATTTCGTCAGTTTCGTTGGCGTCCCTTGACAGGTTGCAACCCAGGTAAATGAAGTTGTTCACGAACTCGATGTTGAGGTCCCCCACATTGATGCTCGGTTGTGCAGGTGTCCTTGTCACCGATTGCATCATTATTTTAGTTTTACCCTCGTTAATACGTAATCCAACTTCCTTTGCAGCGGTATCAAGCGTATGCAGAAGTTCTTCTGCGTCAGCCAATCTTCGGGACATGATGTTGATGTCGTCGGCGTACGCTGCTAATTGTGTCGACTTGATGAGTAGCGTATTGCTGTTATCCATATTCATAGCCCAAATAGCGTATTCCAGTGCTAGGTTGAAGAGCGTCGGTGCCTGTCCATCGCCCTGTTTCAGACCAGTGCGTGTTTCAAATAGATCAGTGAGTCTATTATGGATCCTGACTTGTGAGACGGAGTTGGTCATCGTCATCTTTGTCAGTCGCACTAATTTGGCCGGTATCCCTAATTGCAGGATGATGTTGTACAGTACTCCACGATCGATACTGTCGTATGCCTGCTTGAAGTCGACAATGATTTGGTATGCGTCTACGTTATCAGTTTGACCAAAAGAACCGGTCGGTTGTGAAGCGACCAGGTCTGAAACCACTTTGATATTCGCCAATGATTCGTTCGTTCTGCGTACGGTTTTATTCTATTTTCCAGAATTTTCGTCAAAATTTTATAGGACGTACAAACTAGTGATATGGCCCTGTAATCCTCACACCGCAGTTTATCTCTCTTTTTGTGTATTAGACAGATGATGCTTCTGCGCCAATCGTCTGGGATCTCTTCGTCCTCCCATACTCGCAGGAGTAATTGATGTATGGCATTAGCTAGACCCGTTCCACCGAATTTTGCATTTCAACTGGAAACTCGTCAGCGCCCGGCGCTTTATTTCGTTTTAGTGACCGCAACGCGAGGTCAACTTCCTCTACTGTCGGGAGTGGTATGGGTGGGCCTAGATCAACAATATTGTTAAGAGCTTCTTAAGTCGGGAGAAGTTGTGATCGCTACTGGCAAAAGGGGGGGGGGGGGTAATAATAAGCCACAACTTAGTTGCTTTTGTTCTTTAAGGAGCACCCCACACCATAATGGTTCCACCACCATAAGGTAATGTTTATTGTTTGTTGCAGGGCATAGGGTAAGAGACGTTACGTTTTCTCTTCTGCAGACTCTCGGCCAACCATCATTTTCACACAGGCAAAGTTTTGAATTAATTAAAGAAGAAAACTGTCTCACAATGCTCCATACTCAAATTGCTGTGATTCCAGGCAAACTGATGTCAGGTGATTTGATGCTTTATTGTTAATCACGGAACTTTTACCGTATATTTGGAAAGAAGGTCAATTTCCCTCAAACGATTGTGCACGGTGTAAAGGACGATGGGAACACCCAAAGGTGTCAACGGGGACGGAGCCATATTTGACCGGTAAGGTGCGGAAGTGGCAGCTGTCAAAGTTGACAGCTGCTCAAATTGGCTCCTCAACGAGCTAAGCGGCGGCCTGTGCTTGCTGTAGCTCAGTTCGGGGGATATGGGCAGGGTTTTCGCCGTTCGTTGCCCCTGTCCGTACATATTACGAGAGATTCACAGGCCTGGGATGGATAACACAACATGGTGTTTAAAATTTTAGGAAGAGAAAGGAAACGTGGCGTCAGCCAGCGCAGGTGCCATCTTTTGTGGTCCAGGGCCCAGATGGCGATGGGCCCTGGCCTACTAAACCCGCTGAAACACAGAAAGCAATCCGACCTTGAGGCTCCGTTGGCCGAAGTAGAAAAAAGTTACAGGAGCCTCTCATAGCGAACTTAGAAGAGATGAGGCCTTTACCTCATCTCATAATCAACCTGAAAGGGGTCTGGGAAAGGTTCTGTAAAGGAAAACCCGGATTTTAAAATTAAGTACATTATTATTATGTTTACTTCGATTTGTCCAACTAATGACAGAGGAAACACAAAAATCAAGATCCCCGTAAATTAATTATTAATAAGTATTATTAGAAGAAACGAATTGAATACTGTTACGTTACGTTATTGGAAAAATCACAACAAACTTACCCTGAATCGCTGATGGCCATCGCTGATGCAGGAGCAGCTGCAACTTATTAATCGAACAATGTGCACAACAGAAAGAAATTAGGCTTCAAAGCAAAACATTAAACTTTTGGGATCCATTTTAGACAAAGAAACAATAATCAAGACCAAAAACGCGGCGCGGTAACACTATAGACATATCGTTTGTTGTTGTTGTTCTCGTTATACTGATGCACTTCAATTATGACTAATCGGAATAGTGGCTGAACGAACTTGTGGCTGCCTTAGATCAACATAGAAAATACTCAGGCACTGGGCATCATCACTAGGGTGGATTTCACTATAGCCCTCTTGGGGTCGATGATCAGAGCAGTAATCCGGTGCTCTTTGATGGGGCATATGCAACTAGCCACACATTTGGTTACGGCCGGCCGGTGGCACACGTTTACCACGACACGATCCTATTGCCAGACAACTGTGGACCTGGAGTCCTTAAGACATTCCATTAACTGCACCACAACATCACGCTCTCGTCGCGACAGCCTTGCGGCTGCGGAGAAAAAGCGTCTCGTAACTTGCTCACGGACGGGTGTCACAATTTTTTGATACAAAAACGACACGAACGAGATACATCACTGCAATTCCGATTATCGCTTCAGAGACGGACGTGGGTATGCCGCTAGGGTGGGTGGCAATATTCTCTTATTCTCCTTTTTCGAACACTCGAACAAACGAAAAAAAAACGAAGAAAACGGAAAATAGCAGACAAAGGGTTAGCTACAACTCCACTTTTTTTTCAACGATTTCCCCTTCTGCTAGAGTTACTCTGCAACTTCCATTAAGGCCGTAAATTTTAGCGCCGTTAATGGATTCAATAAAACTGGTTATTATTGTATTTCTAACTCAGACTTTATTGGAATTTTTGTGGTGCGGACCACCCGTGCTCCACGGCGTTTTCAATCGGACTCCTCTTTCTCACCCGTTCCAACTTTGTTGTTTTCCCCATTCCTGTCCATTCCACCACATTTTCGCGCCAAAAATTGGCTTCACCAATCGAGTGTTTTTCCCATCCCTGGAGTTTGATGACAGCGGTGTTTTTACAGCGGCCAATTCTAACCCATAAATGCCTATTTTTGAATTTGTATCGATATTTCACAAATGTAAATCATCATCATCATCGTGGCGCGACAGCCCGACGTCGGGCCTTGGCCGCCTGGATCATTGTCCTCCAATTATCTCGGTCACGTGACCGCGTCCTCCAATTTTGGGAGCCCAGCAGCTGCGCGGCGTCCACACCTACTGAGCTCTCCCAACGAGATCTCGGTCGTCCTCGCAGTCTCGCTCCGTCGACTCGTTCTGCATTCATTACTCTCTTAGGCATGCGATCATCGTCCATTCTTTGTACATGCCCTGCCCATTGAAGTCGTTGTAGTTTGACGATTTTCGAGACTTGCAACTCATCGTACATTTCATACAACTCATGGTTGTACCGGATGCGCCATCCATCTCGATCGCAAACAGCCCCGAAAATTCGCCGTAGAACCTTACGTTCGAAAGTGTCTAGCATGTTTTCGGAGGCTTGAGTTAGGATCCATGCTTCGCAGCCATAGCATAGCACTGGTCGTATAATGGTTTTGTACACGCGGTGCTTCGTGTTTCTGTGCACATGTTTCGATTTCATTATGGGGAGAACCGAGAAAAAAGTCTTATTAGCTAACTGTATCCGTCGCTTGATTTCGTCAGTTTCGTTGGCGTCCCTTGACAGGTTGCAACCCAGGTAGATGAAGTTGTTCACGAACTCGATGTTGAGGTCCCCCACGTTGATGCTTGGTTGTGCAGGTGTCCTTGTCACCGATTGCATCATTATTTTAGTTTTACCCTCGTTAATACGTAATCCAACTTCCTTTGCGGCGGTATCGAGCGTATGCAGAAGTTCTTCTGCGTCACCCAATCTTCGGGACATGATGTTGATGTCATCGGCGTACGCTGCTAATTGTGTCGACTTGATGAGTAGCGTCTTGCTGTTGTCCATATTCATAGCCCGAATAACGTATTCCAGTGCTAGGTTGAAGAGCGTCGGTGCCAGTCCATCGCCCTGTTTCAAACCAGTGCGTGTTTCAAATAGATCAGTAAGTCTATTCTGGATCCTGACTTGTGAAACGGAGTTGGTCATCGTCATCTTTGTCAGTCGCACTAATTTTGCCGGTATACCAAATTGCAGCATGATGTTGTACAGTACTCCACGATCGATACTGTCGTATGCCTGCTTGAAGTCGACAAAGATTTGGCATACGTTTACGTTGTATTCCCAGCACCTCCGGAGTATCAGTTTGACTGAGAAGAGCTGATCGGTTGTGGAGCGACCAATGACTCGTTCTGCGTACGGTTTTATTCTATTTTCCAGAATTTTCGTCAAAATTTTATAGGACGTACAAACTAGTGAGATGCCCCTGTAATTCTCACACCGCAGTTTATCTCCCTTTTTATGAATTGGACAGATGATGCTTCTGCGCCAATCGTCTGGGATCTCCTCGTTCTCCCATACTCGCAGGAGTAATTGATGTAAACTAGACTCGTTCCACCGAATCTTAGCAGTTCAGCTGGAATCTCGTCAGCGCCCGGCGCTTTATTTCGTTTTAGTGACCGCAACGCGAGATGAACTTCCTCTACTGTCGGGGGTTGAATGGGTGGGCCTAGATCAACTATATCGTCGAGAGCTTCCTGTGTGGGGATGTTAGATGGTCGGTTTAGAAGCTCTTCAAAATAAGAGGCCCATCGTTTGTTAATACCATCGGTGTCGCTGATGATGTTTCCATCCTTGTCCTTACAAAGGCTAGTCCTGGGTTGGTAGCCGTTCTTAATTGTATTTACTAGTTTGTACGCTTGTCTGGTGTTCCTATTAGCTAAGTTTTCGTTTATGTTCAGCAACTGCTCGTCAAAGTATTTACGTTTCTTACGTCTAATTATTCTATTCGATATTCGCCGTAGCTCGTCATATTTTTCTCTTCTGGCTCTGGTTCCTCGTTGAATCCATTGTCTGTAGGCCTCGTTTTTCGCGTCAAGTGAATTTTTGCATTCTTCGTCGAACCAGTCATTTCGCGCTCGCCGGGCTTTATATCCCACGACCTTCTCTGCGACATCCTTGATGGTACCCTTGAGTTCTTCCCTGAACCCATGGACGCCTGTGTTGCTGATGTTGTGTAGCATAGGTGATAGTTTTTCCTCAAGGGCGGTAGTATACGCCACCGCTGTAGCATCACTCAAGAGCTTATCAACCGCAAAGATTTTGGGAGGGCTGATTCTTGACTGGTGCACTGAGGAGATTCTACATCTGTAGGTCGTCTTCACCAAGTGATGATCTGAGTCACAGTTTGCTCCTCGATAGGAGCGGACATCCATGACACTAGACGCCCATCTCCTGCAAATGAGGACGTGGTCAATTTGGTTGACGGTATGTGCGTCTGGAGACTTCCAGGTCTGCTTGTGAATGCGTCGATGCGGGAAACACGTAGAGCTTACGACTAGATTCCTGCTGCAGGCGAAGTCGATAAGTCGCTGGCCGTTATCGTTACGTTCTTCATGGAGGCTGTGGCCTCCAGAGGTCCCCCGATGCCAACTTTCATTCCCGACTTGCGCGTTAAAGTCTCCCAGCAGCAATTTGACGTCGTTTGTTGGAAGTGAGTCGAAGAGAGTTTCAAGGCGGGCGTAGAACTCGACTTTTACTGCGTCTTCTTTAACTTCAGTGGGGGCATGCACATTGATGAGCCAGAGATTGAAGAATCGAGTCTTGATGCGAATCGCACACAGCCGTTCATTTATGGGTTTGAAGTCAGTAATATGGGGTTTGAGGTGATTGTCCACTATAAATGCTACTCCAAACTCCTTGCTGCCCGATGGTTTGCCACTTGTAAAAATTGTGTGCGATTTCTTGTCATTAATCTCGCTGCCAAACCAATTTGTTTCCTGGACTGCAGTAATGCTCAGTTTGTACTTTTCGACCTGTTGAAGGAGGGCCTTCTCGGCCGCCGGTTTGTTCAGGGAGCGTACATTCCAGGATCCGAAAGAATAATCCTTTATTCGTTTGCGTGGTCGTCGTTGTTGATCCGTCCAATCCGAGGCTTTTGTTCCAGGTTTCTTGACATGGAGTGGTTTTTACAAGGACGAGTTGTCAGCACGTCGCTTAACCCCATTCAGGGGATGGCCTCGGAGATAGCTGCTTCAGATGGTTTAATAAACGTGCTGGAGCACACACAACTATGTAGCAGGTCCAACTACGCAAGTCATTCCATCCTACTAGACCTGAGACGCTTAGGTGTTTGTCAGCCATTCAGGCTACAGCTATCTGCCTTTTCCAAACTGTCTTATCGCTAAGACATTGGCCGTCAGCGAATTGATACACTGCCGTTACCAGGGGGCGCCCACGCGGAGGACTATGGAAAAGGTCTTTTGTAAATGATTTGAAGTAAATCCAAATTAAATACATTTGTGAAAAATACACAAGTTCAAAAATAGACACTTATGTGTCAGACTTGGTCCGTTACAACGGTTTGTTTTGAGATGAAGGTTCTGGCGGAGTGTCTGAACTCACTTAGTATGGAAGCTGTTGAGTTTGCACGATACCTGAGGGCGTTTAAGCGTATAAATCGGCCCTCGCTGAAGTTGCTCTTGGTCGTGCTGGTTCTCGTCTTTTTGTGAATTACCCTGTCTTCTGGAACATTTCTTAAACTTTTTGGAAAACAGAAAGTCTCACTCCAAGCCGACGGATTACTACCCGGAAACCATGGCCGTTCTCTAGTAATGTCGCGGTTCTACATCTTGAGATGTCTTCTAACACCTTGTGGAAGATCCATTACTTGCCCAAAAATAGCAGACTTTAAAGAAAACTGCACAAGGGACCGGCAAAGACTGACAGAGGTGTCGCAAATAACAATGGAACAACTGTTTAGCTCTATGTAGGCAAATTTACCGTTGGAAATTAACATTTTAAAATGTGTGTTACGGTTCGTTCTTTCTGCGCTAATACCAACTATGTAGGTACGACATATCGGCTTCCTCATTAGCATTAACCGGATGCGTTCGGTGTTTTTAAAGTGGCCTTTTAATAATTTTGTTGTGTGTATAAAACATCCAAAGTAGTTCCGGCGTGGTGAGGGTTAATTTTGGCCACACCAGCAACTCTACACGTCCGTCGGCAAGCTCCATTGAAGCCGGCTTGGATTGGCCCCACCCTGCTAGTACTGTTAAGAAGATCGTTATATGTAGCGGTGGCGGTGTAGCGTGATTACCGAGAGATCATAACAATATACGTAAATGCGTTCTTTTTAGATTTTGGCCCGTTTTCTCAATGTCTGATTAAAATTTAAACTCCAGTTAAACAGACATTGAACGTACCCATCTGTCAACAACAAAATTATCTCGAGCTTAAATATAAACTGGACATTGAGAAAACGGGCCTTTATCTTGTGTAGGTTAGGGTAACGTCCCAAATTATTCATGTCGGTTTCTTTTCATCGTATTTCGCCGCAATTGTATTATGGATTTTATTTCTTTTGTCGGAAAATGTATCAGGAAACTATTCGGAATCAATTAATTTCTCTTATCACAGTTAAATGACAAGCGGAATGCTCGCTTATGAAGTAAAATAATTTTTTTTTTTCATGATGCGTTTAATTTAATTCAATCAATATATGTACTAACATAAATTTTATCCGAGATTCAAACCATTTCCTATCAACTTCATTCTCTTATTCGACATGGGTCACCTATATTAGGTGCGTTTTTTGCGCTTTAATCCGGTTCATACTTTAGGATAAATCGTAGAGCCTGAAATAAAATTTGGTTTATAGGTTATTGTCTAATCTTTATGTTGACAAAACTAAAGAAACAAAAATTACTCGAAACAATTGTCTATAACTTCATCTATGACTATTTTGGGTCTTTTATCTGTCCTAACCAATATGGGTTTTGTAGAAATAAATCAACTGTTACAAATTAGGTAGAATTCGTCGACTTTGTTGGTAAATCCTTCTACTACTTTGCCTTAACCCCTAGCGGGGCATAGCGCGTCAAATACTCCTGCGCGCCATCGTACTCTGTTCTTGGCATTGGGGCGCAACTCCCCAAAAGACTTACCCAGTACCTGACACTCCTTTGCCACAGATCGACGCCATGTGATTCGAGGACCCCCTCTTGGTCGGCCTTGGTTGGAAATGGGGTTCCATTTCATGGCATGCATAGCAATGCAGTTATCACTCTTCCGCAATGTGTGACCTATCCACTGCCATTTTCGCCTGCGTATCAATTCGTCGATTGGCATCTGACCCGTACGCCGACTTAGCTCTTCATTTGACATTGTTTCGGGCCAGAAAATTCTTAAAATTCGACGAAGACATGAGTTGACGAAAACTTGCAGCTTTCTGGTAACTCCTACGGAAACTTTCCATGTACTGCTCCCATACAAAAGCACTGATAGTACCAGGGAGCGAAACAGGCCCAGCTTGGTCTTAATGCTGAGATAACTGCCCTGCCAGATTTTGGACAGCATGTCGTATGCGCGTTTAGCCTGGTTGATACGACGAGCGATGTCCTGCTCCGTACCACCATTTTCGGCAACAATGCTACCCAGGTAGACGAAGTTGTCCACCTTCTCCACAGGCTGCCCATTAATATTGATGGCAATAGGTGTTGGATTTCTTTTTCGCAACGGCGGGCTAAGAACCTTGGTCTTGTTGGTGTTAATCTTTAGCCCAACCTTGCTTGCCTCCCTCTCGAGATCTAACGCCATTGCAGACAGATCCATGATTTTGTGGGAGAGTAGGCATATGTCGTCAGCGTAGTCAAGATGTTGTAGATAAGATGTCAAAGTCCATTGAATTCCTCTGTCGAGTCCGGATAGGGCTGCATGCAACACATCGCCGATCACAATGAGGAATAGGATCGGTGAGAGGATGCACCCCTGCCGAACTCCACTGCGAATCTCAAAGTCCCCCGACACCTTACCTTTATGCAGAACGCGACATTTCGCGCCGTCATAGGTTGCCTTAATAATAGCCACAAGCTTCTCGGGGATGCCTCTCCTGCGCAAGGCCGCCCATATAGAATCCCGGTTCACACTATCGAAAGCCTTTTCGAAATCGATGAAAAGCAAGTGAAGCGGAGAATCGTATTCAGCGCATTGCTCGATGATGATTCGCAAGGTGTTAATGTGATCGACACAGGAGAATCCGGATCGAAAGCCAGCCTGCTCTTCATCAATTGTGTTTTCTAAGTGGGCCTTTGGTCTTTGCAGGACGATTTTAGCTATTATCTTGGCAACGGCAGGAAGCACACAAATGCCTCTCCAATTATTACAGTCTGTGAGGCTACCCTTCTTTGGAAGTTTGATGATCAAACCTTCCTTCCACTCAGTGGGAAAGGTCTCTGTATTCCACGCTTTATCAACAAGTGGGTGTAGCAAATCGGCAGTTACGCTTGGCGCTGCTTGATAAAGTTCGGCAGGGATACCGTCAAGTCCGGCGGCCTTTCCTCGTTTTAGTGCAATAATTGCAGTGACTATTTCCTCTTTAGTCGGGGCAGTGGACCGTATACGCACATTTTGATGGTTAGCTAAATTATCTATATGAGGGGGAACTTCACCAGAGGTTACACGGTTCAAGACCGCGGCGAAGTGTTCTTTCCACCGCCTCATTTGATCTTCTTCCAAGATAAGTAGCTTTCCATCACTATCTTTCACCGGATGTTGGCAGGAGTTACGACCACCTGTAAACTCCTTGATGACACCGTATACGGCGTTTAAGTTGTTACTTCTAGCGGCTTCATCTGCTGACGCTAAAAGAGAATTGGCATAAACTCTTTTATCGCGTCGCACACTACGCTGAACTTCTCGAGCTTTCTGACGGTAAAGGAGTTCGATGCTGCTTCGATTGTCGTCTGATGCTGCAGCCAAACGAACTTTCAGCTCCTTTCTTTCAACAATCCGTTGCCATGAAGCGTCGGACATCCAGGGCTTATTCCGGCAATCCGGGTTTGGGCCAAGGATGGTATTTGCGCTATCAATGTACGCATTTTTTATGGCATCCCAGTTTGCGTTTATGTCACTATCTGGGTGACTAGTTATCTCAGCCGCTTTTTGCGCAAGATGGTCATTATATTGTTGTAAGACAGCTGGATTTTTTAGTCGAGCGGTGTTGAATTTGCGGGGCCTGGATCTTTCGTCGCTGGGGCGGCGCACGGCTGCAATACGCAATCGAACATTAGCGATCATAAGATAATGGTCTCTTCCCATCCCAATATCGGCACCCTTCTTGTTTCGCACGTCCAGGAGGCAACTCTTGAATCTTTTACTAATGGCAAAATGGTCGATCTGATTTTGTGTTCTGCGCCGATCAACAGAGGACCAACTGATTTTGTGGTGGTCCTTATGCTCAAATATAGTACCACCGATGAAGAGACTGTGAAAGTTGCAGAACTCTACAAATCTTTCACCGTTGTCATTACGATCACCAAGACCGTGTCTCCCCATCACATGTCTGAGCCCATAGTTATCAGCGCCAACATTCGCATTCAAATCACCCATAACCATTATAATGTCACCTTTAGGTGTTCTGCTCTGAACGGCGTTTAGTTCTTCGTAGAAGGAGTCTTTTGCCAAGACATTGTCGGGTTCAGTAGGGGCATAACATTGTATTATTGAGATGTTCCTCATTTTGGTCCGGAACCTGGCGGTCAAGACCCTGTCAGAGACCGGTTCCCAGGATAAGAGACAGTTTCGCGCGGCTCTGGTTAAAAGGAGCCCCACACCTGACTCACGACGACTACCGGTAGCTTTACCGGAGTACAACATTACAGTGCTGCCCGTTGGAGAGATGAATTCTCCGCTGTTCCACCATCTTATCTCACTAACTCCTAAGATATTTAATTTGTACCTCAGAAATTCACTCTCTAATTGAAGAAATCGTGCGTTCTGGGGACCTTCTGATCCATTGTCCAGGAGAGTACGCACATTCCAGAATCCAATCTTTGTCATTGTACGATAGCTAAAAGTCGTAACCGTTGAGTCAGTCCTTATCCGAGGCATAGTTGACGTTTCGTTAGCATATAAAGATTTCGGATAGTGCAAGTTGCTGGCATACACATCCTGTCCTTTGATTGTCGGTTTTAACGACAGGCCCTCAAAGGGAAAGGCCGTGGTATTTTTTCACACCCCACACCACAGGGGTACCTCAACCAAATCATCGCACCGCCATCACTGGCGGCTTGACGTTGGTTGGCAATGGTCTGTGACCACTGCCGTTCCAGGGGGCGCCCACGCGGAGGACTATGGAAGAGGAGTTTTTGCCCCCCAAAATCCTTCTGATAAGGTAACTACTTTGTAATGGAGCACGGAGGACGAGGAGTGGTTTCGGCCGTAAACGCCGGAGGTCACCAAAGGTAAATAAAAACTCCAGAGACCACCAGATGACGTGCTCTGGCAGACCAGCCCAGTGATCGGGAGTAGCGGGGTGGGTATGCTCACGTCAGTCACTGGCCTCCTCCATTAACATACAAAAATATATTTTACTTAGCACGTCCGCCCGTAATGCAAAACGAGAAAATCCTAAAACCCACAAAAAAACTAAAATATATCGACAAAAAATAAGAGAAAAGAGAAAATAATGGTGGTGCCTACGCACCAAACTCCCAAAGATACAAAACAACAAAGTCCCGTAAAGGGACACGGGGCTGCACCAGCCAATCTACAAAAAAATCAGTATAAACAGGGGAATACCGTCCAATCAGGACAGATCCTTCCCCCTTCCAGTTTACTGGGACCTAAGGTGTAATTCGGTCCATTATATGGGTCTCAGGTGTAATGGACCCGCGCCTCTAGACCCTTCCCTACCATGGGATTCTAGGCGCACAATATTAAAATCCCCCTAGCAAACCTACGTCAGCACTCTTAGAGAGAAATAGGAAGGGAGAAGAAAATTTTCCTCTTTTATTCTGGCATCTTACTTGCTGTTTACCAAAAACAGAAAAAACAACATAAGAAAAAAAATGTTTAATACTACTAAACTGCAAGAAAAAATTTATCGATTCCGGTAACAACAAAAAACTGGTTGTATATACTTATACCCTTCACGAATGTGATAGGGTATATTAACTTCGTCATGAAGTTTGCAACGCACAGAAGGAAGCATCTCCGACCATAAACTATATACATATATTCTTGGTCAGTATGATGAAACGAGTCGATTAAGCTTTGTCCGTCTGTCAGTCTAGTTCTATGCAAACTAGTCCCTCAGTTCTATCGAGCTGAAATTTGGTGCAAAGCCTTCTTTCTATTGCGCGCTGTAAATATGTAGTCCGGATGGCGCAACGGTTAGCACGTTCGCCTTCAACGCACTGGGCCCCGGTTCAATTCCGGGGATTTACGTGTCGGACTATGAGCCCACTCAGCTGTTAAATGAGTACCCATTATGGGGTAAATAACTCGGTTGAGCGTGTTGCTGATCACATACCTCTGCACAAAAAACCGTCACGATCTAGAAAATGAGATGGTGCTAACTCATCTCGAGGCCGTGGTTCAAATTGGACTGTTGCGCCAGTTATTTATTAAATATGTGGGAACCAACGGAATCGGACCACTACGTCATATAGCTGTCATAGAAGCGACTGGTCGAAAAATTCGTCTTTGTGAGAAAATTTTTTTATCTCTAAAGACATCTTTCTCAAATTTTGCACAAACACTTTTTACTATTGCACGCTATAAATATGTCGGAACCAACGAAATTGGGCTACTACGTCATATAGCTGCCATAGGAACGACCGGTCCAAAATTCGTCTTGTGAGAAAAACTTTTTTATCCAAAAGAAAAAATACCGTACTTTGTCTTTTCCACTTTTATTATATTATTCCTAACGCGTTTCGCTCTTTCGAGCATCATCAGAGGAATGTAAATTACAACTATGAAAACTATGTATAAAGAAGAAACATTATCTTACACAATGAAACGAATTAAAAAGACGAAAAAAAAACAAAACTAAGCTCCTTATTACCTAATTAATACCTGAAAAGAAGGAGAAAAAGGATCATAAAATCTAATAAAAAATGGAATTGTTACGAAATGCATGGGTAATTAAGGCTTAGAAGTTTGGAACAGTTAAGGTCTGTCTGGTCTTTCAAGAGAATCCTGCCAGGTAAACAGTTGGTTTTATTGATCTCGCTTCGCGTGAAGGGTACCATACTTTCGGCAAGCTGGCCGAAGGCTAGCTTGTTTTTATCAACCTTAATCATATATCGAGATTTCATATAGCAATTAAACTTTATGCGAAATCAAATAGTTTTGAAGAAGAATTTGTCGAAATCCAATTGTATTGGCATTGGGAATTTTGCATTTTTATATTGGCATGTTGGGCATTGCCGTATCACACCAGGACTTCAATCGCGATTTCAGAAGATTTCATGGTGCCTTGCTTACTATCAAGATTTCGTTTGGCAATAAAATGTATGTGAGATCCTATGGATTTCAAGGAAATTTGGTCGAAATCCCATTTTACCATATTTAGAGTCCAGCGTAATCGTAGTATTAACTAATTTTCGCCAAATTCATGTGTCTACGACTATTAATGTTATAGACATGTATGTAAATATATTATTTTGCCTAATTTTGGATCATTTATTAAATCATAATTCAAATTGTAAATGTTATTTTTAATATCTTTCACTGTTAATAAGTTCATCGACACGAACAATCGAAAAAACAGGAGATAGACGAAAGGAAAAGAAAATAATTATTGAAAAAAATAAACTGAAAGAAGAAGTAGAAGAAAAAAAACCAGAGTCCGAAGCGTATATACCCTAGACTTGTACAGACCTAGTGGTGATACCAAAAGTACCAATTGGCAACGACCATATGCATTAAAAGTGAGTTTCCTATATGGCCAGTTTATAGGGGAGGTTGACATACATTCATGAGGTTCTTGGCCATTCTAAAAATCAATTAACTAACCCATTCTGCAAATATTTGTCGAATTTTTCAAGTGGCTAGCTTCATTCTATCGAAAGTTATTGCTTATTTGAAGCCTCACTTGCAGAGGTGGTAGAAGTTCCTTGGATCGGATCTTGCCCATCATAGCCACCAACCAATTAGATCACCCTACAAACATTAAAAAAAAGATGTCAGGTGTCTAGCTTTACTCTATCGAAAGTTATCGCTTATTTGAAGTTTCATTTGTAGGGGAGGTAGGGGTTCCTTAGGTCAGATCTTGCCCATTTTCAATACCAACTAACACGATGTTACTACCAACGTTCTGCCAAATTTTCAACTCGCTATTGTCATTCTATGCATGTGCACAGAAACACGAAGCTCCGCGTGTACAAAACCATTATACGACCAGTGCTATGCTATGGCTGCGAAGCATGGACCCTAACTCAAGCCTCCGAAAACATGCTAGACACTTTCGAACGTAAGGTTCTACGGCGAATTTTCGGGGCTGTTTGCGATCGAGATGGATGGCGCATCCGGTACAACCATGAGTTGTATGAAATGTACGATGAGCTGCAAGTCTCGAAAATCGTCAAACTACAACGACTTCAATGGGCAGGGCATGTACAAAGAATGGACGATGATCGCATGCCTAAGAGAGTAATGAATGCAGAACGAGTCGACGGAGCGAGACTGCGAGGACGACCGAGATCTCGTTGGGAGAGCTCAGTAGGTGTGGACGCCGCGCAGCTGCTGGGCTCCCAAAATTGGAGGACGCGGTCACGTGACCGAGATAATTGGAGGACAATGATCCAGGCGGCCAAGGCCCGACGTCGGGCTGTCGCGCCACGATGATGATGATTGTCATTCTATCGAAAGAAATCGTAATTAAAGTAATATTTTAAATTTTGAAGGGGAGGTAGGCGTTCCTTTGATCTGATTATGCCCAACTTACTAAAACTTAAGCAACTTCTCACTTCAGGGTTACATACCAAAAATCAGATGTCTACGTCAATTCGTTCAAGAGTTATGGACAAAAAACCTGAAAAGTAGGGTAGTACGGGGCTCTTTGTAAGAAAATTGCCGTTAGTTTTCAACTGATCGATTTTATTTTTCCAAGGGAGTATAAGATCACCCTCACGAGCAATCTACCAAAGCTAGAGCTTTTCATGTTTATTTAATGGGGAGTTATGTATACATTTAAGTATTTTACATATGTAGGGGAGGTAGGCGTTCTCTTGGCCTGATCATGCCCATTTTCAATACCAACCAACTAGATCATACTTCCAACATCTGACCAAAATTTCAAGGCTCTGGCTTCATTCTATCGAAAGTTATCGTGCGAACGGACAGACAGACAGACAGACAGACAGACATGGCTAAATCGAATCAGGAGGTGACCCTGATCATTTATATATATACATTGCTATACCTCCGGAGCCTCCTTTAAGGTGTTACATATTTCCGTCGTGACAAAAACAATATACCCTATACTAAAAGTCTAGGGTATAAAAACTAGCACATTACAACTTTCAATTTTCCTTCCCTCATTATACCCTAGACTTTTAGTATAGGGTATATTGTTTTTGTCACGACGGAAATATGTAACACCTTAAAGGAGGCTCCGGAGGTGTAGCAATGTATATATATAAATGATCAGGGTCACCTCCTGATTCGATTTAGCCATGTCTGTCTGTCTGTCTGTCTGTCCGTTCGCACGATAACTTTCGATAGAACGAAGCTAGAGCCTTAAAATTTCGGTCAGATGTTGGAAGTATGATCTAGTTGGTTGGTATTGAAAATGGGCATGATCAGGCCAAGAGAACGCCTACCTCCCCTACATATGTAAAATACTTAAATGTATCCATAACTCCCGATTAAATAAACATGAAAAGCTCTAGCTTTGGTAGACTGCTCGTGAGGGTAATCTTATACTCTTCTGGAAAAATTAAATCGATCAGTTGAAAACTAACGGCAATTTTCTTACAAAGAGCCCCGTACTACCCTACTTTTCAGGTTTTTTGTCCATAACTCTTGAACAAATTGACGTAGACATCTGATTTTTGGTATGTAACCCTGAGGGAAGAAGCTGCTCAAGGTTCTGTAAGTTGGCGAAATCAGATCAAAGGAACACCTACCTCCCCTACAAATTTAAAAAAATTAAATGCTCCTTTAATTACGATAACTTTCGATAAAATGATACTACCGACTTAAAAATTTGGTGGAATGTTGCTAGTAATACCAACTTAGTTGGTATTGAATATGGGCAAGATACGACCCAAGGAACCCCCACCTCCCCTACCAACGAAACTTCAAATAAGCAATAACTTTTGATACAATGAAGCCAGTGACTTGAAATTTTGGTCAAATGTTTGAAGTGAGATTGAGTTAGTTGGCATTAAAGATGGGTAAAATCCGAACTAAGGAACCCCTACCTCCCCTAGAAATGAAACTTAAAATAAGCGATAACTTGTGACAAAATAAAGCTAGCGACTTGAAATTTTGGTCAAATGTTTGTAGTAGGATCCAGTTGGCTAATATTGAAAATACGTAAAATCCGACCAACGAAACCCCTACTTCCCCTACAAATGAAACTTCAAATAAGCGATAACTTTCGATAGAGTGAAGCTAGAGACTTGAAATTTTGTTTAAATGTTTGTATGGTGATCTGATTGGTTGGTGGCAATGATGGGCAAGATCCGACCCAAGGAACCCCTACCTCCCCTACAAGTGAAACTTCAGATAAACAATAACTCTCCATAGAATGAAGCTAGCGACTTGAAAAATTTGACAAATATTTGTAGAATGGGTTAGTTAGTTAATTGATTTTGAGAATGGTCAAGATCCCACTGAATGAGTGCCAACCTCCCCTATGAACTGGCCATATAGAAGACCCATTCTTAATGCATATGGTCGTTGCCAATTGGTACTTTTGGTATCACCACTAGGTCTGTACAAGTCTAGGGTATGTACGCTTCGGCCCGGTTGTAATTTGCCTTTAATCCTACCTTATTGACCGGCCATCTTGTGTTGTGTATAATAACGTATTCTCTTCAGCCTTCTGCCCATCCTCCGTTGTACCTCAGGGTTCAATCCATGGGCCCTTTCTTTTAATTTTTTTTTATAAATAATCTCCCTTAGCTCCTTCAAGGGTCTTTTTTATTTTATACTGACGATTGGAAGTTGTTTTCTTCAACCTCTCGTCCTTCCGATTGTTTAGCTCTCCAATCTGACCTTGATCTGTTATCCTTTTGGTGCAGTTCTAACGATTTACCCCTTAATGTTTCCAAATGTTCTGTCATGGTATACTCTTTGAAATCTTTTGTTCATAAATCATATTAATTCACTCCCGCTTGAAATTGTCTCTTTGTTCAATGATCTTGGTGTTGTTTTCGACCGTAAACTTCTCTGACCATTTCCCCTTTATAATTAATAAAGCCTTTAAATTTGCTGGTTTTGTATTGCGCTGCTTCTGTGATTTTCATTAATTGGCTACTTCCATGAACCTGTTTGCAATCCATTTTACACAGCATTCTAGAACGAGCCTTAGTTGTTTGTTCCCCTCCTACTTCAAATGTCTTCGATGGTTAAGAAAAAATCATACAATCCCATCAATCACGCACAACCAAGCACCAGAGCAGCGAAGCCTCAGTATTAAACTCCCTAAAGAAGAAGCCAGTCTATTTTCTCAAGGCTGATAAGGGCAACGCGGTTGTTATCATGGGACAACAGGAATACGACGAGCGGGTATACGACAAGCTTCAGGCGGGGAACTTCATTGAGATCCAGTCCAACCCGTTACCAGCTTCAATTAAAAGAGTGGAAAAGGCCATGAAGGAAGTAGTAGTGTCGTTCAGAATATCGCACAGTTAAGCATGCCAAACCCGTCGCTCCCCCGGATTAGGGTTCAACCTAAAATCCACAAAGCAGGCAACGAAGTACGCGAGATTATTGAAGATACCAACTCCCCGACATTCAACATCGCGAAGTGGCTCACAAAAGAGTGCAACGCCCTGGGCAGCGTATATAGCAACCACGAAATTCAAAACTCGGCCGAACTCATCGAGAGGTTACAGGGCGTAGGGGCCATCGCCGAAGATGAGTGCATCGTATCCTTCGACGTTCAAGCTCTCTTCCCGAGCATTCCCGTAGCAGAGGCGCTTAAAAAATTCGAGGAATGGTTGTTGACGCTCGGCGAATCACCCAAATGGCGTAAAAAACCTACCCAATACTCAGCTATGTATGGATGAGAACTATTTTACCTTCAGGAATAAGTTCTACAAAACCACCGCGGGAACTGCGATGGAGAACCCCTTATCACCACTCCTCAGCGAATATTCATGACATCCATCGAACATGAAATCGAGAAGAGAGGAGTCATGCCACAGTTTTGAGTCAGGTACGTCGATGACATCCTTGCGATTATACCCAGGAGCCAGCTGCACGAGATGTTGGAGGCGCTAAACACCATACATCAAAACATTAAGTTCACTATGGAGGTCGAAAACAACACCGGTATCGCATTCCTGGACTTAAAGGTGATAAGAACCAATGGCAAGATAGAGTTTGACATATACCGCAAACCAACCAATACTCAGGGAACCATCGTCAGCTCCTCGCAGCACACGCCACAGTAAAAAATGGCAGTGTTCCATAGCCTCGTGCACAGGCTACTAAACACGCCCCTGAATCTTGAGCGATACAACGCGGAGCTCAAATACATCCACGAAACAGCGGCGATTAATGGATACAGCCCCGCAATAGTCGACAACATCATCGCAAAAAAACTTAGCAGAAGCGAGCGAAAAAGTCTGTCCAGGTTGGCTACACCCGACGATGACAATACACCACCCCGTAGAGCAGGAGTCACATATTCCCCCATTCTATGTACTATCAGGAAGACGCTCCTAAAATAAAATACAATATCGACGTCGTAGGTACGAGCAGATGTAGCCAGACAAAATCGCTCCTGGGGAGCCCGAAGGACAAACTAGCGATAACCGAACAAAGCGGCATATACAAGATCAATTGCGAGTGCAACATGGCATACATAGGCCAAACACGGCGGTTAATTAGCACCAGGTTCGCGGAACACTATAGCGACGCCGAGTTGGGCCGGAAAAACCCCGTGAGACACATCAAATCGATGGTTATTATATACTCTGGGGGATAGCCGAAGCAGACCACTAACGTTTGGGTCTCTTTTCGCCCCCTCCCGGTCATCAGTGACTTCCAAATGTCGACTGATAATTGTCGACCTCTTTCTTCATCACTGAGTCCCGTGTTATTGCTAGCATTTGTTTGAAGCTGAGTTCACTCATGGCTTCTACACTTATCGTGTGCCTGCCTGTGATCCTCAACCTCGTGCTAGCCATTGCTGGACATTCGCACACAATGTGTGCTGCCGTCTCGGCCTCCTCCAGGCATAGCCTGCAAACGTCATCTTCCCCGATTTTCATCTTGGCCAGATGAGCCTTAAAATTACCATGCCCTGTGACCAAGGCAGTTATCCAGCTTAGGGTACTCCGTTTATAACTAAGTACCTTTCTCGCTTCCCTGCCTAAAGGGCTGGTCATTGCATTCCGAGCTTGTTTGCAAGTGACTAGCTCCTGCCATCTTTGTTGATGCATGGAGTCCATCCACTTCCCAACCTTCGCTCCAATCATGCCGTTCCCCAGAGCAACTCTGGGTTCTGGGCCAATGAAAGTTGCCGCAGATCCCTGTTTTGCTAGGGCATCCGCTGCCTCATTTCCTGTTGTACCTATGTGTCCTTTTACCCACATCAGCGTAACCTCATTTTCTGAGGCACACGTGTTGAGCTTCCGGACACACTCTAGTACCAGTTTAGAGTTTATGTTCGTCTGCTGCATGCGTCTGATCACCGATTGGTTGTCCAGTGCAATGAGGATTTTCTTCCCCCGCACCTGACCTTCAAGCAGGTGGTCCAACGCATGCAACAAGCCAAGCATCTCTGCCTGGTATACGGACACATACTCTCCTAGACTAAGCGCACATGCTAGGTTTAGCTCTTCAGAGTAAACCCCCGCCCCCGCTTTACCGTCCATTAAAGAGCCATCAGTAAAAATGCTGATGTCATTGTACATACACTCATTATGTATGTTTCCATCTGCAATGTGAGTCTTGTGTAGTCTTTCAACTACCCTACGTCTACGCATGCCTTCTACCGGCATTAGAGTCTCCCTGACCTCATCATGAATAATGTCTAGGATGCTCTTATGACCGCTGCTAGTTCCAAAGCGATGCCACATGGCATCCCTTTCCATGCGTATTGCCGAAAGCGCCGCCGTTTTCTTTATAAATAAGTCCAACGGCGGCAGTCCCAGCAATGCCTCCATTGCTCGCGCTGGTGTGGTGCGCATTGCACCACATATGCTTACGCAAGCTATCCTTTGTACCCCATCTAGCTTCTGCTTTGTGGTATTCTGCATGGCTTTTGGCCACCATACCACTGATGCGTAGGCTAGAATAGGTCTTACCATCATTGTGTAAATCCAGTGTGTCGCTTTAGGTGAAATTCCCCACCTACGAGCACACACTCTCTTACATTGATGCAAAATCCTTTTCGATTTTTGGATCTTTTCATCAACGTGAACATTCCAAGTTAGTTTCGCATCTAAGGTAACTCCTAGATGCTTCACTTCCTTGGACACCTTGATTTCCGAACCAAAAAGCCGTAAGGGAGTTATCTCTATGTCTTTCCTCTTACGAGTAAAAATCATAGTGTTTGATTTACTAGCGTTTATGGTTAGCTCTTGCTCATTACACCATTCTTCGGTTACTTTGAGAGCTTGTCCCATGCAACCTAGAATTGTGTCCATGAACTTTCCACTGACCGTGAGTGCCAAGTCATCGGCGTATCCTACAGTGTGTACGCCCATCGAGTCCAGTTTCCAGAGAAGACTGTCCACGGTGATGTTCCACAGTAGAGGCGAAAGAACACCTCCTTGTGGGCATCCTCGGACTACCTTACCCCGTATTCTGTCACATCCACTGCTAAGATTTACCGCCCTCTGCTTAAGCATAGAGTCGATCCACTTAATTATAATGTAATCAACCCCCCGCTCAAACAGGGCGTTCCTTAGTTTGGTAAAGGAGATTTTATCAAAAGCTCCCTCTATATCCATAAAAGTAGACATAGCGATCCCGCCATTGTTAATCTCTCTCTCTGCAACTCTAACAAGTTCATGTAGAGCGGTTTCCGTAGATCTGCCTGCTCTATAAGCATGTTGGCACCTACTCAGAGGACTATAAATTAGCGTGGTGTTCTCCAGGTAGTCCACCAACAGGAATGATGTAAGGCTAACCGGCCTGAAGGACTTTGCCTCTGTGTAGTCTTTCTTTCCCGGTTTAGGCAGGAAGACCACTTTAGCCTCCCTCCATGCCTTCGGGATGTAGCCTGCTGAAAGACAGGCGACGAATATATTCCGGATCCTATCTAGTAGAGCGCTCATGCCCCACTGTAATAGTGCCGGGAATATTCCGTCCATTCCAGCCGTTTTAAATGGAGCAAAAGAGTTTATAGCACTTTTGAGGGGCAAAAACTCCTCTTCCATAGTCCTCCGCGTGGGCGCCCCCTGGAACGGCAGTGGTCACTGACCATTGCCAACCAACGTCAAGCCGCCAGTGATGGCGGTGCGATGATTTGGTTGAGGTACCCCTGTGGTGTGGGGTGTGAAAAAAATACCACGGCCTTTCCCTTTGAGGGCCTGTCGTTAAAACCGACAATCAAAGGACAGGATGTGTATGCCAGCAACTTGCACTATCCGAAATCTTTATATGCTAACGAAACGTCAACTATGCCTCGGATAAGGACTGACTCAACGGTTACGACTTTTAGCTATCGTACAATGACAAAGATTGGATTCTGGAATGTGCGTACTCTCCTGGACAATGGATCAGAAGGTCCCCAGAACGCACGATTTCTTCAATTAGAGAGTGAATTTCTGAGGTACAAATTAAATATCTTAGGAGTTAGTGAGATAAGATGGTGGAACAGCGGAGAATTCATCTCTCCAACGGGCAGCAGTGTAATGTTGTACTCCGGTAAAGCTACCGGTAGTCGCCGTGAGTCAGGTGTGGGGCTTCTTTTAACCAGAGCCGCGCGAAACTGTCTCTTATCCTGGGAACCGGTCTCTGACAGGGTCTTGACCGCCAGGTTCCGGACCAAAATGAGGAACATCTCAATAATACAATGTTATGCCCCTACTGAACCCGACAATGTCTTGGCAAAAGACTCCTTCTACGAAGAACTAAACGCCGTTCAGAGCAGAACACCTAAAGGTGACATTATAATGGTTATGGGTGATTTGAATGCGAAAGTTGGCGCTGATAACTATGGGCTCAGACATGTGATGGGGAGACACGGTCTTGGTGATCGTAATGACAACGGTGAAAGATTTATAGAGTTCTGCAACTTTCACAGTCTCTTCATCGGTGGTACTATGTTTGAGCATAAGGACCACCACAAAATCAGTTGGTCCTCTGTTGATCGGCGCAGAACACAAAATCAGATCGACCATTTTGCCATTAGTAAAAGATTCAAGAGTTGCCTCCTGGACGTGCGAAACAAGAAGGGTGCCGATATTGGGATGGGAAGAGACCATTATCTTATGATCGCTAATGTTCGATTGCGTATTGCAGCCGTGCGCTGCCCCAGCGACGAAAGATCCTGGCCCCGCAAATTCAACACCGCTCGACTAAAAAATCCTGCTGTCTTATTTTACAACAATATAATGACCATCTTGCGCAAAAAGCGGCTGAGATAACTAGTCACCCAAATAGTGACATAAACGAAAACTGGGATGCCATAAAAAATGCGTACATTGATAGCACAAATACCATCCTTGGCCCAAACCCGGATTGCCGGAATAAGCCCTGGATGTCCGACGCTTCATGGCAGCGGATTGTTGAAAGAAAGGAGCTGAAAGTTCGTTTGGCTGCAGCATCAGACGACAATCGAAGCAGCATCGAACTCCTTTACCGTCAGAAAGCTCGAGAAGTTCAGCGTAGTTTGCGACGCGATAAAAGAGTTTATGCCAATTCTCTTTTAGCGTCAGCAGAAGAAGCCGCTAGAAGTAACAACTTAAACGCCGTATACGGTGTCATCAAGGAGTTTACAGGTGGTCGTAACTCCTGCCAACATCCGGTGAAAGATAGTGATGGAAAGCTACTTATCTTGGAAGAAGATCAAATGAGGCGGTGGAAAGAACACTTCGCCGCGGTCTTGAACCGTGTAACCTCTGGTGAAGTCCCCCCTCATATATTTTAGATAATTTAGCTAACCATCAGAATGTGCGTATACGGTCCACTGCCCCGACTAAAGAGGAAATAGTCACTGCAATTATTGCACTAAAACGAGGAAAGGCCGCCGGACTTGACGGCATCCCTGCCGAACTTTATCAAGCAGCACCAAGCGTAACTGCCGATTTGCTGCACCCACTTGTTGATAAAGCGTGGAATACAGAGACCTTTCCCACTGAGTGGAAGGAAGGTTTGATCATCAAACTTCCAAAGAAGGGCAGCCTCACAGACTGTAATAATTGGAGAGGCATTTGTGTGCTTCCTGCCGTTGCCAAGATAATAGCTAAAATCGTCCTGGAAAGACTAAAGGCCCACTTAGAAAGCACAATTGATGAAGAGCAGGCTGGCTTTCGATCCGGATTCTCCTGTGTCGATCACATTAACACCTTGCGAATCATCATCGAGCAATGCGCTGAATACGATTCTCCGCTTCACTTGCTTTTCATCGATTTCGAAAAGGCTTTCGATAGTGTGAACCGGGATTCTATATGGGCGGCCTTGCGCAGGAGAGGCATCCCTGAGAAGCTTGTGGCTATTATTAAGGCAACCTATGACGGCGCGAAATGTCGCGTTCTGCATAAAGATAAGGTGTCGGGGGACTTTGAGATTAGCAGTGGAGTTCGGCAGGGGTGCATCCTCTCACCGATCCTATTCCTTATTGTGATCGGCGATGTGTTGCATGCGGCCCTATCCGGACTCGACAGAGGAATTCAATGGACTTTGACATCTTATCTACAACATCTTGACTACGCTGACGACATATGCCTACTCTCCCACAAAATCATGGATCTGTCTGCAATGGCGTTAGATCTCGAGAGGGAGGCAAGCAAGGTTGGGCTAAAGATTAATACCAACAAGACCAAGGTTCTTAGCCCACCGTTGCGAAAAAGAAATCCGACACCTATTGCCATCAATATTAATGGGCAGCCTGTGGAGAAGGTGGACAACTTCGTCTACCTGGGTAGCATTGTTGCCGAAAATGGTGGTACGGAGCAGGACATCGCTCATCGTATCAACCAGGCTAAACGCGCATACGGCATGCTGTCCAAAATCTGGCAGGGCAGTTATCTCAGCATCAAGACCAAGCTGGACCTGTTTCGCTCCCTGGTACTATCAGTGCTTTTGTATGGGAGCAGTACATGGAAAGTTTCCGTAGGAGTTACCAGAAAGCTGCAAGTTTTCGTCAACTCATGTCTTCGTCGAATTTTAAGAATTTTCTGGCCCGAAACAATATCAAATGAAGAGCTAAGTCGGCGTACGGGTCAGATGCCAATCGACGAATTGATACGCAGGCGAAAATGGCAGTGGATAGGTCACACATTGCGGAAGAGTGATAACTGCATTGCTTTGCATGCCATGAAATGGAACCCCATTTCCAACCAAGGCCGACCAAGAGGGGGTTCTCGAATCACATGGCGTCGATCTGTGGCAAAGGAGTGTCAGGTACTGGGTAAGTCTTTTGGGGAGTTGCGCCCCATTGCCCAGAACAGAGTACGATGGCGCGCAGGAGTAGTTGACGCGCTATGCCCCGCTAGGGGTTAAGGCAAAGTAGTAGTAACAGTCCAATTTGAACCATGGCCTCGAGATGAGTTAGCATCATCTCATTTTCTAGATAGTGACAGTCTTGTACAGAGGTGTGTGATCGGCAACATGCTCAACCGAGTTATTTATCCCATAAATGGGTACTCATCTAACAGCTGAGTGGGCTCATAGTCCGACACGTAAATCCCCTTTTTTTATCGAAAACTACCGCATTCAGTAGGAATCGAACCGGGGCCCAGTATGTAGAAGGCGAAAGTGCAAACCATTGCGCCATCCGGACTACAACATGCAGTTTATAGCATAGATAAACTGTTAGTTAACTAACAGGGACATGAGCTTATAAAAGCTATAAACTGCCCCTTAAATAGTTCCATTTTTTATATGTCGGTTAAATTACCAATCCATAATGTGTGGAACGCATCTCAAAGGCCAAATTATTGCAAAGTCAGCTGACTTTTTTGGCGGAGTTCTACCGTCTACTATTCTATTCTATATAACTATAGGTATAGTCTCTCAGTATATTCATTTGCGGCTGAGTTTGTTCCAAATTCTCTTCTATCGAATAAATTTTCAGGAACTCTCTTCTTTATGGCCACTTTCATTGATTTCATTTGAATTTGTAAAAGTGAACAGTTCTAGCTGTCAAAATTTCAGCATCCTGTATCAGGTGTTGGGTTTTTGTTTAGGATGAATTTTCAACCGGAAACCAGGGGTTGGGTTTTGTTTTAGATAAAAGATTAATTGGAGAATAGGGGACGGTTAGAGTTTATCCGATTAATAACGCTAAAAAGGAATTGAGAAAATTTAATTGTTCTAAATGGCAGTTTATTGCAAAGATAAATTTTAATCGAGTTGCAAAAAACGCAAATATTGTTTGTTTTGCACAATGACTTCACCTAACCTACACAAAACTCGATAAATAGAAGAAAACATATCTAATACAGTTTTTATGCCCTTTGCGTTCATTCGATTTAAATCAGTTGATTTTATTAACTGTGCTTACTTCCTTCTTGGCTTAAACTTATTTTTTTTTTCATTAATACAAACTCATTTATTTCAAATTACTCGCCTTACGTTTGGATAACCTTAATGGACAATCCAACAACCAACAATCATCTGATGTTACCAAAGTGTAGGAGACAGACTTCACCCATTTCGTCCACCATCAAAATTCCGAGTACTATGAAATGCATTACAGCAAACAATTGAATCATTATGGCAATCGAAGCGGTACAAAGCTGGCGGCGCTAATTTGTCTTGCTGAGAGCTGAAATTTTGGCAATTAATTGTCTATCAAAAACGTTTGCAGACTCACTATGACGATTAAAGGAGGAGCAAATTATCCTCGCGAATGGAGGAGTTGAACTATTTCAAATGCCGCCCCGGGCATAAATCACGAATTTCCACAATAGATAGTTATATACTCGTATCTATGTATCTGAATAGCGTAGTTAAGTGCGTTCGATGTTCTACTTGTGCAAAAGTACTAAAGTAGGAACAGCGAAGTCCGATTCAAGAATTAGGCAAGCAATTAATGGTATACATACATGTAATTATAAATTAAAGTCTGGATATTAAATTAAAAGGGTTAGATGGAGGTTTTGTTACCGAATTAGATAAAAGTGTCTAAAGAAGAAAATTAATAAAAAAATATTTAGGAGGCATATTTAAAGCTTCCGAAATTAGAAAAAAAAAACGAAAACCAGTAACACTTCTAAGTACTCTTAGAAATGAAAAGGCAGGTAAACAAGACGGTTTTCCGACATGAAAATCTGCATCAATATAAGCCGTTGGTGTTTCACAATGTCTGGTTAAATTTATTATATAGGTATAGATAAACGCTAAACGGCACCCATCCTCCAGTTAAAAATTTATCGGACGATAGTTCCAAGCAACTGATGCGGGCTGTTGAGATTTTGACAGCTAGAACTGTTTACGTTTGCACATTCACATGAGACAATTAAACTGGTCACAAATAATAGAGTTCCGGCAATTCATTCGTTAGAAGAGGATTTGAAACCAACTTAGCCGCAAATTTATATTTCTACAAAATATGCTTTTAGCCGGAAGCACACCAGCCTGATTCTGTTGAGGAGTCTATGGGTTGATAACACGCTCTTGACCACCGACTCCATGGCCATCTACAGGGATGACTATAGGATCGATGGCGGAATTAGGGTTGGTATCTGTTCGGAGGGACTGGGGATTAACTTGTTACTCAAAGCCTAAAACTTTCCTCTTTTCTACTATCGACTTTAAGTCTACGACTGAAAATAATTCGGACTTTGATCAGCGCAATAGACGCAGAATTCAACACTCTTGAATTTCATCCTAAAAATTTTTCGATCCGGGGCACCGTTTGGAAGTTATAAGGAAAATATTAAAATAAGGCTATAATTTCTCGAATTTCCGCCTCCCAAAAATTAAGCTCACCTTCAGGGAACGTGTAGAATCGGAATTCGTGTATTTAGGATCTATAGAAGAGATTGAATTTATTATTTCCTGATCTTTCACTAATATTTCCTTTTACAATCTTATTTTTACTGGCCTATAACTCAAATTAAAACAAATTTAAACAAAAACACGAACTGTCTCCCATCATTTGCAAAAGCTCATGACATAGACTCACCCAGTTTAATTGCTAACGGAAAAACAAAAAAGGAATCACAGCGACCAGGTGTTGAAGGGGGGATGGTGAGACTATGGACAACTAAGTCGGGAAAACTGCCATATTCAAATGTGTAACGGACGGTTTGGTTGGCATCCGAAGATGCCCGTGGGGACGGAGCCTAAGGTAGCATCATTGACCGTGAGGGTCGGGCCGTGCCATCTGGCGAAGAAAAAGGCCCCTCAACGAGCTAAGCAGCGGCCTATGCTTGCTGTAGCTCAGTTCGGGAGATGTGGGCGGAGTTTTCGCCGCTCGTTGCCCCTGTCCTTTACGTATTAACAAAAATTCATAGGCCTGGGGAAGACAATACAAACAGGGGAGGTAAAAATGGGGAATGAAAAAAAAAATAGTCAATAAGGATGGAATGGTTGGCGGACGGATCAGACGCCCACGCGGTCGCACCTGGGTCCGGGTGCAATGGGACCCTTGGCCTCTGGTTTCGTACCACCAGCAGATCACTACTCATCAGGTGCTGCTTCGATCTGCTGGTGGGAGCAGCACTACCAGACCATAATATGGTTCATTACAGGTGGTTCATTACAAATGTTAATGACATTGTATTCATATTTCAAATTTGACATCTCGAGAACGGTTCGTCTGACGTAAAATATGACCTTTTTTGTGCAAAATTTAACGAAGATAATTTTTATCAAAAAACGAACCGTTCAGCGAAAAAATAAAAAAAAAAAATAAACAAAAAAAAAAAAACTCATCGGTTGTGAAGGAAAAATAGGAGGGGGCGGTTCTTCTGAAAGGGGGAAACTTTTCGGTTTCTTCCCGCAACTACTCTATGGTCCGATTACTCAATGTCTGGTTAAACTGCCAGTTGACTTGTAATGGACAGGTGTTGTAGAAACCTAAGTGTCCATTTTAATGGAGTGAACAAAGAAGTCTAACGACATCAAAAAAAAAAAAATTGTAAATAAAAGAAAGCAGACCACGTGGGGCGACCGGTAGCGCAGTGTCTCATGTTTGACTACCGGCGTTTCGGGTTCGAATCCCGTCCACGACAACTTCGTGGCCATGGAACAGTTGACGTGCTATGCCCCACAAGGGGTTAGGGTAATTGAGAAGACCACGTAATGACAATGTCCGTCGACCAGATCATGTACTTGACGCTGCTCCGGGTTCTGATGTATAATGGAACCCGAACCTTTTAATCTCTCGGGCGCAAGCGTGAGACTCTTGTCCTTGCTTCTCATTTGATGCCAACCGAAACGGGATTCTATTCTCATACTAGTCAGCCGTGGGTTCGAGGTTGAGTCTCACCAGCTCAGCAACCCCCTCTGACAGCATATTGGCGGGTTCTTAGAGAAACAAGGAGAGATAAATACCTCTCTCTGTAAAATGATGCCATCACTCAGCGTGGTACTGCCGCTCAGTTTGTGAACCCGTCTGACAGCTATTTCAGAGTTGGAATACCCTCGGAACCATCTGTCATCGGTCTTTCGGGTTCTCATTCTGAAGTTCAGAGAGAAGTTCGGACTCAGTCTAATTACGATAACACTGATACAAAGCGGCCAAAGTCATCACTGACTGCAACATCCAGTTCAGTGGTGATAATCCCTGTCAGACGATTGGTAAATTCAATTACCAAATCCATACGCTGGTTAAAAAAACTCCCGAAGGAAACTTCAACACCCTCATTATGCAGCTTCAACTGTTATTGGTTGGCGAGGCGGCCAACTGTTTCTGGCGTTATCATAGAAGCGTCGGACAATTCGATTGGTCAATATTTTGTGGCGCCTTACGGGGTCAGTTCCGAAATAGAGTATCTGGTTACAATATTTTGGTACGGATCCGCAGCCGGAAACAGGGACCAACCGAAACGTTTGACAGCTTTTATGACGATCTGATGCAACTAGTCGATCGTCATGAACGGCTGATAGCAGAGACTGATCTGCTAGAAATAGTGAGACATAATCTCTGCATGAATCTTCGGTGTGAACTTTTGCATTTCCCAACCGAAACCATAAGTCAACTGGCAACTTATGTGTATTAAGAGCAAAATGTTGAGGCGGAGCTGAAAATTCAGCCACATTTGATCTTTGGCCGAAGAACCGCCAATTGAGTCCGGCGATTTCTGGGAGGTTATGAATAAAGGCGAGCCGTATTCTGTTACGGTTGTGGGGCACCCAATATCAACAAGCCCTAGTGTCCAATCTTTCAAACGGGCACACGACACCCCAGTGCCCCTATCACACCCGACAATAACATTTCGATTTCTCTCTTCACACAACGAAATCCTCGACCATCATGTGCATCGACAAAAATTATATCGCCGGATGCAATACCCGGAACCATCTCTTTTTCAACATCTACTTCCACTGCCAAGGAAGTTCCAGATCGATAAAAATATTGCATTAAATCCTTACAGCACGCCGTCGTATTTTCGGTGCGGACGAAATCCAAACTCGTCCACCCAAGCGATCGACTCTCCCAATGCGGCAGTTATGGAAGACGGTTCTCCAAAATCGCCGACGTTACTGTTCTGCTGTTTTTGCAAATCATCCCAAGAATGACATGCAACCTTATGCTGACGTCACAATTTATTGTCGAAAGAGCGTGTTTCTTAGTGGACACCGGAGCCAGTGTCAGTTATATAGCCTCGGATTTGACTAGAAAATTTTTGAGGGAAAATAATAAACTTTGGATGAAATTTAACCTCTGCATTTTAACAGTAGATGGTTCTCCCCATTCGGCTGTCGGTCTCTGCAGACATAACCTTCCGCGGTCGATCCCATTAATTGATCTTGCCAATAATTTACCATTAAGCCAAAATTTATACCAGGGAATAGATTTCGTGTGCTATTTGGACTTGCTTCGTATTTATTTGCATCTCCACTATGTTCAGCGAAACTCTCCCTCAATCAAATATCCATCTGCGACAATCAACATCCACTCAGTCCCGTTCGAGAGGCGAAACTCGCTGTAGTCATAGCTATGTTTCCATCCTTTTCTTCGGAGGGCTTAGAACGTACACGTCATCGTGTCGGCGGCAGTAAGCCGATTAAGCGGAGACACTTTTCAGTCTCTACCGCCATCGAAAGCTTCTCTATGCTGAAATCGATAGAATGCTAGCTCTGGGTGTGATTGAAGAATCCTAGAGAATTTGGTCTTCACAAGTGACAATGGTCAAAGACCTTTTCCATAGACCTCCGCGTGGGCGCCCCCTGGTAACGGCAGTGTGTCAATTCGCTGACGGCCAATGTCTTAGCGATAAGACAGTTTGGAAAAGGCAGAAAGCTGTAGACTGAATGGCTGACGAACACCTAAGCGCCTCAGGTTTAGTAGGATGGAATGACTTGCGTAGTAGGACCTGCTACATAGTTGTGTGGGCTCAAGCACGTTTATTAAACCATCTGAAGCAGCTATCTCCGAGGCCATCCCCTGAATGGGGTTAAGCGACGTGCTGACAACTCGTCCTTGTAAAAACCACTCCATGTCAAGAAACCTGGAACAAAAGCCTCGAATTGGACGGATCAACAACGACGACCACGCAAACGACTAAAGGATTATTCTTTCGGATCCTGGAATGTACGCTCCCTGAACAAACCGGGGGCCGAGAAGGCCCTCCTTCAACAGGTCAAAAAGTACAAACTGAGCATTACTGCAGTCCAGGAAACATATTGGCTTGGCAGCGAGATTAATGACAAGAAATCGCACACAATTTTCGCAAGTGGCAAACCATCGGGCCGCAAGGAGTTTGGAGTAGCATTTATAGTGAACAATCGCCTCAAACCGCATATTACTGACTTGAAACCCATAAATGAACGGCTGTGTGCGATTCGCATCAAGACTCGATTCTTCAATCTCTGGCTCATCAATGTGCACGCCCCCACTGAAGTTAAAGAAGACGCAGTAAAAGACGAGTTCTACGCCCGCCTTGAAACTCTCTTCGACTCACTTCCAACAAACGACGTCAAATTGCTGCTGGGAGACTTTAACGTGAAAGTCGGAAATGAAAGCTGGTACCGGGGGACCACTGGAGGCCACAGCCTCCATGAAGAATGTAACGATAACGGCCAGCGACTTATCGACTTTGCCTGCAGCAGGAATCTAGTCGCAAGCTCTACGTGCTTCCGGCATCGACGCATTCACAAGCAGACCTGGAAGTCTCCAGACGCACATACCGTCAACCAAATTGACCACGTCCTCATTTGCAGGAGATGGGCGTCTAGTGTCATGGATGTCCGCTCCTATCGAGGAGCAAACTGCAACTCAGATCATCACTTGGTGAAGACGACCTACAGATGTAGAATCTCCTCAGTGCACCAATCAAGAATCAGCCCTCCCAAAATCTTCTCGGTTGATAAGCTTTTGAGTGATGCTACAGCGGTGGCGTATACTACCGCCCTTGAGGAAAAACTATCACCTATGCTACACAACATCAGCAACACAGGCGTCCATGGGTTCTGGGAAGAACTCAAGGGTACCATCAAGGATGTCGCAGAGAAAGTCGTGGGATATAAAGCCCGGCGAGCGCGAAATGACTGGTTCGACGAAGAATGCAAAAACTCACTTGACGCGAAAAACGAGGCCTACAGACAATGGATTCAACGAGGAACCAGAGCCAGAAGAGAAAAATATGACGAGCTACGGCGAATATCGAATAGAATAATTAGACGTAAGAAACGTAAATACTTTGACGAGCAGTTGCTGAACATAAACGAAAACTTAGCTAATAGGAACACCAGACAAGCGTACAAACTAGTAAATACAATTAAGAACGGCTACCAACCCAGGACTGGCCTTTGTAAGGACAAGGATGGAAACATCATCAGCGACACCGATGGTATTAACAAGCGATGGGCCTCTTATTTTGAAGAGCTTCTAAACCGACCATCTAACATCCCCACACAGGAAGCTCTCGACGATACCGTTGATCTTGGCCCACCCATTCAACCCCCGACAGAAGAGGAAGTTGATTTCGCTTTGCGATCACTAAAACGAAATAGAGCGCCGGGCGCTGACGAGATTCCAGCTGAACTGCTCAAATTCGGTGGAACGAGTCTAGTTGATGCCATGCATCAATTACTCCTGCGAGTATGGGAGAACGAGGAGATTCCAGGTGATTGGCGCAGAAGCATCATCTGTCCAATTCATAAAAAGGGAGATAAACTGCGGTGTGAGAGCTACAGGGGCATCTCACTAGTTTGTACGTCCTATAAAATTTTGACGAAAATTCTGGAAAATAGAATAAAACCGTACGCAGAACGAGTCATTGGCGAATATCAAAGCGGTTTCAGACCTGGTCGCTCCACAACCGATCAGCTCTTCTCAGTCAAACTGATACTCCAGAGGTGCTGGGAATACAACGTAAACGTATATCAAATCTTTGTCGACTTCAAGCAGGCATACGACAGTATCGATCGTGGAGTACTGTACAACATCATGCTGCAATTTGGTATACCGGCAAAATTAGTGCGACTGACAAAGTTGACGATGACCAACTCCGTCTCACAAGTCAGGATCCAGAATAGACTTACTGATCTATTTGAAACACGCACTGGTTTGAAACAGGGCGATGGACTGGCACCGACGCTCTTCAACCTAGCACTGGAATACGTTATTCGGGCCATGAATATGGACAACAGCAAGACGCCACTCATCAAGTCGACACAATTAGCAGCGTACGCCGACGACATCAACATCATGTCCCGAAGATTGGCTGACGCAGAAGAACTTCTGCATACGCTCGATACCGCTGCAAAGGAAGTTGGATTACGTATTAACGAGGGTAAAACTAAAATAATGATGGAATCGGTGACAAGGACACCTGCACAACCAAGCATCAATGTGGGGGACCTCAACATCGAGTTCGTGAACAACTTCATCTACCTGGGTTGCAGCCTGTCAAGGGACGCCAGCGAAACTGACGAAATCAAGCGACGGATACAGTTAGCTAATAAGATTTTTTTCTCGGTTCTCCCCGTAATGAAATGCACATGTGCACAGAAACACGAAGCTCCGCGTGTACAAAACCATTATACGACCAGTGCTATGCTATGGCTGCGAAACATGGACCCTAACTCAAGCCTCCGGAAACATGCTAGACACTTTTGAACGTAAGGTTCTACGGCGAATTTTCGGGGCTGTTTGCGATCGAGATGGATGGCGCATCCGGTACAACCATGAGTTGTATGAAATGTACGATGAGCTGCAAGTCTCGAAAATCGTCAAACTACAACGACTTCAATGGGCAGGGCGTGTACAAAGAATGGACGATGATCGCATGACTAAGAGAGTAATGAATGCAGAACGAGTCGACGGAGCGAGACTGCGAGGACGACCGAGATCTCGTTGGGAGGGCTCAGTAGGTGTGGACGCCGTGCAGCTGCTGGGCTCCCAAAATTGGAGGACGCGGTCACGTGACAGAGATAATTGGAGGACAATGATCCAGGCGGCCAAGGCCCGACGTCGGGCTGTCGCGCCACGATGATGATGATGATGAAGTGACAATGGTTGTGAAGCCTGGTAAAGTCAGGATGTGTCTGGATAATCGAAAGGTTAACAGCGTCACTGTCAATGACACCTATCTTTTCCCCCTGATCGATGGTATCCTAAGCCGACTCCCGAAAGCCAAATACATCACAAGCCGTGAATTAAAATACGCTTTTGGCAAATACCACTCGATGAGGGTTCAAAAACAGCCTTCACGGTTCCTGTTAGGCCATTGTACTAATTTGTTACCATGACGTTTGGATTGTGTAATGCGCTTCAAACCATGCAGCGGCCGATGGATCGAGTCATTCCAACACATCTTCGCCACGAGACTTACAACTAGACCTAGACGATCATTTGCTCGTAACGAAGACTTTCGAAGCCCATTACTACTACAAAAATATAAAGACAAACATGAAAATGCAATAATTTATATGAAAGTTTTTGTTGATGACATCGTAGCTATTGTCAAAAAAGATCAAGTGGACTCTATTCTAACTTCTTTTAATACAATTGATGATTCACTAACATTCACCACGGAGAGAGAAAATAATGGTTGTATTAATTATTTGGACACAACTTTAATTCGAAGCGGTAATAAAATAATTACAAAATGGTACATGAAACCTTTTGCCTCGCATAATATTATAAATTATACTTCTGATCATCTGAATACTCTAAAAAACAATATTATCAATAATTATATTTATAGACGCTTAAAGCTTAGCAATTTTAAATTTTGGGATCAAGAAATACATGAAATAAGAAAAAATTTACATAACGATAACTACCCTGAAAAATAAATATCAAAATATATGTATTAATAAAAATAGATATTTAATTAAACATAGTCGAAATAATGATAACAATAATAACACCATTAACAATAATAATAATAATAATCGAAAAATATATACTAGTATTACTTATGTACCTTAAGTGAAAGAATTAACAAAATATTACCAAAAATCATGAAAACTATTTTAATAATAGTGAGAGTATCCATATTAGAACTTCATATAAGCCAAATGACAAATTAAAGAATTTAATATACACTAACACAAAACAAAAAATAGAATTAATGAAACAAAGTAATGTGGTTTACAAAATTGAATGTGAAACATGTGCAAATAATAATATAAATAAAGCATATATTAGTTCAACTACAAGACACTTAAAAACAAGATTACAAGAACACCAAAACAAAAATAGAATGTATATTAACCAACATAATAAGCTGGTAAAACATCAATTACAACATAATGGGATTTTCTAACGCAAAAATTATTGACAAGGATAATAATAAAGAAAAATTGCTAACAAAAGAGGCATTATACATTAATAAATATTATAATAATACCTTGAACTCTAAAACTGAACGCGAAATAGTCACTAATAACTATAATAAGCTTTTTAATAGATAGTTACTTCACTAACACACAACACTAACACACAACACACAACACGATTTCAACTAGTAAAATTCAATCTTGTAAGTAATACACCAAAATTAAATTAGTTAAGTTATTAATTAGATAATAAATATTATTACCAAACATTGTAGATTTACCTGAAGATACGGCATCAATTGGCGAAACGTTGTATAGAATAAATAAACTATATGGAATAAAAGCTGGATAGTGAATAATTCTACAAAAAGACAACATTACTACTACAAGCTATCCGGGACATTAAATTAAACTTTAGCGTATGCAACGCTCAAAATATGATAATTCAGTAGAGAAATAGTCTTATAAGCCAACCAAACATGTAACTGTAAATCGTTGTATGCAGTGCATGCTACAATATAACTCGAGAGATCATTCCACATTCAAAACATTTTGACGCGTTTGACATAATTTTTATACCCTAGACTTTTAGTATAGTGTATATTGTTTTTGTCACGACGGAAATATGTAACACCTTAAAGGAGGCTCCGGAGGTATAGCAATGTCTATATATATAAATGATCAGGATCACCTCCTGATTCGATTAAGCCATGTCTGTCTGTCTGTCCGTCTGTCCGTCTGTCCGTCTGTCTGTCTGTCCGTCTGTCTGTCTGTCCGTCTGTCTGTCTGTCTGTTCGCACTATAACTTTCGATAGATTGAAGCTAGAGACTTCAAATTTTGATCAAAATGTTGGAAGTATAATCTACTTGGTTGGTATTGAAAATGGGCATGATCAGGCCAAGGCAACGCCTACCTCCCCTATATATGTAAAATAATTAAATGTATCTATAACTCCCGATTAAATAAACATGAAAAGCTCTAGCTTTATTAGATTGCTCGTGAGGATAATCTTCTACTCCCCTGGAAAAATAAAATCGATCAGTTGAAAACGAACGGTAATTTTCTTACAAAGAGCCCCGTACTACCCTACTTTTCAGGTTTTTTGTCTATAACTCTTGAAGTAATTGAAGTAGACACCTGATTTTCGGCATGTATCCCTGGGGTTAGAAGATGCTTAAGTTCTAGTAAGTTGGGCATAATCGGATCAAAGGAACGCCTACCTCCCCTACAAATTTCAAAAAATTAAATATTCTTTTAATTACGATAACTTTCGACAAAATGACACTAGCGGGTTGAAAATTTGACAAAATGTTGCTAGTAGGATCTACTTGGTTGGTATTGAAAATGGGTAAGATCCGACTCAAGCAACTCCTACCTCCCCTACAAATGCAACTTCAAATAAGCGATAACTTACGACAAAATAATGCTAGCGACTTAAAATTTTTGGTCAAATGTTTGTAATAGGATCCAGTTGGCTAATATTGAAAATACGTAAAATCCGACCAACGAAATCCCTACTTCCCCTACAAATGAAACTTCAAATAAGCGATAGCTTTCGATGGAATGAAGCTAGAGACTTGAAATTTTGCTTAAATATTTGTAGCGTGATCTTATTTGTTGGTGGCAATGATGAGCAAGATCCGACCCAAGGAACCCCTACCTCCCCTACAAGTGAAACTTCAAATAAGCGATAACTTTCGATAGAGTGAAGCTAGCGACTTGAAAAATTCGACAAATATTTGTAGAATGGGTTAGTTATTTTAATTGATTTTGATAATGGTCAAGATCCTCCTGAATGATTGCCAACCTCCCCTATAAACTGGCCATATAGGAAACTCACTTTTAATGCATATGGTCGTTACCAATTGGTACTTTTGATATCACCACTAGGTCTGTACAGGTCTAGGGTATATACGTTTTTTATATCGAGTTGCCTGCTATTATACAAAACAAGGACGACTCCAGAAGGGGGCCATGGACGCCCGAGAATGATTTATGAAAGTTACAGCGAATGCAAAAGATACCTGACAAGAGTGGATTTCTTTGTGCTCCTCCGTACTCACTCTGGAACTTTTTAAATAGACAGCCTTAAAACCTGACAGTGTTGGGCAGCAGGGTGTGTGGATAGGCGAATCGCATTGCTATTACCATAGTTAATTTCCTGGTGTTTTTTTCACAGAGGTATTGCAGAATGCCCTTTCTCAGTCAACCGTTAGGCTAGTAACTTTGAGCTAAAGGTTAATCCGGAGAAATAAAGCATGTTTTTTTTATAAGTTAGGATGCTTTCTGAGCCTCTTTTTCTGCATGAGACGATCCCAGTCTTTGCTGATAGTTCGAAATTTCTTTGAAGCAGCTTTGCTGATGCTTGGGGTAATTTTTTTATGGACTGCTACAGAGGCTAACCGTAGCTAGCTGAGAAAGGTCCAAAGATTGGCCTGCCTTGCTTTTTGTGGCGCTCTGAAGGTAACAACTTCTCCATTGAACATGCTGCTTAATCTGCTATTTCTCGATATTTTTGGTAAATAAACGGGCACAAATACGATCATTCAACTTTACGACACTGGTCAATGTCTTACTTAAGGCTCTGGACAATGGCTCTAAACAACTCAAATGTTCGACCAACGACTGACTAAATCTCCAACAAATATGCGCTTGGCGTTTAGTCATTCTAATAAAATCACGCTATCAGTGGGAGGACAAGGCGCTTTTGTTGCCTAATTTAATAGAAACCAATGCAGATAGCTCCAAGACAAATGACGGATTAGAGGTTGGAGTTTTCTGCGATGGACTTAACTTAAAAGGAGATTTTCTGTATCCCTGAATTTCGCAGTGTTTTCCAGGCCAAGGTTACGGCATTTTTTCTTATTGGAAGTTCTATCTAGTTCAATGACTAGGATTGTTGGCTGATGGTAACAGAATGAACCCTATTTCAGTCCATGTCTGACTTTAATGGTTTTTTACGATCATCATTGCATGCTTCTCTCCAATAAGGAATGTATCCGGCAATCAATAGACTTTCGTCTATTTTAAGACCGAAAGTTTAATAAATGTGGACACACCCTTAGCTCTCCGGGTAACAAATAAAGTCGGCCCCCCCCCCCCCCCCCCCCCCCCCGAACTCGATTTCTAGATCCGTCACTGATACAAAGCGAATTAATTGCTGCGTTTTGGGAAACTTATAGGATCAAACAATTTGACAGTGAGTAACAGAGATGTGATGTATTGTATATCCGTAAGTTGAAGAGAGAGTGTCGCTTATATGACAGGATCTTTAGAGGGGAAATATACCGAAATAATTTGTTGGTTCGTGTTCTCAGCCCATGATTTCCAAACAAATACATCTACCGGCCTCTCTGTCTCTTTCGCTCTAGTGCAATTACTACGAAACAGGCTTAACGAAAATTGGTTGGTTGTCATTCTGCTCTCGGGATTCGTAGGTAGATGTTTTGGCATGGGTCGTGTGCGTCGAATGTGTGAAAGGATCAGTTAAATGCGTCTCTCTTTCGCTTACGGATTCAAAATTATTTGCCATCTCTGCTACTAACTGTCATTTCCTTAACCGGTCAGGCTTTCAGGACCGCAACCAATGTAACTACTATCAAACTTTTGATCAAAAAATTATTGCTATTACACTATTAGTCAAAAATTTGAGACAAAAAGTAATCAATATTTGACTATATAATAGTGGCTTAAGCAAATATCGATGAAATATTTTTGATCATGGGAAAATCAAGTACACGAGTATTCGTATTTAGATTTTTTCTTCCTTGTTTGCATTGCGCTTCCCTTTGAAATACAATATTTTGCCCCAAAAGCCGACATGGAATTGAGGATATGCCAAGGAATTCACTTTATGCAGCCCTAAAGCGAACCCATTATTAATTTTTAAACAACAGAAAAATAGGGAGAACCGTGGCCAAAAAAAAACATATAATTTTATATCTGTATCTTATCGCTACCAACGAAATTCGGGAATTGGGTGAGGGCTGCCCAATTCCCGAATTTCGTTGGTTCGCTTATTTTGTTAAGAACAATAATTGTAATAATTCTTCCAAAAATCCCCTGGATACTATAATGCATACCTGATGAGCTTTTTAAGCACACTTCATCGAATTAATTTCTTATTGTGAACTTCTTAAGGCTAGTACCAACCTCTTCTCGCGAAAATGTTGCACTTATCTCTCCCAAGAAAAAGCGGCAGTGTAGACTTGTACACAGCACGCGGCGCTCTACACGACACGTGAACTTCCCTTCTACTTAAAAGAACGGGTTTCAAGCGAAATAAAGTGCAAAGTAATGGTGTGTAAGCTTTTTTCTTCGAATGAAATATGTTGTACTGAGAGATCGAAAATTTTTCGTGCGAACGGAACTTCGGCGGTTTTTGTATGAGATTTCGCAGGAAAAATTGATTTTAGTATTTAGCTTTAACGGGTAATTCAATGTGTATAAAATATTTGCGTCGAAAATATTGTTATATTGCCTTAGTAGCAACATATTCGCATGTACTTTAATTTCGTAGAAAGTTCTACCAAATTGGCTTAAAAATAATATTTACTCTGTCCATGAGTCAAGGAGAAAGCGTCTCTTGCTACAATATTATCATATTTGAAGTAAATACGTTTGCAAGAATTTATTCTTATGTGTAATGTATTACTGGAATATTTACTTCTCGAAAGGTGCGTCTGTTTGTACAACTGGTTAGGGTAAGTTAACTCGTGGAGTGAAAAAAAAACGATCAAGGGTAGCTTGTCAGGTTAAATTGTTAAATGCCTGCCCTGATTGGCTATCAAAATTAACAGTTGCTTTAAGAATTCGTTCGTTTCTATTCATGTGACATGCAGTTATAGTTACGGCCGCCTAAATTAATGAACTGCATGAATTTGTTAATGTATCATGTCGGCATGTCGGAAATTCGGAACAATCAGGGGTTTGCTGCAAAAAAGAGGTAACTCTATTTCTGTCAAGTTGTTTGGCGAATTTCCAAAAACGTAAGAAAAATTCAAATTTAAATTGAAGTGGTCTATGTACGAGTACTATATGCCTGTGGTAAAGACGGCGGCTACTCCAACCTAACCTATACATAAATAAGCAAAACGGTATTTGTTTTTCTAAAAGAAAACTACAATTTTATTCGCAATTGTTGTTACAAGCTCGATGTTTCCTTACTAACTAACTAAAATAGATACTTATGATCATCATCATCGTGGCGCGACAGCCCGACGTCGGGCCTTGGCCGCTTGGATCGTTGTCCTCCAATTATCTCGGTCAGGTGACCGCGTACTCCAATTTTGGAAGCCCAGTAGTTGCGCGGCGTGCACACCTACGGAGCTCTCCTAACGAGATCTCGGTCGTCCTCGCAGTCTCGCTCCGTCGGCTCGTTCTGCATTCATTACTCTCTTTGACATGCGATCATCGTCCATTCTTTGAACATGCCCTGCCCATTGAAGTCGTTGTAGTTTAACTATTTTCGAAACTTCCAGCTCATTGTATAGTTCAGACAACTCATGGTTGTACCGGATGCGCCATCCATCTCGATCGCAAACAGCCCCGAAAATTCGCCGTAGAACCTTACGTTCAAATGTGTCTAGCATGTTTCCGGAGGCTTGAGTTAGGGTCCATGCTTCGCAGAAATAGCACAGCACTGGTCGTATAATGGTTTTGTACACGCGGAGCTTCGTGTTTCTGTGCACATGCTTCGATTTCATTGTGGGGAGAACTGTATCCGTCGCTTTATTTCGTCAGTTTAAGTTCACGAACTCGATATTGAGGTCCCCCACATTGATGCTCGGTTGTGCAGGTGTCCTTGCCGTCGATTACATCATTATTTTAGTTTTGCCCTCGTTGATACGTAGTCCAACTTCTTTTGCAGCGGTATCGAACGTATGCAGAAGTTCTTCTGCGTCGGCCAATCTTCGGGACATGATGTTGATGGCGACGGCGTACGCTGCTAATTGTATCGACTTGATGAGTAGCGTCTTGCTGTTGTCTATATTAATAGCCCGAATAGCGTATTCCAGTGCTAGGTTAAAGAGCGTCGGTGCCAGTCCATCGCCCTGTTTCAGACCAGTGCGTGTTTCAAATAGGTCAGTTAGTTTATTCTGGATCCTGATTTGTGAGACGGAGTTGGTTATCGTCATCCTTGTCAGTTGCACTAATTTGGCCGGTATACCAAATTGCAGCATGATGTTTTACAGTACTCCACGATCGATACTGTCGTATGCCGGCTTGAAGTCGACAAAGATTTGGTATACGTTTACGTTGTATTCCCAGCATTTCTGGAGGATCGGTCTGACCGTAAAGAGCTGATCGGTTGTGGAGCGACCAGGTCTGAAGCCGCTTTGATATTCGCCAATGTTTCGTTCCGTTCTGCGTACGGTTTTAATCTATTTTCCAGAATTTTCGTCAAAATTTTATAGGACGTTCAAACTAGTGAAATGCCCTTGTAATTCTCACACCGCAGCTTGTCTCCCTTTTTGTGAATTGGACAGATGATGCTTCTGCGCCAATTGTCTCGGATCACCTCGTCCTCCTATGCTCGCAGGAGTAATTGATGTATAGCACTAGCTAGACGCGTTCCACCGAATTTTAGAGTTCAGCTGGAATCTCGTCAGCGCCCGGCGCTTTATTTCGTTTTAGTGACCGCAACGCGAGATCAACTTCCTCTACTGACGGGGGTTGTATGGGTGGGCCTGGATCAACAATATCGTCAAGAGCTTCTTGTGTGGGGAAGTTAGATGGTAGGTTCAGTAGCTCTTCGGAATAAGAGGCCCATCGTTTGTTAATGCCATCGGTGTCGCTGATAATGTTTCCATCCTTGTCTTTACAAACGCTAGTCCTATGTAGGTAGCCGTTTTTAATTGTATTTACTAGTTTGTACGCTTGTCTGGTGTTCTTATTAGCTAAGTTTTTGTTTATATTCAGCAACTGCTCGTCAAAGTATTTACGTTTCTTACGTCTAATTATTCTTTTCGATATTCGCCGTAGCTCGTCATATTTTTCTCTTCTAGCTCTGGTTCCTCGCTGAATCTATTGTCCGTAGGCCTCGTTTTTCGCGTCAAGTGAATTTTTGCATTCTTCGTCAAACCAGTCATTTCGCACTCGCCGGGCTTTATATCCCACGACCTTCTCTGCGACATCCCTGATGGTACCCTTGAGTTCTTCCCAGAACCCATGGACGCCTGTTTTGCTGATGTTGTGTAGCATAGGCGATAGTCTTTCCTCAAGGGCGGCAGCATACGCCACCGCCGTAGCATCGCTCAGAAACTTATCAACCGCAAAGATTTTGGGAGGGCTGATTCTCGTTTGGTGCACTGAGGAAATTCTACATCTGTCGACTTCACCAGGTGATGATCTGAGTCGAAGTTTGCTCCTCGATAAGAGCGGATATCCATCACACTAGACGCCTATCTCCAGCAAATGAGGACGTGATGAATTTAGTTGACGGTATGTGCGTCTGGAAATTTCCAGGTCTGCTTGTGAAAGCGTCGATGCGGGAAACACGTAGAGCTTACGACTAGATTCCTGCTGCAGGCGAAGTCGATAAGTCGCTGGCTGTTGTCGTTACATTATCCGTGGAAAATGTGGCCTTCAGTGGTCACCCGGTGTCAACTTTCATTTCCGACTTTGGCGTTAAAGTCTCCCAGCAGCAATTTGACGTCGTTATTTGGAAGTGAGTCGAAGAGAGTCTCAAGGCGGGCGTAGAACTCATCTTTTACTGCGTTTTCTTTAACTTCAGTGGGGGCATGCACATTGATGAGCCAGAGATTGAAGAATCGAGTCTTGATGCGAATCGCACATAGCCGTTCGTTTATGGGTTTGAAGTCAGTAATGTGCGGCTTGAGGTGATTGTTTACTATAAATGCTACTCCAAACTCCTTGCGGCCCGATGGTTTGCCACTTGTAAAAATTGTGTGCGATTTCTTGTCATTAATCTCGCTGCCAAGCCAATTTTTTCCTGGACTGCAGTAATGCTCAGTTTGTACTTTTTGACCTGTTGGAAGAGGGCCTTCTCGGCCCCCGGTTTGTTCAGAGAGCGTACATTGCAGGATCCGAAAGAATAAAACTTTAGTCGTTTGTGTGGTCGTCGTTGTTGATCCGTCCAATAGGAGGCTTTTGTTCTAGGTTTCTTGACATGGAGTGGTGTTTGCTTGGACGAGTTGTCAGCACGTCGCTTAACCTCATTCAGGGGATGGCCTGGGAAGATAGCTGCTTCAGATGGTTTAATAAACGTGCTGGAGTTCACACAACTATGTTGTAGGTCCATCTACACAAACCATTCCATCCTACTAAACCTGAGACGCTTAGGTGTTGGTCAGCCATTCAGGCTATAGCTATCTGCCTTTTGACATGGATATGTCTTATAGCTGGGGGTCATCCTAAAAATCTGTCCGTCACACGAAATGTCTGTTTTTCTACTCGGGGGTCAGTAGAGGAAACAAGCCCATTGAAAATTTTTCTTTTCTGGTTGTGCATGTCGTTTGAGTGAAGTGGTTATTGTGCATGGCTATTGCTTGTAGATCCGCGCGGGCGGCGCGCTTGCGGGGATCCTGTGTGTACATGTTGGGATGTTGATTTGATAGCGATAAAGGTTGACGTTGTGGACGGCAAGAAATAACATAGTGTACGGGTGAACAGGCGCTCGCTGTGCTCTCTTTCCAACGCTCTCAGTCAACGCGACGCCATAATCAAAACTCCTGCATACACACCATACCATTCCAAATCCTCAAAAAGATAGAGTAGGCTCCGTACTACCTAACTTGACTAGGCCCCCAGAACACGTCGCAAGAAGTCGTCTGTTCTCCAATGACCTTCAATTTCCGCCAATTCCCATTCATCATTTAATAAAATAGCCCGTGTTGTACTATCTGAATCACTAGGGTCCCAGAAAAACTTGCAAGTAGTCAGTTCGACTAACATTTGGACATGCGCAGACGCAATTTGAGAGAGTGTACATAGTTCCCGCCCCCCGAAGATGAGCGATAGCGAATGAAGTTCATTCGAGCCAAATCGGGTGATCCAGCGACTGTGTTTGTGCATTTGCAATGGCGGCAATTTGAGGTCTGACTGGTCCACAATGTGGGCCCCCACTACACGTGCAATAAACAAGTAGAACAAAATGGCGGATTTATACTAGGCGAGTTAGAATCTCTCAAGCCCCGAAATAAAGAAATATTTGTCGCAGGATGTTTATATGTTATGATGTACATACATTCAGAGGTCTGCAGAAGATCAAATGCCCCCCTTCCGCAAAAATTCCAAAATGTTTAAAATGGCTGGAATCCAAACAAATAAAATAGCGCGCGTTGTACTGCATATCTGAATCAATAGGGTCCTAGAAAAAGTAGCAAGTAGCCAGTTCGACTAACATTTGGACGCAACTTGAGAGTGTGTACATTACATAGTTCCCGCCCCCCCGAAGATAGAGAGCGAGAGCCATCGGGGATGAAGTTCATTTTATCCAAATCGGGTGATCCAGCAACTGTGGTTGTGCATTTGCAATGGCGGCGATTTGAGGTCTGACTGGCCCACAATGTGGGCCCCCACCACATATGCAATAAACATATCATAAAACAAAATGGCGGATTCGTACTGCGCGAGTTAAAATCTCCCAAGCCCCGAAATAGAGAAATATTCGTCGCAGGTTGTTATAGTTCCGGGCAGCTCATCGTGACATGATGTGCATTTAGAGGTCTGCAGAAGATCAAATGCCCCCCTTCTGCAAAAATTCCAAAATTTTTCTTGTGCATTCTCTTTGTGTGTGTGTTGGAATGTTTTGTTTACTTTTGTTAGTTTCCCTTTCTGTTTGCCGGACACAGTCGTATAGAGTCGCACGCGTTACTTGAGAAACGGATTGTGTGTGCCGGACCCGGACTGTTGATTAAAGGGGCGGGATGAGGCGGATAGTGTGGGAGCGATTTTGCAATATTGTAGATACACAAACAGAATACACGTCCGATTGGGAAAAGATGGTGGGAAGCGTGATTGCGATTAGCAGAAACTTACTCAGAGAAATGTCGATAGGCTTTAGTCTTCAAACTATACCGAACGGGTAGGTAGAACAGAGTGCACGAGAGGAGGTGAATATTGCACACGCGCGATGCAAACGAAAACGAAACGATCCCGCGAGAAAAAGGAGCCCGAGCGGACAGGACAAAGCAAAGCAGAATTTATGACGAGTATCTACACTGCCACCAGATACATGGGAACATGGATATGTCTTATGCCTACCGAAAGCGTGGGACGTGTTTTTTCGAATGATTTCATCCAGTATAACTATACTGGGATCTTTATAAAACTTACGTCGATATCTTCAACACAACAGGTTCCACGCAGTCGGTAGTCATAGACATATCCATGTTCCGATGTATCTGCATGCAGTGTAGATACTTTATATCTTTTCAAATGTCTTATCGCTAAGACTTGGCCGTCAGCGTTTGAAACACTGCCGTTACCAGGAGCGCCCGCGTGGAGGACTATGGAAAAGGTCTTTTGCCCCCCAGATACTTATGATAACAGGGCTTCTATCTCCTCTGATAACTGATTCAGCAATTCGGGTTGTGGAAATTGCTCGCGATCTTGTCTGTTTCCCACAGTCGCTATCCGTTCTAGGAAAGACTGGAGAATTGTAGAAAATCTAAACATTACGATAACATGCAAGATGCATCGGAATTCTAAGCATTGCGATGCATCTTCAGAATAATATTTTATTATATTTTATTTTTCCAGGTTCAAGATGCTGGGGTACGTAACCTATATATAAATGGCACTTAAAAAATCTAATAATGCCAATCGATTCCTTGGGTCATGAATCGTAAATAAATCTCCGGGGGCAAAACTCGAATTTCAAATAACTGATTTTTTTTTAAAAGCCAATTGAGAAATTTGTAATCAAAATGGCTACTCTCCCACATGACTTGCGAAAATTTCCTGTAAATCAAAAAGGACTGCGGGTAAGACGAAAATAGAGAAGTTCACAAGATTGCGGACACTAAAAAGTGTAAGCAGGTTTACGATAGTTATGCAAATCTCCTCACCTGTCCTGTTCGTTCTGTCAGCTTCACGATTCTTGCAAACTCATTCGACTGGTTCGAATCCACGTAGTCATCGCCGCATACTTACACTCATCCACTACAATCTTTATAGTCGCGGTCACCACTCACACCCTTGTTGGATACAATTTCCGCAAACATATTGCTCCGTTTGATGAAGAGAGTGTTACAAATGGCAACTTGTTGTCGGAACGAGAGTATGCTCAAGATAAATGACCAACAATGGAAAACATCTTTTGCAAAGCTCAGTCCTTAATTCGTTCCTTTGCTGCGGGCGATATGTGTAGTCACGGTACAGAGGCGAAGCAATATATCTCCACGGCTATATATCCTGAAGATATACACGCTCCCGGAGTGGACAAGGGTTCAAATAAGTATGAGGCAATCTTCGTCACGTTGTAGTCAGCTCGACGTCGCGTCGTCCTGGTCACTTGGAAGTGTTCAGCACCCGACCAAACGAAGACCCAAAAGCCAGAGACTAACACATCCATTCCATTTCAGAAATTATATTCAAAAAGGATTAATAACAGTTTCGAACATTCTATCCTAGAACCGTCGTCTCTTTTTGCTTGTTCGGTGCGGGCGTCACTTTAGTTTTGGTTTTTTGTTTTTTGTAGGGTCTTCGACCAAGCCATGATGAAGGAAATTGCTCTCGGCATTTAGTGGCGTCCAATTTATAATTGGGATAGAAGGTTGCGGTTCAGGTTACATATGTATGTTGTACTAATACGTAGGAGAATTGGAATCGTATAGAAGGTATTAGGTTAGTAGGAATGTCTGCCAAGGACTTCGAACTTATCTTGATTTAAATCCAAGCTGTGTAATCGGAATCGTTCGAAAGTATTTTGTTTAGCAGAAGTACATACTGGTAGCGGATATTTCTAGTCACGTATTACTGAGCTCTTCTTTCACATTCTGCTTCAGCTTCACAAATGAAAATTTTATTACCAACCAGTTTAATTTCACGATAAAAGAATGTTTCGAAAATCATTACATCATTAAGGAGCGTATAGTACCAATTAGCGGAGGAAAATGAGACAACAACAATTCCAATTTCCATTATATTTTCAGATTCTTTTTCCACGAACTCTTTTGTAAGCGCAAACAAAAAACTGAAAAAACCTAGAACCATGCCAATGTGGTTTATTAAAAAAGTTTAATTGCGAAGCCATATATGATTAACCCTACGAACGAAAGTGCAGCAAACTCGCTACTGTGCATTCTGGATGAGAATATTTATGAGCTAGAACAGAATACGTTTTTTTCGAATTACCGTTTTGTAAAAGTTGTGGGTTGTTTTTATAGTACCCGCCCATTCGTACAATAATTGCTTGGTGCACTTTTTTAATGCTGAAAAGTTATTTTGAAGTGCAAAAAGTTAAGCAAACATGAGCTAAAAGTTAAATAAAACAGTAATATGAAATGGCCTACTGAATTGAAGGAGACAATAGAATTCAGGTTTTTTTCCTTGGGATATTAATTCTATATTTGTTTAGTAAACATAGCATAGTTTTCCTGATGAATTTTCGAATACGTACTTCTCATTTATAAAATCTCTCTGGTTCCTGTTAACCCCTTGTGGGGCATAGGGCATTAACCACGCCTACTTTCCACCTCGTCCTAAGCCATTCAGTTTTGGCATTCACATTTGGAGGAAGCAAACTAAGCTGCTCACCAGCTTCCTCCACGGTTATTTCAATTTCAAGTGATATGCCGATATTAGAAGAGCTTACATCTTACCTCAAATTTGAATTGATTGCGATTTGTATAATCAAAATGTAATGCAAGAGTTATTGACGCGCTCATGTCCCTGGAGGGATCAAGGTAATTAACAACATTAGGTACCCATACAATTTCATTCCCGACTGGCAAAGACTACGGCTATCATAGCATGTTTTCATCAGGGAGCTAAAAATGAAAATACAAGTATTACGCCGTTGCCGATAGTTTGAGCGGTTGTCCGGCCAACCCGTGAAGAAGGGCCGTGGGCGCCACGTACTTTAAATTTATTGAACCGCCCTGGTGTGTTTTTTTTTCCTTTTACTTCCCCCAAAAAGCACGAGTTGTGGAAATCAAATACACACCGGACCACCGACAACGGAACTGCGACGTGAAATCTGCAAATATTGCGGGACTAACGCGAATGGACGGAATCGGGCAAATTGTATAACACGGTTTACACGTTATAATATTTATATTCAATAATTTTCACTTCAATCTTAAATCTTTAAACCTACAAAAACACTCGCGACCGGCCGATATTTACGTTACTTATAGCTAACTTATATTAACTTAAAATTAACTTACTAAACCTACTTACTGTTGGCGGATTCTACTCCCAACACCAATCACGATCGCTTGAACGTCCACCGTTGTTGTCGTCCTTCGCAAATTTCGAATTCCAATTCTCCAATTTCGTTCTCGCCAACCCTCTTGTTGTCGTCCTTCGCAAATTTCCAATCCTCCAATTCCGTTCTCGCCAATAAAAAGGAACCCACCTTCCGATCGTGTGAAAAAGTTACAAAAGAGGGTTCCCATTCTTTCCCCAGGGTTTTTATACTTTTGTCGGTAACGGCATCCCAGTTCTCGGAGCCGTTGCCGCAATGGAAAGCCACCGCGGTCATCGGCCAGATACTATATTACGTCACCAATAAGCCGTTGCCGACGTATAAATTCACCACTAACGAATTTTGTTGCGCAAGGTCGGGATGCATCTGTTATAAACGACAATATACGGCCAGGTGACCGATGTCCATGGCATTTGTGCAGTCTTCCTCCGGTAGACTCGATGGCTCAGTGGTCTAACCGATCAGCACGCCAGTGGATCATGGGTTCAAGTCCCGTCTACGGCTTGACTTTTATTTTTAGGGTTTTGTGGTAAAACAAAACCCTTATGAAATCGGTCATGCGTCCGTCTGTCCGTCTGTCTGTCCGTCTGTCCATGAAATATCTCATGAACCGCTGAAGCTACATATATGAAATTTTGTGGGAATATGTTGAATTATTATAATTCGCCGGAGAAAGCGAGTCGTTGTAATAGGCTGACTTTAAGGGGAGGTCCCCATAGAGGGGAAATGAAGGTCAAAATTTTTTTTTCATTTGGTATAGGCAAGTGGGGTATCATAAGAAAGGTAACACCGAGTACATTCCATTTTTGGTATTTTCATCAAATTTGAAAAAAAGGGGAACAGAGTTAGAGGGGAAAATATGTGATCCGAGTTTGTCCCCCCCCCTCGCATTTCGATACCGTTATACTTATAAATATGAAAATTTGCAGGAAAGCGGCATTTTACTAGCATAGAAAACCAAAAATCGTAGAATTTTGATATCTCATCAAAAAAGGTTAATAATAGTACATTTCTATAGTTGCAGTTAGCACACCCCTGCACCCTTTAAACGGATCACAGGTCAAAAATATTGATGGCCAATGATAGCCAGCACTATAGGCAATAATGTCTCGAAGTTTCATTACAATCACATAATATTTAATAATAGTACATTCATTTAAAGTTAGGCATTTTGACACTATCCACACAAAAAATACACCTACCGGCCTCATAGGTGTGAGTACTACTTTCATGTTGTTTTTCGTAGTACGAATTGCAGTTATTTAATTAATCATTTTTGAAAGGGTAAAGATTGGTTGGGGCGCTGACTAATACAACTTAAGCGGGTGAAGGGGGGGGGGGGGGGCGGTGTCCACATAGAGGCGAAATTAAGGATAATTTTTTTTTATCGACTGGTATAGCCAAGTGAGGTGTCGTGAGAAAGGTAATGTTGAGTACATTCTATTTTTTCGCAATTTTTTGAAATTTGTAGAAAGGGGAACATTGGGGGAGGAGAAAATATTAGTTCGTAGCTTGTTCCTTTCCCCCTGCAGTTCGAGACCGTTATACTTATTGTAGAATTATGAAAACTTACAGGAAGGTGGGTTCCCAAAAAAATGGAAAATAATGGAATCTGTATATCTTCTCAGAATAGGTCAATAATATTTTAGTTTATTTCTATAGTTACAGTTAGCACACCCCTGCATGCCTTAACCACGTTCGAGGTCAAAAGTACTGATGGCCAACGATAACCAACACCTTAAGCCCGATATACGCCATCCGGAATTCCTTCCGAAAAAACTGATCAGGCCCGGCCTTGAGGAATTCCGGATCGTGTATGGTCGTTTCAGGCTGCCGGAAGGAAAATCGTTCCCGCCGGGCCTCCACCACACACGTTCCGGAATTTTTCTCCGGAAAAATTGATTAGACCTGGCCTTGAGGAATTCCGGATCGTCAATGGCATGTGCAGGCCGCATTGAGTTCGGACAGGCCGCTTGACAGGCAGCCGGATGGAATCGCTTGAGGAATTCCGGACAGGCCGCCTTGAAGTCGCCGGATGGATAATTGGGAATCGATCCTATCGCCATAGAATGAAAGTATCTGTCTACTGCATTGAATTGTACGGCATTTTACTTTCCATAGCCAAGCTTCAGATACATTTGTCTATTGAAATAAACTCCAGTGAAAGTTCATTCTAGTCACGCGGACTAGAATTCCGGATGGTATGTTCGCCTTTAGGCAATAATATGTTCTAAGTTTCGTTACAATCACGTAATATGAATTGGCATGTAAAATGTAAGCGAGTAAGACATTTTAATTATGTTTTTTTATGCATCTGAATGGTATCAAGAAGAGCAAAGAGCCGATATTTATATACCCAAATAAGCGCTTGCTACAAAACCCTCGGATTGCGGGCGTAGCCCTCTATATTCCAGTTTCATTTTTGTTCCACGCAATTTTCCAATCGGACCAAGTGTCGGTGGGTTTTGGGTTCGAATTCCGTGACCTTGACGATGACGACGAAGCTGTGTCACGACAACATTAGATAAGTAGTCAAATCTTTTATCCATTTATTCCGATACTTTGTGGCTGCTCTCTTTTTATTTCAGATGCCAGTCGCCAAACAGGTCGTAGTTGCCGCTGCTCTCATCAATAAATTCGCTGTTGTCACGAGGTAAGCTAAACCTACAATTCCACCGCCAATCCTAACATTCCGCCAGAAATAATCCTAACTAATGATGAATCCAATACTATGTTCACATTATTTCTTTCTTTTCAGATTCGTGATGCCGCGATTCCGTAACACAGGGACACGCGGTTCCCTTCAGACCAGGAACTTGGAATTTTGAGATGAAAAGTTCTAAAGGAGAGATGATTTTTGCACCTTAATGATATGTGCTCGTAATTAGGGTTAGGGTAGGTTCCATAACAACCACAGCAGACACACAAGTCAACAGGTTAATTGTGATACCACCAGGTAACATCCCTTAGGTTAGGTTAGGTTTTCTGCTTAAACCGTTTTGAATGGACACTTACGGGGATTTACTCAAACTATGAAATATCACAAAGTTATATACAGAAGTTTAGTTTGGTAAAATTGTAGGCCGCTAATGGATACGGCAGTTGGATAACAGTGTAAAGCTAGGGTTTATATTGTATTGAATTGTCAAACGGTTATCCATTACTTAAAGTTTGGATACAATGTATTTAATGAAATCCAAAAATGAGTTAAAAGAATGTTTGCAATTATTACGAAGAAGAGATTCGAGGTTAAGACGTATTGTACTGGTATTGTACTACTAACTACTACTACTTTACCTTAATCCCTAGTGGTGCATAACGCGTCAACTACTCCTGCGCACCATCGTAATCTCTTCTGGGTAATGGGGCCCAACTCCGCAAAAGACTTACCCAGCGCCCTACACTCCTTTACCACAGATCGACGCTATGTGATTTTAGGACCCCCTCTTGGTCGGCTTTGGTTTTAGATCGGGTTCCGTTCCATGGCATGCAAAGTTATGCATTTATCACTCTTCCGCAATATGTGACCTATCCATGGCCATTTTCGCCTGCGTATCAATTCGTCGATAGACATCTGCTCCATACGCCGATTTAGTTCTTCATTTAATATTGTTTCGGGCCAGAAAATTCTTAAAATTCGACGAAAACAATAGTTGGCGAAAATTTGCAGTTTTCTGGTAACTCTTACGGAAACTTTCCATGTACTGCTCCCATACAAAAGCACAGACAGTACCAGGGAGCGAAATAGGCCCAGCTTGGTGTTGATGCTGAGATAACTGCTTTGCAAGACTTTGGACAGCATACCGTATGCGCATTTAGCCTGGTTGATACGACAAGCGATGTCCTGCTCCGTACCAACATTTTGGGCAACAATACAACCCAGGTAGACGAAATTGTCCACCTTCTCCACAGGTTGCAAAAGGTGTCGTCAAATTGCTGCTGGGAGACTTTAACGACAAAGTCGGAAATGAAAGTTGGCACCGGGGGACCATTGGAGGCCACAGTTTCCATGAAGAATGTAACGACAACGGCCAGCGACTTATCGACTTCGCCTGCAGCAGGAATTTAAGCTCCACATGTTTCCCGCATCGATGCATTCACAAGCAGACCTGGAAGTCTCCAGACGCACATACCTTCAACCAAATTGACCACGTCTTCATTTACAGGAGATGAGCGTCTAGTGTGATAGATGTCCGCTCCTATCGAGGAGCAAACTACGACTCAGATCATCACTTGGTGAAGACGACCTACAGATGTAGAATTTCCTCAGTGCACCAATCGAGAATCAGCCCTCCCAAAATCTTTGCGGTTGATAATTTTTGAGTGATGCTACAGCGGTGGCGTATGCTGCCGCCCTTGAGGAAAGACTATCACCTATGCTACATAACATCAGCAACACAGGCGTCCATGGGTTCTGGGAAGAACTCAAGGGTACCATCAGGGATGTCGCAGAGAAGGTCGTGGGATATAAAGCCCGACGAGCGCGAAATGACTGGTTCGACGAAGAATGCAAAAATTCACTTGACGCGAAAATTGAGGCCTACAAGCAATGGATTCAACGAGGAACCAGAGCCAGAAGAGAAAAATATGACGAGCTACGGCGAATATCGAATAAAATAATTAGACGTAAGAAACGTAAATACTTTGACGAGCAGTTGCTGAACATAAACGGAAACTTAGCTAACACCAGACAAGCGTACAAACTAGTAAATAAAATTAAGAATGGCTACCAACCCAGGACTAGCCTTTGTAAGGACAAGGATGGAAACATCATCAGCGACACCGATGGCATTAACAAACGATGGGCCTCTTATTTTGAAGAGCTTCTCAACCGACCATCTAACATCCCCACACAGGAAGCTCTCGACGATATTATTGATCTAGGCCCACCTATTCAACCCCCGACAGTAGAAGAACTTGATCTCGCGTTGCGGTCACTAAAACGAAATAAAGCGCCGGGCGTTGACGAGATTCCAGCTGAACTGCTAAAATTCGGTGGAACGAGTCTTGTTGATGCCATACATCAATTACTCCTGCAAGTATGGGAGGACGAGGAGGTTCCAGACGATTGGCGCAAAAGCATCATCTGTACAATCCACAAAAAGGGAGATCAACTGCGGTGTGAGAACTGCAGGGGCATATCACTAGTTTGTACGTCCTATAAAATTTTGACGAAAATTCTGGAAAATAGAATAAAACCATACGCAGAACGAGTCATTGGCGAATATCAAAGCGGTTTCAGACCTGGTCGCTCCACAACCGATCAGCTCTTCTCAGTCAAACTGATACTCCAGAGGTGCTGGGAATACAACGTAAACGTATACCAAATCTTTGTCGACTTCAAGCAGGCATACGACAGTATCGATCGTGGGGTACTGTACAACATCATGCTGCAATTTGGTATACCGGCAAAATTAGTGCGACTGACTAAAATGACGATGACCAACTCCGTCTCACAAGTCAGGATATATAATAGACTTACTGATCTATTTGAAACACGCACTGGTTTGGAACAGGGCGATGGACTGGCACCGACGCTCTTCAACCCAGCACTGGAATACGTTATTCGGGCCATGAATATGGACAACAGCAGGACGCTACTCATCAAGTCAACACAATTAGCAGCATACGCCGACGACATCAACATCATGTCCCGAAGATTGGCTGACGCAGAAGAACTTCTGCATACGCTCGATACTGCTGCAAAAGAAGTTGGATTACGTATTAACGAGGGTAAAACTAAAATAATGATGCAATCGGCGACAAGGATACCTGCACCACCGAGCATCAATGTGGGGGACCTCAACATCGAGTTCGTGAACAACTTCATTTACCTGGGTTGCAACTTGTCAAGGGACGCCAACGAAACTGACGAAATCAAGCGACGGATCCAGTTAGCTAATAAGACTTTTTTCTCGGTTCTCCCCATAATGAAATCGAAGCATGTGCACAGAAACACGAAGCTCCGCGTGTACAAAACCATTATACGACCAGTGCTATGCTATGGCTGCGAAGCATGGACCCTAACTCAAGCCTCCGGAAACATGCTCGACGCATCTGAACCTAAGGTTCTTCGGCAAATTTTCGGAGCTGTTTGCGATCGAGATGGATGGCGCATCCGGTACAACCATGAGTTGTATGAACTGTACGATGAGCTGCAAGTCTCGAAAATCGCCAAACTACGACGACTTCAATGGGCAGGACATGTACAAAGAATGGATGATGATCGCATGCCAAAGAGAGTAATGAATGCAGAACGAGTCGACGGAGCGAGACTGCGAGGACGACCGAGATCTCGTTGGGAGAGCTCAGTAGGTGTGGACACCGCGCAGCTGCTGGGCTTCCAAAATTGGAGGACGCAGTCACGTGACTGTCGCGCCACGATTATGATGATGAAAAGGTGTCGGACTTCTTTTTGGCAATGGCGGGCTAAAAACTTTAGTCTTGTTGGTATTAATCTTTAGACCAACCTCGCTTGCCTCCCTCTCGAGATCTAACGTCATTGCGGACAGACCTATGATTTTGTGGGAGAATAGGCATATGTCGTCAGCGTAGTCAAGATGTTGTATATAAGATGTCAAAGTCCATTGAATTATTTGGTCTAGTCCGGATAAGGCTGCATGTATCACGTTGCTGATCACTTTGAGGAATAAGATCGGTGAGAGGATGCACCCCTGACGAACTCCCCTGCAAACCTCAAAGTCCCCCGACACCTCTCCTTTATGCAGAACGCGACATTTCGCGCCGTCATAGGTTGCCTTAATAATAGCCACAAGCTTCTCAGAGATGCCTTTCCTGCGCAAGGCCGCCCAAACAGAATCCCGGTTCACACTATCGAAAGCCTTCTCGAAATTGATGAAAAGCAAGTGAAACGGAGAATCGTACTCAGCGCATTGATTATTCGCAACGTGTTAACGTGATCGACACTGGAGGATCCGGATCGAAAACCAGCCTGATCTTCATAAATTGTGCTTTCTAAGTGGGCCTTTAGTCTTTCCAGGACGATTGTAGCTATTATCTTGGCAACGACAGGAAACACACAAATTCCTCTCCAATTATTACAGTCTGTGAGGCTACCCTTTTTTGGAAGTTTGATGATCAAACCCTCCTTCCACTCAGAGGGAAAGGTCTTTGTATTCGCTTTATCAACAAGTGTGTGCAACAAATCGGCAGCTACGCTTGGCGCTGATTGATAAAGTTCGACAGGGATACCATCGAGTCCGGCGGCCTTTCCTCGTTTTAGTGCAATAATTGCATTGACTATTTCCTCATTAGTCGGGGAAGTGGACCGTATACGGTTAGCTAAATTATCTATATGAGGAGGAACTTGACCAGAGGTTATACGGTTCTGGTCCGCGGCGAAGTGTTCTTTCCACCTCCTCATTTTATCTTGTTCCAAGATAAGTGGTTTTCCATCACTATCCTTCACCGGATGTTGGCAGGAGTTACGACCACCTGTAAACTCCTTGATGACACCGTATACGGTGTTTAAATTGTTACTTCTTGCGGCTTCTTATCGCGTCGCACACTACGCAGAATTTCTCGAACGTGCCGCTAAACGAACCTTGAGTCCTTTTCTTTCAAGAATACGCTGCCGTAAAGCGTTGGATTTCCAGAGCTTATTCTGGCAATCCGAGTTTGTGCCAAGGATGGTTTCTCCGCTATCAATATACACAGTTTTTATGGCATTCAAATTTTGATTTATTTCACTATCTGGGTGAGTTAGTTATCTCAGCTGCTTTTTGCGCAAGATGGATATTATATTGTTGTTAGACAGCTGGGTTTTTTGGTCGAGTGGTGTTGAAATTGCTGCGTCTGGCTCTTTCGTCGCTAGGACGGCGCACGGTTGCAATACGCAATCGAACATAGGTTAGGTTAGGTTAAAAGGCTGCCGCGGATGACGCAGCACACATAGGCCACCAACGGGCCCGTTGTGATACCTACCAGGATAAACACCTATCCCGTTGAAATTACTATCCATTGAACCAGCCAGAGCTGGCAATGAACATATAAAGCCTGATCGGGCTTATGCCCCTTAGCTCTGCCCGGTGAAGGAAGAAAGAGTCCCCCAGAAAGACGCGCCTCCTCGCAGCCAACGCAGGACAGGTGCATAGAAAATGGAGGGTAGTCTCCTGCTCGTCAGCATCCTCGCAGCTTCTACAGAAGTCATTGTAGGGTAAGCGAAATCGAACATTAGCGATCATAAGATACTGGTCTCTTCCCAATATCGGTAATCTTCTTGTTTCGCACTCCAGGAGGCGATCAACAGAGGACCAACTGATTTTGTGGTGGTCTTTATGCTCAAACATAGCACCTCCCATGAAGAGACTGTGAAGGTTGCAGAGCTCTACAAACCTTTCACCGTTGTCGTTAAGATCACGAAGACCGTGTCTTCCCTTCATATGTCTAAGCCCATGGTTGTCAGCGTCAATTTTTGCATTCAAATCACCCAAAACCACTATCTTTAGGTGTTCTGCTCTGAACGGCGTTTAGTTGTTCGAAGAAGGAGGCTTTCGCCAAGACATCGTCGGGGTCAGTTGGAGCATAACTTTGTATTATTGAGATGTTCCTCATTTTGGTCCGGAACCTGGCGGTCAAGATTCTGTCAGAGACCGGCTCCCAGGATAAGAAAGAGTTTCGCTCGGCTCTGGTTAAAAGGAGCCCCACACCTGACTCACGCCCACCACTGGTTGCTCTACCGGAGTACAACATTACAGTGCTGCCCGTTGGAGAGATGAATTCTCCGCTGTTCCACCATCTTATCTCACTAACTCCTAAGATATTTAATTTGTACCTCAGAAATTCACTCTCTAATTGAAGAAATCGTGCGTTCTGGGGACCTTCAGATCCATTGTCCAGGAGAGTACGCACATTCCAGAATCCAATCTTTGTCATTGTACGATAGCTAAAAGTCGTAACCGTTGAAGCTACCGGTAGTCGCCGTGAGTCAGGTGTGGGGCTCCTTTAAACCAGAGCCGCGCGAAACTGTCTCTTATCCTGGGAACCGGTCTCTGACAGGGTCTTGACCGCCAGGTTCCGGACCAAAATGAGGAACATCTCAATAATACAATGTTATGCCCCTACAGAGCCCGACAATGTCTTGGCAAAAGACTCCTTCTACGAAGAACTAAACGCCGTTCAGAGCAGAACACCTAAAGGTGACATTATAATGGTTATGGGTGATTTGAATGCGAAAGTTGGCGCTGATAACTATGGGCTAAGACATGTGATGGGAAGACACGGTCTTGGTGATCGTAATGACAACGGTGAAAGATTTGTAGAGTTCTGCAACTTTCACAGTCTCTTCATCGGTGGTACTATGTTTGAGCATAATGACCACCACAAAATCAGTTGGTCCTCTGTTGATCGGCGCAGAACACAAAATCAGATCGACCATTTTGCCATTAGTAAAAGATTCAAGAGTTGCCTCCTGGACGTGCGAAACAAGAAGAGTGCCGATATTGGGATGGGAAGAGACCATTATCTTATGATCGCTAATGTTCGATTGCGTATTGCAGCCGTGCGCCGCCCCAGAAACGAAAGATCCAGGCCCCGCAAATTCAACACCGCTCGACTAAAAAATCCAGCTGTCTTACAACAATATAATGACCATCTTGCGCAAAAAGCGGCTGAGATAACTAGTCACCCTGATAGTGACATAAACGAAAACTGGGATGCCATCAAAAATGCGTACATTGATAGCGCAAATACCATCCTTGGCCCAAACCCGGATTGCCGGAATAAGCCCTGGATGTCCGACGCTTCATGGCAGCGGATTGTTGAAAGAAAGGAGCTGAAAGTTCGTTTGGCTGCAGCATCAGACGACAATCGAAGCAGCATCGAACTCCTTTACCGTCAGAAAGCTCGAGAAGTTCAGCGTAGTGTGCGACGCGATAAAAGAGTTTATGCCAATTCTCTTTTAGCGTCAGCAGAAGAAGCCGCTAGAAGTAACAACTTAAACGCCGTATACGGTGTCATCAAGGAGTTTACAGGTGGTCGTAACTCCTGCCAACATCCGGTGAGGGATAGTGATGGAAAGCTACTTATCTTGGAAGAAGATCAAATGAGGCGGTGGAAAGAACACTTCGCCGCGGTCTTGAACCGTGTAACCTCTGGTCAAGTTCCCCCTCATATAGATAATTTAGCTAACCATCAAAATGTGCGTATACGGTCCACTGCCCCGACTAAAGAGGAAATAGTCACTGCAATTATTGCACTAATACGAGGAAAGGCCGCCGGACTCGACGGTATCCCTGCCGAACTTTATCAAGCAGCGCCAAGCGTAACTGCCGATTTGCTGCACCCACTTGTTGATAAAGCGTGGAATACAGAGACCTTTCCCACTGAGCGGAAGGAAGGTTTGATCATCAAACTTCCAAAGAAGGGTAGCCTCACAGACTGTAATAATTGGAGAGGCGTTTGTGTGCTTCCTGCCGTTGCCAAGATAATAGCTAAAATCGTCCTGGAAAGACTAAAGGCCCACTTAGAAAGCACAATTGATGAAGAGCAGGCTGGCTTTCGATCCGGATTCTCCTGTGTCGATCACATTAACACCTTGCGAATCATCATCGAGCAATGCGCTGAATACGATTCTCCGCTTCACTTGCTTTTCATCGATTTCGAAAAGGTTTTCGATAGTGTGAACCGGGATTCTATATGGGCGGCCTTGCGCAGGAGAGGCATCCCTGAGAAGCTTGTGGCTATTATTAAGGCAACCTATGACGGCGCGAAATGTCGCGTTCTGCATAAAGGTAAGGTGTCGGGGGACTTTGAGATTCACAGTGGAGTTCGGCAGGGGTGCATCCTCTCACCGATCCTATTCCTCATTGTGATCGGCGATGTGTTGCATGCAGCCCTATCCGGACTCGACAGAGGAATTCAATGGACTTTGACATCTTATCTACAACATCTTGACTACGCTGACGACATATGCCTACTCTCCCACAAAATCATGGATCTGTCCGCAATGGCGTTAGATCTCGAGAGGGAGGCAAGCAAGGTTGGGCTAAAGATTAATACCAACAAGACCAAGGTTCTTAGCCCGCCGTTGCGAAAAAGAAATCCGACACCTATTGCCATCAATATTAATGGGCAGCCTGTGGAGAAGGTGGACAACTTCGTCTACCTGGGTAGCATTGTTGCCGAAAATGGTGGTACGGAGAAGGACATCGCTCGTCGTATCAACCAGGCTAAACGCGCATACGGCATGCTGTCCAAAATCTGGCAGAGCAGTTATCTCAGCATCAAGACCAAGCTGGGCCTGTTTCGCTTCCTGGTACTATCAGTGCTTTTGTATGGGAGCAGTACATGGAAAGTTTCCGTAGGAGTTACCAGAAAGCTGCAAGTTTTCGTCAATTCATGTCTTCATCGAATTTTAAGAATTTTCTGGCCCGAAACAATATAAAATGAAGAGCTAAGTCGGCGTACGGGTCAGATGCCAATCGACGAATTGATACGCAGGCGAAAATGGCAGTGGATAGGTCACACATTGCGGAAGAGTGATAACTGCATTGCTTTGCATGCCATGAAATGGAACCCCATTTCCAACCAAGGCCGACCAAGAGGGGGTCCTCGAATCACACGGCGTCGATCTGTGGCAAAGGAGTGTCAGGTACTGGGTAAGTCTTTTGGGGAGGTGCGCCCCATTGCCCAGAACAGAGTACGATGGCGCGCAGGAGTAGTTGACGCGCTATGCCCCGCTAGGGGTTAAGGCAAAGTAGTAAGCTAAAAATAGTATTTTATCCTTTCATAGCCTTTTCGGGCTTGTCGTCAATGGTTACTAAATCGATATGATATGAATGCCAGAGACTTATAAGATCCGTAATATGTAATAGTATATGCTGACAATACATACACTAATTTGACGCGCTATGCCCCACAAGGAGTTAAGCTGCTACCTAACCATTAAAATCCAATACTTATACTTATTTTGTAATTCTGGTAATGGACTACTAGTCCGTGAAATAAATAAATAAATAAATAAATAAATAATCATAATCTACCTAGATTGATATGATTATCTGGATATTTTTTGCCTTTTCAGCTATGTATCTATTCGTATTATAAAAAATACATGTATTTTACCTGCTTCTAAAAACGGTTCCTTTTTTTTAATGTAAGAGGGAGAGTTCACTCTTTCAGTTTAATGTTCCAAAACGACGCAAGGGGGGATTTAGTCGCTAGCATCCACTGAATTGTTAAAGTTCCGTCATATCCTTTTGCTTTTTGGTAAATTGCATCTGCGTAGTATGGGTCTGACGTACAACCCATACTACGTGGATACAATTTACCAAAAAGCGAAAGGATACTGACGGATCTTTAACAATTCAGTTTGGTTGATAACCAAATGTGAGTCTAAGGTTTTGTAACTCTCTTGAATGTTCGCAAAAAAACTTCTATCTACACGCATCTATTCCCGGCCTAACTGCAGTTCCATCTATTACAAAAAGTCGTGTAAACTCGATTTTTAGATCTACTTTGACGGCGTCTGGGCCCCTTTTTTCTCCACCGAACACAATATTTTTATAGATAGTTACGCCACTGACCCCAACCAACAGTTAACACCATCCCATCCACAGCATAAAACGATAGAGTTTTCCAAGATCCACACTTTCCAGCTCCTCTAAGTCAGTGAAGAAGTAGGATCCAAGTATCGAGCTCCTCCTTGGCAGGTACCAAACCAGGACAGGAATAAAGAAAGTAGAAATCCTTTTCCTACCGAGCCAAAATGCTTTCTATTTAGCAACAGTAGATTTCCGGATTAGGTGATGTCAAGTCTGGGCCGCAGTGACCTAGGTGTATGGCAGGGCACCATGTAAGCCATTTTATGGAAAATTTCAACTTGAAACCGAAAATGGCCATGCATGGACTACTTCGTTTTTATTCTTAAAGTACAATTTCCTTGCATGCGTTATTTCGTTTTGTTCATGCATGGATGCACGTAGATATTGGATCGGGTTGCCGCCATTGCACACAGATCCTGCGAGGCGAGCGATGAATCAACAGTGTGTGGGCTCCGCTTGCTCCGCGCTTAAGGGATCACAACCCTCAGTATCGCAAAAACATCATCGCTCGCTTAGCTCGCGCTGGGTGTAACAGTCTCTTGTGTGGGCTCCGCTCGGTAAGTTTCTAATACACGAGACGCGTAAACCCGTCGGGCGCGTTAAATCTACGATACCCGTCTCGAGTAAACATCTAACGGGTTTCCGACAACACGTAACTTGTTTGCTGACTACCGTCGGGTACTCATCCGCCGTTGGTGAATCGATGAATCCAACAAAAAAAACACATGAAAAAAGATGATTTGAGTGCTCGCACATATGCTGTCGAATCGTAAAGGCACCTCGTGTAAACACAAGGATGTGTGCATTGTTACCGCGTCAGTAAAATTCGCTTTAATACCAGTTTCTGACATTTCGTCTGCCGACGAAAACCTCTTGCATCCTTATGGGACGCAACACGAATGAGTAGAGCCAGTAAACCATCATCGGTTGGCGTCCCCACTTCTTACTAGTAGCCGTTTTGCAAGAGTACAATGCAGCCGTTCCATTTGTCACAAGCTCCTACACGATAGCCCTCCAACATAATTTTTTTCTTCCAGGATGAGTCCAAAAAATTTGGCTAAATCTGTGAGTATAAGCCTTGTGCTCTCCATGAGTGTCGGTTCAAATGAAGACTGTATCTCCTAGTGAAAAGACCAAGTTCCGTTTATTGCGGATTACTTATAGCCCAAACTTTACCTGCCCATTCCGTCAGGAAATTGAGGGCAATCTGCATTAAACTGCTTAGGATAAAGAGAAATTTATCCGAGATTACAAAAACAATGTCGTCTGCAGAAGCGGTAACTTGGCATCCTAGCCTTTCCAGGCTTAATAGCAAACTGTTGACAGCTAAATTCCACAAGAAAGGAGAAATAACTCCTGCTTGGGGAGTGCCCATGCTTTCATGCCTGCGAACACATGACGTGTCCAGACTAGTGGAGATCACCCGACATGTAAGCATCAAGTGCAAAAACTTACAAAGCGATTCATCTCCGCACAGGGTTAAGACCACATCAGTGATAGCCTCTAGTTCAACGTTGTTGAAAGCGCCACTGACATCCAAAAAGACAACCAGCGTATACTCCTCGCAAAGGACAAAGCAGTATCCACAGATCGGCCACCTGACTGACTCTGACTGACTGAGCTAAATCAAATTGACGATTTTAACAAGAATAAAGTGAAGTGAGTCATTGCTACTTCAAGTCAACAATAACTGGGCTTAGCTATCCCCTACCATGGAAAAAATTGTCTGTCGAGGTTAGCCTTCGTTTTGGTAAAAATATTTTTTTTTTATAATCAACATAGTACTGTTCATTTGAAAAACGCCCGTTTCCTTTAAGTCGTCCTATAAGGAATTTTAAATTAATTCCTACGTACACCTTTTGAGAAATATGGATACCAAATCCACCTAAAAACTATAAAACTAGATTCATCTGATACCAATCCTTCAACTGAATCCCACTTAAAACTGCACTCCTTAAAAACTACTACTCGTACAACAACTTATCCCGGCGAGAGGCGTTAATTCAATCGCTGCTTATCCTTCAAATTAATTTAGACGCGAAAAATAAGCCAATATACTGAATAAAATGAGTAAATGTATAAAAGAATAAAAAAACGCTGAAAAGCTTTGCACTCAAAAGACTCTCATCCTGTTCTCGTAATTGTTCACTTAAATACTGCGATGACTGGATGAAATCCTTGTAGCACGATTGCTGCTATTCGGCTCTTCTGCTTTGTTTCATTTTTTTCTATCCTTTCCCTGGACCCTTTTCCGTTGTAAGCAAATTACGAGCCATTCAAAACAACGAGCAATAACAAGAGATTAAAAACTCTTATTGCCGAATAGCAGCACGGAGGAAAGGATTTTGTTTTAGCGCCAGCCACGGATTTACAAGATTAGCACCCTTAAAGGTTTAATTAAGCATTTAACCGAGTTTTTTTCCTGGACTATAGGCAAATTCATTTCTCTTTTATTTTCCTGTGCATAGAACTAGGGCTTATACTCTGAAAAAAAAAAACTACGTTTCATTTAAAGAAAGTCTGCACAAGTCTTCCGGTAACCCACCTGGAATTGCTTACCACTTGGAGTTTCGTAGTTCTTTTTTTCATGTCCTTTTTTCAATTCTCAACTTCAAATTTGCGCTTCAGCGAGCCGATGCTAAATGATGCATTTTCTAGTGAATAAAAATGCCAGAAACAATTTGAATTCTGTACTTACACGAGTATTCATATGTGTTTGCCAGTGGCGTAGATCAAGGGGATAAATCCTCTTCTACCCTCCTTTTGAGTTCTTATACTATTTGCCTTAATCCTTTGTGGGCATAGCGCGCCAACGCCTAAGAAGCATAGTTGGCTGTGCGCGCATTAATGCTCATATGGATACGTGATATTTGCGCGCACGAACGCTGTACGTGCACAGAATCTCGTCCAGACCAAAGTGCATGCACAAAGTTGTGCGCACACGAAGATCCACTAGCGATGGATCGTGTTCGTGTGGATAAAATTGTGCGCGCACGCACGCTCCTCTCTCTTTCTCGATCCGGTTAACCCCTTGTGGGGCATAGGGTATTAACCGCGCCGACTTTCCACCTCGTCCTGTTCGCCGCTATCGCCTTCAGCTGTCTCTACTATTTGCCTATCGACTTACCCTCGACCTCAACTGATCTTCTCCAGGTGTTTCTAGGTCGTCCAACGCGGCGACTTGCATCAGTTCCCTGTGGGTTCCAATGCAATGTTTAGCAATGTTTTCCGACCCTTTTCGAAGTGTGTGACTTATCCATTGCCACTTTCGCCTTTTTATGGAGGTGTCTATTATGTCCTGGCCAGTAATAAACAGGATGTCGTCGTTAGAAACGAAAATTCCGCTCTGTCATCCTGGATCCAATCTCAAGTACTTAGTTTTGCATTGATTTTAAGCCCCGCGTTGTGAATTTCGCGATGCAGGGCATCTGTCATTTGAACTAGATGATTCGATCTATTTGAAAGAAGTCAAATATCGTCAGCTTATTCCAGGTATTAATGGTATCAAACAGCTTCCATCTGATACCTTTGTTCTGGTGTTCATGAAGCGCGCTGCAGAGTACGTTGTTAATGACAATCAAAACCAATATACATAGGTGACAAAATGCACACTTGTCTCATTCGGCTATGTACCTCAAAGGGATTTGAAAGCATACCCTTGTGTAAAACGTGACGTTGGGCTCTGCTATAGGACTCCATGATGATGGATATGATTTTATCTGGTATACCGCTCCTACGTAAAGCCTTCCAGATGTATTATCGGTACACGCTGTTAAACGCCTTCTCGAAATCAATGAACATGAGATGTAATGTGGATCTCCACTCTGCGGGTTGTTCAATAATATTTGGAAGGTGTTGATGTGGTCGCTACATGAGAAGCCCTCATGAAAACCAGCCGGTTAGTCGTTTAGTGTACAATACTTCCAACTGTATGCTTAATGCGGTTCTATCTTTGCCATCAGTTTGGAGACTACGGGAGGAGGCAAATTCCACTCCAATTATTACAATCCTTCAGGTTACCTTTCTTGGGGATCTTAATAATGACTAATGACGTCCTTCTTCCATTCTTTGGCCAGAGTTTCGGTTTCCCAACACTCTTGCATAAGGGGGAGAAGAATATCCGCAGTACCGTTGATATCCTTAAAGAGCTCCACCGGAATTCTATGTATCCCCGGGACTTTACCCGCTTCCATCTGTCAATTTGAGGAAAATTTTCTGCTTCTACTGTTGTTGAGTTCAAACATCCAAAGGTGTTGTTGAGGACCTCAATGAAGTGCTCTCTCCATCGTCGCAGTTGGTGTTCATCAGTAACCAGTATCCCGTCTTTATCTTTCACGGGATGTTCATTTGCAAAAGATTTGCCAGTTAATGGCTTGATAAGTTAGTAAAGGGTTTCACTGTCATCGCGGTAAGCAGCTTTCTCTGCCGTCTCTGCTAATGCATTGATGTTGTTGCGTATGTCCCGTCTTACGCTACATTGCACGCCTTTCTGAAGAGAACGGTATTCAGCTCTAAGGGCCTTCGTCCACTGATGCAACGCAACTGTAAACCAACGTGTTTGCGCCGGTTGCACGAAAGTTGCGCTGCTGCATGCTCTTCGTCTATTGACGCAACTCTTCTGCGACTCGTGTTGTGATAAAATGAAACCACTAGTTTGTACAGAGATTTCGCTCTCGTACTGATATGTGAAATGTTTCGTTTTGGGTGAGAGGATGATTGAGGACGGCCAATGGTGTAGAAATGTATTTTTTCCTTGCCAATGTATCTTTTTTTCGCGTTTGCGATTTGTGTGGCTGTGAAATGCAGACATTTTGTAGGCGAGCGTATGAAAGAGGGGAATGTACTAGAGAACAGGGTAGTCATTCTGGGTTGGGCAACCCTAAATTTTTTTTTATTTTTTGACTTCAGATTCGGAATCAGCGACCCTAAATTACCTTGTAGTTCGAACCAGCCCGATCGGACGAGTATTTCCCCATGAAAATAGCCAGGTGCGCTTATAGCAACGTACTTTAAATGACAACAACCACATCTGATAACTCGACGACGACATTCTGTTATACATACTCGTATGTTTACGTCACTTCCGTCCCACCAATGTCCATAATATTCAATTCCAATTGGTTCCGTATAAACATTTTCAATGTTAAAACCTGATGACTTGGTGAAAAACCTTCACTTCGGTAATGAACGAGCCTTTTTTTATGGAATTCCGGGTATTTGAATATCAGGTACTGAAACGCACAGGTACTCAGTACCGGTACTGAAAAAACCGGCTCATGGTTTAAAATACCGGTACTAGTACCGGTACTGAACGAATAACTGTGAGAACTGGGATACCGCTTGTGGTACAGGCACTTGGAAATATCAAGTACCGGTACTGAAATCTCAGTACCAAGCAGGCCTACATATGACACCCCCTTGCCCATATTACACTTCATTACTAGGAATATCCTTATTCCTAGCCAATGTTTTACTTCATTGCCTAGAAAGTCCTTTTCGTCATCCGAGGCTTCATCGAAGGATTCAAAACCCCATTAACAGTACTCTTGTACATTCCCTTTATCATTCATTATCATCATTATCGTTCACTTATCATATATTCGCCTCGCGGACACACAAAAATCCCTCACCTACAGCTGAAATTCATGCTCACTCAAATATCAAAACACCAGAAACCAAATAAAAGTCGCACGAAAGTCGACATGCAACCGGGCAGCCAAGTCGTTTTGGAGTCGGTCGCGTCCGAGTTGCGTGGCAGTCGCGCCAGTGGACGAGGTTCCACGCAATAACACGTGTCCGACTATAATGCGAAATTAGGAATTAATTATGGCTTTCATTTTACGTCAAATTTGGTTGCGATAGATGTAGGATAAAAAAGATACATAAAAGTAGTCTACACTGCATGCAGATACATCGGAACATGGATATGTCTATGACTACCGACTGCGTGGAACCTGTTGTGTTGAAGATATCGACGTAAGTTTTATAAAGATCCCAGTATAGTTATACTGGATGAAATCATTCGAAAAAACACGTCCCACGCTTTCGGTAGGCATAAGACATATCCATGTACCGATGTATCTGGTGGCAGTGTAGATACTCGTCATAAATTCTGCTTTGCTTTGTCCTGTCCGCATGGGCTCCTTTTTCTCGCGGGATCGTTTCGTTTTCGTTTGCATCGCGTGTGTGCAATATTCACCTCCTCTCGTGCACCCTGTTCCATCTACCCGTTCGGTACAGTTTGAAGACTGTAGCCTATCGACATTTCTCTGAGTAAGTTTCTGCTAATCGCAATCACGCTTCCCACCATCTTTTCCCAATCGGACGTGTATTGTGTTTGTGTATCTATTGCAAAATCGCTCCCACACTATCCGCCAAACCCCGCCCCTTTAATCAACAGTTCGGGTCCGGCACACACAATCCGTTTCTCAAGTAACGCGTGCGACTCTATGCGATTGTGTCCGGCAAACTGAAAGGGAAACTAACAAAAGTAAACAAAACATTCCAACACACGCACAAAGAGAATGCACAAGAAAAATTTTTGGAATTTTTGCAGAAGGGGGGGGGGGGGGGGGGGCATTTGATCTTCTGCAGACTTCTGAATGTACATCATGTCACGATGAGCTACCCGGAACTATAACATCCTGCGACAAATATTTCTCTATTTCGGGGCTTGGGAGATTTTAACTCGCGCAGTACGAATCCGCCATTTTGTTTTATGATATGTTTATTGCATGTGTGGTGGGGGCCCACATTGTGGACCAGTCAGACCTCAAATCGCCGCCATTGCAAATGCACAACCGCAGTCGCTGGATCACCCGATTTGGCTGGAATGAACTTCATCCGCTCTCGCTCATCTTCGGGGGGCGGGAACTATGTACACTCTCTCAAATTGCGTCTGCGCATGTCCAAATGTTAGTCGAACTGACTACTTGCTACCTTTTCTGGGACCCTAGTGATTCAGATAGTACAATACAACATGGGCTATTTTATTAAATGATGAATGGGAATTGGCGGAAATTGAAGGTCATTGAAAGTCCGCCCGTTCACCCGTATACTATGTTATTTCTTGCCGTCCACAACGTCAACCTTTATCGCTATCAAATCAACATCCCAACATGTACACACAGGATCCCCGCAAGCGCACCGCCCGCGCGGATCTACAAGCAACAGCCATGCACAATGACCACTTCACTCAAACGACATGCACAACCAGAAAAGAAAAATTTTCAATGGGCTTGTTTCCTCTTCTAACCCCCGAGTAGAAAAACAGACATTTCGTGTGACGGACAAATTTTTAGGATGACCCCCAGCTATAAGACATATCCATGTCAAAAAGTGGGAGTGCTAGCGTAACGTTACGCTAGCATCATCATCGTGGCGCGACAGCCCGACGTGGGGCCTTGGCCGTCTGGGCCTAGCTAGCACCCCCACATAATAATCGTCAATTCTGGCGAATCGGCAGGAGCAATAAATTCGGGAATAGAGCAACTACCTATAATTAGCACCTATTTATGCGCCATGCCTGATATCGATACTTAGTGGTGGGGGTGCCAGCGTAACGGACGACGTCATTATGACACTATCCATAAAAAATGCAACTACCGGCCCCATGTATAGGTATACATATAGGTCCAAGTACTACATACTACTACGAGTACATACTATTTTGAGAGGTGAGAGATGGAGCCTAACATTTTACTAATGGTGTTTTTATCCTTCTGAGTGGTACCAAGAAGAGCGATATTTACATACCAATAAAAGCGCTTGCTACAAAACCTTCGAATTGAAGGCATAGCCCTCTATCCGTATATTCCGCTTTCATTATACCCTAGTTATACCCTAGACTTTTAGTATAGGGTAGGTTGTTTTTGTCACGACGAAAATAAGTAACATCTTAAAGGATGCTCCGGAGGTATAGCAATGTTTATATATAAATGATCAAGGCCACCTTCTGACTCGATTTAGCCATGTCTGTCTGTCCCTTGTCCGTCTGTCCGTCTGTCTGTCTGTTCATTCGTTCGCACGAAAACTTTCGATGGAATAAAGCCATAGCCGTGAAATTCTGGTCAAATATTGGCAGTATGATCTAGTTGGATGATGTTGAAAATGAGCATGATCATGCCAAGAGAACGCCTACTTCCCTTACATATGAAAAATATTTAAATGTATCTATAACTCCCGATTAAATAAACATGAAAAGCTTTAGCTTTAGTAGATTGCTAGTGTGGGTAATTTTATACTCTCCTGGAAAAATAAAATCGATCAGTTAAAAACTAACGGTAATTTTCTTAAAAAGAGACCCGTATTACCCTACTTTTCAGGTTTTTGTCTATAACTCTTGAACCAATTGATGTAGACACCTGGGTTTTGGCATGTAACCCTGAGGTGAGAAGCTGACTAAGTTTTAGGAAGATGGCCATAATCAGATTAAAGAACGCCTACCTCCCCTGCAAATTTCAAAAAACTAAATATTACTTTAAATACGATAACTTTCGATAGAATGAAGAATGACACTAGCGAGTTGAAAATTTGGCAGGATGTTGGCAGTAAGATCCAATTAGTTGGTATTGAAAATGGGTAAGATTCGACCCAATGAACGCCTACCTCGCCTACAAATGAAACTTCAAATAAGCGATAACTTTTGATAAAATGAAGCCAGCAACTTGAAATTTTGGTCAAATGTTTAAACTAAGTTTGAGCTAATTGGCGTTAAAGATGGGCCACATCCGATCCTAGGAGCCCCTACCTCCCCTACAAATGGAACTTAAAATAAGCGATAACTTATGATAAAATAAAGTTAGCGACTTGAAATTTTAGCTACATATTTGCAGTAGGATTAAGCTATCTTATTTAAAAAAATACGTAAAATCCGACCAATCGAACCCCTACTTCCCCTGCAAATGAAACATCAAATAAGCGATAACTTTCGATACAATGAAGTTAGAGATTTGAAATTTTTCTTGAATGTGTGTAGCATGATCTAATTGGTTAGTGGCAATGATGGGCAAGATATGACCCAAGGAACTCCTACCTCCCCTACAAATCAAACTTCAAATAAGCGACAACTTTCAATAAAATGAAGCTAATGACTTGAAATTTTGGTCAAATATTTGTACTGGGATCTAGTTGGTTGTTATTAAAAATGCACAAGATTCGAAAAAGAAACCTCTACCTCCCCTACAAATGAGACTTTAAATAAGCAATAACTTTAGATACAATGAAGCTAGCGACTTGAAAAATTCGACAAATATTTGCAGAATGGGTTAGATAATTGATTTTAAGAATGGTTAACATCCTCCTGAATGAGTGCCAACCTCCCCTATAAACTGGTCATATAGGAAACTCTTTTTTTAATGCAAATGGTTGTTGCCAATTGGTACTTTTGGTATCGCCACTAGGTCTGTACAAGTCTAGGGTATATGCGTTTCGGTTTTTTTTGTAGCCAATCATCACTGATGACGTCAACCAGCTGAGTGGTGCATGGGTACTTAAGTTTTTTTTCCATCCTACCTTAGTGAAAATTTACAGTAGAAATGCCGAATGCGGGCGTGTGTCAATGAAAACTAAGGCACTGCTCACACGGGGATACTCAAGTCTGCAATACTCAGCGGATGAGAGACGGAGACTTGGAGTCTTGTGACTGTAGTCGTCCGTCATCCTCACACGGCCGCTACTAAAGTCGTGAGTTGAGCATGTCATCTGGCTGAAGTGGTCATTGTTTACGGCTGTTGCTTGTGGATCCGCGGGGGCGGCGCGCTTGCGGGGATCTTGTGTGTACGAGTACATATTGAGATGTTGATAGCGATAAAGGTTGACGTTGTGGACGGCAAGAAAAATATGGTTTGCGGATTGCTTATGGATGTGCGGGGTCGACTTGCTTGGGGTACTATCGTTGTGCATGTCGCTGTCGTATGCTAGTCCAGGCTATGAACGAAACCGGGTGCGTGTTCAACTTTTTCTTCAAACGCATGGAGACTAGCATGTCGAATCTCCTAGCCACCGGTCGCGCAGGTGGCGTATGAATGCCACCGTGTGATTACTCATGCCAGATCTCTTAGTGACCGGTTTGCCCAGTCGCTCGGGGATTTGAGTATCCTCGTGTGAGTAGTGCCTAAAGCTATTCAAATACAGGTCCAGTCTAAAATTATATGTTGAAATTTACTCTAAAATCGAACCTATGTTACTTTTATATCATTTTTTTAATCCCGACAGAATAACCACCACCTACTAGGAATTTGAAGTATCCTTGAAACCATTCTTTACCAATTTCACCACTCTTATTCTGCTTAGTCATTAATCCAATAATGGACTATCAGTGTCAGTTATCATGGCCAGTACGCATCCTTCCGTAAGCACGTTGACAATTACCCATCACCCATAAGCGTACTCATAAACCGCATACACACAACACAGCTTGTCACCGCGTATTTCGCCCTCTATTCTTATCCGAGTCATGTCTAGGACTCATCCGGAAAAAAATCAACAAATGTCAGCATTTGATGAAAATTCCTGGTGGTCTAAGTCACTGTACGAGGACGAAAAGTCGTGCTATATATTTTCCGGAAAAATCTCTTACCGATGTCGGGCGAGTGCGAATGGTGTGACTTGCTATGATTAGCTTTCTTCTCTATGTTCTCGGACAAAATCCATCTAATCAGTATCTGAAATTCTGGGCGTTGGGCCAAAGTCATAAATCGTCAGTGGTGGCGCGTCGAAATTGACACGACAAAAAGCCCAGAGTGCTGGAGTCGACGGCTCTAATAATGATGACGATGACACGGTGTTGCTGATGGAGAAAGCGAAAAATGTACCGAGGATGATAATATTTCATGTTCGGCATTGTAGTCACGTTTGTGTAATACACGCTTCCTTGGTTGTTATTTTCGTTAATTTACGGCATTGGAATGAAAACATAATCGAAATGGTGTTTGAAAAGTTAAAAATCGAACAAGTTTGGAAACTTGGGATCATATTTTACTTCTTTTGAAGGGTCAAACATAAAAACGATGTACGGGTATTGTGCCGTTTTTGCAGTACATATTTGTAACGTTTTCTGAGATATGTTTAAATGAAGATATCCTCGAGATATGCAGCACACATTCAGCTTTCAGTTAGCGCATCAATTGATTAATCATTAAACTTCATCTGAAGTGACAACCACAACTGACATTTAAAAAAATGTCTAGCATACAACCTGATCTGATTCTACCCAGCCCAGCAAATAATTTCATATCATTTGGAAGGTAAATTGCCAAGATGATACGATGGCGATTCTTCCATACGATAAATTTATAGATTATTTGTAGCTTTTTCAATAATAAGGGGATATCCTCCAGGCGAAAAAATCGCGATACGATTTCAATTCGCCAATCTTTCGCCAAGAGGATATTTCGCCAATTCACAATAAATGCAAAACGACGATTTGTCATTCTCAGTGTTTGTACTACATGGGCTGACTGGTCCCGAGATTTTTCAATAGGTGGCATCACTAGAAAATGAATATAACTCATTTCGAGAAGCTCGTCTATCACTACTTTATGTATAAAGTTTCATGACATTTCGTCCATTCGTTTACATACAAGCTACTATAGAGTCGTTTGAGTGACGCTGCTTTCGCCTTCGTAAAAAAAATGAAGAAACAGGAATATCGCATCTTGATCAAACATTGTGTTTTGATGGGAAAAACTTCTGTACAATCATTGCAATGGTTGCAGAAATGTCATCTTCCATCTGCTCTGTTTGAGGTTGAGCTCTTTTGCTCACCCTTTTGTCGGAAATTAATCCAAGTTTATTTTTGCGAATTGACAACAGGGGATGGGGGGTGCGTTGAGTTCTTGTACTCAACCACTTGTTGCGGATACTACTAGTACAAAACTAGAGTATCGTAACACCAAAGAAAACCTGGACGATGTCGTTACAATAAAAGAATTGATTTGACTGACACTAGAATTTTATTTTGTATGGCTTAAATACTAAAATGCTAACTTCTAACATTACAATTTCAAAAGAAAAAAGGCAATAATCAAAAATGGATAATAAATTCAAAACGCGCAAACATCACGTATTCAATTATGTGCGTATGCAAGTCACTTGGAAGAAGTAACCCATAAAATATACAACATCGCGTCGTATGCGCATAGTACGGCTATAAAATTTAAGAAAATTCAATTGTGACGCGCACATATGTGTATAGATATGGTACTTAGAAGATGCAACATAGGAAACGGAACATACTCCCCGGCCTTGAATGATTCATTCAAGATAAGATTGACGCTGAAGTCCTGATGAAGTAGAAGATGTGGATAATCGTACCCTTTTGTGTGGCCTAGAGGAATCGTCAGAAGATGTACTGGGAACTGGTAGACGGTCTTCGTCTGATGCATGCAATGTGTTACTACCAGAAGTGCTCGGGACTGGGTCGTTTGCTGGTGAAGGTTGAGTGGAAACATCTTCAGTAAGATTTTCTTTTGCGTTGCCCTTGTCCTCTTCCTCGTCCACAGGGAGTGGTGCGAGACGATGTATGGGTCGCCGAAGTATGTTATTTTGACATGGATATGTCTTATAGCTGGGGGTCATCCTAAAATGGTACAAAGTATCTACACTGCATGCAGATACATCGGAACATGGATATGTCTTTGGCTACCGACTGCGTGGAACCTGTTGTGTTGAAGATATCGACGTAAGTTTTATAAAGATCCCAGTATAGTTATACTGGATGAAATCATTCGACAAAACACGTCCCACGCTTTCGGTAGGCATAAGACATATCCATGTACCGATGTATCTGCATGCAGTGTATGTACTTTGTATCTTTTTCAAGACATACCGTCCCGCATAGTGTACAGGAGAATACAAATTAACCCAACCGTTGCCCCGTGTGTGGATCAAGCGATCATACACTCTACATATTGTAAATGCGCCTGTGCTTCGTTAGTACGTAAATCCGCGATCGATCGCGTCAAGCCGCGGTCTAGCTAAACACACTTACTATTAGATACTTAGATAGTACTCGTCTAAGTCTAAAGACGGTAAGCGCGACAACACAATTTTATTGCATTAACGTTTACGTTATCCGCGCTGCACAAACTGCATCATCTGCACTATTCTCCTCACTAAATCTGAATTGTGCACTGTTAGTTGATATATCATCGATCGCGATAGTACGCGGTATGCGCGATACAAGTACGGTCGTAAGTTCCTTACATCTCACGGGAAAAACACGTTGGTGACCTTGGTGACGCTGATTTCAGTCGGCTGGATGGGATTGGCCATCACAAAAAAGGGGTGGATCCGCCGCGGAAGTGTAGTCCAAGGTCCGTGGAGCAAGCATCTCTTTCGCACTGTCGCCGATGACGAAGCAACACTCATCCATTGAACTTCTTCGACTCAACCGTCTCTCCATTGCATGCATACGAGTGTGTGTATGTGTGTGTTTGTGTGAAGTTGAAGCTATTTCACGACCTACCCCAACAATTTTCCTATTGAGTCAGGTTAGTGACGTAATTGATGAAAACAAAAAGAGAGAGTGAGGGAGACAGGTTGTCTGGATGTGGCTGGTGTTGTGAGCAGATTTGAATCACGAGGGGATGGCAGTTTAATGATGTTGACTTGCGTTATCGGTGCCTGGTTGTTTAGTCAGTTCATGACGCGATGTTTTTCGATTTTCGTGAGTTCCCTTTGATGACTGACTCGGATTGACTGAGGATCGGCCACTACATTCATATAACTCGGAAAAATGTTCAATGGGCTTGTTTCCTCTTCTGACCCCCGAGTAGAAAAACAGACATTTCGTGTGACGGACAGATTTTTAGGATGACCCCCAGCTATAAGACATATCCATGTCAAAATCTGTCCGTCACACGAAATGTCTGTTTTTCTACTCGGGGGTCAGAAGAGGAAACAAGCCCATTGAAAATTTTTCCAAGTAATATGAATGTAGTGGCCGATCCTCAGTCAATCCGAGTCAGTCATCAAAGGGAACTCACACGAAAATCGAAAAATTTCACATCATAAACTGACTAAACAACCAGGCACCCATAAAACAAGTCAACATCATTCAACTGCCATCCCCTCGTGATTCAAATCTGCTCACAACACCAGCCACATCCAGACAACCTGTCTCCCTCACTCGTGCACAGCGCTATGGCTCCTCCTTCACAGCAATCTTTTTGTTTTCATCAATTAGGCACTAACCTGACTCAGTAAGAAAATCGTTGGGGTAGGTCGGGAAATAGCTTCAACTTCACACACACACACACATACACACCCACTCGTATGCAGGCATTGGAGAGACGGTTGAGTCGAAGAAGTTCAATGGATGGGCGTTGCTTCGTCATCGACGACAGTGCGAAAGAGATGCTTGCTCAACGGACCTTGGATTACACTTCCGCGGCGGATCCACCCCTTTCTTGTGATGGCCAATCCCATCCAGCCGACTGAAAACAGTGTCACCAAGGTCACCAACGTGTTTTTCCCGTGGATGTAAGGAACTTACGACTGTACTTGTATCGCGCATACCGCGTACTATCACGATCGATGATATATCAACTAACAGTGCACAATTCTGATTTAGTGAGGAGAATAGTGCAGATGATGCAGTTTGTGCAGCGCGGATAACGTAAACGTTAATGCAATAAAATTGTGTTGTCGCGCTTACCGTCTTTAGACTTAGACGAGTACTATCTAAGTATCTAATAGTAAGTGTGTTTAGCTAGACCGCGGCTTGACGCGATCGATCGCGGATTGACGTACTAACGAAGCACAGGCGCATATAAATATGTAGAGTGGATGATCGCTTTATCCACACACGGGGCAACGGTTGGGTTAATTTGAATTCTCCTGTACACTATGCGGGACGGTATGTCTTGAAAATGATACAAAGTATCTACACTGCATGCAGATACATCGGTACATCTTATGCCTACCGAAAGCGTGGGACGTGTTTTGTCGAATGAATTCATCCAGTATAACTATACTGGGATCTTTATAAAACTTACGTCGATATCTTCAACACAACAGGTTCCACGCAGTCGGTAGCCAAAGACATATCCATGTTCCGATGTATCTGCATGCAGTGTAGATACTTTATATCATTTTTGTGCGAACCTCTACTACTCGCACAAATCCGTCATTGCCAGCTATGGTGTTGACAACTCTTCCCAACGGCCATTGCTGCGGGGGAAGGTTGTCTTCCTTCAGGATGATCATTGTGCCAAGTTTTATGTTGTCGCATTTCCGGTTCCACTTGCCTCGGCATTGTAGACTGTTGAGGTATTGTTGGGACCATCGGAGCCAAAATTCGTTTTTAAGTTGACTTACTAGCTTCCACCGTCTTAGGAGCGAAGTCTCCAAGGGTTGAGCGGTTGCTTCAATCGATGCGTTGAGGGGTCCTCCGATGAGGAAGTGGCCTGGCGTGAGGGCTGCCAGGTCGTTTGGGTCTGATGACATAGGGGTAAGTGGCCTTGAATTCAAGATTGCTTTTATTTCGATCACTACCGTTTCCATTTCCTCATACGTTAATGAAGCGTTGCCGAGGGTGCGCACTAGTAAGTGTTTCGCAGCCTTAACTGCAGCCTCCCATAAACCACCGAAGTGGGGAGCTCGTGGAGGAATCATGTGGAAATCGGTTCCCTTGATGTTGCATTGGTGTTTAATGCGATCAGCTGAAGAATCCCACCATTCTTGGATTTCCTTTAACGTGTTCTTGGCGCCAACAAAATTCGTCGCGTTGTCGCAGTAAATATTACGACAATGTCCTCTTCGTCCCATGAATCGCTTCAATGCGCCCAGGAAGCCTTCAGATGTTAAGTCCGTCACCAGCTCGAGATGCACGGCCTTGGTGGCGAAGCAACAGAAGACTGCGATGTAAGATTTTTGTGGCCTTTTACCACGCACCTTGTAATGGGTCCATATTGGTCCGCAAAAATCCACGCCAGAGTTTACGAAGGGACGTGCTGGTTGTACCCTGGTTGCTGGTAGATTGCCCATTAGTTGATGAAATAGCTTAGGTCTAGTTCTGGAGCTGCGGACGCAATTATGTACTACTGACCTGGCGAGAGTTTTCCCTCCCATGGGCCAATAGCTTTGACGTGCTATTGCCAGAAGGGCCTCGGGATTAGCATGCTTGTTTTCCATGTGTAGGTCTACGAGGAGAAGTTTGGTTATTCGGGATTTATGAGGGAGCACAATAGGATGCTTCGAGTTGTATGGAAGATTCGATGCCTCCAAGCGGCCTCCTACTCGAATTATCCCTGATGAATCCAGAAAGGGCGTCAATGACAGTAAAGAGCTTTTCCGTGTCACTTCCCTAGTGCGACATAAACTCCGTATATCGTCGGCAAACTCCTGTTGTTGCAGGTGCTTGATAATCACCGTTTGAGCTGCGTCCAATTCATTAACGGTCAATGAGCGTTCAGAATTTCCAGAGATGCCTCGTAGTTTGTTGATATACCGCAAGATGTAGGCGACGACACGTTGTAGATGACGGAATGAATTTCTGTGGTCAATGTGGTCTATTACGTTTTCATCTTGGTGGGATGCTGCTAACGAAGTTCTTCTCTTCTCTTCAAGATTAACCGCATACAGTTTATCGGTGGTTTAGTGAGTTTAAAATGGGTCGTACAAGCACCAAAGACGCATCTCGCTTTGGAAGGCCAAAAGAGGCTACGAATGCGGAAATCGTAATGCAAGTGCATCAAATCATTTTGAATGATTGTAAAGTGAAGTTGCGCGAGTTAGCTGAGGCCGTGTGCATCTCAAAAGAACTGGCGGGATACATTTTGCAAGATCTTTCGGAGATGAAAAAGCTATGGGCGCGATGGGTGTCGCGTTTGCTGACCGTCGACCAAAAACAGCAGCGTGTTGATGATTCAACGGCCGGTTTGGCGTTGTTGCAGCGTAATCGAGCGGAATTTCTTCGACGTTTTGTGACAATGGACGAAACATGGGTCCACTACCATACGCCTAAGTCCAATAGGCTGTCTGCAGAGTGGCTGGAAAAGCACGAAAGCCGACCAAAGTGGCCAAAAGACCAATGCTCGGCCGGGAAGGTTATTTCCTCCGTTTTTAGGGTTTTGTATAAAAACAAAACCCTTATGAAATCGGTCATGCGTCCGTCTGTCTGTCTGCCTGTCCATGAAATATCTCACGAACCGCTGAAGCTACATGCATGAAATTTGGTGGAAATATGTAGAAATACTATAATTCTCTGGAGAAAGCGATGCGTCGTAATAGATCAACTTTAAGGGGGGGGGGGGGGGGTCCCCATAGAGGGGAAATGAAGGTCGACATTTTTTTTTCGTTTGGTATAAACAAATGGGGTATCGTAAGAAAGGTACCGTCGAGTATGTTCCATTTTTGGAATTTTTTTCGAATTTGAAGAAAGGAGAAAAGAGGGAGAGGGGAAAATATGTGGTCTGAGTTTGCCCCCCCCCTTGCATTTCGAAACCGTTATAGTTAGACATATGAAAATCTACAGAAAAGCGGCATTTCACTAGCATAGAAAATTAAAAATAATAGAATTTTTAAATCTCATTCAAAAAGGTTAATAATAGTACATTTCTATAGTTGCAGTTAGCACACCCCTGCACTCCTCAAGTACATCCTAGGTCAAAAATATTGATGGCTAATGATAACCAACATCATGGGCAATAATATCTCTAAGTTTCATTACAATGACGTGATATTTAATAATAGTACATTGACTTAAATTTATACATTTTGACACTATCCATACAAAAAATACACCTACCGGCCTCACGCATAGATGCGAGTACTTGCTTGTTGTTTTTCGTAGTGCGAATTGCTGTTATTTATTGAACCAACTTTGGAAGGGTGAAGATTGGTTGGGGCGGTGATCCTAACAATAATTATTCACACAATTTATTTTTTTAGGGTTTTGTGTCTTAAATCTTACAAAATCGGTCAAATGTCTGTCTGTCCGTCTGTTCATAGAATATCTTACGAACGGCTGAAGCTACAGACATAATTCGGCGAAAATGTGTAGAAATGCTGTAATTTGCTGGAGAAAGCGTTGTGTTGTAATTGGCCAACTTTAAGGGGGAGGGGGTCCACATAGAGGCGAAATTAAGGTCAATTTTTTTGTATCCACTGGTATAGCCAAGTGGGGTGTCGTGAGAAAGGTAATGTTGAGTACATTCAATTTTTGGCATTTTCTTGAGATTGGAGAAAGGGGAACGGTTGAGGAGGACAAAATATTAGACCGTAATTTGTCCCAGGCGCCCTGAATTTCGAAGCCGTTACACAAGTTTGCAATTTGCAATGTCGTCTTAACATGAATGGTTAAGCATCTCGAAGACTTGGACAGTTTATCTCGTATACATACATATCTTTTGTATCTACAGCTTCTCGTATTAAAACTATGACTTGGAGAGGCGACAGATGGAGTCTTTTTATGAATTGACATTTAATTATGGTGTTTTTATTCAGCTGAGTACCAAGAAGAGCATTGAGCCAATATTTAGATACCAAAATAAGCGCGTGCAACAAAACCCTCAAATTGCGGGCGTAGCCCTCTATATTCCGATTTCATTTTTTGGATGCGCATGGCATAAAAAATTGAGAAAATTAAATAAATTTGGTTTTCACGGGCCTGGTTAAATGATTATATCAGGGATAATTCACTAATCGTTAACATCGAAAATCATCCCTCTAATCCGTTTTCTCTTTCATCGGGTGTTCCTCAAGGCTCTCATATAGGTCCTCTACTATTTCTTTTATTTCTTAATGATATACGAGTAGTCACTATTTATAGCGTGGAACTCTTATTTTTTGCGGATGATTGCAAAATTTTAAATAAGTTAATCGCTTCTTCGGATTACTATTCTTCAGTCTAATTTGGAGAAATTTTACACTTATTGTACACAGAATAACTTAGAACTTAATATAGCCAAGTGCCAGTCTATTATATTTAGTCAAAACAGGTCCAACCAATGCACCTCTTATTAAAGTAAATCTAGTTAAAGACCTTGGTATCATTTTCGACTCATCTTTAAATTTTAATCATCATATAAATACAATTTCGGATAATGCTCGTAGAATGGGTGGGTTCAGAAGGTGGCAAAAATCAGAAATCGCTCGCGAGCGGCTCCGTAACTGCTCGCGATCAGTTCCGGAGTTGCTCGGTTATGGAGTCTGCACCTGCTGAACGCTAGTTCATCAGCTGACCAATTGTTGACAAATCCACCAGCTAACAACTGACGCTACACCTTATGATGTTGATCGCATCTTTACATGCTCAGTTGCTCCCACCTCGCTAAGACCCAGAGCTCTTTGGGAGGCTCCTATCGATGCCGCTATCTTTCTAGGACTCGACACAGTGGGAGAGTAAGCCACAGCTGCACGCACACATGTATTTACCTTAAAGCGTTGCTACTACAACAACAACGTCGACTCGACATCGGAATGCCCTCGATATCCGATGTAAATGAATGTGAGCCCATATATGGGTCAGTTAAGGTCGCCACACATGAACGCGCACAACCACGACCGAATATCTATCGAACCATCAATTTTATAGATTGTGCGGAAAAAAATTAACCCTATTTCCACCGTTTTATGATATTTGATGTTTCGATGGAAGTTCGGTCGTGGTTCTGCTCGACCATGTGTGGCGAGCCTTAGACCTGGACGCAACTGCGGCAACTGGACATGTTTGCAACAAAAATATTGAGCGATACAGACACCCTGAGGTGTGTACGTATTAACATGTATGTGTGTGTGTGGGGGGTTTAAGCGAAACCCACTTCGGGTGGCAGTCGCATTGATTCCAAGTCGACTCGTGTGCGGAGAGAAGAATATCGCTTCGATTCTGAGCAAAGTTCGATACCGAGCCGTTCCGAAACGACCTTTTTACCTAAAATCGTAAACCTTTATATAAAAAATCGTCGGCATTATATTAGAAGGAATATATTTAATGTAGGTAATATGATACAAAATCGATACTCTATTATTAGTCGGCCTTATGTGGAAAATCCTAGCATTTTTCATATGTATCCGAAAGACTTAAATAATAAAATCGCGTTTGGTGTCGCAACTTAAAACAAAGCACTGAAAATCCAATGTTTTATCAATGAATTCTCATTGCCTTTTAACAATAGCGAAATACGCATAAACTAATAAAACTAATCGTCAACCTGATAGTCATGTTCCTCATTATAAGCACCGCTTTTCGTCGGATCGACTAGAATTCCGCGGCATCGTCAGTTGATTTGGCCGATGTATCCCTTGACTGGGACACTGGACTGATTCTGCTTACATCTACACATTTTCTTTTGATTCGGTGTCTTGAAAACTGCCTTTTCATACCATAACCTGAAATTGGAGAAAATTTGCAAATCGAATCAATTGATAAGTATTTAGTAATTTACTTATTTACCATTTCCTCCCGACTCGAATTTATCCTTGGAGGAGGTCACGCTCGACATTCTACTCAGATGTCCAAAGTGAGCTGACTCGAAAGTGACTGATACAATTGAATCAGATTTCTGCACGCAATATCAAAAATTTGATACGATTCTCAGTCATCGCCAAAGCGACAAAACTTTCATTCGGGTGCCATGCTACGTGCAAACCAGCACCCTTGTGCTCTTGGAAGCTGTGAACACTTTCACCGCTCGTAGTGTCGTAGATTCACAAGGATTTGCCATCATCACAGGAGGCCACCAACTTTCCGCCCGGACTGAAACGGGCACACCGCACCCAGTTCTTGTGTCCCGTGAAGGAGCTCAGAAAGCGTCTGTGCGACACCTTCCATAGCTTCCGAATTTTGTCAGCAAAGCCGGTGATGAGCTGAAATCAAGCAATTTAACAAATATAACCCGAAAATGAATATTAAATCATCGCGGTGAACTTACATGTCTGTAGTCCGGACTTCGGCTTCGCACTGGTGCCGTGTGCCAGGAACTCACCGGTAATTCCTCTAATTTTTGGCGTCCAACTGTGCCATCACTTGAGGATGAACCAACCAGATCACCTTTGGGCAACCACCAAACTGGATAAACTGGGCCCCTGTGACCGGTGAATTTAACGCATCTGGCGGCACGATCGAAATTCCATAGCATAAACTGTCGAGTCGACGGAGCTCGAGGTGAGCTGATTGGACGACGGATGAGAACAAAGTTCTGTGATTTTGCCATTGTAGCCTTTGAAGTGGCGAATTAGGCATGGTGGTGAGCTCTCGATAGTTTCACTTGGTTTCGCGACGGGCGCAAAACGAAAAACCAGGCGAAAACACAGCAAACACAACTTGAGAAGTGTCAAAAGTCGGATGTCGCAACCGAAACAGCGTGAGGAGGAAAAAGAAGAAGAAGAACCTGAGCACTGAGCGATGATCAGAAATATTTCTTGCTCGGAGAAATGACATTTAATTTGATCATGTTCACCCGAGCAGAATTGCTCGCTCACTTTTGAATCCGCTCATTTTCATCATGTTCACTTGAGCGGAAGTTGATCAATTCCTTCTGAACGCAGCTATTGTTTGGTTTTGTAATGAGGAACACTAAGGAAGTTGGTAACATTAATGCAATTAAAGCTTTATACCACTCATTAGTTAAGCAAGTTAGAGCATCTCACAATTCATCATCTCTCTTTGTGGAATGCTTATTATAATTCTCATACAAGTGAAAAGGTTCAGTATACCTAAATATGTATTTTTAAGATATGTATATGTCTAAGAAACTTCGGTTGTCTTTGGAATATGGTGATTACTCCGCTATTCAATCTTTATTAAAGATTAATACGCTCGAAGCGCGCAGATGTTTCTTGGACACAAACTTTTTATTGAATGTAGTTAATGGCCTACTAGATGTACCTGACATTTTGCAAGATATTTCATTCAAGATACCTACTAGAGGTACAAGGCATTCTGAGAAATTTCATCTACATACCAGTAGGATCAATTATATCTCGAACTCACCTTTGGAACGTTTACAATCTGTTGGGAATCTGGTCTCTAATCACCTTGACCTATTTAATTCTAACCGTCTTAAGTTGAAAACATCTATACTAGACGTGTTTGAGTAATGTAGTTTTATATTTCCGCATTTCCTTATATCGATTATTTATTATATCCTAGACTTTATAAGTATATGGTATATTGTTTTTGTCATGACGGAAGTATGTAAAACCTTAAAGGAGGCTCCGGGGGTACAGCAATGTACATATACTCATATATAAATGATCAGGGTCACCTCCTGATTCAATTTAGCCATGTCTGTCTGTTTGTCTGTCCGTCTGTCTGTATATCTGCCCGTTCGCACGGTAACTTTCGATAGAATGAAGCTAGAGCCTTGTAATTTTGGTCAAATGTTGTCAGTATCATCTATTTGGTTGGCATTGAAAATGGGCATGATCATATGTAAAATAATTAAATGTATCTATAACTGCCGATTAAATAAACATGAAAAGCTCTAGCTTCGGGAGATTGCTCGTGAAGGTAATCTTATACTCTCTTGGAAAAATTAAATCCATCAGTTGAAAACTAACCTAATTTTCATGCAAGAAGCCCCGTACTACTCTAACCAATTGACGTAGACACCTGATTTTTGGCATGTAACTCTGATGAGAGAAGCTGTTTGAGTTTTAGTAAGTTTGGCATAATCAGATCAAAGAAACGCCTACCTCCCCTACCAATTTCAGAAAATTAAGTATTGCTTTAATTCCGATAACTTTCGATAGAATTACTCTCATCATTATCATCGTGGCGTGACAGTCCGATTTCAGGCCTTGCCCGCCTGGATCATTGTCCTCCAATTATCTCGGTCACGTGATCGCGTCCTCCAATTTTGGAAGCCCAGTAGCTGCGCGGCGTCCACACCTACTGAGCTCTCCCAACGAGATCTCGGTCGTCCTCGCAGTCTCGCTCCGGGAATGGTACTTATTAACATCCAGATGATATTGGTAACTGTAACAATAACTTTGAAACGGCGCAGACGACATCGACAATAACAACAACAACCAGAACAACAGCAGCATCAACGATAACATCAACGAAAACAATAACAAATACAACAAGAAGAAAAGGTATCAACAATAACCTCCCCAAGCCGGCTAGTCCCCGTGGGGAAGTAGACGAACACCCTCTAGAATCATTAAAATCATTAAAATTATTAAATTCGCAGTCATTAGAACGACATATAAAACAACATCAATGTACTCAGATATACGCAGAACGAAAGGAGAAATTGAACAAAAATCTTTATATAGCGACATTGAACGTAAGAACGATGAGAACCAAAGAAAGCCAACTAGAACTGGAAAATGCGTTTGAAAAATTAAAATGGGACATAATTGGACTCAGCGAAGTGAGAAGGCTAGGCGAGCAAATTGAAGACAACAATGATTACATCCTATATTATAAAGGCGAAACGCAAGGATTGTATGGCGTCGGATTTATGGTTAAACATCATCTCATGCGACAAGTCGAAGAGTTTATAGGAGTATCCGAAAGAATAGCAGTGCTTAACCTAACATTACCAGGCTATAAAGACAAATGGTCAATTGTGCAAATATATGCGCCAACAGAACAAGCCAATGAGGAAAGTAAGGATTTATTCTATAAAGAACTCACAAAAACCATACAAAACGCTTACAAAAACATAATATTAATGGGCGATTTTAACAGCAAAATTGGCAAAAAGCGATCAGGAGAATTTGTAGTAGGAACATTTAGTACTGGAAAAAGAAATGCAAACGGGCAAAGGCTGATAGATTTCGCTACAGAAAACAAATTCTTTATAACGAATAGCTTCTTCAAAAAAAAGGAACAAAAACGGTGGACTTGGATCTCACCAGACGGTAAATACCGTAACGAAATAGACTTCATTTTGACAAATAGAATCAGAGACTTTCAAGACACGTCCGTGGTTAAAAATCTGAATTTTAATACAAACCATCGAATGGTACGAGGAGTTATACGCCCAAAATACCAAAAAAGTCTAGAAGAAACATTAAAGCGGCTAGGAGGCAACCTGAGTTGCCAGTAAATAACGACGTTCTTGAAAATTTAAGAACAACACTGACGGCAACTGAAGAAAGACACTCGACGCAACAAAAATACGACATCCTAGAGAAGACGTTAACCGATGTAACGATCCAGATATCGAAAGTTCCTACGAAAACGGATAAAATAGGTCTCGAGGCAAGATCCCTGATTAATGAACGGAAACAGCTTTTAAAAGACAAGAAGAAGAACCTTAAAGAAATTGCAGACATTAGTAAAGAAATTAATGAAAAAACCAGGCCGAAGCTTTGCTTCGGCCCGGAGTCCGAAACGTATATACCCTAGACTTGTACAGACCTAGTGGTGATACCAAAAGTCCCAATTGGCAACGACCATATGCATTAAAAGTGGGTCTCTTATATGGCCAGTTCATAGGGGAGGTTGGCACTCATTCAGTGGGATCTTGACCATTCTCAAAATCAATTAACTAACCCATTCTACAAATATTTATCCAATTTTTCAAGTCGCTAGCTTCATTCTATCGAAAATTAACGCTTATTTGAAGTTTCACTTGTAGGGGAGGTGGGGGTTCCTTGAGTCGGATCTTGCCCAGCATTTCCATCAACCAATTAGATCCCCCTACAAACATTTAAACAAAATTTCAAGTCTCTACCTTTATTCTATCGAAAGTTATCGCTTATTTGAAGTTTCTTTTGTAGGGGAAGTAGGGGTTTCGATGGTCGGATTTTACGTATTTTCAATATTAGGCGACTGGATCATACTACAAACATTTGACCAAAATTTCAAGTCTCTAGCTTTATTTTGTCGTAAGTTATCGCTTATTTTAAGTTTCATTTCTAGGGGAGGTAGGGGTTCCTTAGGTCGGATCTTACCCATCTTTAATGCCAACTAACTCAATCTCACTTTCAACATTTTACCAAAATTTCAAGTTGCTGGCTTCATTCTATCAAAAGTTATCGCTTATTTGAAGTTTCATTTGTAGGTGAGGTGGGTGTTCCTTGAGTCGGATCTTGCCCATTTTCAATACCACCAAAGTAGGTCTTATTAGCAACATTCTTTCAAATTTTCAACTTGCTAGTATCATTTTTCCGAAAGTTATCGTAATTAAAGAATATTTAATTTTTGGAAATTTGTAGGGGAGGTAGGCGTTCCTTTGATTTGATTATGCCCAACTTACATAATCTTAAGCAGCTTCTCACTTCAAGGTTACACGCCAAAAATCAGGTGTCTACGTCAATTGGTTCAGGAGTTATAGACAAAAAACCTGAAAAGTAGGGTAGTACGGGGCTCTTTGTAAGGAAATTACCGTTAGTTTTCAACTTATCAGTTTTATTTTCCCAGGAGAGTATGAGATTACCCTCATGAGTAATCTACCAAAGCTAGAGCTTTTCATGTTTCTTTAAGCGGGAGTTATAGATACATTTATGTATTTTACATATGTAGGGGAGGTAGGCGTTCTCTTGGCCTGATCATGCCCATTTTCAATACCATCCAACTAGATCACACTACCAACATCTGACCAAATTTTCAAGGCTCTAGCTTCATTTTATCGAAAGTTATCGTGCGAACGGACAGACAGACGGACAGACAGACAGACAGACAGACAGACAGACAGACGGACAGACAGACAGACAGACAGACATGGCTTAATCGAATCAGGAGGTGACCCTGATCATTTATATGTATACATTGCTATACCTCCGGAGCCTCCTTTAAGGTGTTACATATTTCCGTCGTGACAAAAACAATATACCCTATACTAAAAGTCTAGGGTATAATTAGGAAACATAGAAAAGATGTCAAGCTAAAAGTGATCAACGAACATGTTGAAAAAACAGGAGGAGTAAGAAAGGCTTACCGTGAATTGAGAGATAACAGGCAGTGGTTAATAAAAATGAAAAGCAGTAGAACGCAAACAGCGACTTCAAAACGTTCGGGCATTATGCAAATAGCTACAAACTACTACCGGGAACTTTATAAGGACGGAGACAAGGGTTCTATAGAAACACCATCAGCCATACAAACCGAAACAATTGCAGAAGACATACCACCAATACTTAGCGCCGAGATTGAGCATGCCATCAACACACAAAAAGATGATAAATCGCCAGGAGACGACAACATCACCAATGAAATTTTAAAAGGAACGAAAGATAGCATTTTAAATTCCCTGACCAGCTTGTTCAACGAAATCCTAACAACTGAAAGTATACCGAAACAATGGACAGAGGCAACTATTATTTTGATACACAAAAAAGGAGATCCAACAGATATCGGAAACTATCGACCCATAAGCTTAATATCTAACCTATATAAAGTATTCGCCATTCCTTAACCGTATAACAAAACGTTTAGACGAAAATCAGCCAAAGGAACAGGCAGGCTTCCGAAAAGATTTTTCAACATTAGACCACATTCTCGTAGTCCGACAGCTTATCGAAAAATGTAGTGAGTATTCCAAACCTTTATACATAGCTTTTGTAGACTACAGTAAAGCGTTTGATTCCCTGAAACACGACCAAATCTGGGAAGCTCTAAAAAGGCAGGGAATACCATCGAAATATATCCGCCTTATCAGAAATGTTTACGAGAAAAGTACAGCAAAAATACGATTAGAACAAACCGGAGATCCATTCAGAATAGAAAAGGGAGTGCGACAAGGAGACCCGCTGTCGCCTAAGATATTTTGTGCCGTGCTGGAACATATATTTAGGAACCTTAATTGGGACAACTACGGAGTAAATATTAACGGAAGCCGACTCCATCACCTGAGGTTTGCCGACGATATAGTTTTATTTTCTGAAGATGCTAGTGAGCTCCAAATTATGTTACAAGAGCTGTCAACAGAAAGCAAAAAAGTGGGGCTTGCTCTAAATACAGGAAAAACGAAGGTAATGACAAATAGTTTGAAAGAGAAAATCGTCGTGGATAACAGGGAAATAGAGTGCGAAAACGAATATGTCTACCTTGGCCAGGTGATCTCTCCGGTACAGCAAATGGAAAAAGAAATAAACAGAAGAATTAGTTTGAGTTGGAAGCGTTACTGGTCCCTCAAAGATGTTTTTAAAAGCGGAGAATTTCCGATGCGGCAGAAAAGTAAACTTTTTAACACCTGTATTCTGCCAACATTGACATATGGTTGCGAGACATGGACTCTCTCAAAGAAAAATAGCCAAAAGCTGGAAGTCTTTCAACGAAGAATGGAGAGAAGTATGTTAAATGTAAAATTAAGGGACAGGCAAAGGAATTCGGCTATTCGAGGAAAAACCAAGGTGATGGATGTGGCACAGAGAGCTCGACAATTAAAATGGCGTTGGACAGGACATATGACAAGATGTAATTATGACAAATGGACCAAAGACATAACGGACTGGTATCCGAGGGACGCGAGGAGGAGAAGAGGGCGTCAACAACGAAAATGGGTAGATGACATTCGAAAAGTGGCAGGTCACACGTGGAAGAGGATAGCGAATGATCGAAAAAAATGGAAGATTCTAGAGGAGGCCTATGTCGTAGCGACAAACTAATGTTACCAATATATGTATAGCAAAAAAATAAATAAAATAAATAAAAAAATTAGATTAATTGTTAAACATTATATCTATAAAATGTAAAAGAAAATATTTGAAGTATGAAATGAATTGTACACACTTAAATGTAAACTCAGCATTAGTAATAAAGGCTAATTGAATTGAATTGAACATACCATTTTGAAATGATTTCAACCAAAATATATAATGCCCAGAATTGAATGTTTCTCCGAAATGACAAATTAAAGAGTTTACTTCAAATGGAATCGAAAAAAATCTAATGGCATTCTTAAAATTTGACTTTTAAAGTTTACATTACATTTGCGGATAACATTGCAAATTTGTTGTCCCAACGGAATGACTTGGACAATCACTATATTGGGAAATATAACAATTTGAGAATGTCGCTTTCTTTCTCCGATTACGAAACACTTATCACACTGCGAATCAGGAATCGGGCACCAGTTGCAGAATAGGCTGATCAGTTCATCGAATGAGTCCAAACCATATGTATCCTTATTGATTTAATAACAATAATAATATAACAATTAACTTTGACCTCAGAGAGCTTACAAAAAGAAGCATTTTTATAAATTTATCTTTTACTTCACTATAAGCAGTACTAGGTGATTTATAGCATATGCATATACCAAATTCGTTCCAGGTTATCGCAGCGAAATTCGTAGACTTGCTCTCGTAATTATATTCGAAGCAGAAATTGTTCCTTTGTTGAGTTGCAATTTAAAGAAATGCCAAATGCTTTTCGCCTAGTAAGACAGTTGTAATTATAAATCAAATTATAGTTAGCGATGTCAACGTTATCGCTTGGTAGTAACCAAGTCTTTACAAAAAATAATCAACTGGCTGAAAGGAAGGTTATATCGACTGGTATGTCTGGAAGATGTTTCCTCAAAGACGGCACATTGTGAAAGATAAATGTGTCATTCCCTTCTGGTGAATCCTGAAGAAAATGTAAATGGAATTTCACTGGACTGTCTCGAAATGCGCGTAACATTTCCTTAGCGACACTAGTACTTACTGTTGTTGATGAAGGATTCTTAAATGTACCAATTATATTATATGAAGACCGCTCGACTTTGTTACTCGACTGAAGGCCAGATATAATTCATAAAATCGCTGTTGAAAGCAACAAAACTTGAATATACAGATGTATTTCGTACATTTCTCGATGACGTGATAGAGATCATCAACCCTCCGATAGCTTGTTTGGGTGAAATAACCGACAGTAATAAAATTATGTAGAGTTATGCCAATAATTGACTTATAATAATTTTAAAGGCTGTAAATTTCTAAATGACCGAAAAATTTTCTTGAAATTGTACGTAAATGGGGACTTTTTTCCCACTATCGATAAGTTTCGCCTGGCAAGCTTTTTAGTTACGAATGTTGCATTGCTTTCATATTTTTGCTGATATATTCTGTAACATTGAAACTATTTGATGGATTTTTTTAAAATTCAGTAAAACCTCTTCCATATTTACTTCCGCCAATTTGACAAATTTCGTTTAGATTGCCGTTTCCGTTACAGAGTAATTTTGTCTCCAAAATTTTGCAGTATTATAGCGGTATATTTTTAACCATTTGGTGGATTTTTCTGGAATTCAGTTGAAAAGTAGTCCTTATTAACTTCTACCAGCTGGACAAGTTCCGATGAGCTAGCTGTTTTCGTTATAAAGTTATTTTGTAAATAAAATTACGCCGTTATATAGCTGTAACTTTTTAACTGCTTGATGGAAGTTTGCTAAAACTCAATAATAGGCTAGAACTCATAGACGTCTATCTCCTGAACAAGTTTGATCGGGCTAGTTTTTCCCGTTATGGAGTTATAAGGCCCAGATACTTTTGCCGTTACTTAGCTGTAACTTTTTAACCGCTTTATCGATACTTCTGGATTTCAATACCAGCCGGCTCCTTACTAACATCTACCAACTGGGAAAGTTTCACCTTGCTTACGACTTCTGTTCGACTGTTATCGTGTCCACAACATTTTGCGGATATAAAATAAAATATATATACATATAAAGGACACTAAAAAAAATCTAATGATGCCAATCGATTCCTGGGGTCATGAAACGTAAAGAAAACCAACTCCGGGGTCGAAACTCGTTATCGAGGGAGGGTCGAATAACTGATTTTTTCTTCAAAAATCAGTTAAAAACACAATATTCGAAAATTTGCAAAAACCTGTTTCTGTCATCTGATACTCCTTATTATATAACACAATCTGAAATGAGTTTGTAAACTAACAAAAACTATCATAGAAAACAAAATGAAACCGGAATATAGAGGGCTACGCCCGCAATCCGAGGGTTTTGTATCAAGCGCTTATTCTGGTATCTAAATATTGGCTCCTTATTCTTCTTGGTACCACTCAGATGCATAAAAACGCCATAATTAAAATGTCTTGCTCATGATATAGTATCTTACATGCCAACTCATAAAAAAACACTGCGTCTGTCACTTCTGAAAGTTATAATTTTAATACGAGAAGCTGTACTGAGATATGCACGAGTATACGAGTATACACGAGATAAACTGTCCTACTCTTCGAAATGCTTAACCATTCATGTTAAGACAACATTTCAATTTCAAATTGCAAGCTCGCGTCAAAACAATAAACATAATGGGGTCAGCGACCAGCCTACTCTCCCCCCTCCCTCTCCTCTCCCACCAAGCCTTAGGAAGCAAACTAGGATAACGTATTTTCAACTCTCCCTCTCTTCTCCTTTCTTCAAATTTTAAAAAAATTTCAAAAACGATACCCCACTTTCCTATATCAAACAAAAAAAATAAAATTTCGACCTTCATTTCCCCTCTATGGGGACCCCCTTTAAAGTTGACCTATTAGAGCGCATCACTATCTCCATTGGATTATAGTACTTCTACATATTTCCACCAAATTTAATGGACAGACAGACAGACGCATGGCCGATTTCATAAGGGTTTGATTTTTACTACAAAACCCTAAAAAGAACAACTTTCGAACACAAAAAAAAACGCTACCGGAAATTATAGTTCCCATTTATACTCGCGGTTTGCTGGAAAAGAGAATGCGGTTGTCGCAAAACACAACAGCAACCGAACAGGCATTACATAAACAATAGGCTCGTTTTCTTGTACTCTAGTGGAAGTTAATTCGGCTTAACGACCCGCAATTGCAACAATCATCATCATCGTGGCGCGACAGCCCGACGTCGGGCCTTGACCGCTTGCATCGTTGTCCTCTAATTATCTCGGTCACGTGACAGCGTCCATTTACGACAGTGTCCCTCGACAAGTTGCAACCCAGGTATATGGAGTCGTTCACGAACTTCTTTTGCAGCGATATCGAGCGTATGCAGAAGTTCTTCTGCGTCGGCTAATCTTCGGGACATGACATTGATGTCATCGGCGTACGTTGCTAATTGTGTCGACTTGATGAGTAGCGTATTGCTGTTGTCCATATTTATAGCCCGAATAGCGTATTCCAGTGCTAGGTTGAAGAGCGTCGGTGCCAGTCCATCGCCCGGTTTCAAACCAGTGCGTGATTCAAATAGATCAGTAAGTCAATTTTAGATCCTGACCTGTGAGACGGAGTTGGTCATCGTCATCTCTGTCAGTCGCACTAATTTGGCCGGTATACAAAATTGCAGCATGATGTTGTACAGTCCTTTACGATCGATACTGCCGTATAACTGCTTAAAGTCCGTAAAGATTTGGTATTCGTCTATGTTGTATTCCCAGTACTTCTAGAGTATCAGTTTGACCGTAAAGAGCTGATCGTTTGTGGAGCGACCAGGTCTGCAACCGCTTTGATATTCGCGAATGATTTGTTCTGCGTACGGTTTTATTCTATTTTCCAGAATTTTCGTCAAAGTTTTATAGGACGTACAGACTAGTGATCTTCTTCCTTGCCCTTTCGAACCACTCTGCGGCTTCGCGTTGCTCTGCCTGTGGTGTTGGGACAGTAGACCAAAAAACGTACAGACTAGTGATATGCCCCTGAAATTCTCACAGCGCAGTTTATATCCCTTTTTATGAATTGGACAGATGATGCTTCGGCGCCAATCGTCTGGGATTACCTCGTCGTCCCATAGTCGCAGGAGTTATTTCTGTATGGTAATAACAAGACCCGTTCCACCGAATTTTATCAGTTTAGTTGGAATCTCGTCAGCGCCCGGCGCTTTATTTTGTTTTAGTGACGGCAACGCGAGATCAACTTCCTCTACTGTCGGGGGTTGTATGGGTGGGCCTAGATCAACAATATCGTCGAGAGCTTCTTGTGTGGGGAAGTTAGATTGTAGGTTCAGTAGCTCTTCGGAATAAGAGGCCCATCGTTTGTTAATGCCATCGGTGTCGCTGATAATGTTTCCATCCTTGTCCTTACAAACGCTAGTCCTGGGTAGGCAGCTGTTTTTAATTGTATTTACTAGTTTGTACGCTAGTCTGGTGATCCTATTAGCTAAGTTTTCGTTTATATTCAGCAACTGCTCCTCAAAGTATTTACGTTTCTTACGTCTAATTATTCTATTCAATATTCGCCGTAGCTCGTCATATTTTCCTCTTATGGCTCTGATTCTTCGTTGAATTCATTGTCTATCTATAGGCATCGTTTTTCGCGTCAAGTGAATTTTTGCATTCTTCGTCGAACCAGTCATTTCGCGCTCACCGGGCTTTATATCCCACGACCTTCTCTGCGACATCCCTGATGGTACCCTTGAGTTCTTCTTAGAACACACGGACTCTCGTGTTGCTGCTGCTGTGTAGCATAGGCGATAGACTTTACTCAAGGGCGGTAGTATACTCCACCGCCGTAGCATCGCTCAGAAGCTTATCAACCGCAAAGTTTTTGGGAGGGCTCATTCTCGATTGGTGCACTGGGGAAATTCTACATCTCATCGTCTTGTCCGTCGTGATGATCTGAGTCACAGTTTGCTCCTCAATATGAGCGGACATCCGTAAAAGTAGACGCCCATCTCCTGTAAATGGGGACGTGATCAATTTCGTTGACGGTATGTGCGTGTGGAGATTTCCAGGTCTGCTTGTGAATGCGTCGATGCGGAAAACACGTAGAGCCTTTGAAGAGAGAGAATCAGAGGAAATGAAAAAGAGCGAGAGAAACGAAGTAATTCGGCACAAGTGGGGAAGTAGGAAGGGGGATGGACATTTGACACCTCTTGTGCTTCTATATGGACCGGGCAGGTGTTCCGCGGCAGAGAGACAGACTGGAATGTTATTGTTCCAATAGGAGAAGTAGGAGAGGGGATGACATCTCAAGTGCTTCCTGTGCTTTTATATAGGCTGCGCGGGTGTTGCGTAGTGGAGGGCGTGCGTCTCTCTGTTTACTTTTTACGACTGGAATTGCTTCAAATAGTTTAGTGTTGAGTATATGCGGATTGCTCCTCCATAGTTATTCTCTATGCGTAGAGCTTACAACTAGATTCCGGCAGCAGGCGAAGTCGATACGTCGCTGGCAGTTGTCGTTACATTCTTCATGAAGACTGTGCCCTCCAGTGGTCTCCGGTCCCAACTTTGATTCCCGACTTTCGCGTTAAAGTCTCCTAGTAGCAGTTTGACGTCGTTTGTTGGAAGTGAGTCGAAGAGAGTCTCAAGGCGGGCATATAACTCGCCTTTAACTGCGTCTTCTTTAAATTCAGTGGGGGCGTGCACATTGATGACCCAGAGATTGAAGAATCGAGTCTTAATGCGAATTGTACACAGTCGCTCATTTATGAGTTTGAAATCAGTAATGTGCGGCTTGAGGTGATTGTTCACTATAAATGCTACTCCAAACTCCTTGCGGCCCGATGACTTGCCACTTGTAAGAATTGTGTGCGATTTCTTCTCATAGATCTATCTGCCAGCCAATTTGTTGCCTGTACTGCATTAATGCTCAGTTTGTACTTTTCGACCTGTTGAAGGAGGGCCTTCTCGGCCCCTGGTTTGATGAGGAAGCGTGCATTCCAGGATCTGAAAGAATAATCCTCAAGTCGTCTACGTGGTCGTCGTTGTTGATCCGTCCATTCTGAGGCTTTTGTTCCAGGTTTCTTGACGTTTAGTGGTTTTTACAAGGACGAGTCGTCAGCACATCGCTTAACCCCATTCAGGGGATGGTGTGGTTTTGAAATTTGACTCAATTGATGGGAAGAGTTCTCCGAATATATGCTCTGAAGTTCCCGTTGCTAGGAGGTCCGTAAGTGTAGGATAAAGGTAGTTAAAGTATTTTTTTGTCTTTTCTTTAATTTTTGGTTTGTTTTTAGTGCAGATGCAGTCGATATTTTAACAGGGGGAGATCGTGTAGCTTTGAAATTTTGCAAAAAATATGAAAGCAATCTTTTGAATGTATGGTCCAGTATCTCCGTTGTTAGGTGGTCCGGAAGTGTCCATCGGTTCAGGGAATTTCAGAATGTATTTTTTTACTTCTCAGTTTTTTCATTATGATAAATAGGGGGGGGGGGGGGGAGGATACAAATTTAGTGGATTGACAATTGAATTGAATTATTCGCAGATCCGAGACGCGAGGGAGACTGATCCTCTTAGTGCCTCTCTCCCCTCCCCTGTCTACGTCACTGACTCCCAATTCACTTTTTTTGTTAATTGTCTTGACTCCTCCTTACTAAATTTTCGGATGTGCAGTTGCTAGCATACACCTAGCCGCACCGTCTTTATACTGATAAGTTCGGAGCGCAGTGGGAGTTGCATTAGTAACCACACGCAGTTTTATTCGCGCCAAGGACCGGACTTCCATTCTCTAGATTTAATCTTACCTTACACAATTTGCTCTTCATCATCATCATCGTGGCGCGACAGCCAGACGTCGGGCCTTGGCCGCCTGGATCATTGTCCTCCAATTATCTCGGTCACGTGACCGCGTCCTCCAATTTCGGGAGCCCAGCAGCTGCGCGGCGTCCACACCTACTGAGCTCTCCCAACGAGATCTAGGTCGTCCTCGCAGTCTCGCTCCGTCGACTCGTTCTGCATTCATTACTCTCTTAGGCATGCGATCATCGTCCATTCTTTGTACATGCCCTGCCCATTGAAGTCGTTGTAGTTTGACGATTTTCGAGACTTGCAGCTCATCGTACATTTCATACAACTCATGGTTGTACCGGATGCGCCATCCATCTCGATCGCAAACAGCCCCGAAAATTCGCCGTAGAACCTTACGTTCGAAAGTGTCTAGCATGTTTTCGGAGGCTTGAGTTAGGGTCCATGCTTCGCAGCCATAGCATAGCACTGGTCGTATAATGGTTTTGTACACGCGGAGCTTCGTGTTTCTGTGCACATGTTTCGATTTCATTATGGGGAGAACCGAGAAAAAAGTCTTATTAGCTAACTGTATCCGTCGCTTGATTTCGTCAGTTTCGTTGGCGTCCCTTGACAGGTTGCAACCCAGGTAGATGAAGTTGTTCACGAACTCGATGTTGAGGTCCCCCACGTTGATGCTCGGTTGTGCAGGTGTCCTTGTCACCGATTGCATCATTATTTTAGTTTTTCCCTCGTTAATACGTAATCCAACTTCTTTTGCAGCGGTATCGAGCGTATGCAGAAGTTCTTCTGCGTCAGCCAATCTTCGGGACATGATGTTGATGTCGTCGGCGTACGCTGCTAATTGTGTCGACTTGATGAGTAGCGTCTTGCTGTTGTCCATATTCATGGCCCGAATAACGTATTCCAGTGCTAGGTTGAAGAGCGTCGGTGCCAGTCCATCGCCCTGTTTCAAACCAGTGCGTGTTTCAAATAGATCAGTAAGTCTATTCTGGATCCTGACTTGTGAGACGGAGTTGGTCATCGTCATCTTTGTCAGTCGCACTAATTTTGCTGGTATACCAAATTGCAGCATGATGTTGTACAGTACTCCACGATCGATACTGTCGTATGCCTGCTTGAAGTCGACAAAGATTTGGTATACGTTTACGTTGTATTCCCAGCACCTCTGGAGTATCAGTTTGACTGAGAAGAGCTGATCGGTTGTGGAGCGACCAGGTCTGAAACCGCTTTGATATTCGCCAATGACTCGTTCTGCGTACGGTTTTATTCTATTTTCCAGAATTTTCGTCAAAATTTTATAGGACGTACAAACTAGTGAGATGCCCCTGTAATTCTCACACCGCAATTTATCTCCCTTTTTATGAATTGGACAGATGATGCTTCTGCGCCAATCGTCTGGGATCTCCTCGTTCTCCCATACTCGCAGGAGTAATTGATGTATGGCATCAACTAGACTCGTTCCACCGAATCTTAGCAGTTCAGCTGGGATCTCGTCAGCGCCCGGCGCTTTATTTCGTTTTAGTGACCGCAACGCGAGATCAACTTCCTCTACTGTCGGGGGTTGAATGGGTGGGCCTAGATCAACAATATCATCGAGAGCTTCCTGTGTGGGGATGTTAAAATAGATGGTCGGTTTAGAAGCTCTTCAAAATAAGAGGCCCATCGTTTGTTAATACCATCGGTGTCGCTGATGATGTTTCCATCCTTGTCTTTACAAAGGCTGGTCCTGGGTTGGTAGCCGTTCTTAATTGTATTTACTAGTTTGTACGCTTTTCTGGTGTTCCTATTAGCTAAGTTTTCGTTTATGTTCAGCAACTGCTCGTCAAAGTATTTACGTTTCTTACGTCTAATTATTCTATTGGATATTCGCCGTAGCTCGTCATATTTTTCTCTTCTGGCTCTGGTTCCTCGTTGAATCCATTGTCTGTAGGCCTCGTTTTTCGCGTCAAGTGAGTTTTTGCATTCTTCGTCGAACCAGTCATTTCGCGCTCGCCGGGCTTTATATCCCACGACCTTCTCTGCGACATCCTTGATGGTACCCTTGAGTTCTTCCCAGAACCCATGGACGCCTGTGTTGCTGATGTTGTGTAGCATAGGTGATAGTTCTTCCTCAAGGGCGGTAGTATACGCCACCGCTGTAGCATCACTCAAGAGCTTATCAACCGCAAAGATTTTGGGAGGGCTGATTCTTGATTGGTGCACTGAGGAAATTCTACATCTGTAGGTCGTCTTCACCAAGTGATGATCTGAGTCGCAGTTTGCTCCTCGATAGGAGCGGACATCCATGACACTAGACGCCCATCTCCTGCAAATGAGGACGTGGTCAATTTGGTTGACGGTATGTGCGTCTGGAGACTTCCAGGTCTGCTTGTGAATGCGTCGATGCGGGAAACACGTAGAGCTTACGACTAGATAAAGGTAGTTAAAGTATTTTTTTGTCTTTTCTTTAATTTTTGTTTTTTTTTTTAGTGCAGATGCAGTCGATATTTTAACAGGGGGAGATCGTGTAGCTTTGAAATTTTGCAAAAAATATGAAAGCAATCTTTTGAATGTATGGTGCAGTATCTCCGTTGTTAGGTGGTCCGGAAGTGTCCATCGGTTCAGGGAATTTCAGAATGTATTTTTTTACTTCTCAGTTTTTTCATTATGATAAATAGGGGGGGGGGGGGAGGATACAAATTTAGTGGATTGACAATTGAATTGAATTATTCGCAGATCCGAGACGCGAGGGAGACTGATCCTCTTAGTGCCTCTCTCCCCTCCCCTGTCTACGTCACTGACTCCCAATTCACTTTTTTTGTTAATTGTCTTGACTCCTCCTTACTAAATTTTCGGATGTGCAGTTGCTAGCATACACCTAGCCGCACCGTCTTTATACTGATAAGTTCGGAGCGCAGTGGGAGTTGCATTAGTAACCACACGCAGTTTTATTCGCGCCAAGGACCGGACTTCCATTCTCTAGATTTAATCTTACCTTACACAATTTGCTCTTAACATTAATATTTATATTTTTTCTGCTTCCTAAGAAGTCATTAATTCATTTTCAGGAGAATACTGCTGCTTAATTTGTTGTACCGAAAACAGTGACGACAGTTTTTCTCATTGAAAGCTAATCCTCAGGAAATCCGTCTATGACACTGAAATATATATAAATTAGCGAGCGTACTCCAAACTGACTAATTTAATATCTCAAATGTGCTTCGCAAGACATCATCCTCGTCTGACCCCCATCCACCGTTGTTGCAATTAGTGTAAAGTCCAAATTGGATCATTAGAGTCTGACACCATTTTCTCATCAATTATGCAAGCCATTCATAGCTTTAGATTTTCCTTTTTTCGCCCATTTCCTACACCACACTACGAGCTCATATTTCTGACCAGAAAAGGATCACCTCATTATAATTATCATAGATTACCGGAGCAGGATACGTGGTTGGCAGCATACAACGTGCATTTATTTGCACGGTAAACGTTACACGAACTAGCTTGCATTTGACGTTGTAGTAGTGTCGGCGATAATGGAGCATGCGATGAGTTGCAGCAGTCAGGACTCAGGACCGTGCCATACAACTGCTGCTTCCATGTGCAACGAATGTGGCGGGAGACGCGAACGAAACGGAAGCCACGACGTCGGTATGGCAAAAAGTAGACGTATCCTGTTCATAGGATCAACATAATTCATGTTTAATGCAGCGAACGCAAAATTACTTTGAAAAGTTATAAATCTATGTTGATGCTAGAGAGTTCTATGGCGAAATGTCCGCTATTCAAAACCCCGAAGCGGATTACAGCCGAATGAATGGTGGTATAAAACAACGAAACCGGATCAGGGTTGACTTATATGAGGAATTGAATGGAGTTGCCAAAACACTTGCCGAGTACATATGAGAAATTCGTCTTTTAGAGTCATCGTATGAAAGTGGTTTAAGTGAAACTCGTGGTCATAGTAATGCAATTGATCTCTTGCAAAATCATACTCGTATTAATGAGTATCTGCGAAATCGTATAGCTCGCGATTACTCACGTTTAATATCCTCCCAACCAGGGATGCCAGATTGGGCGATTTCTCGCCAATTGGGCTATCTATTATTCGAATTTGGCGACAAAATTTAAACTTGGCGGTTTTTGTGAAATTGGCGCAATTTGGGATACCTTAGTTTATAACAGTAAAACAGAGAAGTTTCTCCAATCGAATTTTTTCATTCCATTGAGTGCTCAATATTTGTTTTTCTACTATATTTTCATCTAGTACTTCATCGAATCGGTTCAGATTTCCAGTGGGGTTTCCCTTAATGTATCGTATGATACTTTGACAGATATAATTCTTTGACGCTTCTTTCACTGCAATTCACTGTGTTGTGTATCATGTGTTTTATTTTCGTATTGTTTTTCGTGCATCTATTGTACTTGCTTATTCGGAAATGGGAAAGTGGGCGAAATACGGAAAAAACTATAACAATGCCTGGGAGAATGAGCCGCAATTTCAAGGTTCGTCTTACAGATTTAGTTTCCAATTGACTTTATGCTTACGAATTAAATGATTTTATAGGTTGGCTAAGTAAAAGTCAAAACAATCCAACAAGTGCATATTGTCAAGTTTGCAAAATAGAAATCAGGTCGCAAAAAAATGACATCAAGAAACATGCCGAATCAAATAAACATAAAACTAGATCTTCACAGATAACTCAAGGTCAAAGCACATTAGTAGCTTGTGGTAAGACGCTAATAATCAAGATTTATTTGGTCAGCTTTTATTATCGAAACTAAATTGTAGGTTTCACACATGAGGGAAATGACAATGCTCAAAAGGAATTAAGGTTAGCCTTGTTTATCGCGATGCACTCGTCAATTAAAAATATTGACCATTTGGTTGACATGTTAAACCATGACATTATTGATAAACCATCTACATCCCGCCAGCAAACTGCACCTTTGAGAATGCATCGCACCAAATGCACTGCTATAATCAAAAATGTAATTTTTCCTGTTCTTCTTGAAGAATTAATCACAGATATTGGCGATTCGAAATTTTCAATTATTGTTGATGAGTCCACAGATATTAGCACAAAAAAATATATGTGCATAGTTATAAGGTACTTTTCAAAAAATAGATTAGCTATCTGCACTGATTTCTTAGGTATAGTCAATGTTATTGAAACGAAAGCAGAAGACCTGTTCAATGCTGTTAATAATTTATTCCAAAGTGTTGGCCTAAAGATTCAAAATCTTATTGGGCTCGGTGTTATGGCGCAAGTAACTTATGTGGAATTCGAAATTCTTTATTTACATTACTTGGAAACGCATGTCCTAAGCTTATTTTGGTGAAATGTGTGTGTCATAGTATTCATCTGTGTGCTTCCAAGGCCTCCGAAGCAATGTCAAATGAAATCGACTATCTAGTTAAGGAAACGTATAATTGGTTTGGGAATAGTACTCTGCGACAGGAGAAATTTAAGGAAATTTATAAATTAATAAATTTATCACAAACTCCGACCAAACTCATTAGATTAAGCCAGACTCGGTGGCTCTCTAGGTAATAAAATAATGCTGTACATAAAATCTTGGAACAGCATTTGGAATTACAAACATTTTTCAAAATTACTGCTTTGAATGAAAAGTGCCATTCAGCTAAAATCCTTTCTGATCTGTACAACAGCAATATCCTTAAATTATATTTAATATTTCCAGATCCCTTATAATATCAGTTAAATTCTTTAAACCTTTACTTTCAAAGTACCGACGTTGATTTTTTCGCAGCACATATGGAAATGCTGGCCTTTATAAAAAATCTTATTAATAAAGTTCTTAAGCCGGATGTAATTAAATTAATTGGCAATAATGTTTTAGATTTGAATGAACATCTCAATAATCCACTGTCATTTAAGGAACCAAACAAAATAGATTATGGGTCAGAATGTTTAAGAGAACTAGTTTCGATGCAGTTAGGCGATGAAGAATTGAACATTTTTCAAGGTACATGTAAAAGCTTTTATTGCTGCCTCCTACAGCAGTTGGTTAATAGGATGCCCTCGCATTTAGACGTGTTTCGAAAAGCAAGTATATTCTCTCCAAATATTTGTTTAAATGCGATAAGACCCAGTTTTTCGTAGTACTATGAACATTATCAAAACGAAAGTAAGAAATAAATTGGGCATTGAAAGCCTTACATCCTTATTAAGAATACGTTTTCATTTAAATTCGTTAAACCTATGTTGTAAAGATTACAATATTTCTCATGCCATGAAAAATAAAATGACTTCTTCTATTTACAATAGTAACGCTATAGATGCTGAAGAAGTCAGTGCATTTTCTGAGGTATTTGATTTTTTACATGAATAATTCATATGTACATTACTATCAAATAAAATAAGTATTTATATATGTATGTGCGTATAAACTAAAGTTGTTTTTGTTTTCCTTTATTATGAAATAATATAATGAATAGTATGGGTGTGTGTCTCAAACATAAATCGTTGCCACTACAGAAAAAAAATCAGTCTCAAAAAAGTGACTCCACAGACGCCAGTGACTCCAAGCAGAGGTTATTAGCATATAATATATATCAAAAATGCTTAAGTTTAATAGTATAGGAAGTATAGGAAGTCACATTTTAACGTAATGCAAATTAAGGGCACTAGGTATGTTATACTTTTTGGGCGATATTTCACAAATTTTGGCGAATTTGGGCGATTTTGGGCTACCTAATGCCCTTTTTTTGGCGAAATGATACGAAAAAAATCTGGCAACCCTGCTCCCAACTGCGAAGGCAGTATTTTCCCAGACGCCAATCTTGGGGGGAAAAAGGTAGAGTGAGCCTTCGAAAATTCAGTAGAAATCAGTAGTTTCCCTCTACATATGCTGGAGAGCAAGAAAGAGACATATATATCTTTTATTTTCAACATTTCATGTCTCTGATACTTGCAATTTTAAACCTAGTATATTTTTTCATGCGTTGAAAAAGATGCGATTGAAGGCTTGCTTTACAAATTAGATAACATAACATAAATAATAAAATAAAATAAGTAATTGATTCAGTTATACGAATATATAATCATTATTCTAAATACAATCTGTTGTCTTCATTTCTTTAGTCCAGAAAATGACCCATATTATCCAGTTAGTACCAAAAGGTTCAAGTAGGGAAATGTCATTTATGACTTAACAGTGATAATATAAAACTTATATGTATTATCAACCTGGATTCGAATGCTGCGGAATCTGACTGAACCAATCCTCTATTGCGATTAACAGGGGTAATAAGAAATTAGAAAAACAGAATAAGTAGTACTGTTAGTACATACTATATATTTGTTAACATCCATCACAAGCGGTTTTACATTAACAGATATTTGTTTTTTGTGAAACATCCTTTTTGTATGCAGAAAACCTACGAGCGTTTCCCTTTTTAATCAATTTCTGATTTTAGTTTTCTTCATATTCACTTGACTGAAAACCCTTTCGTAGTTGGTAGACGCAACTGGCAGCGCTCGAATGTTGTCAACTATGCTCATTATCGTTGCAAGCTCTCTGACTTTTTTCCAAAAATCCTCTGGGCTTATGTTACCATTGTAATTCTTCATTGAACATAAGTAGCAGCTTCTGAAATTCTACGTTAACTACCTCGACGTTCAATCCAAAATAATAGGCCACATTAGAAAGGCTATGTAGTCTCCGAATGTTGAAAAGCTGAATAAAATTTATCTCCTTCAATACTTTTCCACTAGCATCCTTGAAAGGAAAACGTTTGTAAATTTGAGATGCAAGTTGAATAAAAAAACCGCAACAACTCTTCCGAAAGTGACGGCGTGGGGTGACGGGTTTAGAATATGCACCCCTAGGTGTGTCCTACCTTGATATCGTAAGAGGCGACTAAAAGGACCGATCACGTGCAGGCAATAATAACATCTCTAGAAGAGCCTGCGGCATTATTCGACCTCTTTAAGACCTCCCACAGGTTAGTGTGTGTTGCCGGGTCTGGAGACCACTGCCGGATGTAAAAGGAAAGTCTATTATTTATTTTCCGCACACTAGTGTCACCCAACTCCACCTTTCTCCAGATAGGTGTAAAAGAATGGACGTAAGGCCTTATGGTAGAATTCGCTAGAAGCACTACCCCGCTGGGCACTACTTCTGATGCACAGTTGAGTGATCCCAGGGCGAACATTGTTCGTGCCAGTGCGAACATTGTTCAAGTCAGAGCCCGACGGATTCCGGGGGCGGGCGCTATGAGGCGCTATGAGGCAGTCCATGTACACTATAGAGAAGCTGAGGGTTGCAAGCTGGAATGTCAGATCCATGACGGGAAAGAGCGAAAAACTCGAGGACGTCATGAAACGGAGAAGGATAGACATTATGTGCGTGCAGGAGACCAAGTGGCGAAACGACCAAGTCGAACGAGCTCGTTTTTTGATGAATTCCAAAAAGTACAAATTGTACTACTATTATGGAAACTCGAATGATAGAAATGGGGTTGGTGTTATTCTGACATCGGCTTTACTTAGCAGCATCGTGAGTATCTCGAAGATAAGCGACCGCTTGATGAGTATCAAATTGGTTATCTGCGGAAGAGTGTGGAATGTCATAAGTGCCTACGCCCCCCAAGTGGGCTTACAGCAAAGGGAAAAGGAGGCATTCTGGAGCGACGTTGACACACTACTCCAAAGTATACCAGATACCGAGCTGGTTTTTTGCGGAGGGGATTTAAATGGCCATGTGGGGGAATCGAACTATGATTACGAGGACTGTCACGGTGGGAAGGGTAGCCAATATACTGCCAGAAATGATGAAGGTGAGGCTATCCTGACTATGTGTAGATCACACTGTCTGGTCATCCTCAACACATGGTTTATTAAGAACCAAAGGCACCTGATCACATACAACAGTGGAGCTCATGCGACGCAGATAGACTATCATCTGTGTCTAAATTTCATGAGACGTTGGGTAAAAGACTGCAAAGTGATCTTGCGTGAATCTGCGGTCAGCCAGTACCGGTTGCTCCTGACAGAATTTATTTTGAAAGGAGGAACAAGACCGCAAGTAATCCCCAAGCCAGTCGAGAAAATCAAGTGGCATAATCTCAACAACGAAAGCTTTGAATCTGTTGTAATTCCATGCATTGCTAAAATGGAGGATTGGCTTCAACACAACACCAACTGCGACGAGCAAAGTCCAACACAAATGTGGAATGCTTTGGAGGAGATGTTAGTAGGTGAGGCTAAAAAGACACTGGGAGTTTCGAAAGGTCCACTCCACACGAACAAGGAGACATGGTAATGGAATACCGAAACAAAAGAAGCAGTGCTGGCCAAATCGAACGCATTCAAGGCTAGGACAACATGCGGGACAAGCAGTGAAGCCGAGAAGGTTCAACTTCGGGAGAAATACGATAGATGCAGAAAGGAAGTAAAGCGAAAGGTGGCTCAAGCAAAGGCGATTGCAGCAGAGAAGTTCTACCAAGAACTAGAAGATCAGGCTGCGGATAAGAGACCGTCATTGCAAGAGAAACCTAAAGACAATGCCAGGATATATGTATAAGGTCGCAGCCCAAAGGAGAAGAAACACTCGAGAGATTCAGGCGCCAAAGTACGTTGAAGACTCACAAGGAGTGCTACTGGTTGAAGACACAGCAATCTGTAGCAGAATGCGTGAGTACTTCGAAGAACTTTTGAACGAAGAATTTCCGCGAGAAGCTTTCCAAATTGCGGAGCCAAACACCACTGATATCGCTGATTTTTCAGTGGAGGAGGCGATGAAGGCAATGATGCAGATGAAACGTGGAAAGGCAGCCGGACCGGACAAAATACCCTTGGAATTTTGGTTGAAGATGAATCATGTCGGGCTTAGATGGCTCACTATTCTTTTCAACAAAATTAAAAGGGGGCAACCGATGCCAGACGCTTTCAGGAAGAGCTTTCTTCTTCTTTTATAAGAACAAGGGTGACTCACGCAAGCTCAACAACTATAGGGCAATCAAGTTAACATCTCACACATTGAAGACTTACGAGCGAGTTGTCTGCAATCGACTGAAAGAGATTGTACGGTTGGATGACAATCAATGCGGCTTAGTGGAGGGTCGGTCCACAGTCGATGCTATCCAGTGCATGCGTGTTACGATGGAAAAGCACCGTGATGCACGGACAGACTTGCACTTTGTGTTCATCGATTTGGAAAAAGCCTTAGACAGAGTTCCTCGTGATCTGACATGGGTGGCCCTAAGAGCACTTAAGGTCCCTGAGGCATATGTAAACATGATACAAGACATGTATGATGGGGCAACTACTAAAGTTAGATGCACAGCTGGTGAGTCTGAAGAATTTCCGGTTAAAGTCGGAGTTCACCAAGGCAGTGAATTGAGTCCCTTGCTCTTCAACATCATCATGTTCTATTTATTAAAACTCATCTCTGATGGCCTGGAAATATCCCTTCTTTTCGCCGATGACGTTGTTCTGGGTAGCAAAGACATCGCTGCTTTACAGACCAAGTGGTGTAAGATACTGGAGGATCATGGACTGAGGATCAGCATAGCAAAGACTGAGTACCTTTGCTGTCCTTTCTCAGATCCAGAGAGACCGGTACCAGATATCTACATTAAAGGAGAGCAGCTGAAGTCCTGTACAAGGTGCAAATACCTGGGTTCGATGATCAACAAGGAAGCTAACTGCGATGACGACATCAAACATCGCACCAGTGTCGGTTGGATGAAGTGGCAAGAAAACTCTGGAGTCTTCTGCGACAAGAAGATGCCACGAAAGCTTGAAGGCAAGTTGTACAAAACGGTCGTACGTCCCGCACTCATGTATGCGTCTAAATGCTGGACTATGTATAAGACATACGAGAGTAAAATGCGAAGTTGCAGAGTGGTATGAAATGGCAAGGAAGAAGAAGAACAACTCTTCCGAAACTCATCGACACGAGCTGATGGAAGATTCGGATGAAGATTCTTCAAAGATTCAAGCTCGCTGGCAACAATATGTCACATATTGACATCTCGCAGTGGAACCCAGTATTGTTTGTTATCCGGTGGTACGGTGGAAAATTCATTTTCGTCTATGTCTACATGTAGGGTCTTGATACGAAATCCTTGTCAATATAGCAGCTGACTACTGTTTTGAATAATGTTTCCATTTATTTATGTCCGTGAATTTTTGGAGCTGCTGGTTGAAATTTGCGATTTCGAGCACAAATAATGCCAAGCAAGTAGGTATTTTAGAAAGTGTAGATACATCTTGATCCATGGACTTTGAAGAGAATTGAAAATCAGTAGAGGGCAGAAAATCCGTAAAAAAATCGGTATGCATATTTTTCTGGCCAAAAATCAGTAGAATGCTGATAAATCAGTAGATCGGGCAACACTGTGCGAAGGCAGTTTCTCAGATTTCTAATTTGAATTATAGGAACGATTTTAGTTGACAATTCGACGCATAGTAGTTTGCGTCTTTCACCAATAGCGGGGTTAAAATTGAAGTAACATTCTTATTCGATCGGGCGACGCATAATGGTTTGCGCTGTTGACAAATAGTGGGTTTTAAATTGACTTGATTTCGCACTCCCCATGCGTCGGCTCCTCGACTTAATGTTTTCGAACCCTCAGGTATATTACACTAGAACGCTCGCTTCAGGCTCACCTTTTTGTTTGGAATGGACATAGGCATGTGGGGTATCATATCAAAGGGTAAATTGAGAATTGCGGCAAGTTTGGCGATGCGAGATGGTGAAATATGAATTTTTTTAGTGTAGTTCTGGTTAGGGACCCCCTGTGTCGCACTACAATTTATTTGATAAGAATATAGGAATTTAAAATTAAGCAATTTGGCATAATCAAAACACGTTGACTCTTCTGAAAAAATCGCGTCTTCCAAAGATTATTTTTACCTCTATGTTAAAGGTAAATAAAGAAAACGGCCCGGAGTCCGAAGCGTATATACCCTAGACTTGTACAGACCTAGTGGTGATACCAAAAGTACCAATTGGCAACGACCATTAAAAGTGAGTTTCCTATATGACCAGTTTACAGAGGATATTGGCACTCATTCAGGAGCATTTTGACCATTCTCAAACTAAATTATCTAACCCATTCCAAAAATATTTTTCGAATTTTCCAAGTCGCTAGCTTCATTCTATCTGAAGTCGTTGCTCATTTGATGTCTCACTTATAGGGGAGGTAGAGGTTTCTTTTGTCGAATCTTGCGCATTTTTAATAACAACCAACTAGATCCCTGCACAAACATTTGGCCAAAATTTCAAGTCATTAGCTTCATTTTATCGAGATTTATCGCTTATTTTAAGTTTCATTTGTAGGGGAGGTAAGGGTTCCTTAGGTCAGATCTTGCCCACCATTGCCGCCAACCAATTAGATCCTGCTACAAACATTTAAGCAAAATTTCAAATCTCTGGCTTCATTCTATCGAAAGTTATCGCTTATTTGAATTATCATTTGTAGGGGAAGTCGGGGTTTGGTTAGTCGGATTTAATGTTTTTTCAATATCAGCCAGCTGAATCCTACTACAAACATGTAATCAAAATTTCAAGTCGCTAACTTCATTTTATCGTAAGTTATCACTTATTTTAAGTTGCATTTGTAGGGGAGATAGGGGTTCCTTCGGTCGGATATAGCCCATCTTTAATACCGATTAACTCAATCTTACTTTAAACATTTGACCAAAATTTCAAGTTGCTGGCTTCATTCTATCAAAAGTTATCGCTTATTTAAGGTATGATTCGTAGGGGAGGTAGTGGTTCCTTGGGTCGGATCTTGCCCATTTTCAACATCAACCAAGAAGATTTTACTAACAATATTCTAATTAATTTTCAATTTGCTAGTGTTATTCTATCGTTAGTTATCGTAATTAAAGGAATATTTAAGTTTTTGAAATTTGTAGGGGAGGTAGGCGTTCCTTTGATCTGATTATGCCCAATTTACTAAAACTCAAGGAGCTTCTCACCTCAAGGTTGCGTGCCAAAAATCAGGCATCTACGTCAATTGGTTCAAGAGTTATAGACAAAAAACCTGAAAAGTAGGGTAGTACGGGCTCTTTGTAAGAAAATTACCGTTAGTTTTCAACTGATCCATTTTGTTTTTCCAGGAGAGTATAAGATCACACTCGCGAGCAATCTACCAAAGCTAGAGCTTTTCATGTTTATTAAATCGGGAGTTATAGATACATTTAAGTATTTTACATATGTAGGGAGGTAGGCGTTCTCTTGGCCTGATCATGCCCATTTTCAATACCATCCAACTAGATCATACTACCAACATTTGACCAAAATTTTAAGGCTCTAGCTTCATTCTTTCGAAAGTTATCGTGCGAACGGACAGACAGACGGACAGACGGACAGACAGACAGACAGACAGACAGACAGACAGACATGGCTTAATCGAATCAGGAGGTGACCCTGATCATTTATATACAATATATACATTGCTATACCTCCGGAGCCTCCTTTAAGGTGTTACATATTTTCGACGTCACAAAAACAATATACCCTATACTAAAAGTCTAGGGTATAAAAACTGAGATGCTTAATTTAGGTGTAACGAAATAAGAACCGTGAAAATTTTAATATAAAAAAAAAACAATATACCCTATACTAAAAGTCTATGGTATAATTAAGACACATTACTACTATATCCGTATAATATATTTTTAATAAAATATGAACATGCGAAAGTGAAGCATCCAATAAAGCTTTGATTGCTCTAAATTGAGTTGGTCCTGTGTCAGGCTCTCGCCTTTTGTTGGCGGCCAATGCAATTAACTCTTCAGCTTATTGCTTATTTTTTTTAGCTGCCTTATACCGCTTCGCTTTCTGACAAGACTCCTCGAATGAAGCCCATCGCCTCTTGAATATAGGTACTCATATGTACTACTCAATTGCCCTAACCCCTTGTGGGGCATAGCGCGTCAACTGTTCCATGTGGCCCAGTTGACGTTGGCATAAATTGGTTTCGGAGAATGCCTCTTGAATATCCTGTTGAAGAACATGGACCATGTTCTGAATGGAAACATAACTTAGAAATCGTGTTTTCAAGCCAAAGTTTATTTTTGCAGAAAAAATACAATTTCGTCCGATTAACTTCGTTCGTTAACTTTTTTTCGTAAAATGGGGAATGAAGCGTTTGTTCAGCTCCTTTTGAATTTTGCCAAAGTGTTTGCTTGTATCAGGAAAAAATTGTTCCTTGAAATAGATTCAAAACATTTATCAAATCTCGATCATATTCAAGACATAAGGAGCCCAGTTTCAAAACTCTCTAATTACCTTTTTTGTTTAATCTAAGTTAGCTGTACAGAATTGCTCTCCAAAACGAAGTTTAGGAACGGAATTATTAATATCGCACCTTACCCCTCTCAGTTTCGTAGAATTTTCCCTCAAAAAATCAATTTGTTTCTAAACTTCATAATATGTTCGTATGTTTTGTTGCAAAACTACTCAATAGCACGACCTTTATTGTCGTCAAAACTGTAACGGACCAATTATGACGCATAACTGTCAGTTTTTGAATTTGTGGATTTTTCGCAAATATATTTGATTTCAATTTATTTTAAATCATTCATATTTGTGAAAAGTTGTTACAAGTTTAAAAAGGGGCAGTTATGGGTTAGAGCTTGCGCTGTAAACGGACCTGCTGTCGCCCATGCTTTTCCCGATTCAGGGGTGAGCAAAATTTGCCAGGGTGGCAGCCATGCCATTATTTGCAAGGGCACCCTAAAATAGTGCATACGGTAATAGTGCATGTGTGGGGTACTGCGGCGGTTAAACCAAGCAGTCCATAATAATAAACACGGTAAACAACGTTTATTGAAAAGATGTTATTACAAACACAAGTTTACGACATGGCGTCTCAGCCTCGACTGAATCTGTCAGTCCGGTTTCTAGAAGTTTCTATTACACAATTACACATCGTTGCGAAATTCAATATGTCTACAAAGCGATCGCGGCGTCTCTGGTGGGATCACGGAGAACCCTACACATGCATGCCCAGTTTCGGTTTTCAACCGAAAATGTCAATAAAAAGAGCGAATTATTGTTCTACGGTCGCTGCGTTCGCTCTAGGTGTCACAATCTCCTGTGTGCAATGTCCTCCACCCGCACAACTGTTCCATTTTATTGACTCTTGCGTTGGGCCGAAAATGTGCACATGCATTATTACGAATGTACACTTGCGGCGGGCACATTTTTAGCGGTGAAGCGTCGTTTTGGCGCTATATTGTATGGGGGGGGCCATGGTTGTTTTGGTTCGGGGGGATGACAGTGGAGATCGTGTGAAGATCAAGGGGTTGCGTGTCACCCACAAAGGACATCGGTTGGGTTTTTGGAGAATTTTGGATTTGCATAACCATCGGACGCCGCGAAAACCTAGGAAATTTTATCTTTTGGTTACCCGCTGCTCAAAGTCGGAAAATAGAGGGTGCCGAATCACGCGCTAACGCTATCGACCCTCTATTAATGCGAAAAAAATTCGCTCCGGACGACCATTCCATCCGCTATCCCGACTTCGAAAATTTAGAGCGCGACCTCGTCTACCGCTGCAAGTGCCGCTGCCCCTAACCCTGATATTTGTGCCTTTTGTTTGAAAAGTGACCGCGACGTGCAAGTTACTGTAGCCGGCAGATCGTCACATGATTGATAGCGATCGATATAGTGGGAGTGACAACACTGTGCCCATTTTGTATGTGCCTGATCGTATGACATTGAAGTAAATGACCAGCGGAAAGAATACGAATGGGTAACAGCTTCTCGAAACCCCAACGAAACTTCGACGTCTGTTATTGTGCCTTTTTAGCGCTACTGGTGATGAGAAGCTACTAGAAACTATGTCGACTTATGAAGTGATGGTCACCTAACATAAATGCACAATTACGGTTGATGTTAGCATTTGCGGTTGACAATTGTTGGATTTTTTTCGGAGAGTGTTGCCGCCATACAGTTTTCATGTAATTTCATACAGCTTATTTTGTTTATTTGATTTGATATTTTTGCTACTTAAGCGATCCCCTTTGTTCCTCTTTGGTTGTTTTAAAACTGTTACAGCTACTCCGACGTCAACGGTGGCCATAGCCGATCCTGGGGTAAGTGCTTCATATCAAATTTAATTTAAACCTTTCTTTGCCATTTTTCCGAAATTTATTTCTCTTTTTTTCATATACTCGTAGTTACTATTTCTTTTGAAAGTTCCTTGATTTTAATTACATTTCATTCAAAAACCATCAGTACCTTTTGTTATTCTTTTTGGAACATTTTAGTTTCGCAAAAATTGGCAGAATTCTCTCTATTAAATTAGGGAGAATTTCACAAAACTCATGAAATTTCCGCTTTAGGACCGACTAATCCCCCCGGGTTCTAGGTTCTTACCAACTAAAGCGGAAATGGACTACCTAACGCGAAAATGCCGGAAATTAAGGAATTAAAAAAATTCTCCCTAATTTAATGGAGAGAATTCTGCCAATTTTTGCGAAACAGGAATGTTCCTTCTTTTTTTCTGGGGATCTCTTCTTTTCGATGTACGAATTAAAATAAATAATGCTTTTGAATTGATGAAATTGCGGCGTTTCCTTTGAGGAAACCTCCACACCCCGTTTCAGGTTGATTGTGAGATGAGGTAAAGGCCTCATCTCTTCAATGTTTGCATGGGGGGTCCCATACATTTCTTTCCCATCTTTTCGGCCATGGAGGCCTGACGGTAGTTTTTTTTTCTCTTTTCAGCGGGTGAAGAAGGCTGAGGTCCACCGCCATCTGGATTTCGGAGCACCAAAAGATGGCATTTGAGCAGGCTGGCTCCACACTTCCTCTCCTTTGTCCAAATTTCACCCCCTCGTTTGTGTTGTCTATCCCAGGCCTATGAATCCCTTTTTAATATGATTGGACAGGGCCAACGGGCGGCAAAAACCCCGCCCACATCTCCCGCACTGAGCTGCAGCAAGCACAGGCCGCTACTTAGCTCGTTGAGGAGCCAACTTTGACAGCTGCCAATTTTGACAGCTGTTCCTTCGAGACCTCAACGGTAAAAAAAATGGCTCTGTCCTTATTGACACCTTAGGGTATCTCCATCGTCCTTTACCAAACTTCGTAATTCTTTTGTGTTTTATTTGCAATTTCTATTTTTATACCCTAGCCCTTATAAAGATATAGGGTATATTGGTTTTGTTCCTGTCTGCCTGTATATCTGTCCGTTTCTCTGACAGTCTTTCTGTCCATTTGCACGATAATTTTCGATAGAACGCAGCTAGCTACCTAAAATTTTGGTCAAATGTTTGTACATAGTTGGTTAGCATTGAAAATGCATAAGGCTCCACCAAAGGAACACCTATCTCCTCTACAATTGATACTTCAAATAGGCGCTAACTGGATAGAATGATGCTAGCGGCTTGAAATTTTGGTCAAATGTTTGTAGTAGGATCTAGTTAGTTGGTATTGAAAATGGGGCCAATGAAACGCCTCTCTTCCCTACAAATGTAAAATAATTAAATATATCTATAACTTCCGATAGAAAAAAACTATGAAAACTTAACTTTGGTAGATGATTGTAAAGGGCCATATTGGACTCTCTCGTAAAAATCATATCGATCAATTGGAAGCCAAGAGCTCTCGCCTACACAATGTCCCGGATTAACCTACTTTTCATTATTTTGTTTTTAGCATATGAACAAATTGACGTAGATAGCTAATTTTTTTACAAGTTTGTAATAATCAGATAAGAAGTTGATTCAGTTTTAGAAAAATGTGCATGTTTAGATAAAAGGAACGCCCATCTCCCCTACAAATGTCAAAAAATAAAATGTGTCTATAACTACGGCAACTTTAGATAAAAGGAAGCCAGTGAGTTGCAAATTTGATCGAAAGCTGGTAGTAGGATCCTGTTTGTTGGTATTGAAAAAGGTGAAGGAGGGGTCAGAGAAAAGGAAATTAGTTAGTAAGTAGTAAGTAAGTAGTTTGAGAATGGATAAGATGCAACTAAATGATTGGCTAAGGAAGATAGCCAAATAAAGTTGTTGTAAAAAGAGCTCACTCGCCAGAAAATGACGTCTACCTTCTCAAAAAGGGTTCGATCATCGTAGCCTCATTGGCTAACTTCTGTTCAAACTGACCATGTAGAAAACTCACTTTTCATGCAATATGGCCTTAACCTATTCGTAGTCTCGTTGCCGCCACTAGGTCTAAACAGGTCTAGGGTATATACGCTTCGAACTCGGGTCTCGTTTTCTTGTTTTTTTTTTTTTTAACTGAATATTTGTTGTGATATTTTGCAAATGAATTAAGTATGGTTGCCAAACTTCCTTATTTAAAATTTTGGTTCGCTCTGTAGCAATATAGACTACTACTACTACTATTTTTCATAAACGAAATTTTTTGTTCAAACTCATACTCGCATCAGAGAAAAAAATTAAAACAATAATGCAAAACTCGTTTATTTTTTTTTTTGATTTCTCGAAAATTATTAAAACTTTAATTAGAAAGTTTTGAAACTGAGCTCCTCATATGTATTCACTAATTCGTGGTAAGATGTACTGAAAATACTAATTTTTTCAATGTATACTTCTTGCGTTCAGTTGTTCAATTGATTGCAACTTTGAATTAATCTTCCTACTAAACCCCAGCAATTACGACATCATTTATGAATTTAAAAAAAAAAAACACGGAAAAATAATTGCCAAGAATTAAAAGGAACTTCTAAGTACCAGGACCAGTTTTGCCATTTATGATTACACCTGACAATTTTTAGGTATTATTAACGAATCAAGTCACGAAATTTTACTTAAAAAATGATAGATAGAAATCATAAATTGTGCCAAAAGTCAGCACCAAAATTATTTTGTAAACTTGCCATACCTTTGTTAATGATTAAATATGATTTTTGTTTAAAGAAGACATACTTAGAGAAATGGCCATGATAGGCTCTTTTAGATGTCAATTTCTTTAAGAGAAAAAGTGTTGTTAACAACGCGTATCGCGGATATTGGCAGCTGGAAATGGTTTTAATCGTTAGTTAAGATTCTAATAGATATTTGAAAACCAATCGCAACCCGTAGCTTGCTGGATCTCAAACGTTGTGCTTTAGCAAAATCTTAAAAGTTGTTTTTTTTTTGGTGGAGCATCAGAATCCCTTATTATACCCTTCACGGATGTGATAGGGTATATTAACTTTGTCATGAAGTTTGCAACGCACAGAAGGAAGCATCTCCTACTAAATAAACTATATATTTTCTTGGTCGGAATGACGAGACGAGTCGTTTAAGCTTTGTCCGACTGTCCGTCTGTCTGTCCGGTTCTATGTAAACTAGTCCCTCAGTTTTAAAGCTATCGAGCTGAAATTTTGTACAAAGATTTCTTTTTATTGTACGCTGTAAATATGTCGGAATCAATGAAATCGGACCACTACGTCATATAGCTGCCATAGGAACAATTGGTTCAAAAATTGGTTTTTGTCAGAAAAACTTGTTTGTTTCTAAAGATATCTTTTCCAAATTTCATATTAATCAATAGTATCTTTAGTTAAATTATATTCCCGAATTTGGTTCAAATTGGACTACTCTATCATATAGCTGTCATTGGAACGACCGTTCCAAAAGCAAGTTTTTGTTAGAAAAACTTTTTTATTGATAAAGATATCTTTACCAAAATTCATATTATCCAATTATATTAACTGCCAAGCCAGGTTCCTAAATTTAGTTGAAATCGGCCCACTATTTCATATACCTCTCACAGGAACAGTGAAATCGGAACAAGTTTTACTACTAATTTCAAAGTGGCAAATGCACCATAAGTCACAAGAAGGTATCATACCCTCGTTTTTAATTAAGAACGAGGGGAGGAAAGAAAAATAGATTCCACATTTATAATATAAGGAATATTAACCTAATTTATAATTCTAGCAAATTTCGGGGTTTCGTCAAGTTTTATACCTTTGGTAAGGAGGCAATATCATCGTTTATTTTAAGACACTATAGTAACCCTTCAGCCATGTTAAAACTCTGCGTCTCAGTTGTGTGTGAGCAAATTTGCTATTCTTTTGTTAGAAACGTACTAGTGAACTAGTTACGAAAACTTACTAACAAGAGAAAAACTTTAGAATAAGATTTTTTCAACAACTTTAATTTGCTGAGCTCGAGTAGTGAATGAAGTCCACGCAAAGGTCGTACGAAAGCATTTCAATTTAAACCCCGTTATTGATCAAAGACGCGAACCACTATGCGTCGCCTGATAAACTAGGAATGTTCCCTTAACTAATATCGCACAAAGTATCCTACATTTTTTCGGTAGCTGTGTTCTGTGCGAATCAAATCAATTTGAATTCCGATACCACGGACTCAAACCTGGGAATTATTAATTTAAACCAATTCAACGATATAAAAATGTAAAATATTTAAATTTTTCCAATTCAATCTATAAGGCGTATTTCAAATTATTCAAGTTACGAGGTTGACTGTTCGATAGTTTCTAAGCGAATGCTATCCGCGTACAAAATTTTCCATCTATTCTGACACATCGAATATATTCTTTGTTCCCGAATACATAATAAATTGACCGTTAAATGCGTTTTGGCGGAATGTTAATATATAACGATACTAAGCCATCTGGTAACAAATTTTGGAACAGACGATCAATTACATTTGACAATAGTCTCTTAATTTTAAAATATTTTAGGTTATGGCTGTGTTGACATAATAGTTTGTTTACATTCTGCTTCGTTCATTCGGTACAGTACGAGTGGTGTAATTGCAAGTCAACATTACAATCAGATCAGATAAGTATTAATGTAATATTCTCTAGAGTATGATTCTTTGTGCCTCTTTTCATCCATTTCAGCGCGTCGAGTCCATCCTTCTCGGCAGAGAGAGTAATGACGAGTCCTAATGGAATGGATGGATAAGGATGCGGAAATTCTCGTGGTTGCAGTGGTTATAGTTCCGACGGATATTTGCTGTTTTGGATGTATCTGCAACGAAGCTAGTTAGTGTCAGGTAAATATTGATGTTATTGATACTTTGTAATGTTTATTTTCAGGTCTTCGATGGGTCCTGAACATTCTGCCCCCGCTGAGATATGAATCTCAGAGAAACATGTTTACGATGACAAGATAGAATGTGTGATCATCAATCATATTGAAGTGTCAAATCGTCGCTGATGCGTGCAAATTAATTGTTAGACGGTATGTCGACGGTATTTCCACCGTGCCGACACTATCTAACACTGGAACGAAAGACGTTATAGCGCGTCTCACTCGCTTTCTATAGGTAGGGCCAATTTGTAAAAATAAGTGCGTGCAATGGTTGTGGTCTAGTGTTCATGAGTGTTTCTAGTGTTCAAAGTTCATGGCTCTAATTTCAAGGTTCAGGTTCTAATTTGGAGGTTCAGGTTTCGAGTGTCGAGTGGTTCAACGGTCTAATGTTGTTTCTAACTTGAGTCAGAAGCCACTTTGGCAGGGGTTCCTTCGGATTTGTCCATGGGCAGCAATGCAATTTTTGAGATCGGTCGTTTGCTTGTACTTTGTTTCGTTCGTACTGTTACAACTCTAACGATGCCATCAGTACCAGGGTGTGTATCGACGATTCGTCCTAAAGGCCATTTGTACGATGGAAACCTTTCATCTTTTACAAGGCACATATCTCCAATGGTTAAATTTGGTTGTTGTGTGAGCCATTTCGGTCGTTGCTGCAGTCGAGTCAAATATTCGTCCCTCCATCGTCGCCAAAAGTTCTGGGCCAGTCAGTGCGTCAGTTGCCAACGGTCCAGTCGATTAACATTGCTATCCACGAGATTCGATTCTGGGACTGAAAGCATTGTATCTCCAATCAAGAAATGAGCAGGTGATAATGCAGTTAGATCAGTCGGGTCATCACTGATAGGACATAATGGTCTAGAATTCAGGCAAGCTTCAATTTGCACCAATGTGGTTGTCCATTCTTCAAATGTTAAGGATGAGTTGCCAATTATACGACGTAGATGGCTCTTGATCGATTTTACACCGGCTTCCCACAAGCCGCCAAAATGAGGGGAAGCGGGAGGATTGAAATGCCAGCTAATGCCTTCATTGGCTAAAGATTCTCCAATTCTGTTGTTTTGCTTCACTATTCGTCGTAACTCAGCATCGGCACCAACGAAGTTTTATCCGCAATCACTATACACATGAGCGCATAAACCTCGTCTTCCACAAAATCGTCGAAACGCTGCTAAAAATGCCTGAGTTGTGAGGTCGCCAACTAGTTCGATGTGTATAGCCTTTGTGGAAAAGCACACGAAAACCGCTATGTACGCCTTACGACATTGACTTCCTCGACCCTTCCGATCCTTTACGTCAAACGGTCCACAATAGTCGATTCCAGTATGTGTGAATGGGCGGGATATAGTAACACGAGGTGCAGGTAATTCTCCCATGAGTTGATTTGATACCTTTGCTTTCGCCTTAAAGCATGTAACACATTTATGCACGAAGTGGCGAATTGTATTTCTAGCGTCTATTAACCAAAACCTTCTTCGTAGTGTCGCTAACATTAACTGCGTAGCTCCATGCTGCGTTGCCTTGTGGATTTGATCAAGAAGCAACTCGGTAAATCTCCCTTTCTTCGGTAGGATAATGGGCTTCATTTCATCGCGAGGAAGATCCGATTTTGAGAGTCGCCCACCAACACGCAAAATTTCATTTTCAAGAGAAGGATTCAAATTCAAGAGTTTGCTGTGATTCGATAATGGTTGTTCTGAACGAAGTTTGTTAATGTCGTCCATAAATTCGAGTCCTTGTACATAACGTACCCAAAATTCGAATGATCGTTGCAGTTCTAAGGTTGTCAAAAATCCGTTGGTTTTATCTTGTTTCGTTGTATTTTTCCTAAATCTGAAACAATATGCGATGACTCGCGTTATCCGTGTCAATGATGAATGTCGCTCTAGAAGATCATTCAAAATCGAAGATTCAATGATTCCGTGGTGTACTGATAATTTCTTTCTTGCTTCTTCCTCCGTATCCTTGATATCACCTTGGTGAGGCCAATGACTCTTATCCATTTTCAGCCGGCCCGACCACCATAATTCATTCCGTAATAGCTCAGAAGGGTACAAACCCCGTGAGGCAATATCGGCAGGGTTTTGGTCAAATGGAACATACCGCCATGTAGTGTTTCCGACAAGATCCAAAATTTGTGTCTTTCGGTTTGCTACAAAGATATTCCACCGGGCAGGTTCTCCCTTTATCCATGCTAACGCAATTTCGGAGTCCGCCCACAGATAAGTATTCGATTTATTGATTTTTAACGAATTTTGTACTCTTTTAACTAGTTTGCAAAGTAATACTGCGCCACATAGTTCCAATTTAGCAATCGTAACAGTCTTTACGGGAGAAACCTTAGCTCTTGCCATCACCAAACCAACATGTGTTCCTGAAGCACGGCGAATTACCAAATATACAGCCGCACCATAAGCCATCTCTGAAGCGTCGCAGAATCCATGAAGCTCAGTATGGCAAGTATTGTCATATGACATCCATCTTGGTATTCTAAGTTTTTCAATTGTTTTCAAGGTGTTCCTCAGCGTCGTCCAATTAGCATGTATGTCTTCTGGGAGTGGATCGTCCCAATGAGTTCCAAGTTTCCAAACTTCCTTCAGCAAAATTTTCGCTAAGATGATTATTGGCGCTAACCATCCAAATGGGTCAAACAAACGAGCGATGTCGGAAAGAAGTTGCCTTTTCGTGAATGGTAAATCCATTGTTTTCAAGTTGATTGTATAACCAAAGGTGTCCGTTTTAGGATACCACATAATACCCAGGGATTTAAAGCCTTGATCCAGATTCATATCAACAGCTCCTTTCATTTCGATGTCTTGCGTGGGAATATCTGCTAGCAGGCGAGAATCGTTCGCAATCCATTTTCTTAACTGGAATCCTCCTGATCTGAGTAACTCAGCAATGTCCGTCCTTTTCATTGTTGCTTCTTCGAGATCTGCACCACCAGAAAGCCAATCGTCGACATAAAATTCCTCCTTGATTATGTCGTAGGCGTCGAGAACTGTCTCCTTGCCTTCTTCGGCCAATCGATGTAGTGTCCGAATGGCCAGAAATGGTGCACAAGTCGTCCCGAAAGTTACCGTGTTCAATTTGTAATCCTGAATTGGTGTATTCATGTCCGACCTCCATAATATTCGTTGATAATGGGTATCTTCCGGATGAACCCGTATTTGGCGATACATTTTCTCAATATGCAGGTCCAGTCATAAGAACATCATTTAAAGCTATTTTACTGTTGGTTTTCCTGGACGCGTCGAAGACAACACGCAATTTGGTCGTTGTACTATCTTTAATTACTGCATGATGGGGCAAATAGTGGGCGATACATGATACCTTTCCATCTTGGAACACATGCTCTCCTTCATATTGGACTAATTCCATGTGTCCCAACTCTACATACTCTCGAAGGCATTTTGTGTATTCGTCTCTACGTTCGTGGTCCTTTGCGAATCTTTTCTCCTGCTGTAGTAAATTTGCTAAAGCGGTTGATCTTGAGTTTCCAAGTTTGGCTTTTCCATTGTCTGGTTTAAACGGTAACCGTACAATAAAGCGTCCATCCTCCTGTCTAGTCGTTGTGTCTTTGTAATATTGTTCACACCATATGTCTTCCTTCGTAGGCATTCGTTCCTTTGGTAATTCCTCTAACTCCCAGAATTTCCTTAGTACGTCATCAATAGGGTCGTCGATAACTTCTACCTTGAAGCTGTGATATCTACCAATCGTGTTATCCTTCAATTCTCCGCTTATAATCCAACCAAGGGTAGTCCGTTGCAGTATTGGTCCATATGTCAAAGTTCTAATTTCAGGTTTGATGATTTTGGCGTAAACATCAGCACCAAGGATCACGTCGATATTTCCAGGACGGTCGAAATGGATATCTGCTAGTACAACGTTCTGAAGCTCGGGCTCCTTCCAAATAGATTGTTCGTCGACTGTAGTTGGCATAAGGTTTGTTAATCTTTCGAGAATGAAAGCACTAAATTCCAATGGCGTGTGATCGATGGTATATAGGATTGCATCAACTGCTCCATTAGTCGAGGTAATATTTGTTTTCCCAATTCCGATGACTGATGCCTGGATCTTATTACGTTTCAGCCCCAACCGTTGAAATGCGGATTCCGTCATAAAGGATGCTTGCGATCCTTGATCTAACAACGCACGCAAAACAACTCGAACATTTGAGGATTCAACATTTATTAATGCTGTTGCCAATAAAACTTGTTTGTGTGTGGCGACATTCAACGAATTAATGCCAACCATCCCACCATATGAACACGATGGCTGCTGCTTCGATTGATCGATGTTCGCAAAGTCGACCCTCTCTTCGCGGTGCAATAGCGTGTGATGTGCACGGTTACACTTAAGGCATCTGGATTTACTTGAACAATTGGACACCAAATGACCTTTTCTTAGACAATTGATGCACAAACCATGACGTTTAACGAAGTTCAGTCTGTCGAAATGATTGAGTTGCAATTCCGAAGTGTGTGCCCCTGGTTGCATGCGACACAGCATACTTGAGTTTCGCCGAGATGCGAATTGATGTTACGAAAAGCGTTCGAAGAGGGTTTGGTTTTAAGATTTGTCGTCACATCATTAACTCCAGATGCCTCCAACGCTCGAAATCTTCTTTGGATGAATGTTTTCAACTCATCGAAAGTCGGTAAGGTTCCGTTTGTGGCTCGTTGTTGCTCCCACAGCTGTCTAGTTTCGACGGGTAGTCGTTGCGTTGTCATATACACGATGACTGCCTGCCATAAATCTTCAATTCCCATGTTAGTTAAGCCTTGAACTGACTCAACTGTTCTATCCAATAAATTTTTTAAGGACGAAGCCGATTCAGATGCTAATCCAATCTCAAACAGACCCTTAAATTGCGCATTCAATAGCGCGCTTTTGTTGTCGTAACGGTCTTCCAGTATAGCCCACGCTATTCCATAATTAGAATCCGTTAACTGCAACTGTTTTAATAAGCTAGCTGCTTCACCAGACAAACTTGCTTTCAAGTAGTGGAATTTCTCAACATCACTTAAAGATGTTTTGTCATGGATAAGACTTTTGTACAAGTCCCGAAACGACATCCATGCCTCGTACTCTCCCGAGAATGTTGGAAGCGATATCCTTGGAAGTTTTACTTCACTAGATTTTACCACAGAGTTTGAAACGTCTGTTGCGGGCTGCGCCTCCTCTATTAAGTCTTGCATTTCCGCATAGAATTGACAATACATATCTTCGAACAGATCACCTTTGTGTTCGGCAAAATATTCGCAGTTCTTCTCTACCGCAACACCCGACAATGAGTCTATAATCGCCTCATGATTGCTCTGAAAGGAGCTATGAAAACTGTCGATTCGCTCCAGCAATTTTTTTTAAATAATTTGATGTTTTACGAACCTTGGAATCCTTTTTAAAATTGGAATAGGAACGTTCTAACTGACCTTGCAAAATGTCTTGCTTTGCTATTAGCTTATCCATTGCAAACAACTGTTTGTATAATACGAGTTAGATACAAGCAATATTGCGGCCGTTATTCGAGCTAAGCCGTTATTCGAGCTAGGCCGTTATTTCAGATAGGCGCAAAAATTAGCCACAAGAATCCACAAACCAAGCACTTAAGAAGACAAGGATAAATGATTTAAGGACTCACCAGGGATGACTGTGTTTCAATTGTCTTTGCTTTGGATTAACACTCGCGAATCCACTCCCCAAACTTCAAATGTTCAATTCTTCGAACTTCACAAGCTGAATTTCACTTTCTATACCGGCGAATCCGGCTCGACGGACCAAATATTCTGTGCGAATCAAATCAATTTGAATTCCGATACCACGGACTCAAACCTGGGAATTATTAATTTAAACCAATTCAACGATATAAAAATGTATTTAAATTTTTCCAATTCAATCTATAAGGCGTATTTCAAATTATTCAAGTTACGAGGTTGACTGTTCGATAGTTTCTAAGCGAATGCTATCCGCGTACAAAATTTTCCATCTATTCTGACACATCGAATATATTCTTTGTTCCCGAATACATAATAAATTGACCGTTAAATGCGTTTTGGCGGAATGTTAATATATAACGATACTAAGCCATCTGGTAACAAATTTTGGAACAGACGATCAATTACATTTGACAATAGTCTCTTAATTTTAGGTTATGGCTGTGTTGACATAATAGTTTGTTTACATTCTGCTTCGTTCATTCGGTACAGTACGAGTGGTGTAATTGCAAGTCAACATTACAATCAGATCAGATAAGTATTAATGTAATATTCTCTAGAGTATGATTCTTTGTGCCTCTTTTCATCCGTTTCAGCGCGTCGAGTCCATCCTTCTCGGCAGAGAGAGTAATGACGAGTCCTAATGGAAAGGATGGATAAGGATGCGGAAATTCTCGTGGTTGCAGTGGTTATAGTTCCGACGGATATTTGCTGTTTTGGATGTATCTGCAACGAAGCTAGTTAGTGTCAGGTAAATATTGATGTTATTGATACTTTGTAATGTTTATTTTCAGGTCTTCGATGGGTCCTGAACAAGCTGAGCTACCTATATTTACAGTTTTTCTAAGGAAAACCCGATGATTGCATTCAATTCAATTTTCATTTCAGATAAACTCATCACCTTTAGATGGCAACTCATAAATGACATCCTTTTCACACGAAACCCATTCAATAAACACATAGGCCTAAGCAAAAACGCCATTGTGCATTATATAATGTAGATCCTGGACGTGAGTAAGGCTATGTCTGACAGGTTCTCGCCATACTTCGCACTACATCAAGCATCAGCGTATCCATCACCCTCGATTGTCTCATACCACCAATGGCAGGATAACCCCGGTGATCACGTGCATAAAGGTGTATAGTAAGACACACATCGCTATGTATGCATCCTGTCCTGAAATGATGATAAAAAATGGTAGCTGCCAGTTAGCGTTGAAAAGAAAGAGACCACGTCGCATCACCGTACCGGCAATGTGGGCTTGCGTGCCAAACTGACAAACTGTCGACACCTCAATTTAAAAGCAGCGCGCTCGCAATTATATCACCTGTTCAAACTTTCATTTGAAGGGACTCTATTACGGTGCGAAATTGACTGCTACCGGTTAGGTGTAGGTGTCAGGCGTGGTATTGAACAGGATTATAAGGGTTGCGGGGATGGTTTCATATTCATAGAAAACTCCACGGTTAGAGTGAAAACTTATTATGTGCATAATGGAGAACTTTAACCACTTAATTAGTTTTTGCAAAATATTGTCGGTGACTAGAATGAGTGATAGAATTGATAGCATATTACTGAATTGATATCCTGCTGGTGACTAGTTATTTCGAATAAAAAGATACAAAGTATCTACACTGCATGCAGATACATCGGATCATGGATATGTCTATGACTACCGACTGCGTGGAACCTGTTGTGTTGAAGATATCGACGTAAGTTTTATAAAGATCCCAGTATACCTATAGTTATACTGGATGAAATCATTCGAAAAAACACGTCCCACGCTTTCGGTAGGCATAAGACATATCCATCAGTGGCGTGGCGTGATAATTCAACTAGGGGAAGCAATTGGTATTAAAAATTTACTATTATTATGCTTTCCACAAATTTACTGCGTATTAATTGAACCCCTCTCGTTAGCTACTTTTAACATTTCTAATATAAAAGCACCCAGGAATCACGAACGGGGACGTGAGAGTAGGTATACTGTATTTTATCAGCATTTTAATTCCCATGCTACCAATATATAATAATTTACTTTTAAATAAATAATTGTAAAAATTATATGTTGGTAGACTTATCAAAAAAGCAAAGCTGTAACTATAAGTAAATAAATAAAGCATATTCGAATTATTAGAACTACTATAACAATAACAACAATAGCAAAAAAATTGCAAAATAAATATCCATACACTCATAAAGAAAGAAATCATGTTCAGCGAATCAAAATTTGAATAATAAAAACAATAACAATACAATAAAAATTAAAAATAATTCAACTATTTACTATTTAAAAAATCACAGTTAGTGAGTAAAATAAAATAATAATAATTGGGCAATAAATATATTACAAGTCAAAATAAATAATAAGATCCGTACATACTATTATTTGTAATTTAATTCTATTCGTCTTTCTTTTTTTGCGAATTCATCTATAATATCTGTATAAAAACTTTGCTCACACAAACATGATTTAAGGAAAACCTTTTCAATTGACATTATTGCCAAGTCGCTAAGCCGTTGTTCGCCTGTACAATTTCTAAGATACGTTTTAATCCTTTTTAAGCAAGAAAAACTGCGCTCTGCGGACGCACTGGTTACTGGTAATGTTAAAACTAAACATATTAATTTATAAAATTGTGTGAAGCTATCTTTTAATTTGTTATTAATGAAATAGTTAAAAATACCTTGAAAAGATTTTCCCTGCAAATCAGAATCAGAATAAAGCACAATGAGTTCAGTCTTTAATGAAATATGGTCAAATATATCAGCATAAGTTTTAGTTAAATTTAGTAAAAGATTGTCCGGAAATGTTTTCAAATATTGGTTAAATTTAGAAGAATCTAATAGGTTTAAAAATGTGAAACTTGCTAGGGATGAAAATCTTGAATTTATTTCTGCGGTAATATTATCTATAATTTCGACATAAATACGTGTAAAGAATAGTTCAACATTTTCATTACTGTCAACAAGGCACCTGGCTTTTTTCCGGCGTTGTGGAGTTTCGCAAATAGATGTGGTTTGGGTCCAAATTTCCGTGAAACTATTTCTTAACGATTGAAGTTGATTTTCAAAATCTGTAATTTTTTGAATGCAGTACATTATATCAGTTTGTTTACTTTGAAATATATCGAAAAGTACGTCGGTTTGTGGAAAAATTTTAGAAAAAACATTGAGCAGGAAAACAAACTGAAAATCTGTAAGTAAAACAAGAAGTCCCCTTGCGCTATTAACGGTCTCGCCATCCCACTTTCCACTCTCATTTTCAATGATATATTCAAAGAGTTCTTTTAATTGATCTAAATTATCAAAAATGGTTAAAACTAATCGACCATTAATAGTCCAACGTGTTGGAGCTAATTTTGGAAGCCTTTTTTTGAGGAATAAATCTAGTGCAACTGTTCTCTTTGTTGAATGATTAAAAAATGTTGAAAAACAAGTAATAGATTGAAAAAAAATTCGACATTCGCGTATTTTATCGCATGATTTAGATAAAACTAAATTTAACCGATGAGCGAAGCAATGAATATATATTGCGTTTTTATACACATCCTTTACACGTGTTTGTAATCCAGTTATTTTACCAGACATTACCGAAGCCCCGTCATAGCTTTGACAAATAAGTTTGTTACCGCAATTGAATTTTTGAACAACATCTAAAACATGGTCAAATAAACGCGACGCAGTCTGATCATCAGAAATATCTGTAAAAGTTATGAAAGTTTCTTTAACCTCACCGGAAGGAGTAATGTAACGAAAGGTTGTTGAGAGTTGAGAACGACATGAAACATCGGTTGTTTCATCTAATATTATTGCTATAAATTTAGTTTGCTGAATTTCATTATAAATCTGTTTTAATAAAATTTTAGAAATGCTACTAATGAGATCGTTTTGAATATAATTTGATATTCCGGAAAAAACAGTCGCTTGCTCCAAGTGAGCTCGCAAGTCCGGATTATATTTAGCTAAAAGATTTAAAAGTTCAACGTAATTTCCCCTATTGCAAGAATTCACATTTTCATTGTGACCACGAAATGCCTGTTCTTGACATCCTAAATGGCACACAACGTCAATTAGCATTTTTAGTATATCTCGATTTTTCGAAACTTTCTCATTGTGCAATATTATTGAAGATCTATGTTGGCTACTTAATAATTCTTCAATTCTAGGACCGGAACCGAACTTGGAAAGAAGAAGTACTGACTTTAAATGATCAACGCTTTTCGTACCATGCCTGTCCACAGCTTTATGTAAATTATTTAAGTCACAAAACCCGGTAGTTCGCCAAACATTTGAATCATTTGAAAATAACAAGCATGGCCAACAAAATAATTTTTGCTTGGTCTTACAACCGGTAATCCATTCCGAATCTTCATAAATCTTAGCAGTAAAATGCCTAGTACATCTTTTTGTTTTAGAAACAATTTCCAAAATCGGTTTCGGTCGACCCTTTTCGATAATGTCTTTTTTTTCTGCGAAAGATCGAGATCCAAAAGACAATCGAAAAAGATCATCAACAACACAATATTGATCCATGCTACTTTAAAAACAAATCAAAACACTATAAGCAATTATAAGCACCTAGACCGATTAAAAAACCCCTTCACCTTTTCACCAACAAAAAGCACACAAATCGCACTACACTAAAGCACTACACTAGAGCAAATGAGTTTTAAATTTAACGGCTCATTCAATTCCTTGTGACGTCAATGACTTGAGGCAGTATTACCATCTCCCACTTATTTTTTCTTGGAATTTTCCGTTAAATGGTTTTCGATTAGATATAAGTTATTGAAATATGCATAAATATCCCTATAATTGAGTTCGTCTCTTACTAATACTCGTATACACTAATAATTCTATGCGAAATCACTTCTTCTCGAATTTACCAATAATAATTTTTAACCATGAAGCCATTATATTTCAAATCGAAACTTTTTCCACAATTCAATTCCTATCCTACTCTGGTAACCCTTGTGAAACTCATATAGCACATCACATACGCATTGCAACACAGCAAATATTTTCAGTCCACAAGAAAATACGAACAAAGAGGAAATGGGAAGAAAAGTTCCCCAGCGTCCATGCGCCAGCAGCTCCGCTGCAGGCAAGAATTTCCTCTACTACATGTGAGGGGAACTTGGAAGCAAATTCCTGAGTGCTTCCAACCTACCGTGTACGTGAATTTTTTTTTATCGCGACACAGTAGGTTTACTGGGGAAAAAAATAAACGCTCATAGATGCAAATTTTGATATGCTTCCATGTGTCTTCTTCTTGGTGTGGTGTGGTGGTTTTCGCGGTGTTACCAATTCGGCTGTGTAAGATATTCGCGATTAGTTTCTTTGGAACTTTTATTTACATAGACTGTGCCGAAGAGTTTTTTTCGCGACTTTTTTGCGCGATTCAGAAAAAATTATTTAGAAAATTTTCCACCAATCGCCAAATATAAGGGAAGCAATGCTTCCCTTGCTTCCATGGACGCCACGCCACTGATATCCATCCATGTATCTGGTGGCAGTGTAGATACTCGTCGTAAATTCTGCTTTGCCTTGTCCTGTCCGCTTGGGCTCCTTTCTATCGCGGGATCGTTTCGTTTTCGTTTGCATCGCGTGTGTGCAATATTCACCTCCTCTCGCGCACCCTGTTCCATCTACCTGTTCCATCTACCCGTTCGGTACAGTTTGCAGACTGCAGCCTATCGACATTTCTCTGAGTATGTTTCTGCTAATCGCAATCACGCTTCCCACCATCTTTTCCCAATCGGACGTGTATTGTGTTTGTGTATCTATTGCAAAATCGCTCCCACACTATCCGCCTCATCCCGCCCCTTTAATCAACAGTCCGGGCCCGGCACACACAATCCGTTTCTCAAGTAACGTGTGCGACTCTATGCGATTGTGTCCGGCAAACAGAAAGGGTAACTAACAAAAGTAAACAAAACATTCCAATACACGCACAAAGAGAATGCACAAGAAAAATTTCGGAATTTATGCAGAAGGGGGGGGGGGCATTTGATCTTCTGCAGACCTCTGAATGTACATCATGTCACGATGAGCTGCCCGGAACTATAACATCCTGCGACGAATATTTCTCTATTTCGGGGCTTGGGAGATATTAACTCGCGCAGTACGAATCCGCCATTTTGTTTTATGATATGTTTATTGCATGTGTGGTGGGGGCCCACATTGTGGGCCAGTCAGACCTCAAATCTCCGCCATTGCAAATGCACAACCATTTGGATAGAATGAACTTCATCCGCGATGGCTCTCGCTCTCTATCTTCGGGGGCGGGAACTATGTAATGTACACACTCTCAAATTGCGTCTGCGCATGTCCAAATGTTAGTCGAACTGACTACTTGCTACTTTTTCTGGGACCCTATTGATTCAGATATGTAGTACAACGCGCGGTATTTTATTTGTTAGGATTCCAGCCATTTTAAACATTTTGGAATTTTTGCGGAAGGGGGGTATTTGATTTTCTGCAGACCTCTGAATGTAAATCATAACATATAAATAACATCCTGCGACGAATATATCTTTATTTCGGGGCTTGAGAGATTCTAACTCGCCTAGTATAAATCCGCCATTTTGTTCTATGTGTTTATTGCACGTGTGGTGGGGGCCCACATTATGGACCAGTCAGACCTCAAATCGCCGCCATTGCAAATGCACAAACGCAGTCGCTGGATCACACGATTTGGCTCGAATGAACTTCATCCGCTCTCGCTCATTTTCGGGGGGCGGGAACTATGTACACTCTCTCAAATTGCGTCTGCGCATGTCCAAATGTTAGTCGAACTGACTACATGCTACCTTTTCTGGGACCCTAGTGATTCAGATAGTACAACACGGGCTATTTTATTAAATGATGAATGGGAATTGGCGGAAATTGAAGGTCATTGAAAGTCCGCCCGTTCACCCGTACACTATGTTATTTCTTGCCGTCCACAACGTCAACCTTTATCGCTATCAAATCAACATCCCACAACATGTACACACAGGATCCCCGCAAGCGCGCCGCCCGCGCGGATCTACAAGCAACAGCCATGCACAATGACCACTTCACTCAAACGACATGCACAGCCAGAAAAGAAAAATTTTCAATGGGCTTGTTTCCTGTTCTGACCCCCGAGTAGAAAAATAGACATTTCGTGTGACGGACAAATTTTTAGGATGACCCCCAGCTATAAGACATATCCATGTCAATTCATTAGATAGTAGGTATGTATGTATGTATATACAATAAGAGACAAAATGGTAGCAAACCATATATCTTTTGAGATTTTAATAATATGCCAGTGCGATGGGCTAACGACTTGGGATCCGTTATCATTTAGAAATCTGAGTCAAGTCAGTCAAGGTAAACGTGAACTTACAGAAGTGTTTACCTCCTCAGAAAGCAAACTACCTACTAACCCTAGTGGATTATAGCACATAATCGACACCTGCGCGCCATCGTACTCTGTTTTGGGCAACTCCGCAAATGATATACCCAGCGCTTTACACTTTTTTGACACAGATAGGCGCCATGTAATCTTAGGACCCCCTCTTGCTCGGACAAATGAAAATATAGTTATTATCCATCCTCAATGTGTAACCTATGCACCGCCATTTTCGCCTGCGTATCAATTCGTCGATTGGCATCTGACCCGCATGCCATATTAGCTCTTCATTTGATATTTTTTTCGGGCTAGATAATGCTTACAAATCGACGGAGACATGAGTTGACGAAAACTTGTAGCTTTCTGGTATCCTTTCATGGAGACTTCCATGTACTGCTCCCATAAAAAGCACAGAAAGTACCAGAGAGCGAAACAGGCCCAGCTTGGTCTTGATGCTGAGATAACTGTTTGGTCAGATTTTGGACAGCATGCCGTATGCGCATTTAGCCTGGTTGATACGGCGAGTGACGTCCTGCTCCGTACCACCATTTTCGGCAACAATGCTACCCAGGTAGACGAAGTTGTCCATCTGCTCCACAGGTTGCCCATTAATATTGATGGCAATAGGTGTAGATTTTTTTTTTTCAAAATCGCATGCAAAGAACCTTGGTCTTGTTGGTACATAGCAACCTTGCTTGCCTCCCTTTCGAGATCTAACGCCATTGCGAACAGATCCATGATTTTGTGGGAGAGTAGGCATATGTCGTCAGCGTAGTCAAGATGTTGTAGATAAGATGTCAAAGTCCATTGAATTCCTCTGTCTAGCCCGGATAGGGCAACATGCAACACATCGCCGATCACTATGAGGAATAGGACCGGTGAGAGGATGCAGCCCTACCACACTCCACTGCGAATCTCAAAGTCCCCGGAAACCTTAGCTTTATGCAGAACGCGACATTTCGCGCCGTCGTAAAATAAATAAATAACTGGTGCAACAGTCCAATTTGAACCATGGCCTCGAGATGAGTTAGCATCATCTCATTTTCTAGATCGTGACGGTCTTGTGCATAGATGTGTGATCAGCAACACGCTCAACCGAGTTATTTACCACATAAATGGGTACTCATTTAACAGCTGAGTGGGCTCATAATCCGACACGTAAGTCCCCTTTTTTATCGCATTCATTAGGAATCGAACCGGGGTCCAGTGCGTAGAAGGCGAACGTGCTAACCGTTGCGCCATCGGGACTACCGTCGCCGTCATAGGTTGTATTAATAATAGCCACAATCTTCTCAGGCATGCCTCTCCTGCGCCTATATAGAATCCCGGTTCACACTATCGAAAGCCTTTTCAAAATCGATGAAAAGCAAGTGAAGCGGATAATCGTATTCAGCGCATTGCTCGATGATGATTCGCAGGGTTTCAATATGATCGACACAGGAGAATCCGGATCGAAATCCAGCCAGCTCTTCATCTTTGCTTTCTAAGTGGGAATTTAGTCTTTCCAGGACGATTTTAACTATTTTATTAAAGATTTTTATGTTTTCTCACACGTATGCGCAACACAAACTTTTTTTTTTGCCTTGTGCTGAAAAGTTTTCTGGTGGTAGTGGATAGCCGAACTAAGTCATCATGGCTTAGTTCGACAATGTATTCCATGCTTTATCAACAAGTGGGTGCAGTAAATCGGCAGATACGCTTGGCGCTGCTTGATAAAATTCGGCAGGAATACCTTCAAGTCCGGCGGCCTTTCCTCATTTTAGTGCAATAATTGCAGCGATTATTTCCTCTTTATTCGTAGCAGTGGACCGTATACGCACATTTTGATGGTTAGCTGGGAACTTCACCAAAGCTTACACGGTTCAAGTCCAGGGCGAAATGTTCTTTCCACCGCCTCATTTGATCTTCTTCCAAGATAAGTAGCTTTCCATCACTATCCTTCACCGGATGCTGGCAGGGGCTACGATCACCTGCAAACTCTTTGATTACACCGTATATGACGTTTGAATTGTTACTTCTTGCCGCTTCTTCTGCTGAGGCTAAAAGAGAATTCACCTAAACTCTTTTATCGCGTCGCTTACTACGCTGAACTTCTCGAATTTTCTGACGGTAAAGGAGTTCAATGCTGATACGATTCTCGTCTGATTCTGCAGCCAAACGATTTTTCAGCCGTTTTCTTTCAACAATCCGCTGAAATCAAGCGTCGGACATCCAGGACTTATTCCTGGAATCCGTGTTTGTGCCAAGGATAGTATCTGCGCTATCAATTTACGCATTTTGTATGTATCCCAGTTTTCATTTATGTCACTATCTGGGCGACTAGTTACCTCAGCTGCCTTTTGCGCAAGATGCTCGTTATAATGTTGTAAGGTAGCTGGATTTTTTAATCGAGCGGTGTTTAATTTTCGGCGCCTGGATCTTTCGTCTCTAAGACGGCGCACGACTGCAACACGCAATCGAACTTTAGCGATCATAAGATAATGGTCTCTTCGCATCCCAATAACGGCACCCTTCTTATTTCCCACGTGAATCTTTTACTAATGGCAAAGTGGTCGATCTGATTTTGTGTTCTGCGCGGATCAACAGAGGATCAACTGACTTTATGGTGAGACTGTGAAAGTTGCAGAACTCTACAAATCTTTCGAAGACCGTGTCTCCCCATTATATGTCTGAACCTATAGTTATCAGCGCCAGCTTTTGCATTCAGAACCCTCATAACCATTGTTATGTCACCTTTAGGTGTTCTGCTCTGGACGGCGTTTAGTTGTTCATACAAGCAGTCTTTCGCCAAGACATTGTGGGATTCAGTTGGAGCATACCATTGTATTATTGTGATGTTTCTCATTTGGGTCCGGAGCCTGGCGGTCATGATTCTTTCGGAAACCGGATTTCAGGATAAGATGCAGTTTCGTGCAGCTCTGGTTAGGAGAAGCCCCACACCTGTGTCACGATCACTTCCGGTAGATTTACCGGAGTACAACATTACAGTGCTACCAGTTGGAGAGATAATTTCTCCGCTGTTCCACCACCTTATCTCCCTAAATCATAAGATGTTTAATTTATACTGCAGAAATTCTCTGTCTAGTTGAATAAATCGTACGATCTGTGGACTTTCTGATCCAATGTCCAGGAGAGTACGCACATTCTAGAATCCAATCTTTGTCATTGTACGATAGCCAAAAGTCGTAACCTTTGACGTTTCGATAGCATATGGAGATTTCGGAGAGTGCAAGTTGCTGGCATACACATCCTGTCCTTTTTTAGCGGTTTTCGCAACAGGCTGTCAAATCGAAAGCCTGCAGTAGTATTCCTACGCCCCATATTATAGAGGGAATACTTACCTCAACCAAATCATCGCACCACCATTACTGGCGGTTTGACTTGGGGGGCGCCCACGAGGAAGACTATGGAATAGGATTTTTGCCCTCTCCTCTTTATATTTGATGATGATTGTTTAATGAATCTTTTGTACCAACTAAATTGATCTTAAGGTTGGAACGGTTAAAATTAAAGTGGCAATTATTATTTTGCGTTATCAGACAAAGAAGGCAAAAAGATTCATTTGACCATTATTTTTAGGCCTAGAGATTATCACTGAGATGTCACTGCCGCGCACGCCGGTTCCGGCTGCATCACAATATGGCAGTGAAATCGTGCTGGAGATGTCGCTGGAAAAATCGAATTGTGACTTATTTGAAGAAAGTATGACGTTACACCCCGGTCAAACCAGAGCTTCCGCAATCACAGAGGTCTCGGCCAGAAAAATACTGTAATAGTCAAGTCGCTTTCACATTTAAGGATTTCGGTCGGCTGGTTAAAACCGAACCGGTAAAAATTCGCAACAAAAACGTATTCATGTTTTATGACTAAAACCGGATCTGCGTAAAGATACGAATTCAATTTAGACCCCGCATACACAAATTGTCAGTTTATTGGACGACAGAACTTTACAAAATATCGGTCGATCGATGTTATGGGACTGTCAAAAAAGTTCCAACGCTAAACATATAATATACATTGTATGAAACATCAGGTGATCACAATATCAGCCGATGATGGATCGGACGACAGGCGCGACGACGTACTATATTATCGGTCTGTGAATATCCAATCGTACTAATAACCACGGCTATATTTCCAAAGATTAAACATTACTAAGATACCTCACTTAGTACGATTTAATTTTTAGAACGGGACGTCGGGATGCACTCATGTTTAATCTTTGCCAATAATTCAAAGGTAAATTCCCTTAAGAGAGATGGAGACGGCAACACTTTAGTAATGTCAACTTCCTATAAAGTTTCAATGTGTGAGTAACATGACTGTTAGTTGTCATTACCTCTTTGTGTACGCATATGGGAACCTACACATACGCAACTACTAGTCAGTCGCGTTAATTTGTATGAAGTAGGGTATCTTCCTTATGGTTAATCTTTGATATTACTTCAATTTCAAATAATGTGAAAACGTACACTTGATCGCATGGTGTATGCTGGGCTATTCCTTCGGTATTCAGCGTGTTTTAGCCGTGACTGTGTAATGTGAAGTCATCCTCAGTTCACCAAAATAATTGCTTATCGGTTGGACCGAAATCGTATAATGTGAAAGCCGGTTCAACGTTCCATAATGACATTTCATATTATGGTTCTCTGAGTTGATAAGGCAAGCATATTCGGCGAGAATGCCAAAGCTGCCTGGGAGAGTTGCGCGTTCACATTCTCGCCCGAGTTCGACTCACGAGTACTTTGTCGAAACTCCCCAGTTGGTACTATATTCTTGCCCATGACTTACGACGATAAATAGCAGCTGCAGTTGCTGCAAATTGTGCATGTAAATATTAGAACTATGTTTCTGTTTAATATAACTCTGACCACGGAGGCCATAATTAACGAAAACCCATCCCTAAAATTCATCATCATCGTGGCGCGACAGCCCGACGTCGGGCCTTGGCCGCCAGGATCATTGTCCTCCAATTATTTCGGTCACGTGACCGCGTCCTCCAATTTTGGGAGCCCAGCAGCTGCGCGGCGTCCACACCTACTGAGCTCTCCCAACGAGATCTCGGTCGTCCTCGCAGTCTCGCTCCGTCGACTCGTTCTGCATTCATTACTCTCTTTGACATGCGATTATCGTCCATTCTTTGTACATGCCCTGCCCATTGAAGCCGTTGTAGTTTGACGATTTTCGAGACTTGCAGCTCATCGTACATTTCATACAACTCATGGTTGTACCGGATGCGCCATCCATCTCGATCGCAAACAGCCCCGAAAATTCGCCGTAGAACCTTACGTTCAAAAGTGTCTAGCATATTTTCGGAGGCTAGAGTTAGGGTCCATGCTTCGCAGCCATAGCATAGCACTGGTCGTATAATGGTTTTGTACCCGCGGAGCTTCGTGTTTCTGTGCACATGCTTCGATTTCATTATGGGGAGAACTGAGAAAAAAGTCTTATTAGCTAACTGTATCCGTCGCTTGATTTCGTCAGTTTCGTTGGCGTCCCTTGACAAGTTGCAACCCAGGTAAATGAAGTTGTTCACGAACTCGATGTTGAGGTCCCCCACATTGATGCTCGGTGGTGCAGGTGTCCTTGTCGCCGATTGCATCATTATTTTAGTTTTACCCTCGTTAATACGTAATCCAACTTCCTTTGCAGCGGCATCGAGCGTATGGAGAAGTTCTTCTGCGTCGGCCAATCCTCGGGACATGATGTTGATGTCGCCGGCGTACGCTGCTAATTGTGTCGACTTGATGAGTAGCGTCCTGCTGTTGTTCATATTCATGGCCAGAATAACTTATTCCAGTGCTAGGTTGAAGAGCGTCAGTGCCAGTCCATCTACAATTTGAAGTCAGAATAAGTGTCTAACAATTGATGAGAAACGGCGTGTTATTCCAGCTGTGGAGAATGGAACATTGAAAAAAGATGATGAAAACAGTTTAATATTTTACCGTCTATATTGTCCATGATTTTAAAAGATAAGGATCGACTCATCGGAAGAGTCTCAAAGTGCAGGAAGAAGAAGGTCGCGCCAGGTTGAATTTCCCCGTCTGGAGGAGTCCTTGGTTAAGTGGAGAAGACAAAACGTTCCCATAGGCGGTTTGGTGTTAAAGGAAAAAGCTAAGTCTTTTGCTCAGACTCTCGGGATTGAAGCATTTGCAGCAAGTGAGGGCTGGCTCTCAAATTTTAAAAACCGGCACGCCATCACGTCCAAAAAAATAACCGGAGAGAGCGCCAGTATGGACAATCCCTTTGTTCCGAACGGATTGATAAACTAAATCAAATTTTGAACGGGTATGACCCAAGAAGCATATTCAACACAGACGAAACTGGGCTTTTTTTTACAGATGTTTTCCTGGTCGCGCAATGACGTTCAAAGACGAAAAATGTCATGGAGGGAAACTAAGCAAGGATAGAATAACTGTCCTTTTAGCCTGTAACATGGATGGATCTGAAAAATTGAAACCGCTCATTGTTGGTAAATCTGCGAAATCGCGCTGTTTCAAAGGAATAAAATCGCTCCCCACAACTCATCGCTCAAACAAAAAATCATGGATGACGACAGAGTTGTTTAATGAATGGCTCTGTTAACAGTGACATGAAAAAGTGAAAACGCAAAATCTTACTGTTTTTGGGCAACTGCACCGTACATAGCAATTCACCACTATTAGACCAAATAATCGTAAAATCGATTTTTTTTCCTCCAAACACCACTTAAAGATTGCAGCCGTTAGACCAGGGCATTATTCAAAACTATAAATCTCAATTGCAGGGAAATTGTTTCACTTGTGCTGGACAGCATTGAAAAAGGTGAGAAGGTGAATATTACAGTTTTGACAGCCATAAACATAATCGATAAGGTTTAGAAAAATGTGAACCCTACCACCCTGTATAATTGCTTTAGAAAGTGCGGGTTTTTTAAGCAAAGTGACAACATAGAGCATCCATCAGAGCCTCCAATAGTTCCCAATTTAACCCTTTCTTTCCCAAATTATGGATTTTCAACGGAAATTTTTTATTTTATTTTTGTATTTCAATACTGAAGTAGAAAATGACGTATGTAAAATATAATGTATTTTAGTTATATGAGAAATACAATATTTTAAATTATTTATAGTATGAATAGAAGCATTCTCTGTCTTTATTCAGACATAGAGCGACATTACATTTTCGACACATTATTTGAGAATACGCTTTAATGCACAATTTGCACCTTCGTTTTTCGCTTATATGTTTGGGCCAGTGACCAACATTATCGCAGCGAGTGTCATCTACAACAAATAGCTGGGCAGGAGTAGATCCCTTCGATGTTGAAGGCGAATTGGAGCTTGATGGCCTTCCACGCTTTCGACTTACGAGTTTTCCTGTCGTTATTAGTGCAGCTGCAATTTCAGATCGAAAGTTGACTAAGTTGATCCCATTGAGCGAGGCAAGGTCTTTTCTAAAAACTTTACGCTGCTACGTTATCAGGACGGAAACCAATGATGATTTCTTCTCAGCCCTCATCACGAGAGAGAACACCCTGGACAACGCTAGAAGGAAGACGCTAGATCAGATAAAAATTACGGACTTCTAACGGAAATAATTTTTTTTGCACGTGCAGTAGAACTCCAATTATCCGAATCAATTGGGACCGGACCCTATTTGGATAATCAAAAATTCGGATAATTGGATTCTTTCCTAAAGAAGAGTATATTTTAAAGAAAAAAAACTTATTTTCGGTACTGTATGCATTTTTAATTAATAAAATGAAAAGGTAACACTTTAACATGATATATAGCGCACTTTACAAGTGCTGTACATTAGTATGTACATATGTAGTATGTAAATGAAAGTCATTGTTTGTTGAACATCTCGGTCAAAGTAAGCTGTTTGACTGTCGTGATCCGTTTTCGGGCAGCCAAGTTCCGCATCCGCTTGACGGTGAGAAGTTGAATGTGGTCACATTCAGGCTGACGCGCCATCCACTTCAACGCAGTTTCAAGGCAGGTAAACGCTTCACTATAGCTGATGGTCCCGTGTCTGCTTCAACTTCGACATTAAGATCATCTTCATCCTCGACACTTTCTTCTCTCAGACTTTCAATAAGTTCATCATTATTTAGAATCCGAAACCCAGGTTTTGACAAATGACACACCATCCACTCTCTTACATCTTCAGCAGCACTAACTTCTGAACACCCAGGAATTTTCAAAAGAATGTTTCTTAATTCCTCAAGTGACAAGTCATCCTCATCTTCTCCGGTCTCTTCACATTCCTTTACTTGAGCTTTTGACATGGATATGTCTTATAGCTGGGGGTCATCCTAAAAATCTGTCCGTCACACGAAATGTCTGTTTTTCTACTCGGGGGTCAGAAGAGGAAACAAGCCCATTGAAAATTTTTCTATTCTGGTTGTGCATGTCGTTTGAGTGAAGTGGTCATTGTGCATGGCTGTTGCTTGTGGATCCGCGCGGGCGGCGCGCTTGCGGGGATCTTGTGTGTACATGTTAAGATGTTGATTTAATAGCGATAAAGGTTGACGTTGTGGACGGCAAGAATGAATGTAGTGGCCGATTTAAAATAGCACCCATTGTACTATCTGAATCACTAGGATCCCAGAAAAAGTAGCAAGTAGTCAGTTCGACTAACACTTGGATATGAGCAGACGCAATTTGAGAGAGTGTACATACATAATTTCCGCCCCCCGAAGATGAGCGAGAGCGGATGAAGCTCATTCGAGCCAAATCGGGTGATCCAGCGACTGAGGTTGTGCATTTGCAATGGAGGCGATTTGAGGTCTGATTGGCTGACAATGTGGGCCCCGACCACACGTGCAAAAAACATATAGAACAAAATGGCGGATTTATACTACGTGCTATAAACATAGAACAAAAGCTCCACATACGGTGTTCACAACACCAGCCACATCCAGACAACCTGTCTCCCTCACTCGTGCACAGCGCTATGACTTCTCCTTCACAGCAATCTTTTTGTTTTCATCAATTACGTCACTAACCTGACTGAATAAGAAAATCGTTCTTGTGATGGCCCCATCCCATCCAGCCGACTGAAATCAGTGTCACCGAGGTCACCAATCGCGCATACCGCGTACTATCACGATCGCTGATATATCGACTAAGGGCGACCACAGAGTGAAAGCTGAAGCTGATGCTTATGCTGGTGTTTTGATTGTGAACACTCTGCGAAGAGAAACATTCACATGAAACGTGCTCATGAAGCTTCCCCTCCCCATGTTGCAGAAGATTACATCGTAATTGTCCGGTGTATTCGTTCATTTTTATGTGTCTTATGAATGGATTTTATATATGAAATCACTGGACAATTACGAATGCGATCTTGAGCTTTAGCGATAGCATGGGCAGAGAAAGCTCCATGAGCACGTTTCACGTAAACTTTTCTCTTCACTGAGTGTTTGCAATCAAAAACCAGCATAAGCATCAGCTTCAGCTTTCACTCTGTGGTCGCCCTAACAGTGCACAATTCTGATTTAGTGAGGAGCATAGTGCAAATGATGCAGTTTGTGCAGCGCGGATAATAAACATTAAGGCAATAAAATTGTGTTGTCGCGCTTACCGTCTTTAGACTTAGACGAGTACTATCTAAGTATCTAGTAGTAAGTGTGTTTAGCTAGACCGCGGCTTGACGCGATAGATCGCGGATTTACGTACTGACGAAGCACAGGCACATATACAATATGTAGTATGTATGATCGCTTGATCCACACCCGGGGCAACGGTTGGGTTAATTTTTATTCTCCTGTACACTATGTCTTGAAAAATGATACAAAGTATCTACACTGCATGCAGATACATCGAAACATGGATATGTCTTTGGCTACCGACTGCGTATAACCTGTTGTGTTGAAGATATCGACGTAAGTTTTATAAAGATCCCAGTATAGTTATACTGGATGAAATCATTCGACAAAACACATCCCACGCTTGGTAGGCATAAGACATATCCATGTTCCGATGAATCTGCATGCAGTGTAGATACTTTGTATAATTTTTTTTCCTTTTTCTCCTTCTCTTCTTCATTTGATAAGCCTTTCAACTTGTTCCACGCACGTCTTAATGTGACTGCCTTAGCCGAGCTCCAAGCTTCCGCCACAATGTAAGCGCAATTTTTCAAATATATTTATTTGTGGTTAGCCAACACACCTTCTTCGTCTTCGCCCTCTACCAGAAGTTTCGTTAAAAGTTGGCTTCTGTAATAGCGTTTCATCGTTTCGATAACAGACTGGTCCATTGGTTGCAACTAGCTTGTGACATTTCGTGGTAAAACGATTGTTGTAAACTGGCCATTCCCCCTTTCCAACAATTCTTCGGTGGGATGAGTTGATGCATTATCAATTTATCAACAATCAAAAGCACTTTACTGCCTTCTTTTCCAAGATATTTTTGGTGCTTCTAAACTTCAGGGATGAAAATTTCGTCGTACCACTCGGTAAACAATGCTGCAGTCATCCAAGCCTTGGTTGGTTGGTTTTTATAAAAGAGGGGAGGCTTATTCACATTTTTCAATGCTCTTGGGCTTCTTGACTTCCCTATCAACAGAAGGGGTATTTTATGGCTTCCCGAAGAGTTCGCACAGTTAAGCACCGTAATACGGTCTTTACTAACTTTATGTCCTGGAGCACTACACTCGCTTTTAGAGGCTAAAGTGGTTTTAGGCAGAGCTTTCCAAACAAGACCGGTCTCATCGGCGTTGTACAAAAACTCAGGATCGTAAGAGTCTGCTACAACTTTAAATTTTTCAATAAAATTTTCTGCAGCTTTTGAGTCTGCTGATAACCTCTCGCCAGTTAAATCTAATTTGCAGATATCGTGCCTGGACTTAAAATTTCTTAGCCAGCCATTACTTGCTTTAAAGGATGAACAACAAAGCTTCTGAGCTTAGATCTTAGCTTTTTCACAAAGAATCAGACCCAAAATTGGGTTTCCCATAGAACGTTGCTGCAGAAACCACTAGAAAACGGCATCTTCTAAATCTTTGTTTGTTGCTGCCTTCATTGATTTTCTTGAAGAACTTCCATCTTCGATTTCAAGCACTGACACAGAGTTTAAAAGTGTAGGTTTGCTCGTTTTGATGTCTGAAATCGTTGCTTGTCCAATACCGTACATCTCAGCCAGCTGTTTGCCCGTAACTCCTTTATCTGATTGCTCTATAGCATAACGAGCGGAGCCCACACAAGAGACCGTTGTACCTAGAGCGAGCGTTTACGTTCGTACGATACTGGGGGTTGTAATCCCTTAAGCGCGGAACGAGTTTAGCGAGCGGAGCCTACACAAGGGACTATTGATTCACAATCGGAGTCCACACAAAAGACTGTTGCACCTAGAGCGAGCGTTCACGGTTGTGCAATACTGAGGGCTGTGATCCCTTAAGCGCGGAGCGTGCGTAGCAAGCGGAGCCCACACAAGGGACTGTTAATTCATAATCCGAAGGATCACACAAAGTGCACATAGACAATTTCGGTTTGGAACGATAACACAAAATGTTTTTTTTAGAAACCATGGTGAACGACGAAACGCACTCACAAACAAAACAACGCACAGACGCGAAAAAGTACCGTCACAGTAGCACGTCAACAACACACTGACTGACTAATAAAAACAAACAGTGATAGGTGGGCCGGGACTTCGTGGAGGGAAGGACAATAGCGCGCGTAGACAGAATCATTATATATTTTGCGTTTCCGTCTTGATTTTTTTTTTCTGATACCGATTCGGATAATCAGCGATTCGGGTAGTCGGAGTTCGGATAATTGGAGTTGTACTGTACATTTCTTTATTATGCATGTTTCTTATAATACATATGTATTTATGTTTATTTTCATTTTTGTGTACCATACCAGTTTTGTTTGTAACTTGAACCGTTTTACATTACAATAAATTTAATCAAACTCTTGTTTATTTGAATTTTTTCCTAACTCACGGTTATTTGAACTTTCATTATTTTGTACTCTCAGTAATTTGAACTTTTGTATCCAAGGGACCAGGGATTTCAAATTAACAGGAGCCGACTGTATCACGAACTAAATTTATTCGAGGCCCGCATCAAATGTGACATAGACCATCGTACATTTGATAGGGAGACTACAGTACGTTTAATTCGAGCCTTGAATAAATTTAAATTCCGCTGTGTAAGATCAAAAGGCGGTATAAAAATGGTCAACGGTAAGGAGGGGGTCAACTTTGGGGGTTCTACTGTACTTCATTGTCAGTCAATCGCTTATCCATCCCAGAATCTGTCCTTCAAGTACCGACCATGTATTCGTGTATTCAATTCACACTTTTAATTTATTTATTTCCTCCATTCACCATTCCAATCAAACATGCCCCTTAGCACCTCTTCGGAAAATGACTTAATCAAATTACTTATCCATGTCATCTTCTTCGTTGACCTCCACAAAGTCCACCGACATCATCTTGACGATTCTGTCGTTACACAGTTTAGGACTTTGTTCGATGGTAAATGCTATTTTCTTGATAATCCTAACCACCAGCTGGATGCTAGTTATGATTCCACTCGCGTTCACCTGGAGTTGGACTGATTTCCATAAGAATGCTACCGGTGTACATGGCGCGCTTTAATCCTTTCTCTCCAGGTAATGAGTTTTCCACGAGGCCATTGTCCATAGGCTTTTCATTGCAGTAGTTGAGGACCCGATACGAAGAGTCGTTACTGTAGATGGCTTCTTAGAATCATAGACGGTGGACTGGTGTGTAATTCGAAACGGCTAATAAAATTCTGTATCGAAACTCTTATGAGAATGTCGAAACGAATGGAACTCAATTAATGTCACTGTGAAGCTTACAAAGCGTTAAATAATGTCAACCAGGTTTAGTATTTTCCACGCTGCTGTTGTATACCATCGGGGAAGTAGCCGCGAGTTAATTCATCATGGCCGTGAATGCTCTTTGATTTTACATCAATCGCAAGAGACTTGCGTTTCTTCCGTATACCATTCACTGAATAAATTAAATTGTTTGATAAATGCCTCTGGGGAGCTTAAGGTATTCAAATGAGTAATTTAAGATGATGCACGGTCTTACCTATAAGCCGATTGAATTGATTTGAACAGGTTTTGTCTATTAAAAGTTGTCACTGCGAAAGAGTATTACCAAGAGGCTCAATGGTCTAGGGGTATGATTCTCGCTTTGGGTGCGAGAGGTCCCGGGTTCAAATCCCGGTTGAGCCCTTCATTTTGGAGGGTTTCGGTGATCTCTGTCTTATTGAGGAGGCTAAAAGTATGCCCGCTTCGATATTTACTCGTAGACTGAAAAACAAGTATTATAGCCACTTTTTTTATCGCCTTTTAGGTTTAATGCGAACTGAGATATAGGGCCAAATATGAGAATATATTCCATTTTAAATAACGAACTAGTTACGGTTTGATAGTACAGTGGAACCGGAGGACTCTATGTAATATTAGGTTGGGGTGTCATTATGGTCATTATGTTAGGGTACTATGTAAGGGGGGGAGGGGGGGGGGGGGGCACTGGGTTGAGGGTCAAAATTTTTGCGAATAAACTGTGTAACGACCGTTTGCGACCTAAAACGACGAACGACGATTATACTTATCTGATCCGTCGTGACGATGCCGGAGAGTAACAATTGAATTACGCCAAACAAACGCCCAAAGCACATCGTATTAAATATTGCGAACATTGCTTTGTTTATGTTGGAATACAAAATGATGCGTGAACATGACAGATGTCAGGTGGAAAGATCGATGTGTACAATATGTTCACAAGAATGGTACCAAAGGGACGTTCATAAAGGCGACGAGTCCAATTTAAGTTCAAGGTCATGAGTGTTAACGTCAACGAACTACATAACATGCTTGTATGCGAAATGAAGAACCGTAAATAAAACCAGCGGCATATAAGCGTTCCATTGAAAAGTAATAAAAGCACGATTCAGTCAACACAATGTCCTCTTTTACATTTGATACCTAACGAAAAGGGTAGGTATACTGTGTTACTTGTGGATTGTCTGTGGATCTTCTTGGAAGTCAATTAACGCTCCGTCCTTCTTTTGCATTTGATATTCAACGACAAAGGCGTCTGAGACAGAGAGTGTGGCGAGGGTGTTGCGAACCACGGCCGCCATCATTGCAACAAAAATTTGTTTTGACGAGGATGCTTTTGACTCAGTGGCACAGGTCCCGGCTAGATCAGCGGAGGTCACCTTCAAAAACGACATAAAAAGAACGAGGGAAGGATTAGGAGGTAAGAAGAAATGTGCCCATCCTTCAGGGCATGGAAGAACCCAAATTGAGGACACAAAATTATTTAAACATTATAATCGATATATTTCCAAACATAAAAAAAAAATTAATAAAATTCAATAATAAGAAAAACTTTAAATAACTCCAGTGAAGTGAAAATGAAAACTTAAATAAAAGTGTATGTATGTATGAATAGAAAATAATAATAAAATAACAAAAAAAGTGAATCAAAGAATAGAAAAACTGTCAACTTACTGTAAATTCCCACGATGAACGATCGATCACCCTTCGCAGGATTATGCCTGTTCCTAATACCGGGATCCCGGTTTGGTACCGGTACCAAAAACTAAGAGTACCGGTATCCCGGTTTTTTTTAGTACCGGTATTGAGTACCGGAATCCCGGGATTTGAGTATCGGTTTTTTCAACCATGAGCCGGTCGTTTCAGTACCGGTACTCAGTGCCGGGATCCCGGTACTCAGTACCGGTATCCCGGTACTCAGTAGCTGTTCTTTTCAGTACCGAGTCTTTTCAGTACCGAGTCTTTTCAGTACCGAGTTTTTCCAGTACCTGTTCTTTTCAGTACCGGGATTTGAGTACTTGTTCTTTTCAGTACATACCCGGGATTCCATAAAAGAAGACTCGTTCATTGCCGGACCGAGTCTTCAGGTTTTAACATTGAAAATGTTGTATGCGTTGACTGAATCGTGCTTTTATTACTTTTCCATCGAACGATTATATGCCGCTGGTTTTATTTACGATTCTTCATTTCGCATACAAGAATGTAGTTCGTTGACGTTAACACTCATGACCTTGAACTTAAATTGGCCTCGTCGCCTTTGTGAACATCCCTTTGGTACCATTCTTGTGAACATATTGTACACCGATCTTTCCACCTGACATCTGTCATGTTTATGCATCATTTTGTATTCCAGCATAAGCAAAGCAATGTTCGCAATATTTAATACGATGTGTTTTGGGCGTTTGTTTGGCGTAATTCAATTGTTACTCTCCGGCATCGTCACGACGGATCAGATAAGTATAATCGTAATTCGTCGTTTTAGGTCGCAAACGGTCGTTACACAGTTTATTCGCAAAAATGTTGACCCTCAACCCAGTGCCCCCCCCCCCCCCCTCCCCCCCCCCCCTTACATAGTACCCTAACATAATGACCATAATGACACCCCAACCTAATATTACATAGAGTCCTCCGGTTCCACTGTACTATCAAACCGTAACAAGTTCGTTATTTAAAATGGAATATATTCTCATATTTGGCCCTATATCTCAGTTCGCCTTGAACCTCAAAGACGATGAAAACCAGGCCGAAGCGAAGTTTCGGCCCGGTGTCCGCAGCATATATACCCTAGGCTTGTACAGACCTAGTGGTGATACCAAAAGTACCAATTGGCAACGACCATATGCATTAAATGTAGGTCTCCTATATGGCCAGTTCATAGGGGAGGTTGGCACGCATTCAGTGGGATCTTGACCATTCTCAAAATCAATTAACTAACTAACCCATTCTACAAATATTTGCCGAATTTTTCAAGTCGCTAGCTTAATTCTATCGAAAGTTATTACTTATTTGAAGTTTCACTTGTAGGGGAGATAGGGGTTCCTAGCGTTGGATCTTGCCCATCATTGGCGCCAACCAATTAGATCACCCTACAAACATTTAAACAAAATTTCAAGTCCCTAGCTTCACGCTATCGAAAGTTATCGATTATTTGAAGTTCCATTTGTAGGGGAGGTGGGGGTTCCTTGGGTCGGATGTTGCCCAGTTTCAGTACCAACCAAGTTGGTCTTACTAGCAACGTTCCACCAATTTTCAACTTGCCTGTATCATTCTATCGAAAGTTATCGTAATTAAAGTAATATTAAATTTTTTTAAATTTGAAGGGAGGTAGGCGTTTCTTTGATCTGATTATGCCCAACTTACAGAACCTTAAGCAGCTTCTCACCTCAGCGTTACATGCCAAAAATCAGGTGTCTACGTCAATTCGTTCAAGAGTTATAGACAAAAAACGTGAAAAGTAGGGTGGTACGGGGTTCTTTGTAAGAAAATTACCGTTAGTTTTCAACTGATTGATTTTGTTTTTTCCAGGAGAGTAGAAGATTACCCACACGAACAATCTACCAAAGCTAGAGCTTTGCATGTTTATTTAATCGGGAGTTATAGATACATTTAAGTATTTTACATATGTAGGGGAGGTAAGCGTTCTCTTGGCCTGATCATGCTCAATTTCAATACCAACCAACTAGATTACACTGCCAACATTTGAACAAAATTTCAAGACTCTAGCTTCATTCTATCGAAAGTTATCGTGCGAACGGACAGACAGACAGACAGACGGACAGACAGACAGACGGACAGACGGACAGACAGACAGACATGGCTTAATCGAATCAGGAGGTGACCCTGATCATTTATATACAATATATACATTGCTATACCTCCGGAGCCTCCTTTAAGGTGTTACATATTTTCGTCGTGACAAAAACAATATACCCTATACTATAAGTTTAGGGTATAAAAAGTGGCTTCCATTTACCTTCTATGGGGAACCCTCCCACTCTCCCTTAAAATTAGCTTAGTAAGCCATATTCTATGGGCTGACCCATTATATTTTACATATTACTTTAACCAACTGATGGCACTGCTGCTGATTTGTTATAAAACTTATTTTCCGTCTACGAGTAAATATCGAAGCGGGCATACTTTTAGCCTCCTCAATAAGACAAAGATCACCGAAACCCACCAAAATGAAGGGCTCAACCGGGATTTTAACCCGGGACCTCTCGCACCCAAAGCGAGAATCATACCCCTAGATCATTAAGCCGCTTGATAATACTCTTTCGCAGTGACAGCTTTTAATAGACAAAACTTGTTAAAATCAATCGGCTTATGGGTAAGACCGTGCATCATCTTAAATGCCTCATTTGAATACCTTAAGCTCCCCAGAGGCATTTATCATACAATTTAATTTATTCAGTGAATGGTATAGACTCGGTCCGGCAATGAACGAGTCTTCTTTCATGGAATCCCGGGTATTTGAATATCAGGTACTGAAAAGAACAGGTACTCAAATCCTGGGATCCTGAAAGAAAAGAACAGGTGCTGAAAAGACTCGGTACTGAAAAGAACAGGTACTGAGTACCGGGATCCCGGTACTGAAAAGAATAGGTACTGAAAAGACTCGGTACTGAAAAGAACAGGTAGTGAGTACGGGGATGCCGGTACTCAGTACCGGTACTGTAAAAAAACCGGCTCATTGTTTAAAATACCGGTACTGAAGAAAACCGGTACTAGTATCGGTACAAATACCTGTGAGTACCGGGATACCGCTTGTGGTACCGGTACTTAAAAATATCAAGTACCGGTACTGCAATCTCAGTACCGAACAGGCCTACGCAGGATGTTCAATATCACTAAATTCAATGATTTTAAATAAATACAATAAAATCGTTAAAATGACAATCCAACTGTCCGTTTAAACGTATCTACTCAGACGTGTTGATCGAATAAAAATAGTGGTCGACGAGCAACGGAAGAATGCAGCGACTTAGTAGTGATTCTTGGCGATTTGCTGGATAAGACTTCAGATGAAGTAGAAGATGATGCGAGGGAGGCGTGCGTCGGTAGATACGATGACGGAGCCGGAACCTAGTGCAGTTGTCATTAGTTCATGATCAAACTAAATAGTTTAGTCCGAAAAATAGGACATACTGCCGTGTCTGAGACCGCGCACACAGCAGACTAACAATAAATCGTTTAGTTGGCAAAAAATAGCGAACTCGTCCTATTTGGCTCAACTAAATTGTTGATGGGAAATAGAACACATGTGTTCAAATACATATAACTGCGCACACGGCAAACTAGATATTTTAGTTAGCATCACAGTTGATATGAGGAAGCAAGGAGTAGTAGCTACAAAATACGATGTCATTCTTCTTCAGGGGTGGGAGGGTGGTGTTGGGGGAGGCGATGGTGGGGGGAGGTGATGGCGTGGGAGAAGGGGAGTGTGTGTGGGTATGAGTAAACCACCAAAATAGATTGGTAGTGCTCAGTGTGTGCCCCGGCTTATAGTTAGTGATACGATGTTAAGGGTCCTGCGTTGGGCCCTAGTGTACTAGGGCTCTGTGCTGTACCCTGTGGTTATTTGCTTTTTTGGTTTTTATACAATAATTAACGGGCAACGAAAAATAGATACTCTAGTGAAACGTCAACAAGGCATATAAATGCCCATGCCCCTGGAGGAGTTAAGGCAATTGGAGAGATAATTAACGGGACGAGTTATTTTGTCGATTGAGAAGTTAGGGTTTTGCCTTGAACCCAACCCGTTTTCAGGGGTTTGTAGTGCTTCAAACTGCAATTTTTGCAAATTTGAAGCACACGGTAACTCACTGAGGCAGTCCAGTGATTTTTGGGTCTGTTGCAACCACTCTACGGTCCTTTTGTGGACTCAAATCAAAATTTATGCAAATTCCCTGATTTCCCTCTCTTGAATGATAGTAATAGTTTTTTTCGGTGTTTAGGGTTCTGTGTTGATTCTTGGTGTACTAGGGTTTATACTGTAACCCATACAGCAGCACAAAATCATAAAAACTACTTCGGTCGAACGCAGAACCCTAAAATTTTACTCAACAAAATACAAGTCCTGTTAAGTATAAAACGAAAAAGAAAAAATACAAGAAACATTTTTTAAGGTTCAGTATAGAATCCTAGTACACTACAGGGATCAACACAAAACCCTTAGCCTGTATCACTATCACAAACTACAACTAACTGACTTTAGGGCGACCTGTAGCGCAGTGTGTTGAGGCATCAGTCTCATGTTTGATTATCGGCGTTTCGGGTTCGAATCCCGTCCACGACGACGTTCGTGGCCATGGATGTGAGGAGGTGCATGCTGGCAAATGCATTCTCCGGAACCAGATTATGCCAACGAAACGTCAACTGGGCCACATGGAACATTCGACGCGCTATGCCCCACAAGGGGTTACGGCAATTGAGTAAGTAAAATACACCGAGCACAACCAATATCGATTTCTCACTCCCGAACGAACGAATCGAATGAATACACAACATGCATCGGATCGGACCATATACCCGTCCATTATACTCAACTTCGAATGAAGCACTACTGACTACTTTCAGCTCCGGTTGAAGTAAAAAAATGGTGCCCATACGAATATTGATGATCATTTGGGAGTTCGTTTAATTATGTCTAAATTATAGTTGTTGTCTCAAATCTAAAACCCGGGAGGAGGGAGGGGGGGCATTGCTCCCCTTAATCCTTCCTCAAATCTACGCCACTGGAATGAACATTATTTCCTTAGGATTATTGATATTAAAATACTACGTAGTTGTTTTTTTTTTATTACGATCTAAACAAAAACAATTAAAAAACAAAAGGTTATCTAAAGTAATTGCCTCCTCCCGGTATTGGCGAGACGAGGTGTAACGTGTGCTCAGATCTCCTTTTTGGGTTTTTTCCTTATACTACTTTGCCTTAACCCCTAGCGGGGCATAGTGCGTCAACTACTCCTGCGCGCCATCGTACTCTGTTCTGGGCAATGGGGCGCAACTCCCCAAAAGACTTACCCAGTGCCTGACACTCCTTTGCCACAGATCGACGCCATGTGATTCGAGGACCCCCTCTTTTTCCTTATGAAATAACTTCAATATGGGTCTAATTTGTTGCGTTCAGTTTTTCTCTTGCGTTTTGCACCTGCGCCTCGTTGAGATGTTCCTTCACTCGGATGTCAATTAAACGTCTTGTTCGCCCAATGATATATTTTATGGTAATCTTCACAAGTCATCCTATCATCCATCCAAGTATATTTGGTTTTTTTCGCTGACTTTCTTTATCCTTTTCTGTCTTTCTCGAGACTTCAATCTCGTGTTTTATTATAATGTTGCTTATGTTTCTCAACCCGATACGCATTATGGCTAAACGCAATGATCAAGAGATCAAGATTCAAGTGAAGCAATCGAATATTGGATGCAATCATTTGGTGCAAATTGTGGTAAATCATCATTATTTAATTTCTTGTTTTTTTTTTCAGTAGCAAAAATAACGGGCTCAACCGGGATTTGAACCCGGGACCTCTCGCACCCAAAGCGAGAATCATACCCCTAGACCATTGAGCCGTTGCAAATAACAATGTAATGATCGAATAATATTTTAAAATCCGGTTTCCGTGTTCCAACCTCATTTAAATTGAAAATATGTACACTTTTGAGACACACGGAGATTAAGTTTTGTATTTATAGTATATTCAACATTTCATTAAATATAGTTTGCTTCTTTTTCCATTGTATTCGAATACATTCATATTTAAAATTTAAAATTGGTTTCTATTCACCTCAACTATTATCTTTTGAACATAACGAACGATTTTAATGTGTTTTGCCATAGTGCTTCGATGGTGAAAAAAAACACCAGATCACAAAATAAAAATAATTTATGCAGAGTTTTAAATGGATTTACATAATTTCAGTGAGAATTTTAGATACACAATTTGCTATGCTTTTAGTTTATATTTTTAAAATAAAATCATTAAAAAATGTATATGTATATACGATAAAACATGAAATACAATATGAGTTTGTTAGAGAAGAACGCGAAGAATTCTCTTTTTTCGGTTCAATAGAAAATATCAATCGAACTGGGATTAGTACAAAGACCCATTGACATTGACTCAGCGTCCAGAAGTTCAACAAAGCGAAGCTGCTATTATACAAAGTGTTAATTCTACTTATGCTATGCAACTTGCAAACTTGCTACAGACTATGGCCCATGGTGATGGTGACTTTGATGGCCGCCATCACACACCAAATGTTAATTCAAATATTGTCCGTCCACACAATGGTTTTCGGTGGGCCATCAGGAAATTGTGCATAGTGAGCCATTGGAATTGAAAGCTCACAGAAGGTCGGAATTGAGATAATTGTGAATTATCATGTCAACTTAAATCAGTTGTTCAAACTTGCCATCGCGTGGAGGAAAATAGCACTTGAAGCCATTTGTTGCCATTCCATGGCCCATCACTGTTGACAGTGGTTACCTGCCATTGGCCACTGAACGCCATCCGCCCGTGCGCACAATGGAGATGGCTTCAAATGGCCGGAGATGAGCCATTGTCTGTAGCAGGCTTTAAATAACTTTGCGCGGAGAGTTCTCGGATAAATCAATATAAAATGCGTTTTCTGCGACTTCTACCGTATTCAGTATAGAGTCACCACAAGCTTTACAACAACATTGTCAACCTAGTTCGGTCTATATTCTTCCCCGGTGTAAATCCTACACTTGACGCGCTGTGAGGTTTCGCACGGCCACCGAACGCGTTAATGTACGATGTTTCATTTAGAGAAGGGGTTCAATCCCCTTCACGTTAATTAAAACTACCTGCAGGTACTATTGGAACTCTCACAGCGTTCCAAGCTTCTCAGTAAACGACGGCTCGGATAGGAGGTGCATGCTATATAGGTAAACTGCACCATCCGAAATTTATTTACTATCAAAACGTCAATAAGGCATATGCACAAGTGAAGTTGACGCGTCCCTGACGGGAAGAAGGCAATTAACAAATCCTATACTCGATAGGGAATACGAAGTACTGTTTTTAGTTTCTAGGCGAATGGGTCTGGTCTAATGTTCGTCTGTATCACTCTATTTTCGCTTCATTTCGTCGCAATCGGATTAAGAATTCAGTTACGACATATTAAAATGAAGTGTTGAATGTTGGGGCGACCGGTAGCGCAGCGTGTTGAGGCATCAGCCTCATGTTTGACTACTGGCGTTTCGGGTTCGAATCCCGTCCACAACGACGTTCGTGGCCAGGGATGTGCAGGAGGTTCATGCTAGCAACATCATTCTCCGAAACCAGTTTATGCCAACGAAACGTCAACTGGGCCACATGGAACAGTTGACGCGCTATGCCCCACAAGGGGTTAGGGCAATTGAGTATATCAAATGGTTCTTTTTTGACGTCTGACATTGGTTGACGGAATCAAATTCATTGCCAAACAAAGTCAAACCCCGACATACTAAGAGACATGATTCGAATTAATGTATGCAACGACAGGAAAATGATCTTGACACTCATTGTTCCATCTGGCATCCTGGCAACGGGATGTGCAACTTCAGTTTGTGCTTTGTAGTAAGCTGGCTTCGTATCGCCCACTTTATTTCGAAGGCGGACTCCAGATTACCTAGCGGCGGCCCCAACAACTCCACTGCGCATGCCACATTCATGCTTGTTCTTCGCTAATGAGGAGCCAAAACAGCGTACGTGCTCCTACGGGTGCACCGCTGGCGGTAGGCCGAACCCCTTTCGTACAATGTTACTGCATGTGCCGTATTGCTGTTGGTGTTCAGCTGGCCAAACGAGGCTCATTATCAGGATAATCGAGGTATTCCGCGGAGTCCGTATAATTATAATAGAACAGAGCCAAGTAAAACCAGGCCGAAGCGTATATACCCTAAACTTGTACAGACCTAGTGGAGATACCAAAAGTACCAATTGGCAACGACCATATGCATTAAGAATGGGTCTCCTATATGGCCAGTTCATAGGGGAGGTTGGCACTCATTCAGTAGGATCTTGACCATTCTCAAAATCAATTAACTAACTGACCCATTCTACAAATATTTGTCGAACTTTTCAAGTCGCTAGCTTCATTCTATCCAAAGTTATTGCTTATTTGAAGTTTCACTTGTAGGGGAGGTAGGGGTTCCTTGGGTCGGATCTTGCCCATCATTGCCACCAACTAATTAGATCACCCTACAAACATTTAAACAAAATTTCAAGTCTCTAGCTTCACTCTATCGAAAGTTATCTCTTATTTCAAGTCTCATTTATAGGGGAAGTAGGGGTTTCGTTGGTCGGATTTTGCGTATTTTCAATATTAGCCAACTGGATCCTACTACAAACATTTGACCAAAATTTCAAGTCGCTAGCTTTATTTTGTCGTAAGTTATCGCTTATTTTAAGTTTCATTTCTAAGGGAGGTAGGGGTTCCTTAGGTCGGATCTTACCCATCTTTAATGCCAACTAACTCAATCTCACTTCAAACATTTGACCAAAATTTCAAGTCACTGGCTTCATTCTATCAAAAGTTATCGCTTATTTGAAGTTTCATTTGTAGGGGAGGGGGGGGGGGGGGGGGGGGGTTCCTTGGGTCAAATTTTGCCCATATTGAATACCAACTAAGTAGGTCTTACTAGCAACATTCCACCAAATTTTGAACTCGGTAGTATCATTCTATCGAAAGTTATCGTAATTAAATGAATATTTAATTTTTTGAAATTTGTAGGGGAGGTAGGTGTTCCTTTTATCTGATTATGCCCAACTTACAGAACCTTAAGCAACTTCTTCCCTCAGGGTTACATGCCAAAAATCAGATGTCTACGTCAATTGGTTCAAGAGTTATAGACAAAAAACCTGAAAAGTAGGGTAGTACGGGGCTTTTTGTAAGAAAATTACCGTTAGTTTTCAACTGATCGATTTTATTTTCCCAGGAGAGTATAAGAATACCCTTACTAATATACCAAAGCTGGAGCTTTTCTTGATTTTTTAATCGGGAGTTATAGTTATATTAATTTATTTTACATATGTAGAAGAGGTAGGCGTTCTCTTGGCCTGATCATGCCCAATTTCAATACCATCTAACTAGATCATACTACCAACATTTGACCAAAATTTCAAGACTCTAGCTTCATTTTATCGAAAGTTATCGTGCGAACGGACAGACAGACAGACAGACAGACAGACGGACAGACAGACAGACAGACAGACAGACAGACAGACATGGCTAAATCGAATCAGGAGGTGACCCTGATCATTTATATAAACACATTGCTATAACTCCGGAGCCTTCTTTAAGGTGTTACATATTTTCGTCGTGACAAAAACAATATACCCTATACTATAGTCTAGGGTATAAAAATATAACAATTATAGGAAAGTTTTTAAAGAAAGAAAAGAAAATGAACGATGACTCGTCCTTTTTTGTGAAATTTGGTAGTAATGTTTTGTTTTGTGCCAATTACATTCAAAATTCAAGAGTGGATTAACTGGACGCAATTCGTATAGGTGTTTGTAAAAAAACAAGCTAGCCTTCGGCTAGCTTGACGAAGGTATGTTATCCTTCACGCGAAGCACCTATGGTGCATTTGGCACTTTGAAATTAGTAGTAAAACTTGTTCCGATTTCACTGTTCCTATGAGAGGTGTATGAAATAGTGGGCCGATTTCACGTACGTAGTTTGGCAGTCAATATGACTGAATAATATTAAATTTCGTTAAGATATCTTCAGAAATAAAAAAGTTTTTCTAACAAAAACTTGCTTTTGGAACTGTCGTTCCTATGACAGCTATATGATAAAATAGTCCGATTTCAACCAGGAATACGATTTGGCTAAAAATAGTACTGATTAGCGTAAAATTCGAAAAAGATATTTTCAGAAATGAAAAAGTTTTTCTCTCAAGGACGAATTTTTGAACCGGTCATTCTTACGGCAGCTATATGACGTAGTGGTACGATTTCATTGGTTCCGCCAGATTTATAGCGTGCAACAGAAAGAAGGCTTTGTTCAAAATTTGAGAAAGATATCTTTAGAAATAAAAAAGCTTTTCTCACAAAGACAAATTTTTGGACAAGTCGTTCCTATGGCAGCTATGTGACGTAGTGGTCCGATTCCGTTGGTTCCGACATATATATAGCGTGCAATGGAAAGAAGGCTTCGTACAAAATTTCAGCTTGATAGCTTCAAAACTGAGGGACTAATTTGCATAGAAACAGACAGACAGACGGACAAAGCTTAATCGACTCGTCTCGTCATACTGACCAAGAATATATATATTGTAGTTTTTGTGGTCGGAGATGCTTCCTTCTGTGCATTGCAAACTTCATGACAAAGTTAATATACCCTATCACGTCCGTGAAGGGTATAAAAACGTATTTTTTGTCGCAATATTATCGTAAGTAGTTGTCCAACGTCCTGTAGCGGCCACCACCGAGAGTAGCTGTTATTTTAGTGATTTAGGTAAAAAATAGCTTTAATATAGTCCTCGCCAATAAAGATAAACTTTTCCGATTTTGACTGAGAGGAAAAAATCTGATTAATATAGTTCTCGCCAACTAAGAAAAGAAAGAAAGAAATATACATAGGTATATCGAAGATAACAGATTCTTACATTTAATATCACTTGAAATTTGTAGATGCGTTTTAAAGGCCAGGGCAAGCCACGGTCTCTTCATTCTTGTTAAGAAAAGCCTCAGGGCTTTCCTTGTGTCTGGCTACAGTAACAGCGATTCCGATTACCGGGGCAGCCCAACACCAAGCAAGAGTTGGACGATGCTGTTCGGGACCTTACGGAAGCAATAAATAGGGCGATATCCAAGTCTTGTCCTACAAGTAGTCACCGAGGAAAGAAAAAGCCATTCTGGTGGAACTCTCAATCCTACAAGAAGCACTTGAGCTTGTTTAAAAAGAAGCTTAGAAATACAAAACGGAGCTCGTGGAGGAATTTCTGTAAGCGTATTGAGGAGTCGAGTGAGATCTTTAGACTTCTCAAAATCCTCTCAACAAGTCCATCTATGTCTAGCTTCCTGTGAAAGGAGGACGGCTCTTGGACGACATCAAGTACAGAGACCGTTGAGCTTCTGCTCGGTGCGCATTTCCCTGGAGGTTCGACAATTATATTGCCCTTGGCCTCGTCTACAACTGCTGGGACTACATGTGAACTGGGGTCGATTATTACTACTTTGCCTTAACCCCTAGCGGGGCATAGCGCGTCAACTACTCCTGCGCGCCATCGTACTCTGTTCTGGGCAATGGGGCGCAACTCCCCAAAAGACTTACCCAGTACCTGACACTCCTTTGCCACAGATCGACGCCATGTGATTCGAGGACCCCCTCTTGGTCGGCCTTGGTTGGAAATGGGGTTCCATTTCATGGCATGCATAGCAATGCAGTTATCACTCTTTCGCAATGTGTGACCTATTCACTGCCATTTTCGCCTGCGTATCAATTCGTCGATTGGCATCTGACCCGTACGCCGACTTAGCTCTTCATTTGATATTGTTTCGGGCCAGAAAATTCTTAAAATTCGACGAAGACATGAGTTGACGAAAACTTGCAGCTTTCTGGTAACTCCTACTGAAACTTTCCATGTACTGCTCCCATACAAAGGCACTGATAGTACCAGGGAGCGAAACAGGCCCAGCTTGGTCTTGATGCTGAGATAACTGCTCTGCCAGATTTTGGACAGCATGCCGTATGCGCGTTTAGCCTGGTTGATACGACGAGCGATGTCCTGCTCCGTACCACCATTTTCGGCAACAATGCTACCCAGGTAGACGAAGTTGTCTACCTTCTCCACAGGCTGCCCATTAATATTGATGGCAATAGGTGTCGGATTTCTTTTTCGCAACGGCGGGCTAAGCACCTTGGTCTTGTTGGTATTAATCTTTAGCCCAACCTTGCTTGCCTCCCTCTCGAGATCTAACGCCATTGCGGACAGATCCATGATTTTGTGGGAGAGTAGGCATATGTCGTCAGCGTAGTCAAGATGTTGTAGATAAGATGTCAAAGTCCATTGAATTCCTCTGTCGAGTCCGGATAGGGCTGCATGTAACACATCGCCGATCACAATGAGGAATAGGATCGGTGAGAGGATGCACCCCTGCCGAACTCCACTGCGAATCTCAAAGTCCCCCGACACCTTACTTTTATGCAGAACGCGACATTTCGCGCCGTCATAGGTTGCCTTAATAATAGCCACAAGCTTCTCAGGGATGCCTTTCCTGCGCAAGGCCGCCCATATAGAATCCCGGTTCACACTATCGAAAGCCTTTTCGAAATCGATGAAAAGCAAGTGAAGCGGAGAATCGTATTCAGCGCATTGCTCGATGATGATTCGCAAGGTGTTAATGTGATCGACACAGGAGAATCCGGATCGAAAGCCAGCCTGCTCTTCATCAATTGTGCTTTCTAAGTGGGCCTTTAGTCTTTCCAGGACGATTTTAGCTATTATCTTGGCAACGGCAGGAAGCACACAAATGCCTCTCCAATTATTACAGTCTGTGAGGCTACCCTTCTTTGGAAGTTTGATAATCAAACCTTCCTTCCACTCAGTGGGAAAGGTCTCTGTATTCCACGCTTTATCAACAAGTGGGTGCAGCAAATCGGCAGTTACGCTTGGCGCTGCTTGATAAAGTTCGGCAGGGATGCCGTCAAGTCCGGCGGCCTTTCCTCGTTTTAGTGCAATAATTGCAGTGACTATTTCCTCTTTAGTCGGGGCAGTGGACCGTATACGCACATTTTGATGGTTAGCTAAATTATCTATATGAGGGGGAACTTCACCAGAGGTTACACGGTTCAAGACCGCGGCGAAGTGTTCTTTCCACCGCCTCATTTGATCTTCTTCCAAGATAAGTAGCTTTCCATCACTATCTTTCACCGGATGTTGGCAGGAGTTACGACCACCTGTAAACTCCTTGATGACACCGTATACGGCGTTTAAGTTGTTACTTCTAGCGGCTTCTTCTGCTGACGCTAAAAGAGAATTGGCATAAACTCTTTTATCGCGTCGCACACTACGCTGAACTTCTCGAGCTTTCTGACGGTAAAGGAGTTCAATGCTGCTTCGATTGTCGTCTGATGCTGCAGCCAAACGAACTTTCAGCTCTTTTCTTTCAACAATCCGCTGCCATGAAGCGTCGGACATCCAGAGCTTATTCCGGCAATCCGGGTTTGGGCCAAGGATGGTATTTGCGCTATCAATGTACGCATTTTTTATGGCATCCGAGTTTTCGTTTATGTCACTATCTGGGTGACTAGTTATCTCAGCCGCTTTTTGCGCAAGATGGTCATTATATTGTTGTAAGACAGCTGGATTTTTTAGTCGAGCGGTGTTGAATTTGCGGGGCCTGGATCTTTCGTCGCTGGGGCGGCGCACGGCTGCAATACGCAATCGAACATTAGCGATCATAAGATAATGGTCTCTTCCCATCCCAATATCGGCACCCTTCTTGTTTCGTACGTCCAGGAGGCAACTCTTGAATCTTTTACTAATGGCAAAATGGTCGATCTGATTTTGTGTTCTGCGCCGATCAACAGAGGTCCAACTGATTTTGTGGTGGTCCTTATGCTCAAACATAGTACCACCGATGAAGAGACTGTGAAAGTTGCAGAACTCTACAAATCTTTCACCGTTGTCATTACGATCACCAAGACCGTGTCTCCCCATCACATGTCTGAGCCCATAGTTATCAGCGCCAACTTTCGCATTCAAATCACCCATAACCATTATAATGTCACCTTTAGGTGTTCTGCTCTGAACGGCGTTTAGTTCTTCGTAGAAGGAGTCTTTTGCCAAGACATTGTCGGGTTCAGTAGGGGCATAACATTGTATTATTGAGATGTTCCTCATTTTGGTCCGGAACCTGGCGGTCAAGACCCTGTCAGAGACCGGTTCCCAGGATAAGAGACAGTTTCGCGCGGCTCTGGTTAAAAGGAGCCCCACACCTGACTCACGGCGACTACCGGTAGCTTTACCGGAGTACAACATTACAGTGCTGCCCGTTGGAGAGATGAATTCTCCGCTGTTCCACCATCTTATCTCACTAACTCCTAAGATATTTAATTTGTACCTCAGAAATTCACTCTCTAATTGAAGAAATCGTGCGTTCTGGGGACCTTCTGATCCATTGTCCAGGAGAGTACGCACATTCCAGAATCCAATCTTTGTCATTGTACGATAGCTAAAAGTCGTAACCGTTGAGTCAGTCCTTATCCGAGGCATAGTTGACGTTTCGTTAGCATATAAAGATTTCGGATAGTGCAAGTTGCTGGCATACACATCCTGTCCTTTGATTGTCGGTTTTAACGACAGGCCCTCAAAGGGAAAGGCCGTGGTATTTTTTTCACACCCCACACCACAGGGGTACCTCAACCAAATCATCGCACCGCCATCACTGGCGGCTTGACGTTGGTTGGCAATGGTCAGTGACCACTGCCGTTCCAGGGGGCGCCCACGCGGAGGACTATGGAAGAGGAGTTTTTGCCCCCACCTCAAGGTGGTGTGCTCTCACCGCTGTTATGGAATTTAGCAATCAATAGATTGCTTTTGGATCTTTAAAAACTGGGACGCAGGGTTGTTTCCTATGCCGACGATGTTGCCATCGCAGTTACAGGTAACTTTCCGAGCTTTCTTAGTGAGGTACTGCAGAATGCTATATCGACTATGGTCAGTTGGACTAGTCGGAGTGGTGTCAGGGTTTCTCCTGACGAACTGGAACTTATACTCTTTGCAAGGAGACACAACCTTCCCTCCGCCACTGAAGGGTATCAAACTGGCGTTTCTTGGCAAGGCTAAGTTCGTTGGTCTCATTCTAGACAGGAAGCTGGGATGAAGGCCAAATGTTCAGGAACGTGTTGACAAAGCCACTATAGGGCTCTGCAGGAAGACGATTGGTCGGAACTGGGGACTACAGCCGAAGATGGTCTTGTGGCTGTACACATCAGTTCTTCGGCCCATTCTTTTGCATGGCATACTTGTCTGGTGAACGGCACTTAGAATGGGTTCCCACAGGACTCTCTTGTGGAAGGTACAAAAATTGGCGTCGATTGCTGCAACCGAGGCTTTAAGATCCACTCCATCAGCAGGCCTGGATGTGCTTCTAAATCTTTTACTGCTCGATATTTTTCCGGAATAGCAAGCAGCGATTATAGCCTTGCAAATTTGCGAGACTGGTTAGCGACAGTCAGGCTGCAATTCAATCACTTGTATCGGCTCTGTCGACATCGCAGACGGTTACGAACTGTCGATTGCTTCTTGATGAGATGGCACGTTACTTTGAAATCACATTGTGCTGGATTCAAAGTCACAGTGCTTGTGCTGGTAATTGTGTTGCTGATGAGCTTGCTCGGGCTGGAACGACTGGGGCAATTGAGGACGGTCATTGGGGGATCAGAGTGCCTTTCACAATCTGCAAGCGAATTATCAACTTTAACGCGAAAAATAAAGCGAGCGCTAGATGGATTGAGTACGGTGCGTGTCAAATTATGAAGAGGTTATGGCCCACAGCGGATCCCGGCCATTCTGCTGCAATATTATCATTGAATTGGAAGCACATTGGTGTGGTGATGAATGTTATCACTGGGCACTGTCCCATTGGGGAGCACGCAAGAAGACTTCGCTTACCCTATAATGACTTCTGTTGAAGCTGCGAGGATGCTGACGAGGAGGACAGTACCCTCCATTTTCTATGCACCAGCCCTGCCTTGGCTGCGAGGAGGCGGGTCTTTCTGGGGGACTCTTTCTTCCTTCATTTGGAAGAGGTAAGGGGGATGAGCCCGCTCAGGCCTTATCGGTTCATTGCCAGCTCTGGCTGGTTCAATAGATAGCAATTTATCCCGGTAGGTATCACAACGCGCCCTTTGGTGGCCTATGTGTGCTGCGTCATTCACGGCAGCCTTTTAACCTAACCTAACCTGTAGATGCGTTGAAGATTACTAGGTAATTATATAGTTATAATAGTTTTTGTACACAGATGTGAAAAAATTTTTTTTTTGGTGTTTATTAAGCATAGATATAGATAATAATTTTAAGTTATTGATGAAAAGACAACACAATTTGTTGTTGTATTTGATTCCGGAAATTTTAGTGCTGGTTTTTGTATGGCCTACAGTTTGATTTACGCATGACAATCGTATTTTTTTTTGTTATTTCATTAAAACAATATATTTCGGGCCAAGCCCATCTTTAGGGTATACTACATGAATAAAAATGACAATTTTCTAAATAAATAAAATATGAATATTGTGAATAAATAGATGTATACCTTAAATTTGGATTTTTCAAACACAAACGTAAAACAGAAAAGCAAACGTAATAAATTTTTAAATGTAAAAAAGAAAATCATAATAGTTAAAGCTGGCGATGGCGTACAAATTATTCAAAACCCTGTAACGGTCGGTTTGGTAGGCATCCGGAGATGCCGTGGGGACGGAGCCTTAGGTAGCATAATGACCGTGAAGATCGGGCCGTGCCATCTGGCGAAGAAAAAGGCCTCTCAACGAGCTAAGCAGCGGTCTATGCTTGCTGTAGCTCAGTTCGGGAGACGTGGGCGGGGGTTTCGCCCATCGTTGTCCCCGTCCTTTACGTATTAATAAAAATTCATAGGCCTGAGAAAGAGAACACAAACAGGGAGGTAAAAATTTGGAATAAAAAAATTAGATGATAAGGATGAAATGGTTGGCGGACGGCTTAGGTGCTCTCGCGCTCGCATTGGGGTCCAGGCATGATGGGACCCTCGGCCCCTGGTTTCGTACCACCGACAGATCCTTACTCATCAGGTGCTGTCATAGATATGCCGGTGAAAGCAGCACAACCAGACCAGAATATGGTTCATTACAACCCATTTTTAGGTTGGAGGAGCAGCATGGCTTTTGGATACATTCCAAAATTCCTGGAGACCAGGTAAAGTAGTCTTTATCACTAAAATGGACAATCAATCCAAAGATGACCCTTAGTCATACAGGCCAATAAGTCTGACGTTCGTCATGCTCAAATCCATGGAAAAAATCCTCGATGTGCACGTTAGAAACACGCTCCTTATCCTTCCGCTGCATAAGCAATTTGCATACCAGTCCGGCAGATCAATTGAATCAGCTCTGCATTCGTTAGTAGATGAAATCGAATCAACTATGTCAAATAAGGAGACTGTCGTATATATCGACATCGAAAGAGGCTTTGACAACACGTCTTTCTCTTCCATTGACTCTGCGCTAAGAGCGAAGGGAGCTGACGTTACCACCACAACCTGGGTCAAAAGTCCCGTCAACGGCGTTCGTGGCCATCGATGTTTGTGTTATCTTTCCCCTGTGGTGCGGGGCGTAATATTCGTAATAAGTCACTATATCTCCCGACCTGCCGCAGGTAGGCGGCTAAATGGGAGCAGCAGGTGTATGATGGCAAAGTTCATCGTCCGAAACTGGTTTATTCCAACGAAACGTCATCTGAACCACATGGAAGACGCGCTATGCCCCAATTGGGGCTAGGGCAAATGAATAGGTATCTCATTCGTGGCTTTTATAGTATTTTAGCGTTCTCATTGCCGGCGTCTGGCTTTGTTTTTGCTAAGTCGAGCCACACATTTGTAACGCTTTCTATAAATAACACGTTTCTAACACGGTTTGATTGCGTCGTTTTTGCATTGTTTTTAGTTTTTCCACTTGGAGATTGTAATGGACGGTCTGGTGGGCATCCGAATATGCCCGTGGGGACGGAGCCTAAGGTGGCATGTTGGTGTGTAGTTCGGGCCTTGTCATTTGACAAAGAGATAGGCCCCTCAACGAGCTAAGCAGCGGCCTATGCTTGCTGTAGCTCAGTTCGGGAGACGTGGGCGGGGTTTTCGCCGCTCGTTGCCCCTGTCCTTACGTATTAATACAAATCATAGGCCTGGGGAAAACAACACAAACAAATGGGCAAACAAAATTGGACAGAGAAAAAAACAGGGCGATAAGGAAGGAATGGTTGTCGGATGGCTCAGGTGCTCTCTCGCACGCAACTGGGTCCGGGTCTTATTGGACCCTCGGCCTTCTTCACCCACCCTACCATGAGGTCCCATGGCCGACAAGGAAAACGTGTGGGGACCTCCAAATAACAATCACACCTAAATTCCCTTATCTAAAATCATAGGAAGAAAACCAGCATCTATGCACTTGTGCCATTTTTTTTTGCTTGGAGGTAACAACAACAGTAGTCAAGCTACGCCTTTTTTTGTGTTAATTCTTCCATCTCGTATGGTTCAAGGAAATGTTTTCCATAAAATCACGTCATGAGAAAGGAGAATATGAGGATCTTTCGGCAATTTTATTATAATATGATCCACCATGGAGTCTTGAGATAACAACTTTTCTGCCTCATCCAATATGAGAATTATAAGTATATTGGGACATAGCTGTCACCTTCCTATGAAAAGAATAGAAGAATTTAAACAGGCGTTGACAAAGGCACAGGCGGTACTCCATCAATAAACAAATAAATAAATACACAAACATACACGAATAAATATTTAAATACATAAATTAATAAATCACTAACATAAACCTATTTTAACATAAACATAATTCATTAACACATTCACACAGCATTCACACATTCACTCGCTCATCTCACCCATTCCCAAAAATCATGCGCCGTTCAAAACACACTTAAAAACAAAACTATATAAATCAATAAATACATAGCAATATAAATAAATAACACAACAAAACAACACATTCACACGGCCCTTCCAACAGCAAAAACTTAGCTCTTGTCTCTCCGGGCGACTCCCTATGTTGGCCATGTTGACGATGTTCGCCCTTGCCAAATGACCGGTTCACGCTGTTCAAGCTGCTATTCCATTTGCGGCGAAAATTCCTCCATTACAGCAAATCGCAAAGCCCGCCACAATATATGGCTGACACTGGGCTTGGACGATCAAAATGTGACACAAATTGCACGAAACTGATCAAATTTTCGTACACAAACACGAAAACTTTGACTTTCGGATGCCAACAACACAAAAAATCCGCCGCAAACCGGCTCCGCCGCCCAAAAACTCCCTTCTCGGTCGCCGTGTAAAACTCCCACTCTCGGCCACTATCCAAAAATAAACTCTCCTTTTCACAAAAATACAGTTATCTTCTCCAAGAACCTGGCCGTCCACAATCCACCTGTGTGCGTGTGCCAGAGGATTGTCGGGCCCGCAACTTAAGGTGTGCACGACCGCTAAATTTAAAATTTGAAACAATTTTTCACCAATATATTTATTTTGGAAAAACCATAAATAAATATTTTTGCGAAAAATATTTCAAACAAAACGTACCAGTCATGCACAAAAATATGATCCATTACAAGATCTGGGGATTCTATTAATTCCATTAATAATGCGATTATTACGCACGACAAGGACAACTGGTAACTATTTTGACACTTGTAAATTTGTGACACATGCTACATTTGGGTTTCGAAGTACTGTTTGCTGTAATTTGTACCGAAAATTGCTTTCATTATGAAACTAAGACTTTTTTTTTGATAAAGTTTCCTTTTGAGTAGTTACTATACATTTTACAATGAACTACTTTTTATTCATTTGGGGGGCAAAAGACCTTTTCCATAGTCCTCCGCGTGGGCGCCCCCGGGTAATGGCAGTGTATCAAATTGCTGACGGCCAATGTCTTAGCGATAAGACAGTTTGGAAAAGGCAGATAGCTGTAGCCTGAATGGCTGACCAACACCTAAGCGTCTCAGGTTTAGTAGGATGGAATGACTTGCGTAGTAGGACCTGCAACATAGTTGTGTGAACTCCAGCACGTTTATTAAACCATCTGAAGCAGCTATCTTCCAAGGGGTTGAGCGACGTGCTGACAACTCGTCCACGCAAAAACCACTCTATGTCAAGAAACTTGGAACAAAAGCCTCGGATTGGAGGGATCAACAACGATGACCACGCAAACGGCTAAATGATTATTCTTTCGGATCCTGGAATGTACGCTCCCTGAACAAACCGGGGGCCGAGAAGGCCCTCCTTCAACAGGTCGAAAAGTACAAACTGAGCATTACTGCAGTCCAGGAAACAATTTGGCTTGGCAGCGAGATCAATGACAAGAAATCGCACACAATTTTTACAAGTGGCACACCATGGGGCCGCAAACAGTTTGGAGTAGCATTTATAGTGAACAATCACCTCAAACCGCATATTACTGACTTCAAACCCATAAATAAACGGATGTCTGCGATTCGCATTAAGACTCGATTCTTCAATCTCTGGCTCATAAATGTGCACGCCCCCATTGAAGTTAAAGAAGGCGCAGTAAAAGAGTTCTACGCCCGCCTTGAGACTCTGTTCGACTCACTTCCAACAAACGAAGTCAAATTGCTGCTGGGAAACTTTAACGCCAAAGTCGGAAATGAAAGTTGGCACGGGAAGACCACTGGAGGCCACAGTCTCCATGAAGAATGTAACGATAACGGTCAGCGACTTATCGACTTCGCCTGCAGCAGGAATCTAGTTGTAAGCTCTACGTGTTTCCCGCATCGACGCATTCACAAGCAGACCTGGAAGTCTCCAGACGCACATACCGTCAACCAAATTGACCACGTCCTCATTTGCAGGAGATGAGCATCTAGTGTGATGGCTGTCCGCTCCTATCGAGGAGCAAACTGCGACTCAGATCATCACTTGGTGAAGACGACCTACAGATGTAGAATTTCCTCAGTGTACTAATCGAGAATCAGCCCTCCCAAAATCTTTGCGGTTGATAACCCTCTGAGTTACGCTACAGCGGTGGCGTATACTTCCGCCCTTGTGGAAAGACTATCACCTATGCTACACAACATCAGCAACACATTCGTCTATGGGTTCTGGGAAGAACTTAAGGGTACCATCAAGGATGTCGCTGAGAAAGTCGTGGGATATAAAGCCCGGCGAGCAGGAAATGACTGGTTCGACGAAGAATGCAAAAATTCACTTGACGCGAAAAACGAGGCCTACAGACAGACAATGGATTCAACAAGGAACCAGAGCCAGAAGAGAAAAATATGACGAGCTACGGCGAATATCGAATAAAATAATTAGACGTTAGAAACGTAAATCCTTTGACGAGCAGTTGCTAAATATAAACGAAAACTAAGCTAATAGGAACACCAGACAAGCGTTCAAACTAGTAAATACAATTAAGAATGGCTACCAACCCAGAACTAGCCTCTGTAATGACAAGGATGGAAACATCATCAGCGATACCGATTACATTAACAAATGATGGGCCTCTTATTTTGAAGAGCTTCTGAACCTACCATCTAACATCTCCACACAGGAAGCTCTCGACGATATTGTTGATCTAGGCCCACCCATTCAACCCCCGACAGTAGAGGAAGTTGATCTCGCATTGCGGTCACTAAAACGAAATAATGCGCCGGGCGCTGACGAGATTCCAGCTGAACTGCTAAAATTCGGTGGAACGTGTCTAGTTGATGCCATACATCAATTACCCCTGCGAGTATGGGAGGACGAGGTGATCCCAGGCGATTGGCGCAGAAGCATCATCTGTCCAATTCACAAAAAGTGAGATAAACTGCGATGTGAGAATTACAGGGGCATCTCACTAGTTTGTACGTCCTATAAAATTTTGACGAAAATTCTGGAAAATAGAATAAAACCGTACGCAGAACGAATCATTGGCGAATATCAAAGCGGTTTCAGACCTGGTCGTTCCACAACAGGCCAGCTACTTCCGGTCAAACTGATACTCCAGAAGTGCTGGGAATACAACGTAAACGTATACCAAATCATTGTCAACTTTAAGCAGGCGTACGAAAGTATCGATCGTGGAGTACTGTACAACATCATGCTGCAATTTGGTATACCGGCCAAATTAGTGCGACTGCCAAAGATGACGATGACCAACCCCGTCTCACAAGTCAGGATCCATAATAGACTTACTGATCTATTTGACACACGCACTGGTCTCAAACAAGGCGATGGACTGGCACCGACTCTCTTCAACCTAGCACCGGAATACGCTATTCGGGCTATGAATATGGACAACAGCAAGACGCTACTCATCAAGTCGACACAATTAGCAGCGTACGCCGACGACATCAACATCATGTCCCGAAAATTGGCTGGCGCAGAAAAACTCCTGCAAACGCTCGATACCGCTGCAAAAGAAGTTGGACTACGTATCAACGAGGGTAAAACTAAAATAATGATGCAATCGACGACAAGAACACCTGCACAACGGAGCATCAACATCGAGTTTGTGAACAACTTCATATACCTGGGTTGCAACTTGTCAAGGGAAGCCAACGAAACTGACGAAATAAAGCGACGGATACAGTTAGCTAATAAGACTTTTTTCTCGGTTCTCCCCATAATGAAATCAAAGCATGTGCACATAAACACGAAGCTCCGCGTGTACAAAACCGTTATACGACCAGTGCTTTGCTATGGCTGCGAAGCACGGACCCTAACTCAAGCCTCCGGAAACATGCTAGACACATTCGAAAGTAAGCCATCGAGATGGATGGCGCATCCGGTACAACCATGGGTTGTATGAAATGTACGATGAGTTGCAAGTCTCGAAAATCGTCAAACTACAACGATTTCAATGGGCAGGGCATGTACAACGTGTGGACGATGATCGCATGCCAAACGCAGTAATGAACGCAAAACGAGTCGACGGAGCGAGACTGCGCGGACGACAGAGATCTCGTTGGGAGAGCTCAGTAGGTGTGGACGCCACGCAGCTGCTGGGCTCCCAAAATTGGAGGACGCGGTCACGTGACCCAGACAATTGGAGGACACCGATCCAGGCGGCTAAGGCCGGACGTCGGGCTGTCGCGCCACGATGATGATGATAATGACTTTTTATTCATATCAGCTAATTGTCTATTCTTAAATGCCTTTGTTACATACTTAGCTATTGATCCTAACCTTTTATGTTAGTTGTTTTTTAACATGGCGAACGGTAAAATGTTCTCTTAAGTTATTTTGATCTTACGAGTTAAGTTTTCACGTGATCATCAATCTTTCGTGGATCTAATCATCATTTCACCCCAAGGGATATCAATCAAATTGCAACAAGTGCCGGGGAGTAGTCGTTTCAAACCACCCAAAACCGTACAGTGCATATAGACCTGTTCACATGATTTCATGTCATAGATACTCTGCAATTATACTAATTATTGGTTTCTAACATATCTCAACAAGTCTATTATTTCTACTCTTTGAAAAGAAATTTTCCTTTCGGGCCTATCACAATAGCTCATACACGCTACTAGAATTAGTGTGGTTGGTAACGAAGATCCAGTCTCTTATCATTAGTGTTCACATATGCGTTCCTACATACACTCAGCAGCAGAGAGAATTGTTATAAAAACAAAAGAAAAAGATTTGAAGATGGGGAGGTCTGTTTTGCCTCGCAGTGCCGCGTAGCTTCAATGAAGTTTCGCGTCTTGGTTAACCTCTTCCTTTCAAAGAGTTCACAGAACCAGCGTCAGTTACCTTTGTGCAGCAGTTAATTTACTATTATGGCCGCGATATAATGCGCAAAATGTGCAGAGTAAAAGATTGAAAACAGAAAAAATGAAACAGCAATTCCTTTTGTTGTTTGGCACAAACAATGGAAGCGAATAGGTGATTGTAAATCTAAGGTTGTGGCTTTCCATGGAACATGGTAGCCGCAGTTGCCATTTGTCTCATGGTTCATGGTAATACACAACCAGCAACGACTATAGTTGCGTTGCAAGAAAGACTATGCACAGAATCAATTTCACTTTTTCTGGAACAACTTTTTTCTTTGCCATGCCTAACATGGTTACTTTCATAGTTGTCGCGAAAAACTAGTATGGACTCAAGTTGAATTACAGCTGGATCAAGTAGGTTGTGCATGTACTTCAAATTAATTTTTATTGCAATTCTTACTGCGTATACATTCACGATGATTTTGAACATGCCTCCTTTAAAATGAGAACCCCTTCCCGTGCTAAGGCGGCTATTACACTATAAAAGTTCTTTTACAAATATCTTTTATGACAGCTATTTTCAAAGAACTTTTATAGTGTAATAGCCGCCTAAGAAAAGATTTGCGACATGGACGTTGCTTGTTTCAACTACTTTTCTAATATGCTTGCACACCTTCCCCCTTTAGCGGCTAATATCATTCATAAAAGTTCTTTTGAAATATCGTTCGTCAAATATATTTGAAAAAGAATTTTTATAGTGTAATAGCCGCCTAAGACTACTGGACTAGACGCATGAATAAAAGAGTCGACCAACGTAGAGTGTGTGAGGGAACACAAACTAGCCTTCGGCTAGCTTGTCGAACGCGAAGCATTTGCCACCTAAAATTAGAAAAACTTGTTCCGATTTCACTGTTTCTATGAGAGGTATATAAAACAGTGGGCCGATTTGGACCGTATTTAGGAACGTGGTTTGGCAGTCAATATGATTGAATAATATGAAATTTGGTAAAGATATCTTCAGAAATAAAAAAATTTTTCTAACAAAAACTTGCTTTTGGAACGGTCGTTCCTATGACAGCTATATGATAGAGTAGTCCAATTTCAATCAAATCTGAGAATGTGATTTGACTAAAATTACTATTGATTAGAGTGAAATTTGAAAAAGATATCTTTAGAAATAAAAAATGTTTTCTCACAAAGACGAATTTTTGGACCGTTCGTTCCTATGGCAGCTATATGACGTAGTGGTCCGATTCTATTGGTTCCGACATATATACAGCGTACAATAGAAACAAGGCTTTGTAGAAAATTTCAGCTTGATAACTGAGGGATTAGTTTGCATAGAACTAGATGGACAAAGCTTAATCGACTCGTCTGATCATACTGACCAAGCAGAGTGGGCCATCTAGTGGTTTCTTTTTAAATCATAGGTTTACTGACAGTGAAAGCTGTTTCCCGCTCGAAATCTTGACAGAAAGTCAGTATCATATCTCCGCAGAACGAAATGAGTCGCTTTACTCTTGAACAACGTTGGAAAATATTGAAAACTTATTTCCAAAGTGAGTGCTGTGTAGCGCAAACAGTGCGTTTTTTGAAAAGAAGTTTTGGCCAAAATGAAGCACCCACTGCGCCTGCTGTACGCAAGTTTGTCCAAAAAGTTCGTGAAACTGGCATGCTAGTGGGCAACACTCTTGGTTTCCGTAGTTGTACGATGCGCACAGACGAGAATGTGGTTGCTGTAGCCGAGAGTGTGGGACTCACTCCACGAACATCAATTCGCCATCGATCTCAACAGCTCAACATTTCACGCACTTGCCTGAGGAGAATTTTGCACAAAGATCTCGGATTATTCGCTTAAGGTGGCCACCCATTGACGAGCACAACCACGACCAAACTTCCATCGAACCATCAAATATCATAGAACGGTGGAAACGAGGAGATTTTTTTCTATAGAGTTTGACGTGGTTCGATGCATGCTCGCGACCAAAATGCTTGCCGTGGGTGGCGACCTTTACAAGGTCCAATTGACTCACCAAGTGAAGGCGCACGACCATCCGCTTCGTTATCGCTTCGCAGTTTGGGCCTTAGATCAGCTTGAATTGGACAACGATTTTGGGCGAAAATTCATCTTTTCTGACGAGGCGCATTTTCATCTCGGAGGCTACGTTAACAAACAAAATTGCTGCATCTGGGGCTCGGAAAACCCGCACGTTATTGTCGAGAAGCCAATGCATCCACAGAAAGTGACAGTTTGGTGTGGATTGTGGAGTGGTGGCATCATTGGACCATTTTTCTTCGAAAATGAGGCTGGGAACAACGTTTCGGTCAACGGTGAACGTTACAGAGCCATGTTATCCGACTTTTTTTTTTACTGAAATTGAAGACATAGATTTGGACGACCTCTGGTTCATGCAGAATGGCGCGCCATGCCAGCCCATGCCACAATCGATCTTTTACGCACTAAATTCCCAAATCGTGGTATCAGCCGTCTTGGCGATGTCAATTGGCTGCCTCGGAGTTGCGATTTGACCCCTTTGGACTTTCTTTTTTTCTGGGGAACCGTGCAGGACCGATGTTATGCCAACAATCCAGAAACGATTTAAGTACTTAAGGTCAATATCATCCAAGCAATCCGTGAGCTACAGCCCGAAACCATCGACATGGTCTTGGAAAATTGGAATTGCAGAATGCGCTACGTCGAACCCTGCCGAGGCAGCCACTTGAACGAAGTTGTGTTTCATCATTAATGGGAATGTTTGCTCTTACTAATGAAGCCATAATACATGGAAAAATTTTTTATTTTGTTCATTTTATTGCCTTTTTAAAAGGACACTTGTATTGGTGTACTATATGTAAATAGTTTATACCTATATGGTAGGAGATGCTTCCTTCTGTGCGTTGAATTGCTTTAAGTTTAATTGATTGAAGTTTCCTCTTAAAATTTGAGTTGACATTTCAATGCTAACTAAACCAAGACACATTCCCAGCAGAGACATGCCCCGTTTTCGTGTTCGCTACTCTAATCTGCTCTGGATCCTTTTTTTGCCGCTTATCCTGCCATCCTATCCTCCTTGTCTCTGTGCAAAAAAAAAAAAAATAGCTAATCAATAGCTGCGTTTTTTTGCACATAGCAGAGGAGAGCAAGATAAGCGGCAAAAAAAAGATCGAGAGTAGATTGGAGTAGCGAACACGAAAACGGGGCATGTCTTTACTGGGAATGTGTCTCGGTTTAGTTTGCATTCAAACATCAACTCAAATCTCAAGAGGAGACTAAACTCCTTTGCACAGATGCAATTGAACAAATTTCCTTTAGGAAGCAAAATTATTTTGAATGTTTACTTTCCATATAATTACACAAAACGAACATTTTATTGACAGGAAATGAATTTAATGTGCTTCCCAAGCTGTAAACTGCCCGGAAACTTCGACACCTGCGCCGCCTGCATTTCAAAACGCGGACTACTTAACGAAGTGGGATTCTTGCACTAACATTGCCTGAACGTTAGATATTAGGTGCGTCTTTTTGGTATGGAGCAGAGTAGAGTAGGTTAAGCGGCAAAAAAACGATTGACAGCAAATTAGGGTAGTTAACACGAAAACGGAACATGTCTTTGCTGGGAGTGTGTCTGTCATATCCGTGAAGGGTATAAAAAGCCCCTTTGGTTTAGCTTTGAAAGGTTTAAAATAGAATAGAATATAAAGTTCAGCACATGTACGGTCCTTTAATCATTCCGACAAGGTAAATTCAAAACACAAATTGAAATGGCGTCCGAATAATAAATTTTACTCAAGTTAGGTACTAAGATCAGTATTTCGTGCGAAATTTCATGCAAAACTGTCAAAAATTGCGCTTGCACAAAAATTTTTTCGCTCTTTCAGTACTAACATATTAACAATTACTTTATTTCGCTTGAAAACCGGTCTTATGAGGTGAAGTCCGTATGGCGCAAGGGTTAGTACGTTCGCCTTCTACGCACTGGGCCCCGGTTCTATTCCTACTGAATGTGGTAGTTTTCGATAAAAAAGGGTATTTACGTGTCGGACTATGAGTCCACTCAGTGTTAAATGAGTAAATGGGGTAAATAACTCGGTTGAGCGTGTTGCTGATCACGCACATCTGCACAAGACATTCCGTCATGATCTAGAAAATGAGATGATGCTAACTCCTCTCGAGGCCATGGTTCAAATTGGACTGTTGCGTCAGTTGGGGCGACCGGTAGCACAGTGTGTTGAGGCATCAGTCTCATGTTTGACTACCGGCGTTTCGGGTTCGAATCCTGTCCACGACGACGTTCGTGGCCATGGATGTGCAGGAGGTGCATGCTGGCAACTGCATTCTCTGAAACCAATTTATGCCAACGAAACGTCAACTGGGCCACATGGAACAGTTGACGCGCTATGCCCCACAAGGGGTTAGGGCAATTGAGTGGTAGTAGTAGTAAGTCTATATTGTCACTTTTTCGTGGGAGAGATAAGTGCAACATTTTCCCACGAAGAGGTTGATGCCAGCCATCAGATGTTATTTGCTAAGTTTCTAGTCATTTAATTTAATCAGAGTCAAAACACCTCATAGCAAAGAGCAAATATATGAAAAGGAGTTGGAAAGGTAAACTAAAAGTCAAGTGTAACATTAGGCGTGTTTTTTTTCAACAGTTCAGAGCAGTACAAAACTTGCACGCGTTACACTAAGAAAATTGTTCTATACAGAGCAGATTGTTAGTGTAATGCGTGCGAGTGTTGTTCTGCTCTTGATCTTGACTGTTGAGAAAACACGCGTATTATTCGCGCAACAGAATTATATTGCAGGCAAATTTTCAAACGTACATAGATATCTCCCAAAAACAACTCTGTTATAAAAAGTTTCATGCCAAAAAAAGAAAAATGAACTCATCTGCCGCAAAAAGGATTGATATGAACGTAATTTCGCCAAAGTACTCGTAGCTTTGCGCCTCGCTTTAGGGAACATATTGAATAGTTAATTTCTTTTAACGCTGATTGGCGGAGAGCTTTGTGAGCCTAAGCTCTGACGCCAAGTACTTTTTCTCGCCCGGTTTCCTTTATAAAGATCCCTGCCTTATAAAAGATGATCTCCACTGCACAAAAGAAGCTGATACATAGTTTCCACTCCGTTTCTCACTTTAGTCAATTCCATTTTCCGTTTTGATCAGCAGCTTTTGTTTAATTAACTTAATTTTTCAATTCAATAAAATCATTCCATGTTTTTCAGAACTTCCTACTTATCTGTTTTTATTCTAAGCAAGCTCCCCGCCAAACAGCGTTAAAAGAGTTTAACTAACTTAATCAGGGTTTAATATGCAAACCCTAGAGCAAGGCGCAAATCTACGAGTGCTTTGGCGGAGTTATATTCATATCAATCCTTTTTGAGGCAGATGAGTTCCTTTTTCCTTTTTTTGGCGGGAAACTTTTTATAACAAAGTGGTTTTTGAGAGATACTACATCTTTTTGCATTTCATTGAGGAAGAACCCGGATATGAATTCCAAAACTGCTTTAGAATGCTTAGAATTTGTCGTTATGTATAGGTACTATTGACTACTAACGTGTAGGTTTTTAATACATAGAACAACACCCGAAACAATAATGAGGTGCAATTAATACCAAATTCTAACTCCACATACTCTCAACTTCCATTTTTACAGAACCGGGAGCCGAATCCTAAAACTGATTTTTTTTCTGTATACATTTTTTTTTCTACAATTACCAATCTGTGGGTTTGGAATTGTCCGAACCATGGTTCTACAATACATGACCACGCCGAACTCCAGTTAACTTAAACTTGAAATAAAGTCGGTAGATCCGAACATGTGTCGGGCTGGGCTGTCCGATTGATACCAAAAGAGCGATGAATTCATTGGTACTTTAGGCCAGTCCCATGGTGTACAACTTTGCTTCCGCCGTTTTCCGACAGTCGGCTGCATCGGTGAGGGCTGGTCAAAATACGTAGTTCAAAAATGTCACAAAGTGAGTTTGGACGTCTGTTAACGTATGGACATCCCCGCATTAGTAAAAGTTGTTCGCATTTTTAATAAGATTCGCGATTCAAAATGTCTGTTTTCGAGCCAAGTTGTCGTAATTTGCGGGAAGTTTTAATCTTCTGCTTCCATTTGAAAAAAACTGCAGCTGAGGCTCATCGAATGCTCTCAGATACTTACTTACGGTGAGGTTGTTCTGAGTGACAGAACATGTCGTGAATGGTTTCAACGTTTTAAAAGTGGCGATTTCAATGTCGAGGACCAGCATTGTGGTGGGAGAGAAATTTTTTTCAAAAACCACGAATTGGAAGCACTGCTCGATGAAAATTCGTTCCAAACGAAAGAAGAATTAGCTGAATCACTGGTAGTGACTCAGCAAGCCAACTCGCCTCAAGGCCATGGGCATTGGAAACAAGGAAATTGGCTTCCGTACGAGTTAAAACCGAGAGATACTGAACGGCGATTATTTGCATGCGAACAACTATTTGAAATGCAAAATTGGAATGGATTTCTACATCGCATCGTAACCTGCGACGAAAAATGGGTCCGCTGCGATAAGCCCAAGCGCAGAAAGTCATGGAGAATGGCCTCAACGTTGACGGCAAAACCGAATATTCACGGCGCCAAGGTTATGCTTTGCATTTGGTGGGACCAGCTCGGTGTACTACGAGCTACTGAAACCGAATGAAACTATCACAGGAAATCAGTACCGAACGCAATTGATGCGTTTAAGTCGAGCATTAAAGGAAAAAGTACCACAGTACCAAGACTAAGAGAGACACGACAAAGTCATCCACCAGCATGACAATGCTCGGCCACACGTCGCGAAAGTGGTCAAGACATATTTGGAAACCCTGAAATGGGAAATCTTGCTCCACCCGCCGTACTCCCCAGACATCGCTGCTTCCGACTACAATCTGTTTCGTTCCATGGCGCACGGCCCGGCTGATCAGAATTTTGGTTCGTACGAGGAAGTCGAAAAATGGATCCAATCATGGATCTTGTCGAAAGACGCCTCCTTTTTCCGAGATTGAATCCGAAAATTGCCGGAGAGATGGGCGAAAGTTGTCGCAAGCGATGGACAGTACTTTGAATATACATCTGTAAGTATTTTTTGACAATTAAGCTTTTAATTCCTGGAAAAAACGGCGGAAGCAAAGTTGTATACCCAATAAATACATTTCACTTGCATCCAATCGCTTTTAAGTTGTACATGATTTGCTTTGAAAAGTGTTACCCCAAGGAACTATTTATTTAGGTGGAGATCATTTAGTAAATGTGCTTCTGGCACTACTATGGAATTATGTCTTTCGGTCCTTTATGTCCGTTGAGTTATTTATATTCTACATGTTCCTTAAGTCGAAACTGATCTTTTCTGGATTTGGTTTCTGTTTAATTTCATGCTTAAGAAAATGCTGTTTTCTCAACTAAAGGTCACAAAAATCATAAACAGCTGCAAGTGCATTCGCACTACGACCCCAGGCGTATGATACCCATCCTGCCTGGATATCGCTTTCTTGCAAAGAATATAATTCTTCCAGCCCAAAGTACTGAAAATGAAATCCCTTCATATCACTTATTTCGAAGAATATCCTTTTTCTCTCCAAAAGACGCAAAATAACATCAGTCCTGACCGAAGGACTCAAAATCTCTTTAACAGAACTCCAGTGCATTGGTCTCATTACCACGATTCATAATATACCCATAGGTTAGGTTAGGTAGGGTGGCAGCCTAGACGACTCCGCATAGACCGCTGAGGTCCATAGCGATACCACATATAACAGGTACTCATCCCATGTCGTTGCTGGCCCCTACCAGAAGATCGTCGTTGAGCTTGAAAGTACCTGACCCGTTGGCGAAGCTCAAAAGGCTTCTCCAAGATCGTTGAAGAAGTGAGTTCCTAGGCACTTTAATCTCCTTCTAGCGAGTGCAGGACAATCGCATAGGAGGTGCTTTAGAGTTTCTTCCGTGTTTGGTATTTGACAATTCCTGCAGCCATCGCTGGTTATTAGCTTTAGTCTGTGGGCATGGTCCCCTATCAGGCAGTGGCCCGTTAGTATGCCCACTTATAGTGCACACTGACTTCTGGGCAGTCCCAAGAGGCTTTCAGTTTTCCTTTTGTCATAAGAATTCCAGAATATTTTCGTAGCTCTGGAGTCGTTTGTGTTCAGCCAGTTAGATGTGGCCTTTTGACCCATACTGTCGTCCATTATTTTCTTGCATGTTTGTGTTGGCGTCGGTAGCTCTAGGGTTGTCCCTCGTTCGAAGATAGCCCCCTTTTTGGCTAGTCCATCCGCTATTTCGCTACCTAGAACCCCGCTATGGCCCGGAACCCACCAGAGTTCCAGGGTCCTAGCTGATCGCAGAGCTTGTAGAGCTATTAGGCAGCTATGCACTGTCTTTGATTTGATTGTGACGGACTGTAGCGTCTTTAGTGCTGCTTGACTGTCCGAGTGTATGATGATTCCACCCTTTTTCCGGGATGATATCATCACCTCAGCTGCCTTTTGGATCGCAAGCACCTCAGCCTGGAAAATGCTGCACTCATTCGGCAGTCTGTAGGAAATGTTGCATGGAATTTCCGACGAATAGACTGCTGCTCCAACTCCGGCTTCCAGCTTGGAGCCATCCATGTAGAAGTTAAGCGCCTTCCTGCGTTCATGATCAACTACCGGGATCTGCTCCCTATCGGGTATATTGACCATGAAGTTTGTGTTGAAACCTACTTGTGGTTTCATATAGTCAGTATTAATAGATGGCAGCCTAATACTGCGGTGGCCATATGGCCTCTCTTTGAAGTGCCCTGCCTCTCTAAGCTTTAGGGCACATATGGCTGCCTCATTCTTCAGATATTGGCCGATCGGAGGCAGGTTTAGAATGGTGTTCAGAGAGAGCGAAGATACTGTTCTTAAGGCACCAGTGATCCCTAAGCAACATAGTCTCTGTACCTTCTCCATTTTCTGTAAGATTCTTTTCGTGTTGAGCGCTGTCCACCAGACCACAGCTCCGTACGTTAGTATCGGTCTTACGACAGCCGTGTATATCCAGTAAGTTATTCTTGGTTTGAGACCCCACTTTTTGCCGAGCATGCTTTTGCAGGTGTAAAAGGCGATGCTGGCCTTCCTGTTTCGTTCCTCGACGTTACGACCCCAGTTTAGTCTACTATCAAGGATCATCCCTAAGTACTTTGCATGGGTTGACAATATACCCATACCTACCAGCTTTGGTTTTTGTTTCATTTCATGATTAGGAGAGTCCTTTTGTCCTGACGCACATCTTCAGCAGCACCAAAATATAACCGTGTGGTACTTATAATATCCAAAGGAACCACGTTGACCCACGGACCATGGAAAATGCCTGTAATATTTTTTTTCTTTGGAATCATTGAAAATACTGAAGCGAGGAACTCTATGAAATTTAACATTTTTGGAAGTAACATTTTATCTACTGCACAGATCAGAGCAAATGCACACCCTTGGAATACAGTCAATCCGTGAGAAAAGAAAGCGGACCTCGATACGCTCCCTACGAGGCTGTAGCCTTGTCAAAAACAACGAGAACAAGAAAAATTTGAAAAATAGGGATTTCCAAACTGTTATATCTCGGGTGTTTTTCCTCGTATCGAAATCAAATTTCCAACACTTCGTAAGACGACCGGGGACAATGACCATGCCAAATTTGAACTCCCACAATCAGCCAAAGCCGGAGCTACAGAGGTACGAAAACCCGTACTTGTTGTGTCGTGCAAACGTAGTCACTTTTCTCCAAATTTTTTCTTTCGATTTTTCCGTTTTTGTTTGGCGGGCGGGACGCTACTGCGTCCCTAGATACAGTGCGAATTGCTGAGAAAAAGGTGACGTTCAGCCAATTCATTTTCAACTCTAATCTTGAGACGGATTAAATCGCCGAAATATTTTTTTTTTCGATTGTTTCTATTAAACAAATTTTTATATTTTTCGTTTAATTTTGAATTTTTAAAAAGTTTTCGCGACCACCCGGAAATACCTTCACACTCTCAGAACCAAAGGCGTAGACTACTCGTATAGAACGACAAAAGAAGGCGAGGGTTATAACGCGAAATCTAAAATAATTTTTATAGACGCCCGTGTCTATAGACCTCCGAACAGTTACCATCCGGCGAATATTGATTCTAATCAGGGTACATGCTGAATTTCTACTTTAAAGCCGAATGTTAAAAATTCAGTGAGTTTAATGGACAAAGTAGGTACATAAAATTAAAATAAAATAAATAACTGGCGCAACAGTCCAATTTGAACCACGGCCTCGAGATGAGTTAGCATCATCTCATTTTCTAGATCGTGACGGTTTTTGTGCAGAGGTACATATGTGATCAGCAACACGCTCAACCGAGTTATTTACCCCATAATGGGTACTCATTTAACAGCTGAGTGGGCTCATAGTCCGACACGTAAATCCCCGGAATCGAACCGGGGCCCAGTGCGTTGAAGGCGAACGTGCTAACCGTTGCGCCATCCGGACTACAGGTATGTACATAAAATTAGTAACTGAAAAAATTAAATAAACAAGAAGTGACCATTGTTGGTACTGAAAATTTAATGTTGGGTTCTACTTTGGAGTTTTGGACATACCTACTTTCAATTATTAAAAATCAGTGGCGGACAATCTAAACACTGTGTAAGTTTTGACGGTTGATCTAAATAATGGTCATTCATAACTGTATTATAGCAACATTGCTTCAAAACTCCACAATGTACGTACGTACGAGTACATAGGTCAGGCACTTTGCCCCTTGTCGAACAAATACGAGTAACATAACTCATGCCTCTAGAATAATGGACATTTTATGAAAGTTCGAATATGTATGTATAGCGAAAGCATGAATGCAAATTAGATTTATGCCGCCATTTAGTTAGATATATGAATGTTGCCTTGTTGTTTACCTAACAAACGAATTACAAAATTGTCCTACAAAACTTTCTCTGCCTCGGTAGAATTCCTCGTGTTCGAAAAGCTGCCATTGCGTCGGTTTGCTCGCTAATTATTTAGTCATTTAGATCAAGTTGTGTTGATACTCTGGCAAATACACTAATTAAGTATTTAAAAAGCAAGTGAAATGTTCTGCAGACATTTAAAATATTAAAGAAATGTAACCAAAGTGTAATTAGGACTTAATTCATGTTCAAATCGAAAGATAAATGTTTGCATGAGTAGAGCTAATTACTTGCAAAAGTTGAGGTGAGTTTAATCGTACGTGTGAGTGTTCGTACATTTTTTATATGTACAATATTTATTGTTCTAACTCACAATTATTCATGTATGTTGAAAATGTTTTAAATTGTTATAAATAGAGAAAGAGACTTGTTAGGGGCGATATTGAAGATGCAATAATGGATAGTAAAAAAAATTGTCGAGTTTGACTTTTATCAAAAAACACAACATATGATTTTGTAACTTTAAAAGATATGTTTACTCATTTGGCATAGTCGGGCATAGCGCGTCAACTATTCCACGGTGCTTAACTGACGTTTCGTTGGCATAAACCAGTTTCGGACGATGCACGTTGCCACCATGCATCTCCCGGTCCCATTTAGCCGCCTGCCTGCTGAAAGTGGGGAGATGTTGTGGCTTATTATTACGCTCCGCGCCACAGGGGGAAGACAACACAAACATCCATGGCTACGAAAGCCGTGAACGGGACTTGAAACCGTAACGACCGTAGTCAGATGTGAGACTGACGCCACGGAAATAACAATACCATGCTAGTTCTCGGCTTCGGGTACCCTTCCTGCCAAGAGTATAGAAAGGCCGTAATTTCAATTTCATCCGGTCATACATCATCGGTATTGTGGTCGGACGTGACGGTCAATCCTGGGACCTTGTACGTCTGGATGGTTTTCCTCCAATTGTCTCGGTCAAATGACCGCCTCTTCCAATTTCGGAAGCTCAGTAGTTATTCTGCGTCCGCATAAACTGAGCCTTCCCATCGAGTTGTCGATCTTCCTCTCAGCCTTGTGATGCCTTTCAAAACAAGCTTAGGCGTGCGGTTTGCGTTGCCATGCCATACGTGTAGTAAGCCGGAACTGGACTATATGGCGCAGACCCTGGTGGGTGCGCTTAGTAATTCTGCCACCAAATTGTGGGCCCTCGACCAGCGGTGCGCAAACTGCAGCTGGTCAAGTACCAAGCAATCTGGGTGGCTTGCTCGTTGGACCTCCGAACAGCGGAGCGCCAATTACAAATGGTCAAATATCGCGTGGCGTATAAATATGTAGCGCTGAATTGTTGAGGAGGTTGTATGGAAAACTGATCACTCACTTCCTTTTAAGTTAATTTAATTTTCTTACATTTCGTTTCCTTGCAGCAGTGCTCCTCGATGACTGTCTCGCTCCACATTGCGGTTGGGAAGAAAACAACGTGGCGGATAGACTTCAGAAAAGGCCTAATAGCCCCCATATACGATGCGATCCATCGTCAGATCGATCTGACGATGGATCGCCACAAAATATCTGAGGATCTCCGCTGCACATACTCTGTACGATTTTCGTGTAATGCGATAACGAATGACAATTCAAAAAATATAGGTTATGATTCATTCCCAATATAACCAAAATTGATTTTCGTTAACTATTTGGATTTGTGAGGCATTTTCGTATACTACATATTTTATATTTGCATTACAAATCCATTAAAATCACCAGAATTGGTCAAATTTCACAATTGAATAATTTGATAATTTGACATTTACTTGCGATAATCACATACACCGTCCAATCGATCGTCAGACCGACGGATTGCAGTAAAATCGCACCAAAAAATCGGCAGATAAAATTTGATCGTCAGATCGGTGAAATCGTCAACGATAGTCACATACACGGTGCAATCGATCTGACGATCAAAATATCGTCAGATCGATCTGACGATGGATTGGATCGTATATGGGGGCTATAAGGTGGAACTCCCTTTTTTCTGGACACCCCTGCCGCCGGAAACCGAACGCAGCCATCAAGGTTGACAATCTTGCCGTTTTAATGTATCAGTTGACAACAGAGTCGTTCGAATGAAGTTTCACTGCTGTCAGGTAAATTTTTTTTGTTTGGTTTGAAGACCGACTGTTTGATACATTTCGTTAATTACGTTTTCGAGCATAGTGTGACAGTAATAAATACATGCCACCGGCTAATAGTGAACTCGTTTGGACAGAATTGTCACAAGTCATCCGTTAGCCAGCGTCCAGGAAGGACGATGAAGTGGCTGTTTTAATTTGCTGCGCAATAGCCTACATACCCAATTGTGCAAACTAGTTAACATTTCTCTTCGTTGAAAATTTGTTAGCGAATTGCCTTATGGTGGAGTGATTGTGCTGCGAATCAGCGCACATTAGCGTACGTTCGTAGCTGGATGTCTTGGTGGATGGCTCACGTGGTTTAGAATCGTCTGGAAGGTTCAGGAGCTGACGATCACACTGTACTTACTTACAAATAAAGTGAAAATAAAAAAAAAATAAAACTATTGTAATAACAATGGCCTAGTGCTTAACAATCAACAATTAATAATAATACAAAACTGCGAAATATTACAAAATATTGTGAAATCATCAAGTAATAACTTATGGCAGTCGCCATTTTGAATATTTGATCTGGACAATAATTACGTGGAATTAAACCATTAAAATATACACCTGCCAATACAATCCGTTAAGGATTAGGCAAACGTTCAAGTTAGGAACCCCACCTGTGAACTTCCGTAATTACGGCGGTGACATCAGGGTACCAAGCCCTACTTGGACAAAGGAGAAGGAAGAAGAAGAAGACAGAATTGTCACTGAGTTGCAAAACAATAGACAGAATATTAATAAAATGACAGTTCTGTACAAATTTGCCCACAATCCGAACGGAGGAGAGGACGTAGGGGCTTAATTATGTTTAAAACAAGTCTGTACCAATTTGCCTTAGCCCCTAGTGGGGCGTAGCGCGTCAATTAGTCCTGCGCCCATTCGTACTCTGTTCTGGGCAATGGGGCGCCATTCCCCAAAAGACTTAGCCAGTGCCTCTCACTCCTTTGCCACAGATCGACGCCATGTGATTCTAGGACCCCTCTTGGTCGACCTTGGCTGGAAATGTGGTTCCATTTAATAGCATGCAAAGCAATGCATTAATCACACTTCCGCGATATGTGATTTATCCACTGCCATTTTCGCCGATTGGCATCTGCCCCGTATGCCAACTGAGCTCTTCATTTGATATTGTTTCGGGCCAGAATATTCTTAGAATTCGACGAAGACAAGAGTTGACGAAAAATTGCAGCTTTCTGGTAACTCTTACGTAGACTTTCCATGTAGTGCTCCCATACAAAGGCACTGACAGTACCAGGGAGCGAAACAGGCCCAGCTTGGTCTTGATGCTGAGATAACTACTCTGCCAGATTTTGGGCAGAATGCCGTATGTGCAGCGAGCGATACCCTGCTCCGTACCACCATTCTCTTCAACAATGCTACCCAGGTAGACGGAGTTGTCCTCTTTCTCCGCAGGGTGCCTATTATTATTGATGGCAATAGGTGTCGGATTTCTTTTTTGCAATGGCGGGCTAAGAACCTTGGTCCTGTTGGTATTAATTTTTAGCCCAACCTTGCTTGCCTCAATCTCGTGATCTAAGGCAGTTGCTGACAAATCCATTATTTTGTGGGAGAGTAGGCATATGTCGTCAGCGTAGTCAAGATGTTGTAGATAAAATGTCAAAGTCCATTGAATTCCTCTGTCGAGTCCGGATAGGGCTGCACGCAACACATCGCCGATCACTATGAGGAATAGTATCGGTGAGAGGATGTACCCCTGCCGAGCTCCACTGCGAATTTCACAGTCCGCCGATACCTTACCTTTATGCAGAACGCGACATTTCGCGCCGTCAAAGGTTGCCTTAATAATAGTCACAGGGATACTTCTCCTGCGCAAGGCTACCCATATAGAATCCCAGTTCACACTATCGAAAGCCTTCTCGAAAACGATGAAAAGCAAGTGAAGCGGAGAATCGTATTCAGCGCAACGCTTGATGATGATTCGCAAGGTGTTAATGTGATCGACACAAGAGGATCCGGATCGAAAACCAGCCTGATCTTCATCAATTGTGCTTTCTAAGTGGGCCTTTAGTATTTCCAGGACGATTTTAGCTATTATCTTGGCAACGGCAGGAAGCACACAAATGCCTTTCCAATTATTACAGTGTGTGAGGCTACCCTTCTTCGGAAGTTTGATGATCAAACCTTCCTTCCACTCAGTAGGAAAGCTCTTTGTTTCGGCAGTTATGCTTGGTGCTGCTTGATAAAGTTCGGTAGGGATACCATCGAGTTCGGCGGCCTATCCTTATTTTAGTGCAATAATCGCAGCGACCAACTCCCCTTTAGTCGTGGCAGTGGGCCGTATACGCACATTTTGATGGTTTGCTAAATTATTTAAATGATTGGGAACTTCACCAGAGGTTACACGGTTCAAGACCGCGGCGAAGTGTTCTCTCCACCACGCACATTCAGTCCTTTTCTTTCGACAATCCGCTGCCTTGAAGCGTCGGAGATCCAGGGCTTATTCTGGCAATCCGGGTTTGTGCTAAGGATGGTATCTGCGCCATTAATGTACGCATTTTTTATGACATCCCAGTTTTCATTTATGTATGTCACTATCTGAGTGACTATTTATCTCAGCTGCTTTTTGCGCAAGATGGTCACTATATTGTTGCAAGAGAGCTGGATTTTTTAGTCGAACGTTGTTGTATATGCTGCGCCTGGATCTTTCGTCGCTAGGGCGGCGCACGGCTGCAATACGCAACCGAACATTAGCGATCATAATATAATTGTCTCCTCCCATCCCAATATCGCAACCTTCTGGTTTCGCACGTCCAGGAGGCAACTCTTGAAACTTTTCCTAATTGCAAAGTGGTCGATATGATTTTGTGTTCTGCGCCGATCAACAGAGGACGAACTGATTTTGTGGTGGTCCTTATGCTCAAACATAGTACCACCGATAAAGAGACTGTGAAAGTTGCAGAACTCGACAAATCTTTCACCGTTGTCATTACGATCACCAAGACCGTGTCTCCCCGTCACATGTCTGAGCCCATAGTTATCAGCGCCAATTTTAGCATTCAAATCACCCATAACCATTATAATGTCACCTTTAGGTGTTCTGCTCTGAACGGCGTTTAGTTGTTCGTAGAAGGAGTCTTTCGCCAAGACATTTTCGGGTTCAGTTGGAGCATAACATTGTATTATTGAGATGTTCCTCATTTTGGTCCGGAGCCTGGCGGTCATGATTCTGCCAGAGACTGGCTCCCAGGATAAGAGACAATTACGTGCGGCACTAAGGAGGTGCATGCTGGCAACTACATTCTCCGAAACCAGATTATGCCAACGAAACGTCAACTGGGCCATATGGAACAGTTGACGCGCTGTGCCCCACAAGGGGTTAGGGCAATTGAGTAGTAGTAGTAGTTTACCGGAGTACAACATTACATTGCTGCCCGTTGGAGAGATAAATTCTCCACTGTTCCACCATCTTATCTCACTAACTCCTAAGATGTTTAATTTATACCTCAGAAATTCACTCTCTAATTGAAGAAATCCTGCGTTCTGGGGACCTTCTGATCCATTGCCCAGGAGAGAACATTCCAGAATCCAATCTTGGTCATTGTTACGATAGCCAAAAGTCGTAACCGTTGAGTCAGTTGACGTTCCGTTAGCATATAGAAGATTGCGGATAGTGCAAGGTGCTGGCATATAATGCTGTCTTTTGTTTGTCGGTTTCAGCGACAGGCCATCAAAGGGAAAGGCCGTAGTAATATTTTTACGCCCCACACCACAGGGAGGAGGTTTTACCTCAACTAAATCATCGCACCGCCATCACTGGCGGCTTGATATTGGTTAACAATGGTCATTGACTACTGCTGTTCCAGGAAAAAAAGCCGATATTTGCCAGTACGAAAGATTGCGTCCGCATTATTGGTATGGATGGCCGATGGACCCATCGGAAATGGTGAGTATCCCGCTCTTGAACAACTGTGTATATTCTTTCAATTTCTGTCAGCTGGTATGCCCGTGGTTGTCTTTGGTTTTGCGGTGATTACGATTCTGCCACCAGACGCCAGCCGCGACCAAAATAACAGTTGACGCTTCCACCGGTCAAACGGGATTATTACAATTTCTTGACATGGAGACTTTATACAGGAATAGGTTGTTAGGCCATGGCTAAGTCCTGTTCAAGAGTGGCGTCGGAGATAGCTGATTCTGGTGGTTCAAATGTGACAGAGTTCATACAACTACAGCTTACGGTATCGTAATTAATATACAATATCAATTTGTTTCAGCCGCGAGATTTATAACTAACATTATGTTACTAAACGATATTTATAGGTTCTAGCGCACATAATCGATTTTCTTTCAAGCTGCCTACATATTTTATATTAATTTAGATTGAAAAATGGTGCCCCTATCCTAGAGCCAATGTACCTTTAAAATAACTTTTAGTTGGCTTTGAGTCCTCAATGTCCTTTATATCCTTTCTATTTTTCTTGTTTTGTATGTATTTGATGTCGATAAGTGTTGGTTTCTCCTGCTATGTCCAATGATCAAATCCGAAAATACCCATGTTTGCTAGGTTTGGTTTCCGTTTCACTTCATAACCAAGAAAATTCTGTGGTCCAGGCGCGCACTTGCATCAATTTTTCGGGTCATCTCACCCTTTAAAATTCCATAAAACACTCAAGTTGTTCGACATTCATAGCATCCACGATAATACCAATTAGCCACCTATCATCGCAATGCTGAATGCTATACGAAATTATCTCTTTTAAGCTGATTTATATGGAAATTACATGTGGATTTAAGTTATGGGCCATATCTCAATTTATGCCATTGCTACCGATGACCACAATGAGTTAAGCTCCGGGTTATGTTTCATATTCCACTATGTACCAGACCAGACAATGCACATACTCGTAGCTTACGTGTGGTAAAGATGAAGGCGAAACCACAAATTAACAGAGCATACCTTAAAGTTAAGTTTATGGTATTATGGTCGAATAGTGGTTAGCAAAGGTGAATATTGTTAGCATTAAGAGGCTGTAGCTTTTGACGAATGCGGTTAATTAATTGATTGGTTAATTACGAATTGTTGGAGGAGTTCATTAATTAAAATTAGTATTGATGTGGACATGTTTTAATTATGGGAACAATCCGGTCATCTTAAATATGTCGACTAGTGGGGCTTGGTCGAACTATGGCAATGGTCCCGGATTTGATTTTTCCAAGGCAAACACTGTAAAAGACTCGGCTATAAATGAATACCAAGGTTAGGTTAGGTTAGGTTTAAAGGGTTGCTTAGAAGCAGACTTAGACCGCCACTGGGTCCGTTGTGATACCATTGGACTCAGCAACTGAGACCAAACTCACTCGTTAAACCAGCCTGAGCTCACAATGAAGCCGACCAACATTTACCTTTTTCAGGTCATCCAGATCGGTGAAGAAGTAGGAACCAAGGAGGTTTTTCCTTAAACTCGCCAAGGCCGGACAGGTACACAGAAAATGAGACGTACTTTCCTCCTCTTCCTCGTCCCCACAGCTCCTGCCAAAATCATTATATGGAAGACGAAGTCTCTTGGCGTGCTCCCCAATTAGACAGTGTTCAGTTAGCACTCCTACGACAGTTCTTAGATTATCTCTCTTTAGCATTAGCAATCCAGAAGAACGTTTAGGATTCAGTTTGGGCCACATCTGTCAAGCCACATGACCTGTACTGCCATTGCTCCATCTGATGCAGGCCCTATCATATGCCGCATTTTTGATGGCCAGTTTACAAGCAGCCAATGGCATCCTGGTGCTACGTAACGGCCCGCTGATCTCATTGATCATACCTGCTCAAGCCAGTTCGTCAGCCTTGCAGTTACCAACATAATCACTATGCCTTGGTCGCCGGCACAGAGAAATGTTACAGAGCCTTCCCATCTCTATTAGGGAGTTGCGACAATCCAGTACTGTCTTCGAATTTACCAAGACAGAGCTAAGCGATTTAATCGCCGGTTGGTTATCCGTGTAGATTACAATGTCCCTACCAGATATATCGTTTTGCGACAACCAGGCTAGAGCTTCAGATATTGTTGTAACTTCCGCCTGAAAAACACTACTAAAGTTCGGGAGTCGGAACGACAAGCTAATATCCAACTTTTCCGAGTATACGCCAGCCCCCACTCCTTCGTCAGTCTTAGAACCATCAGTGAAAATCGTAATGGCATCTGATTCCTGAAAAGCGATTACAGGCCAATCATTCCTAGAGGGAATCAGGCTAGTAAAGCCCATTTCGAACAAGTATTTCGGGGGGGGTATAGTCCGTCTCCTCGGGAATGTCAAGGTTGATCAATATAGCCGAGTGACCTGTCGTTGACGCCGCCCCAAGACCGGTTTCACGGAGGCGAACAGCCATGATCGCCGCCATCTGCTCTGCAAAAATGTCCAAGCGAAGCAGATTCAACAGAGCGCTCAAGGCAGCGGTTGGTGTAGTCCTTAGAGTCCCCGTGATGGCAATGCATGCCAATTTTTGGACCTTCTCCAGCAGGGTTCTATAGGATCCACATACAACCCTAAGCGCCGTCCACCAGACGACAACCCCATGTAACAGAATAGGGCGCAAAACCGATAAATAAAGCCAGTACACTACCCTCGGTTGTAAGCCCCATTTCTTACCTATGGCCTTCTTGCACGACTATAGTGCAACAGTAGCCTTTCCAATGAATACCAAAGCTGGGGCAGTAAATCGATCGGAGCTTGGGAGTACAATCATTTAGTCTGAACGACACGCACAAACGGAGAATTTCACTTGTCCACGAGGTAACGAATAAACCATCACATGCGGACATGTTCGTGGAAGAAGAATGAGCCGTACTAGTTATGTATATGATACCGTCGCATTCCACAAAAATAAAGTCAACGTCTGTAATATCCGATACTGCATGGGAAGACTTACGTATTTTCAATTCCCAATTAATTGAAACCACTTGCTGACACAGCATAAAAAAATGCATAAATGGGACATTAACATAACTTCTCGCCAAGTCTAGCCCCGCGATTTGATACAATTTTATACGACATAACTGAAGTCCGAATATAATACATAACTTACTACACGGTATAGTATAAAATCACCATTAACGAATGAAACCCGTCCTGTCACATGCAAATACACTGCACCGATATGCAAAAAGCCACTATCGATTGATTCATACGGTCTTCCCTTTCGTCAATGATGTTCGCTCTTTCCAGAGAATTTGTCTCATCACAACGATTCAGTAAACATTTATATAGGCTTGGTTTGGTTTCTATTTCACTTAGGTACTGTTCAATAAGGTCCTGTGTCCTGTATCCTGTTGTCCTGACGTGAATCTGCAATAGCACCAAAACGACACAGATGCCAAAAACCCTTTAGAAGTGCTGCTCAACGTCGCCATGAGATATAGAAAATGCTCAACATTTGCGTGACATGGGTAGTTTTTTCTTGTTACATAAATGGCAATTAACTTTTTTCTATTGAGTTTTTGGCTTTAGCACCCAATTTCGCGACACTCTCGCGGCTAAACCGTTGATTTGTTCGGTAAAATTAACTGCAAGTCGGTTAAAGTCAAATCGAGTGATTAACTATTTCGGCTAATTAGAGTGTGCGTGTGCGTGTAATTCTTCGTGCCGCGAGTATTCTCAAATTCAACGAGTAGTGCCAAAGGGAATTTTTTGTTGCGAACTTACCTCCGTGCAGGGTGCAGTAATTTTCTCCAGTGTCAGTTAACCGAACCCAGACACCCCATTGCCGGCAGACAACGCAAGTTTATACTATTCAATTCAATTCAATTGGGGTATTTTTAGTTTCCGGGGCCCGGGGTGAAAAAATCGTTTTTCACTCGGATTTTTTGTCACTTATCACTCGCGTCACCCTAAGACTCTCAAATTTGCAAAAAAAAAAATATTTTTTTTTTTTAATTTTTATATTTTTTTTATTTTTTTTTTATTTTTAATCTTAATTTTTTAATTTTTTTTCCTTAATTTCTTGTTCTAATGATTTATACTGAGTGTTTGGTGTGTTTAAAACTGATCAAAACGCTGTTGCACGCAGAGCGAGCGAAGCGAGCGTTCATGTTTGTGCGATATTGAGGGTTGCGATCCCTTAAGCGCGGAGCGAGCGTAGCGAGCGGAGCCCACGCAAGGGGATTTGCGAATATTTCAATTTTCCATGCCTCCAATATTCCAAACACTCAGTATAAATTATGAAAAAAAAATTAAAAATAAAAAAAAAATTAAAACTTAAAACAAAAATTAAAAATAAAAATTAAAAAAAAAAATTTTTTTTTTCAAATTCTCGACTTTTAGAGTGACGCGAGTGAAAAGTGACAAAAATCCTTTTTGTCAATATATCTGCAACCATTTCATTGCTAGCTACATGAACTAATTTAAGCTCACCTTTCTTAATTTTCTGATGTAAATATTTGACTTTAATTTGAACGTGTTTCGTGGCGTCCGAGTAAGAATTGTTGTTGGCCTTGTCTTCCGCACCTTTGTTGTCACAGTGTAAAATCGTAAGTTTTGATGAAGATGGAAACAATTCGCGCTGTAAGCCTTTCAACCAAGTTGCTTCCTTCGAGGCTGCAACCATCGCCACAAATTCGGATTCCGTTGTCGACAAGGTGATTGTCTTCTGCAGTTTCGAAGCCCATGATATAGCGGCGCCTTGGAATAAAAAGACATATCCGGTTGTAGTTTGCATTGTGTCTAAATTACCTGCGTAGTCCGCATCACAGTAGCCTTCGATCTCTGTCTGGTCTCCAGTATAGACGAGTCTCTTATCTAAAGTCCCCTTGACATAACGCATCACACGCTTTACAGCTGCCCAATGTTCCTTCCCAGGATTCGTTCCATAGCGACTCAACATATTCACTGCATAAGCAATATCGGGTCGGGTTAATTGAGCTGCAAACAATAAACTTCCAATTGCTTGCATGTACGGCCTCTGCGACATCTCTTCAATCTCAGCTGGTTTGGTAGGACATTGATCAATCGAGAACTTTCGATTGGGATCAAGTGGTGTTGAGATTGGATTGCAATCAACCATGTTGAATCGCTTCAACACGTCCGTGAGGTAGTGTTTTTGGTCGATTCCAATAAACCCAAGATCATCATTGCGTGTAATTCGTATCCCCAATACTGAGCTAGCGTTGCCCAAGTCTTTCATTTGGAAGTTATCAGATAAGGTCTTCTTCAGCTTATTTTCCATTTTGATACAGTTGGTGAAGATGAGTACGTCGTCAACATAAATAGCAACGATCAAAATGCTAGGTCCATTTTCAAGAAAATATACACACTGATCTATTTCGCTGCGAATCAGCCCAAAACTAAGTAGTGTTTTGTTGAGCCGTTCATTCCACACTCGGCTTGACTGTTTCAGGCCATACAAAGACTTTTTTAGTTTGCAGACACGTTTCGTACCATCATCCCATCCTTCTGGTTGCTTCATGTAAAGCTCTTCTAGCAAATCGCCATTGAGAAACGCGGTGACTGCATCCATTTGACGAATTCGCAATTTGAGTTTTGCAGCCATAGCAATGAGGAAACGGATCGAAGTATATCACACAACTGGAGCAAAAGTCTCTTTATAGTCGATCCCCTCAACTTGAGTGAAACCTTTCGCCACGACGCGTGCTTTGTACTTGCACACTTTACCTTCTGTCCCACGTTTGGCCTTGAAAACCCACTTTGAGCTTATAGGTTTCTTGCCAGTTGGAAGCTCGACTAACTCCCACGTACCATTCGACTTCAGTGCATCAATTTCATTCTTCATAGCTTCGTTCCAATGCATTGATTCATCACTGGCAATGGCTTGTTTGAATGTCAACGGATCGCTTTCAGTTGCCAAAAAGCTGTATTTTGGAGGTTTGTAATTCGGCTTTGGTGCTGAGTCTTGCCGAATTGAGTGACGAATTTCCTCCAGAACTGAAGTATTTTCTTCTGGTGAAAAAGTCATGTCGTGCAAAGTATCTTCATACACTTCCGAAGAATCCGAGCTATCGAGAACCTCATCTTCGATGGCGGTTGCAGTTGGCACATCAACTACCCGGTTGGTTGTTGGATCCTCAGCTACCGTAGCTGGTACTTCATTGGCGGTTGCAGCCGGAACATCAACTAACCGGTTGGTTGTTGGATCCTCAGCCGTTTGGGTTGTAGTTAGCACCTCAGAAGACTGTCCGACAACTAGCTCCTCAACTATTCCATCATTCTGCAACTGGCTGGCAATTTCGACAATTTCCCCTCCGGAATTGGCACCTGGTTGCCTTTGTTGCTCAACGCTCTCGAACGATAATTCTATCGGTGCAAAAAAATCATTAAACTTAGTCAGATTTTTTTCAATTACCTCAGTGTTTTGTTTTTCGATGAACACTACATCTCGACTGACGACAATCTTCCTGGTTTTCTTGTCATACAAACGGAAGGCTTTGGAATTACTGCTATAGCCCATTAACAAGCACTCTGATGATTTAACATCCAACTTATGACGTTTCTGCTTCGGGATATGAACTAGTGCTACACAGCCGAACACTTTCAAATGTTCCAGATTTTGCCTTCTTCCTGTCCAAATTTCTTCCGGTGGGATTTCGTTGCCTCTGCATGGGATTAGATTCAACAGGTAAGCTGCGGTAACGGCTGCTTCCGCCCAAAATCGTTTGCTCAATCCGGCGTCTATTAACATGCATCGGACTTTTTCGATTATGCTTCTATTAATCCTTTCAGCGACTCCGCCTTGTTCCGGTGTGTAAGGCGCTGTTTTCTCATGTTTTATGCCGTGGTTCGCCAAACAACTTTCAAATTCCTGACTGCAATATTCGGTTCCGTTGTCAGTGCGAAACACCTTAATTTTTCTCGAGCACTGATTTTCGACGGCTGCCTTGAATTTTATAAATTCATTTAGAACGTCCGATTTCTTCTTTATTGGCACGACAAAAACTTTTCGGCTGAAGTCATCAACGAAAGTCACAAAGTACCGCGAACCCGAATATGAGGCTTCTTCGAATGGTCCACAAACGTCAGAATGAATTAATTCCAGCAACTGCCTTGCTCTATTTCCCGGATGCTTAAATGGTAACCGTGTTTGTTTGCCCTTGACACAAACGACGCACTTGTCACTCTTTCTTGATAAAAGTTCAATTCCATCAGATGATTTTTCAACTTTTAATAAGTTGTCATGACAGATATGTCCGAGTCTACGATGCCACAATTCGTGATCACTTGCAATCAGAACTTTTTGAGACTGAGATTGTTCAAGTACCGGTCTACAATTTAACCGATAAAGTCCGTTTACCAATGATGCCGTACCGATTAATTCCCGATTTTGATTGTAAATTTTACAAGTGGATTTTTCGAACACTATTTTGTTTCCTTTCGAAGCCATCTGGCTCACCGATAACAAGTTAGTACACAATTGGGGGACACACGTGACATTTGTAAACACCGCACTGGTTTGACCATCATCATTATCCAAAAACATGTTCAAATCACCGGCACATTCAGCACTTATTGTTGAGTTGTCTGCAACAACTACCTTTTTGTCTAAAATCGACCGTCTATTTGACAAAAACGAATTGTTCATCGTCATATGCGAAGTGGCACCGCTGTCCACATACCAATCCGTTGAGTTTGCATTGCAAGCAAACAACGAAGCGAACAACACATTTTCATTTTTAGATTTTTTCTGTTTTTGCTTTTTCTTTGGACAATTTTTTGCGAAATGCCCCACCTGTTTGCACGTATGACACGCGAACTTTTTGTTTTTTGCAACTAACGCCTTATCGTTCGTGCCTTTACACTTTGAATCCAATCTTGACTCCTGTAACAATGTAGTTTTTACATATTCAATTGTAAGATTACGCTGCGTATTTTCAATTGTCATTACAAAAGTGTCAAATTCAGATGGTAAACCGGCCAACATAACTGACGCAACCACTTCGTCATTCAACGACAAACCGGCATTTTTCACTCGCGACGACAACGAGAGCATTTCAGTGACGTACTGCTCTATACTTTCAAAATCTGAGAGTACAGTATGAGTAAACTGTTTCAATAACGCCACTCTGCGACTTAGCCCTGTTTCACTGAGACTTTTTTCAAGCGCATCCCACGCCTCCTTCGCTGTTTCTTTGCCGTCGATGTACGAAAAAATGCTAGGGTCAATTAACAGCGTTATTTCGGACAAACACTTCAAATCTCTAGTAGCATCTTCTACTTTAGCGTTTGCTGCCAAAGCCATTTGGGTGCAAAACCACAAATCTTTGATCACTAGATACGATTTAACGTTTCGTTTCCACTGCGCATAGTTGTCGCGACCGCGAAGTTTTGGAAACATAATTGAATGCGAAGCCATTTTTAAGTCCGATAAATTCACACGGTTTTTTTAAAAATGTTCCACTACACTTTCACCGATTTGATTTCGCACGATGAAAGTTTGCTCTTTCAACCAATAACACAAAATTAATTTTGCTACACCAATATCGACTATTACAGATTCTCCAGGAATTAAGTCGCAAAACTAATATCCAAGTAACGTTAGCCCATAACCTGTTGTTCAGCAGAAGTGGAATTGAATAAAACACGACTGTGTCGATTGGCGGTTAAAATGAAAGAGAGTGATTTTATTAAGACCACAATTGTCAATGGTTACAAAACTATTGTGAATACATATTATAGCACGTTCACATTTACAACATAACTAAATAAGGTTCCAATTAAGGAAAAACTTACAAAAACCTCATGATAACAAAAAAAAACCAGGCCGAAGCGTATATACCCTAGACTTGTACAGACCTAGTGGTGATACCAAAAGTACCAATTGGTAACGACCATCTGCATTAAAAGTGAGTTTCCTATTTGGCCAGTTTAAAGGGGAGGTTGGCAATCATTCAGGAGGATCTTGACCATTATCAAAATCAATTAACTAACCCATTCTACAAATACATATTTGTTGAATTTTTCAAGTCGCTAGCTTCATTCTATCGAAAGTTTTTGCTTATTTGAAGTTTCACTTGTAGGGGAGGTAGGGGCTCCTTGGGTCGGATCTTGCTCATTATTGCCACCAACAAATAAGATCATGCTACAAACATTTAAACAAAATTTCAAGTCTTTAGCTTCACCCTATCGAAAGTTATTGCTTATTTGAAGTTTCACTTGTAGGGGAGGTAGGGGTTTCTTGGGTCGGATATTGCTCATCATTGCCATCAACAAATAAGATCATGCTACAAACATTTAAACAAAATTTCAAGCCTCTCGCTTCACCCTATCGAAAGTTATCGCTTATTTGTAGTTTCATTTGCAAGAGAAGTAGGGGTTTCGTTGGTCCGATTTTATGTATTTTCAATATTAGTCGACTGGATCATACTACAAACATTTGACCAAAATTTCAAGTCGATAGCTTTATTTTGTCGTTAAGTTATCGCTTATTTTAAGTTTTGTTTCTAGGGGAGTTAGGGGTTCCTTAAGTCGGATCTTACCCATCTTTAATGCCAACTAACTCAATCTCACTTCAAACATTTGACCAAAATTTCAAGTTGCTGGCTTCATTCTATCAAAAGTTATCGCTTATTTGAAGTTTTATTTGTAGGGGAGGTGGGGGTTCCTTGGGTCGGATCTTGCCTATTTTCAATACCAACAAAGTAGGTCTTACTAGCAACATTTTGTGAAATTTTCAACTTGCTAGTATAATTTTTTCGAAAGTTATCGTAATTAAATGAATATTGAATTCTCTGAAATTTGTAGGGGAGGTAGGCGTTCCTTTGATCTGATTATGCCCAACTTACAAAACCTCAAGCAGCTTCTTACTTCAAGGTTGCATGCCAAAAATCAGGTGCCTACGTCAATTGGTTCAGGAGTTATATAAAAAAAACCTGAAAAGTAGGGTAGTACGGATTTCTTTGTAAGAAAATTACCGTTAGTTTTCAACTGATCGATTTTATTTTCCCAGGAGAGTATAAGATTACCCTCATGAGTAATCTGCCAAAGCTAGAGCTTTTCACGTTTATTTAATCGGGAGTTATAGATACATTTATGTATTTTACATATGTAGGGGAGGTAGGCGTTCTCTTGGCCTGATCATACCCATTTTCAATACCATCCAACTAGAACACATTGCCAATATTTGACCAAAATTTCAAGGCTTTAGCTTCATTCTATCGAAAGTTATCGTGCGAACGGACAGACAGACGGACAGACGGACAGACGGACAGACAGACATTATTGTTAATATGAGAGCAGGTTGGCATAAATTTAGGTGTACTATTGTTAACTATTTCATTTATAGTCCGAGTTTTTGTTTCGTTGTGCAATCTCACAGTCGAATAGTAGAAAGGGTTGTTGGTAATATGTTTGAGGATTTTGTTTTGTTTACTACAAGAATAAATTATTATTATTATTTATTTATTTATTTATAATAGGTTGTATGACCATCTTGTAAATAAGAAGCTTATTCTCAAGAGACAGTTTCGACTTCTTGTTCAAGAGTGGATACAAGGAACAGAAAGTTTTGACCATTTTCTCGGAAGTCTTTTCGATGTGTGGTAGACCAGTTAGTTTTTTGTCAAAGATTAATCCTAGATAAATTATTTCCTTATTCCAATTAATAGGATCGCCAAGAAAGTTTAAGGGAGAACTCGGAAGGTTTCTTCTTTTTCTTTTCTTTGTTAAGAAAGCCGCTTGTGTCTTTGAGGAGTTGAGTTTTATTTTCCACCTGAAATAGAATTGGTACAAACTTTCCAATTGAAGTTCGAGTTTTGAAGAAATAATGGTGGGATAATCACCATCACAGAATACACAAATATCATCAGCAAAACATGCTATATGGCAGTCGTTGGTCTTCGGTATGTCAGCCGTAAATATATTAAAAAGGACAGGACTGAGACATGATCCTTGAGGGACACCTGATGGTATTGTTTTTGTTGCTGAATATGACTCTCCTATTTGGACAGAAAAGGTTCTGTTTGACAGGAAAGATTGTATCATTTTATTTAAATAGGTTGGTATACCAAAATTAATTAATTTGAACAGAAGCCCATTATGCCCGACAGAGTCATAAGCTTTTTGTATATCCAGCGCCACAACACCAACAGACTTTTTGTTTTCAAATGCTTTTTTAATATGTTTTGTGCAGCCGGAAAGCTTGATGGACAGTTGAGTGTTTCTTCCGAAACCCAAACTGGAAATCAGGTATAATTCTCAACCTTTCAATTACGTCATTTAATCGGGATAATGTTATTTTATCGAGGATTTTGCTCATGGCAGGTAAAAGGCTTATTGGTCTACAACTTTCCGGCAATCTGGGATCTTTGCCTGGTTTTGCAATAGGTATTAGAGTGGCATGCTTTCAGGAGGAAGGGAAGTAAGATATTACCATGCAGGCGTTGATTATGTAATTGAGCCGTACTAATGCCTTTTTAGGAAGATTTTTCAAGACCAAGTTCTATATTTTATCGAATCCAGGAGCCTTTCTAACTTTGACCGATTTGATAACTTTATTAATCTCGCTCGTGGTAGACATAAAGAGTGCGTTGAAGTCACTGATGGAGGATGATAAACTTCGGACCTGATCATTCACTATTTCATTGTGAATATCGTTTCCTAAGTGAGAGGACATCTTGTGGGCATCGTGCAATTTTTTGGATATCATTTCAGCTTTATCTTTTTTATCGAATACCAAAGTCTTATCAGTAGAGTATAGTGGTGGCATAATTTTACAACGTCGAAAAACTTTGTTCAACTTCCATACAGCTCTGCTATTTTTTGGTAAATGTCTTAACATCGTATTCAATTTTTCATTTCGGTTAGTGAATATTTTGCTTTGAATTAATTTAGAAAGCTTATTTACAATAACCTTTGTTGATGGGTTTCGATTCCGTTGCCATCTGCGGCGAAGGAAATTGCGAGTGTGGATAAGTCCCTTGATATTATCGTCAATGACATGAGGTTTAACCAAAGCCTTGTCGATATTAACTGACGCAAAATCTAGGGCAGAGTTAATTTTAATATATAAGTCGTCAATGAGGGAATCAACTTGAAAAGAATGCTCTATTTTCGATAGGTCTTGTGATTTTAAGTCAATATTATTATTCAAATATCTCTTGAATTTTATCCAACTGATACGTTTTAAATTATAATTCCCACAGGGATTGTTAAAATCAGAGTTTCTAATTTCAATATGGAATACTACCGGCAAATGAGGGGACGATAAATTGTGAATAGTACGCGGCTGGGGTATATTATTTGGGCACTTACTAAGTATTAAATTCGAGTCATGGCCTTTTGAATTGAGGAAGGTTGGTTCTGAGGGGGTGTGAATGATCATATTATTTTGGCACATTAACTCATAAAGGCGTTTGCCAGCCCTGTTTGCACTAACACAGTTCCAATACCTATGTTTGGCATTCAAGTCGCCACACAGAACGACATTTTCAACTAAAGTAAACAGATATTTAATGTCATCCTCATGTTCAATTTAATATTATCAATTCGGGTGCCTGGAAAATAGCATACTACGATCATCATCATCATCGTGGCGCGACAGCCCGACGTCGGGCCTTGACCGCCTGGATCATTGTCCTCCAATTATCTCGGTCACGTGACCGCGTCCTCCAATTTTGGGAGCCCAGCAGCTGCGCGGCATCCACACCTACTGAGCTCTCCCAACGAGATCTCGGTCGTCCTCGCAGTCTCGCTCCGTCGACTCGTTCTGCATTCATTACTCTCTTAGGCATGCGATCATCGTCCATTCTTTGTACATGCCCTGCCCATTGAAGTCGTTGTAGTTTGACGATTTTTGAGACTTGCAGCTCATCGTACATTTCATACAACTCATGGTTGTACCGGCTGCGCCATCCATCTCGATCGCAAACAGCCCCGAAAATTCGCCGTAGAACCTTACGTTCGAAAGTGTCTAGCTTGTTTTCGGAGGCTTGAGTTAGGGTCCATGCTTCGCAGCCATAGCATAGCACTGGTCGTATAATGGTTTTGTACACGCGGAGCTTCGTGTTTCTGTGCACATGCTTCGATTTCATTATGGGGAGAACCGAGAAAAAAGTCTTATTAGCTAACTGTATCCGTCGCTTGATTTCGTCAGTTTCGTTGGCGTCCCTTGACAGGTTGCAACCCAGGTAAATGAAGTTGTTCACGAACTCGATGTTGAGGTCCCCCACGTTGATGCTCGGTTCTGCGGGTGTCCTTGCCCCCATTTGCATCATTATTTTAGTTTTACCCTCGTTAATACGTAATCCAACTTCCTTTGCAGCGGTATCGAGCGTATGCAGAAGTTCTTCTGCGTCAGCCAATCTTCGGGACATGATGTTGATGCCGTCGGCGTACGCTGCTAATTGTGTCGACTTGATGAGTAGCGTCTTGCTGTTGTCCATATTCATGGCCCGAATAACGTATTCCAGTGCTAGGTTGAAGAGCGTCGGTGCCAGTCCATCGCCCTGTTTCAAACCAGTGCATGTTTCAAATAGATCAGTAAGTCTATTCTGGATCCTGACTTGTGAGACGGAGTTGGTCATCGTCATCTTTGTCAGTCGCACTAATTTTGCTGGTATACCAAATTGCAGCATGATGTTGTACAGTACTCCACGATCGATACTGTCGTATGCCTGCTTGAAGTCGACAAAGATTTGGTATACGTTTACGTTGTATTCCCAGCACCTCTGGAGTATCAGTTTGACTGAGAAGAGATCGGTTGTGGAGCGACCAGGTCTGAAACCGCTTCGATATTCGCCAATGACTCGTTCTGCGTACGGTTTTATTCTATTTTCCAGAATTTTCGTCAAAATTTTATAGGACGTTCAAACTAGTGAGATGCCCCTGTAATTCTCACACCGCAGTTTATCTCCCTTTTTATGAATTGGACAGATGATGCTTCTGCGCCAATCGTCTGGGATCTCCTCGTTCTCCCACACTCGCAGGAGTAATTGATGTATGGCATCAACTAGAATCGTTCCACCGAATCCTAGCAGTTCAGCTGGAATCTCGTCAGCGCCCGGCGCTTTATTTCGTTTTAGTGACCGCAACGCGAGATCAACTTCCTCTACTGTCGGGGGTTGAATGGGTGGGCCTAGATCAACAATATCGTCGAGAACTTCCTGTGTGGGGATGTTAGATGGTCGGTTTAGAAGCTCTTCAAAATAATATTAATAATACAATTAAGAACGGCTACCAACCCAGGACTAGCCTTTGTAAGGACAAGGATGGAAACATCATCAGCGCCACCGATGGTATTAACAAACGATGGGCCTCTTATTTTGAAGAGCATACTACGATAGTAATGTATTAATCTTCCAAGTTTATGGCAATCGCTTCAATTGTTTTAGTTGCAAGTTCGGGAAGTACGTAATACTTCATTGCTTTTCTAACACAAATAGCAACATCTCCACCAGGGGTGCCCAATCTATCTAGTCTATAAATGTCATAATTAGAATTGGAAAACTTGTCCTTGTTCTTTAACCAAGTTTCAGTTAAAGCTACTATATCTGCGCTAAGATCATATGCAAGATCAAATAATTCAGTAGACTTATTTTTAATGCTCTGAGCATTCCATAATAGTACGTTAATCCTATTCATTTATACACAAATTTAACCGCTAAACAACAATAAAGTTGTACTGATCCATTTTAGTTTTGCATTTGGATAAATTCGTAATCAGTTCAGTAGAGAGCTCAAGTAGCTGATCAACAGAGAACAAGTTGTCTCCGCATATTTATACCCTAGTTTATTTTGCTGTTGGTCCGATCTTAGAATATTGGAAAACGTTGGCAAAGTGTCCCCAAATGATGACGGTCGAACAGCGTAATATTACGTTTACACTATCCCCAGATTACTTCATCTGCGCCGGCTGATTTAATCTGGAACTGTCAAATACATACAATTTTAAACTCACCACACCCAGATTAAGATGCAGATGAAGTAATCTGGGGATAGTGTAAACGTAATATTAGATGAAGTTTGCTGGTTGGGCAACGACGGAAAGTAGTTCGTATTCGAGTGCAGGTTGAATTGTTTCGTTTTCGGCTGATGGTTGTTAGTTTATACTAACTGCAGTATGAAAATCATATTGTAAATATAAAGATCATACATACTTCTGATAAAAAGCAAAGATATAAGGGTAGAAGCGAACTAAAACTAATAATTTAAATTTGAAGTTCATGAAAGACATGGTGTCAATTAAAGAAGCAATTGTCCAATTGACCGGAGCAATCAATGCTCAAATTGAGCTATGGAAAAAACTTTAGGTAGTATCTCTAGAATTGAGCCTGAAACCGAGGCTCACGCAACGCGGAGGACCTAAAAAAATATCTAGGTTACCCGACTGTGTCAAGGAACTTCAAATATTCGAAGAAGATCAATATTGAAACCATACTGCAGGAGCTCGAAGTATGATAGTTTGCGAAAAGCCTATCTATCGGGCAATCCTTCAGTGTATAAAGCATAAAGTAAGAGGGTATGTCAACATGGCGGTAATAGCCGTCTTCGATTCACTCGGTCTCATATTCAGACTGAATCGAACGCCACGGATCTGCGACGAGCGAACTTAAACAGCCACCATAGAATACTTCGCCGCGTGGGGGACTCAGTAAACTTTTCGATAGGGGCGAAACAAGTTGACGTTCAACCAATTCACTTTCAACTTAGATCCGAAGAGATCCCATACGAGACCTGGATTTGTCGTTTTGTATGAATATGGATCTGAGATCGGGTGAAACGAAAACGGCTAATATATTTTAATACAAAATGTTCGATGATACTTCTGTTGTCGGTAGTTTTCCCGTTGAAACTTATTTTCATCAAAACAGCGCGTTTCCATAACAAGATCTTTATTTTTTCTTTTTTGAATACAATTGTTTCGAGAGACACTTGCTCTCTTCCTCAGTTCGTGGTGCTGACTACTCAACGATGGCTAAACTACATCCTTAAATACTAATACTATTATGATCCTACCTTACACAGCTTTTTTTTTTAAAAACTAATTAAGGGCAATAAATCCTTACATTACCTTACATCACTAACTAGGGGCTGTATCCTAATACATTTTATCTAATCTACCTAACATTTCATATTTTTTATTTTGGGAAAGTTCCTTTACTTTACATTAGGTTTTTCCTGATTAACGACCTTCAATAATTTAGATGGGCAATTTCCATCGTCGTGGTTCAACAAATGTCTTTTCGGTATCCTACTGATCTCGAGACTTTCCGCAGCGTCGAGTTTGTAGGGTTGTCGGACTGCTCGTAATATTTCGACGTCGTCAAAAACGATCGAGTGTCCCGATTCGACCAAATGCCTCGCAACCATAACATGTCGTATGGGATTCTTTCGTCCTAGTTCCGCGCCTTTCTTATGCTCCTCGAATCTCGTAGTGATTAGGCGTCGGGTTTGTCCTATGTATACCATCTCACATTCCTTACAATTGATCTTATAGATTCCGCTTCTCTCGGTTTTTCTCAGGTGGTCCTTCGTACTACCTAGACGTGATTCAAGCTGGTGCATTCTACTGGTTCCTACCACATCGATCCGATACTTTGCCAGCACCTGCCTGATCCGACCGAACATCGGTGAGAAAGCTATCCCTACTCTGCGCTCTTTTGTAACATCCACCTGTGAACCAAGTCTAGACAGACTTGTTCGATCGCTCTGGTTTCGCTTCTTCCGGATCAGGTTGTCAATGAGCTTAGGGCTGTAACCGATGATACAAGCCGTTTCTTTAATGTAGTCGAGTTCGACTTGGTATCGGGCGGCGTTCAGCGGTGTACTTACTAATCTGTGCACCATATTATGGTACGCTGCCACCTTATGTTGCCATGTGTGTTGTGAGGTGCTCACGATGGTGCGTTGCGTGCTCGTCGGTTTCCGGTATATGTCGAATTGTATTTTATCGTCTTCTCGAATGATCTTCAGGTCCAGAAAAGGCAAAACGTTATTCTCCTCGACTTCCATGGTGAAGTTGATGTTCTTGTGGATTTTGTTGATGTCCTCTAATAGGCTGCTCGCCTGGTTCCTAGGTGCGATCGTGATAATGTCATCGACGTATCTAGCCCAAAATTGTGGCATTAGACCCCGTTTCGCTATTTCTTCCTCGATCGACGCCATGAATATCTCGCTCAGTAGGGGTGACAAAGGGTTCCCCATTGCTGTGCCTACTGTTGTTTTGAAAAATTGCTCTCTGAAGGTGAAATATGTTTCACTCATACAGAGGGCCGCTAGCTTGGTCTATTGCCTCGTCTTTAGTCGCCATTCCGGTGTAGTGTCGTCGAGCTTCGTCAACCATTCCTCGAACTTAAGTAATGCTTCCTTCACTGGAATACTCGGAAAGAGAGCTTGGACGTCGAAAGATATGATCACCTCGTCTTCACTGATGGATTCCACACTTTTTAGGCGCTCGATGAGGTCCCCTGAATTTTTTATAGCATATGGGCTGTAAAAACTACACAAGTTCTGACACACCTTTATGAGCCACTTAGATATATTGAAGGTCGGGGAGTTAGTATCCGCTATAATTTTCCGTACCCCGTTACCTCGTGTAAGAGCTCAGCCGAAGATACACAGTATGTTAAAAGTGGGAGTATGTTAAAAGTACACAATTTAATTTGGTCGAGACTGTACTTTCTATTAAATGTCTTTTGTATCTTTTTTTTTGTCAAATAGAAAGTCTGTCTGTCGTTCATGATCACTTGAAAGGACGTGTTTTCTTGTCTACGTTGATGGCGTAATTTAAGTGCCGATCGCGTTCAGGTTCGAGAGAAGCGCATTTGGGTAAAATGCTGCGTTTTCAACAAACGTCCTTACGCACCAAAAAAGGTGCTCAGAAATCTCTGACTGGCACCTCTCTTAGGAGCCCTGAATGTGCCATCGCCTCATTGTTGTTACAAACTTAGGTCCTGACCGAACACTCTCCTCATCAGGCGGGTTCGGGTGTAAATAAATTTACACGGAAGACTCAATCCCGAACTATGAAAGTGGTTGCTCGGGCTGCCTCAGCAACAACTCAAGGTCTCCATGCGGCACTGTGCGTGCATTTCGCCATGGTTCAATTCCTCGAAATTTAGGTTGTTCAGTTGGAAACGCTCTCGAACTCTTCTCGACTATAAGGTTACTGAAATAATTGTTATTGCTGCGGTAGTTGTTAGAAAAGAGGGCGACAAGCGACTCAAAACATGTATTGAGGGGTATATCTGTGCCCCGTCAGTGTCAGCTGCTGGCATTCCTCAAAAAGTATTCTATAACGAGCCGACTTGTTTATATTTTTGGTGGTATACTATATTATCACATTGTAAGGTAACGTTAGGCAATTGGGGCTATGAATGGGCTAATCCACTGGCAAGCATTTGGTTCCCCAAAATGATTCTTAAACAACTGAATTCTCAAGATAAAAAAAAAGGTATCGGACTGATTTTTATCAAAAAATTAAAAAGGAGCCCGCATCTACACCCTAGACTTGTGCAGATCTAGTGGTGATACCAAAAGTACCAATTGGCAACGACAATATGCAAAGTGAGTTTCGTATATGATCAGTTTAAACTGTGTGTGTGTGGATCCAATGGAAAGTTTCATCGTTCATTTATTTGGATTGCGTATATGTATATTTGATCTAACGTTTATAGGGGAGGTTGCCGTTAATTCAGTAATTAACTACTTAGCCCACACTCCAAATATTTGTCAAATTTTTCCAGTCGCTAGAATCACTGAAAGTTATCACTTAGTTGAAGTTTCATTTGTAGGGGGGGAGTTCCTTTGGTCCGATCTTGCGCATTATCAGCAGTAGCTAACTAGATCCAACTTCAAACATTTAACCAAAATTTCAAGTCACTAGCTTCATTCTATCGAAAGTCATCGCTCGTTTGAAGTTTAGTAGTTTGAAGGGGTGGTAGGAGTGGCTTGGGTCGGATCTTACCTATTTTCAACACCGGCAAACAAGATCTTACTACAAACACTTGGCCGAAATTTCAAGTCACTTGCTTCATTCTATCGAAACTTATTGATTATTTGAAGCGTAGGGGCTGCTTATTTCAGATCTTGCCCATTTTAAATAACAACCAACTATGTAGATACTACTGCAAATATTTGACTGTAAATCGCTAGCTTCATTGAATCGAAAGTTATCGCTTATTTTAAGTTTCATTTGTAGGGGAGGTAGGGGTTCCTTGGGTCGGATTTTGTCCATTTTCATTACCAACCAACAAATACACTACAACAAATATTTGACTAATTTCAAGGCTCTAGCTTCATTCTATCGAAAGTTATCGTGCAAATGGACAGACAGACAAACAGATGGACAGACGGACAGAAAGATAGACAGACAGACATTTCTATAAACTATTTGTCACAGTTCCAGCTTGTATAAAATTCGTTTATTTGCCAACGTTTCGCCTTACAAAGGCATCTTCAGGGCATTCTACAATTTCACATTGATTAATTTTGGATGGTCAAATTAAAACTTACTATACATATTTTATATTCACCTTGTTATCAAAAATTAGTTACTAAAGTCAAGAATACGAAATCTTAGCTTAACGAATTAAAATGACAAACAAAAAATGTCAAACAAAATTCTGACAGTTGCACTATGAGTGTGTATGTGTGAATGTTATGTTGCGAGTGATTCTGCTGTATTTGTTAACTTGTTCTTCAAGTTCTCTGTTGGAGTTAAGAGACTTGTCATAATTTGTATTTATATAAAGGGCCTTGTAATGAACCACCTGCAATGAACCATATTATGGTCTGGTAGTGCTGCTCCCACCGGCAGATCGAAGCAGCACCTGATGAGTAGTGATCTGTTGGTGGTACGCAACCAGAGGCCGAGGGTCCCATTACACCCGGACCCAGGTGCGACTGCATGGGCGTCTGATCCGTCCGCCAACCATTTCATCCTTATCGACTATTTTTTTATTCCCTATTTTTACCTCCCCTGTTTGTGTTTTCTTCCCCAGGCCTATGCATTTTTGTTAATACGTAAAGGACAGGGGCAACGAGCGGCGAAAACCCCGCCCACATCTCCCGAACTGAGCTACAGCAAGCATAGGCCACTGCTTAGCTCGTTGAGGAGCCTTTTTCTTCGCCAGATGGCATGGCCCGACCTTCAGGGTCAATTATGCTACCTTAAGCTCCGTCCCCACGGGCATCTTCGAATGCCCACCAAACCGTCCGTTACAGCCTCTTTGATTCTCAATTTATATAAATACAAATTATAACAAGTCTCTTAACTCCAAGAGCGAACTTGAAGAACGAGTTAACAAATACAGCAGAATCACTCGCAACATAACATTCACACATACACACTCATAGTGCAACTGTCAGAATTTTGTTTGAAATTTGTTTTTTGTCATTTTAATTCGTTAAGCTAAGACTTCGTATCCTTGACTTTAGTAACTAATTTTTGATAATAAGGTAAATATAAAATATAGTAAGTTTTAATTTGACCATCCAAAATTAACCAATGTAAAATTGTAGAATGCCCTGAAGATGCCTTTGTAAGGCGAAACGTCGGCAAATAAAGGAATTTTAGTACAAGCTGGAACTGTGATAAATAGTTTATACAAAACCAGAATTACCAGTGAAGAACCTACTATTAGACAGACAGAGATGGCTAAATCGAATCAGGAGGTGACCCTGACCATTCATTTGTATTCACTGCTAAACCTCCAGAGTCTTCTTTAAGGTGTTACATGTTTTCGTCGTGACAAAAAAAAATATACCCTATACTTACAAAGTTTAGGGTATAAACAAACCAGTATTTAAAAAGGAAATCATTGAAAAAGAAAGAAAAGTCACTGATTATGCAACAAGTGGAAGAAGCATCCACAAAGCTCGGAAACAATATCCCAAAATGAAAATTATTTTCTTGCTCCAGACCTTTATCTACTCGTATTTACTGAACGTTCGCGGTGATCATCTTCGGATACGCAGAACCTATAGCCACCATCAAGACAGATCTATGACAACAAATCCTAACATCCCGAGTATCCAGCCTACCTGGCTTAGCTTCTAGTCGACGTAACAACGGATCCCGCATCCGTTCGCACGATAACTTTCGACAGAATGTATCAAGTGACTTGAAATTTAGTCAAATGTTTTTAGGAAGAGTATCTATTGTAGTTTGTTGGTATTGAAAATGGGGAAGATCCGACTAAAGAACCCCAGCCTTCCCTAAAAATGAAACTTCAAATAAGCGATTACTTTCGATAAAATGAAGCTAACGACTTGAAAATTTCGACCAATATTTGTATTGTAGGTTCATCATCATCGTGGCGCGACAGCCCGAAGTCGGGCTTTGGCCGCCTGGATCGTTGTCCTCCAATTGTCTCGGTCACGTGACCGCTTAAACTAATCTTGGAAGCCCAGTAGTTGCGCGGCGTCCACATATACTGAGCTCTCCCAGCGACATCTCGCTCGTCCTCGCAGTCTCGCTCCGTCGACTCGTTTTGCGTTCATTACTGTCTTTGGCATGCGATCATCGTCCATTCGTTGTACATGCCCTGCCCATTGAAGTCATTGTAGTTTGAAAATTTTCAAAACTACTAGCCCATCGTACAGTTGATACAACTCATGGTTGTACCGGATGCGCCATCCATCTCGACCTGGAACAGCCCCGAAAATTTGCCGCAGGACCTTACGTTCAAATGTGTCTAGCATGTTTCCGGAGGCTTGAGTTAGGGTCCATGCTTCGCAGCCATAGCATAGTACTGGTCGTATAATGGTTTTGTACACGCGGAGCTTCGTGTTTCTGTACACATGCTTCGATTTCATTATGGGGAGAACCGAGAAAAAAGTCTTATTAGCTAACTGTATCCGTCGCTTAATTTCGTCAGTTTCGTTTTGCGTCCCTTGACAAGTTGCACCCCAGGTAAATGAAGTTGTTCACGAACTCGATGTTGAGGTCCTCCGCATTGATGCTCGATTGTGCAGGTGTCCTTGTCGTCGATTGCATGATTATTTTAGTTTTACCCTCGTTAATACGTAGTCCAACTTCTTTTGCAGCGGTATCGAGCGTATGCAGAAGTTCTTCTGCGTTGGCCAATCTTCGGGACATGATGTTGATGTCGTCGGCGTACGCTGCTAATTGTATCGACTTGATGAGTAGCGTATTGCGGTTGTCCATATTTATAGGCCGAATAGCGTATACCAGTGCTAGGCTGAAGAGCGTGTGGTATTGTAGGTCACTTAGTTGATTTTCAGAATGAGCAAATTTCTACAAAATAAACGTCTACCTATGTTAGTTCAAGTATAATTATAACATCCGAATAGATGAACCCAAAAATTTATTGTTGGATCCACACACTCACAGTTGCCAATCAGTACTTTTGGTATCACCACTTGCTCTGTAGAGGCTTAGGGTATACTCGCTTCGGACTCAGGTTTCCATTAAACTAATTTTTGTATTTTTCGTTTAATTTTGAATTTTTGGAAACGTTTTCGCGACTCCACGGAAATATCTTTGCGACCCTCAGGAGGTCGCGACGCACACTTTAAGAATCATTATACCATATACCAAATATGTTTAAATTAAACTTTGACAAAATGTTATATCTTTTTCTGCCAATTTTTTCTAACATGTACGAGTAAAAACAACGATTACTAAATAATTGCTTTATCAAATTAAGTTCATTTGATACTAGCTGCCTTTTTCTTCAACAGTCCAGATCAGAGCAGAAGAACAATTTCACGCGTTGCACAAGCAAAATTGTTCTGGATAGAGCTGATTGTCAGCGTAAAGGTTCTAATCCATGGGACGCGTATACGCGATCGCGTCATTTTAACCCATCATCATCATCGTGGTGCGACAGCCTGACGTTGAGCCTTGGCCGCCTGGAACGTGGGATTTTTACCCGGGTCGCTTAAATATGACTAGTGTTTACATGTAAGTCTGCTTTACGCGGACGAAACGTCAGAAACGGGTTTCGAAGTGAATTTTACTGACGCGGAAATAATGCACACGTCGTTGTGTTTGCACGAGGTGCGTTTGCGATTCGACAGCGCATGTGCTTGTACTGAAATCATCTTGTTTCATATGTTTGTTGTTGTATTCATCGACTCATTAACGGTGGATGAAAACCCCTTGGAACCCGTCATCAGCTAACAAGTTATGCGTTGTCGTAAACCCGTTTGCGGTTTACACGGGACGGGTATCGTAGATTTAACGCGCCCGGCGGGTTTACGCGTCCCGTGTACTAGAACCTTAATGCATGCAGCTGCGTGAACTGGCAAAAAACGCTGCTACAGTGTCATTAACACCTGTTGATATGGGTAAAATACCCTATTTGGAAAAGAAAAAATTCTCCTCAGAACACGTGTTCATTTATTGTTCACATTTTATGGTGAAATTATAACCCCATCATTTTCACGGCCATCGTCGCAACGATAATCATTTCATGGAGACGATTATTTGTGAAAATTATTGATAAAACAGTGACTAAGGCGGCTATTACACTATAAAAGTTCTTTTACATATATCTTTTATAAAAGACATTTTCAAAAGACTTTTATAGTGTAATAGCCGCCTGAGAAAAGATTTGCGACATGAATGTTGCTTGTTTCAAGTACTTTTCTTACAAGCTTGCACTCCTTCCCCCTTAGTGGATGTTCACACTGCGTGCGATGCCGAGCCGAGCCGGGTCGAGCGATGCAATGCGATTACAAGCTTTTAAAGCAAGAAAATGGAAAGTCTTCAATTTTAAATGGAATCACGCTTTGAGTGTACACACTGCGCGCGATGCAATGACGAGCCGAGCGATGGCCCGATGTTTTCACAAACTTCTTTGCTTTTTCGTGCGAGTACCGGCTGCTGATTTTTTGCGATGGAATTTAATGGGCCTTGCGATGGAGTTTATGTTCTTTGCGATGCTTTGCGATGTGAAGCTTTTTGGAGCCAGAATGGTGCAAGTACGAGCTGTAAAGTAATATTTGATGTAAGATCACACTGAAAAAAATGCATGTATGTCTGCTTTTATACCCTAGACTTTAAGGCGCGGCGGTGTGGCAGTGTATACATGGCAATTATGAGGGTCATCTCCTGATTCGATTTAGCCATATCTGTCTGTCTGTCTGTCTGTCCGTTTGCACGATAACTTTCGATACAATGATGCTAGCGACTTGCAAAATGCGACAAATATTTATAGTGTGGGTTGGTTAGTTGATTTTGAGAATGGGCATGACCCTATTGAATGAACGCAACCTTCGCTATAAACGTTAGTTCAAATGTAAATATCCAAAATTCGGATGGATGAACGATGAAACTTTTCATTGGATCCACGCCCACAGCTCAAACTGACCATATGGGAAATTCACTTTTAATGCATATGACCGTTGCCAGTTGGAAGTTTTGGTATCACAACTAGGTCTGTACAAGTCTAGGGTATATACGCTTTGGACTCCGGTTTTGATTCAGTATGGCTCAAATGAAAGGTTATTACCACCGTAATAAGGTCGCGTTTAAAAGGCGTGGTTTCACAAGCGGTTTGAGCAGCGGACACCGCTGCGTATAAAGGCATAGATCAGAAGCGGCGGTTTACATATTTAGTGCCGGTGCACATGGACGTCTAAATGACGCCTGACGCTGCGTCACTTTCAATCGGTTAGGAAGAAATACATCACGGGCGATGAAGCGATGCACATGGCCGCAGATAGCTATCTGGGATGACGCTGGTTTCTGCTCCTATCTGCGTCATTTCACGCGTCCGCATATCAATTTTTAATAAGCCGGCCCACATACATTCGAACCCGGAACACGGACACGGTAACAATGTCTGATTTGTATGATGTTTCTTAAGCCATTCGCTTGAGGATCACTTTTAAGTGCTAATTAATTAATTGTTAATCGTTGATCGTGACTACTACAATTGACAATTAATTTTGAAAAAAAAAAATGGTGGGGAGGGAGCTCTCAGCTCGGACGGGGGTTTGTAAGGGGGGTGAAAATGGTGTTAAAAATGCGATATTCCTTATATTTTAGAAGTTATGGCCAAAAAACAGTTTATTTAAAACTATTTTAAAAATAACATAAATTGTAAATACAGGTTCGCTATTATGTGGCCCGGCTTATATAATACAGAGTGACGCTGTGCCCTATCGCATCATGTGAATTGAAATGCAGATAGGTATCAAAGAGGGAGGAGCTTAAGTGACGAGGCGTCCGGCGTCATTTGGACGTCCATGTGTACCGGCTCTTACACTGAATTCAAATGCAATCTTGCCGCTCCACAAACCGCGGCGGTGGCCGCAACGGCGAGTCGAGCGGTTTATACATTCATCGTCCTAAAGCCGCCGCGGCTGCCGATTTTTGCGTTTATACACAGCGGTGCGCCGCTGCTCAATCCGCTTGTGAAACCTCTCGTCTGAGGTCGCGGAAAAGATGATGAAATTCACCAACACTGGGCCTTTCTTCATTAATGGGATGCACCCAATGGCGGCGCCCTTCCATTTTTAGAGCACTGTTTTCAAACAGAAATAAATTTACTGGGTCAAGCACAAAGGACATGATGTCGAACAGACTTTGAACTAAATTGGTCTCTACTCTCCATCATTGCGTGCAGTGAACATCCCGGATCATCTTTGCATCGCAAGCCATCGCTCGGATCATCTTTGCATCGCAAGCCATCGTTCGGCTCGGCATCGCACGGCGTGCAATGTGAACACCCACCACATCGCATCGCTCGACCCGGCTCGGCTCGGCTCGGCATCGCACGCAGTGTGAACATCCACTTAGGCGGCTAATATCATTCATAAAAGCTCTTTTAAAATATCGTGCTTCAAAGATATTTGTAAAATAACTTTTATAGTGTAATAGCCGCCTAAGAATCCAATTATTTGATTCTAATTTTTTACAAAAACATTAATTTGTAACGCATCATTCACGTCGAGTCAGTAGTCTTTCCATGAATAGTATAAATTGAAACGGTGAATAGAATAAAGTCAACAAAAGTCTGTTTATTCTACAAACAGATTAAAGCCATGTTGAGCTATACTTTGCTGTTCCTTGTCTGTTTTGTGGAAGTAAGTGGACGGCATAAATTGTACACATTATAATACACTGAATATTTGTCCTTCCTACTTTGTTTTAGATTAAATCCTTGCTCGCGGCTGATTGTTCGCATCCACCCCGGCCGGAAGTAAGTACCTTTCATACTCTAACAATATACCTCGCTCAATCTATTAATTAAAAATCATTATTCCCTATAGACAATGATGAATTGCTGTGTAGTGGAACCTATCCGAGAAATTGAACGAAAATGTGCTATGCAATATCCTTTTCAAAAGCGGACCATGAACTTTGTAAGTACCGAACGGTGGCGGACGAACAATATGTTGATAGCCTTTTAGTCTAGTCATCAAGTAGTGTGCCTAAAACAAATTGTGGTGTAGTTTATGTATTTGGGGTGCTGATTCAAATTCTTAATTTTTGTTACATTTTTTTTTGTAGAATTTCATTAATTTAGTTATAGCCAATAACCAAAAAAAAATCTTTTGTTTTTAATTATTTTGAAAACGGTTAAACCAAGTGAATTGTTTTCTGAGATAGAAAGAAAGACCCGGAGCCGTTCAATAAAAAGTTTAACGCCACTTTTTCCGTATCTTCAATAGTTTTCGAGATATTCTCACTTGGAAAAGACTTGTTTTTCATGCTTCTATTTTTTGTTACTTGTTACCACGTTTCTCTGATGTATTTTGTCAAATAATGGAAAAAATACATACGTGGAAAATTGTAGGGGATAAATTTGTTGATAACTTAATCCGCTTTTATTTGAGGTAAATATGATACGCGTAGAAAATATAGTTACAAAGATAATAAAAATCGACGGCGCAGAGAAAAACCTAAACATCACTTAATAAATCAGTGAAATCAGTACGTAAGTGCATTAAATTTCGAAAATTTTAATATAAAAACTAGCGTCATTCATCATACCTCAAGGCTTTTTGAGAAATAACTCTTCAAATATTATTTTTTTTTTTTGTAAAATGAAAAATCTTCATTTTAATGCCTAGTTAGCCTAAAACAAGTGTAGTTTTTTTTATCTATCTGTGTTTTTTAAAGTGCTTGAGGTTTCTGTGGATTTCGAGTTATAGAAAAAAAAGAACAAAAACAAAAAAAAACCTTATTTTTGGCTTTTTGAAAATATTTCGAAATTTAGCGAAAAACTTTCTGTGACGAAATGAAAGATCTTAAATAGTTCCATAAAAAAACAGGTTAATTCAACTTTTTCCTTATCTTCAATAGTGTCCGAGACAGATTCGTAATTGAAAAGGACTTAATCATCGTTTTTCTGATGTAGTATATTTTCCAAGAGTATTCCAAAAACTATTGAAGATACGGAAATAGTGGCGTCAACTTTTTTTTGTTGAACTGCTCAATATCTTTCACTTTGTCTCCGAAAATTTGTCGCTGGGGTTAACCGTTTTCAAAATATTTAAAAAAAATATAACAAAAGGGTGTTTTTTTTTGGCTATAACTTAAATCCAAACTCAAAAATGGTTGGCGCAAAAACCTTAGATTCATAATCAGCACTCCAAAAGACATAATAGAAAAACAAATCAAAGCTACACCAAAATTTGTTTTAGAAAAGTTTCTATAAGACCTTGATGACTAGACTATCTCCACAACAATATTAAACTTAACATCGTTTTCTAGTGCCACGGTGAATGCGTTTTTAACGAAACTGGACTAGCAGTCAATGGCGAAATTCAAACAGATAAAATCCCAGCGATAGTAGCTGAATTGTATAAATCGACGGCTGATTTTATACCAGTAGCGAACGCAGCGATTGAATATTGTGCGGGTGTTGGTAAGTGCCTTCATTGATAGCGTTTGGTTCGGTCCAGTTTCACAATGGGTTTTTCACACAGCCGAGGAGAAATTGTCTAAAATGAAGGAGCGTTTACTAGCAAATACTGACAATTGCAATCCACAATTTGGCATGCTACTGGGATGTTTTGCAATGGAGAGCTTTAAAAATTGTCCTCAATCAATTTGGCAAAATACTGAGGAATGCAATAAGGGCCGCGATTTTGTAGCATCGTGCCCACATCCTCATCCGAAACATCATCATTGAAATTATAATTGTATGGCAAAGATTTATAAGTTATTTAAACAATAAATAGGTGATTGGCATGTAATTCAATGTGTGTTTAAGTATAGTAGCTGTGTTCGTTTCGTCGGATTTCGGTCTATTCCCATACAAAACGACAGGCCGGTTTTGATCCAGGTCTCGTTTGGAATCTCTTCGGATCAGAGTTGAAAGTGAATTGGTTGAACTTCAACTTGCTTCGCCCCCTTATAAATGTATACTGAGTAACAGCGTTTTCCCACTTGCCGATATTTTCCCGGGATGCCGGCCGACATTCTTAAGCTGGTAACGCACAGTGTACGCAGAAAGCTTAAGACGGGGAAGCTCCGTACACCAATAATACACGATACGACGATCGTGTATCGGGGACAATTTAATTTCCCCACGGTGTCTCTGAGCGATTTTGTGCGAAGCTTTCTTTGTATACGAAAATTCTGCACATGTACATTAACTTTCGAAATTATTTAAAATAGATAAAGCAAATTTTCTCTAAAAATTAAAATGACGTCTAGAATAATAAATTTTACTCAGACCCTATTTGTTAAGTCTCAAATCATTAATCTAAATAAGAGTCAAAACACCTCATAGCAAAGGGCAAGTATTTGAAAAGAAGTTGACAAGGTGAAGTCAGTTGTAAGATCATTTGCACAAGAGGATCATAATGCAGACGAAATTAAAAATTTTCGTACATGTAACTGGGAAAATTATTATTCTTCTGGACTGAAGGAAAATAATCAGTTATTCCTGCAAGTGCAGATGTTCCTAACAGCCTGTGTTTTGTCGTGAAAGCTCAATGCACGATATTGTGCTCGTAAATTTGCTTTTCCCCAATATACGAGCACAATATCGTGCATTGAGCTTTCACGACAAAACAAAGGTTGTTAGGAGCACAGTGCAGCCAGGTGCAGCTCTTAGGCGCAGACATGAGTGCGGGACGTACGACCGCCTTGTGCAACTTGCCCTTAAGCTTTCGTGGCATCTTCTTGTCGCAGAAAACTCCTGAGTTTTCTCGCCACTTTATCCAACCGACACTGATGCGATGTTTGATGTCGTTATCGCAAGCAGCTTCCTTGTTGACTATCGAGCCCAGGTAGTTGAACCTTGTACGGGACTTCAACTGCTCGCCTTTAATGTAGAAATCTGGTGTCGGTCTCTCTGGATCTGAGAAAGGACAGCAAAGATACTTTGTCTTTGGTATGCTAATTCTCAGTTCATGATCCTCCATTATCTAACACCAATTTGTCAGTGCAGTCTGCAAAGCAGCGATGTCTTTGCTACCCAGGACAATGTCATCGGCGAAAAGAAGGGATATTTCCAGGGCGTCGGAAATGAGTGTTAATAAATAGACCATGATGATGTTGAAGAGCAAGGGACTCAATACACTGCCTTGGTGAACTCCGACTTTAACCGGAAACTCTTCAGACTCACCAGCTGTGCATCTAACTTTAGTGGTTGCTCCATCATATATGTCTTGTATCATCTCCACATATGACTCGGGGACCTTAACTGCTCTTAGGGCCACCCATATCAGATCACGAGGAACTCTGTCGAAGGCTTTTTCCAAATCGATGAACACAAAGTCCAAGTCCGTCCGTGCATCACGATGTTTTTTCATCGTAACACGCAAGCACTGAATAGCAACGACTGTGGATCGACCCTCTACAAAGCCTAATAGATTGTCATCCAACCGTACAATCTCTTTCAATCGATTGCTGATAACTCGCTCGTAAGTCTTTAATGTGTGAGATGTTAACTTGATTGTCCTATAGTTGTTGAGCTTGCGTGAGTCACCCTTGTTCTTATAAAACGGGAGAAGGAAGGTTTCCTGAAAGCGTCAGGCATCGGTTGCCCTCTTTTAATTTTGTTGAAAAGGACAGTGAGCCATTTAAGCCCGACATGATTCATCTTCAACCAAAATTCCAAGGGTATTTTGTCCGGTCCAACTGTCTTTCCACGTTTCATCTGCATCATTGCCTTCATCACCTTCTCCACTGAAAAATCAGCGATATCAGTGGTGTTTGCCTCCACAACTTGAGACGTCTCACGCGGAAATTCTTCGTTCAAAAGTTCGTCAAAGTACTCACGCATTCTGCTACAGATTGCTGTGTCTTCAACCAGTAGCACTCCTTGTGAGTCTTCAACGTACTTTGGCGCCTGAATCTCTCGAGCGTTTCTTCGCCTTTGAGCTGCGACCTTATAAATTCTGGCATTGTCTTTAGGTTTCTCTTGCAATGACGATCTCTTATCCGCCGTCAGATCTTCTAGTTCTTGATAGAACTTCTCGGCTGGAATCGCCTTTGTTTGAACCACCTTTTGCTTTACTTCCCTCCGGCATTTTTCATATTCCTCCCGAAGTTGAACCTTCTCGGCTTCACTGCTTGTTTTGCATGTTGTCCAAGCCTTGATTGCGTTCGATTTGGCCTGCACTGCTTCTTTAGTTTCATTATTCCACCACCACGTCTCCTTGTTCGTGTGGAGTGGGGCTTTTGAAACTTCCAGGGTCTTTCCAGCCTCACCTGGTAACATTGCATCCAAAGCAATCCACATTTGTGTTGGGTTTTGTTCGTGGCAGTTGGTATTGTTTTGAAGCCACTACTCCATTTTAATAACGAGTGGAGTTACAACACATTCATAGCTTTCGTTGTTGAGATTGTGCCATTTGATTTTCTCGACTGGCTTGGGGATTGCTTGCGGTCTTGTTCCTCCTTTCAAAATAAATTCTGTCAGGAGTAACCAGTGCTGGGTGACCGCAGATTCACCCAAGATCACTTTGCAGTCTTTCACTCAACGCCTCATGAAATTTAGACATAGATGATAGTCTATCTGCTTCGAATGAGCTCCACTGCTATATGTGATCAGGTGCCTTTGGTTCTTAATGAACCATGTGTTGAGGATGACCAGACCGTGTGATCTGCTCATAGTCAGGATAGCCTCACCTTCATCATTTTTGGCTGTATATTGGCTACCGTTCCCACCATGGCAATCCTCGCAATCATAGTTCCATTCTCCCTCATGGCCATTGAAATCCCTGAAAACCTGCTCGGTATCTGGTATACTTTGAAGCAGTGTGTCAACGTCGCTCCAAAGTGCCTCTTTTTCGCTTTGCTGCAAACCCACTTGGGTAGCGTAGGCACTTATGACGTTCCACACTCTTCAGCAGATAACCAATTTGATACTCATCAAGCGGTCGCTTATCTTCGAGTAACTCACGATGCTGCCAAGTATGTAAAGCTGCTGACAGAATAAAGCCAATGCCGTTCCTATCATTCGAGTTTTCATAAAAGTACAATTTGTACTTTTTGGAATTCGTCAAAAAACGAGCTCGGTCGAATTGGTCGTTTCACCACTTGGTCTTTTGCACGCACATTATGTCTATCCTTCTCTGTTTCATTCATGACGTCCTCCAGTTCTTCGCTCTTTCCCGTCATGGATCCGACATTCCAACTTGCAACCTTCAGTTTCTCTACAGTGTACTTGGACCTCATAGCGCTCGCCCCCTGGAAACCGTTGAGCTCTGGCACGAACAATGTTCGCCCTGGGATCACTGAACTGCACATCAGAAATAGTGCCCAGCGGGGAAGTGCTTCTAGCGTGTTCTAAAGGCCTTAAACTTAAAATAGTCGGGAAAATGGTTATCATCTAATTCGACGTACAAACGAATGAATTGACAGTTCAATAATTATGACATTTTTGAAACTGCTCTGGTGGTAAATACTAACGACACCACAACACCTCAAACCTCCACACCAGCGCCGCCTGTATTTCAAAATATGGAAATACTACGGAGCAGCTTTCTTGCACTAAGTTTCTATCCAGAGCAGTGCACATCGGCCTGGAGTCCGAAGCGTATATACCCTGGACTTGTACAGACCTAGTAGTGATACCAAAAGTACCAATTGGCAACGACCATATGCATTAAAAGTGAGTTTCCTATATGGCCAGTTTATAAAATTTGGCCAAAAATTTCAATTCACTAGCTTCATTTAATCGAAAGTTAGTGCTTATTTAAAGTTTCATTTGTAGGGGAGGTAGGGGTTTCTTGAGTCGGATCTTGCCCATTTTTAATATCAACTAACTAAATCTCACTGCCAACATTCTATCAAGTTTTCAGCTCGCTAGTGTCATTCTTTCGAAAGTTATCGTAATTAAAGGAATATTTAATTTTTTGAAATTTGTAGGGGAGGTAGGCGTTCCTTTGATCTGAATATGCCCAACATACTAAAACTTAAGCAGCTTCTCACCTCAGGGTTACTTGCCAAAAATCAGGTATTTACGGCAATTAGTTCAAGAGTTATAGACAAAAAACCTGAAAAGTAGGGTAGTACGAGGCTCTTTGTGAGAAAATTACCGTTAGTTTTCAACTGATCGATTTTATTTCTGCAGGAGAGTATAAGATTACCCTTAAGAGGAATCTACCAAAGCTAGAACTTTTCATGTTTATTTAATCGGGAGTTATAGATACATTTCATTATTTTACATATGCAGGGGAGGTAGGCGTTCTCTTGGCCTGATCATGCTCATTTGCAGTACCAACCAACTATCATACTACCAACATTTTACCAAAATTTCAAGGCTTTAGCTTCATTCTACCGAAAGTTATCGTGCGAGCGGACAGACAGACAGACGGACAAACAGACATGGCTAAATCGAATCAGGAGGTGACCCTGATCATTTACAGATATACATTGCTATACCTCCGGCGCCTCCTTTAAGGTGTTACTTATTTTCGTCGTGACAAAAACAATATACCCTATACTATGAGTCTAGGGTATAAAAAGCACACCTATTGATGAGGGTTCAAATACTGCCCGAGCACATATGAAAAAAGCTGGTGACATCTCTCCGCTAAAAGATATCTGCGCCGCTGATTGCGATTCGCTTAAATCTACTTGGTAGGTGACTGTGACGGGTTGTATTATTACAGAAGCTCTTACCGCTAATCCTAACAGCTACAGAACTAATACTAACCCCATTTAATGATGGGCTTTGCCAATCTTCCTATGAGGCTAAATAATGAAAATATTAAAACTGTCGAGAAAATTGAGTATAACGTTTGAAATTATTAGTCAATTAATAAAATCAATAGTATTCAATTCATTTTCGATTTGATACTGAATGTATAGTAATTCGATGAACATTTTTAGGTTCATGTTTTTTCAACTGTTACAATTTTAAAATTATCATAAGGTTTTTTTTTTGTGATCACATTTCTAAAATAATTTCAAGCCTCATTCTATTAGATAATTTCAAATTGGTTTTTCTATAAAAAAAAGTCGTTTCTGATACTCCAGAAGAGCTAGTGGTAGTATAAATAGATAGTCCAAAACGAATTCAATCATTCAGTTCACAAAATCCTGTCAATAATATTCTTTGAATAAGCCACTCTCCAACAATGATTGTTGCTTACGTTCAGGTTCTGGTTGTTTGCATATTTTTAGTAAGTACGAGTATTTTAAAGATTTCTTTGGTTTTCCTGGTAAATATTTTATTAATTAAATCCAATTATAGGTTGACAGTTTGCTTGCAGTAGATTGTTCGTTGCGTCCAAAACATGCAGTAAGTAAAAGATAGGTAGATACATTTGGTTCAAGATACCAGCAAAATGGCTTAAACTCTTCCATCTTGGGTTAGGTACAAAATTCACATGTTCAAAATCAAAATCCACTAATCAAAATCCACCAGTTTAAAATCCATCAGTTAAAAATTCACCTAGTTTATTCTAAATTTTCTAAAGGAGAAATGGACTCTAAGCCCGCATTCATGGAATTTCCGCCTTGGGCACTAAGGGTTGTACTGGTACTTATTAATATAAAATTTATCGATTTTGAGCTTGTGGATTTTGAATTGGTTAATTTTGAACCAATGGAATTTGAACTAATGGATTTTGAATCGGTGGATTTTGATTTTAGTGGATCTTGTACTGTAGGAGACGGAGGGTTACGTCTCAAGCCTCATATCGGAAGCTAAGGTCACCACGGTATACCCAATTGCCTTAACCCCTTGTGGGGCATAGCGCGTAAACTGTTCCATGTGGCCCAGTTGTCGTTTCGTTGGCATAAAATAGTTTCGGAGAATGCAGTTGCCAGCATGCACCTCCTACACATCCATGGCCACGAACGTCGTCGTGGACGATGGTAAATTTAACCTGTTTATCCTATCCTCTGAGTCTTGCGGAGAACTCGAAATTTACAACTACCATAAAAAAATTGCATGAAAGCTAGAATTCAAATAAATTGCACGCTTCAAACTTTATTCAGCCCAAATAACATTTATACAAGTATCTGATATTTGTCCCCTCCTCGCTCTCTTATACTATCCTTACAGACAGTAACAAAATGCTGTGCTCTAAATGGTCATTTACAAGCCATTCAAGACAAGTGCGAGACCCAATATCCTGCCGATCAACATCAAAAGCAATTTGTAAGTACTGTACAATATTTTAAAGGATACTTATTCCATTATACGTTGTGTACTTCATAGTGCTTTGGTGAATGTGTATTTAACGAAACTGGTCTAGCAGTTAATCATGAAATTCGAACGGATAAAATCCGAGCAGCCATAGCAGAGATTTATAAATCGACGCCCGACGTCATTCCAAAGGCGAACCCGATCACGACATATTGCATTGGTTACGGTAAGCACTCGTACATACGAGTATAAGTAAATACGAGTACATCGGAGATTGTATCTAATTTAATTTAATTAATTTAATTTTTTATTGTAGCTAAAGAACTTGCGGCCGATATTAAGGCACGTGCTGCTGCTGGTGATTGCAATCCAGAATTTGGAGTTTTATTGTCCTGTCTTGCGATGGGCACCTTTGAATTTTGCCCAACTAATGCCTGGATGAATACCGAAGAATGCAATAAAGCTAAGGAGTTTGCAAACGCATGTAATAAAAGAAAAAATCAATAATACGTGAAACTTTCATTATACCTATATTGGTGAACATCCCTACATATGACTATGTATTTAACAAAAAATATAATATCTAGCACTAACAATCAAAAGCTTTTTGAAAGGCAAATTAGATAACTACCTGATATCGGCCTGTTTCAGCTTGAGTTCACTAGCGAGCCGCTCTCCGCACCTTAAAAATGATTCATCATCATAGTGGCGCGACAGCCCGACGTCGGGCCTTGGCCGCCTGGATCATTGTCCTCCAATTATCTCGGTCACGTGACCGCGTCCTCCAATTTTGGAAGCCCAGTAGCTGCGCGGCGTCCACACCTACTAAGCTCTCCCAACGAGATCTCGGAGGCTTGAGTTAGGGTCCATGCATCGCAGCCATCGCATAGCACTGGTCGTATAATGGCTTTGTACACGCGGAGCTTCGTGTTTCTGTGCATATGCTTCGATTTCATTATGGGGAGAACCGAGAAAAAAGTCTTATTAGCTAATTGTATCCGTCGCTTGATTTCGTCAGTTTCGTTGGCGTCCCTTGACAAGTTGCAACCCAGGTAATTAAAGTTGTTCACGAACTCGATGTTGAGGTCCCCCACATTGATGCTCGGTTGTGCAGGTGTCCTTGTCGTCGATTGCACCATTATTTTAATTTTACCCTCGTTAATACACAGTTAAAAATCCTGGTCTATTATCAATGCTAATTCGGGTTACATATATGACGACACCAAAATTGTATTAGATTTTAATAAAATGAAAGTATTACAATTGCTTCCGTAAACTTCACTGGTTTAAATATTAAACTTTTCTGGCATTATTTTTTTAATCAAATTGTTGGTTTAAAATTTAATCTACAGATATTATAATCTATGAAAAAATATTAATTTTACTGCGTTTTTTTAACTCCTCTATAAGTTTTTTCTCCATTATTTTTTTTTTTTTCAATTTTCTAAACTTCCAAATCCTTTATTAAGCCCATCGCAGGCTAGCCAGCTAATCTTTAACTTTTTTCGCCATGACGCAGCATCGAACCTGTGAACTCCGTGTTGTAGAGTTGCGACCTAGACCACTCGGCCACGCAGCATAATATTTTGAGCTGACTGCGAGTAGTTATAGTGAGACTTGAGACTCAAAAAATATACTTTGTGGGGTTTACCTTTTAATTAAACTTAGATTAGAAAATAATGCGAGAACAAAAAGAACACAAAAAAGTTTGAATTGTATTAGAATTTATTACAAATTGTTTTAAAATGGAAGTAAACTTTGAATTGTATTAGAATTTATTACGAATTTGGTTTAAAATAGAAGTAAACTTTGGAAGGGTTTAGATTATAGAATTAAAATTATTAAAAATGGTGGAAGTCCAAGACCAGGTTTAAAAAAAATACCGAGATTTTTAACTGTGTACGTAGTCCAACTTCTTTGGCAGCGGTATCGAGCGTATGCAGAAGTTCTTCTGCGTCGGCCAATATTCGGGACATGATGTTGCTGTCGTCGGCGTACGCTGCTAATTGTGTCGACTTGATGAGTAGCGTCTTGCTGTTGTCCATATTCATAGCCCGTATAGCGTATTCCAGTGCTAGGTTGAAGAGCGTCGGTGCCGGTCCATCGCCCTGTTTCAGACCAGTGCGTATTTCAAATAGATCAGTAAGCCTATTCTGGATCCTGACTTGTGAGACGGAGTTGGTCATCGTCATCTTAGTCAGTCGCACTAATTTGGCTGGTATAAAATACCAAATTGCAGCATGATGTCGTACAGTACTCCACGATAGATACTGTCGTATGCCTGCTTGAAGTCGACAAAGATTTTGTATACGTTTACGTTGTATTCCCAGCACTTCTGGAGTATCAGTTTCACTGTGAAGAGCTGATCGGTTGTGGAACGACCAGGTCGGAAACTGCTTTGATATTCGCCAATGATTCGTTCTGCGTACGGTTTTATTCTATTTTCCAGAATTTTCGTCAAATTTTTTTAGGACGTACAAACTAGTGATATGCCCCTGTAATTCTCACACCGAAGTTTATCTCCCTTTTTGTCAATTGGACAGATGATGCTTCTACGCCAATCGTCTGGGATCTCCTCGTCCTCCCATACTCGCAGGAGTAATTGATGTATAGCATCAACTAGACACGTTCCACCGAATTTTAGCAGTTCAGCTGGAATCTCGTCAGCGCCCGGCGCTTTATTTCGTTTTAGTGACCGCAACGCGAGATCAACTTCCTCTACTGTCGGGGGTTGTATGGGTGGGCCTAGATCAACAATATCATCGAGAGCTTCTTGTGTGGGGATGTTAGATGGTAGGTTCAGAAGCTCTTTAAAATAAGAGGCCCATCGTTTGTTAATACCATTGGTGTCGCTGATGATGTTTCCATCTTTGTCTTTACAAAGGCTAGTCCTGGGCTGTAGCCGTTCTTAATTGTATTTACTAGTTTGTGCGCTTGTCTAGTGTTTCTATAAGTTATTTACGTTTCTTACGTCTAATTATTCTATTCAATGTTCGCCGTAGCTCGTCATATTTTTCTCTTCTGGCTCTGGTTCCTCGTTGAATCCATTGTCAGTAGACCTCGTTTTTCGGGTCAAGTGAGTTTTTGAATTCTTCGTCGATCCAGTCATTTCGCGCTCGCCGGGCTTTATATCCCACGACCTTCTCTGCGACATCCTTGATGGTACCCTTGAGTTCTTCCGAGAACCCGTGGACGCCTGTGTTGCTGATGTTGTGTAGCATAGGTGATAGTCTTTCCTCAAGGGCGGTAGTATGTATACGCCACCGCTGTAGCATCACTCAAAAGCTTATCAACCGCAAAGATTGGGGAGGGGGGGACTTCCAGTGGTCTTCCGGTGCCAACTTTCATTTCCGACTTTCGCGTTAAAGTCTCCCAGCAGCAATTTGACTTCGTTTGTTGGAAGTAAGTCGAAGAGTGTCTCAAGGCGGGCGTAGAACTCGTTTTTTACTGCATCTTCTTTAACTTCAGTGGGGGCATGCACATTGATGAGCCAGAGATTGAAGAATCGAGTCTTGATGCGAATCACACATAGCCGTTCATTTATGGGTTTGAAGTCAGTAGTGTGCGGTTTGAGGTGATTGTTCACTATAAATGCTACTCCAAACTCCTTGTGCCCCGATGGTTTGCCACTTGTAAAAATTGTGTGCGATTTCTTGTCATTGATCTCGCTGCCAAGCCAATTTGTTTCCTGGACTGCAATAATGCTCATTTTGTACTTTTCGCCCTGCTGAAGGAAGGTCTTTTCGGCTCCCGGTTTGTTCAGGGAGCGTACATTCCAGGATCCGAAAGAATAATCCTTTAGTCGTTTGCGTGATCATCGTTGTTGATCCGTCCAATCCGAGGTTCCAGGTTTCTTAACATGGAGTGGTTTTTGCAAGGACGAGTCGTCAGCACGTCGCTTAACCCTATCCAGGGGATGGCCTCGAAAGATAGCTGCTTCAGATGGTTTAATAAACCTGCTGGAGTTCACACAACTATGTTGCCGGTCCAACTACGCAAGCCATTCCATCCTACTAAACCTGAGACGCTTAGGTGTTGGTCAGCCATTCAGGCTACAGCTATCTGCCTTTTTCCGAACTGTCTTATCGCTAAAACATTGGCCGTCAGCGATTTGATTTTTTATATTTTTTGGTTTGCTGAACACGAATCCGGAGCTTCCAACCAAAAATTTATTTGCGGAACATGGTAAAAATCTCAGAAACCTCAAAATTTCGGTACTTCGTTGGTTATTCGATTATAACTTAAAAACTGTGGACCCTAGCAAAAAAGTTTATGGATAAATTGAAGAACGTAAAATTCGAATGCGTCGAATGAGTCACCTAAACGTCTAATCAATGGTGTAGCCGCAATTGATAGTCGAAAATCGTAAATTTCTCTCAGCTTTGCGAAAAACCCTGTTATGGTCAGATTTGAATGTCGGTAAGGTGTACAGCTTTCCTTCCGCCGTTTTTTTCCTCGAATTAAAAGCTTAATTGTCAAAAAGTACTTACAGATGTATTATTCAAAGTACTGTCCATCGCTAGCGACAACTTTGGCCCTTCTCTCCGGAAATTTTCGGATTCCATCTCGGAAAATGGAGGCGTCTTTCGACGCGATCCACGATTGGATCCATTTTTTGACTTCCTCGTACGAACGAAAATTCTGATCAGACATGCCGTGCGCCATGCGACGAAACAGATGGTAGTCGGAAGGAGCGATGTCTGGGAGTACGGGGGTGGGGCAATATTTCCCATTTCAGGGTTTCTAAGTATATCTTGACCACTTTTGCGACGTGTGGCCGAGCATTGTCATGCTGGAGGACGACTTTTACTCTGACTTGGTACTGTGGTCGTTTTTCCTTTAATTCTCGACTTAAACGCATCAATTGCGTTCGGTACCGATCTCCTGTGATAGTTTCATTCGGTTTTAGTAGCTCGTAGTACTATACATCACTTCGAGCTGGTCCCACCAAATGCAAAGCATAACCTTGGCGCCGTGAATATTCGGTTTTGCCGTCGACGTTGAGGCATGTCCGGGCATTCCGCATGACTTTCAGCGTTTGGGATTATCGTAACGGACGCATTTTTCGTCGCTGATTACGATGCGATGTAGAAATCCCTTCCGATTCTGCCTTTAAAGCAGTTGTTCTCATGCAAATAGTCGCCGTTCAATATCTCTCAGTTTCAACTCGTGCGGAAACCAATTTCCTTGTTTCTCAATCATGCCCATGACCTTGAGGCGCTTCGAGATGGCTTGCTGAGTCACTCCCAGTGATTCAGCTAATTCTTCTTGCGTTTGGCACGAATCTTCATCGAGCAGTGCTTTCAATTTGTCATGTTTGAAAATTTCTTCTCTCCCACCACCATGCTTGTCCTCGACATTGAAATCGCCACTTTAAAAACATTGAAACCACTCACGACATGTTCCTTCACTCAGAGCAACCTCACCGTAAGTATCTGAGACACAGAGATATATTGTGGTGTATCTTATGTGACACAACCCATCATCACTTCAATTTTATAATTACGTCAACAAACGACCTTGCCTTTATCTGTACCACGATATTACGTATTACCCAAAACAAAAACATTGCGATAATTCCAGTAAGCTACATGCACTTGTAATTTGATCATACATTGTTGATGGAAGTACAAGTCGCGTGCTCACATGGAAATATTTTTGAATCATCAAAACATATGGAATACAGGTGAGTAATGGCAGAGTCGTTGACCATAGGAAAAGTGGAGCAATCAATTGCACTTTTTCCTATGGGAACTAATCAATAATGAATAATGAGTAATCGATAAGAACTTAGCAAGTAAGCATAAATTAAGTATAAATACTTGTTAACTATTGAGTAAAATACACAGTTGTTATAGCATACTTGACTAGTGTGTTATTACTAGAGTGCCTATTCCTGGCGACACCTTTTACCTCGAGTGCCTATCCATCTCGGCACCGAGACCACCAAAGGAGTGCCTATCTGGCGGCACCCGAAGGTATTGCCTTTAGTGGCATTGGCCAGTGGCATCTAGTTGTGCCGGCCCTCTCCTCTTGCCAACAAAATTATAATTGTTTCTTTCTTCTCTAACATGCCCACCACAACTTCCCCACATGGCGATCCTGCCCACCTCGACCGGAACTAAAGTAGTAGAGCAGTCTGAAGATGAGAAGCTGCGAGAAGTTCTAGCTAGAGTAAAATTTAGTATAGAGAAACAACGCCCCGAGAAGGAAAAGAAGAAGATATCGTTTATCAGCTGCGCCGCGGATACTTCTATCAACCGCAAGAACGGGATAGATACAAAGAAACTACTGGAGGAGTATACAGCAAACCCCCCAAGAACAAATGAGATTCCACGGTACACACCATGTAAGATACCGAGCAGACCACGACCGATTACGTTAGAAGATTATAAGAAAAGAAAAACTGGAAGTGCAGAAGCCAAACTAACAACGATACCAACTGTTCAAGTCAAATTTCTATTTCGTTCAAAGTTTGAAAAGACGAGCGATAAACTAAACCAAATTCAAAATTCTCGACGGACCAAAAATGAGAAAAAGCGATTTTGTAAGTTCGTTATAAAATGTATTTGAAATAATATAATCACTTCAACTTCAACAATTCAAATTAACAAAATGCAAAAATATTAAAAAATACGATGTCTAACACGGTCAAAGGTTCGAAAGCGAATGTTTGATAGAACAAAGGATCGCGAATAATCCCCCGGGAAAAAATACAGGAATTTTCCAACATTGAAAATTCCGGTATTCTTCCCAGTGAATTATTCGCGCCTTACGAATACTACAGAATATAATTTTACAATTCAGCCAATGATTAATGCCGATTGATACAATACAGCAATCAGCTGATGCTCTATTACAATGCAATAATCTATTACAATTACAATTTCAAATGTAGGTCAAGTTCAAGTGTCAAAAATGTTCAAATAAATATAAACAATGTATTGTATATAGTGTGGTTATGTGTTGTTGTGGTGTATCTCCGATGTTTAGTGCGATGTCCAGTGATTTCCCGTGGTTCAATAGCGATGTCAGATAAGTATTTGTAGATATTCTATTGTTGAATTTGATACTTTGTGATGTCTTGTATTTTCCTTTGCAGATGATGGACACCGATGGCGACTTGCGACAAATGGAGATTCTATGGTCGCCAACTTAAACATTCTCCCCCCGCTGGACGATGAAGCCGAGTCCAGGATTTGTGATTGGTGGATTCGAAAAGATGAATGATCGATATTTCGTGGATTTCGATTGCGTTCGATGGTAGAAATCTTGACGGTCACATAGAATAGTGGTCGATAAGCAGCTAAAATTTCCTTGACAAGTAATCATCGTATACATTAATTTCAATCTGTAAGTAGAGTCATTAGTACTTGTTTGAAATATGAATTTAATTTGTTATCCGCATATGTCGATATTAATGGTATGATATCGTTATCCAGTGAGCTTCAGTGTGAAACGAGGCCGATTGTGCTTAGCGGGCATCATGTTGAAGTACAGCGAACGGTGAGTAATTTGAATTCATTTCATCAATTCATAGTCTATAATAATTTTAATAATTTCCCAATCTTTGTTAGGATGGAGCAAAGTCGTCCCAACTATGTTGAGCATTTGCAGCCATCTTAACTCAGACGTTAATAGTTCGTAATATGGAGGGTTGAGGATAAGGATAGGATGTGGTGATATCATATTTAATTGATTGGCAATAACACAATTTTTGTTATTGATCTCTTGTAGGTTGACCCATTGGATTTGACCGTAACAACTCGAACCAATGAATCACTTCCTGGATGTATTTCGAGAATTCGAGCGAGTGGCCATCGATAAGGAGGATTCCGATCATCTTTCAATAGACACAAGTCATCGACTTTTGGACACTCCGTTTGAGACATCCATTTAGGGCGTTGCTGTAATATGTTCAGGTATTCATTTTTCCATCTTCGCCAAAAATTTTGTGTCAATCGTTGAGTTAGTTGCCATCGTGTTAGTCGATTAATATTTTCCTCAGAAATATCAATTTCGGGTAGTGCCATCAGATTGTCGCCGATCAGGAAATGTGCTGGGGTTAAAGCTGTTGTATCGGAGGGATCATCATTCAGTGGGCATAGCGGTCTAGAGTTGAGACACCGCTCGATTTGTACGAGTATCGTTGACATTTCTTCATATGTAAGCGATGCATTCCCTACTATTCGTTTCAAATGATATTTTATAGATCGAACTCCAGCTTCCCATAAGCCGCCAAAGTGTGGGGAGGCCGGAGGATTAAATTTCCATGTGATGCCTAAATCAGCTAATTTGTGTTGAGTGTTGTTTGATTCTATTATTTTTCGCAATTCAGCATTAGCTCCAATAAAATTTGTGCCGCAATCACTGTATAAATATTGGCATAATCCTCTTCTACCAACAAATCTTGTCAACGCTGCCAAAAATGTTTGAGTGGTCAAATCGTTGACTAATTCGATATGTATCGCCTTTACCACAAAACAAATAAAAATTACGACGTAACCTTTGTGAGTACGGCTTCCACGTCCATTCCGATCTCTTATTTGAAAGGGTCCACAATAGTCGACGCCCGAATGCGTAAACGGTCTAGTAAATCTAACACGAGGTTCCGGTAGGTTACCCATCAGCTGTGACGAATTGTGTTCCTTCATCCGAAAGCATTTTACACATTTATGAACGTAATGCTTAATGATGTTTCGTCCATCGATGATCCAATAATTGCGACGAAGTGTTGTCAACATCAATTGTACGTTGCCGTGTAATGTTACTTCATGTGTATGTCGTATCAACAGTTCCGTAAAGATGCCTTTCTTAGGAATGATGACTGGGTTCTTTTCGTCTTTAGTAAGATCAGAATTATTCAGGCGTCCACTTACTCGTAGAATTCCGTCTTTATCGATAAAAGGAAAAAGTCTGAGTAGCTTACTTTTAACGTCTATCTTCTCACAATTGCTCAATTTTCGAATTTCATTAGCGTACTCGCAACGTTGTGAATATTTAATCCAAAACTGTCTCGCGTCGTTGAGCTCTTTTGTTGTTAAAAATCCCTTTTCATGTTCGCGTTTGGTCATTGCACTGATGAAGCGTAGACAGTACGCAGTAACTCGTAATAACTTTGTCAAATCAGAGTATTTTTCCAGTAGTTGCTCAATAGTGTCGACAGTTTTCAAATGATGGCTTACTAATTTTGGTTTATCGAAAACTATTTCTTCTGGAATCGAAATGGGCCACTTGCACGAAGGTTCCTGCAGCCAAGGTGGACCATACCACCACAATTTAATATTCGACAATTCCTTCGCGTTTGTACCTCGTGAAGCGATATCCGCTGGATTGTCCCACGATCGAACATGATTCCACTGTCTATTTCCAAGATTTTCAAAAATTTGCGTTGTTCGATTCGCCTCGAATATAGGCAATTTCTGAGGCGCTTTTGTAAGATACGCCAAAACAATCGATGAATCGCACCATAAATATATATTATCATGAATCTTCAAAGTGTCGATGACCGATTTCATGAGTTTAGATAGAAGAAGAGCACCACAAAGCTCCAGCCTCGGTGTCGTTTGCTCCTTGACCGGTGAAACTTTAGTTTTGGATGTTAGAAGATGCACGCTAGTTTCGCTCTCCTTACGACACACCATGTAGACAACCGCAGCGTACGCGACCTTCGAAGCGTCACAAAATCCATGCAGCTCTATTAACGAATTTTTGTCGTATCCGACAAATCGAGGAACTTGAATTCGTTCCAACTCCATCAAATCCTGTCTATAATTTGTCCATTGTGTTTCTATTTCATGTGGAATTGGTTCATCCCAATCAATGCCATGTAACCATGATTTTAGGAAAATTTTGCCTGTTATGATTACTGGTGATAGCCAGCCCATCGGATCATATAACCGAGCAATGTCCGAGAGCATTGACCGTTTTGTATGCGATGTTATACCCTTGAGTTGAATTCGATAGGTAAAAATATCGGATGTCGGCAACCAGATGATACCAAGCGATTTGACTCCTTCGAAGTCCAAGTTCAATGAACTACATTTTTCGATATCTTCGGCTGGGATACCTTCCAAAATACGTGGATCGTTTGCCACCCACTTACGCAATTTGAAGCCACCAGAGGCCAATGCCATGTCGATTTCTTTCCTTGATTCGATCGTTTCTGATAGTGTGTCCCCACCAGACAAAACGTCGTCCACATAAAAATCTTCCAAAATGATTCGATGAGCGTTGGGAAATCTGCCTTTTTCATCTTCTGCCAGCTGACGGAGAGTCCTTATAGCGAGAAACGGAGCACACGTCGTACCAAATGTGACGGTTTTCAAATAGTAATCTTTCACTGTGTCCATCGGATCCTTCCTCCAAACTATCATTTGGTAGCGTCTATCGTCTGGGTGTACCCCTATTTGAAGAAACATTCTAGCAACATCAGCTACGTATGCAAACCTGTCCAATCTCCACCGTAATAGCACAGAAATCATATTCGAACTTAGTGAAGGACCAGTTAGAAGAATATCGTTCACAGAAATTCCAGACGTAGTTTTCCTTGAGGCGTCGAAAACGACTCGCAATTTGCTCGTAGTGCTTTCCTTTCGTACTGCGTGATGAGGCAAATAGTAGTTGGGTTGTGGCGATTCTCCGATACACTCTTCCATGTATCCCGAGTCTAAATATTCTTGCAAACATTTTGAGTACTCCTCCTTCAACTGTGGATCTGACGTAAATTTCTTCTCCAAATTCGACAAGCTTGCCCGAGCAGAATTTCTTGAATTGCCCAATGTGTCATGGATAGTAGAGGATTGAAACGGCAATCGTACAATGTATCGTCCATCCTCCTTTCTAGTTACATTTGCCTTGAAGTGATCCTCGCATTGTTGTTCTTCCAATGTTGAATAATGCCCAGGGTTAACTTCTTCCAGTTTCCAGAATAGTTGCAATTGCTCACTCAATTCGCAATCCGAATTGTCGATGGTAATATTAAAATTGCGAAATTCCGATGTAGTCTTCTTTGTTTGTCCAGAAATAACCCATCCTAATCTTGTTTCCTGTGCAATTGGACCAATATCCAATTGTCGAATATTCGCAAGAATGATGTTTGCGTATACATCTGCGCCCAGTAATAGATCAACTCTTCCTGGTCGATCAAAGTGAGGATCAGCAAGGTCAAGATCATTAAGTTGATGACAAGATCTTAGAGACAATGAACGATTAGGAATTAGACTACTGATGTCGTTCATCACCAATGCATTGATGTTTAATTTAGTTTCATCCTTTAATATCATCCTAGCTTCTATGTTGCCATTTATCGTACGAACTTTTGCTTGTCCGACTCCAAAGAGCTTTGCATTAATTTTATTTTTTTTCAGACCCAATTGTTGAACCACCGATTCCGTAATAATAGAGACCTGTGAGCCTTGATCCAATAAGGCTCGAACTACAAGACGACCATTCGAGGATTCCAATGTAACCATCGCTGTAGCCAACAATACTTCCCGATCATCTCCAACATGATGAGAATTGGCTTCGAAATTCGATAAAGAAGAGCTGACAGGCTGCTCCCGAGTGCTTATGGATGGATTCGCTGGTGGATCACGATGTAACAAAGAGTGATGAGTCTTTTGGCAATGTGTACAACGAGATTTGCTCGTACAATTAGCGAGAAGATGGCCTTTTCGAAGGCAATTTAAACAAAGACCATTTCGTTTGGCTAATGTAAATCGCTCATTGTGGTCGGCACCAATAAATTTTTTACAATTGTAAATTTTGTGCTTTTCTTTACAGATCTCACATTCGAGATCGTGAGATGATTGACCTGATTGACACGTATTCACTTTTTTTACAAAGGGTTGTGGAACTTTGGGCGAATTTGTTCCACAAGCTTCTAAGGCTCTGAATCGACTATTCAGGAAAAATTTTAAGTCGTCGAAGGATAACGCATTCGAATTGCCAGCTTGCTTTTGCTCCCATAATTGCCGAGTATTTACAGGCAGCTTTTCAGTGGTTAAAAAAATGAGAACTGTATCCCACAAGTTCTTTGGTTTTAGATTGGCAATTGCTTGTACGCATTCCATCGTACTGTCAAGTAACATTTTAATCGACGCTGCGGATTCGGAAGCATTCCGCAGGTTGAAAAGTTTTCGGAACTGAACTTTTAATAAAATATTTTTATTGTCGTAACGGTCGTTCAATAATTTCCAAGCAATATCAAAATTATCTTCCGTTATTTGGAAATGACTCAACAATTTCGCGGCCTCCCCACTTAAACTGCTTTTTAAATAGTGCAATTTCTCTACTGCCGAAAGGCCACTTCGATTATATATCAAGGACGTAAAAAGGTCCTTGAAAGATGTCCACTTTTCATAATTTCCATCGAAAGTTTGTAATGAAATTTGTGGAAGTCTGAGTTCCGAGTGGTTTATACTAGCGGTACTAAGGTTACCCCCCTCTATTTCGGTTGTAACAGAATATGCCGATAAGGAATCCGATAGATCAACAATGAACGACATACAACCATCTTCAATATCGTTATAGACACCATCCTTGAAATACGGATGTTCCGTTTCGTTCGGAGCACCCGTAAGTGTATCTAAAATTCTATCATGTATACAACTCGTTTTCTCTTGGATCTCTTCAACACGCTTAAGCATTTTTTCCAAATACACCTTTCTTGGTTTCGGATCCGTTTTCTTGTTATAATTAGCTACTAAACGGACCAAATTTTGCAAGTGCATTTTTTGCTTTTGCACTAAATTTTCCATTTTTTGCAATGGATATCACCACGAAGGAAATATAGGTAAAGGGAAAAGAAAGAGGACTTACGTATATTTGTATTACAAATTGGTGTCTTTCAAATTGTCTGCAACCACTTCACTCGCGTATTAAATCGAATAAACTGCACGAAAAAAACGAACAAAAATTCACCGGATCCGGCTCGTCGGACCAAAAATGTTCAAGTCAAATTTCTATTTCGTTCAAAGTTTGAAAAGACGAGCGATAAACTAAACCAAATTCAAAATTCTCGACGGACCAAAAATGAGAAAAAACGATTTTGTAAGTTCGTTATAAAATGTATTTGAAATAATATAATCACTTCAACTTCAACAATTCAAATTAACAAAATGCAAAAATATTAAAAAATACGATGTCTAACACGGTCAAAGGTTCGAAAGCGAATGTTTGATAGAACAAAGGATCGCGAATAATCCCCCGGGAAAAAATACAGGAATTTTCCAACATTGAAAATTCCGGTATTCTTCCCAGTGAATTATTCGCGCCTTACGAATACTACAGAATATAATTTTACAATTCAGCCAATGATTAATGCCGATTGATACAATACAGCAATCAGCTGATGCTCTATTACAATGCAATAATCTATTACAATTTCAAATGTAGGTCAAGTTCAAGTGTCAAAAATGTTCAAATAAATATAAACAATGTATTGTATATAGTGTGGTTATGTGTTGTTGTGGTGTATCTCCGATGTTTAGTGCGATGTCCAGTGATTTCCCGTGGTTCAATAGCGATGTCAGATAAGTATTTGTAGATATTCTATTGTTGAATTTGATACTTTGTGATGTCTTGTATTTTCCTTTGCAGATGATGGACACCGATGGCGACTTGCGACAAATGGAGATTCTATGGTCGCCAACTTTAAACACCAACTCTGAAGAAACCGAAGAAGCGGAGAGGAGGCGTACAGGTACGAAACAGAAGATTAATAGCTGCGCTCAAGCGGGATATACAAGAGCGAACGACCCGAGATTGGCAAAGGGACCAAGAAATATACAACAGAATTGCAGATCTGGAAGCACAGACGTTCAGAAAGAAGAAAGATGGGAGGACAACAGTCGATAATCAGCAACGTAAATGAATACGAGATGACTACTTTAGCCTTAGTTATAATCATTATAATCTATTTTATTATAAATAAGATAAATAAGAATTGTAAAAATTATATTAGACATAATATTAATAGAACGGTAAACATATAAAAAAAAAAAAAATTTAAAATAATATACCTTTCACTATAATATAATTGGGTATTTTTAGTAATTTGATATTTGATAATTTGAATTTCCACATAATTCCCATACTTTCACTAAAAATTTTTCAATTAACAATTTTTGTCGTCTTGGAATCCAATCTACTACCCAATGAAAGAACTGGTGAATGAGATCGATAGAATTTTGAATAGCATTCTAAAAAATTCAAATAGAACTTATACTAAAGAAACAATCCTTCAGAAATTAGAATACATTTGCGAACTTAAAAATAATTTTCAACAGGCACAGAAATCCAAAGAAACCATCACTATTGAGATTGAATTTAAAACCAAATTCCTCAAAACAGAACATATATTGCAAAAACAATTAGATAAATACAAGATGGCTACTTTCAATATTAGTACGGCTTCGAAAGCTTTACCAATATTCACGGGAAACTACAAGGAATTAGAATCTTTCCTTAAGGTTGTAGAAATTTTGAGTTCAGGTTTAGATGCTGTTGAACATAAAAAACTAATAGAGTTTACGTATCACGTGAAATTAAATTCTATAGTAAGAACATCGGCTTGTGCAATAAGTGAACCAACAACATTTAATGAGTTATCTACTATTCTCAGAGAAAGATACAAGAGCTCACTTACAATACCTAAAATCCATACCATTCTTACAAACTATTCTCAAAACCAATTGTCAGTGACAAATTTCAAAGAAAAATTTTTATCATTAATCGTAGAACTTAATAGCTTACAGATTAAGGAATTAGGGATTTCCGCATCAGAGGCTGAAAAGAAAGTCGTTACAAAGATGAATGACGTCTACGCCCTGAACATATTTAAAAATGGTTTGAATGAACAACTAAAAAGTACAGTGTTTGCTGCTCAACCAAAAACTTTTACAGATGCTGCAAACCTAGCATCAGAGCTTGAGAAAGCATACTCAAGTAATCAGGTCATGCACTATAAAAATAGGAATAATAATCAAAACAAAAATAAGAATAATAATAATAAGGGACAAAACTATAGCAATAATAAAAATAATAACCAACGTAAAAATAATAATAACGCTGGTAATAAAAATAATACTAGAAATAATAATAATAATAATCAGAACTATAACAATAATAGTAACACTAGTAATAAAAATAATAACACTGGAAACAATAATAACAATAATTATAGACAAGGAAACAATTACAATAAAAATAGAAATACAAATAATAATGTAAATATTATAAATGACCAGGGAAACGTAACAGACCCGGAGATCGAAGAATAAGTAATAAAAACATATCACTTCCCTCCGGTTCAGATAAAAACATATATAAAATATCGGATAACCTAACCAATTATGTCACACTTAGAGTATTGAATGTTAAGAGAACATTCACATTCCTGATAGATACTGGAGCAGACATCTCCATATGCAAAGAGATCATTCCATTTGAAATCTCAACAGAAAACAGGTGTAGACTTACCGGAATTACTAATGGAGAAATTTTTTCATTAGGCACATCCAGTCTAGATTTCGCTTTTGACGAAAACAAACTAAGTCACAATTTTCATATTGTAGGCAACGATTTTCCGATTACCACAGATGGTATACTGGGAAGAGATTTCCTTATAAGATATATGTGTAAAATCGATTATGAAACTTTTACTATCAACATTTCTCTCAAAGGTGAAGAATTTACTTTACCATTAAACACAAAACCCTTGTGTATCAACCAGATAAATTTACCACCCAGATCCGAAACCATACATCCAATAAATCTAAAGTTAAATGAAGACAGCGTCGTTCTTAACCAGGAAATTCAAGAAGGAGTTTACATTGCGAATTCCATCGCACCCGCGAGAGGAAATTGTCATATCAAAATCCTAAATACCAACAATGCTAATGTCTCACTATCAGCCATCAGAATAAAAACTGAACCATTAAGACTTTATTACGTTGCAAAATCTTCGCAACAAAATTCACTAGATCAAGAGAGATTAGAGAAACTCTTAAAATTACTAAATGTAGAATTAAAAGACAAAAATGCGGAAGATTCTCTCATTAAGATATTCAAAGAGTACCAAGATATATTTCATCTTGATGATGAACCACTATCCACAAATAACTTTTACACACAAAATCTTTCGACTACCGACTCTAATCCAACATATGTAAAGAATTACAGACTTCCTCAAACACAACAGGAAGAAATCAATAGACAAGTTGAAAAACTGATGGATGATGACATTATTGAGCACTCAACTAGTCCATACAATTCACCATTATTACTAGTTCCCAAGAAAGGAACAAACGACACAAAGAAATGGCGACTTGTAGTTGACTTTAGGAAATTGAATACAAAAATTGTTAATGACAAATTCCCTCTTACACGAATAGAAGATGTTCTAGATAAGGTAGGAAGAGCAAAATATTTTTCAACGTTAGATATGACTAGCTCTTTTCATCAGATCAGTTTAAATAAAAAATCAAGACCACTTACTGCATTTTCAACCTCTAATGGACACTTTCATTTCAAACGGTTACCATTCGGCTTAAAAATATCATCGAACAGTTTCCAGCGAATGTTAACAATAGCTCTTTGTGGCTTAGATAGCAACGCGTTCTTATATGTCGATGACATTATAGTCTTTGGTTGTAGTTTGCAAAATCATAATGAAAATTCGATTAAGGTATTCAAACGACTACAGAGATACAACCTGAAACTGAATCCTACCAAATGTTGTTTTCTAAGACCAGAAGTTGTATACTTAGGTCATTTAATAACTAAAGATGGTATAAAAACCGACCCATCAAAGTTCCATGTTATAAAAAATTATCCTACACCAAAAAATGCAGATGAAGTAAGACGATTCATTGCATTCTGCAACTATTATCGCAGATTCATTCGAAATTTCGCTCAAATAGGTTTTGATCTACCGATTTCATATGCTAGCAAATCGCTAAATAAGCACGAAATCAACAAACCTGTGATTGAAAAAGAATTATTAGCAATTCACTGGGCTATAAACTTTTTCAAACCCTATATCTTTGGTCGCAAATTTATAGTTGTCACAGACCATCGACCATTAGTAGCTTTATTCTCTCATAAAAATCCCTCCTCTAAATTAACGAGAATAAGACTGGATCTAGCGGATTATGATTTCGAGATCATATACAAACAAGGTAAAACTAATACAAACGCAGACGCGTTATCAAGAATCAAAATTGATTCTGAAATGTTGAAAGAAATGATTCCAACGTCTATTGACAATACGACTCCAAGAACACTTGATATACTAGCTATCACGCGAGGTATGTCGAAGAAAAGTGATTTACTCTCTAACAAAGAGAATCAAACTGACAGTCCAGATGAGAGCATCACCCAACAGAAGCGTCATGAACTTCATATTTGGGAATGCACATCTCTATCGGACATCAGAAATATAAATAAATTGAAATTTATATTAGAACGCAATGGCCGCAATCATATTTCACAAACTGCAAGATATAGTGATAATCCACATAACTCAGGTTATCGGTCGGAGAAACTATCATCAAATATGCGTTTTGAAATAAACGAAAACGAGGTAATCGTAAGATACAGTGATAATCCTCACAATCCAGATTGTCTGATGGAGAAACTAGTATCACAAATGCGAAAACTCGGAACAATAGAGCTAGCGCTAAGTGAAAATGATGATATTTTCATGCTCTTTAACAAAACAGAATTTAAAGATAAATTCAATGAACTACAACAAAAGAATGTTGAAAAGTTCGCCAAAGGCCAAAAATATGATAGTGCACTAGAACAAACTCAAAATATTGAAAATTTCAAGCGTTCACAATTGAGAATTATAATTTATAAACCACCCATAAGAATAATCGATAGCGCAACACAACAAAAGCTTATCGAAGAATATCACAAAACACCTTATGGAGGACATTTCGGAGTACGTAAGACAATATTAAAACTAAAACAAAAATTCGTGTGGAACAATATGTCGAAAATGGTTAAATCCTTTGTATCAAATTGTTTGTCATGCAAAAGGAATAAACAAACCAGACACATTAAGGAAAAATTAATTTTAACTGAGACTCCAAACTCTAGTTTTGAGATTATCGCTATAGATACAGTTGGACCGTTGAGAATCTCCAATGGATATTGCTATATCTTAACGATACAATGTGAATTAACAAAATTCATAATTGCTTATCCAATCGAAACAAAAGAGGCAAACAATATAGCTACTACATTAGTAGAACAGTTTATATTAAAATATGGTTGCTTCAAGATATTGAAATCAGACAGAGGTACAGAATTCCTAAACGAAACTTTAAAAAGTATTTGCGATTTACTAAAAATTAAGCAGGTGTTTTCAACCCCATATCATCACCAAGCATTGGGCAGTGTCGAAAGAAATCATAGAGTTTTGAATGAGTATTTATTGAATTTCGCACAAGATGAAAACTGGGATAAATGGATACAGTATTACACTTTTGCGTATAATACAACTCCACATGTGGATACTCAATATACACCATATGAATTAGTTTTTGGAAAATTAGCAAACCTACCCAATGATATTATTGAAAGCAAAGAACCGATTTATAATTTCGATAAATATGTCAATGAACTGAAAGTAAGACTACAGAAATCTATACAGACAGCAAGAAATTTAATAGATATTGCAAAAAGGAAAAGAAAACAATTATACGATGAAACTATTTATGTTACATCTAAATTTAGAATAGGAGATTTTGTATTGATCAAAAATGAAAATAAAAAAAAAGGTGTTTCTCCATATATAGGACCGTATAAAGTAATAGAAACGTCAGGTGTAAACACTACAGTAAGAATTAATGACAAAGACAAAACATACCACAATAACATGTTAAAACATTTAAAAAATTAAAACATTGGTATGAGTTACACAGATAACAATTTAACTAAAAAATTATTTAGTCATTACTAATTAAATTTATTTCCAAATGTAAATAAATTTCTCAAAGGGTGAGGGTGTGGTGTATCTTATGTGACACAACCCATCATCACTTCAATTTTATAATTACGTCAACAAACGACCTTGCCTTTATCTGTACCACGATATTACGTATTACCCAAAACAAAAACATTGCGATAATTCCAGTAAGTTACATGCACTTGTAATTTGATCATACATTGTTGATGGAAGTACAAGTCGCGTGCTCACATGGAAATATTTTTGAATCATCAAAACATATGGAATACAGGTGAGTAATGGCAGAGTCGTTGACCATAGGAAAAGTGGAGCAATCAATTGCACTTTTTCCTATGGGAACTAATCAATAATGAATAATGAGTAATCGATAAGAACTTAGCAAGTAAGCATAAATTAAGTATAAATACTTGTTAACTATTGAGTAAAATACACAGTCGTTATAGCATACTTGACAAGTGTGTTATTACTAGAGTGCCTATTCCTGGCGACACCTTTTACCTCGAGTGCCTATCCATCTCGGCACCGAGACCACCAAAGGAGTGCCTATCTGGCGGCACCCGAAGGTATTGCCTTTAGTGGCATTGGCCAGTGGCATCTAGTTGTGCCGGCCCTCTCCTCTTGCCAACAAAATTATAATTATTTCTTTCTTCTCTAACATGCCCACCACAACTTCCCCACAATATAGAGAAGACGAAACCACCACTCTCTGTTTACTTTTTACTAGTTCATATGTGGTGAAATTACGGCCAGTATTTAGTGTACAGTAGACTAAATTCTGAACGTAATTCCACCACATACAAACTAGTAAAAAGTAAACAGAAAGACACACACCCTTCATTGCACAACACCCGCGTAGTTCATATAAAAGCACAGGGAGCACATGAGATGTCATCTCCTCTCAAACTTCTCCTTCGTGAACAATAACATTCCATTTTGTCTCTCTGCCGCAGAGAACCCGCCCGGTCCATATAGAAGCAAAAAAGATGTCAAATTTCCATCCCCCTTCCTACTTCCTCACTTGTGCAAAATTACTTCATTTTTCTCGCTCTTTTTCATTTCCTCTGATTCTCTCTTCTGTGATTTGAGAGCATTCGATGAGCCTCAGCTGCAGTTTTTTTTAAATGGAAGCAGAAGATCAAAACTTCCCGTAAATGACGAGAACTTGGCTCGAAAACAGACATTTTGAAGCGCGAATCTTATAAAAATGCGAACAACTTTTACAAATGCGGGCATGTCGATACGTTCACAGACGTCTAAACTCACTTTGTGACACTTTTGAATTACGTATTCTCACCAGCCCTCACCGATGCAGCCGTCCGTCGGCAAACGGCGGAAGCAAAGTTGTACACCTTGTAAAGACGGCTACTAATAGGTAAAAATGCAAGAAGTAAAAGTTGTAGAGCATGCAAATTTCTTGTTTGTTTGTTTTGTTGTTGAAAGTACCCAATCTTTTTAGTTCGATAAAAAAAAATTCTGAAACTCGAAATAGCGTAAATCACTTTTTCAGCGAGTGTTGCCATACAACACATTTTCGGACATTTTGTTAATAGGTCACCGTTCTAACCACCAGAAACATTGCGTTTCCAGTTACCGCAGTCACAGTTCCAATCATAAGTTCCCGGGAACGTTCTTGGTAGCAGTTCCATGAGTAACAACTCGGAAAAATTTCTGTAAGTGTAATTTGTGGTCAGGTAAAGAGCTTCTACTTTTCCCCAGATTTCTATCCATTTATTGTTCTGTTCGGGCCTGTCCCTTCCATCTCCATCCTTCCAACACAGAACCCAGCCATCTGCTCCCCAAGTGATAAGCACACATCTGACATTTGCATATTTAGTACCGGTCGGTTTAAGCCAAAGAGGATTGATATTCTACAAGAGTGATCAGTCCATAGAACTTTCGGCTCTGCCAGTAGATTTGTATGTATTGACCAATAGTATAGACTACACAAGAAAGCTCACTCCATAAAACTTTAGCCTCCGCCGTTAGATTTATATGTATTGATTCTCTTCTGAATCTATACTGTGTAGTTTATACTATTTGTCAACACATACAAATCTACTAGCAGAGGGGAAAGTTCTACGGAGTGATCACTCTTTAGAATATCAATCCTCTTTGGTTTAAACACTCCACGAATTAGAACTAAATCTAACATGATCTAGTTAATACTCCTTTAGTTCCACGCGGCCATTGATGAACAGTGCTATTCAAATCGATAAGTCTGTAGTTTTAAATTCTGACACGCTATTCCATTGAATCGCCATTGCAAAAAAAATCAGATATTGAGTTGATAGGGTTCCTGACATACGAACTGTCTCCCAACTCTCAATCAGTGAAACTTTCGTGAGGTCCAACTATATATCAGCCGCAGTTGTAGTTTTTGACGGCTACCCTGACGAAGCTGTTGACACCAGTACGAAACACTTGAAACATCTGAAAAGATCAAGCAAGAAATAATCTGTAGAAGTTCACTGAACTGATGGTGCCCACAGTTGCCTAACACACTTTCTTGATCAACTCTTCTAACAAAAGGAGCCTGATTTCAATGCTCATGGAGAAATACACAGAGTTCTAGATGAAGTACGAGCAAGCCAGGGAAGACCCAGATACCCTCATAAGCATGACAGCTCTTTTCTTGGTCCCATCAAATGAATCCGCCACAGTGGTGGGGAAAGACGTTGATCTTTTGGTCGTTCTAATTGGTCTTTGTGCGCAAAACATACAAAACGCTGTACGCTCCTGACCTTGGAGTTGATAAAATAATATCTCGAATCATTCTATTTTTACATGGGCCACCATCAGTGTGCTGTTCTATCAAGGGAAGAAAAAATTTCTCAACGTCCTCCAGAGAAATCCACATTTGCCAGCAGTCATAAAAGTTTTTCAAGATGCCCAGGAAGCTCGTTCAAGTATAGCTACGGCAGGAGAGGCCTTCTTGAAGGCGCTGTACGGCCAAAAAGACGCCACCTCATTATATCTGCTGAGAAACAAAAGCTATGTGACGTCCTCCTTCAAGGCGCGATTCAACATCGCCTGACTTTCATCAACTGAGGACGCAGCTCAGCAGCATTCAATGAGGGTATACCACCAAGTACAGAAATGGCCTTGCTTTGCCGAAAGGCCGGAAAAATGGGGGTGGAAAATCATCAGAAGTGGACTCCTGCCTGTAACAATCACAAGGAATGCCGCACCAGATGCCCTACTGCGCATCATTTCTTGTAACCGCATGAAAGCATGTGTAGGAAAAAGTGGCTGCAAAAAAGCAGGTCTATAATACTATGCTCCCGCTTTGTGCCAACTGTGAGGACAAATGTGAGAATGTGAACCTGCAGCGACGGACGACGACAAGGACCTCGAAAAAATGGTGGAAGAGGCAGCCGATGAATGCCATCCATCGGAACCCAGACCACCGTCCCCACAAACGGGTCCTTCCAAAAAACTAAGGCTGTAAACTTGTAGTGTACTTTTTATTCAACTTGTTCTAATATGATATGTGTAAATATTATAAATACAACCTTCAATATTCAAATTGTTGAAGAATTACCAGCCCCTACTAAAAAAAAAGAACGAAAATAAGGGAAAACTCGTTCAAAAATGTGACTTTTGAATATCTGAATTTTCTTTTCATCAAATTAAAACCAGGCCGAAGCGTATATACCCTAGACTTGTACAAACCTAGTGGTGATACCAAAAGTACCAATTGGCAACGACCATTTGCATCAAAAGTGAGTTTCCTATATGAACAGTTTATAGGGGAGGTTGGCACTCATTCAGGAGGATAAGCAGCTTCAAAATCAATTAAATAACCCATTCTACAAATATTTGTCGAGTTTTCCAAGTCATTGGCTAAGTTCATATCACACAACAGTTGGCATACTGTGTAAGGATGGACAATATCGTTACTTTTAAGTAACAAGTAACGATTAGTTACTTTTTTGGAAGTAACACTTACTTTTATTTCGTTACTTTCGTTACTTTTTTGTAGTAACAAACAAACCCGCAACGTTCTTTCAATAGTAAAACTATAAGAAACAACGAATTCAATGCCAAATTTATCAGATGTTTTCAGGATGTTTCTAGAATAAATAATAAAATTAACTGTGACTTGTAAATATCGGCGATATACCTATATTTGTATTTGGCGGATGTTGCCTAATTTTTATACTCTAGATGAAATCTGAGAGTATTATAAGTTTGCCACAAAGTTTGTAACGCTAAGAAATAAGGCTCGCAGAAAAAAATGAATGATACAGAAGTTCATATTATCACTCGAATATCTCAAAACCGGATGTCCGTGTGTCCGTCTGTCCGTCTGTCCGTCTGTCCGTCCGTCCGTCCGTGACCTCTCTAGCTCGAGAACGCATTGAGCTATGAAGTTCAAATTTTGCACACGTTATTTTTGACAAAAAATAAAGGCTAAGTTCGTGAACGGGCTAAATCGCTCCACCCCTTCTACCCCATCCCATACAAAATGACACATTTTTGAAAATTTACAATAATCAGATTTTCTCAGAAACTATAAAACATATTGCTTTGAAATTTTTAATATATCACTTTTATGATAATTGTAACCTATGTTATAAAACTTATTGTAATCCTCACCCTCCTTCTACCCCCTCCCACACAAACTGCACTATTTCATGAAATACGTTAAGCCAATTTACTCAGTACGTATACAATTTATCGGGCTGAAATTTTGTACTTAACACTTAATTAACAATATCAGTTAGATTCAAAAAAATTAATCGATTACCCTTACTCCGTCTACCCGCTCCCATACAAAATGACACATTTTTGATAATTTACAATAATCAGATTTTCTCAGAAACTATAAAACATATTGCTTTGAAATTTTGAATATATCACTTTTATGATAATTGTAACCTACATTATAAAATTTATTGTAATCCTCACTCTCCTTCTACCCCCTCCCATACAAACTGCACTATTTCATGAAATACGTCTTAACGACTTACGTCTTACGTCTTAACGATGCATCCGAGATTGCAACCAAAATTATTTATTGGCTTTAACCAGGTTCAAATTCATCTAGAGTATTGCATGATTGGGGTTTACCCCAATCGTAGTTCTTTTATGTTTGGTATATGAATTTGAATATTTCTCAATTCGTGAAAGCATACATTCGGCTATTATTCTATTTTGACGATGTAACTTTTTATAACCTGAAAGCTTATGGGGGAAAAACTATCAAAAACCCGTTTCGTTACGTACACAAAATAGATAGTGTTCACTGTTTCTCTCGAATTTAGAGAACTAAAAAAGAAGATCCTTTTATCACCGAAATGATACGGTGTTGGACCCCTCACCCTTGTTTCAGAGGATATAATCGATTTTGTGTCCGTCTGTCCAGAGAATATCTCGAGAATTTGATGTCCACAATTACTACAATTCATGCGAATGCCTAGGAGTAGTATGTATGGCATTTCGAGTCCATACTACTCCTAGGCATTCGCCTCTTCACCCCGGTTCATATGACAGCCATATTGCCCATTTTTTACTTGAATTCCAAGAATGTCCTTTTCTCCACCGAGGGACTGATTCATATGATATTCGTATGGCCCATATTTCGCTTTACTGTCAAAATTATACTTTTTCGAATGTCCTTGTCGCTACCGATGGAGTCGAAATGCCATCTACTGTACTCCTGGACATTCGCCTCTTTACACCGATTCATATGACACCCATGTTGCCCATTTTTCACTTGACTTCTAAGAATGTCCTTTTCGCTTGGAAGGACTCGAAATGCCATCTGCACTACTCCTGGATATTCGGGTGTCCATCCCGATTCATATGACACCCATATTGCCCATATTTCACTTCAGTGCCAAAAATATCCTTTTCAAATGTCCTTTTCGCTCCGAAGGACTCAAAATGCCATATACTGTTACTGTACTCCTGGGAGTTTGCCTCTTCACCCCGATTCATTTGACACCCATGTAGCCCATTTTTCACCTGACTTCCAAGAATGTCCTTTTCACTCCAAAGGACTCGAAATGCCATCTGCACTACTCCTGGATATTCGGGTGTCCACCCCGATTCATATGGCACCCATATTGACCGTATTTCGCCTCACTGCCAAAAGTATCCTTTTTCGAATGTCCTTGTTGCCACAGAAGGACTCGAAGTGCCATGCATAGTACTCCTAGGCATTCGCCTCTTCACCACGATTCATATGACACCCATGTTTCCCATTTTTCACTTGACTTCCAAGAATGTCCTTTTCGCTTGGAAGGATTTGAAATGCCATCTGCGGTACTCCTGGATATTCGGGTGTCCACCCCGATTCATATGACACCCATATTAGCCGTATTTCGCTTCACTGCCAAAAATATCCTTTATCGAATGTCCTTGTTGCCACCGAAGGACTCGAAATGCCATCCATAGTACTCCTAGGCATTCGCCTCTTCACCACGACTCATATGACACCCATGTGGCCCATTTTTCACCTGACTTCTAAGAATGTCCTTTTCGCTTGGAAGGACTCGAAATGCCATCTGCGCTACTCCTGGATATTCGGGTGTCCACCCCGATTCATATGACACCCATATTGACCATATTTCGCTTCACTGCCAAAAGTATCCTTTTTCGAATGTCCTTATCGGCACCGAAGGACTCGAAATGCCATGCATAGTACTCCTAGGCATTCGCCTCTTCACCCCGATTCATATGACACCCACCTTGCCCATATTTCGCTTCACTGCCAAAAGTATCCTTTTCCGAATGTCCTTATCGGCACCGAAGGATTCGAAATGCCATCTACACTACTCCTGGACATTCGCCTTTTCACCCCGATTCAAATGACACCCATATTGCCCATATTTCGCTTCACTGCTAGAAATATCCTTTTTCGAATGTCCTTTTCGCCACCGAAGGACTCGAAATGCCATCTACACGTACATATAAAAAGCCTTGATTGCATACGTACTAGTATGTATTTTCAAATAAAAATCATTCATTTCGCATCCACACAAATCGCAAAGGCATTGCCAGAAAAAGATATTCTCCCAAGGCGAGATACTTTCCAACAAAAGATAGTTTGCCACAAAGACAGATTTTCAACACCATTGTGCACCGTGCTCAATCATCCTCGTGCAAATACAGACCATCTCACAGCCACAGAGTCACAATCACCATCGCGGCAATATACTACATTGCCACCATTCAACTCAGCGACCCGGTAATCTGAGTCTACCAACCTTATTTCCACTACCCGCTACTTTTCATGAATCGCTACTTAACTTACCACCACTTTTTACTACTCGCTACTTTTCACTACCCACTGCTGTACACTACTCGCTACTTTTCACTACTCACTACATCTAACCACCCAGTACCCAATATTTTTCACGATTCGCTACTTTTCACTACCCACTACTTTTCAGTACTCGCTACTTTTCACTACCCACTAAATTCATTACATTTACTGCTTTTACTACTTTCGTTAGATTTACTACTTTTACTACTTTCGTTACATACATGAAAAAGTAACACTTACTTATTTTTTGCACATGACTAATACTGTTGCCAATTTGTTTTATGAGCTCTCTCCACTGAGTTTTTGATGGACGCAACATGCTGTGAAAAATGTTATTTTCTCCATCACAAAAATTTCTCCGCTGGCTAGGACCAGCATATGATGACAATCCTGAAATGACACTCGCGCTGTCATATTCATACGATTTTTCGACAGTAGTCACTTTTGAACTGGAAATTTGACATTTGATGGATGACTACATGCGAGTGCAGTTCAGAACACAACAACGTATTGCAATACTGCTTCGATACTGTTGCCACAGCATGTTGCGGTTCCGCTGTGTGTTATGAACTTAGCCATTAGCTTCATTTTATTGAAAGTTATCGCTTAGTTGAAGTTTCATTTGTAGGGAAGGTAGGGGTTCCCTGAGTCGGATCTGGCCTATCTTTAATACCAACTAACTCAATCTTACTTTAAACATTTAATCAAAATTTCAAGTTGCTGGCTTCATTCTATCAAAAGTTATCGCTTATTTGAAGTTGCATTTGTAGGGGAGGTAGGGCTTCCTTGGGTTGGATCTTACTCATTTTCAACGCCAACCAAGTAGATCTTATTAATAACATTCTACCAAATTTTCAACTTTCTAGTATCATTCTACCGAAAGTTATCGCAATGAAAGGAACATTTAATTTTTTGAAATTTGTAGGTGGGGTAGGCGTTCCTTTCATCCGATTATGCCCAACTTACCAAAACTTAAGCAGCTTCTCACCTTGGGGTTACATGCCAAAAATCAGGTGTCTATGTCAATTAGTTCAAAAGTTATAGACAAAAAACCTGAAAAGTAGGGTATTACGGGGCTCTTTGTAAGAAAATTACCATTACTTTTCAACTGATCGATTTTATTTTTCAAGAAAAGTACAATATTACCGTCACAAGCAATATACCAAAGCTAAACCTTTTCATGTTTATTTAATCGGGAGATAGAGAGATATTCAAGTATTTAACATATGTAGGGAGATAGGCGTTCTCTTGGCCTGATCATACCCATTTTCAATTCCAACCAACTAGATCACACTGCCAACATTTGAACAAAATTTCAAGGCTCTAGCTTTATTATATCGAAAGTTATCGTGCGAACGGGCAGACAGACATGGCTAAATCGAGGAGGAGGTGACCCTGATCATATATATATATAGATTGCTATACCTCCGGAGCCTCCTTTATGGTGTTACAAATTTCCGTTGTGACAAAAACAATATACCCTATACTAAAAGTCTAGGGTATAAAGATTAGGTACAATACTTTCTAAACGAAAAATTGTATGCTCTACAGCTTATAATGAACCATTTTCTGGTCTGGTTGTGCTGCTTCCACCGGCAGATCGGTGGCAGCACCTGATGAGTAAGGATCTTTCAATGGTACGAAACCAGAGTCCGAGGGTCTCGTGACACCTGGACCCCAAGGCGACCGGGAGGGCAAGCGAGCCATCCGCCAACCATTCTATCCTTATCGCCTCATTTTTTTTTATTTCCCATTTTTACCGCCCTTGTTTGTGTTGTCTTTCCCAGTCCTATGAATTTTTGTTAATACTTAAAGGAGGGGGCAACAAGCGGCGAAAACCCCGCCCACATCTCCCGAACTGAGCTAGCAAGCATAGGCCGCTGCTTAGTTCGATTAGGGGCCTTTTTCTTCGCCAGATGGCACGGCCCGTGCTTCATGGTCATTATGCTACCTTAGGCTCCGTCTCCACGGGCATCTCCGGATGCCCACCAAACCGGCCGTTACAAGCTCTCACTTGTAGCATTTTTATACCCTAGACTTTTAGTATAGGGTATATTGTTTTTGTCACGACGGAAATATGTATTACCTTTAAGGAGGCTCCGGAGGTATAGCAATGTATATATATAAATGATCAGGGTCACCTTCTGATTCGATTTAGCCATGTCTGTCTGTCTGTCTGTCCGTCTGTCTGTCTGTCTGTCTGTCCGTCTGTCTGTCCGTTCGCACGATAACTTTCGACAGAATGAAGCTAGAGCCTTGAAATTTTGGTCAAATATTTGTAGTGTACTCTAGTTGGATAGTATTGAAAATGGGCATGATCAGGCCAAGAGAACGCCTACCTCCCTTATATATGTAAAATACATAAATGTATCTATAACTCCCGATAAAATAAACGTGAAAAGCTCTAGCTTTGGTAGATTACTCATGAGGGTAATCTTATACTCTCCTGAGAAAATAAAATCGATCAGTTGAAAAGTAATGGTAATTTTCTTACAAAGAACCCCGTACTACCCTAATTTTCAGGATTTTTGTATATAACTCCTGAACCAATTGGCGTAGGCACCTGATTTTTGGCATGTAACCTTGAAGTAAGAAGCTGCTTGAGGTTTTGTAAGTTGGGCATAATCAGATCAAAGGAACGCCTACCTCCCCTACAAATTTCAAAAAATTAAATATTCCCTTAATTACGATAACTTTCGAAAATGTTATACTAGCAAGTTGAAAATTTGACAGAATGTTGCTAGTAAGACGTACTTTGTGGGTATTGAAAATGGGCAAGATCCGACCCAAGGAACCCCCACCTCCCCTACAAATGCAACTTCAAATAAGCGATAACTTTTGATAGAATGAAGCCAGCAACTTGAAATTTTGGTCAAATGTTTAAAGTGAGATTGAGTTAGTTGGCATTAAAGATGGGTAAGATCCGACTTAAGGAACCCCTACCTCCCCTAGAAATGAAACTTAAAATAAGCGATAACTTAACGACAAAATAAAGCTATCGACTTGAAATTTTGGTCAAATGTTTGTAGTATGATCCAGTTGGCTAATATTGAAAATACGTAAAATCCGACCAACTAAACCCGTACTGCTCCTACAAATGAAACTTCAAATAAGCGATAACTTTCGATAGAGTGAAGCTTCAGACTTGAAATTTTTTTTAAATGTTTGTAGGGTTATCTTATTGGTTGGTGGCAATGATGGGCAAGATCCGACCCAAGGAACCCCTACCTCCCCTACAAGTGAAACTTCAAATAAGCGTTAACTTTCGATAGAATGAAGCTAGCAACTTGAAAACTGCGACTATTTGTAGAATGGGTTAGTTAATTGATTTCGAGAATGGTCAAGATCCCACTTAATGAGTGCCAACCTCCCCTATGAACTGGCCGTATAGGAGACCCACTTCTAATACATATGGTCGTTGCCAATAGGGACTTTTGGTATCACCACTAGGTCTGTACAAGTCTAGGGTATATACGCTTCGCTTCGGCCTGGTTACGTATTACAAATGTTATGAGTTACACATGTAAAAATGTGACCATAACGGGTTTTTCGAAAAGTTGAGAAGAATCGACGTTTTTCGACTGTCGATTGCGGCTACACCACTGAACTTAATTTTGCCATTTAGGTAGCTCATTCGACGCGGAATTTTATGCTCTTCAATCTATCCATAAAGCTTTTTTAAGCTAAGATCCAGAGTTTCAAGTTAAAATCTACACCATCTGCCCACAGCCCATTCGACGTAGAATCCAATCCATTCAGACTTTTTCAAGCTAGGATCCACAGTTTTCAAGTTATAATCGAAAAACCAAAAAAAGGACAGAAATTTCGAGGTTTTTTGAGATTTTGACCATGTTTCGCAAAAAAAAATGGTGGAAAGCTCCGGATTCGTGTTCAGCACCCCAAAAAACATAGGAAATGAAGGAAAAAATCTCCACCACAATTTGTTTCCCCAAATCACAAAATGGCTAAACTAATTACGGAAAGGAGGATTTGGTTTCATTCAATCAGTTCATTTAGGGCGATCGGTAGCGTAGTGCGTAGAGACACCAGTCTCATGTCTGATACCGGCGTTTCGGGTTCCAATTCCCTCTACGACGCCGTTCGTGGCTACGAAAGTCTTAAAGCCACACGGAGTACGTTTTGGTGGCGTTCATGGGTATCGAGTGTGCCTCCAATACTGTCAAACCTGAGGCGATATTAAGTGCAATGTTCAAGCTCGGAATTGATGAGTCGATCCTGTCGCTTATCGGTCAGTTTCAGACCTCTAGGGTAAAAACTACGAGGCTTGATGAATACCTAGATCGAAGAGGCGTGTGCAAAGGTGGGGTCTACAGTCGAAGGTCGTATACTGACTATTAGTGACAGTAATACGACTGTCGTCGATGTATGGTGCAGCTTTTATCGCTCTATATGGAGTTAAGTTATCGAATCCGTAAGCTGTCTTGGGAGTTATATTCAACTTGCCACCCTTGGATATATATGGGGAGCAGTTAGCTATTTACACTGCGTTCCGTATTCGGAAAACCAAGACTGCTTCAAACATCGGTTACCTAAGAATTCTGAACAAACCAGGCGTTCCGAGGGTCGCTGACTACACTCCATCGAATTTCACTTTTGAGACTACTCTCTGCCAATATGGTATGTAAGCATCCAACAAGATCGACTGCACTACACAGTATTCAGAAATAATTATGATTTTCACACATTTATTTGCCTTTGGTAACATTAAAACCGAGCACTAACAAAAACGCATGTCGTAACAGAATTCCTTCCCGTGTTGCCTCATTAATGTCCAGCCTGTGGACGCATTGGGCACGTTATCATGAAATCTTTGGCGCGATTGCAACTTTCGGAATTTTGCCAAACCGAAGCTGGACAATGGGTGAACGTTTCAACGAAGAAGCATCCTGACGCTAGTGCAGGCAATGGATTACAGTTGTCATCTCCTTCCCGTTTGTTCTCCAAAACTTTGGGTAATTTAGCTTCGGCTGTAAACATGAAGGGAAAAACATTTATATTGTATTTGTTGATTGAATAGGTAAAGAGCATTCACTACTTACCAACATCGACGCATTTTTTTACAGCTTGAACAGCAATCGGAATCATATCAGGCACGTCCTTGTATAAATTGGCTATGATTTCGGGAGCCTTTTCCTTTTGAATGACACCATTTACTGCAAGACCAGATTCGTTGAAAACGCACTCTGAGTGACACTGACGATGATAAGGAAAGAGATAAATAAAGAGTTTCAGCAACATATTTGTTAGGAGGAGTGAAAATTATGAAAGGAATAGTCTCCAAAGGATTGTCTTCAGTAGTAACGTAGTGGTAGGTAGCTTGAACAAATTGTTAAATAATATCTTAAAAACGAAATAGGAATACGACGCGCTCGGTTGCCGTGAGGTTTCAGTTGCCATTCAATGATGCTGATGATCTAGACTAGAGAAACAGAGCTTCAACCCTCGCCGCAGGGTCCCGGGATTGTCAGTAAAAAACGACTCGGATAGGAGGTGCATGCTAGCCACTGCACCATCCGAAAAATATTTTTTATATATTTTTTCTATTTCCAGAGGAAAGCCCAGTAATCGTTAAAAAGAGTCCGTTGAATACCAGGATTTGATAACGGAAGGATGTGGTCAATAGAACGAGATAACTTGAGATAAAGAAAATTATTGAGAACATCAAGGTCCTAAACAGGGTGTTGAGCTATGATAATGGTGAAATTTGAGATACCTCAAAGTGCAAGATAATCGAGCAAAAGTCTTCCACGATGCTTTGAAGACAACACGGTAACCGACAAAGAAGACAACCAGCCAACTGTCGCACACTAAGTTGGCACCACCGATAGAGACAACGTCAAAAACACAAAGTGAAGGTGGCAGCTAGGCCTGTTCCTATTACCGGGATCCCGGTTTGGTACCGGGTTTTTCAGTACCGGTACCAAAAACTAAGAGTACCGATATCCCGTTTTTTAAGTACCACGATCCCGGGATTTGAGTACCGGTATTTTCAACCATGAGCCGGTTTTTTCAGTTTCGGTACTGAGTACCGGGATCCCGGGATTTAAGTACCTGTTCTTTTCAGTACCTGATATTTAAATACACGGGATTCCATAAAAAAGACTGGTTCATTGCCTGAAGTGAAGGTTTTTCACCGAGTCTTCAGGTTTTAACATAGGAAATGTTTATAGGAAACCAATTGGAATTGAATATTATGGACACTGGCGGGACGGAAATGACGTAAACATACGAGTCTGTATCACAAGATGACGTCATTGAGTTATCGGATATGGTCGTTGCCGTTTAACGTACGCTGCTATTAGCGCAATTTTTGCGTTGGGACACGAGATGTCTTGTTTATTTATAGAGTCGTCCATTGCATGATTGTATGATGAGTATTTCCAAATGAAAACAGGGTTGCCATTCTGGGGTGGGCAACCCCAATTTTTTTTTGACTTCGGATTCAGAGTCAGCGACCCTAAATTACCTTTAGTTCCAACCAGCCCGATCGGACGAGTATTTCCCTATGAATATGAATGAATATGATACTCGTCCGATCAGGCTGGTTCGAATTATAAGCTAATTTTGGTTCGCTATTAAAGGTAGACTAAAGCAAGGCCGATAGCTCTGTCCGTTGAAACATCGGCTTTCATGGGTACAAATCCCTCCTTTGCTATAGATGTTTGTGCTGTCTTCATGCGTAATAATAAGCTACAGATATTTCCGGCTTGTCGCAGAATGCAACTTAATATTGAGATTTGATAGATAAGATAAAGATTTGTTGCAACATGCATCATCCATAATAAGTTATATGCTAACAACACGTAATCTGAGTCACTTAGGAGTAGTAGAGATGCATGCTAGCAGTTGCACGTCCGCAAATTAAATATAAACAATAATGCTTCCCAAAAAACATATCCATTAATCCAATGGGTGGTGTAAATATTAATATCATATTAGCTCTATTCTTCTTCCGGAACACGTATGTTTATATCAGTGAGTCAGTAGCTTATTGCGTTGAGGTATCAGTCCCATGAATTCTTCCTTCCAATCGTGAGTTCAAATCCCGCCGTGGCAATGGTTGGTGTTCGAGCTTTTTGCCGATTGAATAAAAATATCCAGGGATTTGCCGTGTGGATATCATGTTTTAACCGTTTTTTGGGAATAAGTTTCTAGCAATTAGGAATATTTTGAAATTCACCTAATGGTGTAAAAATAATATCCGCAAAGAAAGTATTTCATTTACACAAAAAAGCCATCATAATGGCACAACAAATCGGTGAATATTCAACAGGTGGTTTTTTAATGCATTCAGACCAAGTCATGTGAACAGTTTCTTCATTGGATTACGAAGGATGGATCGCCAATCTTTTACTCCTTTTAACAACAGAAAAATATTTCATTTATACGAGAATATCCTGAAATTTCGTGGACGTCGAGACTGACCACCTTCAGCGCCGTATGGTCAATTTTACCTATGGAACTCGATGTGATATTTCATTTATTTTGCTTTGGCCTACATATCCGTGTAGTATTGGATCTCGGTGCATCAAGGGATTGAAGCAAAAAACAAAGTTTTCGCTGGATATTCAATACTCCATTCCATACCAAATGTTATTACCCCCTCAACGCAATTAAGAATTTCCCGATATTTCTGCCAGAAAAAATTACGCTTTGATAAAAAAAAACACAAAAACTATCGCTACGGTGCGGAACGTCGTCCAATTTTTTAGATGAAGCTGAAATATGACACGCTCAACGGATCAAATAAACTCAAATTTAATCAACTATTCCGTGGGATCATAAAACGACATTAAAGTCTCTTTTGTGTCGAAATAAAAAACATACTGTAGTCCGTAGGTCAAGGACCAGGTGACCAGTGAGCAGAACGCAAGGTTGATTCCGGCCACATTCACACTCTGTACTTGATTAAACTGCACTAACTAAATAAACGCGGTACCCTCGGGGAAATATCGCAATAATAATACAAGCCCGAAACATTAATGAACTACATGGGTTGAAAAGTCCCGGGATTTTTCAATAGGTGGCACCACCAGAGAAAATAAAGATGACTCATTTCGAGAGGCTCATCAATCAGTAGCTTATCATACATAGGCCCGTTTTCCCAATGGCCACGTTTATGCCGTGGAACTTAAAGGCGATTTAATTAAATCGTTTTAGTGCTAGTACTTGTTCGTGGTGTGTTTATACCGACCACACGAAGAGGTACTAAACATGAAAGATTTCTGCTGTTGGTTTGTGACTGCGGTGACATAGGTTAACAAAATGTCAAGGGGCAGTAGCCTCCTAATAAAAACGCGTTTCTACCGCTACAATCAAAGGATGAAACTAATGCAGAGTTTCCGGAAAGGATGAGGTATTTATATAACAAATAAAATATAATTTTCAGCAACAACACCATTAGCGAAGACAGCAACACCACCTAGTCCCAATTTTTCACTCCAGTTCTGCATAGCAAGTGGAGCTAAAATTGGTACCAAAACTAACTAGTGTGACATGTTTATGTCGTCGTGAGTTAGCTCGAATTAGTTAATCCTCGAAGATAGTTCCGCGGCATAAACAAGGCCAATGTTTGGTTAGACTGCCAATTAGCTATCCGAGACACTAAATTTAACCTTAGTGCATGCAACACTCAAAATATGATAATGCAGTCGACAGCGCAGCTAATGCAGTAGAAAGTCAGCTTAGTCAGATTATCTTGGCGAAATTCTGCCACCTTTTCAATTCTATTTTACGTCCACCTCTCAGCATTATTTTGCAGCTGAGTTGGTTTCAGATTCGTTCCCTTCAAATGAATATCCAGAACTCTGTCCCTTGTGACCAGTTTAACTGTCTCATTTAAATGTGCAAACGTAAACAGTTCAAGCTGTCAAAATGTCAGCAGTCCGTATCAGCTGTTTGGAATTATTGTCCGAGAAATTCTTAACTGGAAGATGAGTGCCGTTTAGCGTTTATGTATTTACAGGATAAGATTTAACTAGACATTGAGAAAACGGCCCATAAGCTAGTTTCAGGACATTTCGTCTATTCGTTTACAAGCTACAGTCGCTTGAGTAACGCTACTTTCGCCTTCGAAAAAAAAATGGAGAAACAGGAATATCGCATCTTGATCAAACATTACGTTTTGATGGGAAAAATTTTGAACAATCATTGCAATGGTTGCAAAAATGTCATTCCACATCTGCTCCTTCGATAACAACAGTTTATTGGTGGTATAGTGAATTTAAAGTGAATCGTACAAGCACCAAAGACGCATCTCGCTTTGGAAGGCCAAAAGAGGCTACGAATGCGGAAATCGTAACCCAAATGCATCGAATCGTTTTGAATGATCGTAAAGTAAAGTTGCGCGAGTTAGCAGAGGCCATGGGCATCTCAAAAGAACGAGCGACATACATTTTGCACGATCTTTTGAAGATGAAAAAGCTATCGGCGCGATGGGTGTCGCGTTTGCTGACCGTCGGCCAAAAACAGCAGCGCGTTGATAATTCAACAGCCGGTTTGGCGTTGTTGCATCGTAATCGAGCGGATTTTTTTCGACGTTTTGTGACGATGGACGAAACATGGGTCCACTACCATACTGAATCCAATAGGCCGTCTGCAGAGTTGCTGGAAAGCCACGAAAGCCGACCAAAGCGAGCAAAAGGCCCATGCTCGGCCGGGAAGGTTATGGCCTCCGTTTTTTGTGAAGCGCACGGCATAATCTTCATCGATTGCCTAGAGAATGGAAGAACAGTCACAGGAGAGCGTTATGCAGCGTTATTGAACAAACTGAACGACGAAATAAAGAAAAAATGGCCCCATTTGGCAAAGACAAAAGTTCTGTACCATCATGATAACGCACCGTCACACATGTCCATGAAAGCGATGGCCAAGTTAGACCAATTACGATTTGAATTGGTTGCTCACACACCGTATTATCCAGACTTGGCCCCCAGCGACTATTATCTGTTCCCAAACCTCAAGCGGCGGCTCCAAGTAAAGAAATTCAGATCGAATGAGGAAGTCATCGCGGAAACCGAGGCATACTTCGAAGGCTTGGTCGTTTCGTACTACAGGAAGGGCATCGAAATGTTGGAAAATCGCTATACCAAGTGTATCACCCTCGAAGGAAACTATTTTGGGGAATAAATATAACTTTGCCCAAAAAAGCTTGCTTTCATTAAAAATCCCGGGACTTTTCAGACCATGTAGTACGTTCGTTTGCTCCGTGTTCTGATTTTAACCACATTTGGTATGTAAGTTTCTTGTATGACCCTAAGATGCGTTTTGTTAGGCACTCGATCGTCGCAGATTATTCGCAATTAGCGATCAACCCATAAAGCACGGTGCAGTATATGTGTGTACCATTCCGATAGTCGCCTGTGACTCTGCGGCGCAGAGTAGTACTTAGCAATACGCACCTTAAACACGGGTCGGCAACTGCAATTTCGATTATCGACTGGACTAACGGAGTATTCTGTCATGTTCAAACCAGAGTAACTCACCTAAATCCTTTTGAAAATCGCTCCTCCAGGCATTTGCCGTGGTCCGATTTTAACCAAATTTGTTAAGCAGCTTCTTTGGGTTATTATAAGTATAACACGGTGATATTTTCGTCCTGCTGCAGGTGTGCGTCAGGACAAAATAGACCTATAGCCAGCGACCAAAAAGCCATTTACTCACAGTTCTAATACATATCATCGAAAAGTCATTGATTAGATGTATAGGAAAAAGGTAGTCTACCTACCGGAGCTCGTTGCTAACGGGTGTAAAATATGAAATAAATGTAAAAAAATGAACCCTGGTCAAGTAATTTGCTCACATTTGATTCGAATGCAATTTCCTTAGGGACGCTCCCATACGTGTCAATCCCAAAAGGCAGACCAACATCCCGTTCGTTAGGGTAACGGTAGACGATCTTATTGATGTGACTTACGACATCAAAATCGTTAATAACTCGACCCTACTCGAGTGTACATTGCTGATTCGAACTATATTTTTCAGGACACTACCTTAAATGTCATTACAAAAAAAAACCAGGAGTCCGAAGCGTATATTCCCTAGACTTGTACAGACCTAGTGGTGACACCAAAAGTAATAAAATAATTGGCAACGACCATATGCATTAAAAGTGAGTTTCCTATATGGCCAGTTTATAGGGGAGGTTGGCACTCATTCAGGGAGATCTTGACTATTCTCAAAATCAATAAACTAACCCATTCTATAAATATTTGGCGAATTTTTCAAGTCGCTAGCTTCATTCCATCGAAAATTATTGCTTATTTTAAGTCTCACATGTAGGGGAGGTAGGAGTTCCTTGGGTCGGATCTTGCCCATCATTGCCACCAACCAATTAGACCTACAAACATACAAACAAAATTCTAAGTCTCTAGCTTCACTCTATCGAAAGTTATGCCTTATTTGAAGTTTTATTTGTAGGGGAAGTAGGGGTTTCGTTGGTCGGATTTTACATATTTTCAATATTAGCCAATTGGATCCTACTACAAACATTTGGCCAAAATTTCAAGTCGCTAGCTTTATTTTGACGTAAGTTATCGCTTATTTCAAGTGTCATCTCTAGGGGAGGTAGGGGTTCCTTAGGTCGGATCTAATCCAACTTTAATGCCCACTAACTCGATCTCATTTCAAACTTTTGACCAAAATTTCAAGTTGCTGGCTTCATTCGATCAAAAGTAATCGCTTATTTGAAGTTTCATTTCTAGGGGAGGTAGGGGTTGCATGAGTCGGATTTCGCCCATTTTCAATACCAACTAATAAGACCTTACTACCAACATTCTACCAAATTTTCAATTCGCTAGTGTCATTCTATCGAAAGTTATCGTAATTAAAATAATATTTAATTTTTTTAATTTTGTAGGGGAGGTAGGCGTTCCTTTAATCTGATTATGCCCAACTTACCAAAACCTAAGCAGCTCTCACCTCAGGGTTACATGCCAAAAATCAGATGCCTACGTCAATTGGTTCAAGAGTTATGGACAAAAAACCTGAAAAGTAGGGTAGTACGGGGTTCTTTGTAAAAAAATTACCGTTAGTTTTCAACTGATCGATTTTATTTTTCCAGGAGAGTATCAGATTACCATCACCAGCAATCTACTAAAGCTAGAGCTTTTCATATTTATTTAATCGGGAGTTATAGATACATTTAATTATTTTACATATGTAGGGGAGGTAGGCGTTCTCTTGGCCTGATCATGCCCATTTTCAATACCAATCAACTAGATCATACTTCCAACATTTGACCAAAATTTCAAGGCTCTAGCTTCATTCTATCGAAAGTTATCGTGCGAACGGACAGACAGACAGACAGACGGACAGACAGACAGACAGACAGACAGACAGACAGACAGATAGACAGACAGACAGACAGACAGACAAACAGACAGACAGACAGACAGACAGACAGACATGGCTAAATCGAATCAGGAGGTGACCCTGATCATTTATATATACATATACATTGCTATACCTCCGGAGCCTCCTTTAAGGTGTTACATATTTCCGTCGTGACAAAAACAATATACCCTATACTAAAAGTCTAGGGTATAAAAAAAAACACATCGACATTTCGTTTCCAACATCAAAATGATGAAAATAAAAAATTTGATCGTTATTTGAAGCTCGAGTAAGTGACCCTCCCTAATGAAGTAATTCGCTCAATATTGATTCGAACAAATATTCGGTTCAGAGCACTCCCATCCTAACGCAGATGTTCTTACAAAAAGACCGAAACTCCGTCGCTAACATGTCGGCAGACGGGCGTAAAATGTTAAAAAGTGGAAATTTGGAATACGAAATCACCAGAAAGTGTTTTCAAAAGCGCAAATACATAGAACAATCCTGTTGAAATGCACCATCTAGATTGAAATAACTTGGTTCACGACACTACCTAAAGTGTCAATGCAAAAAGGCAGACGAGAGTGAAATGTCGAAAATTGGAAATTTGCATGTTTCGAAAGCTGTGATATACTTCACTTAGAAGAAGTTCAGAAGTTTTCGCCCTTCTGCCACAATGACAGCATCAAAATTTCGATCTGCCTTTTTCCACTAATACTTAAGCGAGTGTCCTGCACTAAATACCATTCGAATCGAGATTGCGCACTTGGGTAAGGTCGAGTTGTTCGCGATTTAAATGACGTATTTCACAGCTTTAGTAACATGCAAATTTCTAGTTTTCGACATTTGACGCTTGTCTGCCGCGTTATCGAGAACGGAATTTTGGTCACCCTTTTTGCATTTTCACATGAGATATCATCGTGAACAGAATTTTATTCCAATCTAGATGGTGCATTGAGCAGGGTTGCTTTATTCACGCTTTTGGAGACATTTTCCGGTGATTTCGTAGTGTAAATTTATCCCTTTTAATATTTTACGCCCGTCTGCCGCGATTTTAGCAACGGAATTTCAATCTGCCATTCTGCTCTGACACCAAAGGATGTGTCTTGCCATTAATACCATTCTAATTACGACTGTTCACTTGAATAAGGTCGAGTTATTCAGACTCTAATGATGTATGCCACCGCTTTCGTAACATACAAAATTTCCAGTTTTCAACATTTCACGCTCACCTGCCGCGTAGTAAGTCAGATTAGCATACCCCGCTTCTATCTTTTTGTAATAATACAGGTGGGTTCGTCTTGAATCAAATGCCATTTCAGTCAATATTGCGCACATGACTTGACTGGGGTAATTTATACAAGCCTTTGATAATATCTTCATTTAAAATTTTCAACAGTTTTCGCCCGTCTGCCGCGATGTTAACAACGCAATATCGATCTGGCTTTTTGCAGTGACACTGAGGTGAGCGTCCTGCATTGAATTCCATTCGAATCGATTTTGTACACTTGAGTAACACCTGATGAACACTACAGTAGATTTGGATATATCTCGAGATTTAATCAAATCTACCCCCAAATCTCCTAGATTTATCATACATTTATAAAGATTTAATAGTCTAAATTTGGAGCTAGATTTAAACAAATCTCGTTCTAAATCTCGAATATTCCCCTGAATTTGTATTTCCACTCATTTCGCCACAAATTTTGCAATACTTTCTAGCGAATTATCCACGAAAAAGAAGATTTGATAATATGACACTGGTTTGTTATGAAATTCAAGGACGCACACATGCGTGCATGTATACGAGGGCGGTCCGATAAGAACTTAGTCTCACCGCCCGATGGCGCCACAATCGCAAGTGAAATTTAGAATCGTGTTGTAAATTCTCGTAGAGGGCTACTGTCAAAATTTCAGTCGAATCTGACCCGTAGTTTTGTTTTGACCGCGTGTGGAAGCGGGCGTGTCCGCAGATTTTAGAAAAATGGAAAAAGAGCAATATCGGTCGGTGATTCGATTCTTGTTTTTGGAAGGAAAATCGCACACCTGTGTGCAGCTGTGTACGCTGACTCTTCTCCTTCGATGGCGACCGTCAAAAATTGATTTAACGAGTTCCAACGTGGTTGCACGTCGGTTTTTGATGAGCCACGCCCAGGTGCCCCGAAAACGGCTACCACGGAAAATAACGTGACACGATCCACGATCTCGTATTGGCAGACCGCCGATTGAAGGTGCGCAAGATAGCTGAGACAGTAGGCATCTCAAAAGACCGTGGGTCATATCCTGCATGAAATTTTGGGCATGAGAAAGCTGTCGGCGCATGGGTGCCGCATTTGCTCACTCCGGACAACAAACGCAACTGTGAGACCACTTCAGAGCAATGTTTGGCGCTGTTTAAGCGCAATCCGAAGGAGTTTCTGCGTTCGGTCGTGACCGTCGACGAAAAATGGATCCACTGGTACACTCCAAAGACCAAGGAACAGTCGAAACAGTGGACTTCACCCGGCGAACGTGCTCCGAAGAAGGCGAAAACTGTCCTATCGGCCGGAAAGGTGATGGCCACCGTTTTCTGGGCTCCACAAGGTGTGATCTACATCTACTACCTGGAGAAGGGCAAAACGGTGCACATTGCTCTACTATGGCGAATTATTGGGACGATTCGACGCCGAGTTGCGGTAAAAAAACAGCCCCATTTGGCGAAGAAAAAAGTGCTCTTCCACCATGACAACGCACCGGCTCACACCTCCGCGGTCGCCACGGCCAAATTGTTAGAATTGGGCTACGAGCTGCTGCTCCATCCACCGTATTTTCCAGATTTGGCCCCGTGCGACTTTTTTCCAAACTTGAAAAAGTCACTCGACCGGCAGAAATTTGAGTTGAATGTGGAGGTCATCGCCACCATAGAGGCCTATTGTGCAGACCTCGAGAAAACGTATTTTTCAGACGGGTTAAAGAAGTTGGAGCATCGCTGGGTCGAGTGTATCGAGCTAAAAGAAGACTATGTTGACAAATAAATCGCCACTCCAAAATGTTCGTTTTTATGTTGTAGGCTAAGTGTCCACCACACTATACGAGTTGTCTACCACTTCCCATGTAAGTGAACGACAGTATAACTGCTAACTAAATCTTGTTGGTTGAAGGAGAAGAAGAAAACGGATGGTGTGCGTGCATGTATTTCGGGATTTGCAAATCTATCTAGATTTAGGTTTTTAGTGTGCATATGACTGTAACGTCGATGTATTTCACAGCTTTCTACGGAAGCAAACATGCAAATTTCTAATTTTCGACATTTCACACTCGTCTGCCTTGGTGTCAGCAATGGGATTTTGGCTTGCTTTTTGCATTGTCGTGAGCCGAATTTTATTCCAATTTAGATGATGCATTTGAGCGTGGTCGTTTTATTCCCGCTTTGGGAGTCGTTTTCTGGCGGTTTCGCAATCCAAATTTCTACGTTCTAACATTTCACGCCCTTCTGCCGAGATGATAGCAACGGAATTTCGGTCTGTCTTTTTGTACTAACACAGATGGTTGTGTTCTTAGGTTAGGTTAGGCTAGACGGGCTGCGTTGAGTCCCTCATACAGAGGGAACCCAAAAACACACACAGCCCACCGTTGGATCCGTTGCAACACCCTAAGTATAGCAGTCTGATCGTCAAACTGGCCAGAGCTGACAATGAAGCGATGAAATTGGCTTACCTAAATCATCCAGGTCAGTGAAAAAGTAAGACCCAGTTTATCACTGGGCACTGCCTTAACGGGGTCCTACCATATTTCGTAAATGGCTTCTGTACAGCATCATAATCCCGGCCATATTTGCCTAGTTACATGACATGTGGTGCCACTGTTCCATCTGGATACACACCATAGCTTTAGTAGTCAATTTGGAGGGAGCCAAGGACATTTTTTGACTAGGTTCACTTATTAGAGTTTTAAATAAAACCCGAATTTCCCATTTTCTACATTTTGACCACGTCTGTCGCGATGTTAATATAGAAACTGAATTTCCATATGTTTTTTTTGTCCTGATATTTAAGGGAGTGTCCTGAAAAAATTGAACTGAGGATTGTTCAGTTGAGTAGGGTCGAGTTATTTACGATTTTGATGACGTAAGTCATCTTTTCGTACAATTTTCACTCATATGTTGTGGCTTATTATTACCCCGGCACTACAGGGAGAAAACTTTTTGGATTTACACGTGCATGAGTGTCCCTTACCAAATGGCATTAGAATTAAGTATGAGAAAATGGCTTGACCTGGGAACATTTTTTTTTACATTTACGTCAAGTTTTGCACCCGTTAGCAATGAGCTCCGGTAGGTAGGCTAACTTTTTCTTGTATATCTAATCAATGGGTTTTCGGTTGGACATTAGAACTGTGAGCTACCTTTTTTGTTCGTTGGCTCTTAGACTAAAAGAACTCTCTTGTTCAAGATATGAAACACAAATCAAACCTGGTAGATATAGCTATCTAGTGAATTGGAATGATGAAACCAATGCACTTGAGTACTGTTGAAGTCATTTTAAATCCTGTGGTCAGGATTATATCATGTTGTGTACTTTTGTGAGGAAAAAAGGACATTCTTGGCAATGATATATGATATGATATGATGATATATCATGATATCAAAGCAAATAATAGATAACTTGAAAGCAAATGGACCAAAATTAAAATATATTTGCATGGGATAGGCCTAAACTGCCGATGAACATCATCGCCAGGGTCTTCGAAAAGACACGGGGTAACGGACGAAACGCCCCGGGCCCGTGATTTTAAAAGGAGTCCGAGAATTTCAAACGAGAAAAAGACAACGGCAGTTTTGTAAAAAAAAATACAATCAAACGTTTCTCAAGAGTGGATGAAGAATAATTCTTTTGAAGACTAAAAAAAAGCAGCAGCTTCGAGAGGGCCGCGTAACATTGAGCATCGATACTCAGTTGCCTTAACTCCCTGTGGGGCATAGCGCGTCAACTGTTCCATGTGGCCCAGTTGACGTTTCGTTGTCATAAACTGGTTTCGTAGAATGAAGTTGCCAGCATGCACCTCCTGCACATCCACGGCCACGAACGTCGTCGTGGAAGGGATTCGAACCCGAAACGCCGCGCCGTTAGTCAAACATGTGACTGATGCCTAAACATACTGGGCTACCGGTCGCCCCATGTTTTCATACAACAATTTTCCATTTCATACTTTCCGTTTTTAATTTTCCATTTGTCCCGGTGCTTCGTGCTCGGCTTAGTCGGCAGAGACAAATACGAAGGCCAGGTCTTGGTGCAGAGTTGAGTGGACTGGCACATAGTTATTTATGTATTAGACAAATCGCTCATACTATGACAGATAGTCCGGATAGTGCAATGGTTGGCACGTTCGCATTCAATGCACTGGGTCTTGGTTCGATTCCTACTGAATGCAGTAATTTTCGATAATAAAGGCGATTTACGTGTCGGACTATGAGCATGGACTATGATTTATGGGGTAAATAGCTCAGTTGAGTGTGTTGTTGATCACAAACACACCGTCCCGATCTAGAAAGATGCTGCTCATCTCGAGGTAATGGTAAAGATTGGACTGTTGCCTTAGTTATTTTTATGAGAGATAAAAAAAAATTGTTCTTGACAGAATTTGAACCTGTAACCGCTCGAATAAAAGATCAACTCTCTACTCATTGAGCTACCACAGATGTCTCTACAAATATCAAAGCCCTCATTGAGTACTTAGGTGAAAAATGTAAAAGAGTTTATCAATTGCTTTCATTAAATACCTCATCAGACAGGGTCTGATAAATTCGTCGATAATTTTGTTGTAGCACGTTGTTAGTTGTCATGTAAATTTCCATCGAGGGCGATGAATACCAAAGGCGCGTGGTTAGGTTAATATCTAAAACGTGTTAAAAAACTATCCTTATTTACAACGTTCAATGGAATTGAAGTGACCACCGGGTGGTCACGAACGGTTCGATTCGATAGTCTGTTGCGAGCTTAACAGTGAATTTGAATTGTCGTTTCATCATCACCTTCGTCGAAATGGCAGCTACTATCCTACTATACCTTGCCCACAGGTGGTGTCTCAGACATGAGTGTCCGATATTAAGTGTGCAGATAATTTTAATCTATTATAATTCCGGTTCAGCGGCAACAGATCAGAAGGTCTATTACTCGACTAGCTCGAAATGAATAGTTTGGTATGCCTTAGTCCTGAAAGATCCCCCCGAGGGGTGGTGGCCTCTATGCGCTCCGTTTTCTGGTGGTACGGACCACAAGCAGGAACTACGGTACAGTTCTGAGGTTGGATTTTAAAAAATCTTGGTTTCGACTTACACGTTATCGCAAGAATTTTTTCTTCGTTGAAATCCTAGAATGTATACTGCTTAGTGTTAACCTAAACAATGCTTCAAAAAAGCGCCTAAAACGCACCACGTATCTAGGGATGTCCTTAGCAAAATCTCTGGTTTCGAGTGTTTGGACTGCCTATAACATAAAATCCAGGCAGGGTTTATTCGGCAAAATGTTAACATCCACCTTAAAGAACTTGTTGTAGAAGATCAAATGGGTTTCAAAAAGATGAAGCTACTCCACATACTGCAAGGATCATGTGTGTGTGTGTGTGTGTGTGTGTGGGGATATTATAATGTATTTTATATCTATTACAGGCAAATTATTTAATGATTTGATCGAAACTGTCTTATTTATTTGGGATTATTTGGATCTGGATTATGAACGCCTTGATGGAAGCCCAGAAGGACATCTCCGGTAACACGGCTAGGTCGATTACTTAAGATATTCTGAACTGTACCAAAGGTGTTTGTGAAATTATCATATCAATTCATAAACTGCACGACCGAAGTCTAGTTTGCAGCCGAGGTCTGGCATTGATCAGGGCTCAAAAAAAAAAAAAAAGATAGGCTTTATTAATTTTTTAGTTAAAATCAACAAACGGTCGTTATGGAAACGTTCGAACCGAATACTATGTGACTGGAGGGAATGACTATCGTGGATTAATTAATCACACAATATGATCCTTAGGGATAAGCATGCAGCCATAAAAGTAGAAAAGTGCCTGCGTCGTTTTTTAGAGTGGCATAAATATATATTTAAGGAAAAATAAGATGATGCTATTGTTACTAAAACTTAGATCTATAAGTAATTGATTTGATTGATTGATTTGATTAGACATCTTTGAAATGCCCTCCATTAAAATTTCATGTAATGCAAAAAAGGATTAAACATTTCCAAGGAAGGAAAAAATACAGGAACTGATTAATACTCACGAAGCTTGGTTGTGCCGGTTTGAAGGGATATTTTTCAGCACACTTCATAGCGATATCGCGCATACCACATTTACAGCAATCTTTTATATCCTTAAAATGAAAAAAATATGAATATACATATATTTGAAGTAAATAATTAACGCTCCCAAAGAAAAGTATCTTTGATATTTTAATTACCTCTATTTTAGGTGGTTGAGCACAATCCGCTTCCGCCGAACATCTCAACTAAAATTAAAACACGCTTTGTTAAAACTTCACTCTCGAATAACCATGGGTTTTAAAAGTATTCCAGACAGACTTACAGCGAAATTGCAAATTAAAAGGATAACAAACGAACGAAACATTGTACGCGTAAATATTTGATCTAACTGTATCGATATGAAACTGCGAAGCAAACTTGGAGCTTGATAGAATTTTCCAGTTGCCATATCCATTTATACCGCCAAAATTAACGGATGAGTTAACGCAAATTACACCAAGCCCAAACGGTGCTGATTTAAGCACCGCGCAAAAACGACAGATATTTGTTTACACCAATCCAATATGTTAAATGCGTTATGAACCTACGATCAGTTAATTTGTTTTCTTAGTTCTCCGCCACAAATTTGATAATGTGACCAAATTAGTAGCAAGGTGAATGCGCACAATAATTGGTGAATTGTTGAAAACTTGAAAGGTAGAAGATATTAAAAAAATTTCAGTTTTTATGGCTAATTGGTAAACTAATTTAGCTTCATAGACGACAATTGAAGTAAATAATTATTCATTGTAAATGGGCGCCGTTGTAATATGTACTAAATAGTTGTGATAAATTTGTAGCCTTTTTAAAAATTAACATATAATGATTGTAGATTTAATCACAAGCAATTTTGTTAAATTGTTTAGGGGATTTTATTTATTGACACATGATCGCAATGACTAAGTTTCACGATCATCTGATCAAAACGAATAACATGTACTTTTTTCCAAAAATTTGTCAACCTTGTACAAACTATTTTATTTTCGGCAGTCACACTGGTGGTCACATGGGTGAGATTTAACATACCCCATTGGTCATTTTTAACTGAATCTTCTCGTGTCGTTTGGGAGGCTAAAAGTACACTGGGCATATCTAGTCTACATATGGGTGTCCCAAACCCCAAAGTCAACCCGGAAACCGGTGATAGGCCAAGTGGTGGCAGTTATCAGAAAAGTATTAAAAAAAGTCTCCGTCAATTATTTTTTGACTTATAGACATTCAAAAAATAATTGGAAAAATGCATACCCTGTGATGATTTTTTAAGTACTGTTATTACAAATTTTCATATTTTTAACTTTTATTTTTTAGAAGCTACCCTGACTAACTGTTCTATAAATCACTATCTAAAAGTAAAAAATTACTGCATTGGTTTTAAATAAAATATGACTTTTTTCCCCAATTTTGTACTCAAAATTATCACCTATCCCAACTTCAACTGACTGCACTGTAAAAAATATACCACGCGGTTTTGGCAGGTAACTGTAAAAGATGGCGCATTTTGTCCAGATTCCAAAATGGTACGACATATCTAGCATATGTAACCTTATGAATGATTTAGTGATCCAGTAACAATTTGATTATATACATTTAACTGCCATTATGCCATACAGATACAGTGCGCGGGAATATGCTATCATGCATCTTATTTATGGGGAATGCAAATGCAATGCTAGTGCTGCAGCCAGACTTTATCGTGAGAGATATCCAAATGTTGAACGTTATCCGGATCACCGAATATTTATAAACGTACACCAGTCATTCTCAGGGGGTCGAATTCCACACCACATGACAGGAGAGCCAAATTCCATCATGCCCTACGAGGAGAAAGTCTTACAAGCAGTCGAACAAGACCCCAGTGCCTCAGTACGTGCAATTGAATGTAGCACAGGAGTACCCAAAAGTACAGTACAACGAATTCTACGGAGAAACAAGATGCACCCGTACCATGTTCAACGAGTCCAAAGTCTACTACTTTGCCTTAACCCCTAGCGGGGCATAGCGCGTCAACTACTCCTGCGTGCCATCGTACTCTGTTCTGGGCAATGGGGCGCAACTCCCCAAAAGACTTACCCAGTACCTGACACTCCTTTGCCACAGATCGACGCCATGTGATTCGAGGACCCCCTCTTGGTCGGCCTTGGTTGGAAATGGGGTTCCATTTCATGGCATGCAAAGCAATGCAGTTATCACTATTCCGCAATGTGTGACCTATCCACTGCCATTTTCGCCTGCGTATCAATTCGTCGATTGGCATCTGACCCGTACGCCGACTTAGCTCTTCATTTGATATTGTTTCGGGCCAGAAAATTCTTAAAATTCGACGAAGACATGAGTTGACGAAAACTTGCAGCTTTCTGGTAACTCCTACGGAAACTTTCCATGTACTGCTCCCATACAAAAGTACTGATAGTACCAGGGAGCGAAACAGGCCCAGCTTGGTCTTGATGCTGAGATAACTACTCTGCCAGATTTTGGACAGCATGCCGTATGCACGTTTAGCCTGGTTGATACGACGAGCGATGTCCTGCTCCGTACCACCATTTTCGGCAACAATGCTACCCAGGTAGACGAAGTTGTCCACCTTCTCCACAGGCTGCCAATTAATATTGATGGCAATAGGTGTCGGATTTCTTTTTCGCAACGGCGGGCTAAGAACCTTGGTCTTGTTGGTATTAATCTTTAGCCCAACCTTGCTTGCCTCCCTCTCGAGATCTAACGCCATTGCGGACAGATCCATGATTTTGTGGGAGAGTAGGCATATGTCGTCAGCGTAGTCAAGATGTTGTAGATAAGATGTCAAAGTCCATTGAATTCCTCTGTCGAGTCCGGATAGGGCTGCATGCAACACATCGCCGATCACAATGAGGAATAGGATCGGTGAGAGGATGCACCCCTGCCGAACTCCACTGCGAATCTCAAAGTCCCCCGACACCTTACCTTTATGCAGAACGCGACATTTCGCGCCGTCATAGGTTGCCTTAATAATAGCCACAAGCTTCTCAGGGATGCCTCTCCTGCGCAAGGCCGCCCATATAGAATCCCGGTTCACACTAACGAAAGCCTTTTCGAAATCGATGAAAAGCAAGTGAAGCGGAGAATCGTATTCAGCGCATTGCTCGATGATGATTCGCAAGGTGTTAATGTGATCGACACAGGAGAATCCGGATCGAAAGCCAGCCTGCTCTTCATCAATTGTGCTTTCTAAGTGGGCCTTTAGTCTTTCCAGGACGATTTTAGCTATTATCTTGGCAACGGCAGGAAGCACACAAATGCCTCTCCAATTATTACAGTCTGTGAGGCTACCCTTCTTTGGAAGTTTGATGATTAAACCTTCCTTCCACTCAGTGGGAAAGGTCTCTGTATTCCACGCTTTATTAACAAGTGGGTGCAGCAAATCGGCAGTTACGCTTGGGGCTGCTTGATAAAGTTCGGCAGGGATGCCGTCAAGTCCGGCGGCCTTTCCTCGTTTTAGTGCAATAATTGCACTGACTATTTCCTCTTTAGTCGGGGCAGTGGACCGTATACGCACATTTTGATGGTTAGCTAAATTATCTATATGAGGGGGAACTTCACCAGAGGTTACACGGTTCAAGACCGCGGCGAAGTGTTCTTTCCACCGCCTCATTTGATCTTCTTCCAAGATAAGTAGCTTTCCATCACTATCTTTCACCGGATGTTGGCAGGAGTTACGACCACCTGTAAACTCCTTGATGACACCGTATACGGCGTTTAAGTTGTTACTTCTAGCGTCTTCTTCTGCTGACGCTAAAAGAGAATTGGCATAAACTCTTTTATCGCGTCGCACACTACGCTGAACTTCTCGAGCTTTCTGACGGTAAAGGAGTTCGATGCTGCTTCGATTGTCGTCTGAGGCTGCAGCCAAACGAACTTTCAGCTCCTTTCTTTCAACAATCCGCTGCCATGAAGCGTCGGACATCCAGGGCTTATTCCGGCAATCCGGGTTTGGGCCAAGGATGGTATTTGCGCTATCAATGTACGCAATTTTTATGGCATCCCAGTTTTCGTTTATGTCACTATCTGGGTGACTAGTTATCTCAGCCGCTTTTTGCGCAAGATGGTCATTATATTGTTGTACGACAGCTGGATTTTTTAGTCGAGCGGTGTTGAATTTGCGGGGCCTGGATCTTTCGTCGCTGGGGCGGCGCACGGCTGCAATACGCAATCGAACATTAGCGATCATAAGATAATGGTCTCTTCCCATCCCAATATCGGCACCCTTCTTGTTTCGCACGTCCAGGAGGCAACTCTTGAATCTTTTACTAATGGCAAAATGGTCGATTTGATTTTGTGTTCTGCGCCGATCAACAGAGGACCAACTGATTTTGTGGTGGTCCTTATGCTCAAGCATAGTACCACCGATGAAGAGACTGTGAAAGTTGCAGAACTCCACAAATCTTTCACCGTTGTCATTACGATCACCAAGACCGTGTCTTCCCATCACATGTCTGAGCCCATAGTTATCATTATAATGTCACCTTTAGGTGTTCTGCTCTGAACGGCGTTTAGTTCTTCGTAGAAGGAGTCTTTTGCCAAGACATTGTCGGGTTCAGTAGGGGCATAACATTGTATTATTGAGATGTTCCTCATTTTGGTCCGGAACCTGGCGGTCAAGACCCTGTCAGAGACCGGTTCCCAGGATAAGAGACAGTTTCGCGCGGCTCTGGTTAAAAGGAGCCCCACACCTGACTCACGACGACTACCGGTAGCTTTACCGGAGTACAACATTACAGTGCTGCCCGTTGGAGAGATGAATTCTCCGCTGTTCCACCATCTTATCCCACTAACTCCTAAGATATTTAATTTGTACCTCAGAAATTCACTCTCTAATTGAAGAAATCGTGCGTTCTGGGGACCTTCTGATCCATTGTCCAGGAGGGTACGCACATTCCAGAATCCAATCTTTGTCATTGTACGATAGCTAAAAGTCGTAACCGTTGAGTCAGTCCTTATCCGAGGCATAGTTGACGTTTCGTTAGCATATAAAGATTTCGGATAGTGCAAGTTGCTGGCATACACATCCTGTCCTTTGATTGTCGGTTTTAACGACAGGCCCTCAAAGGGAAAGGCCGTGGTATTTTTTTTTCACACCCCACACCACAGGGGTACCTCAACCAAATCATCGCACCGCCATCACTGGCGGCTTGACGTTGGTTGGCAATGGTCAGTGACCACTGCCGTTCCAGGGGGCGCCCACGCGGAGGACTATGGAAGAGGAGTTTTTGCCCCCCAAAGTCCAAGTCTGCTACCTCGAGATTATCCGCAGAGAGTACAATTTTGTCAAACGATGTTGCGTGAGTACAGAGAAGATCCCCGATTCTTTGACAAAATTCTATAGACCGATGAATCCACATTTTCTAAAGATGGTTACATTAACCTCCACAATTTACACGAGTGGCACATTGAAAATCCACATTTAATACGGTGAAATAGAGCGCAGCATCGCTTTAAAGTGAATATGTGGACTGGAATTTTAAATGGCCAAATTATTGGACCATTCGAGCTTTCGGAGAACTTAAGTGCCGAGACATATTTAGATTTTTTAATGAATCATTTACCCAATTTATTGGAAGACGTGCCACTCAGTACTTTTGCAAATATGTGGTATCAGCACGATGGCTGCCCAGCGCATTATGCCCGTACAGTAAAAGAGAGTTCTTCGATCGAGAATATCCCGAGAGGTAGATAGGGCGGTCTGGTGTAATTTCGTGGCCGGCACGTTCACCTGACCTAAATCCCCTCGATTTTTTTTTACTGGGGAGCGGTAAAAGAAAAGGTTTACACGAAAGAAATAGAAAATTTGGAGGAACTCCGCCGAAAAATTGCGGAAGCCGCTGAAGCCATTAGTTCCGGAAGATTCGCCCGGCTTATAACTCGATCCTTTTTAAGAAGATGTCGTGCTTGCATTGCAGCTGAAGGCAAACATTTTGAACATTTGTTGTAAATTGAAGTTCTAACGTTTAATTGTAAATTGATTTTTTTGTTCAATAAATTACACTTTTGCCTAAATGAGATTATTACTTCTTTTCACCTCAATTAAGAGATAATATAGGAAGTGTCGTACCATTTTGGAATCTGGACAAAATGCGCCATCTTTTACAGTTACTTGCCAAAACCGCGTGATATATTTTTTTTACAGTGCAGTCAGTTGAAGTGGGGATAAGTGATAATTTTGAGTACAAAATTGAGGAAAAAAGACATATTTTATTTAAAACCAATACAGTAATTTTCAGGGTTTTGTATAAAAACAAAACCCTTATGAAATCGGTCATGCGTCCGTCTGTCCGTCTGTCTGTCCGTCTGTCCATGAAATATCTCACGAACCGCTGAAGCTACATGCATGAAATTTGGTGGAAATATGTAGAAATACTATAATTCTCTGGAGAAAGCGATGCGTTGTAATAGGTCAACTTTAAGGGGGGGTTGCCATAGAGGGGAAATGAAGGTCGAAATTTTTTTTTCGTTTGGTATAGGCAAGTGGGGTATCGTAAGAAAGGTACTGTTGAGTACATTCCATTTCTGGAATTTTTTTCAAATTAGAAGAAAGGGGAAAAGAGGGAGAGGGGAAAATATGTAGTCCGAGTTTGTCCCCCCCCCTTGCATTTCGAGACCGTTATAGCTAGACATATGAAAATTTACAGAAAGCGGCATTTCACTAGCATAGAAAACCGAAAATAATAGAATTTTTAAATCTCATCCAAAAAGGTTAATAATAGTACATTTCTATAGTTGCCGTTAGAACACCCCTGCACCCCTCAAGCACACCCTAGGTCAAAAATATTGATGGCTAATGATAACCAACATCATAGGCAATAATATCTCTAAGTTTCATTACAATGACATGATATTTAATAATAGTACATTGACTTAAAGTTATGCATTTTGACACTATCCATACAAAAAATACACCTACCGGCCTCACGCATAGATATGCGTGTACTACTTGCATGTTGTTTTTGGTAGTGCGAATTGCAGTTATTTAATGAACCAACTTTGAAAGCGTGAAGATTGGTGATTGGTGATCCTAACAATAACTATTCACACAGTTAATTTTTGTTAGGGTTTTGTGTCTTAAATCTTACAAAATCGGTCAAATACCTGTCTGTCCGTCTGTTCATAGAATATCTTACGAACGGCTGAAGCTGCACACATAATTCGGCGAGAATGTGTCGAAATGCTATAATTTGCTGGAGATAGCGTTGTGTTGTAATTGGCCAACTTTAATAGGAGGGGGGTCCACATAGAGGCGAAATTAAGGTAAATTTTTTTTTATCCACTGGTATAGCCAAGTGGGGTGTCGTGAGAAAGGTAATGTTGAGTACATTCCATTTTTGGCATTTTCTTGAGATTTGTAGAAAGGGGAACAGTGGAGGAGGAAAAAATATTAGACCGTAATTTGTCCCAGCCGCCTTGAATTTCGAAGCCGTTACACAAGTTTGCAATTTGCAATGTCGTCTTAATATGAATGGTTAAGCATCTCGAAGAGTGGGACAGTTTATCTCGTATACATACATATCTATCTACAGCTTCTCGTATTAAAACTATTACTTTGGGAGGTGACAGATGCAGTCTTTTTGTGAATTGGCATGTAAGATACTATATCATGGGTAAAACATTTAATTATGGTGTTTTTATTCAGCTGAGGGGTACCAAGAAGAGCAGGGAGCCAGAATTTACATGCCAATAAGCGCTTGATACAAAACCCTCGAATTGCGGGCGTAGGCCTCTATATTCCGGTTTCATTTACTTTTAGATTGTGATTTATAGAACAGTTAGTCAGGGTTGCTTCCAAAAAACAAAAATAAAAAAAAATGAAAATTTGTAATAACAGTACTTAAAAAATCATCACAGGGTATGAATTTTTCCAATTCTTTTTTGAATGTCGATAAGTCAGAAAATAATTGACGGAGACTTTTTTTAATACTTTTCTGATAACTGCCACCACTTGGCCTATCACCGGTTTCCGGGTTGACGATGGAGTTTGGGACACCCTGTAGTAGACGTGCGTCACCAGGTAACATTAAACCAGTGATAAAGTCCTTCCAAGATAATACTTTACAATCATCAATAAGGTGTAATGTGCAATGTGTTCATTGGATGGTGTTTTTCGGGGACGAAGCCGGAAGTTTGCTAAAGCGGTCGTGAAGGTCCGGCAGGGCTAGACACGGATACTCAATTGCCCTAACCCCTTGTGGGGCATAGCGCGTCAACTGTTCCAGGTGGCCCAGTTGACGTTTCGTTGACATAAATTGGTTTCAGAGAATGCAGTTGCCAGCATGCACCTCCTGCACATCCATGGCCACGAACGTCATCGTGGACGGGATTCGAACCCGAAACGCCGGTAGTCAAACATAAGACTGATGCATCAACACACTGCGCTACCGGTCGCCCCAGACACGGATGCTCCACAACGTACATGCTTGTTCCAGCTAAGTTCGGGAGATGTGAGTGGGGTTTTTGTCTGCTCGTTGCCTCAGCCATCACATAGATAAATTTTAACATGTGCCTTGGGGGTAGTAAAACAGATGATGAAGCCGGGTCCCACAGACCCAGAAAAACTGGTCTAAAATGTTGGCAATAGCCGTCGACCGGCCCATGCTACACGCTCCGGGCCCAGATTTTCAGGACCCTTGGCCTCTATACCCATGAAACATCAAATCCATCACTGAGACCCCTTGGCCAGCAAGAAAATGGGGGTCTCCCAAAACCGGAACAATAGAGAAGAGGTTTTCACCTCATCTCATAACCAACCTGAAATGGATGTGGGATGTTCCTCAAAAAAAAATGCCTGGTCTGAAAGAAATTCAAAAGATTGCTTCTATTTATCCATATTCAATAATAAAGTGGCAGCAAAAAGATTCCAATAAAAAATATATGAAAACTAAGACCCAAATGGGGAAATAGAAAAAAAGGAATTTGATAATATTTGGGCAAAAGAGAAGAGAAACCAAAAAGAAATCAATATCCATAAAAAAAACAGCAGAATTAAACGCTGCGATAAATGAATCAATAAAATTAGGTACTTACAATAATAGGTACCAAAATACAATAGTACACTAACCCCAAATCCATGATTACCACAGTAGAAACCAGAGCAGCTGAAACTCATATCATATTAAACCGAATGACAATCTTACGGATCTTTTAAGAATCATTTGGTTTGGTGGGTCGTCATCTTAACAAGTAACTCCAACCGCGTCAATACCGATTTCACTAACCAACGTGAAGTTGGTAGCGATTCGGTGGCGCCGCGAAAGATTTTTCAAAACTAAGGCGATCGTTAATAAAGGACAATCTAATTAAGGTATCCGGTAATAATTCAAGTACGTCAATAAATCCAACTCCCAATTCAAAACAATAATAGTCCTCTTTTCTTTTTGGTGGTATAAAGAAATCTTCAATGAATCCGGCTGTCTAATTTTCACTGACAAAAACCATAAAACGAGTCCTACAATTCTGCTTGCAGTAGTGGTTGCATCTTTTCATTTCAATCCTCATCTTCAGTACTATCAGCAAATTTTGGACAACCATAGAGCACTTAATCCAAATCCTTCCTGTTTATTCACGGTAGGTATAGGATAAGGAATACCAACTTATCAACGGTAAACATGGGGTATATATTTCAGTACTTGCGTGTCTATTAAAGCTGGATTCAATAAACAATATTAATTTTTTCTCAATTTTCGATTATGTATTTTGGTGTACTGAATACGAATTTCAACTTTGCCTCCTCAAAAACGTGGTGCGTTTCGAGAAAACTGCCCGAAACTGTTGGCAAAATGCTCTTTTTTCACTTTTTTGCCGGTATCTTCGAAAATACTAACTTTTGAAGAAAGATAAGGAGAAATAAAATAAGATACATCGAAATTACTATAAAAAAAATTCATTCACGGTTTTTCGTCAGATGGATGGTTTAGGCACTAGAGGGCGTTTAAATTTGACAAAAAAAAATTCAAAATTGGTCAAAAAGACAATTTTTTGCTTATAGCTCGAAAACCAATACTATAATCTTCTCAATCCAAAAATCATAACGAAGCGAACCTTCGGCCTGGAGTCCAAAGCGTATATACCCTGAACTTGTACAGACCTAGTGGTGTTACCAAAAGTACCAATTGGCAACGACCATATGTATTAAAAGTGAGTTTCCTATATGGCCAGTTTATAGGGGAAGCTAGCGACCATTCAGAAGGATCTTGACCATTCTCAAAATCAATTAACCAACCCATTCTATAAATATTTATCGAATTTTCCAAGTCACTAGTTTCATTTTATCGAAAGCTATCGCTTATTTCAAGTTCCATTTGTAGGGGAGGTAAGGGCTCCTTTGTCGGATCTGGCCTATTTTTAATACCAACTAACTCAATCCTACTTTAAACATTTGACTAAAATTTCAAGTTGCTGGCTGCATTCTATCAAAAGTTATCGCATATTTGAAGTTTCATTTGTAGGGGAGGTAGGGGTTCCTTTGGTTCGATCTTGCCCATTTTCAATACAAGCCAACTTCATCTTACTAACAACATTCTACCAAATTTTCAACTTGCTAGTGTCATTTTTCGAAAGTTATCGTAATTAAACGAATATTTAATTTTTTGAAATTTGTAGGGGAGGTAAGCGTTTCTTTAATCTGATTATGCCCAACTTATCAAAACTCAAGCAGCTTCTCACCTTAGGGTTACATGCCAAAATTCAAGTTTCTACATCAATTGGTTCAAGAGTTATAGACAGAAAAACGTGAAAAGTACGGTAGTACGGGGTTCTTTGTAAGAAAATTACCATTAGTTTTCAACTGGTCGATTTTATTTTTCCAGGGAAGTATAAGATTGCCCTCACGAGCAGTCTACTAAAGCTAGAAATTTTCTTGTTTATTTAATCGGGAGTTATTTATATATTTAATTATTTGACATATGTAGGGGAGGTAGGCGTTCTCTTGGTCTGATCATGCCCATTTTCAGTACCAACCAACTAGATCGACTGTCAATATTTGACCAAAATTTCAAGGCTCTAGGTTAATTCTACCGAAAGTTATCGTGCGAACGGACAGACAGACGGACAGGCAGACAGACAGACAGACATGGCTAAATCGAGTCAGGAGGTGACCCTGATCATCACCTCCGGAACCTCCTTTAAGGTGTTACATATTTTCGTCGCGACAAAAACAATGTACCCTATACTATAAGTCTAGGTTATAAAAATGAAATAGGATTCGAAACCCGACACATTGAGGCATTTTTCGTAGAATTTGCAAAGTTCTAGATTTGGTGGATGTTATAAAATCTTTATTTATTTTTCCACTGAAGAATCGAATTGGAACCGTTACTATTTTCGGGTGATGTTTTTTTTTACATAAATTAAGTTTTATGTCATTTAAAATACAGTTCTTTCGAAGCTATGTATTTTGTATTACAAAATAATAAAAATGTTAGTTTCTTATTTCACTTCCTCATTCTCGGTGTTTATTTTTATCTAGGTCGTAATCTTTACGTTTCAGTTTGATTCCATTCAACGGCTACCTTTGTGTTCCTTCCTACATACATTTTTTTGCCGTGCACAACGTTCATCTCAGTCAGCGATGGCGACAATATTCTACCTTCTGCGATGAGACCAATGAGACTGACCAAGCCATGCGATGATTGCTGGCGAGCGTAGTCACAGTCGTTTGTGTATTGTCTATGGAGCTGTGTTAATCAAAACGACTGCGATCGCGATCGCCACCGAGCATCGCATGGCTTTGTCAGTCACATGGCAGTAGGATATCGTCGCCATCATATTTGGACGTCGCTGTCGCTGTTGTGCATGTCGACTGACTGGGGTAGATGTTGTGCATTACAAGCAAAATGTATGGTTTTCCGAGTGCTTGTGCGTGCGCTAGATCGGCTTCTTGGGTGGTATTTGCGTTGTACATGGGAGCCAGGTCGGTGTCGTATATCCCGTGGACGTGATAATATTATTGCTTCTGTATGCGTAGGGTCGGGGGTACTTGAGTTGTACATGACAGAGAATTCGCGATCGCAGTTGTGCATGTTGGTTATCTGAGGTGGTGGGCATTGTGCACGGCAAGAAAAATGTATAGTTTGCCAATTGCTTTTTCGTGCGTGGGGTCGGCTTCTTGGAGGGTGCTGGTGCTGCACATGACTAGCAAGTCGCTGTCGTATACGTCGTCCACGTGGTCAGTAATCGCGGTAGCTGTACTTGGCAGGGCTATCATTGGCGAGCTAACGTCGGTTTGGTTGCCCCGAGGAACACGGACCCTAATACAAAAATCGTATGAATTACGGCTGAAAACATTGATTGATATTGATATTATTCTGAATTAAAAGACGACTTCAATTTGACCACACTGGGTAAAATGGAGTAACAGTGGTGGTTGAATGAAGTGGGGGACGCAGAGACACCCGCTTGTAAAACTCATAGCGAGAGGTAAAGATTATGACATACCCATAAACACCGAAATTGGAAACTTAAAATTGTAAATTTCAACATTTATGATTGTTATTATTTAGAAATACAGAATGTCCCGCTTCCAAATGTCCATACTTTAAAGGAAGACTTAAAACTTCATTTATACAAAAATCCACAATCCGCTGACTTGGGGCTGTGCCGGAGGGAAATTGATCTCTAGCTCCATTTTTGCACGATCAAACGTTGCGAGTGCAAGAGTGACAATGCCTACAAGGAAAGAGTTGGCTGGACAAATGCTGGTGACTGGAGGATTGGGCTGCGAAGCTCTGCGGCTCAGGCTATGCAACATGTCATCCTAATGTAAGTATCGTTCTTATTTCTCCTTTTTTATCTCGCGTCACACTTTCTTCCCTTTCTGGCTATAATGAGTAAAAAACAACCAGTGGATGCAATGGCGGATCTAGAAACCGAGTTCGGAGGGGCCTGATTTTGTTTGTTAACTAGAAAGCTAAAGGTGTACCCACACTTATTCTACTTTCGGCCTATTGAAAGCGCAGACGCATTCTTTATTGGTAAGAAGCCTGTAATAATGAACATACAAAACCATGAACTAATATTAGGTTAGATATATAAGGCCTGCTGCGTTCTTTCTGTTATCTCCAGGACAGCAGATAATCCAAATCATTGGGCCAGGTAGAACTTCCAATAAAACGATGGAGTTCGCCATCATCAACATAATCTAAATCATCCACTTTATGCATATTTGATAGTCAATATCAAGAAGTAGCAAATTAAACAGCACGTTAAAAGCAACAGAAAGGGTAGTTCTAAGGACACCACAAAAAGCACCGCAATCTAATATTTGTACCTTCTTCAGCAAGCTACGGTTGATCTCTGTACTCGGACCAGTCCACCAGACAACTACTCCAAGAATAAGTAAAACAGCTCCATAGAAATTTCGTCATATTAGCAGAAGTCTCGTGCTATGCAACACTAGAGGCTTGACGCTAGTAGCATTTTATACTTGTGAAGAATGCAAGCTTTTTTTTGGATTAACATTTACCCCATAGTTATGAGCCCAAATAGTTTGTTGTGAAAGCACATTCTGCAATACCTCATTAAAATACCAGGAAATGTTGCAACTACGGAATTAGCAATGTCATCGACACATGCAGATCGACAGCTTCAGTTTTTAAGTCCATTGTCAACTGTGTTCCCAAAAAAACGAATAGAGTTACAAGTCTTCGTTCAGACAATGCTTCCAGACAAGTGTGCCAATACCAGCACAGCTCCATAAACTTTGTTAAGCAAAATTGAAAAGAAATGCGTAGGGCGAAAAAAAAAACACCGTTGTCGGGTGTTTTTGTATTCGCTGTCATTTTTAAAAATCATTATCGTATTTCCTCGGATTTTGTGAGACCAAACCTTTATACCAAATATTTTGGGGCGAGCCCGGGCCTCCATGGCCACACTCTGGATCCACCACTGATTGGACGGACTGTGGTAAACGTTGGTCCGTCAAATCATGACGTATAGGCCTCACTTACACTAATGCGATCGTCGCGGACTGTGAACAAGCCGGGTCTAGGAGGGAGCTGCATTCAAGGGCAGCCGCATCATAAAGGAGCAGATAATCCCTGGCCCGCCGAACTATGTGCTGGCAGGCTCGCTTGCGAGTGTACCGCGTCCTAGCCCATCTTCGAAGACTGTGGCTAAGCCTGGTCGTGAGGCTAAATCAAATTCCGATACGTGCTCTACTGAATCTGGCCAATGCGGGCCACGCAATATGCCCGCCACTTCGACTTTGGATCAACCTGGCACCTGTCGCTGTTTGAGTGGCTGCAAGCAAGCCAGTATGCACCCAGGTACGTGTGGCCAGCAGAAACAGCTGCAGCCTCCCAAATCTCGTTACAGAGAGGGACGCAGATCTTATCGGATTCGCGATACATTGGAAAAAATTCCTGCCGCACAATGGACCGATAAGCAGGAAGCATCCAATAGGCTTTGAAGCACATCTGCCAGAAAGTGGGAAATCCTATTTTGACAAAGAGGTAGAAGTGAGGCCAAACGGCGGAAAACCAAGGCTTCAAGCGAACTGGCGACGCGAACGGAAGCATCATGCAGGACAACTGGAGACAGCTCGAGGGAGGTCTAGCCCTCATCTTTCGCAGTGTGATTGAAGAAAACCCGGGGCCACTTCTGGCCTGCAATGATAAAGGCTGTCACTAAGGTCGGATAAAATTAATGAGTATCGTTGATCAGTAGTATCAGTATCATGTAGTCCATATGGCGCAACGGTTAGCACGTTCGCCTTCTACGCACTGGGCCCTGGTTCAATTCCTACTGAATGCCGTAGTTTTCTATAAAAAAAGGGGAACTACGTGTTGGACTATGAGCCCACTCAGCTGTTAATTGAGTACCCATTTATGGGGTAAATAACTCGGTTGAGCGTGCTGCTGATCACACACCTCTGCACAAGACCGTCACGATCTAGAAAATGAGATGATGCTCATCTCGAGGCCATGGTTCAAATCGGACTGTTGCGCCAGTTATTTGTTATTTTATTCGTTGATCAGCTTTCGGCAGAACTTTCCGTATCGCTATGAATAAAGCGGACGAGCCCAGGACTGGAAGATTGTAAAATTGGATGGGCCCGTTGAAAATTACCGATCTATGATATTTATTGTAAACATCGAATCAATGGAGCAGATTGCCAGATCAAAAGGCGAAATAACTTTTGTTTTGCTTAAAATATAAAAATACGGGTTTATAACGGAGATGCTAAAAAATCTCTTAACAGGGCTCCTGAATGGACACCAATGGAGGAATAAGAGCACTCAGAGGGCGGAGCCAACTCCCCCGAATTCCCAACTCTAAGTGAACAGTATGCTGAGGACGACTGTTTGTCTCTTGAATCCGACTGCGAAAATTTAGAGGAACCTTCAGGACCCATGCTCTTTCGTGGCTTGTTTGAATCTGACACTGACCGGTCTGTATCCGATGCTGAGGGGGAGATCAACATTACTGTTGTGGAGTCGGTTAAATCCTTGTAATAATGGTCAGATTTGTGCAGGTTAACCTACATCATTGTAAAGCAACATCAGCTGCATTTCTTCTCCGTCTTGCGCCAGAGGGAGAAGACTTTAATACAGGAACCCTGGATTGTTCGCGGTGTTGTGAAAGGACTGGAATCTACTGATTACAATATCTTTTATGTTATCGGGGAAAATCCCGGTCTTGAATTCTTGTAAGGAAATCTAAGTGCTTTCTTCGTATCGCATTTAAGCGACGCGGATTATGTTGTGGTCAGCCTGGAGTTCGGAAATAGGCAGTACTGGTTCATCTCATCCTGCTTACCACATGGTGGCGATATTTCATCGACTATTTTGAAACAAATCCTGATTGCACCCAATTCACAGAGAATCCTTTTCATTTTTGGGTCTAATTGTAATGCACATCATGTAGTATGGGGTGATTCCGACACAATTTTGAGGGGGAAGTGATTTCCGACTACTTGTTGGGAACAAACATGGAGGAATTATTCAATGGAGTCACCACGGCATCTTCTGAATATGAAGAGCAGTGAAGTCGGCAATACATTCACATTACTTTCATATTCATACACAAAATTGAGAAAGCTTCGTCCACTTTCTCATTTTTACAAAAAACGTGGTTGACCACAGCATTTTCCAATATCGATAAACTTTGAAATATTTCCGTCACCAATACATTTTAAGCAATTTCTTACGTTTTCCCCATTTCAGTACGTACAAACTATTGTACTTAATTAATTCTAGTAAACATTTCCCCCAAGTTCTATTTGCTTTCATTCCACACAACTCAGCAAAATTTTCCACATCGTAGAAATAATTTCTCCACAACAATTCTTTTCCACAACCCTGCACATACATTCCATCTGGTGTTCGGAGATTGATTCTCTCAAGCAACACATGATATCCGCCATTTTAAATTTCGTTCAATTTTCAATCGGAACAAAAGTGTAATCGATAATTTTCAATAAAAGTATGTCTATTTTGATCTCGGGATATAATAAATATGTTAAATGAAGTTCATTTTAACTGCCGGTATTTTGAAAAGTGTTACTATTGCCAACATGGTGTTGTATAGAGCGAATGAAATGGCCATGATTGAACAAAATCGTCGAAAATGTAATTTCAAAAGCATAGTTTACAAGATGACGTGAGTTCTGTAATTTCCGATGAATTGTAGTTAATTGCCAATTGTGTGATAATTAAAGTGGAGTGATTTGTCTTTTTAAAGAGTGGCCGGTATTTTCGTAATTTGTGTAGTGTTCCCATTAGTCTACCTGGGAACCAATGTAGCGGGCTCCTTAATTCTGCCTTGAAATAAGTATATTAGTGAAAGTATTTGACAAGGTATTGCTTTAAGTGCAAAGTGCATCTTTTCAAATGCTAGCTAACATTATTTGGTTAAAAGATTATGCGTTTTCTAATTAAAGAAATTACGATTTTACGCGCGTTTGGTGATGCGAGAAAACCTAGTTTTGCTTTTTGTGACGATTGACCGCAGATTCCGTGATGAGCGTAAGTAGAAACTAGTTATTGGCGCTATTTTCCAACTACTCCAAAAAAAAATTTATCAAAAGAGGTCCATTTTTATACATAAATTCATAAAATCTTGTTAAAACCGCGTCAATTGACATAACCTTGACTATCGATATCAGTGGTGGCACGAAAATGTACTTCTTCCGGCTGGGGGTTCCAATGTGAATTTCGTAATTGAATTGATAGTGGAATTATGTGATATACATTCGTATTTTTTATTTAACTGATATTATGTTTACACAGATTACTTAATCTAATATAACGTCTACATTATGGCCAGATTACTTCACACTCTGGGTGTGGTGAGTTTAAAATTGTATGTATTTCACAGTTTCAGATTATATCATCTGGCACAGAAGAAGGTATCTGGTTGTAGTTTCAACGTAATATTAGCCAGATGTTTTAATTTGAAACTGTCAAATACATACAATTTTAAACTCACCACATCCAAATTACGCACACTCAATGAGTACGTTTAGACCGTGCGAACTACTTGGAGGATTAATTAATACCAAGAAACTCACCGCGGTCCAAACGTACCAGATTAGTTAGTGCTACGACTAACTTTAACTCCATTTGCCATGCGGTACTGAACTCACTACAGCTGTCATCGCGTGTAACGTTTGTGTTTTCTGCTGTGAACTTGAATCCGAACGTCTGGCTCAAAGTTAACAATTCGCCTGGATTATGAGCAATCCCGAAATGACCGAAAAGACAATAAAACCACAGCTGACATCGGTAATACTTGGTGCACCCGTCGGTCTAAACACACCAAGAACTTGTACTAACTCGAATACACCACAGTAAGTACCACAATTTTTACCAACGTAGTCAATGCTTAATTTCGTTTAAAACGAAGGTGAGTATGTACATGGCTATTTTCGCTTTCCTTCGCATACCTTAGGCTGCGCGCACGTTGGGACACGTTCGCGTCTCGCGTTCACGTGTTTGCTGTCAAACGGTTTGGGTCTATGGTTTGCGACCAAAGATGCGAATCTGTCAATATGACAAATGCTCGACTATTGTCGTATCAACAAATTGGGTTCATTATTGTGCTTTAAAACGGATAATTAGGTAAGAATTGAGTGGCAAAACAAACGACTGGAGAATAGTAGGATATACATACATAAGCACATATTTCATACTAAATTATTGGCGTTAACACACAATAATGAATTCAATTTGGTGATACGACAACAGCCGAGCATTTGCCAAATTGACAGATTCGCATCTTTGGTTGCAAACCATAGACTCAAACCGTTTGACATAAAACACGTGAACGCGACACGTGAACGTGTGCCAACTTGCGCGCAGCCTTAATTTCGTTTAAAACGAAGGTGAGTATGTACATGGCTATTTTCGCTTTCCTTCGCATACCTTATTTCGGTTTGAAATTGTGCATAGCCAGAAAAAAAAATGTTGGATGCAGATATGCTAGCACGAAACGGCTGCAGGTACATGTACAAAGAGTGAAACGGGCAACCTAGGTCTACATGCGGGGGTTCGCAACGCCCTAGGAGGGGAGCTAGCCCAGCTCGTTCCAAACCGAAATTATCCATGCACACTTGTGCGATACTGCCGGTTGTGAATTAACAGTCGCTTAAGGGATCACAGCCCTCAGTATCGCACAAACATGAACGCTCGCTTTGGGCACTGCATGGCTATTTTCGTTTATATCGCATGCGTTATTTCGATTTGGAACCGATATTATCCATGCATAGCTTATTTCGTTTATTTTCCGATGAATACTTTCCAAACGAATGTATCTATATGGATTATTTCGTATGCCTTATTTCGCTATGGCTTATTTCGGTGCCCCCATAAATATGCAGTTTCACTATTAGGCGAAATCGGAGACTGAGTCTCATGAAGTTGCGCACGAGGAACTCACAGCAAGCCGCCGGATATGTCAAACCTGCTGATTCCGAATTTGAAGTCAAAAATTAAAACGACCTCGTAGTTTTCATTCTAATTCACACTTTTACTACGAGTAAACTATGAATTCCGTTAATAGAATATACCGATTACACAATCGGTACCTATTGCATGTATGAGTCTCCACAAAACGTACCGAAATCAGGGACGCCTATGACTTCATTTCAATTAACGCACTAATACGTACAAACCATCCTCTCTATTATCGTCCCCGCGGCTTCACCGAAATTGGATGGTGATGACTCCATAGTATATTTCCTCCATGGGAACAAACTTACTTATCTGCAATGTTGGACTTCCTGCCGGCACCTCGTGATAAAGTTGGCACGAGGTGTCGGCAGAAAGTCCTGAACATAACTTTTGCTTCGGAGGGTATAAAGCATTTGATACTTGATTGGAGAGTGCCCCCTGAGCATTCATTCTCTGAACATGGTTATCTTCAGTTTAGCTTGGACGAGCAACATAATACCAAACAGGTAATTGTAAATCGAAAAAGAACTGACTGGACCGCTACCGTGTCAGCAGAGCAACACGCAGGAGTTAGATGCAATATTAGAGACCCTCATATCCATTGATTATCTTACACAGTATTTCTCTTACACTTCAGTTGATTTCTATGCCTTATATTAGCGTTAAATATTTATTTTCCTAACAATTATTCTGTCCATACATGGTTTTACATTTAATTGGGACGTAATTCTGTATATCTGTATGTACAGATTACAATTAAATAAATAACCACTAAATTATTTTGAATTCAAAACTTTTACTTACAAAAAATCACTGAACCTTTTTCAATTTTACGAAATAGTGTACCCTACACCGTCAAACTGTTTACTCACATGTCTACATAAATTATCTCAGTTTGCCCTAAAACTAATACTTTAGATAAGGTGACACAATTCGTTTTGTGTAGCCTGGACAGCTAGAAAGTGTTCCAATTTTCCCCGGCAAGGTGGTAAGCCATCAACTTTAGTCTTTTAAAACAGCGTGTCCTCAAGGACTAGCGAGGACTAAACAATAATACAAACATTGTGTTGATGCTTTAATGAGATTTAGGCCACGCAACGGCGTGAGACTTTAATCTTATAGCCCGTAGCTATCGCCACTACCGGTGACGGTAAAATTTTAAGCAGATTTTAAGATTAGCTGAGAAAATGAGAAAGGCAATTTGTGGAATAGGAGTAGTGGAACTGTTGGATTAGCTGTGAATTTACAGGATTAGGCAATATAAAAATAATTGGGAAGAGTCCTTCTGGGAGCTATGTGGGTATAATACAATGAACAAATAAGTCAAAGCCTTTATCCGTACCGAGCATATATAGTCACACTGAAGATTGGATGTTCTTTGGTTAGGACATCAGATTTTAAGATAATGTTCCTGTTGCTGAGGTTCTTTAAAATTAGGGACGCCAGTACAAAAGGAATCAAGTCCCGTCTCCTCGTATAAGGAGCGACGCAAATGGATCGAAAAAAAAAACAAATCAATTTTCAAAAGAATGAAACATACTGCTAGCTCACAATTCATCCCGACAAACTGATCAAATGTAAATGTATATGTTGCAAATATAAAGGGTTCCGGATACGAACCTGTTAAAACACTCATTGGTACTATAATGGATAAAACTCCCATGATAATGACTTCGTTTTTTCACTCCATCATAAAATTTCACTAAATGTCCACAGCAACTTCATGAAAACAAAACACAAATGAAACCGGAATATAGAGGGCTACGCCCGCAATCCGAGGGTTTTGTAGCAAGCACTTATTTTGGTATGTAAGTATCGGTTCCTTGCTCTTCTTGGTACCACTTAAATGGATAAAAAAAATGATAATAAAAATGTCTGACCCATCATGTAGTATCTTAAATGCCCATTCATATTACGTGATTGTAATGAAACTTAGAACATATTATTGTCTATGGTGTTGGTTATCCTTGGACATCAGTACTTTTGATATCGGTCGTGTTTAAGAGATGCAGGGGTGCGCTAACTGTAACTATGGAAATAAGCTATTATTAACCTATTTTGAGGAGATATACAAATTCCATTATTTCCCGTTTTATATGCTATTCGGAACCCACCTTCCTGAAAGTTTTCATTTTTCAAAGTGTAACGGTCTCGAAATGCAAGGGGGGACAAATTACGATCTAATATTTTCTCCTCCCTAATTTTTCCCGCTTTCTTCAAATTTAAAGTAAATGCCAAAAATAAAATGTACTCAACATTACCTCTCTCACAACACCCGACTTGCCTATACCAGTCGATAAACAAAAATTGACCTTAATTTCGCCCCACCCCCCTCCCCTGCCCGTTATAGTTGGCCAACTACAACACATCGCCCCCTACCAATCTTTACCCTTTCATGAATGTAATTAACCATAATATGTAACAATAACTGCAATTCGCACTACTAAAAACAACATGCAAGTAGTACTCGCACCTTCAAAGCCGGTAGGTGTATTTTTTGTATGAATAGTGTAAAAATGCCCAACTTTAAGTGAATGTACTATTATTAAGTATTACATGATTGTAATGAAACTTAGAGACATTATTGCCTATGGTGTTAGTTATCATTGGCCATCAATATTTTTGACTCCGGGTGTGCCTAAGGAGTGCAGGGGTGTGCTAACTGCAACAATAGAAATGTACTATTATTAACCTTTTTTGATGAGATTTCAAATTCTAATATTTTTAGTTTTCTATGTTAGTGAAATGCCGCTTTTCTGTAAATTTTCATATTTCTAAGTGTAACGGTTTCGAAATGCAAGGGGGGGGGGACAAACTCGGATGACATCTTTTCCCCTCTCCCTCTTTTCCCGTTTCTTCAAATTTGAAAAATGTTCCAGAAATGGAATTTACTCGACGGTACCTTTCTTACGATACCCCACTTGCCTATACCAGACGAAAAAAAAATTTCGACCTTCATTTCCCCTCTATGGGGACCCCCCCTTAAAGTTGACCTATTACAACGTATCACTTTCTCCAGAGAATTATAGCACTTCTACATATTTTCACTAAATTTCATGCGTGTAGCTTCAGCGGTTCGTGAGATATTTCATGGACAGACAGACAGACAGACAGACAGACGGACGCATGACCGATTTCATAAGGGTTTTGTTTTACTACAAAACCCTAAAAACAAAAAATGTTCCGTTTTGAAATCCATTAATCATATTCCCCGAAGACACTAAAAAGGAGTATGTAAGCATAAGAACATAAACAAACTTCCCGGGGGAGAATGCGTGTGTTTGCATAAAATCAGCAGGTGTTTTTGAAAGATAAAAAGAAAAAATGAAAAAAAAAAGAAATGGTATCCTAGAAAAATCACATCAGGACATATTCGCATGACTTTCGAAGTAAACAACTTACCAGGTTCCATTTTCTATTCCCCACGGTTACGTATATAATTTTACTTGTTATTTTCATCATCCGACTTCCGGACTTTTCGAGAAAATTTTCCCGAAACAAAGAACAAGGAAAATCGAAACATTTTACGATAGACAAAGAAATTGAATGAGTCTTTTGAAAATGGTTGTTTGGAAAAAGGACATACTGCGCCTCGGCCTCGAAGCAAAGCTTCAATGGAAAACTCGACGTCAGCTTTGCGGACGACTTTGCGCTAGTCCAATGTATTGTATAATATTTTATAAAGACCCAACGCCCGGGGAAGGGTTCGCAATGGACACAAGAGCGCAAGGATAAAAATGCATACTGCGAACACTTGTACAAGAAAGGATCTAATCTTTAAATCGAATCAAGAGAGATGATAAATTAATTCTCGTCGGACAAAAGGATGTAATTTTCATGATTGCTTGAGCTGTCAGAAATCTGTACGGACCATCGGTTGCTCCGTTGGTTCCTGATAGATTTTGATGAATGAGAAGACGGTTGTGCAAGTTATGTACGATGAAGGGTTAGAGAGACTTTTACGTCTGTTCATTTTAATTTGATCGTAGGCGAAAGCGTTTTCATTCGGGCCTTCAGTTGATACTGGATGAGATTAGATGATTAGCAGGTTCATTAATATGAATTCAAGACGTCAAAGTTTCTTCTTTTGAATTAACTGGGTAGAAAATGAAAGACAATACATGCAACGTGGCGTGATTAATAAAAATTAATCGATGTTTACTATAAAATTAGACGATTTTCTGATTGCCTTTGTTATATATTCATTTTATATAATTTTTACCACTTTTGCATTTTTTAAATGTTTAAGCCTCGTTTTCCATGTTGCGGAACTCCGCTGCGTTCTGCGGAACTGACTGCCTCAATACTCTTGTTTTTCTATTTTCGAAGCTGCAAGATACCGCTGCGTGTTGCGGACTACTTTCGAGGCAGTCTATCCCGCAAAATGCAGCGGTATCCTGCAGCCTGGAAAAAAACAAGGCTGAAAGTAGGCTATTCCGCAAGATGCATAGCGGAATTCCGCAGCTTGGAAAATGGGGCTTTAACCAAACTTTTAAATCTTTTTTTCGGTAACAATTGCTTTAACTCCAATCCAGGGTCGAATTAAGAATTCTGTGAACGGATTAAGGCCTAAACACACAGTTTCCGTACCAGGGCAGCGCCGTAGTCACCCGTATACTGGCGATCTACGGTAGGCGAATTGTACAATATAAAAGAGTTTGCTGGTTCACACTTACTCACACGGACAACAGACAATCACCTGCACATGGCAGGGTGGAACGTGCCAGTTTATTTTGGTTTAATTTTTCTCGCTCACTGTGCGGTACGGAAAGAAATTGGAAACACCACACACATATAGCCGAACACGGACCAGCCGCCGCCGGGCGTGTCGTTGTGAACGAACATACACACACACGTTTGCATCGCATGGCCTGTGAAATGTTTGATTTGATTTCAGACGAACCGTTGCCAAACTGACTCACGGAAACATATGGTTGGCTCCCGGTACGGGTCATGATACAAGGAAGAAAAAATATGGCCTTGCGCATGCCGGCTTTCGGAGTACCTACGTCATTGGCTCATACAATTGTATGAATACTTAGTTTTCGGCTTTTATCTCTGTAACTATTAATCCTAGTAAAAAAAAACTTTCTGCGGCGAAATTAAAGATCACAAAAATATACAAAAAAACGTCCGAACAACTTTTTTCTATCTTAAATAGTTTTCGAGATAATCTCATTCAATGCATTCATTCGCACGAAATTGAAAAGAAACATATCAACCAGAGTCAGCACAAGCGCATTGCATTGCAATCCTCACGACAGTATCGCTTCGCTTGTTGAGGGTGCAGCAAGCGCACGATACAGTGGTCTCTTGTGTGGGCTCTGCTTGATGTGTATGTTTTTTGAGAAGCGAATATGTTTCCCTTTATGTTTATTTCACAATAATCTCAAGCAGAGCCCACTCAAGAGACCGCTGCACCGTGCGCGTCCTGCACCGTACGCGAACCACCAATCTCTCAAGTGTATATGAGCCAATGACGTGATGCGCAGCAAAATATGAAAACGAAACGCGGGAAGGCCATATCTTGTCTTCCTTGTATCATGGGTACAGGTAGTGTGCATGATACAAGGATGACAAGATATGGACTTCACGCCAATGACGTGATACGCAGAAAAATACGAAAATGAAACACGGGAAGGCCATATCTTGTCTGCCTTGTGTCATGGGTACGGGTAGTGTGCATGATACAAGGAAGACAAGATATGGCTTTCACACGTTATTTTTCTGCGCATCACGTCATTGGCTCATATACACTTGAGAGACTGGTGGTTAATAACTCTCAGCATTGCAATCCTCACGACAGTATCGCTTGCTTTGTTGAGGAAGCAGCACGTGTACGGTGTAGGACGCGCACGGTGCAGGACGCACACGGTGCAGCGGTCTCTTCTCTGCGGAGGGATAGTTATTCCGATATACACAAAAAAAAGGAAACAAATTTGCTTCTCAAATAACATACATATCAAGCAGAGCTCAGACAAGAGACCGCTGCATCGTGCGCGTGCTGCACCCTTAACAAGCGAAGCGAAACTGTCGTGAGGATTGCAATGCAATGCTCTTGTGCTGGCTCTGCTTGATATGTTTTATTCAATTTCGTGCGAATGAATGAATTGAATGAGATTATCTGGAAAACTATTTAAGCTAGAAAAAAGTTGTCCAGTCAATTTTTTTTTATATTTTAGTGATCTTCAATTTCGCCTCAGTAAGTTTTTTGCCAGGATTAATAGTTACAGAGATAAAAGCCGAAAACTAAGTAAAATTTCTCGAGTAAATTTATAGTTCAATGAATTCTAAATAAATCAGTACTAAAACTCAACATGGCGCAGCCGGTCATAAAAAAAATTGTCGTCGGTAAATTGTCAGTAGTATTTACGAAGTAATCAACAAAATAAATCAGAAAATATCGTGAACAAAAGCGAAGATCCAGGGAGATCAGTTTAAAAATAATAACAAGCTGACACTGACCGAGCAGGTATAATAAACATGGATTTTTCAAAACCCGCATGCCTTATCTTGAAAGGCAATATTTGCGAAGAGTGGCGAAAGTTCAAACAATCGTTTGAAATATATTCAATTGCAACGAAAACTGACTGTGAGTCCGAAAAAGTGCAAATTGCTCGAATTTTAAGCTGTGCTGGAGAGGAAGTATTGAAATTATATAATACGTTCGAACTCGAAGAAGTCGAGAGATCGAAGCTACCGCTTATAATGGCTAAATTCGAGGCATATTGTAATCCGAGGAAAAATATTATTTATGAGCGGTTCAAATTCTACAAACGATCGCAAAGCGAGGGAGAGCCGTTTGATCAGTTTTTAACTGATATTACGAAATTGTCAGAAAGTTGTGAGTTCGGTGAACAACGTGAAAGCCTTATTCGAGATTGTTCTTGGCATCGCAGATCATAACCTACAATCCCAACTTCTGAAAATCGACAACTTGGATTTGGCAAAAGCGAAGGAAGTGTGTAGAATATCGGAGTTAACAGAAGGGCAAGTTAGGTTAGGTTAGGTAAAGGGGCTGCCGGGTGCTCACCCAGCACACTTAGTCCATCATTTGGACCGTTGTGTTACCACCAAAGTAGCCTGTTATAACCTAGGCGTTAAACCAGCCTGAGCTGGTAATAAAGCGATAGAGCTGTATGACACTCGTGTTTTTAATGTCGTCCAGGTCCAGGAAAAACCAGGAGCCAAGGAATTTCTTCCGCCTCGTAGCCAAGGCCGGACAGTGACAGAGAAGATGCAGAACGCTTTCCTCCTCATCCACATCCTCACAGCTCCTACAATAGTCGTTATGAGGAATACGGAGCCTCCAGGCGAGCTCACCAATGGGACAGTGCCCTGTAATAACCCCCACAACCATGCCAATGTGCTTCCTATTCAATGAAAGCAGTGCGGCAGAGCGGTTAGGGTCAAGTTTCGGCCAAATCAATTTCGTCGTCTGGCACGTGTCGCCGTTTAGCCATCTAATGTTCGCTCTGTCAATCGCGACGGCTTTAATTATAATTTTGCACGATGCGATTGGCATTCTAATGTTTAAACGGTCTCCGTCGAGAGCGCCGGTAGTCCCTTCCTTAGCCAGTTCATCCGCGATGCAGTTACCCACGAAGTCGCTATGACTCGGTATCCAACAGAGCGTAATGTTGAAAAATGCACCCATCTCTTTAAGAATCGACCGACACTTTGCAATGGTTTGCGATGTAGTCAGGACGGATTCGAGTGATCGAATGGCAGCCTGACTATCCGTGTAGATCATAACGTCTCTCATGGTCACTACATGATTTCCTAGCCAGGTCAAAGCTTCAAAAATTGCCGTAACCTCCACCTGCAGGCAACTGCAGAAATCCGGAAGGCGGAGTGACAGGTTAATCCCCAGTCCCTCCGAATAGATGCCCGCCCCAACACCGCCAACGACCCTAGAGCCATCCGTGTAGATGACTATGGAGTCGATGGCCAGGGGCGCGAAGGGCAAGTTAAGGAGATGCAAAAGAAAGAACTGCTTAGCATAAAAAGGGAATTTAAGTAAAAATAATAAGAAAAACAAATTTACTAATTCTAGTTTTTTGTAGGAACAAGAATAGCAATGTAAATCCGGGAAGTTCAGGACAACGAAATGAACACAAATCTGAAAGTAATGTTTGTGGACGGTGTGGCAGCAGACATCAATTTCGAAATTGTCCAGCATATGGAAAAAAATGTCATAAATGCGGGTTGGCAAATCATTTTGCGAAAGTATGTCGAAAAAATTCCAAACAAGAGAATAATTCTCAAAATAAAGTAACTAATTCTAAAAATATAAGTGCTGCGGCGATTAATGTCAAGGAAGATGATTTTGGATCTTTGTCAAGTGGTGATTTTTACATTGATCAAATTAAAAATACAGGAAATAAAAGACAGTGGTTAGCGACTTTATACAATACATTGGTGATAATGCGATAGAATTCAAATTAGATTCGGGGGCAGTTAAATTTTATGGAACGTTATGAGTCTATCCCTGTGAACTTGGAGGCATATGGAGGAACGAAAATAAAAAATTTAGGTTGTGTTAAACTACCGGTTCAATATAAACATGATACTCATTTATTAGAGTATTATAGTTGATGTGAAAGCTAAACCGATTCTAGGTTTGAAATCCTGTGTTGACTTAAAGCTTATTAAAAGAATTAATGAAATTGAAAATATTAGGCGCGATGAACTTATAAAAGAAAATAAGGAAGTTTTTTTTCAGGTGTTGGTAGATTCCCTGAGAAATGTACATTAGAAATTATTGAGAATATCGTGCCGACTCATAAGCCACCCAGAAGAATACCCATTTCTCTTAGAAATCAAGTAAAAACTACTTTAGACAAAATGGAGGAAAGAGGCATAATTTCTAAACAAATTTATCCGAGTGCGTGGGCTCATAACATGGTCGTGGTGGAGAAACCGGACAAAACATTACGAATATGCCTCGATCCTAGAGAACTTAATAAATACATTAAACACGAGCATTTTGAAATTCCGAAACTAGAAGATTTGTCGATAGCTATGAATGGGATGAAATATTTCAGTGTAGTTGATTTAAAAGAGGGTTTCTGGCAGGCAGAACTTATCGAAAATTGCAAAGAACTAACTACATTTAGTACGCCATGGGGCTCATATCATTTTAACGTGCTACCATTTGGCATAAGTATTGCACCTGAAAAGTTTCAAAAGTTGAATTCCAAATATTTCGGAGATTTACCTGAAACTTTCATTTACATAGATGATATACTTATTGGAGGGAAAACTCTCGAAGAACATAATGAGAATTTGAGAAGAGTTATACAAAGAGCTAAAGAATATGGCATTAAATTTAACGTAAACAAATTGCAATATTGTGTGCAACAGGTTAAATATTTAGGGCATGTACTCAGTGAGGAGGGACTAGCACCAGATGCCGAAAGAGTATCTGCAATCAAAAGCATCCAAGACCCTAAGAATAAGAAAGATCTTCAAAAAATACTAGGCACCATAAATTACTTGCGTCCATTTATACCAAACTTGGCAGAAATCAATGCACCCTTGAGAGCGCTTCCTCACAAAAACACTGAATTCGTTTGGACCACGTATCACTCAAATATTTTAAAAAATATTAAAGAATTAATAAGTAAAGATACAATCCTTAAAGCGTTTGACCCTGAGAAGGATATTGTAGTTCAGAGTGATGCTTCTAAAAATGGCCTAGGATATTGTTCAATGCAAAATCAGAAGCCTATATACTATGCATCAAAAAGTTTTAGTTTTAGAATGTGAAATGAAGTATTCTCAAATCGAGAAAGAGCTTTTAGGAATTGTTTATGCTTGCACAAAGTTTCATGATTATATATATGGGAAAAAATTAACAATACATACTGATCATAAGCCATTGGTTGCGTTGCTTGACAAAAATGTGAGTCAGATTCATTCGAATAGGCTTCAAAGGATAAAGATCAAACTTTTGAAATATAATTTTGTTGTTAAGTATATACCGGGAAAGTATTTACACTTAGCAGACATTTTATCAAGAAATGCAACTCCTGATAATGAAGTTAGTACAGATTCTGTTTTCAAGGATGTGGTACATACAATTAGTATGAATACAAAGAAGAAATAAGTATTTCAAGAGGCAACGAAGAAAAGTATTCTTTTCTCACAAATAATACAATATTGTAAAGAAGGATGGCCTGAGTCGAAAGAAATAGTTACAGATATACTAAAATTATATTGGAATCTCAAGAATGAAATATATTTTGAAGACGATTTGTTATTTTATGAAAATCGTATAATGGTTCCACCTGAACTTGTAAATACAACATTAGAATGGATTCATCAGTCATATTTTGGAATGTCCAAGACCAAAAGTAGGGCCAAAATGCTTTTCTATTGGCCTAGAATGAATCAGGACATTGAAAATGTCATAGCCAAATGCCGAATATGTGAGAAATATGCAGCGGCAAATTCTAAACAACCTTTACTTAAATATCCTATACCTAAATATCCATTCCAGAGAGTAGCATGTGATATTGCTCAATACGGCGGGAATATTATTTTATTTTACAAGATTATTATTCAAAGTGGTTAGAAATAAAATTGCTCAAGAACAAAACGGCAAGTAGCATCATAGCAGCATTAAAAGAAATTTTTAGTACACATGGTATTCCTGAAGTGGTAATAGCCGATAATCAACCTTTCCATTCAATAGAATGCCAACAGTTTTCAAAAATTTGGAATTTTGAATTTAACTGTACTAGTCCGAGGTTTTCACAAGCAAATGGACTTGCCGAGAAAGCGGTTGGTATAAGCAAAAAGATTATTAAAAAAGCTACCGAAATTGGTACAAGTTATGAGCTAATCCTATTAGAGTATAGAGCTACTCCAATCAAGGGAATAGGATATTCTCCTTCTCAATTATTAATGAGTCGTAACTTAAGAACCCAACTTCCAATAAAAACAGAACTTCTTTTACCCAAAATCTGTCTAGAAGTAGAACAAAAACTTGAAAGTAGACAAAACAAATACAAACAATATTATGATAAAACAGCACCAAGAAAAGAATTAGTATTAAATCCTGGAGATAATGTGGTTTATAGAAAAGATGGTCGTTGGGAACCAGCTACTGTTGTAGGAAGTCATGTTTCTCCTAGATCTTATGTAATAAGGAATGAAAGAAATAGAGACATTAGGAGGAACACAAAGCATTTAAGATATTCATCAAATACTCCCAATTTTAGAAATGAAGTTGATAATCAAAATAATAGTAATGCAAATGGGAGTCAGAATGAAAATAGAGCGAGTCAAAATCTTCTTCCTGACACTAGTAGCCAACATTATGTAACAAGATACGGTCGCACAGTGAAGCCACCTAACTATTTTGGAAATTAAAAAACTCAGTTCTAATAAGATCGAAGTCCTGAACAGCCTGAATTAAAGTATTTTAGTGAATAAGAAAATATGAAATGTTATTTATCAATAATACAGACTTTATTTAGATGGTAAGGAAAAGGTTGAATCATCATTTGAAAAAAAAAAGAATGAAAAATGAATTCTATGAAAAAAAATTTATAATATTTTGATGAATAATATTGTACATACTAGTAAATATTGAACGTCGTTTATAAAAAAAAAAATGTAAGAATCAAATATATTATTTGAAATTGTAAAGCTTACATTGGAACATACATAACTTTTTATTTTTAAACAAAATTCTAAAAAAAGGATGGAAGATGTAGTATAATCTAGTACAAAGTTAATATTATTAACTTTAGTATATTAGTTATAAAATGTAATAGATCCAGTGGCGTAACTATACCATCTGAGGCCCGTGGCAAATTCATTGGATGGGGCCCTCCCAGTAAAAATCGTCACGTTGTAGTTTAATTTTAATAAATCACTTAAGTAGTTACCCAACAGTATTACTACAATAATATTTTATGTTGGTTAAATATCTAATAAATTTTATTTTCTAGAAGCATAGGTATTACATAATTTACAAAATTTTAATGAAATAACAATTCAATATTAACAAGGTATTTATTAATAAAATTCTTTTCTCCGAGCTTTCTGTTCCGCAAAAGTATCAATAACATCATCAAAGTTTAAAGATCGGGCCATAGAATTTTCAATAGACAGAATAGCCAAGTTACGTAGCCTGTCTTGTCCCATAGAGTTTCTTAAATAGCTTTTTATTAATTTTAGTTTCGAAAATGATCTTTCAGCACTAGCTGTTGTCACGGGAATTATTGTAACAAACAACATTAATGCAGTGCATACTTCAGGAAAGCTGCACGAAATAAAATGATTCTTTATTATTAATAAATCAGCAAGTTCTCTAATACACGAAAACTTTTCTATTTCGTCTCTAAAGGGTGGACCGAAAACTGAGAATTTCCCTGGCAAAAGATTCAGATATGTCTTTTTTATATAAAATATATCAACAAATTCTAGAGCTTTTTTTTAGTAGTACAGTGTCATTTAAATTTTGCAAAGTTGCAGATTGCAAAACACAGAAATTGGAAACAATTTCATTCATTGGAAGGAAACGCGATTAATAATGAAGTCCAGTACTCGATAAAATATGTTCACTTTGAACAAACTTTCCAGATCTTGGAGACGCTCATCTTCGCAAAGTTCGTCAAAATGGCGTTTCACCTTGCTGTGACGAGTTTTAGAAAATTCTGGGTTGATGAACCATTTTTTTGCTACACTATTTGCTTCCTTTTTTAAATTATCAAAATCATGTCGATTCCTTTCCAATTCTTTCAGACAAATTTTCAAACGTCTTAAGGCATTTGAAAGATCGATGGCTTTAGACTGAAGTGCTTTAAAGGCTGCATCAGTAGTTTGTAGAATTTTGCAATGGAAAACCAATAACATAATAAAATTGTAGTTCTCGAACTTCTTCTTGAGTAAAATAATTTCTTTCATCTGATTTACAACTTAACAGAATTGTTTTCGTTAGCGCTTTTTGTATTTCAACAAACCGAACTTTTAAAGCAAAAATAGCATTATAACGTCCTGCCTATCTAGTAGGGTTCAATGTTTTTAATGTTATCGAAGTTGAAGACTCCCTTTCAGATATAAAACTTGATAAGATATTCCATCTTTTGATACTTTGCCCAAAAAAATTATAAATTTGTTGAACTGTTTCAAACAAATTTTGCATATCAATAACCTCTCTTACTGCATCATTAAGTACCAGATTTAAGTTATGAGCAGCACAGTGAATATATACCGCATTTGGCTCGATATATTTTATGAGTTTTTGAGCTCCACCATAAGTGCCTTTCATTGTGTTAGCTCCATCATATCCTTGTCCTCGACACTTATTTACAGGTATATTTTTAAAATTTATAGATTAGATAATTTGGTTGGACATTGCTCAGGCAGTTTGGTCCTTAACTTTATGAAATCCTAAATATGACTCTTTAATGACGAGCCTTTGGGATTCTATTTTCGTCTTTCTCGATCATACTCGTACAATAACGGTAAAGTTCACACATTTGATTTGAAAAGTACTTCCTTGGTTAACAAAATGCGGAAATTTTCCGAGCATCACTAGCTCGCGCCACCAAATGAAACAACCAATGGATGCGTTCTAAAATTGATCGAAATCCTTTTCTTATGATTCCGTTTAAATCTTAGGTTAATAATTTATTTGAATTTGTATATGGTCTTTAGTTGTGTCTATCTTTAATTAATTTTAATTACTTATGTAAAATTTATGATTTTTACTAAGTTTTGTTAAAAATGTTAGGTAACTTCTGAGCTCGCGGCCTCTCGGACCGGGGCCCCCATCGGCTCGGGGCCCGTGGCATTTTGCCAGCCCTGCCACCCTATAGTTACACCACTGAATAGATCAAACATGTAAATTTATAGTTCAATGAATTCTAAATAAATCAGTACTAAAACTCAACACCTGGTACAAATTTCCTCTGACACACACACACACTTCACATAGGTGTGAAGAAAACCGGTCCACTTGTACTAGGTTCGTGTTCGAGTTCGACAGTGTATGGTGACACTTAGTGCTGTCAAAATTCAACAACTTCGTATATAGATGGATTTTAAGTTGTCCGACTACCGTATCTATAGGTATAGCAATACCCACATGGCTTTATTTATGTAAATATAGGTAATTGTTTTCCCAAATGGATTCAAGAATTCCATTTGAAATATACATTATAATATTTTAAATTACATATACAGTACTTCAATATTTGCACCTGTATGCCAACCACTGCTACTAGAAGAGAATGCAATATCCATAACATGCTTCCCAACATTAATTGATTTGACTTTACAATCTTTTGATAAAAGGAAACAAGGACGCATGTAAAGTTCTGAGTCCTCCAACAGGTGGATAGAAGTCGTATGAATTCTCTAATAAACAAGAACGACAATGGGGCTCACGTGTATTTTACACAAACATGTTGGATCCTATTACCACAATATGCAATATACGACAGCAATGTCACTCTGCACCGTAAGCACGACTCCTCTTAGATGGGATAAGGACATTGCTATGTCAAGTTTGCGGCAAAGGACAACATTTTGAAATTAAGTTGAATTGAAATAAGCTCCTAGTCATCATGTGTATTATTTTCAAGTGTTTTCAAAGGACAAAGATCTGATTCGAGTTCGAATGGAGAAGAAACAATCTTTCATACTATCAAATTTAATGTATAGTATGTATAATTGACAGGGCCGTAGCCAGACATCCCTTTCCATAGTCCTCCACGTGGGCGCCCCCTGGAACGGTAGTAGTCGCTGATCATTGCTAACTAAGTCAAGCCGCCAGTAGTCGCGGTGCAATAATTTGGTTGAGGCAAACAATCCCCCTATGGTGTGGAGCGTAAGAATAATACCACGGCCTTTACCTTTGCCAGTCTGCCGTAGAAACCGACAAACAAAGGACCTGACTTCCTTAAAAAGTTAATATACCCTATCACATTCGTGAAGAGTATAAAAATTGGTAAGATAAGATCAGTTAATTTCTTTTAGCGTGGTTTGGCGGGGAGCTTGCTTAAAGTAAAAACAGATAATAATAGTGATGACAAGAACATGCTAAGATACCCAAGGGTGGGCACAGCGACCATGAGATCTATTGTGCCATAACCTTAATTAATCCAAAAGACCCTCAATCAGCCTAATGAAGGCTAGTAGATCCCTTGTAGGGGCGCTCCTTACGACCGCTGAGCTCACGATGGAGTCTCCAAGAAACAAGGACCTGGAACGGGCTACCGCCGGACATTCGCAGAGAAGATGTTTAGTGGACTCTATGTCCTGCAGGCAAAGCCTGCGCTCTGTATCAGTGGATAGACCCATTTTGTTGAGGTGATATCTCACCCAGTGGTGCCCCGTGAGGTAACCCACGATTAGTCTCAGGTTCGCTCTACCCAGGCGGCTGATTTCTTTGAGGGTTTGATAAGATCTTTGGACTGCCGCAGTCCTGGAAGACAATCCCAGTGACGTAGTCTTTCATTGGCAAACCACTCCCCCACTAGTGATCTTGTTTTAGCCCAACTCGGACCACAGTAAGGATCAGGCCCGAAAAATTTATCCGAGGAGCCTTGTCCAGCAAGTTCATCGGCAGCTTCGTTACCAGGGATCCCCTGATGGTCAGGTACCCGATTGGTGTTTGTGAGACATTGAAGGGTATAAAACACTCTTTCACTAATTTCGATGAGAAACTATGTGAAGAAAGAGCCTTAATGGCTGCCTGACTATCAGTGCAGATAGTGATTTTAGCGCCTTTGAGTTCCTTGTCCAGAATGTCTCTGGCGCAGGCCCCAATGGCATTGATTTCAGCTTGAATAATGCTAGGCCAGGCGCCCATAGCAATGGAGATCCTGATGTCCGGTCCATAGACTCCAGCACCAACTCCCAGCTCCGTTTTAGACCCATCGGTAAACCACATGGTATACCGGGAGACAGAGCCAGGAATGCCACTGTCCCATTCCCCGCGAGTGGGGATGGAGACCGGGAATTTTCTACCAAAACATATTTCCCGAGTCATATAATTAGAACTCGAGCAGATCTGCATACCAGGGATCCGCTCCAGAATGCTCATGTGTCCCTGATTGGACACATCGCCATCGTATGTTAGACGCATTCGAAGAGCGCTGAGAGCCGCAGACTCTTTTATGAAAATATGCAGCGGAGTAAGTTCAACAGTCGCCTCAATAGCCGATGTCGGACAAGTACGGATGGATCCTGCCATACCAAGGCATGCAAGGCGCTGTAACTTACTACAAAGCTGAATGGTGCAACGCTGATTCGTTTTGGGCTACCAAACAAGCGCCGCATAAGTCATAACTGGACGTACGACTTAACAGTGGCGCCTTTTTTTATACAAATAAGCTAATATACTTTAAAAACTGCGGCATCTCTCCCCGACTTACCCTATTACACAAAAGGAATAGGAATATCACACTAGAAAGAAGCATCTCATCTCCCTATTTTACCTTTGAATTAAGTATAAACACAAAACGTTACCCTAAAACTTGTACTATAATACAATATGCAACAACCACTAGGATGTTAATCCATAAAACTCAAAGGGTCCGTAAATCTTGATGATATGAATATAGTAGTTATGTGTATAGTAGGACATTGGGAATTGGGTTACTGATTGGTCCATATTGCTCTCTTCCATTCGTAATCCAACCGAACAGACAAAAGTATCACTGCGAAATCCTTCCAACCTATTGACCATATTTACAATTCTAATTAAACTGAAGCAACCAAGCAGAACTTAATCCTGCAAGCGAACAATACAGCACCAGTGGAAGAAATGAAAAGTCATACTTCAATTTATGGTCGAGTTACTCGTGCAAAGACATGGAAGCTTTTATAGGTTGCATATCAAAGCGATTCCACTCGGCAGCAATGGGTCCTTGCAGATGGCAAGGACTTGTTGCATTGCATGAAATATTCGTATCAGTCTTAGTCATGAGTCAGGACTGAAGTCACAAGATCACGCCCCGGAGCCGGCGAATGCATAAAATGCACGATTGAGCACAGATGTGGTTTTTCAAACAAAATGCTAAATCATGCAATTGTATCCGTATGCGGCCGTGGGCAAAGCATATTCGAAATACTCTTGCCACCGAGTGAATACTGGCGATAATAATATTCACTTTAATTTATTCGGATGTATAGATCAAATATTCATATTGGCCAGACGGAGGATGTGACAGGTCGTAAATACGTATGGTTAGTTGAAAATTAAGTGGTGTGGAGTACACTTCGAAAAATTTTCCACCTAAAATATTGAACTTGTGAAAATTCATTGAGCACCTTTAATTCGAACATGTCTCGAAAAAAGAAATTCACATGTCTGTCAAGAAATCACATAAACGATTACCGCATGCACAAAATTGCACTAAAGTGCACTGCAAAGTGACCAAATGATCAATTAGCAGCTAGCATTAAGGTCTAATAGCCATTGTTGGTGAATGATTACCTTACAGACGATTTGATTGCTGGTCTTCAGGACGAAGCAGGACTTGCTAGCGCATACGGTAATGGTAAATGTATGGATATTGAATGCTTGAATCCACTTCGTCGCATACATTTCGCTCGTGTGCGGCGCTACGTAGTAATCAAAAAGGATTATCGTGGCATATTACCTCATGTCACGAGATACCAGTTGTAAGTGTAATTATTGACCACCTTAACGTCACTTGACGTGCTTCATTGCTCACATATTTGATTATACTGTACTTGGGAGAATTCAGTTCAGAATTAAAGTGTTCACTTGAAAATAGTTCAGTTTTACGTTCAATAAATTTCGCAATCTAGTGGAAGTTATGATAAAGACTTGCCTTAACGGGGTGAGCGAAATTCAAACTTTCGAATGAACTGAAGATTTGTCAGTACGTTACGGTCAGTCCAATAATCGTATAATGCAAACTCATCGAGTTCATTTTCTTTTTGTTTTTGTTTTTTTACAGGGATGATGGGATCAGTGTGGCTAAGGCGCTTTCTTCATAGTGTCAGTGAAATCCAAAGCTGTTATCATCATTTCCCTGGAAGGGAAAAGGGAAAGGGTTAGGTAAACACGCATACAAATCAAAATAAAATTCAAGATACGACAAAGGGAACAACGATTGGATTTCAGGATTTATCAATTTTTTCTAACGGAAGTTTGGCGGTTAATTCATAGATTTCTATAGTAGGAGTCCTTGGGTGTAAGTTGTGGGTAGCTTTATTGATCATTCTACTGACAGTTGAAATATTTCTAGCCGACGTCTGACTCCAGTTTAATATTCCATAATTCACTATAGACATAATATGGGCATGAAAAATCATATTTTTAAGCTGAGTTTTAAGGTACTTTCTTCGTCTAAGCAAAGCAATTAATGGGCATAATTTAGATTTGATTTATATGATCATTCCAATTAAGCTTCTCATCGATAATAAGGCCTAGATATTTGATCTCATTTACTCTTTCAATGGATTGGTTACCAAACTTTATATTCAATTCAATATCGGCTTTGTTTTTTTGTTTAAAAAGCATGAATCGTGTCTTATTAATATTTATATTTAGTTTGTTACCATGTAGCCACTGTTGATAGATTTTCATATCATTATTAATCATTTCTTCCGCATCACTTTGCCCGAAATGGGAATAAAGTAGTAGTGTATCATCTGCATTGGTGACATATTTAGCAGAGAGACCAGAATTGCTAAGATTATTAACGTATAGAAGATACAATGTAGGGCCCAAGATAGAACCTTGGGGGACTCCTGAATTGAGAAACATTTTCTCACTAATCTCATTTTTGAACCCAGTGACAATTGGCCTGTCTTTCAAGTAGTTCTTAATAAGGTTGCCAGCGACTCCTCTGATGCCAATTTCATGTAGCACTTCTGACATAACTGAATGATTTACCGTGTCAAAAGCTTTGCTCAAGTCTATAAAGATGCCAGTAACCTATTTTGATTTATCGAGCTCAGAGTTTATGAAATGAAGGGCATCAGTAAGCGCTGACGTGGTGTTGCTTTCTGCTAGGAAGCCATATTGATGTTTATCAAATCCACATGTTTCGTTAATGAATCTAACAATTCTTGAATTTACCACCTTTTCGAATATTTTGCTGAAAACGCTGGTAAGCGCGATGTGCCTATAGTTGGATGGATCGTTGGGGCTGCCATTTTTGTATTTCGGCTTAATTTTAGCGATTTTCAGCGCATCCGGGAATGTGCCTTCACAAATGTGTTTATTGATAATTTGACACAAAAATGGTGAGATTACACACTAATTGAAGATCACTGGATTTGATGCCGTCAAAGCCAGCAGATACGTTACGTAGGGATTTAATTATACTTGATACTTCCTCTACACTAGTTGGTTCGAAGAATATAGTGTGTTCATTTGAAATGTTGGGAACTCTTCTCCAATTCTGCGGTGAGCTGATTTGTTGCGATCGTTCTTCGACTTTTGCGAAAAACATATGTATGTCACTGGCTAAAAGATTGCTCTCAATTTCCTTACTACGACTTCTGTCGGCTGATAATTCTTTGTTGATGATTTGCCATAGTTTTCTGCTGTTCCCAGAGGCATTCTCGTATTGTTTATTTATAGAGTTTGACTTAGCTTGATGTACGAGTTTAGAAGCTTTGTTTTTGAGAAACTTATAGGCTGCTTGTTTGTTTTCACTAGTTGGGTCTTGTTTATGTTTTTTGTAGGCAATGTTCTTCTTTTTAATTGTGTCAATTATTTCAAAATTAATCCATGACTGATTTCGAGTGCGGACTTTTTTCAAAGTCGTGCATTCATTTTTAGTCATTTTGAAAATATCAATTATTTGAGGGAAGTCTACTGAATTTTCGTTCAAACTACTTGTTCTATCTCTCAATTTATCTACAATACAAAGGAAACTTTGTCGAGAATTTTTAAGTTAATAGCTTCCATTCGTTTCTTTATCAAGTTAAGTTCTTTAATGTGTAATAAGGCAACTTTGTGGTCTAATCCTGCCTGTTCTAATAGTTTCCAATTGAAATTGTGTGAAGAGGTTTCCATTGAGGTCACGATATGATCAATTAGGGTGGCTGAAGTGGTCGTGACCCTAGTTGGTTCATTGTCGTTGATAACATTCATATTGTTCATAGAAAGCATTTCAAGGTATTCAATGCAGGCATTATTATTTTTATCCAGGATGTCTATGTTCGTATCTGCCAGTATAGTTAAATTACTATACTCGTATTGATGATACAAATCATCTAAGTATTCTATGAAATCGTTTACATTCTCAGAAGGAGCCCTATAATACGTTCCTATTCTAATTAGCACATTTGATGTAGATAACTCCAAGACTATCGTGTTATATTGCGGTGAGTTTAAAGTTACCTTAAACTGAATGTTGTTTTTTACAGTTAAAGGTTGCGGTATAACCGTTCAAATTGAAAAACTCAGATTCATTGGTATATATATTCAAGTTTCATTTATGACTATTATGTCGGAGTTTTCTAATTCGATTGCCATGATTTCGATTTCGGAAAGTTTGTTGCGAATACTTCTTGCATTTGCATAGAAAATTTTAAGAGTTTGTTGCTTCATTGCGAGGATGAGGAAGAGTAATTGATCCTATTAATTGCAACATTCGTGGCATACATATACTCAGGGCAATCTTTGCTGTCCGCACTATGACCACAGTCAGATCTATTTTTAATAAAGCAATTCGAACATTTTTTTAAACTAGATTGACACTCCTGTACTCGATGGTTGCCTGCGCATTTTGGGCATACATCATGGGAACCATTACAGTACTTAAATATATGACCATATTTTTGGCACTTAAAACATCTATTAACATCAATTACTTCAGTGCAGTGCTGTCGTAGTCAATGTTAATATACTTATCGACCATTCTGTAGTAGAGGTCACCTGATACCTGGAAAGTAGCTGTATGCCTGTCCTCTTTGTTTCTATATCGTTTATAGTGCAGATGTTATCATTCAATTTCTGGGCTAATCCCATAATTTAGAGATATTTTATTTCCTGCTTAAGCTCCTCAACCGTATATTTTTTATTTAGTCCATATATTGCCAATTTAGGAAATCGACCCTTAGTACTTTCTATGTTGTAGTTGCTTCCTAATTTGGCTTTCAGCCCTTCTAAGAGTTTTTTGCAGTTCATTTCGTTGTCACTTTTTAACAACACCCCACCATCTCTCAAAATCCTTGAGTATGTAATGGGAGTACGAGCTTCGCGGGGTTTGAAACTGTCCTTCACAGTAGACATCGTGATGTCACTGCTCTGAACACTCTTCGGCTTTATTACAACCCCCCCGTTGAACGCTTTGGTCTTGTTCGCGTTTCGCTCTTCAGGGTTTGACACCTTAGCATATGACTTAGGACCCTGGCTTACTGTTGAAGATGATGTCTTATTGACATCTATCTTCTTAATGGCGGTTGTGACTTTCTCGTCGATACATTTCAACTGTCGATGTATTATTGTCTCTACTTTGCTGTCTACTTGGGTGGTGATATCGACTAGCTGATCAACAAGGGACTCATTTTTGATGTATTTAGTCCACTTATTGCGATCGTTATCGCAGAGCCACAGACAACCACGCTTAGTGCTTAAGGTCTGCATTGCCCCGTACTCTTTAGCCGAGAATTTAATGCAGCCTAAGTGGAACCATTTATGACAAAAGCCGTCGCAAAGGAGAGCCTCCTGTTCATTGCTCACATCTTCTTTGCACTTTGGGCAGATGTTTGCCCCCGACTTGTCAACCACTTGAGCACTAATTTGATTTGTAGTCATGATTCAGATATTTTGCAAATCGAAAATTTCTTGCAAATTTACCGTTACCGACAGTTGAAAGCGACCAAGAAAGAATTTTATAAATTAAGCCGAAACTTACAGTTTTTCGCACAGATTTTAATTTCACCGATAGTTGGCACTTCAGGCTTGTGAAAAACACTATAATTATTAATTAAACACCAGATTTGCACTAAACAACTTAATTAAAATTTAGACACTTGTCAAAAGTAATTCTTTGTTAGGCGCTTGTCAAAATGACAATGTCTTTATAAGAATTACAGGTATTCGCACATTTTCAGTTCCGCATTATAAGTACGAATAAAAGCACGCGTTTCAAACTGCTTCCCATAGATTCACCTTGACATATTTTCACACAGGTAATGGCAATGACTCGTTTTTACGTAGCGTAAAAAAATTGTAATAAAATCGTGGTACATTTACGCAATTGGTGCAGTGGCGTGGATAAAGGCGTGACTAAGGGGACCACTCCCCCTCACGAGTTCTTATGCAATCGCTAATATTTTATATATGATTTGTACATATCACCTTAGCTATATTCTTCTTCCGAAACAATCTTCATATCAGTGAGTCGGTAGCTTTGTGCGTTGAGGCGTCAGTCTGATGTATTCGTCCTTCTAATCATGGGTTGTAGTCCCGGCGTGACAATGGTTGTAGTCCGAGCTTTCTGTCGATTGAATAAAAACATTCCGTAATTTATCGTATGGAAAATTTGTTTTAACCGTTTTGATGGATAATTTTTCATTCATTTGGGATATTTTGTAATTCACCGAAAGTTGGCATTAAAAAACGATGGGCCTCTTATTTTGAAGAGGTTCTGTCCCCACACAAGAACCTCTCGACGATATTGTTGATCTAGGCCTACCCATAAAACCCCCGACAGTAGAGGAAGTTGATCTCGCCTTGCGGTCACTAAAACGAAATAAAGCGCCGGGCGCTGACGAGATTCCAGCTGAACTGTTAAAATTCGGTGGAACGAGTCTAGTTGATACCATACATCAATTACTCCTGCGAGTATGGGAGAACGAGGAGATCCCAGACGATTGGCGCAAAAGCATCATCTGTCCAATCCATAAAAAGGGAGATAAACTGCGGTGTGAGAATTACAGGGGCATCTCACTAGTTGGTACGTCCTATAAAATTTTGACGAAAATTCTGGAAAATAGAATAAAACCGTACGCAGAACGAGTCATTGGCGAATATCAAAGCGGTTTCAGACCTGGTCGCTCCACAACCGATCAGCTCTTCTCAGTCAAACTGATACTCCAGAGGTGCTGGGAATACAACGTAAACGTATACCAAATCTTTGTCGACTTCAAGCAGGCATACGACAGTATCGATCGTGGAGTACTGTTCAACATCATGCTGCAATTTGGTATACCGGCAAAATTAGTGCGACTGACTAAGATTACGATGACCAACTCCGTCTCATAAGTCAGGAACCATAAAAGACTTACTGATCTATTTGAAACACGCACTGGTTTGAAACAGGGCGATGGACTGGCACCGACGCTCTTCAACCTAGCACTGGAATACGTTGTTCGGGCCATGAATATGGACAACAGCAAGACGCTACTCTTCAAGTCGACACAATTAGCAGCGTACGCCGACGACATCAACATCATGTCCCGAAGATTGGCTGACGCAGAAGAATTTCTGCATACGCTCGATACCGCTGCAAAGGAAGTTGGATTACGTATTAACGAGGGTAAAACTAAAATAATGATGCAATCGACGACAAGGACACCTGCACAACCGAGCATCAATGTGGGGGACCTCAACATCGAGTTCGTGAACAACTTCATTTACCGGGTTACAACTTGTCAAGGGACGCCAACGAAACTGACGAAATCAAGCGACGGATACAGTTAGCAAATAAGACTTTTTTATTGGTTCTTCCCATAATGAAATCGAAGTATGTGCATAGAAAGACGAAGCTTCGCGTGTACAAAACCATTTTATGACGACGGGCGACCGGTAGCGCGGTGTGTTGAGGCATCAGTTTCATGTTTGACTACCGGCGTTTCGGGCTCAAATCCCGTCGACGACAACGTTCGTGTTCATGGATGTGCAGAAAGTGTATGCTGGCAACTGCATTCGCTGAAATCAATTTATGCCAACGAAACATCAACTAGGCCACATGGAGCAGTTGACGCGCTATGCCCCACAAGGGGTTAGGGCAGTTGAGTAGTAAGCTATGGCTGCGAAGCATGGACTCTAACTTAAGCCTCCGAAAACATGCTAGATACATTTGAACGTAAGGTTCTACGGCGAATTTTCGGGGCTGTTTGCGATCGAGATGGATGGCGCATCCTGTACAACCATGAGTTGAATGAACTGTACGATGAGCTGCAAGTCTCGAAAATCGTCAAACTACAACGACTACAATGGGCAGGGCATGTACAAAAATCGATGATCGCATGCCTAAGAGAGTAATGAATGTAGAACGAGTCGACGGAGCGAGACTTCGAGGACGACCGAGATCTCGTTGGGGGAGCTCAGTAGGTGTGGACGCCGCGCAGCTACTGGGCTTTCAAGGTTGGAGGACGCGGTCACGTGATGGAGATAATTGGAGGACAATGATCTAGGCGGCCAAGGCCCGACGTCGGGCTGTCGCGCCACGATGATGTCCTAATGATGTAGAAATAATATCCCCACTGAAAGTATTTTATTTACACCGAAAAAAAAAGTAGAACGCATAAATCGGTGAATTTTTGCTAAATGATTTTTTACTACCTAAATTTTTTTATCTTCTGTTTATAAAAATTTACAGTAGAAATGCCAAATGGTGGCGTGTGTCAATGAAAACGAAAAGTGGAATTGACTGGGCGCGAGTTACATCCGTTCCGACAGACGTAACCTGATACGTGCAACTTCCACCCATTCATCGAACCGACCCAATTCAACACCTCACCAAATTCTAATTCAAAATGCACAACATAGCAGTATTTAGTTTGCACATTTTTCACCTGATTTTGTAATTCCACACTTTTTTATTAAAAGCATATCTGAAGTAATTAAATAGCACTGAAATACTTGGAGTCAGTCAGTTCTGAATGTAAATTGTAGCTCGCATCCTAACGATAGTAATAAATTGTAAAATTACAAAGGAATATTGTTTTTTTTTCGATCATCGGTAGTCGGTAATCATAAGTGGCGCAGTCGTACGGATGCTTTACGCCACCCATTGTTAATTTCGTATTAAGCTATCGGTAGTGTTTTGTGTTGTGCTCGAAGGATCATTCTACACATCCCAATCATCATCAACGGCAAGCTGTGACAACCCTCGAAGGAATATCAGGAAGGCATCCGACATCTATCTATTATCGACGGCTCTTCGATATGTTTACACTGACGGCTCATCGGCAAAAGTAGAAGGTTATTCATCATCTTTACAGTAATCTTCATGACGCAAGAACAGAATTTAGAAATATAAGACTTGACCAACAACCACGGCTTACTTCCACTATGACTGGGGAGGCGTATAACAATTCACACATACGAAAACCTAGTGCACATCGTCAATCTTGACAAGTACGAGGATGCTAAACATAAAATAACCGACTCGCTTCCTAAATTTAACGAAACTAATGACGCAACACAGACAATTGAAATTACGAAACTAAAAATTAGAGACTAAACCATAAACTGCAAACATTAAAACCCAGACTACGACCCAAAAGAGGTCTAATTAATTAACGGGCATCACTCATTAGAACCCAGCAAAAAACCGTACCCCCCGGTAACGCGTACTACCCAAAATATTGTATCTATGCTAAATAGCCATCCTGGCATACCCACCATTTTCACTCAGCCCATAGGACTTTCAAGAGATCCATGGCGCGGGGGCCTACGATTTTTATGATTAAGGTAACCCAGGTACGTACCCAACATAGATAGCTACTCGGGAGCTACGATGTTCATGATTTAGGTAACATACTCAACTTAGTTAACCACTTTTTTGCTGGGACAGTATTGCTTATAAAGCATTACCATTCTATATTAGTCCCGATGGCGTATGTGGTAGCGCGATGGCTTCTGAGGCGGAACGACCCGAGTTCGAATCCCAGTCGGACATGCAAACACAAAAATTTGATTTAAATGTTGAAAAAAATATAAAAACAATTCTTAGGAAAACGACCCAACCATAAAATCAAATAGGAATACTAGCCGGATGTAGTTACTTTTGGTGGGTATTTAGGGGACCAACTTAGGAAAGGTAAATACGGTAGTAGCCTACGTTAGTAACATTGGGAGGCACCGTTGGTTGGCAAAATACGTGTGATATTTATGCAATTTTTTATTATCCTCTCCTTAACATTTCGTACCACTCATGCGGGGGCAACGATTTTTATGTTTTGGTTAACCAGGTACCTGCCCTACTTGGGGAGCCACGCTTTTTGGTGGGAAGTATCACTGGCAACATGGATGCGAATGACGCTTTACTAATAAATAAAAATACCGAAATGTTTTTGTTAAACCAATTACATAGTATAAAAACTGAATCCAACAAGCAAACAAAATTAAACCATCTTATGATAGAACGATTTGATAACATAACAAATCGCATCAATAATCTAGGCGATATAATCAGGAAATACTTAGAACAATCACAAAACAAAATTAATAGGGGATATGATATGATATGATTCCTTAATACATCTACAGCACTTTAACAAATTGCACTACAATATCGATATATTGAATGATTATCTGTCAGGAATGTCAGAGGCTGTAATTCTAGCTAAATTAAACATTATATGAAAAAAAATACTAAGTCTATTCGAATTAATAGAAATTTTACAGACACTTGAAAAACAATTGGTACAAATCCAGTCTGATGAACATATACATGGTGTCCCAAATCCCAACGTCAACCCGGAAACCGGTGATAGGCCAAGTGGTGGCAGTTATCAGAAAAGTATTAAAAAAGTCTCCGTCAATTATTTTTTGACTTATAGACATTCAAAAAATAATTGGAAAAATTCATACCCTGTGATGATTTTTTAAGTACTGTTATCACAAATTTTCATTTTTTTTTTATTTTTTTTTTATGAAGCAACCCTGACTAACTGTCCTGTAAATCACAATCTAAAAGTAAAAAAATTACTGTATTGGTTTTAAATAAAATATGACTTTTTTCCCAATTTTGTACTTAAAATTATAACTTATTCCAACTTCAACCGACTGCACTGTAAAAAAAATATACCACGCGGTTTTGGCAAGTAACTGTAAAAGATGGCGCATTTTGTCCAGATTCCAAAATGGTACGACACTTCCTATATTATCTCTTAATTGAGGTGAAAAGAAGTAATAATCTTATTTAGGCAAAAGTGTAATTTATTGAACAAAGAAATCAATTTACAATTAAACGTTAGCACTTCAATTTACAACAATGTTCAAAATGTTTGCCTTCAGTTGCAATGCAAACATGACATCTTCTTAAAAAGGATCGAGTTATAAGTCGGGCGAATCTTCCGGAACTAATGGCTTCAGCGGCTTCCGCAATTTTTCGGCGGAGTTCCTCCAAATTTTCCATTTCTTTCGTGTAAACCTTTTCTTTTACCGCTCCCCAGTAAAGAAAATCGAGGGGATTTAGGTCAGGTGAACGTGCCGGCCACGAAATTACACCAGACCGCCCTATCTACCTCTCGGGATATTCTCGATCGAAGAACTCTCTTTTACTGTACGGGCATAATGCGCTGGGCAGCCATCGTGCTGATACCACATATTTGCAAAAGTACTGAGTGGCACGTCTTCCAATAAATTGGGTAAATGATTCATTAAAAAATCTAAATATGTCTCGGTACTTAAGTCCTCCGAAAGCTCGAATGGTCCAATAATTTGGCCATTTAAAATTCCAGTCCACATATTCATTTTAAAGCGATGCTGCGCTCTGTTTTGCCGCATTAAATGCGGATTTTCAATGTGCCACTCGTGTAAATTGTGGAGGTTAATGTAACCATCTTTAGAAAATGGGGATTCACCGGTCCATAGAATTTTGTCAAAGAATCGGGGATCTTCTCTGTACTCACGCAACATCGTTTGACAAAATTGTACTCTCTGTGGATAATCTCGAGGTAGCAGACTTTGGACTCGTTGAACATGGTACGGGTGCATCTTGTTTCTCCGTAGAATTCGTTGTACTGTACTTTTGGGTACTCCTGTGCTACATTCAATTGCACTTACTGAGGCACTGGGGTCTTGTTCGACTGCTTGTAAGACTTCCTCCTCGTAAGGCAGGATGGAATTTGGCTCTCCTGTCATGTGGTGTGGAATTCGACCCTCTGAGAATGACTGGTGTACGTTTACGAGTATAAATATTCGGTGATCCGGATAACGTTCACCATTTGGATATCTCTCACGATAAAGTCTGACTGCAGCACTAGCATTGCATTTGCATTCCCCATAAATAAGATAGCATGATAGCATATTCCCGCGCACTGTATCTGTATGGCATAATGGCAGTTAAATGCGTCCTATAATCACATTGTTACTGAATCACTAAATCATTCATAAGGTTACATGTGCTAGATATGTCGTACCATTTTGGAATCTTAACAAAATGCGCCATCTTTTAAAGTTACTTGCCAAAACCGCGTGGTATATTTTTATACTCTAGATGAAATCTGAGAGTATTATAAGTTTGCCACAAAGTTTGTAACGCTAAGAAATAAGGCTCGCAGAAAAAAATGAATGATACAGAAGTTCATATTATCACTCGAATATCTCAAAACCGGATGTCCGTCTGTCCGTCTGTCCGTCTGTCCGTCTGTCCGTCCGTCCGTCCGTGACCTCTCTAGCTCGAGAACGCGTTGAGCTATGAAGTTCAAATTTTGCACACGTTATTTTTGATAAAAAATGAAGGCTAAGTTCGTGAACGGGCTAAATCGCTCCACCCCTTCTACCCCCTCCCATACAAAATGACACATTTTTGAAAATTTACAATAATCAGATTTTCTCAGAAACTATAAAACATCTTGCTTTGAAATTTTGAATATATCACTTTTATGATAATTGTAACCTACATTATAAAATTTATTGTAATCCTCACCCTCCTTCTACCCCCTCCCATACAAACTGCACTATTTCATGAAATACGTTAAGCCAATTTACTGATTACCTATACAATTTATCGGGCTGAAATTTTGTACTTAACACTTAATTAACAATATCAGTTAGATTCAAAAAAAGTAATCGATTACCCTTACTCCGTCTACCCCCTCCCATACAAAATGACACATTTTTGATAATTTACAATAATCAGATTTTCTCAGAAACTATAAAACATATTGCTTTGAAATTTTGAATATATCACTTTTATGATAATTGTAACCTACATTATAAAATTTATTGTAATCCTCACTCTCCTTCTACCCCCTCCCATACAAACTGCACTATTTCATGAAATACGTTAAGCCTATTTACTCAGTACGTATACGATGCATCCGAGATTGCAACCAAAATTATTTATTGGCTTTAACCAGGTTCAAATTCATCTAGAGTATTGCATGATTGGGGCTTACCCCAATCGTAGTTCTTTTATGTTTTTTTTCTCTTTTTGCTTTTATCTTTTTTCCATGGTTGCCGGCTAGCTCAGATGCCTTTATTTTTGTTTGACATCTTAATGCTACGAAATTGTGAAATCAACCTGAAATGGGGAAGGGGGATTCTGATAAGGAAAGCCATAATTTTGCCTCTATCGTAATAATATTTTTGCTGTGACAACTTACCGTGAGATGCAGTTGGCTAGTTTTTAACATGCAGTCAGTTGAAGTTGGGATTAGTGATAATTTTGAGTACAAAATTGAGGAAAAAAGTCATATTTTATTTAAAACCAATAGGGTAAGTCGGGGAGAGACGCCGCTGTTTTTAAAGCATATTTATTTATTTGTAAAAGAAAGGCGCCACTGTTAAGGAAAGTATTATAAAACGATATTTGGGATATCTTATTTTATCAGCTAAGCCTTAAATGCGATAAAAAATAATGTACATCTTCAAAAAAAATATTTTGTAATCCCATTCAATTCGGCATCTCTCCCCGACATTCCGGTATAGAAGCCGCAGCTTATCGGGGAGAGATGCCCCTTGCTAAGTTTATGGAAAAAAACACTAAAAGTTTGCAAAAACTGACTTTATTTTAAATGGAATTGAAAAATACTTCATGTAGAAAAGTAATTTTAGTTTTTGTTTCTTTCCCTTATAACTAATCGGCCGCAGTCGACGCACTTCCCATTGTAAAGGGAGCAGGACTCGTGGAACCACTTTTTGCACATCATACACTCCACCCAGTCATCTTTCATTTCAGTTCCGTAATAGTTTTCGAAACATTCACAACAGCGGTTGAGATTGGCATTAGCTCCACTATGATTTTTCTTTGGTTGTTTGTTACTTATCTTTTGCCGCTTTGCATTATTTTTAGCTTCTTTCAGCTTTTTCTCTTTAATATTATTTCTGTCAGTAAGGACGCATGCCAGCTGCCTTCTGGCATGAGCCTTCTTTTCATGTAGTTTCGGTACTGGAGAAATCTGTGATAAAACTTTTCCGGGAGTAAGATCTAAATCATTCTCTGATTCGTTAGATGATGTGCAATATACAGTAGCATATCCTCTCTTTTCTGAAACAATTGGACACTTTTGGGAAGTACCTCCCGAAGTAGATGGCATTGCTTCGTTGAATGATGTGGAACGCTTTTGGAAAGTAGTTCCCGAAGTAGATGGCATTGCAGCGGTATTGCCTGAATCATTCTCCAGGTGGGTCTTTATCGAGTGCTCTTTTCCTCTGTCAGAAATGGCGTAAAAATGATCGGGAATTCTATTGGGGTTCAGTGGATATATTCCTTTAGAGTTAAACCCACTAACAGCAATATCCACTGAAGCAGCTTTACGCCAAGCTGCTCCAATAAGTGTCCCCATTTGATATCGAGTGATGCGTCGTTGTGAGTTGTGTTTCATCCAACTGGCAGCTTCAGTCTTAAAATAATTTTTAAACGGCCCAAAGAAACACCTGTCTAGCGGTTGCAAAGCATGAGTGCAATGGCTTGGCAAACAAAGAAGGATGACCCCATTTTCGTAGGCTGTTTCGAGCAATAGGGGCGAGCTGCAGTGACTGGCGTGTCCATCCAGAATTAAAATTACTTTTCCTGGTGGTTTTTGAGGTAAAAAATGTTCTGTAAACCATCTGATAAACAACTCAGTGCTTATGTAGGCAGATTTCGGATTCATGTACACACGAGATCCAGGAGGAAGGCCATCTTCGAATTCCTTTTTTTTATTCACTCCTTTGAAGATTAAGACAGGCGGTAAAAACTGGCCGGCAGCATTACAGCACCCTACGACTGTCACAGTTTCCCCCTTTTCACCAGATGTCAACACATGAACGCCTTTCGACCCTTTTTGTGTTATAACTGCGTCTGGTTTATTGTTAGCCTGTACACCACTTTCATCCATATTGAATATGTTACTAGGCTTATCGAAGAGGTCATTCTCTTGAACGACTTTCTCTAGCAATGCGAAGAAGGCATCTACACTCTCTCGGTTCATTCCTTGAGCCCTAGCAACCGACAAGCCTTCTGCTTGGCGAATACTCAGTTCTTTATTCCGCCTTAAAAAGGAATTTAACCAATCATATCCAGCAGTTTGTTTATCTTTATTAAATTTGTGAGCAACTCCAAGTTCTTCGGCAAACCGATAAGCAATTTTACGAACAGTTGTTCTGTCTGGTGCGAAACTTGCAGCCGAAAGCTTATTAATGTGAGCGACAAGTTTTTTTTCGTTGGTTTCTCCAAATAAACCTATAACAAAACACACATCCATTTATATTTAATTAATACCTACATACTAATTATATGAATTAATTATTACTTGCTGGACCCTGTGAGCCTTTTCTCGAATTTCCTGAATTCAACCTTCGTTTTAGCGTTCGTGCCGGTATTTGATAGATGCGCTCAGCTTCTCTAAATTTTATTTCTCCGCGCCGTAGCTTTTGTAATGCTTCCTTCAAATTTTCTTCGCTCCACTGAGCCCTTTTACGTTTCCTTTTCTTTTATAATGCGTCGGCATATTGCAAAAAAGACACTCCTTGAAAAAAAATGGATAGTAATCTTCAATTATCAACATTTTTTCATGCGGCATCTCTACCAAAATCGATTGCGGCATCTAAACCAAAACCCAGGGTGAGATGCCGCATAGGATAAATCTTAGTTCGTTTTTGAAAGTTGGGTGTATTGCTTTCTAAACACTAATCAAGAGCCTTAGGAAGCTCCACAATCAAAGTAACATAGCTATTTAATGCTAATATGCATGTTACAACAAATTTGTTCAAACCCATCAAAAACTTTGTCTGGAAAAATCAGGTACTTACTTGACAAAATCGGTCAAAACTTTTATTCAACACTCAACGTCTACATTTATCCACATGCAAACATGTACTAACAAATGGATGATGCAATAAGCATCACTGTTTCAATTTTCCTAAAGTGGAATTTGGTTTAATGACTAATGCGGCATCTCTCCTGGTGCGGCATCTCTCCCGGATTTACCCTACAGTAATTTTTTACTTTTAGATTGTGATTTATAGAACAGTTAGTCAGGGCTGCTTCTAAAAAATAAAAATAAAAAAAAAATGAAAATTTGTAATAACAGTTCTTAAAAAATCATCACAGGGTATGAATTTTTCCAATTCTTTTTTGAATGTCTATAAGTCAAAAAATAATTGACGGAGACTTTTTTTAATACTTTTCTGATAACTGCCACCACTTGGCCTATCACCGGTTTCCGGGTTGACGTTGGGGTTTGGGACACCCTGTATATGAATCGTTATAATAAATATACCCGAAACCATGCTAAATTCGACCTGTGAATCACCCTGTTGATCCACCACCAGAACTATCACGTCGAAATCAACGATATCACCTACAGCAGTGAAAACATCAGATTTTGGGATGAGATCAATGTAGAAACACCGAGTTTCCAAATATGGATTTCATGGATATTTTCCAAATATTGAACATCACTAATGAGTCTATCGCAGCTCCTCGTCATCTTGTTGGTCCTTGCAATCAGCCTATACCTACAAGTTAAAGCAAGACGCCACAGCAACAACAACGAAACAACAGAGCCCGTCATCGCTCAAGACAAGAGAAACTACCGAATTGTCGCTAAAAAAAATTTATACAATAGGTGCGTTTTTTCCAACAGTTCAGATCAGAGCGGAGCAAAAATTGCATGCGTTACACTAACAAAATTGTTCTATACAGAGCAGGTTGTTAGTGTAATTCGTGAAACGCCAGTCGTGTGAAGGAAGCGTTCGCTTGGTGAGTTCGTCGGTCGATGAGTCTAATTCTCAGGCAAATCGTGTAAAACTTCCATTTAAGTCCATGTTGAATCCACGAGTCAATGAGTAGATGAGCTCATGAGCTCCCGAAAAGCCCATCGTGTGAAAGATGCCTTAGAGAATATTATCTCATTTAAATCACCCATCATACCATATTTTTACCCATGCAACGAAGAAATTTGTTGAAAGGACAATTCACCTTGTTCACTTCAACAATAAAAAGCGCGTTCTTTTGTACTCCAGTGTAGGTTGATTCGGGTTAACAACGCGCAATTACAACAATGCGGTAACCTGAATTAACCAGGATATACTTACAAGTTAATTAACCTGAACTGGATAGATATGTCAAGACATGGCGCTTGCCTTGCTAAATTTATTATGGAAAATTAGAAATTTTTGTAGTTAATTTTAATTAATTATGTAATAAGAATTACGTAGATATTTATCCGGATATAATCCATGTTTTTAATCTTGTGAGCATAGTCAAAAATGCTGGAAAACCCAATTGACGTCAGGGATCCATTGCGCTTTGACGCTTAGCCGAGTAGTTAACCCGTACAATTTTTTTAACGCCGCTTATTCTTCACCCAAATTATCCTGGACTGGAGTACAAAAGAACGCTCCTAAAATTAAGATATTTTTCTCTGAAGTACGATATTACTGAATATTCCTTATTAAATATAACTGAAACCTATATAGGTATATATAATATATATATATAAAAATATATTTATCAGGAATTCAATCCAAGTGAAATTTATTTCATTGTGGTTTCATGAAGTCAAGCATGAAAGGAAGCATTTGAAGTATTCAATTTATGTCGAATGACCGAAGAAAGAACCTAATTTACTCGTGGTAAATCGCTCTCCACAGATAAGGAGAAAAGATTTTAATAATTTTCCCATAAAATTGAATTCTTTCTGCTTCAAGTCAGTTGAAAATGATAACAATTTTTGTTTTAAAATATGATTTCCACATTTTCGGCTAATTAAGTTCGAACAGCTTTCTTTTAGGGTTAGGGGGTGTTATAATAATCTTTCCTTATAATTATTTAATCTTAAACGTCATGTTCATCATACGCTGGTTTAGTTTCTCATCTGTTTCGGCTGTGATCGCGGCGCTGTGTGCCGATGGGTAGAGTGTCGGTTTATCAAGCGAGATTTCGTAGGTTCAATTCCTGCCACGAGGATATTGTATTGTCTTTGTATTAAATTTAACGGCAACATTGAGGGCTGCGCGCGTAAAATGAGGGTTTTGTAGTCAGCGCTTTACTGGGTATGTATGGCTGCTCTTTACTCGGTACCACTTAAAATGAATCAAGAGGAATTAAAATGTCTTCGTAGTTATCTTTAATTTGCGAAACCTTTACAAAAGAAAATGAAACCGGAAAATGGAGGGCTACGCCCGCAATCCGAGGGTTTGTAGTGTCCCATGCCAATAGGAGATGAACTGTCCTACCTGTTCTATGCATTTTTTGTAGGGATGATATCAAAATGACCAAATTTAAATGAAGGTACTACCAAAGAGGATTGATAATTCTACAAGAGTTATCACTCCATATAACTTTCCCGCTGCCAGGAGATTTGTATGTATTGACAAATTGAATAGACTTCACAAGAAAGCTGATTCTCTTGTGTATCTATACTGTGTAGTTTATACTATACAATTTGTCAATACATACAAATCTCCTGGCAGAGGCGAAACTTCTATGGAGTGATAACTCTTGTGGAATCTATACTATTTGGTACTAAAATACTAATAAATATTACGTGCTTATTACGAAACTAGGAGATATTATTGCATATGGTGTTGATTATCGTTGGCCATCAATATTTTCAACCTCGGATGAGATGGGAACGGGGCTGGGACAAATTATGATCTCATATTTTCCCCTCTACCTCTTTTCTCCTTTCTTCAAATCCCCCTCACTTCCCTCCTGACTCCTATCCCACCAATCTTTACCCTTTCAGAAATGGTTAACTCCAATTCACTTTATGAAAAACAACAAACAATATTCAAGTATGCAGTACTCATAGTACTCGAACGTAGCAGAGGCCGGTTATGTGTATTTTTTGTATGGATGGTGTCAAAATGTCAAAATTTGAATGAATGTGCTATATGCTATAATGCAACTTTAAAATATTATTGCCTATGATGTTGCTTATCGTTGGCAATCAATATTTTTGACCTCGGGTGCGCTTAAGGGGTGTAGGGGTGTGCTAACTGCAAGTATAGAAATGTACTATTATTAACCTTTTCTGATGAAATTTCAAAATTCCATTAATCTAGGTTTTCTACGCTAGTAAAATGCCGCTTTTCTGTAAATTTTCATATTTCTAAGTATAGCGGTCTCGAAATGCAAGGGGGGGGGGGGGGGGGGACAAACTCGGATGACATATTTGCCTCTCTGCCACTTTTCCCGTTTCTTCAAATTTGAAAAAAAATTCAAAAATGGAATGTACCCGACGGTACCTTTCTAATAATACTCCACTTGCCTGTACCAAACGAAAAAAAAATTCGACCTTCATTTCCCCTCTATGGGGACCTCCCCTTAAAGTTGACCTATTACGACGATTCCGGCGAATTATAGTAATTCTACACATTCCTACAAAATGTCATGTATCTAGGTTTAGCCGTTCGTGATATATTCCATGGACAGACGGACAGACAGACAGACATTTTACCGATTTCATACGGGTTTTGTTTTTACTACAAAACCCTAAAAAAGGCAAATTTCTCCCTCCTCCCTGAAATGAAAACAACTTGTGCAAAGGCCACAATTGCATAAGTTCACTACTTTACAGTGCAGTTTTGCGATGGTAAGCAGTGTTTTTATCAAAGTTTGAATTTTCTTGATGATCCAAAGGAAAACAATTAACTCCTGACGAAATTAACATGCTGAAGCAGGAAGGCTTGTCGTGGTTTTTTATTGTGTACTTACTTTTTTTATCAAGTTTCCATAGAATATTCATTGTCGTTTTCGACAAAATAGAAAAATTTGATTATAACCAGACCGAAGCGATGGTGCATGCTAGCAATTGTACCTCCGAAATGTAGATATGCTATCGAAACGTCAAAAGGCATAGAAATGCCGGAGGGGTTAATTACAGACCGAAGCGAAGTTAGAGCGTGTATTAGGCCTGTTCGATTATTCAAAATAATCGATTATAATCGATTATTGAAAATAATCGATTATTTTCGATTAATCGATTATTTTGTGATATTGACAAAAGAAAAACAAAAACAATATACCCTATACTAAAAGTCTAGGGTATAAAAACAAGCGAGCAATTTCATACTATAAATCGTGAAATTTTTCCATACAAAGATAGATTTTCAGAATTTGTTTTGTGTTTTTTTTTGCAGTACCAATTATGGTATTATAATAGCACGAAACTTCGCCTGCAATCCGAGGGATTTGTAGTGTACAATGTCAATAGGAGGCGAGCTGTCTTATACCAAGACCCTGCCTTTCCCAAACCAATCTTGTTAAATGAGTACCCATTTAAACAGCTCGGCCGAGAGTGCTGCTGAGAATTTATAATACATCTCTGCACCGTCAAGGTTTAGTGAAAGAGATAATGTTACTGATAATGTTAACTTTGGCTTTGGTTCAAAACTGAACTGTAGCGCCAGTTATTTATTTTATATTTTTAAACTAAATATATCTTATTACCGCAGGCATCATTTTGCATTGAAAGTGTGACTACAAGCTCTATTGGTGTAGCAGTAAAATCGAAACATGTGTAGCTATTCCGGAATTTTTGCAATTTTGACTTCACATACCCAATCAGCGAACCTATTAGGCGTTCCTGCGGCAGCCGGTTCTTCGTACCGGAACGACCCGTTTTTCAACGGTCAAGAGCTGCCAAACCCCCTCGATACAACAAGAACTGCAGTATAGGAGCATCGATACCACAACAACAACTTCCTATTAGGCTTTTTTTTCAGCAAGACGCCGTGTTTATGAAAAAGAGGGTGACAGTTGAAAATATCCTTTTCTAATTGATTTTTGGAAGTTCAAACTTTAGACTCCTCCCCCAACCTTATGTTAGCAATGTCAACCTTTTGTCTCCATTTCACGTATTTCTTGACTATATTCCACACGAGATGAATGTCCTTTTATCTCCACCAAAGTACTCGAAGCATTTAAAGTGTTCGAGAGCATTCGACTCTTCACCCCGACTATTATGACGCCTATATTCCACTCCATTGCCAAGAATATCCTTTTCCTACCACCAAAGGAGTCGAAATGCCATTTACACTACTCCAGCGCATTCGCCTCTTCAGCACGATTACTGTGACACCCATCTTGCCTATATTCCACTCCATTGCCAAGAATGGCCTTTCCCATCACCAAAGTACTCGAAATGCAATTTACACTACTCCGGAGCATTCGCCTCTTCACCCCGATTCCTATGACACCCATCTTGCCTATATTCCACTCCATTACCAAGAATGTCCTTTTCTCACCACCAAAGGACTCGAAATGCAATTTACATTACTCCAGCGCATTCGCTTCTTCAGCACAATTCCTCTGACACCCTTCTTGCCTATATTCCACTCCATTGCCAAGAATGTCCTTTTCCTTACCAAAGGACGTAAAAGGCCATCATCAGTAGTCTAGCACATTACTATGAAGACGTATATTCGCCTCACGTACGAGTACAAAGATCAAAGATCCTTCATAGCCACAACCTGCGCGTCATACATCATTTCCATTCAAATGTCCTACATTTCATCGCTAACGCAAAAAAGATACATTGTCAAAAAAGATAAATTGCCAAGAAAAGATACATTTTCTACATCATTGGCTGCCTTGCTCAATAATCCTCTCGCCAAAATACTCTGTACCTTTATTTGGAAAAACACGATTAATCGTATTTGTACATGATCATAATCGATTATAATCGATTAATCGAAAAAATATGATTAATCGTATCCGTATATGATCATAATCGATTATAATCGATTAATCGAACAAAATACGATTAATCGTATCCGTATATGATCATAATAGATCATAATCGATTAATCGTATTCTTTCGATTAATCGTATTCTTTCGATTAATCGTATTTTTGGATTAATCGTATTTTTTTTCGATTATTCGAAATAATCGATTAATCGATTATCAGAAATAATCGATTATCATACTATTAATCGATTAATCGCACAGGGCTAGCGTGTATACCGTAGACTTGTGCAGACCTAGTGGTGACACCAAAACTTCAAATATGCAACAGCTACAATGAGACGAGTGAGTCCTTTTTATCACAAGTTTATAGGGGAGATAGGATCTTGCCTACTCCCAAAATCATCTAACTAATCCATTCCACAAATATTTGGAGCGCTCGGAGGCCGTGATCGTTCGGTCACCGCTCTAAGATATTAATATAGAGCTCAGAATTCAAATTTCGGCGCGATTAAAAACTGCCTGTGGGTACTAATAGAACTCTCAAAGTGCTCGGAGCTTGTCAGTTTAAAGACGGCGCGGATAGGAGATGCATGCTAGCAACTGCACTTCCGAAAAGAAGATATGCTATCGAAACAGCAACAAGGCATAGAAGTGCTAGAGATGTTGACCCGCTCATGCCCCTGTAGGGGTCAAGGCAATTAACAACACATTTGTAGGGGAGGTAGCCATCCTTTTGGCCCGATCATGACCATTTTCAATGCCAGTCAACTGGATTCTTTTACAAACATTTGGCCAAAATTTCAACTTGCTAGATTTATTCCATCGAAAGCTATCGCCTATTTAGAGTATCATAGGGGAGGTAGGGGCTACTTTTGTTGGCTCTTTCCTATTTTCAATACCAACTAACTAGATCTTACTGCCAACATTCTGCCAAATTTTCAGCTCGCTAGTATCATTCTGTCGAAAAATATCGTAGTTAAGTTAGTTAGGAACATTTCATTTTCGAAATTTTTAGGGTAGTTGGTCGTTCCTTTGGTCTGATTTATGTCCATCTTTACTGAAGTAGCTTCTCATCTGAAGGTAACATGGCAAAAATAAGGTGTCTACATCAATTGGTTCAAGAGTTATAGACAAAAACCTTGGGCTTTTTGAAAGAAAAGGGCTGTTAGTTTCCAACTGATTGATTTTATTTTGCCTAGAGAGGATCATGCCCATTTTCAATACCAACCAACTAGATCATACCGCCAACATATGATCAAAATTTCAAGCCTCCATTCTATCGAAACAAATTAGACCATAAAATAGTATACTATACCTTAGAAAGACCATAAACCAAGAAAAACTGAAAAAAGACAATCGACTCCCTTTCCCCTATACTTCCAAACATCCTATCGACGGATATTTTGGAGAATATATTCAGAAGACTGCTTTTATTAATTTTCCAAAATTTCAAAACTACACGATTATATCTTTTGAATTTTCGATGAAATATCGATTTTGAAATTTCTTTTAAGTTCGAACAGTTGTATTTTTGAAGTATTTGTGATGTTTTCAACAGGGAAAAGTTCATTTATGTGAAATTTTATGTAGTTTCAGAAAGTTAGGTCAAATCTCCGATTAAATGATTGGGGGAGTGGATTTTTTTTATTTTTTCCAGGTTTTGAACACAATTTACAAAAAAATGCCATAATTCTGTAACGGTTAAAGAGTAATTTTCCTCAAATTAACACTATACTATCTTCCATTAAAGTTTTTAGAATACAGGGTTAAAAAAAATCACATGATACTAAACATTTTCGTACCACAATGATAACCGCACAAATCACAGTAATAAAGATTGTATTTCAAGCACTTGCATCGACTTGCAAGGCAGCCTTTTTGCAGTTGCCCTTCACAAGGGCCTCGCAAGCAACGGGCTTCGTACGCCATACTGGCTCCCAAACGGTGTACATTTTTTCAATCAAAATTAGATGAATGCACATTGTCTTGTAGCCGCTGCAAAAAAAATATTTGGCGCGTTCGGCGTGCTGTTATAGGGCGTCTATGGTTGGGGGATCGACTCCACCAGAGGATCGTTTTTAGTAAAGAGAACACTCATTAACTGTGTCCTACGAGGCGGATCTCAAAAAAATATGAGCTATCCATCCAGTAGACCGCAAAATGTACATACTAATCAAGGTACTACTTGCTGTACATCAAGACTATAAACTTTTTCAGAGATTGCATTGACTGCGTTCCTGAAACGCCAGCGCTGAGTCAGCACCTAGAAGCGATTAGTGCTGCATGGTGATTTGTCGTAGAAACTCTTGCGCTGAGCTAAGCGCTGAGGCTAAGCGCTTTCACTTTTGGTCAGCTTTACATTTTCTCGCTTTTCTGGCTTAGCACAATATTTGACATTTGAGACAATTGTCAAACTTCGATTCTAACCTCGGTTGAGTTGTGTATGGTTGTTAAACCTTGCTGTGGGAAAGAAAGTTGTTACAGTGTCACCTGGGACTCATCAAAGCAAGAAATTTCGAGTTTTCTGTCAAATGCCATACTAAACATGGCGCTTTTCTTAAACACGCCGTTTCTTAAATACGAAAATAATCACAATGTGCTGATCAGCAATTGTGAAGCGTGGACTAAGCGGGGACTAAGCGTGGACTAAGCGCGGACTCATTGATTTTTTTTTAACGCAGCCATTGCTTTCATAACGTCTTATATTTGAAGAGCGCTGAATGTCCCTGTACCTCCGTTATACTGTAGCCAAGCATTCATTGCTGTCAATTTGTGAATTCCACGGAAGTAGTGGCGCAACCGGTGACTGCGTGAAATCCTAGAATCTTTGTGACTTATCTGAACCTGAAATGTTTAAGTCTGATATACAGTTAGCAAGGAAGTGACGCCTTGTTTTCAGCGTGCGTGCCATCCTTTGGGTACTTTAGTTAACAGTGACATGCGTACTTTCGTCCCTTCTCCTCGCTTCAATCAAGTCTGATCTTTCAGACTGCTTTTAAAGTACGAGTACTATACATCAAACATTGAATAAAAAGCATTGTGAAGCCTGTGTGAAAATTTAAAATGATACTCCGCTCGTATGCACGTAACTATCGAAAACTATATCCAGGCGAGAGACGCCAGACGCTACTATTTTAATGATGTTTAGGTAGACTTCGTTAACGTAATCCCTGAAAGTGATTGAAGTTCCCGCCTTAAGCGTATATGCAATTACAGCGTGGTCTAATAATTTTGCCTGTACGTTCAGAGCAGCAGCAGCAGTCGTCGCTCCGGATAAATTTGCCACACACTTGCACAGATCCGACTTGGCAACACTGGACTGTATCTAGCCGATAAAGGAGATGGAAGGAGGAAATTTCTGGTTCTCGTGACAGTAGAAATCATCGAGATCATTGGGCCTATTTGCACTCGTAGCAATGTACAGTTTGCTTAACAATCCACAGTCATTCTTTAAGCTTGCAACTTGTGACTTGAGATTTTGATTTCCAATTATCTCCAGAGGAGTCTTAAAAAGGCTACGGCCACTTTATTGCTGCCACGAAGGTATGGTACTGAGACATGCCGCGCTCTTTGATATGTCATTAACTTGGAGCGAACAAACTGCTTTTGATACAAAGTTATACAGATCGTCGCTCTCTTCCAAGAAAGGATTTCCCAGATCACGCCCTCTAGTTGCTTCTTGTGTCTCAAAGTTGCCGTTTGAGACGCTTTGTTAGAATTATGGTGATTTTTGTTTTGGTCTGTTTGTCCACAGCTTCCTCAAATTTGGTCACCATATTAACCATTTCAGGACTAGAAATGCCTTAAGGCAGCAGGGTTTTCAGTAAGCAATATCATGTCTATAACAAAAATTAAATTAGTAATTTTTTTCGCTGTAGCCTAATACAACCTAGATTCGCGTACATTTCGGCTTACCTCCACCGTTTTTAAGTTGAACATTGATCTGTTCATGGGCGTGATCAAGGGCTATTGCTGAAAATGCTTTGCAAGTCTTCTTCGCGAAGAAACGACCAGAGCTCGCCGTTGAGTCCAGGGTTAGATTCCTTTAAGCCCACTAGTCATTGATGTGGACTATAACCATCTGGCATAATTTATGTGTCCCACGCTTTCGGTAGGCATAAGACATATCCATGTACCCATATGTGTCTGGTGGCAGTGTAGATACTCGTCATAAATTCTGCTTTGCTTTGTCCTGTCCGCTTGGGCTCCTTTCTCTCGCGGGATCGTTTCGTTTTCGTTTGCATCGCGTGTGTGCAATATTCACCTCCTCTCGTGCACCCTGTTCCATCTACCTGTTCCATCTACCCGTTCGGTACAGTTTGCAGACTGCAGCCTATCGACATTTCTCTGAGTACGTTTCTGCTAATCGCAATCACGCTTCCCACCATCTTTTCCCAATCGGACGTGTATTGTGTTTGTGTATCTATTGCAAAATCGCTCCCACACTATCCGCCTCATCCCGCCCCTTTAATCAACAGTCCGGGTCCGGCACACACAATCCGTTTCTCAAGTAACGCGTGCGACTCTGTGCGATTGTGTCCGGCAAACAGAAAGGGAAACTAACAAAAGTAAACAAAACATTCCAGCACACGCACAAAGAGAATGCACAAGAAAAATTTTGGAATTTTTGCAGAAGGGGGAAGGGGGCATTTGATCTTCTGCAGACCTCTGAATATACATCATGTCACGATGAGCTGCCCGGAACTATAACATCCTGCGACGAATATTTCTCTATTTCGGGGCTTGGGAGATTTTAACTCGCGCAGTACGAATCCGCCATTTTGTTTTATGATATGTTTATTGCATGTGTGGTGGGGGCCCACATTGTGGGCCAGTCAGACCTCAAATCGCCGCCATTGCAAATGCACAACCATTTGGATAGAATGAACTTCATCCGCGATGGCTCTCGCTCTCTATCTTCGGGGGGCGGGAACTATGTAATGTACACACTCTCAAATTGCGTCTGCGCATGTCCAAATGTTAGTCGAACTGACTACTTGCTACTTTTTCTGGGACCCTATTGATTCAGATATGTAGTACAACGCGCGCTATTTTATTTGTTTAGATTCCAGCCATTTTGAACATTTTGGAATTTTTGCGGAAGGGGGGCATTTGATCTTCTGCAGACCTCTGAATGTACATCATGCGACGAATATTTCTTTATTTCGGGACTTGAGAGATTCTAACTCGCCTAGTATAAATCCGCCATTTTGTTCCATATGTTTATTGCACGTGTGGTGGGGGCCCACATTGTGGACCAGTCAGACCTCAAATCGCCGCCATTGCAAATTCACAAACGCAGTCGCTGGATCACACGATTTGGCTCGAATGAACTTCATCCGCTCTCGCTCATCTTCGGGGGGCGGGAACTATGTACACTCTCTCAAATTGCGTCTGCGCATGTCCAAATGTTAGTCGAACTGACTACTTGCTACCTTTTCTGGGACCCTAGTGGTTCAGATAGTACAACACGGGCTATTTTATTAAATGATGAATGGGAATTGGCGGAAATTGAAGGTCATTGAAAGTCCGCCCGTTCACCCGTACACTATGTTATTTCTTGCCGTCCACAATGTCAACCTTTATCGCTATCAAATCAACATCCCAACATGTACACACAGGATCCCCGCAAGCGCACCGCCCGCGCGGATCTACAAGCAACAGCCATGCACAATGAACACTTCACTCAAACGACATGCACAACCAGAAAAGAAAAATTTTCAATGGGCTTGTTTCCTCTTCTGACCCCCGAGTAGAAAAACAGACATTTCGTGTGATGGACAGATTTTTAGGATGACGCCCAGCTATAAGACATATCCATGTCAAAATGTTTTCAAAAATACACTGTGTAAGTCGTTTGATCAGCCGCCATTTTAAAAATGCGCCACGTAGGGCTCCGCACATATCGGTGGTGGTGCATTTTACATCAAATGACAAACAAATGTATCAATTTTCAGCCCTTCCCTGCCATAAGTAGCCTCAAAATACGCAAAAATACGTTTCTGCCCCTGGTGGGAAACAGCACGCTCATAACAGGGCCCCGACATTGGCATCTTAAATCGAAAAGTAGGGTATACCCAATGGGTGTTCCAAATTTCTTCACTTGAGCATAAAATGCAAGGTGGGTTGTATTTTTGCAGGTTTCCGTCCGTACTGCCACGTGGCTGGTCTCGCACCAGGTCCCGTGGCTAATCCCGCAGCAGGCCTCTTGTCTTGTGTCTAAAAACTACCTAAAATCGAAAAACAATACAAATACGTGTAATAGTTCAAATAATTCAGTGTACTATAGATATGTAGCTACTTGAAATATGTATAAGGAAAGATTTCCAGGAAATAAAAAGGTCAGTTAGAGATCCCTCGAGACTGTACATTCGAAAATACATCATACGAGTATTCCTATGGATCAGCAACGAATGTTTCTCACAAAGGCACATGAGGCGTCAACATAAGTAGTAACCATTTTTGCTTGTGCTCATCACCAATTTGTTCCTTGTTGCTTCCTTGAAGTTGTCTTGGCAGTTGAGCAGAACGCCTTGAGCTATTTAACCAAACTCTACCAAGGGACGAGAAACATTACAGGAAAATCAGATACCGTGTCGGGTGATAAAGTCTGGGGCTACGAACTTTGCTATTTGCAATCCGCGAATGAATTCAAAGTGCAGGGACCAAATAAATAGGTTCCATCAATGCAGAAGACAGGTTCATTACATACGAGCGGATAGGAAGGAATACGCCAGTACCATAAATAGAACGACTCATATGAATTGTGGAAGGAAGGGTAAGGGCAGTTAACACTCTGCATAGAAAGGAATATTTTTATCCGTATTTAGGGTTTTTCGAAAATATCGATCTCCTATTATTAGGTTCTATTAAATATTATTTAGACTAATTGTCTGATATTTCAATACACTCGAAATTTTAATTTAAACTCCAAAAATCTGAAATAAACATACAAGAAAGCACAATACTTTATCCATTCCACCAGAACTGAATTTTACTGTCGAGTGTAGCCATCTCATGATCTGGAAATCGAGTGAGGGTTCGTCGTTTCCACTCCGCTGAATTTCTTCAAGACACTCACCTGTGAATCGACCACTTCAATTGTAATTAAGTCAAGGTGCAGGTGGCACAGAAGGTTGATTTTGTCGGTGCCTTGTACAATTTGTCAGGCGGAAATTTGGTAACGACCGTCAGCTAATTGCATTACGAGTGATTATTTCTTTTCGGTGGAAATACTGCTTTGATGGTGGGTGTGTGACATCCTAGAACGGTCATTGTTTCGACCATGCATCATGCCCCGATAACGCGAATATCCCACACTGAAATGACTCTTTAAAAACATCATTCGGGTGTCATGAATTTTGATGAATTCTTGGATTATGTAAATTGAATCGAATATGCTACTAAGGAGGAGGGAAACTTACCTCAATGATGTATTCCTTGATTGTGGGAACTAGCGTGAGAAAATTTGCTTTGTTTTATACTCATCTGTGCTGGGTAGAGCGTATTTCGTATGGAAACGTTACACAGTCCAGTGTGCTTTGCGGAACAAAGAATTGATCTAGTGGAATGATACCCAGTCGACTTCGTCATGAATTGTAAAAATGACATCGAATTTCAATTAACATGATGGAAAGAAGAAAAATAAAATGATATGGTAATGATAGTATCTTTTCAGCATAAAATGGTTTTATTTTTTATTTTTACGAGGAAGCGTATTTTGATGATGTACTCGCACATAACATACGAGCAAGAAAAGTGTGATAATATTATAGTAGCAAGATAATGTTCAACGTTTTAAACGATTAAACGAAAATTAAGCAATTTTCAAAAATGTTATTATTGTAGTTGATTGTAGAAAAGCAAAAGCCACATTATTATTTGTGTAGATTGAATTTGGTTTTATTATAGGAACTTGCGACATGTCGCTTTGCATTTTACTTAACTACCTACCTACCTATGTACCTATATATGATGGTATTGAATTTTACGTTATATGTTATATTATGTACTTTTAAACTTCAAAGATGGAGCTTTTGCGGCCATAAATGTTTCTGTTAGTTTATGTTAGCGTGTATTACCCACGGTAAAAAAATTTGGTATAAAAGATAAAATTATTTATGCCATTTTTAATATAAAGCTTCGAGTATGTATGCCAATTTTATAATACATTTTTATAAAGTGTATACCGAAAATGGAATATATTTCATCAAATTTCAGATTAACTTTCATTTTCGTTGCATTTTATACCAAAACTCAGATAAATTTTATTCTAAATGGTTTAGAAGGGTTTTTCTATAATGAGTTCATATTTATTTTATTCTTTTCTAGGATAAAATTTTGTGCAAATTGCGTAGATGCATGCGTCGAAGATGTCATGCCTACATAGTAAACTCATACTCTCCTTTGTTGTGTCATAGTTAATTCATGTGCACGCATAGCGGTTTTTGCTTATGCTTTTGCCAAACCACGTTTGTTTTCATTTAGCGCGTGCTTTCGTTCGAGGAGTATTATATAATAATCGGAGGTGTCGTGAAAATTTGAAATCGCGAAATGTATTCGGGAAGCACTTTAGAAGTTGAGTGCGTGGAACAAAAGAAAGTCGTGCTAATATTTTCTTCTGAAGCGCCAGATTTAACTTACAGTGATTATGTGCGGGCATGTGAGTTTTGCATTTAGTGTGATGAAAAGTCTGGTTTTCAAAAACTTATCAGTATCTTTTTTCAAGGTATTCACGCGTTGTCCATACCCGAAGAAAACTTTGTGGGATTCTCTTCGTCTGCCGGGTTCCACGTGTCAGAGGAAATATTTCTGCCATTCGTGCAACAATTTTTTGTGCATCCACAATTTTCGTTGAAGGTGCTTTTGAGAAATGGAATTGTGACAATATGTGGAATTTACTTGATCTACATAAATATAAATTGAGTATTCTGTTTAAGAGGTGGAATCTACTGTGGAAGTTTTAAGGCGACAGAACGCAGCGATTGGAGCTGGCGTTATTACTACACCTGAGGTACGTATAAATTAATTTAATGCTTATTAGATAATCTTAAAATCATTATAAAGTTTCTACTGCTTGATCTGTGCGCGATATCTATCGTGAAGTTTGTTAAAATATTTATACGTCAGCTGCCCCACCTCCTATGTCGTTATTTTAAATAATAACCCGCGATATGATAGTAATATCCAAACCCTTTCTATCAATGTTGTGTTTGCTTTTGCAACATTTACTCCGGGGAATAGAGTCTGAAAAGGTAACCTTACCTTGCAAAAGGTTCAGTAGTTCTAATTTTTTGATATGTTATATAGACCAGTCCCGTAGTCAAGAATCCAAGTTTCTGACCTCCCACCCCCTGTGCGTCCCCTGTGGCACCCCTAAAACCGACAAATTTCCGGTCATTTTTAACTTTATTGCACATATCTTTTTAATTGTGAATCCTAGCGGAAAACTTTCTACCAGAAAGTTATTGAGTATCAAATTTCCAATAAGTTTGATGGGCAAAGTTTTTCCGTGAAGCTACTATCTTAAGAGATACGAGTTGTCAAAATTGCACATTTTTTACAAAAACTATACGTTTTTGATTGTTTTGTCGGTATGCGTAAGGGTATGCGTAAGGGTACAAAATCGTCTCTATATACAGCATTTTCACCATTACCACAACCAACCGAACTTCTACCCAATCGAACTGCAGTCGTAGAAGGTGGATTCCTTCTCCACAAGGTCATATGGAATAGGATTGACAGTTTCAATGAAATTTGTAAAAGGTATGTGAAATTCATTCGTGATCATTACGGAGCAAACGTTATGGTAATTTTTGGTAGTTATCCCCTGGATCCTGAGATGAGAGGTACAAGGTTCAGAAGGTGGAGTGTGAACGCATCAATTGATGTAATTTTTGATGGAACAACAATCAATCAAGTGCCACAGGAAAAGTTCCTAGCGAACGAAAACAACAAACTTCGCCTTATTTCACTCCTGAAGGAAACACTCAATCAAAACAATATAAATGTGAAGCAAGCGATTAAAGATGCTGATGTACTTATTGTAACATATGCAATAAGCCTTGCTGCAGAGTATGATGCTGTGGAGACCATCGGGGAGGACGTCGATTTGCTTGTTCTCATGACTTCTTTGGCTCAAGATCTCCCCATTTAATTCCGAAAGCTTGGAAGATGTGGTTCCCCTGACATTTTATTTTCCACAGCATCCTATAAGTACTCGGCATCGCAAAATCTGCTTGTTCTTCACACTTTGAGTGGGTGCGACACCACGTCCTCCCTGTTTAGATTTGGTAAAACCAAGTTTTGCAGTTTGTTTGAAAACAAACCAACCCTGCATGAATTTGCAAATATCTTCAGAAATCCTAACGCCAGTGTTTCGGCCATTTTTGAAGCAGGAGAGCGTATATTTCTTGCTCTATATGGCGGTGACACAACAAAAACATTAGAAGCTTTGCGATATCAACTATTCTCGAAGTCTGCTAAAGGTAACAAGTTGAATCTTTCAAAGCTACCACCGACTCAGGATGCAGCTATGTACCACATCTTTCGGACTTATCACCAAGTTCAGACATGGCAGAGCCAAATTAAAAACCCTCTGGACTGGGGATGGAGAAGGAACAGCCAAGGACTTGCTCCTATCAAAACCACCAGAGATCCAGCTCCTCAATCTATCCTGAAATGCATTTCATGTAAGTGCAAAAAAGGCTGCACTAAGGCCTGTAGTTGCAGAAAGAGCGGTCTAAGGTGCTCCGTAATTTGCAAAAACTGTTGTGGACAAAGCTGTAGCAACAAAGCGGACATAATAATTAATGATTATGAAGATGATCCGACTGAACTACTTGTTGAAGAAGTCAACGAGGAACAAGCTGAGACTTCAAATCCCCACAAAAATAAGCGGATGAAAATACAAGTTTCTCTAATTATTGCTTAATTGAAACTATACAATAATAATACAGATATTATTAAATACTATTCAAGATAACTTTCTCTATGAAAACGTGCCGTTTTCGGGATAATACAATAGAACAAAAAAAAACAACAAAACCATCGAAAACGTATAGTTTTTACAAAAAATGTGCAATTTTGACAGCTCGTAATTCTTAAGATAACAGCTTGACAGAAAAATTTAATCAATCAAATTTATAGGAAATTTGGTGCTCTATAACTTTCTGGTAGAAAGTTTTTCGCTAGGATTCACAATTAAAATAACGTGCAATAAAGTGAAAAATAGCCGGAAATTTGTCGGTTTTAGGGGTGCCACAGGGAACGCACAGGGGGTGGGAGGTCAGAAACTTGGATTCTTAACTACGGGACCGGCTTATATAACATATCAAAAAATTAGAACTACTGAACCTTTTGCAAGGCAGTATGCCTTTATTCCCCGGGCTAATTGTAAAGTGACTGTAAATTAGCGATTTTTGACATGGTATACCTTCACCATCCCTTTGTTTCATTAGATTTATTTAATTTCGATACGAAAAGACTGCCCGTGTTTTATATAGGTAGAAGTGAGACGGACTCTTAGCAAATCAAAATAAGCACTTTTGAATTAATAATATTTTTGAAATACGAACACGCTGAGAACATTTTTGGGAATTCAGGAAATTGCAATAATTACAAATACTGTTAAGTTCTTGGAAATGCGAAGTAAACACGGTCAGGTCAGGTGAACAACTAACTCAATCATCTATTCTCTTTTTCTGTGTGTGTGTGTATAATTCCAGTACAACATTTACAGCATTCCTTCCCCCTTAAATTCACATTATTAATGAGTAAAGAAATTTAAAAATATACGCATAATTCCGTAATACGACTAATTATTATTGAATACAAAAATCAAGGTAAAGAATATTCAGAAAACTTAAATTTAAAGTTTAAGTAGTTTCATTTGAGTTCAAATTTTTGACTTATCATTTTCGAAAATCTTCAGCCTCGTATCTTTCCACTGGGTTTCGAGACCTTTCGCTTCTTCGTACGTTTCCGGCAAAAGAATCTGTTCCATGCGGCGTTCCGTGTTGAGGCGAAGGTTGAGCAACGCTTTGGCAAGGGCTACTCTGCAAAATACTACGGCGACTGTGGCACCGTTGCAATTGTTGATTGGAGCTAACTTGTGGCGTGATTTAACTGTAGGCATCGTTATGTTGACTGTTATTATACCCTTCATCATGTTGCAAGGAGCGATATTTGAGTTGATTTACGTGTCGCTTGACGTATCCGTGCGAAGTGTGGACAATGAATAACATGTTTCCTCGTGGTCTTACTATGATACCTTTGATCCACTTGGGGCTCCGTGAATAGTTTCGAACGTAAACAGGTTGCAAGGGGAGGAATGTTTTCTTATTATCATTTGCATTTCCGTTTCGCTTGCTCGCCGACTGCGCGGAGATTTGACTCATCAATGTACGTGCAGTTCGGCCGTGCAATATTTCAGCAGGTGATTTACCGTCTTCGTTCGGTAAGAATCTGTACGTAGAAAGATTTTACGATGGCTGCTTTAACTGGTAATCCGTCCTCGACATTCTTTTTAACTGCTGTTTTGAAAGTCCGGACGTGCCGTTCAGCTAGTCCGTTGGATGGGGGGTGGAACGGTGCAGTGGTGATATGCTGTATACCATTTTCAACGCAGAACTTTTTGAAGGCCTCAGATGTTAGCTGCGGTCCGTTGTCACTGACAATGGTTTGTGGTAATCCTTCCATCGCGAAGATGGCTGTTAAGGCTTCTTTTGTATCTACCGTTGTCGTTCCTTGAAAGTGCGATACGAAGGGGAACTTTGAAAATGCGTCTACACAAATTAGAAACATCGAATTGAAAATCGGACCGGTAAAGTCAATGTGTATGCGATCCCAGGGGCGTTGAGGCTCTGGCCACGGCTCGTATGTTTTATGAGGACCTGGTCCGATGCTGTTGCAAGTGTTGCAACTGGCTGCTGTTCGCTCTATTTCTTTATCGATGGATGGCCACAAGCAATATTGCCGTGCTGCGTACCCCAATGTCCATCATGCAGTAAGTTGAGAATGCGGTTATGCAAGGTTCCGGGAATAACTACACGGTTAAAATTCCCTTGTAAACAGAGCAAATCATTTTCCATCGTAAGCTGGAGTTTGCGAGAAAAATATGGTACCAAATTCCGATCTTCCTCAGTAAGTTGGTTTGGCCAGCCGTTTATAACATATTTCTTTACCTTTGTGTAAACTGGATCCTTTTCGGCAGCTCCACGGATTATTTCTCCATTGTTTGGCGGAACTACTTCGATACTAAAGCACTCTATTTTATCAAAATCTTCGTCGGGGCCAAGGGGCAAGTGAGATGACGCATCAGCATTGCCGTGCTTCTCTGTGTTTCGGTATTTTATGTCGAATTGGTAGGCCATTAAAGTGATAGCCCAGCGTTGTAATCGATGTGCAGTCATCGTCTGTAGGTGCTTGTTGGTTCTAAAGATGCTTACTAGCGGCTTATGATCGGTGATTAGAACGAATTTTCGGCCATAAGTGTATCGGTGGAACCGCTCAACTCCAAATATGATGCACAAGGCTTCTTTCTCTATTTGGCTATATCTTATCTGGGTTTTGTTCAGGGTTTTAGAAGCGAATGCGATTGGTTTCTCTGAACCGTCGAGGTACACCTGCGAAAATACAGCGCCTATGCCGTATGATGCCGCGTCAGTAGCTAAATAGAGTGGCAGAAAATCCTGGTAATGAGCCAACTCTGTTGCTTTGACAATATGTTCTTTTAGTTCACTAAAAGCTTGATCTTATTGCTTACCCCATTGGAAAGGCGTATTGTCTCGTCGTAGCATGTTGATTGGTGCAGCAATGTTGGAGAAGTCGGGGATGAAATTGTGGTAGTAGTTGACTTTCCCCAGAAAAGCCTCCACTTCCTTAAGATTTTTTGTTTGTCTGCGTCCACAACCGAGTAAGCAGCGAAATGTTGATTGAGTTGTTCCAAGTAGGAGTCTCACTTTTGATGATCCCTTTTAAACGTTTGGAACGCCGGTACAAGGGAGGCTGACGAAGAGTTCGTTGCGGCTCCCCTCTGAAAAACGGCTTCCATCCAATCCTACTGCTGTTTGAGCAATAGCGAGAACTGTTGTTGCTGCTTCACTAGCTGTTTCAATATCGCGTCCGTCATTTTATTGATTTCTCCAGGACTTCCGCTCGCGATACACACAAATTTAAATAATGGGTTCGCTATTTTCTCGTCGCCACTGTTAAGTTCTTGGAAATGCGAAGTAAACACGGTCAGGTCAGGTGGACAACTAACTCAATAATTTATTCTCTTTTTCTGTGTGTGTGTATTATTCCAGTACAACATTTACAACAAATACGATACACTTTCAAACGCCCACGCGCGAGCCGGGTTTGTGGCTATTGCAGTTTCCTGAATGTTCCCTAATACAATACCTTCAGATGTGTAAGTATTGTTACGTGTACGGAGTGGGTATCTGTTACGATCCACACTGTACTAAGCTTCATCATAATCTCGAATGATCGATAACAAGTATCAGCTGACTGGGCACTAGCCGATTCTCGAGCCATCTATAGTCTAGAGCCTTCTCCAAACAGAACCATTGATAATGAAGCGCATTCTCAAACCTTCGTTGAGTAAGTACAAGAGACTGGAACATCTCGAAAAATCTAGAGTCTTCGCTAATTGACTAATGCATGTTAAATGAAAAGCCGTGCTTTCAATGTAAAGGTTGACTAACAACTAACAATTTATTCAAATGTAAAATACGAGTTCATGAATATTAATGAAAGAACAATAAAGAAAAGAGCGAACAAAATAGTGAGAGGTTCTCTTAATTCAAACAAACATTACAGTAGAAATTCAACACTGCCACTTTCGTTTTAATTAAAGAATTTCAAAAAATATTAGATTCTATTTACATTTTTCACGTTTTAATTCATGACAACGTTTAATTTATTTCTGAAATTTACGAATTTCTGACGTGACAACGGCTTTGTAAATAAATTGGCAATCTGCTGTTCACTCGGTATGTAGCATAGATCAAAAGTTGCATCGTTGTATTTTTCTCTGATGAAGTGGTACCTAATGTCGACATGTTTCGTTCACCTATGAAACTCGGAATTTCTAATTAGTCTGATGGCGCTCTGATTATCCATGAATAGAGTACATTCCACGTTTTCTTTTGCATATACTTCTGAGACCAGTTTCTTCATCCATACCAACTCTTTGACCGTCTCTGAAGCTGCTATATATTCCGCTTCCGTAGTAGAGAGAGACACGCATTTTTGCAACCGCGAGGACCAAGATAAAGAGCCTTGTTCGATTTGGAAGACATATCCGGTTGTTGATCGTCGAGTTTGTACATCTCCACCATAGTCTGCATCACTGTAAGCATTCAAATTTATTTTAATTTCTGATTTAAAAAGAATACCATATTATATACTCTGGGGGATAGCCGAAGCAGACCACTAACGTTTGGGTCCCTTTTCGCCCCCTCCCGGTCATCAGTGGCTTCCAGATGTCGACTGATAATTCTCGACCTCTTTCTTCATCACTGAGTCCCGTGTTATTGCTAGCATTTGTTTGAAGCTGAGTTCACTCATGGCTTCTACACTAATCGTGTGCCTGCCTGTGATCCTCAACCTCGTGCTAGCCAGTGCTGGACATTCGCACACAATGTGTGCTGCCGTCTCGGCCTCCTCCAGGCATAGCCTGCAAACGTCATCTTCCCCGATTTTCATCTTGGCCAGATGAGCCTTAAAATTACCATGCCCTGTGACCAAGGCAGTTATCCAGCTTAGGATACTCCGTTTATAACTAAGTACCTTTCTCGCTTCCCTGCCTAAAGGGCTGGTCATTGCAATCCGAGCTTGTTTGCAAGTGACTAGCTCCTGCCATCTTTGTTCATGCATGGAGTCCATCCACTTCCCAACCTTCGCTCCAATCATGCCGTTCCCCAGAGCAACTCTAGGTTCTGGGCCAATGAAAGTTGCCGCAGATCCCTGTTTTGCTAGGGCATCCGCCGCCTCATTTCCTGTTGTACCTATGTGTCCTTTTACCCACATCAGCGTAACCTCATTTTCTGAGGCACACGTGTTGAGCTTCCGGACACACTCTTGTACCAGTTTAGAGTTTATGTTCGTCTGCTGCATGCGTCTGATCACCGATTGGTTGTCCAGTGCAATAAGGATTTTCTTCCCCCGCACCTGACCTTCAAGCAAGTGGTCCAACGCATGCAACAAGCCAAGCATCTCTGCCTGGTATACGGACACATACTCTCCTAGACTAAGCGCACATGCTAGGTTTAGCTCTTCAGAGTAAACCCCCGCCCCCGCTTTACCGTCCATTAAAGAGCCATCAGTAAAAATGCTGATGTCATTGTACATACACTCATTATGTATGTTTCCATCTGCAATGTGAGTCTTGTGTAGTCTTTCAACTACCCTACGTCTACTCATGCCTTCTACCGGCATTAGAGTCTCCCTGACCTCATCATGAATAATGTCTAGGATGCTCTTATGACCGCTGCTAGTTCCAAAGCGATGCCACATGGCATCCCTTTCCATGCGTATTGCCGAAAGCGCCGCCGTTTTCTTTATAAATAAGTCCAAAGGCGGCAGTCCCAGCAATGCCTCGATTGCTCGCGTTGGTGTGGTGCGCATTGCACCACATATGCTTACGCAAGCTATCCTTTGTACCCCATCTAGCTTCTGCTTTGTGGTATTCTGCATGGCTTTTGGCCACCATACCACTGATGCATAGGCTAGAATAGGTCTTACCATCATTGTGTAAATCCAGTGTGTCGCTTTAGGTGAAATTCCCCACCTACGAGCACACACTCTCTTACATTGATCCAAAATCCTTTTCGCTTTTTGGATCTTTTCATCAACGTGAACATTCCAAGTTAGTTTCGCATCTAAGGTAACTCCTAGATGCTTCACTTCCTTGGACACCTTGATTTCCGAACCAAAAAGCCGTAAGGGAGTTATCTCTATGTCTTTCCTCTTACGAGTAAAAATCATAGTGTTTGATTTGCTAGCGTTTATGGTTAGCTCTTGCTCATTACACCATTCTTCGGTTACTTTGAAAGCTTGTCCCATGCAACCCAGAATTGTGTCCATGAACTTTCCACTGACCGTGAGTGCCAAGTCATCGGCGTATCCTACAGTGTGTACGCCCATCGAGTCCAGCTTCCAGAGAAGACTGCCCACGGTGATGTTCCACAGTTGAGGCGAAAGAACACCTCCTTGTGGGCATCCTCGGACTACCTTACCCCGTATTCTGTCACATCCACTGCTAAGATTTACCGCCCTCTGCTTAAGCATAGAGTCGATCCACTTAATTATAATGTAATCAACCCCCCGCTCAATCAGGGCGTTCCTTAGTTTGGTAAAGGAGATTTTATCAAAAGCACCCTCTATATCCATAAAAGTAGACATAGCGATCCCGCCATTGCCAATCTCTCTCTCTGCAACTCTAACAAGTTCATGTAGAGCGGTTTCCGTAGATCTGCTTGTTCTATAAGCATGTTGGCACCTACTCAGAGGACTATACATTAGCGTGGTGTTCTCCAGGTAGTCCACCAACACCTTTTCCATTGTTTTCAACAGGAATGTTGTAAGGCTAACCGGCCTGAAGGACTTTGCCTCTGTATAGTCTTTCTTTCCCGGTTTAGGCAGGAAGACCACTTTAGCCTCCCTCCATGCCTTCAGGATGTAGCCTGCTGAAAGACAGGCGACGAATATATTCCGGATCCTATCTAGTAGAGCGCTCATGCCCCACTGTAATAGTGCCGGGAATATTCCGTCCATTCCAGCCGTTTTAAATGGAGCAAAAGAGTTTATGGCACTTTTGACTCCATTTGGAGTTATTATCCTCTCAGCTTCTTGTTGACTTACCCCACCAGCTCCCATGTTAGTTTGAGGCCATGGTTGGTCTGACTTGAAACTTCCAGGAAAATGTACCTGCATCAGGGCCTGCAACGTTTCTTCCACTGTTTCTGTCATGGAACCATCAACTTTGCGTATCAGCCCCATTTTCGAAGCTGTGTCTTTCGATATCATCTTCTGTAATCTGCATACTTCCGACGTATGCTTCATGCTAGAGCAGAATTCCCTCCACGTATTTCGTTTCCGATGACGTAAGGTTCTTTTCAGCTCCCTCTTTTTATCCTTGTATAGTTCCCAAGAGTGAGAGTCTCTCTCCCTCATGTAACGGTTAAAGGCTTTCCTTGTCTCTTTTTTCATAGACTCCAGTTCCCTACTCCACCATGGTGTTGGGTCCTTTTCGTCCACTACTGTGGAGGGACAAGCGTGTTCGAGGGCGCGATTAATAGCGGAGTTCAGTTGATCCACTGTTCGCTCTATCTCGACCGTATTCCGAGGTATTCCGTCTTGAATATCCTCGACTTGTTCCAATAAATATGTCTCGTACTTAACACGATCAGTATTTTTTGGCACTCTTATACGTTTGCGTTCGCTACTCCGTTTTCTGCCATACAGAATTTCAAACTGGATAGCCCTGTGATCAGACATGGTTAACCTGTCCACCACTCTCCAATTCTGAACTCTGTCAAGCATATTAACAGAGCTTAGGGTAATGTCGATCACCTCAGCCCTTCGTGCATCCACGAAGGTGGGAGCGACCCCCTTGTTTGCTACCAGCAGATTGTACTTTTCCACAAATTCTAGCAGCTGCTGTCCTCTGGGATTGTCATCTGTGCTGCCCCACACAGTGTTGTGCGCATTGGCATCACAGCCTATGATCAGGGCCATATCTCTTTCTTTACAATACCTTACCAGATTTTCTACTTCCTCTGATGGAGGTGGTTCTGGTGCATCATAAGGAAGATATGCTGATGCAATTAGGAATGATCCTGCACCACTGCCGATCATTACTACCGTAAGATCAGGCGAGCAGAGATGCATCATTTGTACTGCACGTATTCCATGACGCACCAGGATGCATGTCCTTATTTTACCGTCCACCTATGCATGGTACAGATTTGCGGTTTGTTGTGACAAACCCCTAATTTTGTTTTGTAAAATCCAGGGTTCCTGTATCAAAGCTATGTCCAGTTTCTCTTCATCAAAGCATCTCGTCATCATCGCTGATGCCGCTTTGCTGTGATGAATATTCAGCTGGCACACAGTTAGTGTTTCTTTGTGCGGAAAGAATACCATAATGAGCGTTTCCATTTAGATATTTTAATATCCGTTTGACAGCGTTGACAGCGTTGACATCGTTGATCGATGGTTGATCCAAGTTTCTGCTAACTACACTGACGCCAAAAGCAATATCTGGACGAGTACACAATGCCAAATACATTAAACTTCCGACTGCTTCTCTGTATGGGAATGATACTTCAATTTCGTCTGCTTTATTCTTCTCTAGCACAGAGTAATCCATAGGTACAGCTACAGGCTTCGATTCCACCATATTATACCTCTGTATAACTTGCTTTGTATATTCAGTTTGGCTGACATGGATTGAACCATCCGAATTTTTATTAATTACCAATCCTAAGAAGTTTTTGACATCCGATATTTTTATTTTAAATTCTCTCTTTAGGTAATCCAAAACATCTGCAATACAAGCCGCATATTTCCCCGCCAAAAAACCATCGTCTACATAAAAGGCTAAAATTGTTTTTCCTCGTTTAAATCCAATGAACACACATGGGTCTGCTTTGCTTTCTTGAAGATTGAAGTCATTCAAAAGTTTGGTAAATTTCTTATTCCAGCAACGAGATGCTTGCTTTAAACCATATAAGCTTCTCCTTAGCTTACATACTCTGCCTGTTCCATCATCATATCCTTTTGGTTGATACATAAAAATATCCTCTTCAAGATCACCGTTCAAGAAAGCTGTTTTCACATCAAACTGCTTAAGTTTCAAATTTTCTGCTGCTGCTGCCGATAAAATTGTGCGAATTGATGTGAACTTTACTACAAGGTTGAATGTTTCTTTGTAGTCCATTCCGTACTGCTGAGAGAATCCACGAACTACCAGTCGAGCCTTGTATATTTCTTCTCCATTTATGTAAGCTGCTTTCACTTTGTAAACCCATTTGTTACTCAAAATCGTTCGTCCTGTTGCCGCTATTATGAGTTCCCAAGTAAGATTTTCTGAGAGGGATGAAATTTCCTCATCCATGGCCTTTCTCCATTTCACAGAATCTTTACAACGAATTGCTTCTTCGTACTGTCTTGGCTCATACTTCGCCACAAAGGCGTAATTTTCTATTAAAGTTGATATATTATACGCATTTTTCTTTTTAATTCTTAATCTGTCTTTTATAGTTTCCACTTGATTGTAATCTTCTCCATTTCTAACTTCACTACTTTTGCATTCCTCACTATCACAATCTTCTTCAGTTTCAATGTTTTTCTCAATTAAAATGTCACTTTTAACAATTTTATTTTCATTAAGAATACTTGAGTCCATGTCACTAGAATAATTATTTTCCTCTGATCTGATTTCAATAACTGTATCATCATTATTCACTAATTCCCTAAATACAACGTCTCTCGAAATTTCAACTTTTTGAAGTTTAAGTATCCATATTCTGTACCCTTTGATGTTTTCTTCGTATCCAACAAAAATCCCTTCGTGCGCTTTCTAATCCCACTTCTTTCGTTTTTCTTTATTTATGTGTGAGAAAACTTTTGAACCAAACACTCTGAGATGATCGACAGAAAAATGTTGATTATACCATAAGTTAAATGGAGTTTTCTCTTCCGTTTTGCAGGGTCCCGTACGATTTAAAACGTATACAGCAGCATTTACTGCTTCTGCCCAAAATTTTGTTTCCAAGTTCTTAGCATAAATCATAGTACGCGCTGCCTCCACTCTAGTACGAATTTCTCTCTCGGCTCGTCCATTCTGCTGAGGCGTATATGGCACAGAAGTTTGATTTTGGATGCCCGTATTCAGCAATAAGTTTCGCAATTCACTGTTTACAAATTCACGTCCATTATCAGTTATTTTAATTTTGACTTTATTTCCAGTATCCCTCTCGACACATTTTATATAATGTTGTATTTTATCGCACACTTCAAACTTGTTTTTAATAAAGTATACCGTTCTAAAATTCGAATAATCATCTTTCAGTAAAAGAAAATATTTCGAGCCGCCGATTGATGGCTGTTCCATTGGTCCGCATAAATCTGCATGAACCAGTGCTCCCGGTTTTGTTTGTCTACTAGTGCTTTCATTGAATGTTAATCGATGTTGCTTTCCTAGGCAACATCATCATCATCATCATCGTGGCGCGACAGCCCGAGGTCGGGCCTTGGCCGCCTGGATCATTGTCCTCCAATTATCTCGGTCACGTGACCGCGTCCTCCAATTTTGGGAGCCCAGCAGCTGCGCGGCGTCCACACCTACTGAGCTCTCCCAACGAGATCTCGGTCGTCCTCGCAGTCTCGCTCCGTCGACTCGTTCTGCATTCATTACTCTCTTAGGCATGCGATCATCGTCCATTCTTTGTACATGCCCTGCCCATTGAAGTCGTTGTAGTTTGACGATTTTCGAGACTTGCAGCTCATCGTACATTTCATACAACTCATGGTTGTACCGGATGCGCCATCCATCTCGATCGCAAACAGCCCCGAAAATTCGCCGTAGAACCTTACGTTCGAAAGTGTCTAGCATGTTTTCGGAGGCTTGAGCTAGGGTCCATGCTTCGCAGCCATAGCATAGCACTGGTCGTATAATGGTTTTGTACACGCGGAGCTTTGTGTTTCTGTGCACATGTTTCGATTTCATTATGGGGAGAACCGAGAAAAAAGTCTTATTAGCTAACTGTATCCGTCGCTTGATTTCGTCAGTTTCGTTGGCGTCCCTTGACAGGTTGCAACCCAGGTAAATGAAGTTGTTCACGAACTCGATGTTGAGGTCCCCCACATTGATGCTTGGTTGTGCAGGTGTCCTTGTCACCGATTGCATCATTATTTTAGTTTCACCCTCGTTAATACGTAATCCTACTTCCTTTGCAGCGGTATCGAGCGTATGCAGAAGTTCTTCTGCGTCAGCCAATCTTCGGGACATGATGTTGATGTCGTCGGCGTACGCTGCTAATTGTGTCGACTTGATGAGTAGCGTCTTGCTATCCATATTCATGGCCCGAATAACGTATTCCAGTGCTAGGTTGAAGAGCGTCGGTGCCAGTCCATCGCCCTGTTTCAAACCAGTGCGTGTTTCAAATAGATCAGTAAGTCTATTCTGGATCCTGACTTGTGAGACGGAGTTGGTCATCGTCATCTTAGTCAGTCGTACTAATTTTGCCGGTGTACCAAATTGCAGCATGATGTTGTACAGTACTCCACGATCGATACTGTCGTATGCCTGCTTGAAGTCGACAAAAATTTGGTATACGCTTACGTTGTATTCCCAGCATCTCTGGAGTATCAGTTTGACTGAGAAGAGCTGATCGGTTGTGGAGCGACCAGGTCTAAAGCCGCTTTGAGATTCGCCAATGACTCGTTCTGCGTACGGTTTTATTCTATTTTCCAGAATTTTCGTCAAAATGTGCAGTTACAATAATATCGTCTAAATAATTCGCGCACCCTTCAATGCCATCCAATAATTGCTCCATATACTTCTGGAATATGGCCGGTGCACTCGCGATACCGTAGGGTAAGCGCTGGAACTGAAATAGTCCAAGGGGCGTATTAATCACTAAAAGTTTCTTCGATTCTTCATCAAGTTCCATTTGCAAATACGCAACTTTGAGGTCTAATTTAGAAAAAAGTTTACCGTACCGAACCGTATGGAACAAATTGTTCAATGTCTATTTGTGAATTCACAGATACTTTAAAATCGGCACAAATTCGAATACCCCCATCAGATTTTTTCGAAATCACTACTGGCGACGCCCACTCACTGTATTTAATCTGTTTTATTATTCCCGCAATCTTTAATCGTTCGATTTCATTTTTAAATTTTTGCATAAGTGCGTATGGAACTGGGCGGCTTTTAAAAAATTTGGGGGTAGCATTTCCTTTAAAATGTATAGAGGCTTTGAACTCTTTTATGGTACCCACCGCAGGTGCAAATACCGTCTTATACTTTTCCAATAGTTCTTTCGTTATTTCTTTATTGCACTCTGAAACCGAGTTCATATTCTGAATCGCAAAACCAAATTTTTTGAAAAGGTCTTTTCCAAACAAATTGTTTGAATTAATAACATTAGCTACAACTAGCACTGCACTTCTAATTTTGCTTCCGCACTTAACTTTTAATATAAGCTCACCGAGAATCGGGATTTTTTTTCCGCCATATCCAAGTAACGTTTTATTTGAATTGTTTAAAAATAGTTTACCAAGTAATTCGTATGTTTTCCGCGTAATTATTGTGACCGTCGCCCCGGAATCCATTTGAAAAGTTACAAGTTTGCCCGCAATTTCTTAGTCAATGAAGTTTTTATAATTTTTTTCATACACAGCACCGTTTTTGATATTGTTTGCTCTTACGTCTTCTCCATCCTGACCGGAATCAATATTAAATATGTTTATCGCTTCGACGACTTCCACATTATTGTTGTTACTCACATTGTTATTGCTTTTAGCACGTTGATTCTTGTTTTGGTTATTATTTCTTGTTGAACACACCGCCGCTATGTGGCCAATTTTACCGCATTTGTTGCATAAGGCGTTTCTAAATTTGCAGTTCTGCCTCTTGTGAGAATGACCGCAGCCTAAACACGACTGAAGGTCGTTACTGCAACTGTCTCTTTCTTGCGACTTTAGCTCCGTATAATGCTGCGTTTTTCGAAAATCGCGTACCGCATTTACGTCGCTGGGAACGTCATTTGTTCCGAAAGGAATTGTTGGCTGCTCTTTTAACGAAATTGTTGCTTTCACCGTTGCCTCATATGATTCGGCAATTAGCTGAACGTCGGATAGGGATGGATGTGGTTTCTGAAGCGCTGCTGAGCGGACGGCATCATGAGGAGTGTGCACAACGATTTTGTCTTTCAACATTTCATCAGTATAGTCATGCTTACATATTGGTACACTACATACAAATACACATTCCCTTGCTATCCCCCGTAGTTCTGTTATCCACTCCCTGTACAATTGATGTGGTTTCATAACGGCTTTATGAAAAGCATGTCGTGCAGCCACTACGTGGACCTTCTCCTTGAAATGTTCTGATAGACCCGTCGTCAAATCCACAAATGATTTTTTTTGAACGTCATTGCCAAAAAGATTTTTCAGTATTTCGTATGTTTCGGTACCGAGCCACAATAAGAAAAACGATTTTTGTTTGTCTGCGTCCACAACCGAGTAAGCAGCGAAATGTTGATTGAGTTGTTCCAAGTAGGAGTCCAACTTTTGATGATCCCTTTTAAACGTTTGGAACGCCGGTACAAGGGAGGCTGACGAAGAGTTCGTTGCGGCTCCCCTCTGAAAAACGGCTTCCATCCAATCCTACTGCTGTTTGAGCAATAGCGAGAACTGTTGTTGCTGCTTCACTAGCTGTTTCAATATCGCGTCCGTCATTTTATTGATTTCTCCAGGACTTCCGCTCGCGATACACACAAATTTAAATAATGGGTTCGCTATTTTCTCGTCGCCACTGTTAAGTTTTTGGAAATGCGAAGTAAACACGGTCAGGTCAGGTGGACAACTAACTCAATAATTTATTCTCTTTTTCTGTGTGTGTGTATTATTCCAGTACAACATTTACAACAAATACGATACACTTTCAAACGCCCACGCGCGAGCCGGGTTTGTGGCTATTGCAGTTTCCTGAATGTTCCCTAATACAATACCTTCAGATGTGTAAGTATTGTTGCGTGTACGGAGTGGGTATCTTTTACGATCCACACTGTACTAAGCTTCATCATAATCTCGAATGATCGATAACAAGTATCAGCTGACTGGGCACTAGCCGATTCTCGAGCCATCTATAGTCTAGAGCCTTCTCCAAACAGAACCATTGATAATGAAGCGCATTCTCAAACCTTCGTTGAGTAAGTACAAGAGACTGGAACATCTCGAAAAATCTAGAGTCTTCGCTAATTGACTAATGCATGTTAAATGAAAAGCCGTGCTTTCAATGTAAAGGTTGACTAACAACTAACAATTTATTCAAATGTAAAATACGAGTACATGAATATTAAGGAAAGAACAATAAAGAAAAGAGCGAACAAAATAGTGAGAGGTTCTCTTAATTCAAACAAACATTACAGTAGAACTTCAACACTGCCACTTTAGTTTTAATTAAAGAATTTCAAAAAATATTAGATTCTATTTACATTTTTCACGTTTTAATTCATGACAACGTTTAATTTATTTCTGAAATTTACGAATTTCTGACGTGACAACGGCTTTGTAAATAAATTGGCAATCTGCTGTTCACTCGGTATGTAGCATAGATCAAAAGTTGCATCGTTGTATTTTTCTCTGATGAAGTGGTACCTAATGTCGACATGTTTCGTTCGCCTATGAAACTCGGAATTTCTAATTAGTCTGATGGCGCTCTGATTATCCATGAATAGAGTACATTCCACGTTTTCTTTTGCATATACTTCTGAGAACAGTTTCTTCATCCATACCAACTCTTTGACCGTCTCTGAAGCTGCTATATATTCCGCTTCCGTAGTAGAGAGAGACACGCATTTTTGCAACCGCGAGGACCAAGATAAAGAGCCTTGTTCGATTTGGAAGACATATCCGGTTGTTGATCGTCGAGTTTGTACATCTCCACCATAGTCTGCATCACTGTAAGCATTCAAATTTATTTTAATTTCTGATTTAAAAAGAATACCATATTATATACTCTGGGGGATAGCCGAAGCAGACCACTAACGTTTGGGTCCCTTTTCGCCCCCTCTCGGTCATCAGTGGCTTCCAGATGTCGACTGATAATTGTCGACCTCTTTCTTCATCACTGAGTCCCGTGTTATTGCTAGCATTTGTTTGAAGCTGAGTTCACTCATGGCTTCTACACTTATCGTGTGCCTGCCTGTGATCCTCAACCTCGTGCTAGCCAGTGCTGGACATTCGCACACAATGTGTGCTGTCGTCTCGGCCTCCTCCAGGCATAGCCTGCAAACGTCATCTTCCCCGATTTTCATCTTGGCCAGATGAGCCTTAAAATTACCATGCCCTGTGACCAAGGCAGTTATCCAGCTTAGGGTACTCCGTTTATAACTAAGTACCTTTCTCGCTTCCCTGCCTAAAGGGCTGGTCATTGCATTCCGAGCTTGTTTGCAAGTGACTAGCTCCTGCCATCTTTGTTGATGCATGGAGTCCATCCACTTCCCAACCTTCGCTCCAATCATGCCGTTCCCCAGAGCAACTCTGGGTTCTGGGCGAATGAAAGTTGCCGCAGATCCCTGTTTTGCTAGGGCATCCGCCGCCTCATTTCCTGTTGTACCTATGTGTCCTTTTACCCACATCAGCGTAACCTCATTTTCTGAGGCACACGTGTTGAGCTTCCGGACACACTCTAGTACCAGTTTAGAGTTTATGTTCGTCTGCTGCATGCGTCTGATCACCGATTGGTTGTCCAGTGCAATGAGGATTTTCTTCCCCCGCACCTGACCTTCAAGCAGGTGGTCCAACGCATGCAACAAGCCAAGCATCTCTGCCTGGTATACGGACACATACTCTCCTAGACTAAGCGCACATGCTAGGTTTAGCTCTTCAGAGTAAACCCCCGCCCCCGCTTTACCGTCCATTAAAGAGCCATCAGTAAAAATGCTGATGTCATTGTACATACACTCATTATGTATGTTTCCATCTGCAATGTGAGTCTTGTGTAGTCTTTCAACTACCCTACGTCTACTCATGCCTTCTACCGGCATTAGAGTCTCCCTGACCTCATCATGAATAATGTCTAGGATGCTCTTATGACCGCTGCTAGTTCCAAAGCGATGCCACATGGCATCCCTTTCCATGCGTATTGCCGAAAGCGCCGCCGTTTTCTTTATAAATAAGTCCAACGGCGGCAGTCCCAGCAATGCCTCCATTGCTCGCGTTGGTGTGGTGCGCATTGCACCACATATGCTTACGCAAGCTATCCTTTGTACCCCATCTAGCTTCTGCTTTGTGGTATTCTGCATGGCTTTTGGCCACCATACCACTGATGCATAGGCTAGAATAGGTCTTACCATCATTGTGTAAATCCAGTGTGTCGCTTTAGGTGAAATTCCCCACCTACGAGCACACACTCTCTTACATTGATGCAAAATCCTTTTCGCTTTTTGGATCTTTTCATCAACGTGAACATTCCAAGTTAGTTTCGCATCTAAGATAACTCCTAGATGCTTCACTTCCTTGGACACCATGATTTCCGAACCAAAAAGCCGTAAGGGAGTTATCTCTATGTCTTTCCTCTTACGAGTAAAAATCATAGTGTTTGATTTACTAGCGTTTATGGTTAGCTCTTGCTCATTACACCATTCTTCGGTTACTTTGAGAGCTTGTCCCATACAACCCAGAATTGTGTCTATGAACTTTCCACTGACCGTGAGTGCCAAGTCATCGGCGTATCCTACAGTGTGTACGCCCATCGAGTCCAGCTTCCAGAGAAGACTGCCCACGGTGATGTTCCACAGTAGAGGCGAAAGAACACCTCCTTGTGGGCATCCTCGGACTACCTTACCCCGTATTCTGTCACATCCACTGCTAAGATTTACCGCCCTCTGCTTAAGCATAGAGTCGATCCACTTAATTATAATGTAATCAACCCCCCGCTCAATTAGGGCGTTCCTTAGTTTGGTAAAGGAGATTTTATCAAAAGCACCCTCTATATCCATAAAAGTAGACATAGCGATCCCGCCATTGCCAATCTCTCTCTCTGCAACTCTAACAAGTTCATGTAGAGCGGTTTCCGTAGATCTGCTTGCTCTATAAGCATGTTGGCACCTACTCAGAGGACTATACATTAGCGTGGTGTTCTCCAGGTAGTCCACCAACACCTTTTCCATTGTTTTCAACAGGAATGTTGTAAGGCTAACGGGCCTGAAGGACTTTGCCTCTGTATAGTCTTTCTTTCCCGGTTTAGGCAGGAAGACCACTTTAGCCTCCCTCCATGCCTTCGGGATGTAGCCTGCTGAAAGACAGGTGACGAATATATTCCGGATCCTATCTAGTAGAGCGCTCATGCCCCACTGTAATAGTGCCGGGAATATTCCGTCCATTCCAGCCGTTTTAAATGGAGCAAAAGAGTTTATGGCACTTTTGACTCCATTTGGAGTTATTATCCTCTCAGCTTCTTGTTGACTTACCCCACCAGCTCCCATGTTAGTTTGAGGCCATGGTTGGTCTGACTTGAAACTTCCAGGAAAATGTACCTCCATCAGGGCCTGCAACGTTTCTTCCACTGTTTCTGTCATGGAACCATCAACTTTGCGTATCAGCCCCATTTTCGAAGCAGTGTCTTTCGATATCATCTTCTGTAATCTGCATACTTCCGACGTAACCTTCATGCTAGAGCAGAATTCCCTCCACGTATTTCGTTTCCGAAGACGTAAGGTTCTTTTCAGCTCCCTCTTTTTATCCTTGTATAGTTCCCAAAAGTGAGAGTCTCTCTCCCTCATGTAACGGTTAAAGGCTTTCCTTGTCTCTTTTTTCATAGACTCCAGTTCCCTACTCCACCATGGTGTTGGGTCCTTTTCGTCCACTACTGTGGAGGGACAAGCGTGTTCGAAGGCGCGATTAATAGCGGAGTTCAGTTGTTCCACTGTTCGCTCTATCTCGACCGTATTCCGAGGTATTCCGTCTTGAATATCCTCGACTTGTTCCAATAAATATGTCTCGTACTTAACACGATCAGTATTTTTTGGCACTCTTATACGTTTGCGTTCGCTACTCCGTTTTCTGCCATACAGAATTTCAAACTGGATAGCCCTGTGGTCAGACATGGTTAACCTGTCCACCACTCTCCAATTCTGAACTCTGTCAAGTATATTAACAGAGCTTAGGGTAATGTCGATCACCTCAGCCCTTCGTGCATCCACGAAGGTGGGAGCGACCCCCATGTTTGCTACCAGCAGATTGTACTTTTCCACAAATTCTAGCAGCTGCTGTCCTCTGGGATTGTCATCTGTGCTGCCCCACACAGTGTTGTGCGCATTGGCATCACAGCCTATGATCAGGGCCATATCTCTTTCTTTACAATACCTTACCAGATTTTCTACTTCCTCTGATGGAGGTGGTTCTGGTGCATCATAAGGGTGATATGCTGATGCAATTAGGAATGATCCTGCACCACTGCCGATCATTACTACCGTAAGATCAGGCGAGCAGAGATGCATCATTTGTACTGCACGTATTCCATGACGCACCAGGATGCATGTCCTTATTTTACCGTCCAGCTGTGCATGGTACAGATTTGCGGTTTGTTGTGACAAACCCCTAATTTTGTTTTGTAAAATCCAGGGTTCCTGTATCAAAGCTATGTCCAGTTTCTCTTCATCAAAGCATCTCGTCATCATCGCTGATGCCGCTTTGCTGTGATGAATATTCAGCTGGCACACAGTTAGTGTTTCTTTGTGCGGAAAGAATACCATAATGAGCGTTTCCATTTAGATATTTTAATATCCGTTTGACAGCGTTGACATCGTTGATCGATGGTTGATCCAAGTTTCTGCTAACTACACTGACGCCAAAAGCAATATCTGGACGAGTACACAATGCCAAATACATTAAACTTCCGACTGCTTCTCTGTATGGGAATGATACTTCAATTTCGTCTGCTTTATTCTTCTCTAGCACAGAGTAATCCATAGGTACAGCTACAGGCTTCGATTCCACCATATTATACCTCTGTATAACTTGCTTTGTAAATTCAGTTTGGCTGACATGGATTGAACCCTCCGAATTTTTATTAATTTCCAATCCTAAGAAATTTTTGACATCCGATATTTTTATTTTAAATTCTCTCTTTAGGTAATCCAAAAAATCTGCAATATCAGCCGCATATGTCCCCGCCAAAAAACCATCGTCTACATAAAAGGCTAAAATTATTTTTCCTCGTTTAAATCCAATGAACACACATGGGTCTGCTTTGCTTTCTTGAAGATTGAAGTCATTCAAAAGTTTGGTAAATTTTTTATTCCAGCAACGAGATGCTTGCTTTAAACCATTTAAGCTTCTCCTTAGCTTACATACCCTGCCTGTTCCATAATCATATCCTTTTGGTTGATACATAAAAATATCCTCTTCAAGATCACCGTTCAAGAAAGCTGTTTTCACATCAAACTGCTTAAGTTTCAAATTTTCTGCTGCTGCTGCCGATAAAATTGTGCGAATTGATGTGAACTTTACTACAAGGTTGAATGTTTCTTTGTAGTCCATTCCGTACTGCTGAGAGAATCCACGAACTACCAGTCGAGCCTTATATATTTCTTCCCCATTTATGTAAGCTGGTTTCACTTTGTAAACCCATTTGTTACACAAAATCGTTCGTCCTGTTGGCGCTGTTATGAGTTCCCAAGTAAGATTTTCTGAGAGTGATGAAATTTCCTCATCCACGGCCTTTCTCCATTTCACAGAATCTTTACAACGAATTGCTTCTTCGTACTGTCTTGGGTCATACTTCGCCACAAAGGCGTAATTTTCTATTAAAGTTGATATATTACACACATTTTTCTTTTTACTTCTTAATCTGTCTTTTATAGTTTCCACTTGATTGTAATCTTCTCCATTTTTAACTTCACTACTTTTGCATTCTTCACTATCACAATCTTCTTCAGTTTCAATGTTTTTCTCAATTAAAATGTCACTTTTAACAATTTTATTTTCATTAAGAATACTTGAGTCCATGTCACTAGAATAATTATTTTCCTCTGATCTGATTTCAATAACTGTATCATCATTATTCACTAATTCCCTAAATACAACGTCTCTCGAAATTTCAACTTTTTGAAGTTTAAGTATCCATATTCTGTACCCTTTGATGTTTTCTTCGTATCCAACAAAAATCCCTTCGTGCGCTTTCTAATCCCACTTCTTTCGTTTTTCTTTATTTATGTGTGAGAAAACTTTTGAACCAAACACTCTGAGATGATCGACAGAAAAATGTTGATTATACCATAAGTTAAATGGAGTTTTCTCTTCCGTTTTGCAGGGTCCCGTACGATTTAAAACGTATACAGCAGCATTTACTGCTTCTGCCCAAAATTTTGTTTCCAAGTTCTTAGCATAAATCATAGTACGCGCTGCCTCCACTCTAGTACGAATTTCTCTCTCGGCTCGTCCATTCTGCTGAGGCGTATATGGCACAGAAGTTTGATTTTGGATGCCCGTATTCAGCAATAAGTTTCGCAATTCACTGTTTACAAATTCACGTCCATTATCAGTTCTTATAATTTTGACTTTATTTCCAGTATCCCTCTCGACACATTTTATATAATATTGTATTTTATCGCACACTTCAAACTTGTTTTTAATAAAGTATACCGTTCTAAAATTCGAATAATCATCTTTCAGTAAAAGAAAATATTTCGAGCCGCCGATTGATGGCTGTTCCATTGGACAGCATAAATCTGCATGAACCAGTGCTCCCGGTTTTGTTTGTCTACTAGTGCTTTCATTGAATGTTAATCGATGTTGCTTTCCTAGGCAACATCATCATCATCATCATCGTGGCGCGACAGCCCGATGTCGGGCCTTGGCCGCCTGGATCATTGTCCTCCAATTATCTCGGTCACGTGACTGCGTCCTCCAATTTTGGGAGCCCAGCAGCTGCGCGGCGTCCACACCTACTGAGCTCTCCCAACGAGATCTCGGTCGTCCTCGCAGTCTCGCTCCGTCGACTCGTTCTGCATTCATTACTCTCTTAGGCATGCGATCATCGTCCATTCTTTGTATATGCCCTGCCCATTGAAGTCGTTGTAGTTTGACGATTTTCGAGACTTGCAGCTCATCGTACATTTCATACAACTCATGGTTGTACCGGATGCGCCATCCATCTCGATCGCAAACAGCCCCGAAAATTCGCCGTAGAACCTTACGTTCAAAAGTGTCTAGCATGTTTCCGGAGGCTTGAGTTAGGGTCCATGCTTCGCAGCCATAGCATAGCACTGGTCGTATAATGGTTTTGTACACGCGGAGCTTCGTGTTTCTGTGCACATGCTTCGATTTCATTATGGGGAGAACCGAGAAAAAAGTCTTATTAGCTAACTGTATCCGTCGCTTGATTTCGTCAGTTTCGTTGGCGTCCCTTGACAGGTTGCAACCCAGGTACATGAAGTTGTTCACGAACTCGATGTTGAGGTCCCCCACATTGATGCTCGGTTGTGCAGGTGTCCTTGTCACCGATTGCATCATTATTTTAGTTTTACCCTCGTTAATACGTAGTCCAACTTCCTTTGCAGCGGTATCGAGCGTATGCAGAAGTTCTTCTGCGTCAGCCAATCTTCGGGACATGATGTTGATGTCGTCGGCGTACGCTGCTAATTGTGTCGACTTGATGAGTAGCGTCTTGCTGTTGTCCATATTCATGGCCCGAACAACGTATTCCAATGCTAGGTTGAAGAGCGTCGGTGCCAGTCCATCGCCCTGTTTCAAACCAGTGCATGTTTCAAATAGATCAGTAAGTCTATTCTGGATCCTGACTTGTGAGACGGAGTTGGTCATCGTCATCATTGTCAGTCGCACTAATTTGGCCGGTATACCAAATTGCAGTATGATGTTGTACAGTACTCGACGATCGATACTGTCGTATGCCTGCTTGAAGTCGACAAAGATTTGGTATACGTTTACGTTGTATTCCCACCACCTCTGGAGTATCAGTTTGACTGAGAAGAGCTGATCGGTTGTGGAGCGACCAGGTCTGAAACCGCTTTGATATTCGCCAATGATTCGTTCTGCGTACGGTTTTATTCTATTTTCCAGAATTTTCGTCAAAATTTTATAGGACGTACAAACTAGTGAGATGCCCCTGTAATTCTCACACCGCAGTTTATCTCCCTTTTTATGGATTGGACAGATGATGCTTTTGCGCCAATCGTCTGGGATCTCCTCGTTCTCCCATACTCGCAGGATTAGTTGATGTATGGTATCAACTAGACTCGTTCCACCGAATTTTAACAGTTCAGCTGGAATCTCGTCAGCGCCCGGCGCTTTATTTCGTTTTAGTGACGGCAAGGCGAGATCAACTTCCTCTACTGTCGGGGGTTGAATGGGTGGGCCTAGATCAACAATATCGTCGAGAGCTTCCTGTGTGGGGATGTTAGATGGTCGGTTTAGAAGCTCTTCAAAATAAGAGGCCCATCATTTGTTAATACCATCGGTGTCGCTGATGATGTTTCCATCCTTGTCCTTACAAAGGCTAGTCCTGGGTTGGTAGCCGTTCTTAATTGTATTTACTAGTTTGTACGCTTGTCTGGTGTTCCTATTAGCTCAGTTTTCGTTTATGTTCAGCAACTGCTCGTCAAAGTATTTACGTTTCTTACGTCTAATTATTCTATTCGATATTCGCCGTAGCTCGTCATATTTTTCTCTTCTGGCTCTGGTTCCTCGTTGAATCCATTGTCTGTAGGCCTCGTTTTTCGCGTCAAGTGAGCCTTTGCATTCTTCGTCGAACCAGTCATTTCGCGCTCGCCGGGCTTTATATCCCACGACCTTCTCTGCGACATCCTTGATGGTACCCTTGAGTTCTTCCCAGAACCCATGGACGCCTGTGTTGCTGATGTTGTGTAGCATAGGTGATAGTTTTTCCTCAAGGGCGGTAGTATACGCCACCGCTGTAGCATCACTCAGAAGCTTATCAACCGCAAAGATTTTGGCAGGGCTGATTCTTGATTGGTGCACTGAGGAAATTCTACATCTGTAGGTCGTCTTCACCAAGTGATGATCTGAGTCGCAGTTTGCTCCTCGATAGGAGCGGACATCCATGACACTAGACGCCCATCTCCTGCAAATGAGGACGTGGTCAATTTGGTTGACGGTATGTGCGTCTGGAGACTTCCAGGTCTTCTTGTGAATGCGTCGATGCGGGAAACACGTAGAGCTTACGACTAGATTCCTGCTGCAGGCGAAGTCAATAAGTCGCTGGCCGTTATCGTTGCATTCTTCATGGAGGCTGTTGCCTCCAGTGGTCCCCCGGTGCCAACTTTCATTTCCGACTTTCGCGTTAAAGTCTCCCAGCAGTAATTTGACGTCGTTTGTTGGAAGTGAGTCGAAGAGAGTTTCAAGGCGGGCGTAGAACTCGTCTTTTACTGCGTCTTCTTTAACTTCAGTGGGGGCATGCACATTGATGAGCCAGAGATTGAAGAATCGAGTCTTGATGCGAATCGCACACAGCCGTTCATTTATGGGTTTGAAGTCAGTAATATGCGGTTTGAGGTGATTGTTCACTATATAGGTAAATGCTACTCCAAATTCCTTGCGGCCCGATGGTTTGCCACTTGTAAAAATTGTGTGCGATTTCTTGTCATTAATCTCGCTGCCAAGCCAATTTGTTTCCTGGACTGCAGTTATGCTCAGTTTGTACTTTTCGACCTGTTGAAGGAGGGCCTTTTCGGCCCCCGGTTTGTTCAGGGAGCGTACATTCCAGGATCCGAAAGAATAATCGTTTAGTCGTTTGCGTGGTCGTCGTTGTTGATCCGTCCAATCCGAGGCTTTTGTTCCAGGTTTCTTGACATGGAGTGGTTTTTGCAAGGACGAGTTGTCAGCACGTCGCTTAACCCCATTCAGGGGATGGCCTCGGAGATACATAGCTGCTTCAGATGGTTTAATAAACAAGCTGGAGCCCACACAACTATGTAGCAGGTCCAACTACGCAAGTCATTCCATCCTACTAGAAATGAGACGCTTAGGTGTTCGTCAGCCATACAGCTATCTGCCTTTTCCAAACTGTCTTATCGCTAAGACATTGGCCGTCAGCGAATTGATACACTGCCGTTACCAGGGGGCGCCCACGCGGAGGACTATGGAAAAGGTCTTTGCCCCCCCCCCCCCTTTTCCTAGGCAACAAGTGTCACAAAAAAAATTTTATCATCTTCAAAACTAATATTCTGGGCCTTCAAGATAGCTTTAACTTGATTTATGTTTTGATGACACAACCGTTCATGCCACACTTGCAATGAATTTGTCTTCGAGACAATGTTTGCTGTTTTGACACTATCATCGCTGGACACAACTTTGAAGCACATTTTAAATAATTGTCCGTGTCGAACTCCCACTGCTACAATATTTCCTTCACTGTCTCTGAATTTACACTTCACTTTATCGGAACACAGATTTAAGTTTTTGTCCCAAGCACTACTTTGAGAAAACAGGTTTAATGAAAGTTTTGGAACATGTAGCACGTTTGTTAGAGTTTTAAGTTCCCATTCGCTTTCGTTATATGCTGATATTTTTATGTCGCCTTTTCCAATTGCTGATATTACTTCACCGTTTCCTACTCTGACATCCATCGGAGCGTCGAAACTACAATAGTTGCAAAACTATTTGCGATTTGGAGACATATGATCACTTGCGCTTGAATCCAGATACCAATCATCGTGTCCTTCATGTGAATTATTCACTACAAGAGCATCACAAACAAAGTTGCCTTTTTTTATTTGCAGAATTTGCATCTGTCGATGCTGATGAACAGTTTTTCTCTTTTTTCAGAGGGCAGTCTCTCTTCCAGTGACCCCACTCGTTGCAATTGAAGCACTTGCCAGGTTTTGAATTTTTTTGACTTTGTTTCTCTCCTCGTTGATTATTGTTATTGCGCTTCTCGTTCTTTTTCCACTTGCCCTTTTTTGCAATAAGTGCATTTCCTGATGCTTCTTCATCACACTGAGATGACATACGTAATTTTTCCATTACTAGGCGAGAAGTTAAATTCGTTAGAGTTTGTTTCTCTGAAGGTGTAGACTCCCAAGCACTGATAAAGTGATTATAGTTTTCTGGGAGCGTCATGAGAACTTTGGTGATAACCATGTTATCCGATATAGTCTCTCCCGCATTTCTTAATTGTCGAACAATAGTTTCCAATTTGGAGATATGTGTAGCCATGTCGTCAGCCGAGTTCTTTGTGTAGCTATAAAAGCGCTGTTACAGTATATGTATGCTCTCTTTGGTTTTCTGCTCATAGACCGTTTCCAGCCATTCCCACATTTCTGCAGCTGTGGAACAGTTAAGTATATGTTGTAACGGACCTTTTCCTACCGTTGTAGCTATGATTTTTTGAGCTTGGTTATCGTTCTTTGTCCACGATTTCATATGGCTTTGAAATATGTTGGCGTCGTCCTCATTACGTTTAATAGGCCTTGCCGAATCACCTGTTACGCAGTCATACAATTCACTTGCCTTTAGAAAATTCGAACTTGAAACTTCCACGCCGGAAACTGTTCGGCGTTATGGAGTTTTTCGATTTTCGAAAGATCACTTTCCATTGTGTCTTTTGCCCAGCAAAAGTTGTTAAAAAAAACTTGCGTACCAAAAAGAAACTTTTCACGCTATCCACGTACCGAAAAAACAAAATTATTTTTCCACGTCCTAAAACAACTTTTACTTTACTTTCAGGTAAGTTACCGCGTGGACTGGGGCTCTGGGCCCATAACCTGTTAAATGAAAAGCCGTGCTTTCAATGTAAAGGTTGACTAACAACTAACAATTTATTCAAATGTAAAATACGAGTACATGAATAGTAAGGAAAGAACAATAAAGAAAAGAGCGAACAAAATAGTGAGAGGTTCTCTTAATTCAAACAAACATTACAGTAGAACTTCAACAATTTCCAACTATAAAAGGCAGATGTCACCGAAGGAGGAAAGGAGTAGTCAGACTCGACACTCAGTGATGGTCGGATCGGTGTAAAGTATCCGCATGGAACCGGGAGGTTGTGCCGTCGTTATTGTTAGAGCTAGTTTGACGTTTTAACATTTGTTGTTAGTACGCGTATGTAGTTCGTGTTGTAAATAAAGTGTGTGTTTTTCAAGTGTTTTCATTATTCAGCACAAGAATATCTAACGAACCTGGTTATACCCTAGACTTATAGTATAGGGTATATTGTTTTTGTCACGACGGAAATATGTAACACCTTAAAGGAGGCTCCGGAGGTATAGCAATATATATATATAAATGATCGAGGTCACCTCCTGATTCGATTTAGCCAAGTCTGTCTACCTGTCTGTCTGTCCGTCTGTCTGTCTGTCCGTTCGCACGATAACTTTCGATAAAATAAAGCTAGAGCCTTGAAATTTTAATCAAATGTTGGAAGTGTGATCTAGTTGGATGGTATTGAAAATGGGCATGATCAGGCCAAGAGAACGCCTACCTCCCCTACATATGTAAAATACATAAATGTAACTATAACTCCCGATTAAAGAAACATGAAAAGCTCTAGCTTTGGTAGATTACTCATGAGGGTAATCTCATACTCTCCTGGGAAACAAAACTGATAAGTTGAAAACTAACGGTAATTTTCTTACAAAGAACCCCGTACTACCCTACTTTTCAGGTTTTTTGTCTATAACTTCTGAACCAATTGACATAGGCACCTGATTTTTGGCGTGTAACCTTGAAGTGAGAAGCTGCTTAAGTTCTAGTAAGTTGGGCATAATCGGATAAAAGGAACGCCTACCTCCCCTACAAATTTCCAAAAATTAAATATTCATTTAATTACGATAACTTTCAAAGAAATGATACTAGCAACTTGAAAATTTGAAAGCATGTTGCTAATAAGACCTATTTCGTTGGTATTGAAAATGGGCAAGATCCGACCTAAGGAACCCCCACCTCCCCTACAAATGAAACTTCAAATAAGCGATAACTTTTGATAGAATGAAGCCAGCAACTTGAAATTTTGGTCAAATGTTGAAAGTGAGATTGAGTTAGCTGGCATTAAAGATGGGTAAGATCCGACCTAAGGAACCCCTACCTCCCCTAGAAATGAAACTTAAAATAAGCTTACGACAAAATAAAGCTAGCGACTTGAAATTTTGGTCAAATGTTTGTAGTATGATCCAGTCGGCTATTATTGAAAATTCGTAAAATCCGACCAACGAAACCCCTACTTCCCCTACAAAAGAAACTTCAAATAAGCGGTAACTTTCGATAGAATGAAGCTAGAGACTTGAAATTTTGTTTAAATGTTTGTAGGGGGATCTAATTGGTTGATGGAAATGCTGGGCAAGATCCGACTCAAGGAACCCCTACCTCCCCTACAAGTGAAACTTCAAATAAGCGTTAATTTTCGATAGAATGAAGCTAGCGACTTGAAAAATTGGACAAATATTTGTAGAATGGGTTAGTTAATTGATTTTGAGAATGGTCAAGATCCCACTGAATGAGTGCCAACCTCCCCTATGAACTGGCCATATAAGAGACCCACTTTTAATGCATATGGTCGTTGCCAATTGGGACTTTTGGTATCACCACTAGTTCTGTACAAGTCTAGGGTATATACGCTTCGGCCTGGTTTCGTTTTGGTTTCGCTCAGCAACATTACAATTGGTGTCAGAAGTGGGATATTCGCGTGCGTGTAGTGGACGTTCGTTTGAAAAGTGAAAGTCGTGCGTCATATTTACGGAAGTGTAAATAAACGGAAAGTTTCGAGAAACTTAAAAGTGAAGCGCCGGGAAGTTCTGAGTGGAAAGAACTTGCGCGATCGTGTATTTTGTGAAAGTCGTGCGGGATATTTACGGTAGTGTAAATAAGCACGGGAAGTTTTGAGAAACTTCGTAGTGAAGTGCGGGAACATTCAACGCGGGTAGAATTTGCACGATTGACTGTTGTGAACTTGTGAAATGAAAAACGAACTAAAATGCCGGGTACTATTTGCGAATTGACAACCGCGGAGTTAGGAAACAAACTAGCAAGAGGGAAATCGATAACGACGGGAAATAAGTCCGCGCTGTAAGCTCGTTTAGCACAAGTGATAAGAGCCAGTGGACAGGATCCGTACACGGTTGAATTTCCAGAGAAGGACGAATCGACGAAAAATCTCGATGAATCGGGAGCGGAACAAGTTTCAACCGTGAACCCTGTCCTGCAGCTGTTACTGTCGAAGCTTAATGAGCAATCCGAGCTAGTTTGACGTTTTAACGTTTGTTGTTAGTACGCGTGTGTAGCTCGTGTTGTAAATAAAGTGTTTTTTTTTTCAATTGAAGTGTTTTCATTATTCTGGTTTCATTCTGGTTTCGCTCAACAGAGGAAACACTACAGTATTCTTAAATTCACATTCGTACCGAACATGAAATTATAGACAACATGGTCTTTTTTATTTTAGGCATTTAGATCTTACATCAGCAGAAAAATTAGGGCTTGGAACTTTTCGAAGAATATAAGTCCAAAAACGTCCTGCAAGTCAAAAGTCGACGCATGGTGATATCATTCGCGGCTGCTTATGCTGAGGAACAATTCGGATCAACCTCAAAAAAAAGTGACCTTACAGCATTAGCTTCAGCTTGTGTTTCTGTTTTTCCTTGCCTAAAGATCGACGGCGAAAATGAGCTCGAAAATAAATATAAATAATACATACTGCATCATTCCTGCTCCTGGAACCGCAGTCCATAGAAATATAATAATGAGTATACAAAAAAAAAAAGAAAATAATTAGTTTATTTATTTTAGTTAAAAAAAACTCTGAATACAGTTTCTTAAAAATATAGAAATAGAAGAAGCAAGTAATAAAGTAGTAATAAAATATATTTATATTTATTTGTTTATATACTAGTTTCATGTACAATGTTACGCTGTATAATACATATTAAGTTTTTTTAAACACACATAACGTTTAAAAATATCCTTCAAACAAAATGTAACGAGGCATAACGATTATAGAATTACGTACAATGTGCATACATACATACATATAAACGAACGACTTTCTACGCCACATTCTTTAACCCCAGTGAGCGCCAAGATAGGCTTCCGGTCATCCCCGGTAGCTCCACCAAACAGTTCCAGACATAATATTTTAGAATATCGATGTCTAACCTTATGCCCGCGCCACCCATCGCCAACTTTGACATGCTCTCACTAGTATCGCTAAACTGTAATGGACTAAAACAAAATAGCTGAGTTAACATCGTTCATGGACAGACACCGCATTATGGTAGAAGCCATCCAGGAGACGAAACTCCACTTTAATTCGTCGCTCAACTCTCATGGTAACTACGCTGTTATAAGGAAAAACCGATTGATCAACGCAGGAGGAGGCCTTGCCTTCCTTATTCATCATTCCGTGCAATCTCGGGAAATTGACTTCTACATTAAATGATAACATCATGGAAGTGCAGGCCATTGCCATACAATCAGGCAACGTTTATGTCAAAGTCTACAATATTTACATACCACTGGTATCCAGCTGTCCCACGGGATAAATGCCAATATCAATCATTTCCTCACTGGTCAACACCCTCTTTTGCTTGGTAGCTCCCATGCTCACCATGAACTCTGGCATTTCAACCAAATCACAAAAAAAAACTGATTAAAGGCTCGTATTATTATCATATTAGGTTGAAACTCGTTACTCGGGGGATTTTAAGGTCGCTTATTCCGAATCTGATGTTAAAATTATATTTTAAAAAATAAAAATGGCAACACTCTTTTATATGAATACGTTCAATCTTGCTGGAAGTTATTATTCGGGGTTTCTTTAAGGTTGCTGATTGCGAATCTGAAGCCAAAATTTAAAAAAAAACGAAACGGGGGATCCAAAATGGCAACACTTTTTTTTCATAAATACGTCCAATCTTGGTAAAAGTTACTTACATGGATTTGTTGAGACGCTGACTGCATTTGAAGTGAAAATCGTAAAACACGAAATGATACATCCCGAATGGCAAAAAGAAGAAAAAATCAGTTATTCGACCCTCCTTCAATAACGAGTTTCGACCCGGGAGTTGGTTTTCTTTACGTTTCATGACCCCAGGAATCGATTGGCATCATTAGATTTTTTTAGTGTCCTTTATATATAATATATATATATCCGCAAAATGTTGTGGACACGATAACAGTCGAACGGAAGTCATAAGCGAGGTGAAACTCTTGCAGTTGATAAATGTCAGTGTGGATCCGGCTGCTATTGAAATCCAGCACTATCGATAAAGCGGTTAAAAAGTTACAGCTATATAACGGCAAAAGTATCTGAGCCTAATAACTTCATAACCGAAGAGGCTAGCTAAACCAAACTTGCCCAGTAAGTAGACGTCAATAAGGGTTAGCCTATTATTGAGTTTTAGCAAAAATCCATCAAGCGGTTTAAAAGTTACAGCTATATAACGGCACAATTTTATAAACAAAATATCTACATAACGGAAGAAGCTAGTTCGACGAAACCTACCCAGTTGGTGGATGTTAAGATGGACTCGACTTTTATCTGATCTCAGAAAAATTCATCAAACGGTTCAGAAGTTACAGCTATATAACGGCAAATTTTTTGAAGCAAAATAGCTCTGTAACGCAAGAATCTAATTGAATGAAATTTTTCTATTTTGTGGACTATGGTCAAGACTGGGTTCCTATGTAATTTCAGCAACATCAATGTGTCAGCTCCAGAATTACAGCCATATAACCGCAAAATTTTGAGAGCTCAATTAATTTATAACGGGAAAAGCTAGTTGAGAGAAACTTGTCTAATTGATGAAAATTAGTGAGGAATAGCTTCCGGTGCAGTTTCAGGAAAATCCACAGTCCAGTCGAAAGGTTACAGTAATACAACAACAAAAAGTAATAAGCAAAGATTTACCTACACGAAAGGCATTTAGTTGATGAAACTTATAATGAAACTAAAGATAAATTCATATAGTAAAATCATTCGAACAGTTAAAAAGTTTCATCATCTGAAAATATCTCCGCAAATATCGAAATACAAAATTCTGCAGCTGCACCTGGTACTAACAACTGCAGTTAAGTATCCCACCCATGTCATAATTATACATAAACTCATAAATGATCCCGAATTAGCCCATATCAAAAATCAGTTCCTCTGGCTTCACTGCGCCAGGTGTCTTTTTTTTTATTAAAATACGATAAATCTTTCTATTATATGCCGACATCCGTTCATAAACGCTTGATTCACGGTCCGGAAATTATTTCTCACGCTTTGCTACCAATTGGACAACTCTCCGAAGATGCGCAAGAATCACGAAATAAAGACATAAAAAGATAACGAGAATACTTTTCACGAAAATGCTCAAGGCAAGCAAATATGGCAGACGTTTTCAATCGTTAAATCGTTAAAGCATTTGGAAACTGCCCCAAAATCCTTTAAACTCATTACCAAGGGAAGCCGTGGATTTACTCAAAACACCCGAAGTTGTTACTAATTCACTGCTTAATGATTCGCTTGATTCATTTTCGTTTGGATCGGAAACTGAATCACTAGTATTACATGAAACCGATGATGAGCGAGATTTTTGTTATTAAAATGTAAATAAAAGTTATTTAAATTATGGTATTTTTTTTCTCAGCTTTCATCATACACCTGAAACCATACCCATACACTCTGAGCGAAGGAAATGGTTGATTCGCTGTTTACTTTTTACATAATTCTGATTTCAGATTCGTATTTACCGAGCCCAAATAATACTCACTAGTAACTTTCAGCGAAATTAAACGTATTTATCGAGTAGTGTTACCATTCTGGATCCGATATTTGATTTTTCACAGTTTTGATTCCAGATTCGCAATCTTCGACCCCAAAAACTTACCAATAGTAAATTTCAGGAAGATCGAATGTATTTTTTGAAAACAGTGTTGTCACTCTGGATGTGATATTTTGTTTTTTACAATTTTGATTTCAGATTCATCATCAGTGAAAGCCCTCGATGGAAACTTTTGTTATTGTAATTTATCATCGAGGGGAAAACAAAATATGTCCTGAGCGTGAACAATTTGTTAAGGTACGTAAACAATCGAAGTGGGAACGTGTATGTCGACACGCATATCTCTGCATGATTTTCTTCCCCCGCCGCTTCTCCACGAGAAAGAAATGTCGACTGGTAAACGATGGTTCGCAGGGAACATTGGTCTCGGAAGACATTCAACACTTGATACGGGATTGGAGGGTATCCTCTAAATACTCATTCTTGGATTATCGTTACCTTAAATTTAGCCTAGGTGAGCTACATACATTAAATGAGGCAATTGTATGTGAACCATAGAAGAACTGACTGGGGAAAGTATAGGGAATGCCTAATGGATGTAATACTATCAACACCAAATCAGCCTTGAGATACACAGCAGTTGGATAAAATGGGCCCTAAATATTGTACATTGCTAAATCGTGTCCTGCTGGCAAACAAAGAGGTAGCACTAAGCCGGCGTGGTCGAGCACTCAGCTCAGTGATCTCAGAGCCACCTACCGGAAAAGCTTCAGCAAAGCTATATTTTAAAAGCAGAAATCAGACTGGGATATTTATAAGAGTCATTTAGGTTCATAAAAGAGAGAACTGAGAAAGGTCAAGCGCAGCTCGTGGAAATCCTTCTGCGAAAGTATTGACAGGTTTAGCGATGCCTCAGGACTTCGGAAGATCCTGTCTACAAACCCAACATGGACATCTTCGAGCCAAGAGACGATCGAGGTTTTACTTGACACGCATTTCCCTGATGGGTCTCAATGCATATTTCCCGAATTCACCACTATAGGCAATTTAATGTCATGTGATATGTCTTCATGCGAAAAAAAATTAAACCTCAACTCTCATTTTATTAGCTCAGCGTAGAACTCCACTGATTTGTATTTAACGACTGATGTGGTGAAACATCGGTAGACACAAAGCTTTTGATATTTTTTTATGGTGATAAAGTGAATATGTTTATGGTCATAATTGAGAACGATTAGAGAGCACGCTAATCAAATTATGAGGAAGACTTCAATGCGCTCATTATCCAGGCCTGGATGAAAGGCATCATGATAATTGTTCTAGCCGCGGGACTAAAGTCACTTAAGTATTTTTCAAGACTACGAGTCCATACATGAGCAGCACTGACGAATTCGTTTCAGCCGGTTTAATGAATTCGTCAGTGATACTCATCTATGGACTCTTAGGTGATCATGTATGGTTTCACCGAGGGCTATCAAAATGAAAAAAAAGTATTTGCTCGTCGCAGAGTTTGATCCCAGACCGCACGAATTATGAAGCCAAATCTCCACCCATTGAGCCACCAAATCTATGTACTGTACTTTTTTCGGAAGGTATTTAAGCGAATATCAAAGCCCTCGATGGAAACTTTAGTCAAGTACATATTGCATTGCATTGCGAGAGGAAAACAAAATAAGTCGTGAGCGTGAGCAATTTTTGAAAGTACATAAGCGGTCGAAATGGTAATGTGTATATCGACACGCATATCCTCGCATGATTTTCTCCCCCCGCTGCTTCTCCGCGAAAAAATATTATCCACTGGTGAACAGCAGGGTGTTTATTCAATAGTAAAAAAAAATTTAGATGGGCTTGTTAACTCCTACTACTGAGAAGTAAAGCAACATCCAACGCGTAGTTATAAAAATATTAGTAATCAAAAACGTCCCGGGTAAATATGACCCAACCCCAATGACGCCGGGTTTAAATGAATTATAAAATATATAAAACGTGATCCAATGGCTAAATGACCGAAAATGCATTTTGCTCTCCTCAATCAGTTGCAAACAACAAAGACAGAAAGTCATAAGCTACGCTTTAGTAGAAGGAACCCACAAACAAGTGAGTTAAATCCAGTTAAATTTTTATTGGAGCCATCATCATCCTCCATCGACCTTAACACACGAAACACCATTTCAAACCAACTAAAACTAACATTTTCTATTCTCTCCACTTCTATGTCATCACTTGACCCAATTGTGACATTTTCTGCCATTCAACCTAACCAGATTATTCCATGTCCCAGTCTCCTTGTCTCTTGGCAGTGGTGAATGGTAGCATGAGTGGGCACAACGAAGAAAAAAAAAACAGAAAAAGAAGTGAAGAACCCCGTTTGTTGGTGGTGAATCAGCGTAATGCATTCTGGGCGAAAAAAGCTACGAAGACAATTCTATAAAAGTATCTGTTCATGTGGTGTGAGAAGCTTATATAGAAAATCAGTCATCGGGAAAACGATTTCGATTAAGGCGAAGGGAGTGAAATTGATCCCGTCTATAGTGAACGACTCCATTACAGATATGTGATTGCATAATGCTGCAATCTGGGGATGAATGTAAATATTAAGTGCATTAAATCTTCAAATCCTCCCTTAAGGTGAACATTCATGGCCGGTCCAAAGCCAAATTTTTCCCAGTCGAAACCAAAATTTCACTCGTCGATTTTTGGAATTGACAGCGAAATTTTGGCTTTGACCAGGGCAAATTCGGCTTTGGACAAACCGTGAATGTCCAGCATTAGAATATGTAAATACGTACGTGGGTGTTCTATGACTACTGAATTGTTTGTCTTAGAACATACTTATTAAGTTTATAAGAATAAAAGTGTAGCAATGGTACGAGTTGCTAAGCAGTCAACACGAATAGGTTAGTAATGATCCCCACGAAAAAATTATCAGCTTTTAAGTCTTTCACATTAGTGCTTGAACTGGCATATGCGTGAAAATTGTGTCTGACTTTCACTTAGTGAAATCCACACTAGTGTCGTATAATGCATACTATTTATAGTGTGAAGCATTGTGCGATGTGACGAATTCTGACGGGAGTTGGCATACGTTGCATACTTATTGGGCTTGGACGAGCTACCCCCCGATAGACTAAATAGTAGCACCTGACGAGTATGGTCTATCGGTGAACGCAACCAGCTCAAGCACTTGTGTGAAAGGCTTAAAAGCTGATAATTATGGTTTTGTAAAAAAAAAACCTTATGAAATCGGTCTTGCGTCCGTCTGTCTTTCTGTTTGTCTGTCTGTCTGTCCATGAAATATCTTACGAATCGCCGAAGCTACGTGCATGAAATTTGGTGGAAATATAAAGAAGTACATACTATAATTCTCTGGAGTAAACGATGCGTCGTAATAGGTCAATTTTAAGGGGAGGTCCCCATAGTCCACTTTCATCCGCCGTCCGTTGAGCATCGGCGCGATCACCCAGACGGGGAATCTGATTTAATCTGCAGCCTGAGCCACATCGGCGCGATCCCCGGGAAAAAGTCTCCGAACCAACTGGCCAGAAAAGGGACCACGTCGCGCGACGCGATTGCTCCACCGTGATCCTATTAATGTAGGGGATTTTTTATTATTATTTATTTTTATTTGAACCCGCCAGAGACTTTGTCCAATATCGCCGCGTGAGTATCTGTCGGACCCATTTTTAGGGTTTTGTAAAAAAACGAAACCCTTATGAAATCTGTCATGCGTCCGTCTGTCTGTCTATGAAATATCTCAGGAACCGCCGAAACTACTTGCATGAAATTTATTGGAAATATGTAGAAGTACTACAGGGTTCTCCATTTTCTCTTTCGGAAAGTAAACTTAAATTGAACACAGTAAATATTTGAATTTCGATTGAATTTTATTTCATAATAAAGTTTGGATTATGCCATTATACGTGGAATACAATATCTGTCAAATGTCCCCCACGGGACCGCTTGCAGGACTCGATACTTTTGAGGTAATTTTCGATTACCTTTTCACACATTTCGGGCAATAACTCGACGGATTTCGTCCTTCAACTGACCACTCGTCGTGGGATTGTTCGCATAAACACGGCCTTCGCATAGCCCCACAAAAAGAAATCTAACGGCGTTAAATCGCAAGACCTTGCTGGCCAAGCCACATCGCCGAATCTCGAAATGACGCGTCCTGGGAATTTCTCGCGCTATAAAGCCAAATTTTGTCGCGTGGTGTGGCATGTGGCCCCGTCTTGTTGAAACCACATATTGTTGAGATCCATATCTTCAATTTCCGACCAAAAAAAAGATACAAAGTATCTACACTGCATGCAGATACATCGGAACATGGATATGTCTATGACTACCGACTGCGTGGAACCTGTTGTGTTGAAGATATCGACGTAAGTTTTATAAAGATCCCAGTATAGTTATACTGGATGAAATCATTCGAAAAAACACGTCCCACGCTTTTGGTAGGCATAAGACATATCCATGTACCCATGTATCTGGTGGCAGTGTAGATACTCGTCATAAATTCTGCTTTGCTTTGTCCTGTCCGCTTGGGCTCCTCTCTCTCGCGGGATCGTTTCGTTTTCGTTTGCATCGCGTGTGTGCAATATTCACCTCCTCTCGTGCACCCTGTTCCATCTACCTGTTCCATCTACCCGTTCGGTACAGTTTGCAGACTGCAGCCTATCGAAATTTCTCTGAGTACGTTTCTGCTAATCGCAATCACGCTTCCCACCATCTTTTCCCAATCGGACGTGTATTGTGTTTGTGTATCTATTGCAAAATCGCATCCACACTATCCGCCTCATCCCGCCCCTTTAATCAACAGTCCGGGTCCGGCGCACACAATCCGTTTCTCAAGTAACGCGTGCTCTATGCGATTGTGTCCGGCAAACAGAAAGGGAAACTAACAAACAAAACATTCCAACACACGCACAAAGAGAATGCACAAGAAAAATTTTGGAATTTTTGCAGAAGGGGGGGCATTTGATCTTCTGCAGACCTCTGAATGTACATCATGTCACGATGAGCTGCCCGGAACTATAACATCCTGCGACGCATATTTCTCTATTTCGGGGCTTGGGAGATTTTGACTCGCGCAGTACGAATCCGCCATTTTGTTTCATGATACGTTTATTGCATGTGTGGTGGGGGGCCACATTGTGGGCCAGTCAGACCTCAAATCGTCGCCATTGCAAATGCACAACCATTTGGATAGAATGAACTTCATCCGCGATGGCTCTCGCTCTCTATCTTCGGGGGGCGGGAACTATGTAATGTACACACTCTCAAATTGCGTCTGCGCATGTCCAAATGTTAGTCGAACTGACTACTTGCTACTTTTTCTGGGACCCTATTGATTCAGATATGTAGTACAACACGCGCTATTTTATTTGTTTAGATTCCAGCCATTTTGAACATTTTGGAATTTTTGCGGAAGGGGGGCATTTGATCTTCTGCAGACCTCTGAATGTACATCATAACATATAACATCCTGCGACGAATATTTCTTTATTTCGGGACTTGAGAGATTCTAACTCGCCTAGTATAAGTCCGCCATTTTGTTCTTTATGTTTATTGCACGTGTGGTGGGGGCCCACATTGTGGACCAGTCAGACCTCAAATCGCCGCCATTGCAAATGCACAAACGCAGTCGCTGGATCACACGATTTGGCTCGAAAGAACTTCATCCGCTCTCGCTCATCTTCGGGGGGCGGGAACTATGTACACTCTCTCAAATTGCGTCTGCGCATGTCCAAATGTTAGTCGAACTGACTACTTGCTACCTTTTCTGGGACCCTAGTGATTCAGATAGTACAACACGGGCTATTTTATTAAATGATGAATGGGAATTGGCGGAAATTGAAGGTCATTGAAAGTCCGTCCGTTCACCCGTACACTATGTTATTTCTTGCCGTCCACAACGTCAACCTTTATCGCTATCAAATCAACATCCCAACATGTACACACAGGATCCCCGCAAGTGCACCGCCCGCGCGGATCTACAAGCAACAGTCATGCACAATGACCACTTCACTCAAACGACATGCACAACCAGAAAAAAAAAATTTTCAATGGGCTTGTTTCCTCTTCTGACCCCCGAGTAGAAAAACAGACATTTCGTGTGACGGACAGATTTTTAGGATGACCCCCAGCTATAAGACATATCCATGTCAAAAAAAGTCATGAATCATGGCGCCATAGCGCTGGCCATTGACTGTAACGGCGGCTCCTTCATCGTTTTCGAAGAAAAACGGCCCAATGACGCCGCCGGCCCACAATCACCAAACAGTCACTTTTTGCGGGTACAACGGTTTCTCAGCGGTCGCTTGCGGTTGCTCACTGCCCCAGATGCGACAATTTTGTTTGTTTGCATAGCCGCCTAGCGCAAAATTGGCCTCATCGCTAAAGATTTTCTTCGAAAAATCGGCATCGGTGGCCTGCTGTTCGAGGACCCAATCTGAGTACTCACGACGCAATCTGTGATCAGTCGGCTTTAATTCTTGCGTGAGCTGGACTTTATAAGGATGGAGATGAAGGTCCAAATGCAAAATGCGCCACAATGTGCCGTAAGATAAGCCTAAATGCTGGGATCGGCGCGGAATCGACAAATTCGGGTCTTCGGCCACACTTTCACTCACAGCGGCGATGTTTTCGGTCGAACGAGCAAAACGATGATGCACGGGTGTAGAAATGTCTGTCACCGATCCAGTTTCTTCAAATTTTTTCACTGTGTAGGCAATTGTACGCTCATTGGGACGATTATGTCGACCATAATCTGCGCGTAATGCACGAAACGTGGCCACCGCAGATTCACCATTTTTGTAGAATAATTTAATAATTTTAACGCGTTGTTCAGTCGTAAAACGTTCCATCTTGTAAAATGGCAAACCTTCAACTAAACCAACACCAGTTTGGAATACACTGACATTTGACAGTTGTCGAATGGCAGGGCTTTACTTTCCGAAACACGAAATGGATAACCCTTTATAATTCTCTGGAGAAAGCGATGCGTCGTAATAGGTCAATTTTAAGGGGAGGTCCCCATAGAGGGGAAATGAAGGTCGAAATTTTTTTGTCGTTTGGTGTAGACAAGTGGGGTATCGTAAGAAAGGTACCGTCGAGTACATTCCATTTTTCGAATTTTCTTCCAATTTGAAGAAAGGAGTCAAGATGGAGAGAGCAAAATATGCGATCCGAGTTTGTCCCTCCCCCCCCCCCCCCCCCCCCCCCTTCCCTTGCATTTCGAGGCCGTTATACTCAAAAATATGAAAATTTACTGAAAAGCAGCATTTCACTAGCATAGAAAACTAAATATATTAGAATTTTGAAATCTTATCAAAAAAGGTTAATAATAGTACATTTCTATAGTTGCATTTAGCACATCCCTGCACCCCTTAAGCACACTTGAGGTCAAAAATATTGATGGCCAATGATAACCAACATCATAGGCAATAATACTCGTATGTCAAAGTTTCACTACAATCACATATTATTTAATAATAGTACATTCATTTAAATTTAAGCATTTTGACATTATCAACGCAAGAAATACGCCTACCGGCCTCATGTATAGGTGTGAGTAATACTTGCATGTTGCTTTTGTAGTGCGAATTTCAGTTATTTAATGAACCAATTTTGGAAGGATACAGATTGGTTGGGGTGGTGATTCATCCAATTTCTTTTTTTAGAGTTTTGTGTCTTAAATCTTACAAAATGGGTCAAATGCCTGTCAGGCCGTCTGTCCATAGAATATTTCACGAACGGCTGAAGCTACACACATAAAATTCGGTGAGAATGTGAAGAAATGCTTTATTTCGCTGGAGAAAGCGATGTGTTGTAATTGGCCACCTTTAAGGGGGGGGTCCACATAGAGGCGAAATTATGGGGTGTCGTGAGACGCTCGCTACAAAACCCTCGGATTGCGGGCGTAGCCCTCTATATTACGGTTTCATTTTTTGGTTGCGATCATTACTAACCTAGTCTTGTTGACTGGTTAGCAATGACACACTCCACTTTTATTCAGGAAAATGCAATCTTGCCCATATGCGTTAAAATAGTGTAATTATTATGTTAATGTTTAATTCAGTTTTAAAGTTAGGTTCAGATTTACCAATTAATATTTAAAAAAATATAGCTAATTACTATAAAGTTTGCTACTTTCATTCAATAAGATCATCATTAAAAGTTGCCGAAGAAAACGAAAGATTAAATTATTGTGTTATCCTTATTGCCACTTAGTTTTCAATAAACGAGTGATACCTGATAAAAAACAAAAAAAAAATGAATTTTTCATGAATTCGTTTGACCAATTTTCGTCTACCCTGCCCTAACCCCTTGTGAGGCATAGCGCGCCAACAATTCCATATGACTTACATAGCTGACGTTTCGTTGGCATAAGCCAGTTTCGGATGATGCACGTTGCCAGCATGCATCTCCTGCTCCCATCTGGCCGTCTACCTGCGATAATACGGGAGATGTTGTGGATTATTGTTACGTGCCGCACCACAGCGGAAAGACAACACAATACATCCTTTGCCACGAACTCCGTGAACGGGACTTGAACCCGTAACGACCGTAGTCAGACATGAGACTGACTCCCCTACGCACTGAACTACCGGTCGGCCCAGTGTATAGGATGTCCTGAGAATCATTATTCGCTTTTGGACCTGATATAGTTGGGTATTTCGCACAACGAATGTGCATATTTTCCCCCTTTACAATAGATTCATGGAGCACATAGCCCATTGGAATGTTGATAAGCAAAATACATACATCCTAGATTCGCGTTTGAACGTCCAATGAAAACTGATAGTATAGCCCTTTGGAGCTTATCCGGAGCAAGAATACATCGGCATTCCTCGGTTTATATGAGATTTGTAATGAAAGCATTCTCATAGAAATACGCACGCTTTCCATAAATCAGTAGACTATGAACAGATTCAATGCGGTGGATGTTGTTAGCTAGAATAGAAAACGGATTGCAAATTCCCTGACATTTTTCTACACTGTTAATGACATCTGACCAAGGCAATGTTTACAGGACAAAACAAGTACGGGTTTTCGGACCTCTGTAGCTCCGGCCCTGGCTGATTGTGGGGGCTCGAACTTGGTATGGTCATTGTCTCCGGTCGTCTTACGAAATGTTGGAAAATTGATTTCCATACGAGGAATAACACCGGAGATATAACAGTTTGGAAATCGCTATTTTTCAAATGTTATTTGTTCTCGTTGATCTCGTTGTTATTTGACAGAGCTGCAGCGTCGTAAGGAGCGTATCCAGGTCTGCTTTCTTTTCTCACAGATTTGCTGTTTCCCAAGGGTGTGCATAGGTTATCATTTGCTCTGATTCGTGCTGTAGATAAAAACAAATATCCAAAAATGTGAAATTCTATAGAGTTTCTCGATTAAGTCTTTTTAATGATTTCAGTGAAATAAATCTTTCAGGCATTACCCGTAGTCCGTGGTTCAACTAAATTTGGTACATAGCTTCCTTTGGTTATCAAGTACAAAACGGTTATATTTTGGTGCTGCTGGAGATGTCCGTCAGGACAAAAGGACTCTATTATTATAAAACAAGCTAGCCTTTGGCTAGCTTGCCGAATGTATCGTTCCTTCGTTGTGACTTATGGTGCATTTGCCTCTTTAAAATTAGCAGCAAAACTTGTTCCGAATTTAGGAACGTAATTTGGCAGTCAATATGATTGAATAGTAAAAAAGTAAAATTTCGTAAAGATAGCTTCAGAAATAAAAAAGTTTTTCTAACAAAAACTTGCTTATTGAGCGGTTGTTCCTATGACAGCTATATGATAAAATAGTTCGATTTCAACCAAATTCGCGAATGTAATTTGACAAAAAATATGGTACTATTGATTAGCGTGAAACTTGAAAAAGATATTTTTAGAAATAAGAAAAAGTTTTTCTCACAAAGACGAGTTTTTGGACCGGTCGTTCCTATGGCAGCTATATGACGTAGTGGTCCGATTCCGTTGGTTCCGATATATTTACAGCGTGAAGGCTTTATACAAAATGTCAGCTCGATAGCTTTAAAACTGAGGGACTAGTTTGCATAGAACCAGACGGACAAAGCTTAATCGACTCGTCTCATCATACTGACCAGGAATATTTTTAGTTTATATGGTCGTAGATGCTTGTTTCTGTGCGTTGCAAACTTCATGACAAAGTTAATATACCCTATCACATCCATAAAGCGAATAATTGGCGTGTTTTTTTTTGGGAATTTATCGCGTGTAGGGTAAAATAACACACGCGTTACACCAACAACATTAACAGGGATAGCTTGCTTGGGCGGCTGCCCTACACGCTATAACCCCTCAATAAATTCCACATCCATGACACACAGATGGCTCTGGTGTCATGTAGAATGTAGCGACAAAGCGGGATCTGTCCACCGTCACGACGGATTTAATAAGAACGCACGACTCACAATTAGAGAGAATAATACTTTTATTTAGTCGTACAGTCACGACACGTTTATACTCGTTGACAGATCAAACATGACATCGCAATAATTAGAAACGTCGCTAGTCTCTGCTTGAGGCGCTGTCGTCGCCAAGCGGAGAATCGTTGCGCTCGTTACTTTCCCTGGAGCCGCTACATAACTCCCCCCCTAGCATCCTGCTAGGGCAGGGTGCGATTTGACTTGCCACCCGACGTACTCCATATGTTCGGGGGCCACTCGTTTGCACTGTGATGGGGTTGTCGTCGTCGTCGTTGCTGATGAATGCGGGTTTTATGCGCTCAATTGACACATTTGCGATCCGATCCTCCAGTTGGATTGTAAACAGTCTGTCACTTATACGATTCAACACTCGATACGGTCCTCGATATGGTGCTTCCAGCGGTCGTCGCGTTGCGTCAACGCGTAGAAATACGTGAGAACAGGATTGGATATCTTTATGCACGAACACCTTGTCCTTCCAATGATGTGCCGTCGGCGACGGCTGCAGTTGCCTCATCTGCTCGCGAAATTTTTCCAGGAAATATTGTGGATCGGGCTCGTCGAGATCAGTGAAAATAAATTCACCGGGTATTCTTAACGTCGTTCCGTAGATAAGTTCAGCTGGCGCACAACCAATGTCCTCCTTAACGGCGGTTCGTAGCCCGAACAGTACGGTGTCGAGAATCTCTATCCACTGGTTCTTCTCTTGACAGGTGAGCGCTGCCTTTAAAGTCCTATGCCATCGCTCAAGTATTCCGTTCGTCTGTGGATGATAGGCACTGGTTCTCGCTCTCTTGCAACCAATCAGACGTGTTAGAGCCGCAAATACCTGAGCTTCAAATTGGCTACCTTGGTCGGTAGTTATGACCTCCGGGCATCCGAATCGGCATATCCATCGTCGATAAAACGCTGTACTAATTGTGTCCGCATCGGCGGATTGGAGAGGGACAGCTTCCGGCCAGCGTGTAAAGCGGTCAATCATAGTGAGAAGATAGCGATATCCATTTGACGGTGGCAGAGGTCCCACAATATCCAGGTGGACATGTCGGAACCGTTCTCCGGGCACTGGGAACTTCGTGTTTTCAGCTTTCGCGTGACGGCTGATTTTACTGGATTGACACGGAAGGCACGTTCGCACCCATTCCATGATGTTTTTGTTCGCATACGGCTAAACAAATTTCTTCCGGATCGCTTCGCTTGTAGATCGGCCACTGGGGTGGGATGCGTTATGAACCATGTCAAATATTTGCTTCCGAAACTGCGGAGGAATGTACAAACGAGCGGTTCCCTTCGAAAAATCACAGAGCACGGTGTTGCTTGTATTGTCGATTCGCACAGGACGTAGATCTAATGCGGTATTTGAATCCAAAAGCTTTCGGAGTTCTGCGTCACCTGCCTGTGCCTCAGCCAATTCTTTGCTGTCGATTATGCCTGGGATATCAACGGCCTCAATCCTTGACAATGCGTCTGCGACAACATTCTCGCCTCCCGACACGTGTTGTATATCGGTGCTAAATTGGCCTATAAAGTCCAGTTGACGAGCTTGCCTTGGGCATGACTTATCCGATCGCCGGCTGAAACAATGCACCAAAGGTTTGTGGTCAGTTCTTATCACAAAGTGTCGTCCTTCTAATAGGTACCTGAAGTGTTTTATTGCCAGGTATATCGCCAAAAGTTCACGCCCATAGGTACTGTATCGTCTCTCGGCCGGCCGGAGCTTCTGGGAATGGAAACTTATCGGTACCCATTTGCCGTTCGTTTGATGTTCGACAACTGCGCCGATTCCCGTGTCTGAAGCATCAGTGGTTAGACGGAGAGGAGCTCCTTCTCGGGGATGTGTTAGCCATAACGTGTCGGCCAAGCTGCGTTTGCATTCTTCGAAGGCCTTCGTAGTCTCCAGTGTCCAATGTATTGGCCGCTTGTCGTTCTTCCTCGATTCACCTAGCATTTCATGCAAGGGCGCCTGGATGTCAGCTGCTCGTCGAATGAAGCGGCGGTAAAAATTCACAATACCTAAGAATCGTCGTAGTTCGCATATCGTTTTCGGCTGTTGCATATTATGGAGTGCTTGTACTTTGGTCGGCAATGGCGTCACACCCATCGAGCTTACCTTTTGGCCCAGGAAATCTACGGATTCCTTTCCGAACTGACACTTCACTGGATTAATCTATAGCCCATGTTGCTTTAAGCGTTCGAAAACTTCTCGGACATGTTGTACATGCTCCTGCATGTCTTTTGAGAAGATGAGGATATCGTCGATATAACACTTAGCGTAATCCAGTCCTTGCAACACCTGACTCATGAAACGCTGAAAGGTCTGACTGGCGTTTCGAAGACCGAACGTCATTCTCGGGAACTCAAACAACCCAAAAGGTGTAATGATGGCTGTTTTCTCGATGTCGGACTTTGCCACGGGGATTTGGTGATACGCCATTTTCAAATCCAATGTGGTGAAAATTGTTGCTCCGTCCACCCAAAGAGTATCGTGGATGTGCGGGACCGGTGATCGATCAGGGACTGTAGTGGGGTTCAGTCTACGGTAGTCCCCGCACGGGCGCCATTCTCCTGCCAATTTCTTGGGTGCCGTGTGTAGCGGGCTCGCATACTGGCTGCATGACGGACGACAGACTCCTTCCCTCAGCATTTTCTCGAACTCTCGTTTTGCAATTCGAAGCTTGTCGGGAGGTAGTCGGCGCGGTGGTTCGGCGACGGGTGGGCCTTTCGTTTTAATGTGGTGTTCGGTGGTATGCTTAACATCGGTTGGGCATTCTTCTGCTGAAGTCAGTTGTGGAAACTCTTGCATCAACTTCCGAACCACGTTTTCATGGCTGATTGCCAATATGTTGTTGGCTATTTGACATATCTTCACTTTGACGTTCGCTTTTGTCGCCCCGTCTATCCCTTTTCGTTTTTTTATGTCTACCAATATGTCGTGATGGGCCAAAATTCTGCCCCGATTATTGGCTTGCAAACATCCGCTATATAGAAGTCCCACGGCAATTTGCGACCAAGTCCAAGATCAACAGGGAAATTTTTAGTTCCGTATGTGGCTATTTGCGACGCATTAGCTGCATATAATCGTAACGATGAGGGCTTTAGTGCTCCGGGACATGCTGCCCGTGGAATTACCGATACCTCCGCTCCTGTGTCGATAAGATATCGGTTTTTTGACTTGACGTCTGTCATGTGAAGGCGGTTCGTATACTGACGGCTGTCGCTTACCGCCCCAAGCGACCGCCGTCTTCGTTTCCCTGACGATTTCTCGGCTTGAAGCTGCAATTTCCCTCGCATTTTTGTGCAGCCGCGCCGAAGCGTCGATGATAATAACATATTATTGCGTCGTTTCCACGGGGTCTTCTCGTCGATGCCTGTTGGTTATTTTGTGAACGAAAATGTTTACTCAACGCGTCGATGACATTTTCCATTTCATCCAGCCTGTCCTTGTTGCTTCTTCCATTTCCCGAATGCTCTGTAGAAATGGGTTCCGTGGCGCAAACTGCATTTACGTAGCTTGGATTGACCGTGGCTAATCGATCCGCTTGCTCCGCTAGTTTGGTAAGATCCGAAGTCTCGCTCAGCATTAGCATTTCCTGTGTTCTCGCAGGTAGTTGCCGGATAAATAAATGGCGTAACATCTCGTCGGAGCATTTGCTATCCGATAGGTATCTCATTCTTTCAAGGATAAGCGACGGCTTTTCCTCTTTTACCTCCCCGTTTAACAGTCTTCGGAGGTTAACGTCCTGACTATCGGCGAAAAGAGATATGATTTTGCTTTTAAGCACTGCGTATTTTTCAGATTGTGGTGGGTTACGAATAATCGTGGCAACGTAAGGCAAGATCGACGGGTCCAGATTAGCGACCACGTGGCGAAAACGCGTGGTGTCCGTGGATATATTTGCGACGGCAAAAATAGCCTCAATTTGGTCGAACCATAGCGCGGGGTTCTCTTTCCAAAACGGAGGTAATTTGACCGCGGCGACGGCCATGAGCGTTTCAGTTTTTGGTTTAAACCATGTGTCCTCGTCTGGCTGATCTTGAGGTGGGGTCTGCTGGGGTGCATCTGAGTTTGCCATGGTTGCTACGGCGAGTATATTCCTGCTTCGGGGTCACCAATATGTAGCAACAAAGCGGGATCTGTCCACCGTCACGACGGATTTAATAGGTTTTTTTGTACACGCGGAGCTTCGTGATTCTGTGCACATGCTTCGATTTCATTATGGGGAGAACCGAGAAAAAAGTCTTATTAGCTAACTGTATCCGTCGCTTGATTTCGTCAGTTTCGCTGACGTCTCTTGACAAGTTGCAACCCTGGTATATGAAGTTGTTTACGAGCTCGATGTTGAGGTCCTCCACATTGATGCTCGGTTCTGCAGGTGTCCTTGTCGTCGATTGCGTCATTATTTTAGTTTTACCCTCGTTGATACGTAGTCCAACTTCCTTTGCAGCGGTATCGAGCGTATGCAAAAGTTCTTCTGCATCGGCCAATCTCCGGGACATGATGTTGATGTCGTGGGCGTACGCTTCTAGTTGTGTCGACTTGATGAGTAGCGCCTTGGTGTTGTCCAAATTCATAGCCCGAATACCGTATTCCAGTGCTAGGTTGAAGAGCGTCGGTGCCAGTATACCGCCCTGTTTCAGACCATTGCGTGTTTCAAATAGATCGGTAAGTCTATTCTGGATCCTGACTTGTTAGACGGAGTTGGTCATCGTCATCTTTGTCAGTTGTACTAATTTTGCCGGTATACCAAATTGCAGCATGATGTTGTACAGTACTCCACGATCGATACTGTCGTATGCCTGCTGAAAGCCGACGAAGATTTGGTATATGTTTACGTTGTATTCCCAGCACCTCTGGAGTATCAGTTTGACTGAGAAGAGCTGATCGGTTGTGGAGCGACCAGGTCTGAAACCGCTTTGATATTCGCCAATGACTAGTTCTGCGTACGGTTTTATTCTATTTTCTAGAATTTTCGTTACAATTTTATAGGACGTACATACAAACTAGTGATATGCCCCTGTAATTCTCACCCCGCAGTTTATCTCACTTTTTGTGAATTGGACAGATGATGATGCTTCTGCGCCAATCGTCTGGGATCTCCTCGTCCTCCCATACTCGCAGGAGTAATTAATGTATGGCATTAGCTAGACCCGTTCCACTGAATTTTGGCAGCTCAGCTGGAATCTCGTCAGCGCCCGGCGCTTTATTTTGTTTAAGTGACCGCAGTACCACATCAACTACCACTACTCTCGTACAACGTACACCCATACAACGGGTGGGCCTAGATCGACAATATCGTCGAGAGCTTCTAGTGTGGGGATGTTAGATGGTAGGTTCAGAAGCTCTTCAAAATAAGGTAAGAAATTAGAAACATAAAATTTCTCAACACTTTTTCTCAGATTCTTACATACTAGTTTTGTTTCAAAAATTGAATTTTCATCATGATTCCTTAGTTTGTGGCAATCAGAAGCCTTTGAATGTAACCTGCAATTTTATTCTTGCGAAGTTTCACAAGTGCTCGGTGTGCCCAACGCATGTTTCGACACATTTAAAGGCTGTTCACTGTCAGATATTAAGAAACTATAATCAAATGACGTTAAATATATTTGATTTTAACACAATAGATTTAATTATAAAACTAGATAGTATATTATGCGTAAATTCGAAAAAAATCGGGAAAATGGCTATTACTGTAAAATTATTTCTCTGATTTTTCACGGCATACATTTTAAACATTATCGAATTATTTTATTTAAGTGTTCTCAATAGCGTTTCTTTCTACATATTTACAGTGTAGTCAATTTAATATTTTATTGGGAAATTGTCTTGAAGTCGGTCAAAGTCAGATGCTTTTGAATATGAGGTAAACATACATATCACTATTTTAAGCATAATTTTTTACTACAAAAAATATTTATTGAAAATTACATTAACTTTACGAATTTTTCCAAACACGAATAAATGGTTGTGATAACATCCATAATTATTATATTATATTTGGGGCCCTGTAAAAAAAGAGTCCCGGGCCCGGTTTTTCTCTCGACGGCCCTGCCTGTGGGTATTAATAAAACTCCCACAGCGCTCCGAGCTTGTCAGTACAAAACGGTGCGGATAAGAGGCGCATGCAACTTCAAAAAGACACAGTGATGCAAGAGATGTTGACGCGCTTCTGGGGGAGGGGGGGGGGGGGGGGGGGTCAAGGCAACAAACAATAAGTTTATGGTGAAAAACGACAAAATGACAAAAAAAAAGAAATGAAACAGTATTTGACATTGCCCCTCTGTGCAATTTCATATTTCAGCTTATATCTTGAAAGCCCTCTTGTTACATTACTCCGCCATTCCGATATCTCTAACCAAACCATTGTCCTTCTTAGGCGAACCAATAAAAATGAGAAAAGATGATAGCAATAAAAAGAAGGGACTCAAATCTTAAAATGTCCTAAGATTATGATAACTACAACAAAAGCTATCGCTGGTTAAGTTCAAGGTATATGATAAAAAAAAGGAAAATTGATGGTCATTCGTCCTTTCTGCCTTCCTCTTTCTATCTTTCGTTTTTATTTTAATTGACATTCAATTTTTTATAGCTGACAATTTGCCGAATTCGTAGATACAAAGATAAAGCACAATGGAGGGCCACTCGAAAACTGAGCCTGAAACAATGGTCAGGTCATTAAAGTTAAGTGTACTTTGGGAAAAGTTTTAAAGACTTCCTTTTTTTCCATAGCATCATCACAAATACAGCTGCTGTAACTTCCATTGGGCCTGGGAGATTATGGGAGCCAAATGATATGATATTTAAGGCAAGGGATTTGGATTGAATCAGAAGTGGTTCAGGTTGACTTAGTGAGGAAATTAACTTAATGCGAACATCGAAGATTATTGATTTTTTATTGATAATACGTGTACGTGAGTGCCAGATGCTCATTATTTTTATATTTTTTTTTTTTTATTTAGAATTCCTTAACGTTCATCGAAATATACTAGAATCAATCAATCAATTGGATATGAAATACAGTGGCATCTCGTTAATTCGAACTTCGATAATCCGATTTTTTTTATAATTCGAACTAAGTTCCATTGGTACTTCAATAAGTCGAAAAATAACGTTCAAATTTTCATGTGTTTGTTTGCCATCGATAAAACGAAATGCTTTTTTGCGACTGAAATGATACTACTACTCATTTGTTGTTGTTGTTGTAGCAACGCGTCGAATTTAATTGGGGTCTCCCATAAAGCTCTAGGTGTGTGTGGTGTGGGAGCTGCAGGGTAGTTAAATATGTGGTAGACATCATGGGGGGTACCATTACGAGCTGGACACGCATTTGGAACATCGCTATCAATCCGGGACAGGTACGAATTTAGCTGGGAGCACCAACCAGAACGGTGTTGCGCCAGTATGGTTCTTGTTGGTCTGGGCAAACTATCCTCACTAGGTGAGAGGGTTGGTAGCCGTGCTTGGAGTGCTGGGTTGTTCTTTAGTTCCGCAATCGATTTTTGGACCTCCTCGGTAGGTAAAAAAGCAATGGCTGCCTTCTAAGTTGCGTCGTCAAAAGGTTCCTTTTTTAACTTTGAACTTCTCGTTCGAAGTCCCTCCGGCCATGTCTTGAGCTACGGAGTGGTGGTGTCTTATCCACAAGATTACTGCTGGGGTTCTCAAGGCGGTAGCAGCCCACAAGATACTGCTTCGACATGACTGGATACATCTCCAGTGCTTGTCGCTCAAGTTCAGGGTCCACGAGTGTGCCCCGTAATTAGCCACCAACCTTATAGTGGGTTTCTAAGTAACCAGTAGTGGTTCCTTTTCCTTTCCCCAAGCACGGCTGGCAAGCGCCTTGAGGACCTAGTTTCCTCATGGTGTTGTAGATCATTATGGCATGAGCAGATGATGTTGCCATGATATCCAAGGTAACACCAAGGATTTTCGGGGGATTCACTGTGGGAATATGTTTGGTTGCCTATCGGCACAGCCTTGGCGGGAAGGAAATTAGGGTAGTGGGGCTGGGATGGGTTGAGTTTGAATGAGGTACTGATGTACGTTGCGTTTAAATTTTTGCAGATCATAACTGCAGGGGAAAACAAAAGATGGTAGGTTGTTCCACATTCGTGTTGTTCTGGATACAAATGAATCATAGAATTTAACGGTACGACTACTACTGAGTTCAAGAAAATGAGGATGGGCACGGCAGGCTAGCCGGGTGTTACGCGAAGGAAGAGCAAGCTCAGGAATAAGACTGGATATTTCGGCAGAACAACGGCGGTTGTAGTAGCGATAAAAAAGTGATAAGCAACCGACATTTCGCCGGTGTTCAAGCGACTCTATATGAGAAGTTATGGATTCATCGCCAATAAGCTTGAAAGCTTTCCGTTGAACTTTGTCTAATGCGGATTGGGCAGTTCGACCTGCGCCTGCCCATATGTGGGAATTATATTCAAGTCGCGGTCTTATGTGGGCCTTATAAATTTGCGCCAAATCAGATGGGGTAAAGTATCTTTTACAGCGATTCATGAAACCCAGACACTTCATTGCATTTTTTGCAATGTTAAAGATGTGGTCAGACCAATTTAGTTTACTAGAGATGTTTATACCTAGAACGTTCAATATGGGTGAATCAGTAATGCCGATACCATTGACAAGAATGGGTTGGGCGGTAGATCGGGCACGTAATTTATTGGAGATAAGACAACATTGAGTTTTGTTGGCATTAAACTCTACTCGATTCGCTTTCCCCCATGCAATAATTTTTGAGATATCTCTATTTAGTGAGTCAGACATGTGGTCTCGATTTAGAGATGTAGCGTTTTGGCAGGAGTGAGCTGCAGAGTTAAAAGTATAAATAGAATCAAGAGTGCTGTCATCTGCAAAACTGTGAATTGGGTTTGATGTCACACTTAAAAGATCGTTGATGAACAGAAGAAAAAGCGTTGGTGATAGGACGGTACCTTGAGGGACCCCTGCGTTGGTGGTATGGTAATTCGATTTTACTCCATCAAGGACGAATTGAAGCAAACGGCCGTGGAGGAAACTTTGAATCCATAAAACTAATTTTGGGTCCAGACCAAAAGCCTGGAGTTTAGCTAAAAGAGCCGGATGCCAAACTCTGTCAAAAGCTTTCGAAATGTCGAGGGCAATGATTTTAGCCTCACCAAATTGATGAATACATCGATTCCATCTTTCGGTGAGATATGTCATTAAATCTCCGGTGGAGCGCGAAGAACGGAAACCGTATCGTCGATCGCTGATGAGATGGTGTGAATCAAGATAGCTCAAAAGTTGGTTGTTGACAAGGGTTTCGAAGACTTTTGACAGGACCGAAGTCAATGCTATTGGTCGATAGTTAGAGGGATCACATGCTTCATCTTTTTTGGGGATTGGTTGGACATGTGCCAGCTTCCATGTTGATGGATATACTCCGGTCGAGTAGGATAGATATAATAGTTTTCGAAGAGGTTTCGCTAGCGAGGGAGCGCAATGTCTGAGAACTAATGGGGAGATGCCATCAGGTCCAGCCAATTTTGATACATCGAGCTTCGAGAGTACTTTAAATACTTCCCTAGTGCGGAAATGTAAAGGCTTCTGGTGGGTGAATCGCATAAGGGTATATCTGGTGGATTTTGCGTAGTGGGCAGTAGCCAAGAGTTTGCACCGAAGATTTCAACAAACAAATTGGCCTCTTCTAGTGATTCACTATATATTTTCCCATCATGTACAAGTGGTGGAATGGAAGAACAGCTGAAGTTATTCTTCACAGCTTTAACAAGTGACCAGAAGCCTTTGCTACCTTTTCGCTCAACGAAAACTTTTTGTCTGATTTTACTATCGAACTGAAATTTAGCTTTATTGACAACAGATTTGCATGTGTTCCGCGCAGAGTTGTAGACCTCTCTCAGTTCGGCACAGGGGCGTTGTTTGTATGTACGGTAAGCCGCTTCTTTTCTCCTAATAGCCTCTTTGCAATCACTGTTAAACCAAGAGGTGGTAGTTGGTTTGATGTTCTTAGAGCTATGCGGGACGAAGCAGTTCATTACGTACCAGATGATATTTATAATTGATTCGCTTATATAGGTATAATCGACGTTCTTCGTGGAGAAGCAGTCGGCCCAGTTCAATTCACTGATGTATTGATTGAAAGCGACCCAATACCCCTTACCTAGATAGGCCTTTGGCATTCAGGGCACAAGTAGTGAATCGGGTCGATATCAATTTGTGGTCGGAACTTCCCAAAGGAGATGAAACCAATACTGAGTATTTATCGGGGTGTGAGGTGATAAACAAGTCCAATAGGTTGGCGTTTTGGCCTTAGATATCAGGTATTCTGGTTGCTGAATCTACTAATTGGTGCAGGTTGTATGATTCACAAAATAACTTAACCAGTCTTCCTGCTGGGCTTGTGGACGAAGAGTACTTAAGCCATTCAGTACTGTGTACATTGAAATCGCCTGCCAAGGCGATTTCTAATGAAGGGAACCTCTCTAACAACTCATCGATATTGCTAGAAAGTAATATATCAAAGTAGTGTTCCGTATCGGAATCAGAAGTCCCAGAGCTCCGATATAGAAAACACAAGAATATAATGTGTTTTTTTTTAAATTGAATCTAATCCAGGTGTAGGTGAATTCTGGATTAGATAAAGTAAACTGGGGGCTGATGGTTGAATAAGCGACATTATTTCTAATGTAGATTGCAATTCCCCTTTGGAGTGAGAAGACAGGCAAGAGGTGATATCCAGGGGCATAATATTGGCTTATGTCGGAATCGCTAGAAACTTTCGTGACACCACCACAGTACAAAACCCTTGGATTGTGGGCGAAGTCCTCTACTTTCCGGTTTCATTAAATTTTCTTATGAGCTTTGACTATGTATCATTACGTAGTTTGCTAGCAGTATTAACAGTTTTCCGTGTTCGAGTCAAGCGGACAGAGATCAAGAATGAATCGAACGCTGTTCCACCAACAATCTTATGAAAGATCCTTAGTGAATACATCTACCCAAGCTTGGTCATTATATACATGAATCGAATCCCCGCAAAGCCGCGACATTATATACATGAACCGAATCCTCGCAAAGCCACGAACCGCTGATCCAACGCTGTAGCGAATACATCTGCCCAAGCTTGGTCCCGAACTGCTGACCCAACGCTGTAGTGAATATATCTGCCCAAGCTTGGTCACGAACTGCTGACCCAACGCTGTAGCGAATACATCTGCCCAAGCTTGGTCACAAACTGCTGACCCAACGCTGTAGCGAAAACATCTGCCCAAGCTTGGTACAGCTTGGATTCTAAGCTCGCAATGTTTTACCGAATCCCCGCAAAGCCATGAACCGCTCCTGGCCACCCACAATCTTATGAAAGATCCTTAGCGGATACATCTACCCAAGCTTGGTCATTATATACATGAATCGAATCCCCGCAAAGCCGCGACATTATATACATGAACCGAATCCCCGCCAAGCCACGAACCGCTGATCCAACGCTGTAGCGAATACATCTGCCCAAGCTTGGTCACGAACTGCTGATCCAACGCTGTAGCGAATACATCTGCCCAAGCTTGGTCCCGAACTGCTGACCCAACGCTGTAGTGAATATATCTGCCCAAGCTTGGTCACGAACTGCTGACCCAACGCTGTAGCGAATACATCTGCCCAAGCTTGGTCACGAACTGCTGACCCAACGCTGTAGCGAAAACATCTGCCCAAGCTTGGTACAGCTTGGACTCTAACCTCGCAATGTTCTTCGCGGATTATAGCTAAAGTATTTCGCCAATTTTAATAAAATATAAAATTTGCACACCTTCGAAAGAATACCTTTCTAATGGTGTATAAATCATTAAAATCGGTTCAGTAGTTTGGGAGGAGTTCCCGTCACAAAATTCCCATACAAAAATTGTTAGCCTATTAATATAATTACAATATATTATAATTCTGGCTTAACTTTCATATGACATCACTATTTATACTATTTTTGATTTTTGTAATTTTGCATATCATGATCATTATTAAAGCACACTTTGAATAGATCGAACGCCTTTTTAATTTAATCCTCCCGGAACATTACATATTGGCGACGAGGAAAACCCGATATTCGAATGTATTAGAAGTTTTGCGCAAAAATTTGCGTAGTGATTTAATTTTCGTCACATTTTTCTAAAATGGCTACCGATGTTGAGAGGAAATTGACCACTATTCTTCAAACTTCAACTGTATCAGAATTCAATCCTTCGGAAGAATCCTTGTCCATATGGAAAGAACGTTTGGACATCCATTTTTCGGAAATAAACTGCATTGATGCGAATTCCAAAAAGGCAGTTTTTCTTAAATCTATTGGTTCATCGCCTTATAAGTTACTTCGAAGTTTGTGTGAGCCAGAATCGCATCATGGAATTACCGGAGCGTATCTTTGAAAAACTCTGCGAGGAAGACGAGAAAATTTTATTGAAAGTGGCGTTGCAAAAAGCATTAATTTATGAGACAAAATTCGCATTAAAAACCGGTCCACAGTGCGCAGAATCTGTTAATTTTGTAAAACAACGAGAGCAATACAGCAAAAATAAATCACAGCAAAAAACCAACAACAATCATGGCAAAAAACAAGTTCATGGAGCTAACGCTAGTACGAGTACTAACAACAAGAAGGCATGCTGTCATTGTGGCTGGACCCTGGAAAAACCATAACTCCGATAATTGCAAATATAAAAATGCCACATGTCATACTTGCTCAGTGAAAGGACACATAAGTAGTATTTGTAAAAATAAAAAAAGTTTAAATTATGTTTCTAGTTCTGATTCCACAAATTCATCACAAAATGACGATTCATTTGATTTTTCTCTATATTCCATATTCTATATGTATTGGCTTCAGGTGGAGATTAGTGGAGTATCAATGAGAATCGCATGAATTACATCTAATAGCTTTACGTGTTATAAAAAAAAACTAAACTTTTGTTTGTACAACTCTGTATTCCAGGTAATAATGAATGATACAATTTTCTTACATCGATATTTAAAAGAATATTTTGTTTACGTTGCGGCACATGCCGGAAACAGTATTTAGATCGAGGTGCAATGTACCTATGAATCGTATGTATGTTGCATCGTAGGTGAAGGTGTAATGTTGTTGACTGGGCACTGCTATTGTTGTTGATTGTTGCTAGGTGTGCTGGTGACGCATGTGACTCATGCGACACCGGAGCCCCGCGATCATTCGTTTCTAAAGATTTTTATAAGAAATATTTATTTGATCGGGAACTTAGACAATGTAGCGCTCACTACAATGCGTACGGTGGCAAAAATATTAAATTAATAGGTGAGTGTGAAGCACAAATTACGTATCGTGGTTCTACAAGAAGTGTTTTGATTGTTGGGACCGACGAAGATGCACCGCCTTTGTTAGGTCGAAATTTTTTGCGAAAATTTGGTTTTGTACTGACGCAAGTCAACCTTATTGAAAATGAAACTAAATTTTCGGTGGTCATTGATCGAATTAAACGTGATTACGCAGATCTCTTTAATGGGACGCTTGGAAAATATAATTTGGGTGAAGTGTCATTGAAAATTGATCCTGATGCCAAGCCAGTTTTTTTCAAGCCGCGTTCTATTCCGTTTGCATGGAAAGCCAAAGTGGAGAAGCAACTACACGATTTAGTAGAAAATGATGTTTTAGAGCAAGTTGATAATGCAAAGTGGGGCAAGCCTTTAGTTCCACTGCTCAAACCAAATGGTGAATCACGCATTTGTGGTGACTACAAAGTTACATTTAACAAATACTTGGAAGATTTCAAGTATCCTTTACCTTTAATTGATGAAATTTTTGCATCATTAGAAGGAAGGGAATAATTTAGTAAGTTAGATCTATCAAGTGCTTATAATCAACTATGCCTAGATGAAGAGTCACAGCTGTTGTGTACATGGAGCACACATTTGGGTTCATTTAAAATGAAACGATTACCTTTCGGGGTTAAACCAGCTGCAGCTATCTTTCAGAAACATATTGAAGGTCTGTTTCGTGGCATTGATGGAGTTGTTGTGTATCAAGACGATATCACGGTAACAGGAAAAAATTTTCAAAATCATGTTGAGAATTTAAAGGCAGTGTTAAAAAAGTTGTTAGATGCTGGTTTACGACTGAACATCGACAAATGTGAATTTTTCAAGAGTAAAATTTCTTACCTTGTTTTCTTATCGATAAAAATGGTTTATCAAAAAACGATGATCGAATTTCGTCTGTTTTACAGGCACCAATTCCATCGGACATTCATCAGTTGCGAGCGTTCATTGGGATGGCGAATTATTATTCGAGATTTATTAGGGACTTTGCAAGAAAAATGCATCCTTTATATTGTCTTTTAAGAAAGAATGTAGATTTCATTTGGTCTGAGAATTGTCAGAAAGCGTATACTTTAATCAAAAATGAAATCACATCGGATGAGGTATTGGTCCACTTTAATCCCAAATTGCCAATTGTACTCACAACTGATGCATGTAAGACATCAATAGCACGAGTGTTATCACAAAAATTTTCAGATGGTTCGTTAAGACCAATTGCATTTGTTTCGCGAGCTTTATCTAAAAGTGAATTGAATTATCCTGTCATTGAAAAAGAAGCATTAGCTATAATTTTTCAGTTTCAAAGCTAAAGCAATATTTACTTGGAATTTTTTTTACTTTGTCAACTGATCATAAGCCTCTACTCACTATATTTGGTGAAAATAAAGGACTTCCCTTGATAGCAGCCGCACGTATTCAACGATGGGCGTTTATTTTGAGAGGGTTTAATTATAGAATTGAATATGTTCAAGGCAAACAAAATGAAGCAGACAGTTTGTCGAGAATCCCTCAAATAAAAAATAACAGAGATCCGAATGATATGAAATACAATATATCAATTTCATTCAAAATGAAAATCAACTTCAGATAAATTTTAAAACGATTGCTTTGGAAATACGCCGAGATCCTTGTTTGAGTAGATTAATTGAAGCAATTGGTACAGGAACAGTAAGTAAATTAGATTCCAGTTTTGATTCATTCAAAAATAAAGAAATTGAATTAACAGTTCAATACGGTTGTATTCTGTGGGGGTACAGAACTGTCATTCCGTCCAAATTACGTGAGCAGATCTTACGTGAGTTACATTCTTCGCATATGGGCATAGTTAAAACTAAATCATTAGCTCATTCATATATCTGGTGGCCTAAGATAGATTTTGATATTGAGAAATTGATAAAGAAGTGCACATCATGTCAGTGATTTCAAGCGAGTCCTAAAAAGGCAGAAATAATTCCCTGGAAGCCTACTGATTCAGTATGGAGTTGTATACACATAGATTATGCCGGACCTAAGCATTGCTTTTATTATCTTATTGTAATTGATTCTTATTCCAAATTTGTGGAAGTATTCAAAACCAAAACGATAACAACAGCTTTTACAATGAGTAAATTACGAGAATTATTTTCTCGATATGGTTTAGTTTCGACATTAGTCAGTGACAACGGATCACAGTTTACCTCTGCTGATTTTAAAGATTTTCTCAAGAAAAATAATATTGAGCATATTTTGACTGCTCCTGGTCATCCATCGACAAATGGGCAGGCTGAAAACTTTGTGAAGACATTCAAAAAGTCTTTGGATGCAAGTCTGAATCAATCGAAAACTGATATAGACACAATTATCAATCGAATTTTGATTGACTATAGAAACACCATTCATTGTACCACAGGTGAAACACCTGCAAAATTATTTTTCGGAAGATCATTGCGTACACGCTTTAGTGCTTTAAAACCGCCAAATGTTCAGAGCAAAATTATCCAAAGTCAGGAAAAACAAAAGAAAAATTATAAAGGAAAACCAAATGTAAATTTTAGAAAAGGTCAGAAAGTTTTGATTCCTAATTACAATGATAAAAATTATCCTTCGTTGTCACAAGCAACCATTAAACAGAAGTTAGGACCACGATCGTATAGTTGTATTTACACTCATAATAATAGAGAAATCAAGCGTCAATTGGACCAAATTCGTGATAATCAAATAGATTCGGAGGAGTATTTCTACGATTCTTTTGAAAATAATGATATTGATCCAGGAGACATTATTACACATTCGCCAGATGCGCAAAATTCGACGTCGTCTAGCGAAACTTCACTGCCAACTGATCCAAATTGGATGCCCGAAGAATCTGAAGGAATATCGGAAGGAGGTGACGATGGAGAAGGACCAAATGATCAGAAAAATTGGTGCATCAGAAGAAAAAGTGGACTTCGTCCGAGAGTTGATGGAAAAGTTGCAAAATCCTAAAGTTAACTTAAATTTTAGTGAATGATTTTTTTGAAATTAACGTACTTATATAGAATTAGTCCTACTAAATTAATTTTCAGTACAATGTTTGAATTCATATATTTTTGTATATAAATAACAAATTTTATGAGAGACGTGTTGAGTATTCACAATAATAATTATAATTCTTGCTTAACTTTCATATGGCATCACTATTTCTACCATTTTTGATTTTTGTAATTTTGCATATCATGATCATTATTATGTAAATCATACTTTGAATAGATCGAAAGTCTTTTTAATATAATCCTCTCGGAACATTACAATGAACCAATTTATAAACTCCATGCTAAAGAAAAAAATTCTCTATTTAAAGGAAAAGTATAACCGGTATAAAGTGTAACCGGTAGGTAAGTCTCGAGCAATTGTTAGGTCGGTGACTAATCTGAAGAAGGTCGACTTGTCCCGTCGACCAGAACAATTGCAAAGTCGTGCGTTAATCCGACAAGCCAAATGCATTTGAAAGTGAATGGAACAGTATGTCTTTGTCGACATATTACATTACGCTCCAAGAGAACATGTCTAGCCATCCAGTCGCTGCAGATGTTATTTTTATGAATCGTGTCTACGGGCAAGTCTATTGTAGCTGTGTATGGATGGAGGTACATAGGTTTATGTATCACTTGCGAATTGAATTTATTGCTTTAAATCGCTCCTACAAAGTGCCTTTTTAATATACTGACCGGCTTGTCACGTGATGGAACGGTTAATGAAGTCAGTCAAACGCCCGAACCAGAATGAACGCAAAGTGCAGCAACAGCGGCAGCGAAATGTCAAATTAGAAATGTATTTCCCATACGCGACCTAGATTGAACGCAGCGGCAGCGACGAAAGCAGATCTGCATGTTGTTGTAGTTGCTGCGGCTTTCTGCGTTCATTCTGGTTCCGTTATAAGGAGCACGAATAGAATTGTGTCGAGGATGTGTTGTTTTCAAACACTGTTTCCATAGGCGTCGATCAGGGGAGAGGGGGGGGGGGGGGGAGCAATGCCCTTTCAATACATATTCCAGAAGAAAATAGCGAAAACCTACCCTCACCTGTCTTCTTCGTTCAAAGAATCAAACACTTGTTTAGCTATGACACATAGGGAAGGAAGGAGCTTCTATAGACATACCCGTATATATATGACCCATGAGGATTGTACCATTGAATCTTGTGCTCGGAGAAGGCTTAACAGCCATCAATCCCCCGGCCCCGGGTCATGAGAACCCGTGTGATATTAGCCCGAACTATTGATGTGTAGCACAGTAACGAGTCGTTCATTTTGAATGACTCAACAGAATGAGCGAAAGATTCGGCACAACGACATTGCCTCCTAGTCGTTCAATTTAAGATTGACACACTGTAAAATTAATTGCCAAACTAGTCCTCCGCATAAATACTACCCAACGCATAACCAATCCACACTCATTTCTCATTACATATAATGTACTACATTCATTCATTCATTCACATCCCATCCCATTATCTATCTAAAACTAAAACAACCATTATTTATCTACCAAAGGAATCCAATCTAAATACTATACATTCATAATTATCCCTATGCAGTATGCAATGCACGCATTGTGCATACTCCCATATAGACGTATATACAGCACAACAACCCATGCTGACTGCAAGCAAATCAAAAATCATTTACCTACGTTGCGCCGCACATCCAAGTATCTCGAGATACAGAAAACAATCCCAACATTCTAAAGCAAAAATATTCGTCTAAGTGTCACCATACACTGTCGAACTCGAACTCGAGCTCGAACCTGGTCCAAATGTCCTCTGACACACACATACACTTCACATAGGTGTGAAGAAAACCGGTCCACTTGTACTAGGTTCGAGTTCGACAGTGTATGGTGATACTTATGTACGTATCATCATCTGAGGCTCAACTTTAGATGAAACCAAACGAAAACCCATAGCTTCCATTTCACTATAGCTACAGTGAAAGCAAACTCAAATTTCCAGCTGCTTTAACACACCCAACTTAACATCATAGAAGAACGAATCGTTCATACCCTTCAAAAGGAGTCGTCCAAAAAGAATGATTCAAAATCAAATCGTTCAAAAAGAGTCGGTCAAAAAGAACGATACAAAATCAAATCGTTCAAAAAGAACGATACAAACTCAAATCGTTCAAAGAGAACGATACAAAATCAAATCGTTCGGAAAGAGTCGTTCAAAAAGAACAATACAAAATCAAATTTTTCATATCGTTCAAAAAGAGTCAAAATCGAATCGTATCATATCGTTCAAAAAGAGTAAAACGAGCCCATCGTAGATTGGCAACACCGTCTTCATGGAAAATAGTGGTCCGATCTGGCTGGCTCCAGCTAAAGGGCATTTGGGGGTCGCTGACTCTAAATCTGGGGTCAAAAGAGAGAAAAAAAATTGGAATCGCCCATCCCAGACTGGCAACGCCGTCTTCATGGGAAATAGTGGTCCGATCTGGCTGGCGCGAACTAAAGGGGATTGGGGGTTCGGTGACTCAGAAATTGGGGGTCAAAAAAGAGAAAAAAAAATTGGGGTTGTCCATCTCAGACTGGCAACCCCGTTTTCATGGGAAATTGTGGTCCAATCTGGCTGACTCGAACTAAAGTGTATTGCGGGGTCGCTAACTCAGAATCAGGGGTCAACAAAGAGAAAAAAAATTGGGGCTCCCAGATAGGCAACCCCGTTTTCATGGGAAATAGTGGTCCGATCGGGCTGGCTCGAACTAAAGGTCATTGGGGGCCACCAACTTCGAATCGAGGGTAAGAAATAAAGGAAAAAACTGAATTTTCTAAAAACTACGACTTCTATTGAATATGTTACGGATGTTACTATTTATATTTTGAGCCTTGGCAATACTAATGGTGCCAGATGAAATCTGAAACCTCCATTATAAAGTTTAATATTTTTTAGCATAAACGTACTCACAACGTTTTGACGTACGAGGGCTATTTGTTTTGTTTTACAGTGGCTTGAAAATTTTGTCTCGGGTAGAAAAAAGAATTAACCCTAGTCGTACCGACACGGGTACAGGTGTACCTTTTAGAGTTTAAAGTGTCATGTCTCCAAGATTTCCAAAGCAATTAGCTTGGTTCTTCATCATCATCATCGTGGCGCGACAGCCCGACGTCGGGCCTTGGCCGCCTGGATCATTGTCCTCCAATTATCTCGGTCACGTGACCGCGTCCTCCAATTTTGGGAGCCCAGCAGCTGCGCGGTGTCCACACCTACTGAGCTCTCTCAACCAGATCTCGGTCGTCCTCGCAGTCTCGCTCCGTCGACTCGTTCTGCATTCATTACTCTCTTAGGCATGCGATCATCGTCCATTCTTTGTACATGCCCTGCCCATTGAAGTCGTTGTAGTTTGACGATTTTCGAGACTTGCAGCTCATCGTCCATTTCATACAACTCATGGTTGTACCGGATGCGCCATCCATCTCGATCGCAAACAGCCCCGAAAATTCGCCGTAGAACCTTACGTTCAAAAGTGTCTAGCATGTTTTCGGAGGCTTGAGTTAGGGTCCATGCTTCGCAGCCATAGCATTGCACTGGTCGTATAATGGTTTTGTACACGCGGAGCTTCGTGTTTCTGTGCACATGCTTCGATTTCATTATGGGGAGAACCGAGAAAAAAGTCTTATTAGCTAACTGTATCCGTCGCTTGATTTCGTCAGTTTCGTTGGCGTCCCTTGACAAGTTGCAACCCAGGTAAATGAAGTTGTTCACGAACTCGATGTTGAGGTCCCCCACATTGATGCTCGGTTGTGCAGGTGTCCTTGTCACCGATTGCATCATTATTTTAGTTTTACCCTCGTTAATACGTAATCCAACTTCCTTTGCAGCGGTATCGAGCGTATGCAGAAGTTCTTCTGCGTCAGCTAATCTTCGGGACATGATGTTGATGTCGTCGGCGTACGCTGCTAATTGTGTCGACTTGATGAGTAGCGTCTTGCTGTTGTCCATATTCATGGCCCGAATAACGTGTTCTAGTGCTAGGTTGAAGAGCGTCGGTGCCAGTCCATCGCCCTGTTTCAAACCAGTGCGTGTTTCAAATAGATCAGTAAGTCTATTCTGGATCCTGACTTGTGTGACGGAGTTGGTCATCGTCATCTTTGTCAGTCGCACTAATTTTGCCGGTATACCAAATTGCAGCATGATGTTGTACAGTACTCCACGATCGATACTGTCGTATGCCCGCTTGAAGTCGACAAAGATTTGGTATACGTTTACGTTGTATTCCCAGCACTTCTGGAGTATCAGTTTGACTGAGAAGAGCTGATCGGTTGTGGAGCGCCCAGGTCTGAAACCGCTCTGATATTCGCCAATGACTCGTTCTGCGTACGGTTTTATTCTATTTTCCAGAATTTTATAGGACGTACAAACTAGTGAGATGCCCCTGTAGTTCTCACACCGCAGTTTATCTCCCTTTTTATGAATTGGACAGATGATGCTTCTGCGCCAATCGTCAGGAATCTCCTCGTTCTCCCATACTCGCAGGAGTAATTGATGTATGGCATCAACTAGACTCGTTTCACCGAATTTTAGCAGTTCAGCTGGAATCTCGTCAGCGCCCGGCGCTTTATTTCGTTTTAGTGACCGCAACGCGAGATCAACTTCCTCTACTGTCGGGGGTTGAATGGGTGGGCCTAAATCAACAATATCGTCGAGAACTTCCTGTGTGGGGATGTTAGATGGTCGGTTTAGAAGCTCTTCAAAATAAGAGGCCCATCGCTTGTTAATACCATCGGTGTCGCTGATGATGTTTTCATCCTTGTCCTTACAAAGGCTAGTCCTGGGTTGGTAGCCGTTCTTAATTGTATTTACTAGTTTGTACGCTTGTCTGGTGTTCCTATTAGCTAAGTTTTCGTTTATGTTCAGCAACTGCTCGTCAAAGTATTTACGTTTCTTACGTCTAATTATTATATTCGATATTCGCCGTAGCTCGTCATATTTTTCTCTTCTGGCTCTGGTTCCTCGTTGAATCCATTGTCTGTAGGCCTCGTTTTTCGCGTCAAGTGAGTCTTTGCATTCTTCGTCGAACCAGTCATTTCGCGCTCGCCGGGCTTTATATCCCACGACCTTCTCTGCGACATCCTTGATGGTACCCTTGAGTTCTTCCCAGAACCCATGGACGCCTGTGTTGCTGATGTTGTGTAGCATAGGTGATACTTTTTCCTCAAGGGTGGTAGTATACGCCACCGCTGTAGCATCACTCAAATCTTATCAACCGCAAAGATTTTGGGAGGGCTGATTCTTGATTGGTGCACTGAGGAAATTCTACATCTGTAGGTCGTCTTCACCAAGTGATGATCTGAGTCGCAGTTTGCTCCTCGATAGGAGCGGACATCCATGACACTAGACGCCCATCTCCTGCAAATGAGGACGTGGTCAATTTGGTTGACGGTATGTGCGTCTGGAGACTTCCAGGTCTGCTTGTGAATGCGTCGATGCGGGAAGCACGTAGAGCTTACGATTAGATTCCAGCTGCAGGCAAAGTCGATAAGTCGCTGGCCGTTATCGTTACATTCTTCATGGAGGCTGTGGCCTCCAGAGGTCCCCCGGTGTCAACTTTCATTTCCGACTTTCGCGTTAAAGTTTCCCAGCAGCAATTTGACGTCGTTTGTTGGAAGTGAGTCGAAGAGAGTTTCAAGGCGGGCGTAGAACTCGTCTTTTACTGCGTCTTCTTTAACTTCAGTGGGGCATGCACATGCACATTGATGAGCCAGAGATTGAAGAATCGAGTCTTGATGCGAATCGCACACAGCCGTTCATTTATGGGTTTGAAGTCAGTAATATGCGGTTTGAGGCGATTGTTCACTATAAATGCTACTCCAAACTCCTTGCGGCCCGATGGTTTGCCACTTGTAAAAATTGTGTGCGATTTCTTGCCATTAATCTCGCTGCCAAGCCAATTTGTTTCCTGGACTGCAGTAATGCTCAGTTTGTACTTTTCGACCTGTTGAAGGAGGGCCTTCTCGGCCCCGTTTGTTCAGGGAGCGTACATTCCAGGATCCGAAAGAATAATCCTTGATTCGTTTGCGTGGTCGTCGTTGTTGGTCCGTCCAATCCGAGGCTTTTGTTCCAGGTTTCTTGACATGGAGTGGTTTTTACAAGGACGAGTTGTCAGCACGTCGCTTAACCCCATTCAGGGGATGGCCTCGGAGATAGCTGCTTCAGATGGTTTAATAAACGTGCTGGAGCCCACACAACTATGTAGCAGGTCCAACTACGCAAGTCATTCCATCCTACTAAACCTGAGACGCTTAGGTGTTCGTCAGCCATTCAGGCTACAGCTATCTGCCTTTTCCAAACTGTCTTATCGCTAAGACATTGGCCGTCAGCGAATTGATACACTGCCGTTACCAGGGGGCGCCCACGCGGAGGACTATGGAAAAGGTCTTTGCCCCCCAGCTTGGTTCTTCCTGACATCTTTTATTAGACGGTTTTGAACTATTTCAACTAGTTTTTGAATTTTTGCGTCGGTTATCTTAAAATAAAAAAAAATAAAAATGATGGTATACCAATTTTACCGGCATGGGTACACCTGTACCCATTCATTATTATTATTTTATTACCCGTGGAATTTTCGATCGTTGGGTTATGCTAGTTATAGCTAATTCAAGCGAAGGGACTTTCAAAAACTTTCGGCGGTGATCTTTTGTGGAATCAGAGTGCAATTCTTGGAATACGATCGAAGCAGCAAGAGCCATTACGTCTATCATATTGAAAAATACAGCCAGTGGCCAGCGATTTGTTTTACGTTTAGTGGTGTAATTACGCAACATCCGGTCCATTACCGGTCCATTATGTCAACGCCTCCTTTCGTTTGATTGTAATAGTCAATCATTTCCTCCTTTTCCTCCTCCTCCTTTTCCATTCTAGCGGTAATCAGAGTTGGGTACAGGTGTACCCGTGTCGGTAGAAATAGGAATAAACTTTTGCCGGTACGACTAGGGTTAAACCGTGAGCATTTTCGTGCCATGATTTTTTATGAATGTCGACATGAACTATCTCGACAAGTGGGCAACGATCAACTCTTTCGACTTTTGGTGATAAAGCTTTTTTATTTTGCCACGGTAAAATGCTGGTTTCAGAATTCAGTCGCAGAAGCCTATCGCTCACCGACGAAATCCTTGAGGTCGTCCAAAATGGAACGTAATCGCAGAAAACATCGATGCCGTGTGCGAAATAATAAAGGAAGGTCATCATGTGACATATTGTGAGGCGTCCCTGAGCATTAGTTCCACCAGCGTACATTCAATATATTGTAGTACGAACATTTGGCCGTCACAATGATTTGTTCGCGTTGGATCCGCATAATTTGACGATCGCTCAAAAGGTGACTCGTGTCGATTGGTGCAAAGAAATGATTAAGAAATATTTCCGCTGTGCTTCATAAGACGATTTTAAGATCATGACAGGCGAAGAATCTTGAATTCATGCGTTTAGTTATGGTTGCCAATGAACCTACTCTTTTTAAGCTACTCCGTATACCGGACTAGGTCGACCTACTTCGCAATCGAAAAATGATAAGTACATCGGACTAGGTCGAACTACTCCCCAATTGAAAAATGATCAAGTCGGAGCTCGAAAACGAATCCAGATCATGTGGTTCCTTTAAGTTCAAGTCAGAGTCGGAGCAGTTGAAGCAGGGAGTAGGTTTAAAAGTTCTGTCTGTCGGTATCGGAGCATGATCAGATCAGATCGTTTAAATCCGGGGGAATAGAAAAGTAGGTGAGAGAACTGAACTATTGATTAGATTATAATGATCTGACATATCGCATATTATACGAAGTGGCTACGCTATGTTGTGGTGTAGAAGGAAGTGGAGTAAATTTTCAATTGGATTTTATTGCTGTTAGATGGAGTGAAGCCTTTCGACTTTTATTGTGTTGTGGGTGGTCGTGGCCGATGATGGATTACATAAGAAGATGGTATTGGATTGGGTGCACGCACATTCGTACTTATATGAATTCTTCAACTTTAGAATAGGTGTTGCGTTGCTTTGCGATGTTTTTAATGAATTGGTTTTTTTTCAACCATGAGCCAGTCGGTTTTTAACAATTCGGTTTTGAGTACTCGAGTACTCAGTTCTTAATTTGTAAAATAAGTGAAAGTATATGGATTGTTGCGCAGTGTACTATTAAATGGTACTCGAAGAAGTTGTGAACCTAAGCGTACGTTTATACTATGGCGGTGGCGGCGACGTTTTTTTTCCGTCGAAGCAATTAATGGCTAGCAACACATGGAAATGAATGGGAACGTTGTTACGGATATTAGGCGCGGTAGCGTTCGACGTTAAACGTCGAACGTCGCGTCCAAAATTTTTAACGTTCCATGTTGGCGGACTGGCGTTTGAGCTTCGACGTCGACGTCCACTATAAACACGTTTATATTACGACGTTAACGGCAGCGTTTTTTCTTGAATCTTTTTTATAATTACATACATGCAATTACTCTTTGTTGTGGTGGTTTAGTAGGGATATTGTTTTGCGGATGAGGATGAGGGTGTGGATAAAAAATTGTTCGAGCTCGAGAATGCGGAGAAGGATAAGGATATTTGATAATGAAAAGATGAGGTTCACGACTATCATAGTATAACCAATACCACAATTATTTTATAAATTAAGATGTAAGCTTAGGTACTTCATATGTATAAATAAAGCCATTCACATCAATTTTTGTGTTTATACTCGTATTTATTTGCACTAATTTAAAATGCTTATTCCTATTCCCGATCTATGTCATATTCTTATTCTTTCAATATTCTCTCTATCATTAAACGATTTGAAGCAAAGGGAAAATACATTCACTATTACGGGGTCCTATTTATAAAAAAAGATAAGTAGGTAAGTACAGTAGAACCCCGCTTAACCGAACTTGGCTCAACCGGAACCCGCTTTAACCAAAACTAGCGACTAGATTTTTTTTTTTTTTTATTTCGATCTCATACGATGTATACATTGTATATATAATTATGAAAGCTCCACACATTTACAAAATGTTTTGTAGAAATTACAAAAAGAAAGTTTCCAGGTCGCCTTACACTTCGTCAAAGAAAGCGATGAATCAACCCTAGCAGACATACTTTTGAATGGTGGCGCGATATAGCCGCTTGTAACCGTTACAACACGAAGATTCAGACAAAAATATCAGATTGACATATTATGTATCCAAACAATCATCTCGTATTAAACTGTTTATCGTACGAAGTGTTTTACTGACCTTTTCATTGCAGTCAGTTGTTCCCACGAATTAACCGAAATTTTCGTTATCCGAAATGACACCAGCCCCCTTTACTTCGGTTAAGCGGGGTTCTACTGTGCATAATTAAATCATTCTTACCTGAGAGTAATTGTCAATCTTGCTTCTGAAGAGACTGGAGCTTTAAAGGTCGTGGCGGTTTTTTGAATTAACGGTCCCACTTTACTTAAAAGTTCGTCAAAAGTTTTACCGACATTCGGAAGTACAGTAGAGTTCGCTTATAACGAACCCGGTTATAACGAACTTCCGGTTATAACGATCTAATTTCAAATGATCGAACGAAAAATATATAAATTCAGTATATTTCCTACCGGAAATAACGAACCCGCTTTTAACGAAGTATCCGGATATAGCGAACCAAATCCTACAAAAAAAGGTTCAACGTTCCGCTTATAACGAACTTTTATACGTATATAGGTAATTGGGGTATTCCCGGGGTGCGTTTTGTATATGTTTTTCTTCAGTCATTTACTGTGATTGTTATTGGCAAGATGTCATCTGCTGGTGGTGTAAAACAAACGCGCAAAGGCATATCATTAAAAGAGAAGTTTGATATTGTGAAGCAAATTGAAAGTGGTATTAAACAAAGTTATTTATGCAGAAAATGCAATTGAGTAAGTCAACAATAGCTACAATATGGAAAAATCGTGAAACCATCATACGTAGTTTCGAGAACAGAAATTCGGATACGAAGAAATTAAAGAAGTCCAAACATGATCAGCTGGATCAAGGACAAATGGCCCGCGTTTAAAGAAAATTATAGAAGCTGTGACATTTTCAACGCAGATAAAACGGGCAAGGAGAATCCTGCTCCGGTGGAAAGCTTTCAAAAGAGCGAATAACGGTTCTTGTTGCAGAAAATCTATTGGGAACTGAAAAAAGAAAATTGCTTGTCATTGGCAAATCTAAAAATCCCAGATGCTTCAAAAACAGGAATCTACCCGTCGACTATGAAGCCAATTCTAGAGCCTGGATGACGGCTGATATTTTTGCGAATCATTTGCGGCAGTGGGATAAAGACTTATCCAGAGTAAATCGGAAAATTCTATTATTACTGGATAATTGCCCTGCTCACCCCGATCTGAAAGATTTAAGGTGTATTAAATTGGTTTTCATGCCACCTAACACTAGTGCGAAGTTACAACCAATGGATCAGGGGGTGATTCATAGCTTCAAAAGCAATTACAGGCGCATTTTTCTAGCGAAGTGGATTCATGCTATTGACGACGGCAAAGACAAGTTTGCTGCTACCCTTTTAGAGGCAATAAATGTTCTTCACATGGCATGGGAAAAAGTTTCGACACGAACAATCGCGAACTGTTACGCTCATGCCGGATTTTTGGAGGAATACAATTCTGACGGATTTGATGCAGAAGACGACATTCCACTTGCTAAGTTGCTGAGATGAAGTAGCGAAACGATCATGCCTGGCATAGACGTAGAGTTCAGTGATTACATCCGAGTTGACGAGGAACTTATTAGCACCGAACATCTAACCGATGAGCAAATTTTGTCAAGTGTTTCATCGGCAGAAAGTGACGACGACGATGAAGATCCCGTAGAATATCACAACACGATACATTCAGCTCCGCCGATTATCGATGTAATTCACAAGATGGGTCAGATTCGCGATTATTTGCAACTTCGAGATGCACCAATCTCTCTCAATTGCCGTAACCCCTTGTGGGGAATAGCGCGTCAACTGTTTCATGTGACCCAGTTGACGATTCTCGGCATAAACTGGTATCGGAGAATGCAGTTGCCAGCATGCATCTCCTGAACATCCATGGCCACGAACGTCGTCGTGGACGGGATTCGAACCCGAAACGCCGGTAGTCAAACATGAGACTAATGCCTCAACACACTGCGCTACCGGTCGCCCCAGATGCACCAATCAACATACTTAATAGTTTTGCGCGAGTTGAGTCACACATAAAAGAATCATATTTAACTTTCAGAAATAAGCAATCGACAATTTTGAACTTTTCTTCTTAAAATACTTCCATTATGTACATGCGTATGAATATTGATATGACTATGTTTAAAATAAAAATAATTTCGTAATAGTTCTTCTACTTTTGTATCTTTTGATGAAATACAGCATTTAAATATCAAATACGAATGCTATATGTATTTCCCTTATATGTTCCGTTTATAGCGAACTCCGGATATAACGAACCAAATCAGCCGGTCCCTTGAGGTTCGTTATATGCGGACTCTACTGTAGTTAAAAAATTTTTCACGGTACTTTCTTATTTTATTATAAAATCGAAAAAAGTATTTATGGTGTTCACTAGCGTTAAATGGGTGGACTGAGCACCTTCTTTTACGTCTGTTATCACTCAACAGTCCTTCTGCTTCCAATGCACAAAGCAGCAATATTCCCCGTCTATCCATGATGTAGGCTCAAGAAATACCGAATGATTCCACGTACGTCGTTAAAAAAAACGTCGTAATATTGTATAATCACAAGCCAACGACGTTTTTTTAACGTCGAACGTCGACGAAAAAAAAAACGTCGCCGCCACCGCCATAGTATAAACGTACGCTAAAGGTTTGATAATTTTCCGAATGTTCGTAATATGATCTGGTTGGTTGGTATTGAAAATGGGCGTGATCCGGCCAAAGAACCGCCTACCGCCTATGTAAAATAATTGAATCTATAATAAACCAGCGATGCGCAAGGAAAAGAGTGAAAATCGGACTTATTCGTTCAAAAAAAATCGTACGTTCTCCTATTTATTGACTTCTAGCTACGAGAGCTCACTACGCTTACAGTTTTTTGGTCATACTGGATATTTTTATAAAGCCTACTCTTAGTATTGAGTTTACCACTATACGTCTCAGCGATCTCGGAAAGTATTGGTTTGACACTAATCTTGGTAATTTTTGAAATTTTTTTCACAGATTTGAATCTCAATTCTTCACCTACTCACCCCTATGTGAGGGAGAGGAGTGCACGGTAAAAAATTTTGGGATAAAAGATAAAATTATTTATGCCATTTTTAATACAAAGTTATGTATGCCAATTTTAGAATACATTTTTATAAAGTGGAAAGTATAAAGTCAGTGTACGTAGGTTGCCTTTTATATTTCGGGATTGGACAACAGTAGTGTTGCAATCTGGCAACTGACAGCTCTATCGTAAAGTTTGACATTTTTGAGGTTATACGTACTCAGAACGTTTTGACACACGAGCGCTATTTGCGTTTTTTACAGTAACTTATAAGATTAATCTCGGCCAAATAATGGAATTCAATCGTGAACATTTTCGTGCAATTATTTTTTACAACTTTCGACGTGGATTAACTCAGCAACAGTGCATGGATGAACTGAATTCAATTTTTGGCGATGAAGCTCCATCGAGGAACAGTGTTTATCGATGGTATGGTGAATTCAATCGAGGTCGTAGTTCACTCCAAGACGAATTTCGTGAAGGTCGTCCAAAAGGTGAAGGTCGTCCGGAAACCATTGATGCTGTGCGCGAACTGATATTGCAAGATCGTCATGTGACCTATCGTGAGATTGAGACAACCTTAGGCATTAGTGGGACCAGCATACATTCAATATTGCATGAACATTTGACTGTCAAAAAAATTTGTTCGCGTTGGATCCCACACAATTTCTCAATCGCTCAAAAAAAGGCTCGTTTCGATTGGTCGAGAGAAATGCTCAAAAAATACGATCGCGGTGCTTCGAAACACGTCTATGACATGGTGACAGGTGATGAATCGTGGATTTACGCGTATGAGCCCGAAAGTAAACAGCAGTCGACTGTATGGGTGTTTCAAGATGAGCCAAACCCAACAAAAGTTGTTCGCGCACGAAGCACTTCCAAGCAAATGGTCGCCTGCTTTTTCGGAAAAACTGGACATGTCGCAACCGTACCACTAGAACAACGCAGAACAGTCAATTCTGAGTGGTACACAACCATTTGTTTGCCAGTTGTCTTCCAAGAAATCAGGAAAACCAACCGCCGAAGATGGATCACTCTTCACCACGACAATGCGAGCTCTCACACATCAGCTCAAACAACTGCATTTTTGAGCACTCAAAACATAGATTTGATGGGTCATCCGCCGTATAGTCCTGACTTGGCACCGAATGACTTCTTTTTATTCCCGTACGTAAAAAACAAACTGAGAGGTCAACGTTTTTCAACACCTGAAGAAGCGGTTGCTGCGTTCAGAATGCATGTTTTGGAGACACCTCAATCAGAGTGGCAAAAGTACTTTGACAATTGGTTCAAACGCATGCAAAAGTGTATAGATCTTCATGGGGAATATTTTGAAAAACAATAAAGCGATTTTCAATGATTAATATTTGTTTTTGTTCTCTAATCCCGAAATATAAAAGGCAACCCTCGTATACCAAAAATGGTATACATTTTATCAAATTTCAGATGAACTTTCATTTTCGTTGCATTTTATACCAAAAATCAGATAAATTTTATACTAAATGGTTTAGAAGGGTTTATCTATACTAAGTTCATATTAATTTTATTCATTTCTAAGATAAAATTTTGTGCAAATTGCGTAGTTGCATGCGTTGAAGATGCCATGCATACCTATACATAGTAAACCCATACTCTCCTTTGTTCTAGTTGATTCATGTGCACGCATAACGGTTTTTGTTTATGCTTTTGCTAAACCACGTTTGTTTTCATTTAGCGCGTGACTTCGTTCGAGGATTATCGTATAATTATCGGTGGTATTGTGAAAGTTTATAATTGCGAAATGTATTCGGGAATCACATTACAAGTTGAGTGCGTGGAACAAAAGAAAGTCGTGCAAATATTTTCTTCTGAAGGACCGGATTTAACATACAGTGATTTTGTGCGGGCATGTGAGTTTTGCTTTTAGTGTGATGAAAAGTTTTATTTTCAAAATCTCATTTCAAGGTACTCACGCGTTTTCCATACCCGAAGAAAACTTTGTGGGATTCTCTTCGTCTGCCGGGTTCCACGTGTCAGAGGAAATATTTCTGCCATTCGTGCAACAATTTTTTGTGCATCCACAATTTTCGGTGAAGGTGGTTTTGAGAAATGAGAATGGTGAGCATTGGCGGATCCACGGGGGGGGGGGGGCGGGTTTGGGGGTTAGAACCCCCCCATACGATCTAGTACTGAACGAAAATTTCAAACACACCACACATACAGGACCAGAAATTTTCCCTAATGACTATAGGCCACAGCTGAAGAGGAGTTGGTGTGTTACGCAATTGTTCTCTTATGAAGAGTTCGTCTAAAGGAAAAGATAGTCTCTGATTGTTCTATGGAAAAGAAATGGCAATGCAAACACAGGACACAGAGCTCGAATAGCATTACTGTTGTAACAAGTGTGTGTCAAAATCACATTTTACAACAACAATGTCATGTGCGCACTACGCGGGCTGCCCTACCTACGACACAATGTGCGGCCGGCTATCTGAACCTGAACAACATGTGCGATCGATTATTATGACCGAAATAGATTGAACGCAGAATGCAGCATCAGCGTTCTCTTATCTATCAACTAGATGAGCTAATTTTGTTCAATCGTCGTCCAAGATTTAGATAAAGTGCAAGTGACTATTCTCGTGGTAATAAAAAGTGGTGTTTAGTGCAATAAAGTTACTTGTGGCATATAATTTGAAGACTGGTAAGTAATTCGATGATGTTTACATAATGATTGATTTATTTAATTGATAAAAGTAAACTACTGGTTATTTGTTAATCCTTCTGTGTTGGTTTTCTGGTTTTCTATATGATGTCCTTTGTTGTTCCTCTTTCAGTTGTTTATAAAATGAAGCGAACGTTACATTCATATTTTCAAACTGAACAAAAAAGTAAACGATTCTCGGTGAGTCTAATGCTATGTCCCCATATGAAATCAAATTAAGATAACTTGGGAAATCAATCATCAGTATATTGCAAATCGATGCGACAACTGCCACTCTGTAGGTTTACCAACAAAAATTCGCCTGAAAAATTAAGATATTGGCCAAAATAACGCCTTTTTTTATTTACTAAATTTAGCTCTGTACGTCCACAACTTTCCAAGGTGCAGCTCTTCTACGAAACAGTAAAATTATTTATATTAAAATAACCGCATAAACCTTAGTCAAAAAACGTTATTTTGGCCAATAAAAATAATTTCCCAGCCAAATTTTTGTTGGTGTTTTTGTGTTCAGCACCCCCAAAAACATAAAGTTTCACAAAAATCAAAGAGTTCGCAACACTTTCCATCTCGGCCGTTTATATGTACCAGCAATCTTAGGCTATTGGGCGTTGTTTAATTTTGTATCCTTGCCTTGAGTACGATTTAAATGAAGTACAACCATTTTTATTTCCCAGTCGGCCTGGATTGCTCCTACATGTACGGACAAGGATACGACGGAGCCCCGGCGATGAGTGGAGAATTTAATGGGGCACAAGCTCACGTCCGAAGAACATATCCTCTGGCTCTGTACGTGCACTGCGCAGCCCATAGCTTCAATCTGGCTGTAAACGCTGCATGTGAGGTGTCAGGAATAAAAAACGCGCTAGGGGTAATCTCATCTGTACAAAATTTTTTCCATTATCCAAAGAGATTGAATACACTGAAAGCTGAAATTTCGAAAATGGGGAATGAAACGAAAAAACAAAGGCTTCAGTCAGTATATCCGACTAGGTGGGCAGAGCGACATGAAGCTGTATCTAAAATACATTTATTCAACTTCAACCAGCTGTCATTGATGCTCTTGAAGAGTTGAAGAATTCGCGTGATCAGAACTCAGCCGTAACCGCTACGCAAATTCTGTCTGCGATTTCGAATGCCGAATTTCAAATTTCAAGCGAAATTATGAAATCTGTGCATTCTATTGTGTTACCTCTCAGTAGGCAGTTACAAAAGGAAAACTTGGATTTAGGGGAAGCGATGAAACTTGCCGACAATGTTTTACACGAATTTGAGGATATGCGTCGTAATGCAACACAAAATTTCAACAAAATTTTCCTGCATTCAAAGCAAGTATGTGACCTGCATGGAATTGATCTGAAAACTCCTCGAGTTTGCAAACGTCAAACAACTCGATGCAACGTTGACACTGCAAACGTTGAGGATTATTATCGGATAGCATACTACATTACTTTCTTGGACACGTATATATGCCACATAAGGGAACGTTTTTCAAACCATCGCAATACGTTCGAAAATTTCGGAGTACTCTTCAAAAGCCGTAACTTCGATGAAGAAAGTTGCAATAAACTTTATGAGTTTTATGAAGCAGTACTAAAAGGCACCATGGAAGAATTTTCTACTGAGGTGAAAATGTGGAGGCGGAGAATTGATGGATTGGCAATTAATAATGCACTTGAGGCTTTAAAGGTATTTATCAGTTCGTTTGTATCTTATATTACGTTTACACTATCCCCAGATTACTTCATCTGCGCCGGCTGATTTAATCTGCAACTGTCAAATACATACAATTTTAAACTCACCACACCCAGATTAAGCCGCAGATGAGGTAATCTGGGGATAGTGTAAACGTAATATAACTACTCGTGTAAACTGTTTTACATAGCTTACAAATTTTGAATAATTAACAAAGCGTGTGTTATATAATTTATATAAAAACTTCTGTTTCAATTTTTAATATTTTTACAGGTAGTCAACCAAGATGCATTTGAAAATGTATTCACGGTTCTAAAAACTTTGGCTGTATTGCCCGTCTCAACATCAACACCAGAGCGATCGTTTTCGAGTTTAAAAAGACTGAAAACATTTTTAAGAAATACGATGGGGCAAAGTAGGCTGAATGGACTCGCTTCACTATATATACATGGCGACGTTGCAGTAAATGAGGATGAAGTCTTGGAAGAGTTTTTAAAAAAAAAACAGGAAAATTTAATTTAATAAAATGTGTTCATACTTTTATAGTGGCTTAATATTATGTATTTATAATTAGAATTATTGATTAAAGTAAGTTTATTTTGCTATGTTTCCGTATTCATTTTCATATGTAATTTAATATTATTCAACTTGAACCAACTATTTACTATATTTCAAATTAATAAATCATTATTCTTTATTCCAATATAATACTTTTCATTTTTTTTTTGTATTTATCCTATAATTGAAAAAGCGATAGATTAGTAGGTTACCTATCTCCCCTCCGAAATACTTGATACACCATTGACCATTTCAAATCCAAACCCCCCCCCCCCCTTATCGAAATCCTGGATCCGCCACTGATGGTGAGAGTATGTGAAATTTACTTGATCTAAATATAAATCAAGTATTCTGTTTCAGAGGTGGAATCTACTGTGGGAGTTTTAAGGCGACAGAATGCAGCGATTGGAGCTGGTGTTTTTATTACACCTGAGGTACGTATAAATTCATTTTATGCATATTAAAATAGATAATCTTAAAATCGTTGTAAAGTTTCTACCGCTTGATCAGTGCGCGATATCTATGGTGAAGTTTGTTAAAATATTTATACATCAGCTGTCCCACCTTTTATGTCGTTATTAAATAATAACCCGCGAGATGATAGTAACACTATCAATGTTGTGTTTGCTTTTACAATATTGTAAAAAAGTGACTAAATTTTGCGATTTTTAACATGGAATACCTTCACCATTGATTTGTTTCATTAGGTTTATTCAATTTCGATGCAAAAAGACTGCCTGTGTTTTATATAGAAGTGAGACGGACTTTTACACTTTTAAATTAATAATATTTTTGAAATACGAACACGCTGACGATATTTTTGAGAATTCTGAAAATTGCAATAACTACAAATACGATGCACTTTCAAACGCCCACGCGCGAGCCGGGTTTGTTGCTATTGCAGTTTCCTGAATGTTCCCTAATACAGTATCCTCAGATGTGTATATTCCTAAATTCACATTCGTTCCGAGCATTAAAATACAGACAACATTGTAATAAATGAAAAATGCTTACAGATCGAATTCGATTTTGAAATTGTTTACCCGGAATCTGATTCTCTTATAGAAAAATGGGAAATACTGAAATTATATATTTGCGAGGCTGTACGAAGTAGAGGCAGATCAGTGCTTTATACTGAGCCATTACGAGATAATGGTAAGTTGAAATAAATACATTTGAAAACTTGAATAAAATTAGTATATTTATAGATTGGAACACAGAAACAATTACGTTTCTGAACCTATTACGACTCTTGCCGCCAACTTCTAATGGCAACAGAAGTGTCAGTCGGTTAACCGAGGAAGCTGCGGTTGACAGAATAGTTGTTTTCAAGTAATTAACTCGGTAAGAACTTGCTTAGATTATTTTAATTGAACAAAAATTAATTTTCAGTTGGGGCTGACCGAGTCGGAACTCTTGGAAGGAGCAGAACCAAAATCTCCGTATGTAATTGCAGTGGGTACCACCAAAGCAAATATTATAGAATATTATGTTGCGTTTGAAAATCAATTAAGCACATTGCCCACAACTTACTCGTTCGTGAATGCAGTGGACATTGCGTTTAAACTTCATTTTTTGTTTGTGGTAAAGTTTGACAGAAATTTAAAACAATTGTACAAATACTTGGAACATTTTGTTTATAAAATATCTCCAGCAAACACAAAACGCAGTGCTTTAACCAATCGCGTAAAAGAAGTTGATCTAATTTTTAAAAAACTATTTCCGCCCGAAAAGCATTAAACTTAATGTAAAATATCTGCATTATAGGCTTCTGCATGTTTATGCATATTTATTTATTATAATGTTTGTTTGCTTCTTATGTAACAGACGAAGCGAAATCCTGCTCAAAATGGTTACACACCTTAGACTTGAGCATCATTTAGTAGATTCGAAGTACCTGCAACTAAAGTGTATTAGGTCTCAAACTTGCGACTTATTTTTAATACGTATTAAGGTTTGCGAAGACATGCACTCAAATGTTCCTTGATACAATATTACACTGTATAATACATATTGAGTTTTTTTAAGTACACGTAATGTTCAAAAATATCATTCATACAAAATGTACATGAAGCATAACGATTATAGAATTACGTATTATGCACATACATACATATAAACGAACAACTTGTTTAAAAATAATATTATGCTATACTCTTTATATTTATAATATTACAATATTCATTGAATAGACTGTTATATAAAACCATTTTATTCTTTTTCTTACACTAAATATATTCTGTAATATAGCCAGGACCATCCACTGTTTATAATTTTTATGCCAAATTCCTATCTACTACTTCCGTATGATTACCTATGAAAGTTCTACCAGTCTTACTCTTCGATTTATACTTATTCTCTTATATTTTTTATAATCTGTCGTATAACCAGGATCTATCGACTGTTTATAATTTTTATACCAAATTCTTATTAAACACTTCTTTACGATTTCCTATAAAATATTATACCACTGGTATTGTTCGACTTACACTATAACTCTTATTAATTTTATCGTTTATAGAATAAATTTCATTTATAAGATTGAAACCTATAAGTTTAATAGGACTTTTCCTATGGACCTAAAATATATAGATAAGAAAATTTATAAAATTTATACCAAAATTTTTTACCGTGTGGGGACTTCAGTTAAATGGAAAAATTAAAACTCTAGAAACTATTTTGGATTCTAAGGGAATAGAATTTTCTTAATTCAACTTTGAAAATACGCGATAAAATATATTATATACAATGCAATACATTAGAGCAGGGGTCGAAAAGCTTTTTAAAACAGCGGGCCATTTTCAGAAGTAATATATTTAGGCGGGCCGCACATTAAAAAAAAACTCATTTAGTGCCAGTGTAAGAAAGTAGATACAAAGAACGTACAATTCCAGTTCAGTTCCAAAAAATATAAAAATTGTAAATTTACACTTTGTAGCGCTTTCGCAACAGACATTGTTAAATCCGCGAATAAATGACCGCAGATAAAGGGCTTCCCTTCGGTGCCAATAGTTGCTTCTAATTTGATTTAAAGGAGCTCTAGAACAAAATTTTACAATTTTTAGAAATACTATTTAAGATGTTCTAGCTCGGTTTCAAAAATAAAAATATGCTTCAAATAAATTGAGTAAAATGAAGTACTCAAAGTTTTCGAAAAGATACATACATGTATCTCGGTTAATTCTTGGAGCTTATTTTAGGAGAGTCGAAAATTACATTGTGCCGACCCTAATAATTGTCGAAATTGCGTAGGAGGGGGGTACGTGTTCCGAAAATCAATCCTAACTCGACAATCTTTCATTGTTGAAGAAAAAAACGCAATTTCGACCAGCCTTTTCGCACTGACATTTGTAGTAGTGTCCTCGAATAACGAACACCATTCGAATCAAGACCGTGTACGTGCGTAGCGTCGATTTATTCATTTTTATTCACCGCACAAAAGCTTAGGGAGAGCCGCATGAGGACCGCGGGCACAGCGCAGCTAATGTAGTAGAAAGTCATGTACATGCCACCTCTCAGCATTAATTTGCGGCTGAGAACTCTTTTCCTTGTGACCAGTTTAATTGTCTCAATTGAATGTGCAAACGTAAACAGTTCTTGCTGTCAAAATCTCAACAGTCCGTATCAGCTGTTTGGAATTATTGTCCGATAAATTCTTAACCGGAAGATGAGTGCCGTTTATCTACATAATAAGATTTAACTGGACATTTAGAAAACGGCCCTTAGTGTTGCGTCGATAAAACTAATCCTAAAGGTACCCTTACCATGTTCTTTCTGACTCAGTTGCAGCCAAAATTAAACAATGGGGAAATTCAATAAAGTTTGGAATACAGTGAAAAGACATACGCAACGAAATTACTTGCAGGCTCTATACTTTGGTATACAGTACAGAACAGATAAATGCAAAACGCTTAAGTGCAAAAACCGCATTAGCGCAAAATATATAAAGGCCCGGTGACTTTTCGCCTATTTTTCATATATGTGATTTTGCCTCTATAAGTGCAAAACGCATAAGTGCAAAACACGCTTGACTGAAATGGAAATGTATGACAGGCCCATCATAAACACAAGCAAATTACAACGGATTAGTGCAGTAGATTTTCCCATGCGCATATAGGTCAGTAAAATTAAGTAAATTCTTGGCCTTAGAGGAAATAATTATGAAGATCTGGGAATAATTTTAATCCCTTTTATAGATCATACATAGATAAGCCTAACTGGTAGATGAAAATCCGAGAAATTTGAATCCTTTTTTAACATTTTCCTTACAACTTCAAACCGTTGTCTCAGATTGAAAAGTATAATAGGACGTAAACTACAGAGCGTTGAATTCTGCGTAAGTATGTATAAGCTGTTATACTTTTCATTTCGTTTTCGTCTTAAATAAATTATAAATAATTTATTCTAGTTTAAAACGGCTTTACTATATTTTTTAACAGACTAATTTAGCAAATAGCCCGTGGAAACCAGATAAATTGTTTACTAGATATAGCTCCGAAAAATAAAATTAAAAATGTGTGGACAAAATCTTGCTGTTTTATCTTACTTTTCTCGAGTTTTCACCTAAATAACATATTAATTTTATGAGAATGAAAAATCCCTGTTTTGTTGTAAATAAATGGCGATAACTTCAGGTAATCCTAATTTTAAGTTTATTAAAAAAAAAAAAACACACTTGTGCACACTTATTTTTTATTTTCCAAAGCTATATCTAGTAAGAGTGAAACAGCAGCTCTCAATGCTCTTAGAAAACGTATAACTTCCGATGTATGCGGTAGTGATATTGGCCACATGACTATTCTGAAACAAATTCCTCGCATGAGGATCTGCCTAGGATCAAATTGGATGACCACGGAGTTATGCTTCGGTAATAAATTCATAGCTCTCATTCTATATCGCTCGGAATGGAAAAATGGCAACTTCTGCCCAAACTCCAGGTGTATCATGTGGTGAACCGATGGGTTTAAAACTTAACAGTGAGTACGGACGGCTTTGGACCCAACACATGGGGACATGGCCTACCGTTTTTACAAGCCGAGATCCATGCTATTGAGGTCTGCGCCAGGGTAATTCTGGAAAATAATAGACAGGCAGCCATTAAGCCTCTCTTCACTTAGGCTCTCTTAAAACTAGTGAAAGAGTGTCATAAACGTCTCCCATGTCTGGCGACCTAACCGTCAACCAAATATTTTTGTATTGGGTGCCAGGTCACCGTGGCATTGAGGGAAATTAAAAAAGGATGAACTTGCAAGGCAAAGCTCATCATCAAATTTTCCTGGGAGAAACCCTTTTGTGGTCAGGGCTAAGCTTCAGCTAGGGTAATCATAACTGAATGGTTTAAAAGGATGCGACAGCACTACTGGGACAACTTTACAGGACTGCGTCAATCAAAGGAGTTGATGAGACCTTCAACTACGTAGATACCACCCGCATGATTAGAGCCGATCTATACTACTTGTGGGCTACCAATCGGGCCACCACTGGGTGAGATTTCATCTAAACAAGATAGGTTTGTCTAACGTGACGGAGTATCGTCTTTGTTTGAAGGACGTTGAGACCACATGTCACATTTTATGTGTATGCCCGGCCATTGCGCGGGTGAAGTATACATTCCTCGGTCAATTCAGTACGTGCCCTGCCGTTATCATGAAAACTCTAGCAAAAGCCTTACTAGCTTTCGTACGAGTGGTGCAAGGTCTTTTGCTTGAATAATAAAAAATAGGCTATCGCACAATAGACCTCCTTTGGTCGCAGTGCTCACTTTTAAGGCCGGAACTCAGATCGCGTTGAATGAAAAATGCCGTGAAATCCCATACAAAATCATAAAGGAGAATATACACTTTCCATACAAACCGTGGCCGTTTTCACAATAACGTTACTATGACACCCATATAAACATATTTGGCCGTGCGGATACTAAAAATATGAAACATTTGCAACATTACACAGAATACTGTTAGATAAATTCGGTTTGAGGGATTATTCTATTGAATAATAGAAAATAATAGATAATAGAGAATATGACCTTTGTAGTAGAATTAACCCGAGGATTACACACTGGGGTCACTGTAGACTCGAGCATTTTTATACCCTAGACTTTATAAGTACAGGGTTTATTGTTTTTGTCACAACGAAAATATGTAACACCTTAAAGAAGGCTCCGGAGGTATGGCAATGTATATATATATATAAATGATCAGGGTCACCTCCTGATTCGATTTAGCCATGTCACTCTGTCTGTCTGTATGTCCGTTCGGATGATAACTTTCAAATGAAACTTAAAATAAGCGATAACTTCCGATGAAGCTAGTGACCTGGAATTGTGGTCAAATGGTTGTAGTTGGGTAAAGTTGATTGATATTGAAAGTACGTTAAGTCCGACCAGCGAAACCCCTACTTCCCCTACAAATAAAACTTCAAATAAGCGAAAACTCTCGATAAAATGAAGCTAGTGACTTTGGTCAAATGTTTGTTCTAGGACCTTGTTGGTTGTTATTGAAAATGTGCAAGATCCGACAAAAGAAACCTCTACCTCCCGTACAAGCGACTCTTCAAATAAGCGATAACTTTCGATAGAATGCAGCTAGTGACTTGAAAAATTCGACAAATATTTGTAGTGTGGGCTAGATAGTGTATTTTGAGAGTGGTCAAGATCCTTCTGAATGAGCGCCAACCTCCCCTATAAACTAGCCATACGGAAAACTCACTTATAATATGGTCGTTGTCAATTGATACTTTTGGTATCACCACTAGGTGTGTACAAGTCTAGGGGATATACGTTTCGGACTTTCGGTTTTTCATAGTTTTGGTTGTTAATAATTATCGTAAGTTGTTTACTTGCCTTTGTAATTTAGGTTGCTTTGTGCAAACGTTAACCCTCGAATTGCACACGGTCTCTAACGACCCCAGCAATTTCTTTCTGTTATTATTTTTCAAAATAATTATCGTAAGGTGTGTTGCTGCCATTGTAATTTAGGTAGCTCTGTACCAGAGTCAACCCTCAGATTGCACACTGGGGTTCCTGAAGGTCCCAGCAGTTTTTTTTTTAATATTTCTGTTTTGCAAAAATCAGGAGAATTCTCTCAATTCGATTCCTCTGTCTAGTCCAAATAGGGCTGCATGTAACTCTGGTTACAATGAGGAATAAGATCGGCGAGAGGATGTACCTTTGTCGAACTGCACTTCCAATCTCAAAGTCCTCAGACACCTGACATTTATGCAGAGCGCGACATGCCTCTCCTGCGCAAAGCCATCCGTATAGAATCTCGGTTCACACCAGGAAAGGCTTCTTAATCAATGAAAAGCAAGTGATGCAGAGAATCATACTCAACGCATTGCTCGGAGATGTTTCGTTAGGTGTTGATGTGGTCGACTCAGGAGAATCCATATCGAAACCCAGCCTGCTCTTCATCAATAGGCGCGTTCTTTTGCTTTTCTCAACCTGTATAAGTTAGTGAAATAACACGCAATACAACAACAATGCTACCCTATATAGATTGGCGCTTAATCCAGTGATTTATGGAGAGGAGATCTTGACCTGGATAGCGCACAAGTTAAGCTTTGATTTAGGACGCATCTAGCGGTTGGTAGAAGAAGTTCGCTCATTCCACGATGTCCACTCTATTTTCACCTCAGTTGACCTCAATTAGAATCAATCGAATTCCACACTTTTTCAAATTGGAATAGTCATTTTTGTCGAAATATTAGGAAACTACTCGGAATCAATTAGTTTCATCTAGCACAGTTGCGTTTGATAGGTTCAATGCTTACTCTTGATGCAATAGAATGAAGTCTATTTTTAATATTTTGCAAAGAGTGGAATTATGCCACCACTTAAAATCCAAACTTTCTCTGAGATCAAATCCATTTCATGTCAAATACATGCTGTATGAGTCAGATACATCGTTTTTATTTGCACAAAAGCTCGGGTTAACTATCCTTGACCTGGATAGCTGTAAAAGAAATTGCTTCCTAAATTAACTTTTAGTCTTTTGATGTCAATTTTAGCTACTATCTTGACAACTGCAGGAAGCACGTGCTTTTCAAATTATTGTCTGCAAGACCACCATTTTTCGGAAGTTCAATGATCAATCCTTCCTTCCACTCAGTGGGAAAGGTGTCTGTGTTCCACGCTATATCAACAATTTCAGTGCAGCAGCTCGGCAGTTATGCTTGTCGCTGCTTAATAAAGTTCGGCAAGAATACCGTCGAGTCCGTCGGCCTTTCCTAGTTTTAGTGCAATAATTGCAGAGGTAATTTTCTCTTTAGTCCGTGCAGTTGACCGTATACGCGCATTTTGTTTAGTTAAAATATCTACATGAGAGGGAACTTCACCAGCAGTTACACGGTTCAAGACAGTGACGAAGTGTTCCTTCCTTCGCCTCATCTGACCTTCCTCTGAGATACTTAAGTAGTTTTTCATTACTATCCTTTACCGGGTGTTGGCGGGATTTACAACCACAAACTCCTTGATAACACCTTATACGCTCCTTGCGGCAGGACGAAATCGTTGTAAAGGATTGGCGCAGGAGCTTATCTGCCCCATAAGCGAGAAGAGGGATAAGCTTCGGTGTGAAAACTATAGAAGCATCTCACTAGTCTGTCCGTCCTATAAAATACTGTAGAAAGTTCTGGAAAACAGAATCAATTGGAGAGTGTAAAGGTGGCCTGGTGGAGGCCTGGTGGAGGCCTGGTGGAGGCCTGGTGGAGGCCTGGTCGATCAACAAACAAAAGAAGTTGAACTACGAATAAACAAGGGCAAAACGAAAATAATGATGCAATCAAGGGCTAGGATGCCACCACAATCGAACATTACCATCGGGGATCTCAACATTAAAAATAAATTACTGTCGCAACAGTCCAATCTCCAAGGCCTCCAGATGAGTTAGCATCGCCTCGTTTTCTAGATCATGACGGTGTGTCTTGTGTGGACCTGTGGAATCAGCAACACACTCAACCGAGCTATTTACCCAATAAATGGGTACTCATTTAACAGCTGAGTGGGCTCATAGTCCGACACGTAAGTCCCATTTTTTATCGAAAACTACTGCATTCAGTAGGAATCGAGCCGGAGAGCAGTGCATTAAAAACTGTCGGATTTTTCATAAGGCAAAGGGATTTGTAACTTGCAAATAAAAAATATGCAATGAGATCTAAGGAAGAAAGCTTACTTGAAGTAGACAGCTTATATTCATATATTATTTAGACGTGTTCTACCTCGAAGATAACTAAGTTATTAAGTTCCCAAATGTCTGAAACTGGAAGCTTGATTATCAGAAACCTAGCAAGAAGGGTTTGGTCAGTGGATGTGTAGCTAAGTGAGAGGCTTGGAAATGCAACCACATTGGTCAATTGACTCACTATCAACACGTAACATACAACTTCAGTTTTATTTGCCACGACGCGAGGAGCCGCACTAATACCCTCGAATATTTGGAAACGCATTTGACTAATCAGATCGGCTAGTGCTGCTGTGATATAATTCAACTAGTTTGCCTTATATCCCAGTAGGATACAGCGCGTCAACTTCTCTAATTAGCCATCGAATTTGTCATCAGGCAATAAGTCTAATCTCATGACACACCCAACAACGCACGCTTGTCGGCCACCGATCGGCGATTCAAGGACGTTCCAAACGTCGACATAAATTGTGTAGTTGAGTTCATTGGCGTTTCATTTCATAACACTTCCAGTATAGTAGTTATGGCCCTTACGCAATGTAAGCCACTGCCATTTTCGCGTGCATCTCAAAACTCTGATTGTCAATCATCTGGCCTGTACGCCGATTCAGCACTTCATTTTTATACCCTAGTTTAATATTGTTCTAGGCCAGAAAAATTCGACAAAGACAAGAGTCGGCGAAATATTGTACCTCACTAGTATTATTTACGGAAAGTTTTCATGTTCTGCTCCCTTGCAATAACACGGACAACCCCAGGGAGCGAAATAGGCCCATTTTGGTCTTAACGACGAGCTTCTTTGGAAATATGTACTGCCACCTAGGTAGTCGAATTTATCCACAGGCTGTCCATAATACCAATGGGCCGGATTTTTAGTTGGCAGCACAACCACCTTGGTTTTGTTGGCGTTAATATTTCACAATAGGGGTAGGGGACTTTTTCTCGAGATCTGAAGCCATTCCGTTCAGATCTATGATTTTGTCAGAGAGCAAGCATACGTCGTCAAGATGTTGCAGATAAGATGTATTCATTTCTACTGCATAATCTGGATAGAGTTGTTGTTGTTAATCGCCTTGATCCCTTCAGGGGCATGGGCGCGTCAACATTTCCAGCATTTCCATGGCTTGATGACGTTTCGATCAACTGCAATTACTAGCATGCACCTCCTATCCTCGCCGTCTTTATACTGACAAGCTCGGAGCACAGTGAGAATTCTATTAGTACCCACAGGCAGTTTCGATCGCGCCGAGATTTGAACTGCGAGCTCTAGATTAGTATCGTAGAGCGGTGACCGAACGACCACGGACACCGAACGCGATTGAAATTGGATTGGAGAGGGGATACCCTTGACGACAGCCACTTCCAGTCTAAAAGTCCCCCTAGACTTTATATACACCTTCAATAGCCATAAGCTTCATAGGGATCCCTCCAGAGCCGCTCATATATTGTAGATTTTCGATCCACACCGCCGAAAGCCTTTTGGAAATCTGTGAAAAGCTGCCGGTTTATTGAACTGTGAGATTGTATTTAGAAACCGCGGAGGCTGCCGGTTGTTTGCCTTTATAGACAGCGGGTGCCGCTGCTCAAACAGCTTGTTAAACCGCAGCTTCGAAACGGCGCCTTGCATACACCTTTAATAGTCACAAAGTTTTTAGGGATGCCTCCATAGCTGCTTACATATGTACAATAGATTCCTGATCAACACTGCCGAAAGTCTTCTCGAAATCCATGGAAAGCAAGTGAAGTGAGATTGATACTCGACGCATTACCCGATGACAATTTGCAAGGTATTCCGTGATGTTGCTTAAAGGCTTGTTTTCCAAGCCTTGCTAGGTGCTTATAACAAGGGACTCGGTCATATGATGGAAAAAACGGCCTTGGTGATAGTAATGACAATGGTGAAAGATTTGTAGAGTTCGGCAACTTTCACGGTCTCTTCTTCGGTGGGATTATACTTTAGCATACAGACTGCCACAAAATCACCTCAGATCAACAGAGGGCCAGTTGATCGGCACAGAATACAAAATGAGGACGACCACTTTGCCATTAGTAAAAGATACAAAAGTTGCTTTTTGGACGTGCGAAATAAGAGGGGCGCCGATATTGGGATGGGAAGAGACCATTATCTTATGATCGCTAATTTCGATTGCGTATGGCGGCCGTGCGCCGTCCTAGCGACGAAAGATCCAGGGGTCGCAAATTCTACACCGACCGACTAAAAAATCTAGCTGTCTTTCAACAACACAAGGACCGCCTTGCGCAGAAAAGCAGCTTAGATAGCTAGTCTCATCAAAAATATGTATGTACATCGGCAGCGCAGATATCATCGTCGGGATAAACCCGGACTGCCGGCATAGGCCTTGGATGTTCGACGTATCATGATAGCGGATTGTTGAAAGCAAGCGACTGAAGGTAGGTTTAGCTCAAAAATCAAACGGTAATCGAGGTAGCATCGAGTTCCTTTATCGTCAGGAAGCTCGAGAAGTACAACGTATTGTGCGATGCGATAAAAGAGGGTATACTAACTCTCTCGTCTCGGCAGAAGAAGCCGCAAGAAACAACAACTTCAAGGACGTATACGGTGTCATTAAGGAGTTTAAATATGGTCGTGACTCCTAGCAACATCCAGTGTAGGATAGTGATGGAAAGCTACTTATCTTAGGGGATAATCAGATGAAGCGGTGAAAAGAACATTTCCCCACGTAACATCTGGTGAAGCTCCCCCTCATATAGATAATTAATTAGCTAAACATCAAAATGCGCGTATACGCTCAACTGCACTGACTAAAGAGGAAATTGTCGAGGTAAGGCCTCCAAACTCGACGGCTTTGATGCTGAACTTTGTGATGCAGCGCCAAGCATGAATGCCGAGTTGCATCCACTTATTGATAAAGCGTAGAACGCAGAGACCTTTCCAACTGAGTGGAAGGAAGGATTGATCATCAAACTTCCCAAAAAGGGCAGCCTTACAGACTGTAATAATTGGAAAAGCATTTGCGTGCTTCCTGCCTTTGCCAAAATAATAGCTAAAATTGTCCTGGAAGACAAAACAATCACTTAGAAAGCACAATTGATGAAGAGCAAGCCGACTTTCGATCCGATCGATTCATTAGCACCTTGCGTCCTGGAATGCACCGAGTGCGATTCTCAGCTTCACTGGCTTTTCATTGATTTCGAGAAGACTTTCGATAGTGTAGACCGCGATTATATATGGGCGGCTTTGCACAGGGGATAAGCATCCCTGAGAAACTTGTGGTTATTATTAAGTCGACCTATGATAGCGCATAATGTCGCATTATACATAAAGGTAAGTTGTCGAGGAGCTTTGCGATTCAGAGTGGAGTTCGGCAGAGGTGCTTTCTCTCACCTATTCCTCGTAGTGATTGGCGGGTGTAGCATGCAGCCCTATCCGGACCACACAGAGGAACTCGATACACCTTTACATATTGTTTGCAACATCTTGATTACGCTACCGACATATTGCTACTCTCTAACAAAATCAGACCTAAACTTCATGGTTTTAGATATCGAAAGACGAGCAAGGTTGGGCTAAAGATGGGCATCAACAAAACCAAAGTTCTTAGCCCGCCGTTACGAAAAAGAAATCCTATTCCTTTTGATATTAAAGTCAATTGACAGTCTGTCCAGACTGGACAAGTTCGTCTGCCAAGGAGGCATTGTTGCCGAAAATGGTGGTACGAAGCAGGACATCGCTCGTCCTAACTTGCCTAAATGTGCATTCGGCACGCTTACCAAATCTGGCAAAGCAATTGTCTTAGTATTAACACCAAACTGGGCTTGTTACGCTCTTTGGTACTCTCTGTGCTGTTGTATGGGAGTAGCACACAGCTATTTCCGTAAGAGTTACCAACAAACTGCAAGATTCAGTCAACTCATCTCTTCGTCGCATTTTAAGAATTTTTTTCTGCCCCGAAAAAATATTAAATGAAGAGCTGAGTCGGCGTACGGGTCACTCGTCAATCGACGAATTGATACGCAGGTGAAAACGACAGTGGATAGGTCACACATTGCGGAAGGGTGACAACTGCATTGCTAGACATGCTTTAAAATCGGACCCCATTCCCAGTGACGTCCGACCAATGGGGCGTCCGAAAGTTTCATGGCGCTGATCTGTGGCGTGCGTCGCTGGGTAAGTCATGGGAGAAGAACAAAGTTCATTGTTGCACAGGAGTAGTTGACGCGCTAAACCCCACTAGGTGTTAAAGTAAAGTAGTAACGTGCTGAATTTTAATTTTCGGGCGAACAAATTGCAATTTCAGGGAGGAACCGAAACTGCAAACAGGGTAATTAACAAAACACTTTGTTATTAGCTGTTAACGCACTAGAACTCACATTCCGCAACGTGATTGCATTTTTGCAGAAAAACACAAATCTCGACGGAACATTTGGTTTTCACAGGTGCGTGTTCCTTTTCTTGTGTGAAATTCTCTCCCCGCTGTGAATGTGAATCAAGCCTTTATGAATATTTTCTTGTTGTCGCACGATTTAGCCTTGATGGTATTATATTACGGCATTTAGGTGTTTGTTTATTGCGGCTTATTTTGACGTTTCAAGAGAAAAGTTTTCATAGTGTTCGTTTGTTCACTATCCGTGTTACTACTAATCTCGTTGCTTTCAAGTGGTTGTTTTCTTGCTCAACGACGGCTCAGGAAACACGTGCACACAAAACCATCTATACAACAAGCCTGAAACCAGGGCGGCCTACTATTTGACGGCTATTACCAAAACCCGTGCACATGTCCGGTGTCATATTTTTCTCTATCTACATTTCTTCTTATCAACGTTTTATTCTGAATTTAATCTTTCTTTTCTCATCACTGCTTTGCTTCGCTTTCTTCGCTTAAGGCTGGTATTAACCTCTTCGTGCGAAAATGTTACACTCATCTCTCCCACGAAAAAGTGACAGTGTAGACTTGCACACAGCACATTACCGCGGCGCTCTACACGACACATGATTTTCCCTTCTACTCCAAGGACCGGTTTTTAAGCGAAATAAAGAACAAAGTAATTTTTTTCGCGTGAAAATTTCTCCTAATAATGTCTCTTTGAATGATATATGTTAGCACTGACAGAGCGAAAATCTTTCGTGGGAACACAACTTTTGACAGTTTTTGTATGTGACTTCGCACGAAAAACTGATCTTAGAACCTTTATCAGTGATTTGCTTGGCTTGGTTTTTTTGCTTCGCTTTGATTCCTTCGTTTATCACTGCTTCAGCTTCTTTGCTTATCACTGTTTCACTTTTCCCACTTATTCCAGCTTCTATTTGCTGTCCTTGATTATCACCCCTTCGATTCGCTTTGGTTCTCTCTCTTATTACTGCTTGGTTTCCACCAATCATTTGCCCAAATTTCGGTTCGCTTTGCATCTATCGCTCACCGTTGCTTCGTCTTTTTTTACTTACACTTGCTTCCTTTTTCCTGCTCGTTTATCACTGCTTCCCTTTCCAAGTCTTGGCTTCGCTTCCCTATCACAGTTCTGCTTCAGCGCTTAGCAGCGCTTTGCTTCGATGATCAGTTTCCGCTTATTACTGCTTCGTTTCGCTTCACTTTCCTTCATTATCACAGCTTATGACTCCTTCGCTTCAATTTCTACGTTTAACACTGCTTCGCTTTCTTCTTTATCACTGCTTCGCTCCATCTTCACTGCATCGTGTCGCCTCGCTTTGCTTTCTTTGTTTATCTTACGCTTATTGACTTTTCTGCCTCATCTCACGCTTACTCGTGCTTAACAGTAGCTTATCACTTGTTAATAATTCGCTTTGAATAAAGTTATGTACACGCCATGCCTCAGGTTACCAGTTGATGATGTAATAAACATCAGGTTAGGGCAGTTGATTGACCTTCGATTAAAAATTAAAAAAAAAAACGTATTTTTCTGCGCTTCTACTTACTCTGTAAGTTGTGGGCATTTATATAGGAGGCCCCAGCACTTTCTCACGCATTTTGAGGGATTACTGGATTTTCTCCATCAATTTGTCTGTTCTTCATTCGCTGATGATTTTTTTCTCAGCCTTGGCCACCAAAGGTGTAACTGTCATCTTTTAGAGCAGTTTCTCCTCTTTAAACTGGTATCGGCACCTTTGGTGGCCAAGCCTGAGAAAGTTTACGGTTTTGATTTCGCTGCAGCACTTTTCCGTGCATTCTGCGTGGTTTTTGCTGGATTTTTTTTTCTCCGCCATTTTTACTCTTTTTCATTCGCTGATGATTTTTTTTCTCAGCCTTGGCCACCTAAGGTGGAAATGGCATCTTTTAGAGCAGTTTCTCCTCTTTAAGCTGGTATCCGCACCTTTGGTGGCCAAGCCTGAGAAAGTTTACGGTTTTGATTTCGCTGCAGCACTTTTCCGTGCATTCTGGGTGGTTTTTGCAGGATTTTTTTTCTCCGCCATTTTTACTCTTTTTCATTCGCTGATGATTTTTTTTCTCAGCCTTGGCCACCAAAGGTGGAAATGGCATCTTTTAGAGCAGTTCCTCCTCTTTAAGCCGGTATCCGCACCTTTGGTGACCAAGCCTGAGAAAGTTTACGGTTTTGATTTCGCTGCAGCACTTTTCCGTGCATTCTGCGTGTTTTTTGTTGGATTTTTTTTCCGCCATTTTTACTCTTTTTCATTCGCTGATGATTTTTTTTCCCAGCCTTGGCCATCTAAGGTGGAAATGGCATCTTTTAGAGCAGTTTCTCCTCTTTAAACTGGTATCCGCACCTTTGGTGGCCAAGCCTGAGAAAGTTTACGGTTTTGATTTCGCTGCAGCACTTTTCCGTGCATTCTGCGTGGTTTTTGCTGGATTTTTTTTTCCGCCATTTTTACTCTTTTTCATTCGCTCATGATTTTTTTTCTCAGCCTTGGCCACCACAGGTGTAACTGTCATCTTTTAGAGCAGTTTCTCCTCTTTAAACTGGTATCCGCACCTTTGGTGGCCAAGCCTGAGAAAGTTTACGGTTTTGATTTCGCTGCAGCACTTTTCCGTGCATTCTGGGTGGTTTTTGCTGGATTTTTTTTTCTCCGCCATTTTTACTCTTTTTCATTCGCTGATGATTTTTTTTCTCAGCCTTGGCCACCTAAGGTGGAAATGGCATCTTTTAGAGCAGTTTCTCCTCTTTAAGCTGGTATCCGCACCTTTGGTGGCCAAGCCTGAGAAAGTTTACGGTTTTGATTTCGCTGCAGCACTTTTCCGTGCATTCTGGGTGGTTTTTGCTGGATTTTTTTTCGCCGCCATTTTTACTCTTTTTCATTCGCTGATGATTTTTTTTCTCAGCCGTGGCCACCAAAGCTGGAAATGACATCTTTTAGAGCAGTTTCTCCTCTTTAAGCTGGTATTCGCACCTTTGGTGGCCAAGCCTGAGAAAGTTTACGGTTTTGATTTCGCTGCAGCACCTTTTCCGTGCATTCTGCGTGGTTTTTGCTGGATTTTTTTTCTCCGCCATTTTTACTCTTTTTCATTCGCTGATGATTTTTTTTCTCAGCCTTGGCCACCAAAGGTGGAAATGGCATCTTTTAGAGCAGTTTCTCCTCTTTATAGTAGTATTCCAATTTTTGATGACCAACCTGAAAAATTTACGGCCACGATTTGAATGGAAAGTGTATATTCTTCTTTTTTCGCAGATGAAAACAGACGTGAAATTGTGTGGAAGGTAAATTTCATTCCACTCGATCTGTGTACTACCTTGACAGTGAAAAGTCAAGTTGTGAATTTCATGTGGTGAAATTTTTTCTCATACAAAATGTACGAGAAAAATGTTCACTGACAGCCCAGCTGTCTCAGTCAGTCTCAGTCGGGTTGTTTTGTGTTTTCCCGGTGTTATTTATGGTTGGACGATAAATAGTAAACAAATTAATCGATGTTTTTTACTTGTGATGCTATGCTAATTTTTGACATGTTTCATTTCACCGGTATACAGATCGGGTGAAAAGTGAGAAAATTATATGTTCCACACAATCTTTCCCACGAGCCATTTCGCTGATGAAAAGTGCTGCTGTAATTTTTTTCATTTCACAAGATCTGAATACCAGCCTTTAGGGTGAGTAGCCAATATTTTTTTATATCTATTAACAACTAATCTTATTTCATCAGTCTATTTTTAGCCTTTAGGGTGGGAAATTAGCTGCGAACCAGTATTTACTGCAATGTTCTACCTGATGTAATTTTTGAGTTCTTTAGTTTTTGGTAAAGTAATATTGGGTTCACACTAGGGGCCAGATCAATTCGATCACGGAAATCAAGGTGTAGTAAGTTTAAAGTTATTTCAGTTTCAGATCAAGTGAACTAGCCAGATTCAGATTAGATCGAGGGCTTTGGCCGCAGTGTGAACATGAACTAAGCTCGGCTATTTTGCAAAGATTAAATTGCATGTTGCCTGTCAAATTTTTACAATACTGGCTGTATAAGTTATGGTAGTTTCGGATTTTTGATATGTTGTATGAGTTGGCACATTGCTAAAAAATTCAAGTTTTGTGATTCAACCACCGCCGCGGAGGCCGAAAAATCGCTTAATTGTGTGGCTTGCCCTTTTTTTATATATCTCTTTATTTAGTCTATTAAAAATGTAGTAAAGCTTTTTTAAACTAGTGTAAATTATCTACAATACAATTTGAGATTAAAAAAAAACTTCTAGCTGTTAAATTTACCGAAATACAGCTAAAAAGGATGAAATCCCTAAACAGACATCGCTCCATTTTTGATTAAAGTCACATATACTTGGCCTATTTTTAGCCCAAATATTGGACACGATAGACTTCAAATCTACAACTTTTATTTGATCAGTTTTCATTTGTTGCATCCTTTTCAGAGATCTGTGAGCTTGAAAATTGATAAAATGTGATTTTTCTTCTTCTTCCTTGGCCTTTCATACCACTCTGCGGCTTCGCGTTGCTCTGCCTGTGGTGTTGGCACTTCGCCCATTCTGGCGGTATAATCTCAGCTTCCTTCTGCAGGCAGCACGGTCTTGGATCGTATCATCGCCAAGATTAACGCGTTGTTGTTGCTTTTTCATCTGATCGATCCATGTGTGTTTCCATGTGTGATTTTTCTAGGACTAAAAATTATCATTTTGTGACTATCGACTTTGACTATACTGCTGAATCGAAATTCAATTTTGAGCAGTGCATTGGACACAGAATTCAACGCTCCTTAGTTTACATCGTGTTCAATTTTTTCAATCCGAGGCACCGAATAGAAGTTATAGGAAAAATATTAAAAAAAAGGTTCAAATTTCTGAGATTTTCATCCGCCAAAAGTTAAGCTCAGCTTATGGGATTGTGCAAACACAGTTTCCATATTTTCGGAATATATACGGATAGAAGGGATTACAATTATTTCCAGATATTTCCCAATTATTTCCTATAAGACCCCCACATTGATTCAATTTTGCTGGCCTATCTTTGCAACGGGTAAATGGAGAAAAAGGATAAGAGCAATCAATTTAGTTGCCAGGGGCGATTGCACTTATCCGTTCTCGACTGTAATATTTCATCGTGATAAAAAAAAAAACAAATTGCCTAATTAACCTCCTCTGCGGACAAAACCAAATACATATCAAAATATCCTTTTTGTACAATTAACAAGATAGCTAATACCCAGAATTGTCATGAAAAGGACAAAAGTCATATCTGAATTTCATCTATCTTTCTTATGCATGCCTGATGCCACGACTGAGTAAACAAATTAAAAACCCTTTTTAACATACAAAGATATTTCAAAACTCGTCCTCGAAACAAGACATTCATTATACTGCGGTCGTCCGGCTCTTTATCGTCTACTGCTAGAAAAATAATGTGGCATTTCGTTTGAAAACCGTCTCTAGCCACAAGGACTTTCACATAAAAAAGGGCTCGTGTGGCAAGCGAGCAAGTTATTTAAAACGAAACAACTTTTATCTGAATCGCAACCTTGCCTCAAAGGATAAATAAATAACGTCTTCGAAACAGATTCAATGTGAAGTATGACACTTTGAGACCCAATTTTTGGTGATCGTAAAGATGTTTATAAAATCGTCATTCAAGTGGGTGAGTGACTGGTGAAGAGGATGACGGTTTGTTCTGTTTTTGTCTGGACCAGTGTGCCGTTTCACAGTCCCTAAATATATTCGACGAAGGCATATACGAGTACTTGTATGCCGAATTTATTATACGAGAAAAGTGTTTTGCCATTATCTTGCGTACTTATCTTGAGGGTTAATGCGGTGATTTGGCCATTTTAATTCAGTCCTATGGCAACATGATGATAGTCACTCAATTTTATGATATATTTGGGTTGAATATACGAGTATCTGTCTAGTGTTGACGTATGCAGAGTAAATGAAATGTGAAATATTTTTGGACGAATTCAGATTTTTGTACATGCGAGTATGTGTATTCACCGGGGAACATTTCATAAGTCAGTTTTGGTAAGCTGTGTAAATATGAAAATGTTTACTAGCAAAATATGGTACAGGTTAACACTTTTTTTATACCGTAGACTTTGTAATCCAATTTAATTAGGTACATATACTGTTTTTGCCACAACGAAAATATTTAATACTTTAAAGGGGGCTCGGTAGTTATAGTTATATATGTATACAGGGTTACTGGTAACTCGACATATTCCTTGTAACACGTTATAATAGAGTCAAAGTGCAATAAAATTAAGCCACAAATACTCTACTGATTTCTAGTGGTTACTGAGATATCTAAATTTTTAAGATTTTTTGTAAAAATCACAGATTTAGCCATTTAAAATAAGAATTAAAAAAAAAAATACTTAGTTAATGGGTCAAACTTAATTTTTTCTCTTAAGCAACACTATGGAGGCCAACTGTTGCACTCCTGGCGACGAACTTCTGCCGCCTCTCTGCCACAAACCGCAGAATTATCCGCCATGTCGATATCGGAGGGGGGCAAAGACCTTTTCCATAGTCCTCCGCGTGGGCGCCCCCTGGTAACGGCAGTGTATCAATTCGCTGACGGCCAATGTCTTAGCGATAAGACAGTTTGAAAAAGGCAGATAGCTGTAGCCTGAATGGCTGACGAACACATAAGCGTCTCAGGTTTAGTAGGATGGAATGACTTGCGTAGTTGGACCTGCTATATAGTTGTGTGGGCTCCAGCACGTTTATTAAACCATCTGAAGCAGCTATCTCCGAGGCCATCCCCTGAACGGGGTTAAGCGACGAGCTGACAACTCGCCCTTGTAAAAACCACTCCATGTCAAGAAACCTGGAACAAAAGCCTCGGATTTGACGGATCAACAACGACGACCACGCAAACGACTATAGGATTATTCTTTCGGATCCTGGAATGTACGCTCCCTGAACAAACCGGGGGCCGAGAAGGCCCTCCTTCAGCAGGTCGAAAAGTACAAACTGAGCATTATGGCAGTCCAGGAAACAAATTGGCTTGGCAGCGAGATTAATGACAAGAAATCGCACACAATTTTTACAAGTAGCAAACCATCAGGCCGCAAGGAGTTTGGAGTAGCATTTATGGTGAACAATCGTCTCAAACCGCATATTACTGACTTCAAACCCATAAATGAACGGCTGTGTGCGATTCGCATCAAGACTCGATTCTTCAATCTCTGGCTCATCAATGTGCACGCCCCCAGTGTTGACGTATACAGAGTAAATGAAATGTGAAATATTTTTGGACGAATTCAGATTTTCGTACATGCGAGTATGTGTATTCACCGGGGAACATTTCATAAGTCAGTTTTAGTAAGCTGTGTAAATATGAAAATGTTTACTAGCAAAATATGGTACAGGTTAACACTTTTTTTATACCGTAGACTTTGTAATCCAATTTAATTAGGTACATATACTGTTTTTGCCACAACGAAAATATTTAATACTTTAAAGGGGGCTCGGTAGTTATAGTTATATATGTATACAGGGTTACTGGTAACTCGACATATTCCTTGTAACACGTTATAATAGAGTCAAAGTGCAATAAAATTAAGCAACAAATACTCTACCGATTTCTAGTGGTTACTGAGATATCTAAATTTTTAAGATTTTTTGTAAAAATCACAGATTTAGCCATTTAAAATAAGAATTAAAAAAAAAAATACTTAGTTAATGGGTCAAACTTAATTTTTTCTCTTAAGCAACACTATGGAGGCCAACTGTTGCACTCCTGGCGACGAACTTCTGCCGCCTCTCTGCCACAAACCGCAGAATTATCCGCCATGTCGATATCGGAGGGGGGCAAAGACCTTTTCCATAGTCCTCCGCGTGGGCGCCCCCTGGTAACGGCAGTGTATCAATTTGCTGACGGCCAATGTCTTAGCGATAAGACAGTTTGGAAAAGGCAGCTAGCTGTAGCCTGAATGGCTGACGAACACCTAAGCGTCTCAGGTTTAGTAGGATGGAATGACTTGCGTAGTTGGACCTGCTACATAGTTGTGTGGGCTCCAGCACGTTTATTAAACCATCTGAAGCAGCTATCTCCAAGGCCATCCCCTGAATGTGGTTAAGCGACGAGCTGACAACTCGTCCTTGTAAAAACCACTCCATGTCAAGAAACCTGGAACAAAAGCCTCGGATTGGACGGATCAACAACGACGACCACGCAAACGACTAAAGGATTATTCTTTCGGATCCTGGAATGTACGCTCCCTGAACAGACCGGGGGCCGAGAAGGCCCTCCTTCAGCAGGTCGAAAAGTACCAATTGAGCATTATGGCAGTCCAGGAAACAAATTGGCTTGGCAGCGAGATTAATGACAAGAAATCGCACACAATTTTTACAAGTAGCAAACCATCGGGCCGCAAGGAGTTTGGAGTAGCATTTATAGTGAACAATCGCCTCAAACCGCATATTACTGACTTCAAACCCATAAATGAACGGCTGTGTGCGATTCGCATCAAGACTCGATTCTTCAATCTCTGGCTCATCAATGTGCACGCCCCCACTGAAGTTAAAGAAGACGCAGTAAAAGACGAGTTCTACGCCCGCTTTGAAACTCTCTTCGACTCACTTCCAACAAACGACGTCAAATTGCTGCTGGGGGACTTTAACGCGAAAGTCGGAAATGAAAGTTGGCACCGGGGGACCACTGGAGGCCACAGCCTCCATGAAGAATGTAACGATAACGGCCAGCGACTTATCGACTTCGCTTGCAGCAGGAATTTAGTCGTAAGCTCTACGTGCTTCCCGCATCGACGCATTCACAAGCAGACCTGGAAGTCTCCAGACGCACATACCGTCAACCAAATTGACCACGTCCTCATTTGCAGGAGATGGGCGTCTAGTGTCATGGATGTCCGCTCCTATCGAGGAGCAAACTGCGACTCAGATCATCACTTGGTGAAGACGACCTACAGATGCAGAATTTCCTCAGTGCACCAATCAAGAATCAGCCCTCCCAAAATCTTTGCGGTTGATAAGCTTTTGAGTGATGCTACAGCGGTGGCGTATACTACCGCCCTTGAGGAAAAACTATCACATATGCTACACAACATCAGCAACACAGGCGTCCATGGGTTCTGGGAAGAACTCAAGGGTACCATCAAGGATGTCGCAGAGAAGGTCGTGGGATATAAAGCCCGGCGAGCGCGAAATGACTGGTTCAACGAAGAATGCAAAAACTCACTTGACGCGAAAAACGAGGCCTACAGACAATGGATTCAACGAGGAACCAGAGCCAGAAGAGAAAAATATGACGAGCTACGGCGAATATCGAATAGAATAATTAGACGTAAGAAACGTAAATACTTTGACGAGCAGTTGCTGAACATAAACGAAAACTTAGCTAATAGGAACACCAGACAAGCGTACAAACTAGTAAATACAATTAAGAACGGCTACCAACCCAGGACTAGCCTTTGTAAGGACAAGGATGAAAACATCATCAGCGACACCGATGGTATTAACAAGCGATGGGCCTCTTATTTTGAAGAGCTTCTAAACCGACCATCTAACATCCCCACACAGGAAGCTCTCGACGATATTGTTGATCTAGGCCCACCCATTCAACCCCCGACAGTAGAGGAAGTTGATCTCGCGTTGCGGTCACTAAAACGAAATAAAGCGCCGGGCGCTGACGAGATTCCAGCTGAACTGCTAAAATTCGGTGGAACGAGTCTAGTTGATGCCATACATCAATTACTCCTGCGAGTATGGGAGAACGAGGAGATTCCGGACGATTGGCGCAGAAGCATCATCTGTCCAATTCATAAAAAGGGAGATAAACTGCTGTGTGAGCACTACAGGGGCATCTCATTAGTTTGTACGTCCTATAAAATTTTGACGAAAATTCTGGAAAATAGAATAAAACCGTACGCAGAACGAATCATTGGCGAATATCAGAGCGGTTTCAGACCTGGTCGCTCCACAACAGATCAGCTCTTCTCAGTCAAACTGATACTCCAGAGGTGCTGGGAATATAACGTAAACGTATACCAAATCTTTGTCGACTTCAAGCAGGCATACGACAGTATCGATCGTGGAGTACTGTACAACATCATGCTGCAATTTGGTATACCAGCAAAATTAGTGCGACTGACAAAGATGATGATGACCAACTCCGTCTCACAAGTCAGGATCCAGAATAGACTTACTGATCTATTTGAAACACGCACTGGTTTGAAACAGGGCGATGGACTGGCACCGACGCTCTTCAACCTAGCACTAGAACACGTTATTCGGGCCATGAATATGGACAACAGCAAGACGCTACTCATCAAGTCGACACAATTAGCAGCGTACGCCGACGACATCAACATCATGTCCCGAAGATTGGTTGACGCAGAAGAACTTCTGCATACGCTCGATACCGCTGCAAAGGAAGTTCGATTACGTATTAACGAGGGTAAAACTAAAATAATGATGCAATCGGTGACAAGGACACCTGCACAACCAAGCATCAATGTGGGGGACCTCAACATCGAGTTCGTGAACAACATCATTTACCTGGGTTGCAACTTGTCAAGGGACGCCAACGAAACTGACGAAATCAAGCGACGGATACAGTTAGCTAATAAGACTTTTTTCTCGGTTCTCCCCATAATGAAATCGAAGCATGTGCACAGAAACACGAAGCTCCGCGTGTACAAAACCATTATACGACCAGTGCTATGCTATGGCTGCGAAGCATGGACCCTAACTCAAGCCTCCGAAAACATGCTAGACACTTTTGAACGTAAGGTTCTACGGCGAATTTTCGGGGCTGTTTGCGATCGAGATGGATGGCGCATCCGGTACAACCATGAGTTGTATGAAATGTACGATGAGCTGCAAGTCTCGAAAATCGTCAAACTACAACGACTTCAATGGGCAGGGCATGTACAAAGAATGGACGATGATTGCATGCCTAAGAGAGTAATGAACGCAGAACGAGTCGACGGAGCGAGACTGCGAGGACGACCGAGATCTCGTTGGGAAAGCTCAGTAGGTGTGGACGCCGCGCAGCTGCTGGGCTCCCAAAATTGGAGGACGCGGTCACGTGACCGAGATAATTGGAGGAAAATGATCCAGGCGGCCAAGGCCCGACGCCGGGCTGTCGCGCCACGATGATGACGATATCGGAGGATTTATTTTATCTTGTCGAATTTTTTAAAGAAAAGGCAGATATTCGGAATACGGATATAAACTTTTAATTAAAATAGTTCTTGCACTTATAATTCATTAGTGCTCACTGGGTGATCGTAACAGGAATGAAGACCGAATACTTGACTTGACTTGATAAAGGTTTTTGTTAATTTAGAAATATTTACAATACATACTTATAACTAACCTTGAAGCTACATTCAACATGACTTAACAACTAGTTGTGGGTCAGAGTTCTACATACATTTCTTATTTCTAATTATTTTACATTATATATTTTGATATTAATTGTTTAATACATGGCTATGAATTTATGTGGTAATTGGCGGGTCTCAGAGGACCGGTGTGGTGAGAGGAGCTAACACTCCAGGCAGCAATATGGTGTTGTGATGTTGAGCACGATGGTATCTACTCGTTGGAATATCGGTGCTAAGATGTCGGTCGGTGTTCTGGTGTCGGTAAGGAGTGCGCTGTGAAGTTCACAGTCTCTCTGACTTCTAATAGCGGGTGGTGGTTGGAGCGCTCCCTCGCTGTGTCTGTGAGTTGTGCAATGTGATTCCTGATGGTGGGAAGTTCTGACTCCCTGTATAGCGTCGAGTTAGGGTAATAACGCCAGTTTGCGTCGTTTCGTCTGAAGAGTCCCGTTGAATGACGAAGAATACGCCTCTCCAGTTTCTCCAGTGCGTGATTGGTGTCTGACTCCATATGGGTGTCGCATAGCTTATGATCGGCCGGATAAGCTGCCGATACATGAGGAGCTTGACTCTTTTGGTGACAGCGGAACGGGAGCTGAAAAGGGAGGATAGCATACCAAAGGCCTTGTTAAGAATATTTTTGGCGTGTACGCCGAAAGTCAGGAATCTGTCAATAATTACTCCTAAATACTTGACATGTTTAGAGGCTTCTATGTCCTGCCCCAAGATCTTGATCTTATGTGAATTTATTCCCACGGTCCTAGGAGTCGTCGGAAGTCCTCTGTTCCTGATGATGACCAGCTCACTTTTGCACGGATTAATCCTGATTCCCCACTTTTCGTAGTAAGCGGTAAGTTTGTCCACATATTTCTGGGTGTGAAGGACAGCCGCTTTCGGGGTGGCTCTCGCATGCCAGGCGATGAGGTCATCAGCGAACAAGTTCACACCTGAACCATGCCGGGCTCTGTTCCTTGTCCCTGGGATATCTGAAGTGAATAGGTTAAATAAAAAGGGGCCCAGGACTGATCCTTGGGGTACCCCGGAAAGAATATCTATGCGGTCAGATCTAGATCCGTTGATGAAAACCCTCGCAGATCTTTCTGTAAGAAAACTTGAAATTATCTTTATTATGTGTACAGGGAAGTCCCAAGAAATAAGCCTGTAAATGAGGCCCTTGATACATATGGAGTCGAGCGCCTTTTCAACATCGATTAAAACCGCAGCTACAAATTTGGATTCCGAGAGGCCCCTATAGGCATCCGAAAGGAAGACCTGTAGAGAATCCACTGTGGAGTGGCCCTCTCTAAATCCAAACTGCCTTGGCGGTTTTAACTTGCTATCCTCTGCGAAACTTGACGCTGTGTAGAGAATTACCTTTCCCAACATAGGACGAGAGTGGCGGATGTCTCTGTCGTTCGATCTTTTCGGAATAGGGATAATTCTGCCTTTTTTCCATTGCGTTGGAAAATATCCGATGTTTAAGCAGTTATTGAATATAACTGCCAGGATAATAAAGAAAGAGAATGGCATCTTCTTGAGGATGAAGTTAGAGATGCTATCTTCCCCAGCTGACTTTTTGGATGGGATGCCATAAGTCATTTCGTGGATGTCAAAGGGTCCTACGAACTCAACATTACCGATAGGCCTGTCTGATGGGTTACCATTGGAGAAGTTGGCAAGAAGTGAAGGAGCATGATCTTCATCAAAGCAGTTGACAGTCTCGTTGACCTCTCGGGAGAACGAGGCATCGTGGCTGGAATTTTCTACCGAAAAGGTGTTTTTGAAGTGAACGGCTGCTGCTCCAGCCATTGCTGCGTCGTTTATCAGGGGAGAGCCATTAAGAGAGAACTCTTGAGTGCGTCCTTTCCTCCTAGTAATTTTATTGATTTCCATAAACATGTTTGGTCCCGGGACAATGGCTCTGAGCCATTGTTCGAACTGGAGGCTCATATGGGCTTTTGTTTTAACAATAATGAGTATTTTTATGGCCTTGATGATAGAGTAGACCCTTCTATACTCATTATTATCGGCATTTAGGCGCCTATGGAAGATTCATGTTAGTCTACGGCGAAGAGTTTTCCATCTACTATGGAGATCAAGGATTTCCTGAGGAAGGTCTCTACATCCAAGGTTTACAATCCGTTTAGGAATCTTGACGGAGTCAATGGTTGACTCAACGATTTGGTTGACACTGTTGATGATTTGGTCTATCTCTGAGATAGAGAGGTTCTTGCAGTTATCAATTACAATTTCCCCAAGCCTCTCATTGATGACAGCTGCAAAGTTTTCCCAGTTTACCCTTTTGTAAGGGATGTATCGCTCCTCCTCAACTTCCAGGAATTGAAAGTTTGTTGCACTCGCGATTTCCAGCTCTACTAATAAGTGATCGGATTCAGCCTCCACTACTGAACAGGAGGTGGTACCTAGCGACGGAATTTGGTGTAGTAGGTTAGGGGAGACGAGGTAGAAGTCGAGGATGCTGCCAGAAGTACGAAATGTGGCCTCAGGGGGAGCTACCGTACACAATTCGACTTCCCTGGAATTCAGCCATGAATTAATTGAGTAACCGTATGCATTATAAACACGGTTTCCCCAGTTAGGATGGCGAGCATTGAAGTCGCCTCCGATTATGATAAACTCAAATGACGAAACAGCAAGGATCTGGTTGAGATCATCAACCAACTCTGAGACAGGGAAATTGTTGTGGGCGTAAATGCCCACGAAAGCAAGGGTTTTATCACCCACCTCACAAGAAACCCCCATGGCTTCTATGCAAGTTAACTGAGGGATAATTATCCTTCGAAATTTTATTTTAGACTTGACAATTATGGCCGTACCCAACTTGCCAGTGGTGTCATTTGCCGGAATGTCATGGCGAATTGTTTGGTAGTTGTCTAGAAAGACATTGTGCCTAAATTTTAGTCTTGTTTCACTAAGGAAACAAATGTCGGGCTTGGCTGCGTTCAGGTATTCCTGCAGAGCAAGCGTTTTCTAAATGGGTACGAAGGAACTGGAACTTAGAATTGCGTCTTGATTCTATCCATTAAGACCACAAAGATTGAAGGCAAGCTGGACGTACGCCATCTTCTTCTCAGACGGAGAATCAAGCGAGTTAAAATAGGGGACAAACTTTTCCACCTCCTTGACAAGAGAGAATAAGTCTCTGGCAAAGAGGCTTTGGCATTCCTCAAAAATTTTGGTGCTATTTGAGGATGTCGACTTGAAGGGGTTACTTACGGTAGCCGGTTTAGGTTTAGCTGTAGGCTTGGTTGCCGCAGCATAGGAAATCCCATCCCGAACTTTATTTTCAAGGGTTGCCGTAATTGCTTCCCTGGCAATGGATTTGCCTTCTTTGGCCTCTTTGCGTCTGCTTTCCGCTTTCTTTGCAATAGAGCATCCGCGGTAGCTAGCAGGGTGTCCCTTAGCGTTGCAGTTGACACAGAAAACCTCTGGGGTCTGCTTAGGTGTCTCGCAAGCAGAACTTCCATGTGCCTTGTCGCACCGGACGCAACGTGATTCCAGTCCACAGTTCGCTGAAACATGCCCGAAGCGCTGGCAGTTGAAGCACTGTGAGATTTTTTGGTGCTCGGGTCTCTCCCATGAGACTTTATGTCCGAGGACGTAACTTATTTTTGTTACTTCATTTGCCTGAGTGCCAGCGGCAAATTGTACCAGAAACATGTCCAGCTTCTTGGCGAGGAGGGTAGTTTTGCCTCCTTTCAACTTTATTTCGAATTCAGGAATTTTCGTCCGGCTTTTCGTGCAAGTATCAGCCAGGTTCTGCCTGAAAGATTTCAGGTCGAAGCTGTAGCAGATAATGGGCGGAACTCTGGGTTCCTTGGTACTGGGCGTCTTCAGGGCACGAGAAGCACTGGAAATTGGCTTGGCACTCACGATTTTGCGAGTGCTATTGGCCTTTTTCTTCCCGGACTACTTTTTTTTACAGCAGGGGCTTTGAAAGTTTGAGGGGATTTAACGGTCTGGGGGACCTGAGCCGACAATTTCGGCCGAAGAATCGGCACTGGTTGAGGCTGGTTGGCAAACAACTCAGCGTTCTTTTCGCAGACGCTCCGTACTGCTTCACGCAGCTGGGAGTAGCCATCATTGCGTCGTGGCTTAAAAGATTAGGGGGGTGGGGAGGTAGCGAGCCTCTTCCTATTAGCACTGTCACTCTTAGCACTAGCACTGATAAAATTGAATGGGGTAGGTTTAACTGACCTTAATGATGATCTAGTCGGGGCAGCTTCTGCGTTGACACAGTCCTCGACCGCGTCCATGGCTACGCTGTCATCGTCAGACGAGATGCAATCGGATTCATCATAACAGGTGCCGGCAGCATCCTTAACAGCACTGGCGGCAGGACTCTTCGATTCCATTCTCATGGAAGAGAGCAGGTCTCCGATCACCTCCTCCTTCAGGTCGGCGCCGAGCCTTTTGCATAGACGCAAAAGCTTTTGCCGCGCCTTTTTGACGAATTGAGTTTTCTCCAGGTCAATCTGCTCCTTGACGTTGGTTATTTTGGGATCCATCGCGACTGACGGCGAAGTCCCAGCACTGCACAAGGCACTTCACTTGAATCTATTTCTCAGAAAAACTTTACAACTGGCTACCGTGATAACGGCTGCCAAAAATGGAGAGTCGAGTTTATTTTATTTTACTCTTTGTGAAATAATTACTCTTTGAGAAAAGAGCGCTGAAAAGCGCTCAATCGACTACTCCAAAAGTTGTAAGTCACTATTATCAGTTTCGGTATTTTCTCCACTTGATACGAACACAGTCACTCCGAGTTACTTGCGGTTTGCTTGGTACGGGCCATTGTAACGATCTCGAGACTTCACGATCAAATGTCTTCACGATCAAATGTCTTCACGATCAAATGTCAATGTCATGAAGACCAAATACGTGCTGAGCTGCTTTTTTATAGGGACAGGTTACCGAAAAAAACAGGTTTTGAGAGATTTTTTCGACAGAGGGGAAATGAAGGTCAACGTTTTTTTTCATCTGGTATTGGCAAGCGGGGTATCATGAGAAAGGTAACACCGAGTACATTTCACTTTTGGTATTTTCATCAAATTTGAAAAGAGGTGGAGGGGAAAATATGTTATCCGAGTTTATCCTCCCCCGCTTGCATTTCGAGACCGTTATACTTAGAAATATGAAAATTTGCAGGAAAGCGGCCTTTCACTAGCATAGAAAACCAAAAATCGTAGAATTTTTATATCTCATCAAAAAAGGTTAATAATAGTACATTTCTATAGTTGCAGTTAGCACACCCCTGCACCCCTTAAGTATACCCGAGGTCAAAAATATTGATGGCCAATGATAACCAATATCATTGACAATAATATCTCTAAGTTTTATTAAAATCACATAATATTTAATAATAGTAATAATAGTAGTAGTAGTCCGGATGGCGCAACGGTTAGCACGTTCGCCTTCAACGCACTGGGCCCGGTTCGATTCCGGGGACTTACGTGTCGGACTATGAGCCCACTCAGCTGTTAAATGAGTACCCATTATGGGGTAAATAACTCGGTTGAGCGTGTTGCTGATCACATACCTCTGCACAAAAACCGTCACGATCTAGAAAATGAGATGATGCTAACTCATCTCGTGGCCGTGGTTCAAATTGGACTGTTGCGCCAGTTATTTATTTATTTATTATTTTATTTAATAATAGTACCTTCATTTAAAGTTAGGCATTTTGACACTATCCACACAAAAAAATACACCTACCGGCCTCATAGTTATGAGTACTACTTTCGTGTTGTTTTTCGTAGTGCGAATTGCAGTTATTTAATTAATCATTTTTGAAAGGGTAAAGATTGGTTGGGGGCGCTGTGTCGTAATTGGTCAACTTTACCGGGTGGAAGAGGAGGGGGTGTGTCCACATAGAGGCGAAATTAAGGTAAATTTTTTTTTTCGACTGGTATAGGCAAGTGAGGTGTCGTGAGAAAGGTAATGTTGAGTACATTCCATTTTTTTTTGCATTTTCTTGAAATTTGTAGAAAGGGGAACAGTGGGGGAGGGAAAAATATTAGTTCGTAATTTGCCCCCCTCCTTGCATTTTGAGACCGTTATACTTAGAATTATGAAAACTTACAGAAAGGTAGGTTCCGAATAGCATATAAAATTTAAAATAGTGGAAATTGTATATCTTCTCAAAATAGGTTAATAGTAGTTTATTTCTATAGTTACAGTTAGCACACCCCTGCATACCTTAAACACGTTCGAGGTCAAAAGTACTGATGGCCAACGATAACCAACACCTTAGGCAATAATATGTTCTAGTTACAATCACGTAATATGAATTAGCGTCTAAAAGTCTAAAGTGGGTAATGGTGTGAGTTCCAAGGCAGCGACTGAGCGACTTGCTTTTGCGACTGTGAAAAAAACTATCATAACGGAGCACTATTCATATGCAATTTATGTGAAAGTACAGTCGTACAACTCCGGCCTGCATTCGACGATCCCCTAAACTTTAAAATACATAAGAATAGTGCTCGGTTATGATAGTTTTTTCCACAGTCGCAAACGCAAATCGCTCAGTCGTGGCCTTGGAACTCAAACCTTAAGACATTTTAATTATGTTTGTTTTATCCATCTGAGTGGTATCAAGAAGAGCAAGGAGGCGATATTTATATACCAAGATAAGCGCTTGCTACAAAGCCCTCGGATTGCGGGCGTAGCCCTCTATATTCCGGTTTCATTTCTCAGATCGGATAAAAGCTTCCCGAACAAGTTACAGCAAGCTACTGCAATTGTTTGAAGGATTTGTATTGACATTTATACCTTTTTGGTAAGCCGATAAGACGGATATGTTTTTCTAATAGTTTGTACGCTTTATGTCATATGAATTTTTTTGTAGTATATATACATACCTATATATAAATATTTGTATATATATGTATTTATGTATATAGCAAATAAAAAAAAGTTTTCTTTTTTTTTAATTGAAAATTTCGAAATAATATGGTGTTAACTAAGAGAAAAAATTAAATTTGAACCCATTAAGAAAGTAGTTTCTTTAATTTTTTTAATCGTAAATCGACAGTGTGGACGAAACCAAGTGACAGGATTAACTTTTGTCTGGTAGCGGAGAGCGAGTTTGAGTCATTTTTTACTTATTGTTAGACTCGCAATGACCCACTCCACTTTATTCTTAAAAACCCATGCGTGAATGAACTCAGTGACATTTCATTGGATGAAAATTCGAGCTCGTGACGTGTAATGGACACTATATAAGGTGTTAGTATTCCACTCAGGGACGTATTCCAATTTAAGTCGGAACACAAACCCCTGGCTTGGTCGAGCTGCTTCTCTCAATGATTGTGGCAGCTCCTGAAGAGTGAATCCATGGTGTGGACGAAACCAAGTGACAGTAGGAATTGGCGTTAAGCTGATTAATTTTTGTGTGGTAGTGGAGAGCGAGTTTGAGTCATTTTTGACTTAAACTCGCAATGACCCACTCCAAATTATTCTTAAAAACTATAATATGCGCTCATGCGTGAATAAACATAGTGACTTTTAATTGTAAGGCTGTATCTCAACATTTTATTTAAACTATACCTTCATTTATATCCATAATTAAAATACTTATGTTTTCTTTAAGTCCCCGATTAGTCTTTATTTTTCCGTATACGCATTTCGGCAGCTACTTAATGCCTTTGTGGCGTCGTCTCTTGAAACACTTTACAAAAATACTTTGTAATATTAAAATTTAAAAAAACAATTCTACCATCGATTTGAAATGTCAAAAAAATAAAATAAAATTTTGTTTTAATTTTAATTCAATTGTCGTTGATACATATTACTATTTAATCTAATAGAGATATTTAAATAAAAATAATTATGTAGAGATATTTAAATAAAAATAATTATGTTAAATAACTATAACAAATAATATAGTTTTCATAATTTACATTAAAAAAGGATTAACATTCTCTAACAAATGGGGACCCCGATAGAAGAATAGGCCCGACAGAAGAATTGGCCCGAGAAAAGAATAGGCCCGACAAATGAATAGGCCTGACAAAGGAAATAGGCCCGAAAAAGAAATAGGCAACTGGTTTTCATCTTTGCCAATCTATTCTTGTCATTTCTCTCAACATCGTTTATCGCTTTATATCCGGGACTGGCGCATCATGATTTCTTTGGAACGATTATGGTTGGAGCATTGATTGCAACAAAAATCCCAGCATTTAGTGCTCGACAAACCCGACGGCCCCCGACGACCCATAACTCAGTAATACAGCTTTAGCATCTCAAGGAGAAAGAAGACATTCGTCATCATCAAATGAAAATTGAGTAACGTAGTTCTGCAATTCAGATAAGTATTAAGTAATTTGGAATTATTTTAAAGGTGGTCGAATTGTAGCTTTAGAGGTATTTCATCTAGTTCTGACAAACATTTTTTTTAACAAATAGTTTTTGTGTTTGTTTCATTATGTCAACTCAGGAGGATACCGCTTGCTCCTCAACCCCTCTAACTATAGGTCCGGTGTCGATTAAACTTCCAGCTTTTTGGAAAGATTTACCGGAGCTGTGGTTTAAACGAGCGGAAGCGCAATTTGATGTTGCACGGATAGTTCCGGAGACAACAAGATTTAATTATTTATTATCTATACTCGATTCCGAGGCAATTAAAGTTGTTGGTGACTTAGTGTGCAAGCCTTCATTAGAACAGCCCTACACAGTATTGAGGGATGCATTGATTTCTCGTCTTTCTTTGAGTGAGGCAACAAAATTAAAGCAACTTCTCTCAAATATTTCTTTAGGTGATAAATCGCCTTCACAATTATTTAGAGAGATGCGGCAATTGGCTGGAGAACAACTCAGCGAAGACCTTCTGAAGACTCTATGGCTTCAACGTCTTCCTGACAATATTCAAGCTATTCTTGGTTGTAATTCTTCCGGTTCAATTAAAGACTTATTAGCCAGTGCGGACAAAGTTAGTGAAATTTTTGTACGACCTTCTATTTTCAGTGTTGATAATGAAAATTATTTAATGAAAAAAGAACTAAATGAGCTTAAATCTCAAATTGCAGTTCTTACTCGTACAATTCAAGACACGAAATTGCATCAACAAAACAAATCTCGTTCCCGCAGTAATTCCCGGAACCGTAGAACGAAAAAAGAATATTGCTGGTACCATTTCAAATTTGGTGTCAAAGCCCACAAATGTGTTGAACCTTGTTCTTTTAAGTCTTTCGATTCTTCTAACACCAAAATTGATGCCTCGTCAAAAAACTAGATTGCGTGAAGTCTTCGGCGACTGACTTTGCTAGATCTGGTTCATGTCGCCTTACAATTTTTGATAATTCTACCAAATGTAGATTTCTAATTGACACGGGTGCCGATATCTCGGTGATTCCTGCTTCAGCTGCCTGCAGACGTTTTCTCGACTCTCTCAAACTTGCAGCTGCTAATACATCTACCATTAACACATATGGTAGAAGACGTCTCACTCTTGATCTTAATCTGCGAAGAATTTTTACATGGGAATTTGTCATTGCTGATATCGACAAGCCCATCATTGGAGCTGATTTTTTATGTCACTTTGGCTTATTGGTTGATGTTTCTAGGAAAATGCTCATAGATCCAACTACTAATCTTCATTCTGTTGGGTTAATTTCGAAAGGTCCCTTATCTACTCTTTCTGTCCAAGTAGACGAGACCTTGGATCCTCGTGTAAGAGAACTCCTCTCTACACATCGAGCAGTTACTTTCCCTAGTAATTTCATCCAACCTGTTAAGCACAATGTCACACATACCATATCCACGTTTGGTTCTCCTGTGGCTTCCAAAGTTCGTCGTTTAGCCCCTGACAGACTTCTTGCAGCTAAGAAAGAGTTTGACTTTCTCCTTCAGCAAGGAATTTGTCGACCTTCAAACAGTCCTTGGTCCTCCCCGCTGCATATGGTTAAGACAAATAATGGCGAATGGCGTCCGTGTGGCGATTATCGTCGTCTAAATTCTCAAACAACACCTGATCGGTATCCTATACCAAATATCCAAGATATTACCCACAATTTAACTGGTTGTTCATTTTTTTCAACTTTGGATTTGGTAAAGGCCTATCATCAAGTTCCAATAGATCCTGCAGATATTCCTAAAACTGCCATCTGTACACCTTTTGGACTATTTGAATTTACGAGGATGACCTTCGGACTTTGCAACGCTGCTCAGACCTTTCAACGTTTTATTCATGAAGTACTTAGAGACTTAAACTTCTGTTTTTCATACCTCGATGATATTCTCATCGCCTCAAAATCGGAAACAGAGCACATTAAGCATTTGTCTATAGTTTTCGACAGATTGGTTAAATTCGGCATTATAATTAACGTTGACAAGTGTTCGTTTTACAAGCAGCAAATTAAGTTTCTTGGTCATTTGATCTCTTCTGATGGCATTAAGCCTTCAACAGACAAATGCCAAGTAATTAAGGAAATGAAATTACCTAACACTATTCAGGAACTCAGACGATTTCTCGGCATAATAAATTTTTATCGTCGTTTCTTACCTCGAGCAGCACATCACCAAGCACTACTGAACGAGCATCTTATTGGCTCGCGCAAATCTGACAAACGTAAAGTTGTATGGACTCCTCAAGCAATAAAAGCATTTGAATTCACTAAACAACAGTTGTTCGAAGCTTCATTTCTCGCCTTCCCTATTTCTGAGGCTCCTTTAGCTGTTTTTGTTGATGCCTCTAACATAGCTGCCGGCGCAGCTCTGCAACAATTTGTCAACGGTGCTTGGCAACCATTGGGTTTCTTTTCAAAGAAATTCAATACCACTCAACGAAATTACAGTACTTATGACAGAGAACTTCTTGCTATGTATTTATCTATAAAATTCTTTAGGTTTTTTGTCGAAGGAAGATTATTTACCATTTTTACAGATCATAAACCGCTAACTTTCGCTTTAAAGCAAAATCCGGATAAGGCTAATCCTCGACAACTTAGACACCTTTCCTATATAAGCGAATTTACTTCGGATATTCGTCATATTGCTGGTCGTGATAATGTTACTGCTGATACCTTATCTCGTCTTGAGGAAATTACGGTTTCCAGTAACATAGATTTCAGAGCTATGGCTGATTCCCAGTTGTCAGATTCCGATTTACAGGAACTTTTAAATAATCCTAATTATTCCTTCAAAAATATATCTTTTCCGGGTACTGATTATCAAATTTATTGTGAGGTTTCAGACAAAAACGTCAGACCGTTTGTGCCTGAAGCTTTCCGCAAAACAGTTTTTTTGTTGATACACAATTTGGCGCATCCTGGTATACGTTCCACAAGGCGTCTTGTTACTAGTAAGTATTTCTGGCCATCCATGAATGTAGATGTAAACATGTGGTCTCGCCAATGTATACCTTGTCAGAAATCTAAAATTTCTCGACATATGAAAGCGCCTCTTGGTAACTTTGCTCAAGCTTCGGAACGTTTTCAAATCATTCATGTTGACATCATTGGTCCTTTGCCATCTTCCCAAGGTTTCTCATACTGTCTTACCATCATTGATCGTTTCACTCGATGGCCTGAGGCAATACCACTTTCTGGTATTACGGCTCAATCCTGTGCTGAAGCTTTAGTCAGAGAATGGATTTCCCGTTTTGGTGTGCCTCAGACTATCGTGACCGATCAAGGTAGACAGTTTGAATCCGAGTTATTTGCAGAATTAGGACGTTTGTTGGGGTTCAGCAGAAATCGGACTACCGCCTATCATCCACAATCCAATGGCATGGTTGAACGCTGGCATAGAACTCTAAAAGCTGCTATCATGGCATATAACAATCCATCATGGACTAAAGTGTTACCTCTTGTTCTATTAGGCCTTAGGTCTATGTTCAAGGATGACCTTTCAGCTTCTGCAGCACAATTAGTTTTTGGCCTAAATCCTCGTCTCCCATGTGATTTTTTTGATAATGCTTCTAAATTTAAGCCTCAAAGTGATTTCGTCGATGATTTAAAATCACATCTTTCTTTAGTTAAACCTACAAGTTCTTCCAATCACGCGTCTAACAAGTTTTTTGTTTTTAAGGATTTGAATTCTTGTTCTCATGCATTCGTTAGAACAGATGCAATACGTTCTCCGTTACAGACACCTTATGAAGGTCCATTTCCTATTATTAAACGTGATAAACACTTTTTCACTTTAAAAATTAAAGATCGGGAAATCAATGTATCTCTTAATAGGCTTAAACCTTGTTACTTGTCTTGTACAGAGGATTCTTGCAACAATGGTCAACAACAATCTTGTAAAAATGTTGTCAATAAATCTCCTCGTATTTCTCCAAAAAGCGTATCATTTAATTTAAAACGAAATTCCGTTCATACGAGTATTATACCTTCTCGTTCTGTTACAACTCGTTCTGGTAGAGTTACGACCGTTCCATTTTCATATCGCGAAATTTAGCCTTCGCTGAGGGGGGAGTATTGTGGCGTCGTCTCTTGAAACACTTAACAAAAATACATTGTAATATTAAAATTTAAAAAAAACAATTCTACCATCGATTTGAAATGTCAAAAAAATAAAATAAAATTTTGTTTTAATTTTAATTCAATTGTCGTTGATACATATTACTATTTAATCTAATAGAGATATTTAAATAAAAATAATTATGTAGAGATATTTAAATAAAAATAATTATGTTAAATAACTATAACAAATAATATAGTTTTCATAATTTACATTAAAAAAGGATTAACATTCTCTAACACCTTCTTCAGCGGAGTGAACATAAATTCCCTAGGATTCTTATTATATAATGCATGTGATTATCATTGCTTTACATTTTTTTGAACAATGGGTACTATTACGTTACTTTATTTTTATTTATTTACATATTTATTCACGTTTATTTAAAATATATTTATAATACATACATTCAAGATAGTTATATTGAGTAAGAGTACAGACTCTTTGAGTCTTTGCTACTATAGTTTAATTGGTAGATACTTCAAATTCAGTTAGTCTAGTTGTATAGTATAAAATATAGTTCAAGGAAAAATTTAAACAAAAAACCTTGCGTGTCTATGGTTCTTATACTAATTTATATCTAACTTACTGTAAACCTACATCTAACTTATTCTCAGCCTATTTCTATTTTACTATCTAAAGCTTGAGATCAGATAACAGGTGACCCAAACTAAATTTAAATTGGTGCTAGTTAACTAGGGAACTAATTAGTATGATACATTGGAACTGGAGGGAGGAGCATCTTTCTTCAAAACTAGAAGATCATTTCTTTGCTAATTCGAGAATTGTCAAGATGTTAGACTTTTTATGTAGTTTACGCGTCGAGTAGTAACGAGATTTTTTCGTGATCAATTTGAGGATCCGATTTTGAGCTATCTGAATTTTGCATTTGCGGGTTTCGACACATTTGCCCCAGATAGGGATACAGTAGGACAGTGGCGTGGCGTGATAATTCAACTAGGGGAAGCAATTGGTATTAAAAATTTACTATTATTATGCTTTCCACAAATTTACTGCGTATTAATTGAACCCCTCTCGTTAGCTACTTTTAACATTTCTAATATAAAAGCACCCAGGAATCACGAACGGGGACGTGAGAGTAGGTATACTGTATTTTATCAGCATTTTAATTCCCATGCTACCAATATATAATAATTTACTTTTAAATAAATAATTGTAAAAATTATATGTTGGTAGACTTATCAAAAAAGCAAAGCTGTAACTATAAGTATATAAATAAAGCATATTCGAATTATTAGAACTACTATAACAATAACAACAATAGCAAAAAAATTGCAAAATAAATATCCATACACTCATAAAGAAAGTAATCATGTTCAGCGAATCAAAATTTGAATAATAAAAACAATAACAATACAATAAAAATTAAAAATAATTCAACTATTTACTATTTAAAAAATCACAGTTAGTGAGTAAAATAAAATAATAATAATTGGGCAATAAATATATTACAAGTCAAAATAAATAATAAGATCCGTACATACTATTATTTGTAATTTAATTCTATTCGTCTTTCTTTTTTTGCGAATTCATCTATAATATCTGTATAAAAACTTTGCTCACACAAACATGATTTAAGGAAAACCTTTTCAATTGACATTATTGCCAAGTCGCTAAGCCGTTGTTCGCCTGTACAATTTCTAAGATACGTTTTAATCCTTTTTAAGCAAGAAAAACTGCGCTCTGCGGACGCACTGGTTACAGGTAATGTTAAAACTAAACATATTAATTTATAAAATTGTGTGAAGCTATCTTTTAATTTGTTATTAATGAAATAGTTAAAAATACCTTGAAAAGATTTTCCCTGCAAATCAGAATCAGAATAAAGCACAATGAGTTCAGTCTTTAATGAAATATGGTCAAATATATCAGCATAAGTTTTAGTTAAATTTAGTAAAAGATTGTCCGGAAATGTTTTCAAATATTGGTTAAATTTAGAAGAATCTAATAGGTTTAAAAATGTGAAACTTGCTAAGGATGAAAATCTTGAATTTATTTCTGCGGTAATATTATCTATAATTTCGACATAAATACGTGTAAAGAATAGTTCAACATTTTCATTACTGTCAACAAGGCACCTGGCTTTTTTCCGGCGTTGTGGAATTTCGCAAATAGATGTGGTTTGGGTCCAAATTTCCGTGAAACTATTTCTTAACGATTGAAGTTGATTTTCAAAATCTGTAATTTTTTGAATGCAGTACATTATATCAGTTTGTTTACTTTGAAATATATCGAAAAGTACGTCGGTTTGAGGAAAAATTTTAGAAAAAACATTGAGCAGGAAAACAAACTGAAAATCTGTAAGTAAAACAAGAAGTCCCCTTGCGCTATTAACGGTCTCGCCATCCCACTTTCCACTCTCATTTTCAATGATATATTCAAAGAGTTCTTTTAATTGATCTAAATTATCAAAAATGGTTAAAACTAATCGACCATTAAAAGTCCAACGTGTTGGAGCTAATTTTGGAAGCCTTTTTTTGAGGAATAAATCTAGTGCAACTGTTCTCTTTGTTGAATGATTAAAAAATGTTGAAAAACAAGTAATAGATTGAAAAAAAATTCGACATTCGCGTATTTTATCGCATGATTTAGATAAAACTAAATTTAACCGATGAGCGAAGCAATGAATATATATTGCGTTTTTATACACATCCTTTACACGTGTTTGTAATCCAGTTATTTTACCAGACATTACCGAAGCCCCGTCATAGCTTTGACAAATAAGTTTGTTACCGCAATTGAATTTTTGAACAACATCTAAAACATGGTCAAATAAACGCGACGCAGTCTGATCATCAGAAATATCTGTAAAAGTTATGAAAGTTTCTTTAACCTCACCGGAAGGAGTAATGTAACGAAAGGTTGTTGAGAGTTTAGAACGACATGAAACATCGGTTGTTTCATCTAATATTATTGCTATAAATTTAGTTTGCTGAATTTCATTATAAATCTGTTTTAATAAAATTTTAGAAATGCTACTAATGAGATCGTTTTGAATATAATTTGATATTCCGGAAAAAACAGTCGCTTGCTCCAAGTGAGCTCGCAAGTCCGGATTATATTTAGCTAAAAGATTTAAAAGTTCAACGTAATTTCCCCTATTGCAAGAATTCACATTTTCATTGTGACCACGAAATGCCTGTTCTTGACATCCTAAATGGCACACAACGTCAATTAGCATTGTTAGTATATCTCGATTTTTCGAAACTTTCTCATTGTGCAATATTATTGAAGATCTATGTTGGCTACTTAATAATTCTTCAATTCTAGGACCGGAACCGAACTTGGAAAGAAGAAGTACTGACTTTAAATGATCAACGCTTTTCGTACCATGCCTGTCCACAGCTTTATGTAAATTATTTAAGTCACAAAACCCGGTAGTTCGCCAAACATTTGAATCATTTGAAAATAACAAGCATGGCCAACAAAATAATTTTTGCTTGGTCTTACAACCGGTAATCCATTCCGTATCTTCATAAATCTTAGCAGTAAAATGCCTAGTACATCTTTTTGTTTTAGAAACAATTTCCAAAATCGGTTTCGGTCGACCCTTTTCGATAATGTCTTTTTTTTCTGCGAAAGATCGAGATCCAAAAGACAATCGAAAAAGATCATCAACAACACAATATTGATCCATGCTACTTTAAAAACAAATCAAAACACTATAAGCAATTATAAGCACCTAGACCGATTAAAAAACCCCTTCACCTTTTCACCAACAAAAAGCTCACAAATCGCACTACACTAAAGCACTACACTAGAGCAAATGAGTTTTAAATTTAACGGCTCATTCAATTCCTTGTGACGTCAATGACTTGAGGCAGTATTACCATCTCCCACTTATTTTTTCTTGGAATTTTCCGTTAAATGGTTTTCGATTAGATATAAGTTATTGAAATATGCATAAATATCCCTATAATTGAGTTCGTCTCTTACTAATACTCGTATACACTAATAATTCTATGCGAAATCACTTCTTCTCGAATTTACCAATAATAATTTTTAACCATGAAGCCATTATATTTCAAATCGAAACTTTTTCCACAATTCAATTCCTATCCTACTCTGGTAACCCTTGTGAAACTCATATAGCACATCACATACGCATTGCAACACAGCAAATATTTTCAGTCCACAAGAAAATACGAACAAAGAGGAAATGGGAAGAAAAGTTCCCCAGCGTCCATGCGCCAGCAGCTCCGCTGCAGGCAAGAATTTCCTCTACTACATGTGAGGGGAACTTGGAAGCAAATTCCTGAGTGCTTCCAACCTACCGTGTACGTGAATTTTTTTTTATCGCGACACAGTAGGTTTACTGGGGAAAAAAATAAACGCTCATAGATGCAAATTTTGATATGCTTCCATGTGTCTTCTTCTTGGTGTGGTGTGGTGGTTTTCGCGGTGTTACCAATTCGGCTGTGTAAGATATTCGCGATTAGTTTCTTTGGAACTTTTATTTACATAGACTGTGCCGAAGAGTTTTTTTCGCGACTTTTTTGCGCGATTCAGAAAAAATTATTTAGAAAATTTTCCACCAATCGCCAAATATAAGGGAAGCAATGCTTCCCTTGCTTCCATGGACGCCACGCCACTGCAGTAGGAGATTATTGGTTGAATAGCGATTTTGTAAATAAGCGTTTTTTTCACTAGTGAGAGTTGGGAGCGTTTTTACAGAAAAGTATAGAGTGCGTATGTTGCTTTTGGATACAATTAATTCTTCGTGTTTGTTGAAGGTCTGTTTTTCGTACAAACTTACTCCTAAGTAACTGATGTCGTTTTCCCCGGGTATCTGCTGCCCGAGAAAGTTTAGGTTCCGAGTTGGTAATTTATACCTGCTCCTTTTCTTTGTAAAATATACAGCTTTGGTTTTAGATTGATTTATTTTAATTTCCCATCTGTGGTAGAACTGGTTTTAAGTTTCCAGCTGATTTTCCAGCGCAACTGTGATATTTTCGGGATCGTCAGAGCAACTGAATATGCACATGTCGTCCGCAAATAATGCTATTTCACAATCATTGGTTTTAGGAATATCGGCAGTGTAAATATTAAACAAGGTGGGACGGAGACACGATCCTTGTGGAACACCGGCTCTAAGTGTGTAAGTGTCTGATAGCTTATCCCCAATTTTTACAACAGAGGTGCGGCCAGTTAGAAAACTACTGATAATCTTGAATAAGTAATTTGGAAACCGAAATGTTATCAATTTGTGTACTAACCCATCGTGCCATACGGTGTCAAATGCTCTTTCCATGTCCAGTGCTACTAGACAGACTGATTTTTTGACAGGGAATCCTTCCCTTATTTTTTCGTTACCCTGTACAGTTGGTGCGTGGTGGAATGGCCTGCACGAAATCCAAACTGATATGAATGTATTACATTCAACGAAATTGCGGTACTATTTAATCGAGACAAGATGACCTTTTCAAAAAGTTTTCCCAAAGCCGGTAATAAGCTTATTGGTCGATAATGTGATGCGGTTTTAGGTTTTTTTTCCCGCTTTTGGAATTAGATGTATTATAGCGTGCTTCCATGCATTAGGGAAGTAGTGAAGTTTCAGACAGGCGTTTATAATAAAGTTAATAAAAAGAATACATTTCTTGGGTAGATTTTTAAGCAGTAAGATATTGATATTATCGTGACCAGGTGCTTTGTTACTTTTTAGGTTCTTTAAATTTTTTCTAATTTCCCTAGGTGTGCAGAGATACGTTTCTAAAGTTTCAGTTGGTAGGTTAGGTATGTTACGAATAGAATCTTCAGCGATTTGTTTTATTGCGGCACTTCCCAGGTGAGCACTGGCGTTGTGTGAAGCCTGAAAGTGGGCGGCTATCTTTTGGGCTTTATCGCGGCAGTCAAAAATCAGATCATGAGTTCCCATTAGGGGCGGCATGTGTGAGTTTCGGTTAAACATTTTCTTTAGCTTCCAAATCAGATTATCGTTCTAAACATTTATTCCACCTATTATTTTTTGTTTGTATTCTGTTTTACTGTTTTTGTGAGTTTCTTTACAACAGTTTTTAGGTGAGGATGTCGCATGCGTTGCCGTTTTCTCCTGAACAGACTTCTTACTGTAGTCATAGGTATTTGATTTTGGCATCCAATTTCTTCTTTACTGAATAGGTATATTCTTTTTCTGATGATGATTCTTCAAGTGCATTTAGCAGTAAAGAATTAAAGAAGTTTAATATATCGTCCACCTGGTTTAATTTAGTTTTAGTCGACAGGTCAAGCGATCTGAGGTCTGTACTTTTTTTAAGTATGACTCTGTATTTTCCCCAGTTTATGGTTTTATGTGAAAAACGCGTCTGGACACTATTAGAAGTAAACGGAACATTGTTAATATCGAATAATACGGGCAGCTTGCCGAAGGTATGAACTAAGCTGCGAATACAAGGTCTCATGTCCAGAATGTGACAAACGTACATGGAGCAAACGAAGGGGCTAGTCTCCATGCAATAAGGGGAGCACATGAGAGAGCCGGAGATTAATATGAAAACAACAAGGACCCCGAGTCGCTAAAATCGTTGGTAGTGAGACACATAGCAAGAGAGGGTACAATTTAACATGGGATGACGTGGATATCATCAAAGAGGCTACAGACACCAGGAAACTGGATGCATTAGAAAGCCTGGCCATACTAAGGGAACCGGAAAACAAAGGCTGAACCATGACATCAGAAATCTACAATCGGGGCTGCTGAAACTACTAGCGGTGGACACCCAGGATAAGTGAAAGGGTTTTTCCATCATCAAACTACCTGTGGTTTATTGTTCTCGCTTGGTTTTTATACCCTAGACTTTTAGTATAGGGTATATTGTTTTTGTCACGACGGAAATATGTAACACCTTAAAGGAGGCTCCGGAGGTATAGCAATGTATATATATAAATGATCAGGATCACCTCCTGATTCGATTTAGCCATGTCTGTCTGTCTGTCTGTCCGTCTGTCTGCCCGTTTGCACGATAACTTTCGACAGAATGAAGCTAGAGCCTTGAAATTTTAAACAGATGTTGGAAATATGATCTAGTTGGTTGGTATTGAAAATGGGCAAGATCAGGCTAAGACAACGCCTACCTCCCCTACATATGTAAAATAATTCAATGTATTTATAACTCCCGATTAAATAACCATGAAAAGCTCTAGCTTTGGCATATTGCTCGTGAGGGTAACCTTATACTCCCCTGGAAAAATAAAATCGATCAGTTGAAAACTAACGGTAATTTTCTTACAAAAAGCCCCGTACTACCCTTCTTTTCAGGTTTTTTGTCCATAACTCTTGAACCAATTGACGTAGACATCTGATTTTCGGCACGTAACCCTGAAGTAAGAATCTGCTTGGGTTTTAGTAAGTTGGGTGTAATCAGATCAAAGGAACGCCTACCTCCCTACAAAATTAAGAAAAACCAGGCCAAATCTTCTCTTCAGCCCGGAGTCCGAAACGTATATACCCTAGACTTGTACAGACCTAGTGGTGATACCAAAAGTACCAATTGGCAACAACCATTTGCATTAAAAGTAAGTTCCTATATGACCAGTTTATAAGGGAAGTCGGCACTCATTCAGGAGGATGTTGACCATTCTCAAAATCAATTAACTAACCCATTCTTGAAATATTTGTCGAGTTTTCAAGTCACTACCTTCTTTTTATCGAAAATTATCACTTAGTTGAAGTTTCATTTGTAAGGGAGGTAGGAGTTTCTTGGGTCAGATCTTGCCCATCATTGCCACCAACCAATTAGATCGAACTATGAACACTTAAGCAAAATCTCAAATCTGTAGCTTCATTCTATCGAAAGTTATCGCTTTGAAGTTTCACTTATAGGGGAAGTAGGGGTTTGGTTGGTCGGATTTTACGTATTTTCAATATTAGCCAGCTGAGTCCTACTGCAAACATGTAACCAAAATTTCAGGTCGCTAGCTTTATTTTATCGTAAGTTATCGCTTATTTTAAGTTCCATTTGTAGGTGAGGAAGGGGTTCCTTTGGTTAGATCTGGCCTATCTTTAATACCAACTAATTTATTCTTACTTTAAACACTTGCCCAAAATTCCAAATTGCTGGCTTCATTCTATCAAAAGTTATCGCTTATTTGAAATTTCATTTGTAGGGGAGATAGGGGTTTCTTTAGTCGGATCTTGCATATTTTCAATACCAACTAACAAGATCTTACTAGCAACATTGCAACAAATTTTCAACTGGCTAGTGTCATTCTTTCGAAAGTTATCGTATTTAAAGTAATATTTAATTTTTTGAAATTTGTAGGGGAGGTAGGCGTTCCTTTAATCTGATTATGCCCAATTTACTAAAACTCACGCAGCTTCTTACTTCAGGGTTGCGTGCCAAAAATCAGGTGTCTACGTCAATTGGTTCTAGAGTTATAGAAAAAAAAACCGTAAAAGTAGTGTAGTACGGGGCTCTTTGTAAGAAAATTACCGTTAGTTTTCAACTGATCGATTTTAGTTTTCCAGGGGAGTATAAGATTACCCTCACGAGTAATCTACTAAAGCTGGAGCTTTTCATGTTTATTTAGTCGGGAGTTATAGATACATTTATTTATTTTACATATGTAGGGGAGGTAGGCGTTCTCTTAACCTGATCATGTCCATTTTCAATTCCAACCAACTAGATCATACTTCCAACGTTTCACCAAAATTTCAAGACTCTATTTTCATTCTATCGAAAGTTATCGTGCGAACGGACAGACAGACAGACAGACAGACGGACAGACAGACAGACGGGCAGACGGACAGATAGACAGACAGATAGACAGACAGACAGACAGACAGACATGGCATCGAATCAGGAGGTGACCCTGATCATTTATATATGTATATACATTGCTATACCTCCGGTGCCTCCTTTAAGGTGTTACATATTTTCGTCGTGAAAAAAACAATATACCCTATACTAAAAGTTTAGGGTATAATTATACACCTTAAAGGAGGCTCCGGAGGTATAGCAATGTATATATATAAATGATCAGGGTCACCTCCTGATTCGATTTAGCCATATCTGTCTGTCTGTCCGTCTGCCTGTCTGTCCGTCTGTCTGTCTGTCTGTCCGTTCGCACGATAACTTTCGACATAATGAAGCTAGAGCCTTGAAATTTTGGTGAATTATTGGAAGTATGATCTAGTTGGTTGGTATTGAAAATGGGCATGATCAAAAATTTGGTAGAATGTTACTAGTGTGATCTAGTTAGTTGGTATGGAACAGTGACGTGCACTCGTAGTAAGCAATTCCAAACTGCTTGACTTACCGAAATAAGCAATTCAATAATAAACTTTGCTTACACCAATACACATATCATCATTTCAGTCAATGTTTTTCTTTAAGCTGAAGAATACATATTATCATTCAAATATTCCTTTACACATTCAAATTCTGATCCGCGCCTTCTTTTGGTTAAAAAACATTCGTTCAATTACTTTAGATAATATTCAAACCTCCCACATTTTGCACACCATAGACACCAAACTTAGAATAGGAAAATGTGCCTAGATCTTTAGATGCATGTACCATGTGTGCATCCAAATACTAGAGACATGTTGATTCCAGAAAATGGGAATCTTGGATTTCGGTAGTACATTGGGCAACGATTTTTTTTTGTTTTGTTCGCAAATTTATATGAGACAAGTCAAGCACTGGCGCGACTGCTTTTGTGTGTGGCATAAAGCCCAATGATGCTTGTTAATGAAATGTTGCCAATGCAGGGAATGTTTATGGGAATTTGATTTTTCCAGTAGAGCTTTTGTTTTTGTTATGTAATGGATTTTCCGTTGCAATTTAAAAGAGGAAATCAGTGCAATCGGGTGATTTTGATTAAATTGTGATTTGAAGTTTTTTTGACCGTTTGTAGTGATTTAATTGATTTGATTTGTGATAAAAGTGGTAAGTTTTCTTTTCGCATTATGTCGGAGTATTGCTGCGCGACGGATTTCGTACTAAAAGCGGGATTTTCAACTCTTTCCTTTGGCAAGAAAAGAGAAATTATAGAATCGGATAGACCGAAGCCAGATCTTAGTTTAGAGTTTAAATTAAAAAATATTACGCGAAAATTCCATATCGAAACGTATGAAAAGTACATTTGGTTAACGGGAAGCTGTAAATTAAATAAGTTATTTTGCTGGCCGTGTCTTTTGTTCACGAATGAAAAATCTGTTTGGAATAAAGCTGGATTTAGTGATTTGAATAATTTTACGGGCTCAGCAGCAAAGCATTCAAGTTCCGAAAAACATCTTCAGTCGTTAATTAAATTAGATAATTTTGGCTCTCAGCGTATAGAGTTTATGCTTAGTAACCAGGTGGCAATATCTGTTAGTTTGCATAATGAAAAAGTTGAGCGTAATCGTAATACTTTGAAACGTTTAATCGATACTGTAATTTTTTTGGCAAAACAGGAGCTTCCTTTTCGCGGAAATAATGAAGACTCTTCTTCAAATAATCGTGGTAATTTTATCGAAACCGTAAATTTCTTGAGTTTGTACGATCCGATAATTGAGTCCCACATAGATTCTATAAAAGCAAATGCAGCGTTTTCGGGTTTGTCTAATAGAATCCAAAACGATCTTGTTTCCGCTATAGCTAATGTGGTTCGAAATAAAATCAATTTGGAAATAAAGGAGGCTCCATTTGTAGCTGTAATGGTCGACGAAACGCCAGATGTTAGCGGTCGGGAACAATTAACGATGATTTTTAGATATACAATATCAAATGAGATTGAAGAAAGATTTATCGGATTTTTGGATGTAAGCGCTAATCGTACAGCTACAGCAATAAGCTCTCACATTTTAAAACAATTGCAAAATTTTAATATCGAAAAGAAATTAATTGCACAATGTTACGATGGCGCAGCAGTAATGAGTTCTCAAATTCGTGGAGTTCAGACTTTAATTCGGGAAAAACATAAATCGGCAATTTTCGTTCCATGTTACGCTCATTCACTAAATCTAGTATTGTCTAAAGCAGTTGAGTTTATTCCGGAATTTAAATTATTTTTCGCGCACATCAATAAAATCGCATCATTTTTTAATACATCCACTAAAAGGTCGGACCTTTTTGCAAATATAGTAAATCGTCGTTTACCATCGGTTTCCAAAACGCGTTGGCATTATCATTCGCGTATTATTAACGTTATATTTGAACATAAGCATGAAATTTGTACAGTTTTTGAGACAATTTCGAATGGTTCTCAACACTGGGATGGCGATTCCTTGACTTTTTCCGATATATACTTACAAAAATTCGCAGAGTCAGATTTTCAATTATATCTGTTAATTTTTTCTGAAATTTTTTCGAAAACTGATATATTATTTAATATTATTCAGAGCAAAGTGGTAAACATTTCATATGCAAGCCAAAAAATTATTGAATTTGAAAATTGGCTTGAAAATGACTTTTCTAAAAAGTTTGATAATTTCTATTCGACAGTTACAGCAGAATATCAGCCACCACGTAAGAAATGTAGAAATGCGATAGATCCTTTACAAAATTTACGGCGGATATTTCGGGAGATTATAGATGTTATTCTCGGGCAAATTCGAGATCGATTCCATTCGTTTAAAGATCTTTCATTTTTAGAGTTGCTTGAACCGAATTATTTTTCTAAATTCAAGTCAAATTTTCCCGATAAAAATTTTGACTCACTTATTGAATATCACGGTCAATTTTTCGACAGAATAAAGTTGAAAAATGAGCTAAAAGTTATTTATTCTTCAGATGAGTTTAAAAACGCGAATCCTAGTAAAATTCTCGATTATTTTCAAAAACGGCCTTATGTCGCAAACGGTTTTAAGCAAGTTCATATTTTAGCAAAATTATTAACGTCAATTCCAGTCACAGTGGCAACTGCGGAAAGGTCATTTTCAACACTAAAGCGCGTTCACACATTTTTGAGAAATCGCCAATCCCAAGAACGACTTTCGGATCTTGCTTTAATTGCGGTTCGAAAGGATCTTCTTATACAAATGCGAAGAGAAAACGATTTTTTTGATAATGTGATTAAAGAGTTTTTACTTAAAGAACGGCGCATAGATTTGGAATACAAATAAATGGCAATGGCGAAAGAATATTTATTTATTTCAAATACCCCTGAATTTTTCTTAGTCTTAATTAACATAATATTTATTTATCATTTTTTTTATTAGTAATATTTTATTTATTTTTTTTTTTTTTTTTTGTATTCCGAATATATGTGCCAATATTTTATTTATGTCTTTCCTGATTTCTTCTTTAAGGCTTAAAGCCGCTTGGTATAAATGTTTTTGTGACTGTCCATATTCTATTATACAGTCCATTTTTGTTTATGCTAAATTGGCTTTAGGGCGCCCAACTGCTTGACTATGAAAAATTTCCACTGCACGTCACTGATGTATAGAGTATATAGGTTAAGTCATCGCGTTGAAGAAAATGGTTCAATTGTTTTGAAGGACATAACTGGTGTCCGAAATGCGCATTTGCTAATAATGAAAGAATCCCGCCTTAGGAAAAGTCAACAAACGATATTTTCTTCTAGTATTTCTGTAATTAGCTTCGGATTTACATAGATTAAATTCTCTCTATACAAATGATACAATCCATGGTAGTCATAATCAAATTCCCCTACACGCCGATATAATATGATAGATTTGTGATTGTGATTGATGCGATGCCTTCAATAAAACCATACAATATTCTCTAAATTTCTTCCAGTGTCCATTTTTTAGGGTTTTGTAGTAAAACAAAACCCTTATGAAATCGGTCATGCGTCCGTCTGTCTGTCTGTCTGTCTGTCCATGGAATATCTCACGAACCGCTGAGGCTACATGTATGAAATTTAGTGAAAATATGTAGAAGTACTATAATTCTCGGGAGGAAGTGATGCATCGTAATAGGTCAACTTTGAGGCGGGGTCCCCATAGAGGGGAAATGAAGGACGAAATTTTTTTTTTATTTGGTATAGGCAAGTGGGGTATCGTAAGAAAGGTACCGTCGAGTACATTCCATTTCTGGAATTTTCTTCAAATTTGAAGAAAGGGGAAAAGAGGGAGAGGGGAAAATATGTGATCCGAGTTTGTCCCCCCCCCCTTGCATTTCCAAATCGTTATACTTAGAGATATGAAAATTTACAGAAAAGCGGCATTTTACTAACATAGAAAACTATAAATAATAGAATTCCAAAATCTCATCAAAAAAGGTTAATAATAGTACATTTCTATTTTTTCAGTTAGCACACCCCTGCACCCCTTAAGCACACCCGAGGTCAAAAATATTGATGGCCAATGATAACCAACACCATAGGCAATAATGCCTCTACGTTTCATTACAACCATGTAATATTTAACAATAGTACATTAACTTAAAGTTAGGCATTTTTACACTATTCATACAAAAAATACACCTACCGGCTTCAAAGGTGCGAGTACTACTTGCATGTTGTTTTGCGTAGTGCGAATCGCAGTTATTGTTACATATTATGGTTAATCACATTTATGAAAAGGTAAAGATTGGTAGGGGGCGATGTGTGGTAATTGGCCAACTGTAACGGGCGGGGGAGGGGAGGGTGAGGGGCAAAATTAAGGTCAAATTTTGTTTATCGACTGGTACAGGCAAGTGGGGTGTTGTGAGAAAGGTAATGTTGAGTTTACTTTACTTATATTTGAAAAAAAGGGGAAGGAGGGGAGGATAAATTATTAGATCGTAATTTGCCCCCCCCCCCCCCTTGCATTTCCAGACCGTTACACTTAGAAAAATGAAAACTTCCAGGCAGGTGGGTTTCGAACAGTATATAAAACGGGAAATATTGGAATTTGTATATCTCCTCAAAATAGGTTAATAATAGTTTGTTTCCATAGTTACAGTTAACGCATCCCTGCATCCCTTAAACACGTCCGAGATCAAAAGTACCGATGGCCAAGGATAACCAACACCATGGGCAATAATATGTTCTAAGTTTCATTACAATCACGTAATATGATTGTGCATATAAGATACTATATTATGGGTCAGACATTTTATTTTTTTTATCCATCTAAGTGGTACCAAGAAGAGCAAGTGGTACCAACATACCAAAATAAGTACTTGCTACAAAACCCTCGGATTGCGGGCGTAGCCCTCTATATTCCGGTTTCATTATTAAATGTATTCATGTAAATCCATATTAATTATAAGGAATTTGACATAAATCTCGTTATTCAACTTTCAGGCCTTGGAACTTTATTTTATGTTCAAGGATCATATCGCTCAACCACTTCAGTATGCACACTGAGCCTTTTTTGATTTATGCCAGCATTGTAGTTGATCATCTTTCTATTTTAGAGATTTTTCGGCAAAAATGCAGTTGACATATTTGAGGCGAACTCCCCGATTGACAAGACATTATTCAAGATGCCTTTTTCTTGTGTGTCCCCCAGTAAACGTTCAGAAGAACACAAATCGATAGGACGCCTAAGCGACAAGAGTTGCTGTGTGCAATTTATTAGAGATGACACGATGAGAAATGTTCAAAACCCTGGGAGAGCACTTAATAGTGGAATCATGTGCTTGTCGTGGTCCTTTTGGTCTTGATGCTTTGATAAATTCTTTCACTTACAACCTACAAGAGCTTGTAGGTCAATCAATATAAGAGGCAATGTTTCGAAAAAAACATGCGGATACTCAAACTGTAACTTTGATGAGAAAACACAAAAAGATGCTTTCCCTCAAAATCTTTCTAATAGTCGATGCCAACCCCTTTTTGATTTGAAAAAGATACAAAGTATCTACACTGCATGCAGATACATCGGATCATGGATATGTCTATGACTACCGACTGCGTGGAACCTGTTGTGTTGAAGATATCGACGTAAGTTTTATAAAGATCCCAGTATACCTATAGTTATACTGGATGAAATCATTCGAAAAAACACGTCCCACGCTTTCGGTAGGCATAAGACATATCCATCCATCCATGTATCTGGTGGCAGTGTAGATACTCGTCGTAAATTCTGCTTTGCCTTGTCCTGTCCGCTTGGGCTCCTTTCTATCGCGGGATCGTTTCGTTTTCGTTTGCATCGCGGGTGTGCAATATTCACCCCCTCTCGCGCACCCTGTTCCATCTACCTGTTCCATCTACCCGTTCGGTACAGTTTGCAGACTGCAGCCTATCGACATTTCTCTGAGTATGTTTCTGCTAATCGCAATCACGCTTCCCACCATCTTTTCCCAATCGGACGTGTATTGTGTTTGTGTATCTATTGCAAAATCGCTCCCACACTATCCGCCTCATCCCGCCCCTTTAATCAACAGTCCGGGCCCGGCACACACAATCCGTTTCTCAAGTAACGTGTGCGACTCTATGCGATTGTGTCCGGCAAACAGAAAGGGTAACTAACAAAAGTAAACAAAACATTCCAATACACGCACAAAGAGAATGCACAAGAAAAATTTCGGAATTTATGCAGAAGGGGGGGGGGGGGGGGGGGGCATTTGATCTTCTGCAGACCTCTGAATGTACATCATGTCACGATGAGCTGCCCGGAACTATAACATCCTGCGACGAATATTTCTCTATTTCGGGGCTTGGGAGATATTAACTCGCGCAGTACGAATCCGCCATTTTGTTTTATGATATGTTTATTGCATGTGTGGTGGGGGCCCACATTGTGGGCCAGTCAGACCTCAAATCTCCGCCATTGCAAATGCACAACCATTTGGATAGAATGAACTTCATCCGCGATGGCTCTCGCTCTCTATCTTCGGGGGGCGGGAACTATGTAATGTACACACTCTCAAATTGCGTCTGCGCATGTCCAAATGTTAGTCGAACTGACTACTTGCTACTTTTTCTGGGACCCTATTGATTCAGATATCTAGTACAACGCGCGCTATTTTATTTGTTAGGATTCCAGCCATTTTAAACATTTTGGAATTTTTGCGGAAGGGGGGTATTTGATTTTCTGCAGACCTCTGAATGTAAATCATAACATTTAAATAACATCCTGCGACGAATATTTCTTTATTTCGGGGCTTGAGAGATTCTAACTCGCCTAGTATAAATCCGCCATTTTGTTCTATTTGTTTATTGCACGTGTGGTGGGGGCCCACATTATGGACCAGTCAGACCTCAAATCGCCGCCATTGCAAATGCACAAACGCAGTCGCTGGATCACACGATTTGGCTCGAATGAACTTCATCCGCTCTCGCTCATTTTCGGGGGGCGGGAACTATGTACACTCTCTCAAATTGCGTCTGCGCATGTCCAAATGTTAGTCGAACTGACTACATGCTACCTTTTCTGGGACCCTAGTGATTCAGATAGTACAACACGGGCTATTTTATTAAATGATGAATGGGAATTGGCGGAAATTGAAGGTCATTGAAAGTCCGCCCGTTCACCCGTACACTATGTTATTTCTTGCCGTCCAGAACGTCAACATTTATCGCTATCAAATCAACATCCCACAACATGTACACACAGGATCCCCACAAGCGCGCCGCCCGCGCGGATCTACAAGCAACAGCCATGCACAATGACCACTTCACTCAAACGACATGCACAGCCAGAAAAGAAAAATTTTCAATGGGCTTGTTTCCTGTTCTGACCCCCGAGTAGAAAAATAGACATTTCGTGTGACGGACAAATTTTTAGGATGACCCCCAGCTATAAGACATATCCATGTCAAAAAAAAAAAGAGTAGCTTTACTCCTGTCAGAAGGTACCTACGATAGAAAAGAACCGAGTGAAATATGCACGTCACGACTTAATATGAACATCTAATAAATTTCCAGCTCTACTATAGAGTGCTTACAACAAATATCACGAACTAATCCAGCACGTGCTCAATGACTTTCTGTTTAACGCAACAAGCCACGACACCTCCTGATGTCGTCGGTCGATGTCCCTGGAAGACATGTGAATCGTATAACATCCCCGTCATGTCATTTGACCCTCACAATCCACAAATGACAAGTACCCGGTCGTTATTGCAACAATTTATTTGTGGATCTGAGTAAGAAATGCGTAAATAATTAAATCCGAGGGTGACTGGTAGACGTCAGCATTCCTGACCGTGTCCTATTGTGTCACATTAAATCCCAGAGAGTCATTGACGCACGACTGCATGTTGATGCTGACAGCAGTAACGACCGTTCCGTGGAATTTGTATCCGTGATGACTGTTATACGTACATACGTACACGTACAAAGTTAAGAAATGTCCTGGTTCGTATAAAGGGATGCGATTTCTATTGAAAATCACCACACAAAATATGTGCATGATTCACTTGATTCATACAGTGGACGGGGTTACGATTAAATCACTTGAGAAAGAGGGACACAAAGTTCTGAGAAGACTGTCAGGAAGAAAGCTGTGGAAGTAGCAGTGTGAGTAGCCAGTAGCTATTTGAATTTAAATTCCGCTGAGAAGAAAGAGGCTAATAACTCAAATGCGTTTTGAGACTGGAAATTTCAGAAGATCTATACACTTTTTCTATTCCAAATGCTTGCAATTTAAAAATTTTTGTTCATAGTCAAACGAACCGTCTCCGCAGAAATGGCTCCGCAGTATGTTTCGGAATATTTATTACAGAAAAAAAAAAAATAGTTCGGACTATTTTTGCCGCTAATATGACGCTTCATATATTCGAACAACATTTTTTTTGATATGTAAACATCTTATCGCCCGGTACGGGGTAAAACCATAGAAACTGCGGAATGCGTAACTCTTGTGTGTTGTGAATTCTTTAAATTCTCAACTTTACGTATTCCGTGCTAAAGTTTATTGTGCATAAATAAATAGGTTTCGTTATGAGCTGCGCAGCTGCATCAGTAGCGTGATGGACTCTGGACTATAGAACATGCCCGGTGCGGTCCCAGGTTCTAACTCCCATCGAGTCGAGCGTTTCCTTTTTTTAGTGTAGAATATAGATTAAAATTAATATAGAAAGCGACCAGAAAAGCGGTTGATGGAAGGAGATTCGCTAGCATGTATGAGAAAGAGACATTCGATTTATCTGTAGGGTAGAGTAGTGGGGTATGTTATTGATGTGGTATAGGGTGTTTGAGGGGTATTGTGGAGGGAAGGGTGACGAAAATTGATATACAGTTAAATGTGGGATACGCATTCTGTGTATGATCATTGTGCGTGACGGATTCTATAATGATGGTTGAATAATGATGGCCAGGTGATGTTAGCTGGATGTTGATGGGTTACTATCAGGAGGCGAATGCACTAGACTACTGTTGATGGTATTTTAAGTCCTTTGGTGAGGACGAAAGGGCATTCTCCGCAATGAAGTGATATTTAGCCAAGATGGGTATCATATGACTGGCAGTGGTGAGGCAAGTGCTTGTTTTTTCTTTTGATCTTGATGAATTTGGTCAGTTTCTTGCAATTTCTCTCCAAAACAGAATGGGTACTGGAGATCAATGGGTCGGGAGCAGGTCTAGCAATCAAGGGATCTTTGGTTCGAATTTTGCCTCGGGCAATTTTTTTCAGCGTGCTCATTTTTTCAAAACACTTACTCTTCAACTAATATTATAATTTATAGTCGGTTGTGACTTTTGGATATCATTTGATTGCAAAGATTGGTTTCCGGAATATACGCACTCTCCAAGACAATGGATCAGGACGTCCCTGGGTTGAAATATGCAATATGACCGTAAGCAGAAAACGATTCCACGTCGGAATAGTTAGCAAAATAGTAATATTCGCACAGTATTTCCAGTTGAGCGTCGAATCATAATGCGCTGTGATGTTTACACATAGTCCCCGAGTTCAGAAAAATTTGCTCGGATTTCATTTAACTATCTGAAGCCTACCAAAAGATTTTCGTTGAGCTGGAAGGAACTTGACTCATTGGCGAAGCTCAATAGGATTCTCCAACTGAGTCCGGCGACTTCTTCAAAGTCGTTGAAGAAATTCGCATAGAAGGTGCTTCAGAGCTTCTTTCGTGTTTGGTATCTGGAAATTCCTGCAGCCATCGTTAGTTATTAGCTTTAATTTGTACGCATGTTCCCCTATCAGTCTGTGGCCCGTTAGTATGCACACTGACTTCTGGGTAGTCCTAAGAGGCTTTTGGTTTTCCTTTTGTCGTCCGAACTCCACAATATTTTCGTTACTCTGGAGTCGTTTGTGTTAAGTTAAAATAGCATTAGCTATTTCGCGCATACTGTTGTCCAGCATCCTCGTACATGTTTGTATTGGCGTCGGCAGCTCTTGGGCTGCCCCTCGTTCGGGGACCCCTGTTTGGCTAGTCCGTCCGCTATTTCGTTACCTAGAACTCTTCTATGGCCCGGAACCCGCTAGGGTTCCACGGTCCTAGCTGATCCCAGTACTTGTAGAGCTGTTACGCAGTTATGTACTGCCTTCGACTTGATAGTAACGGACGCATTTTTAGTGCTGTTTGACTGTCCGGTTGTTTGACGATTGTACCGTTTTTCCGGGATGATATCATCACTTCGGCTGTCTTTTGGATCGCAAGCACCTCCGCCTGGAAAATGCTGCACTCATTTGGCAGTCTGTAGGATAGGTTGCACGGAAGTTCCGAAGAATAGACAGCCACACCAACTCCGGCGAACTAATTTAACGTTTACTTATTTAAAAAAAATTTCGAAAAACTTTCACTGGTGAAATATAACTTCATTCATAAAAACAATGAAATTGTTATCCTGTGTACTTATTTCGTCATCTTGCACTGTATTACGAACCATTTATTCAAGAAAGAAACCCTTCAAGTAAATTTCGGGCAGGGTGAATAGCTAAATCAAACGAAAAGTGCATACATGATGCTGTTTTTTATTTGATTGTTAAGGTTGCTTACCGCTAAGCCACGGCATCAGTCGGGTTCTTGTTTGGATTCGCCCAAACACGTGGCGCAGTTTTCACAATATAATTTCTTGCAAAAATACTTGCACATCTATGCACTTTCGATAGACTAACGAAGGGTGAATATCCCCTCCTAATGAGTGTTAAAACGAAATGTCTCTGTGTGGAGTTGATGGGACAAGGGGTCCATGTTAAATTGTCAGTGCACAATTAAATCAATTAAATCAGTCACATATGGATGGGGGACTCAAATTGCCAAAAAGGCGTTAAGTGGCGTATGTGTGCTCGCAAGTTACTATAAAAGAAAATAAGACTATAAATTTGGGATAAAATCATTAAGAAAATTTAAGATTTTAATTAAAAATACCATCTGTAATTCGTACCATAGTTTATTATACTTGTATACGGTTAACCAATTTCTAATTTAAGAAGTAAAACACACAGTTACATAGAAACTGCCCTGAGAAGGTTGGTGTTAAGGGTCGGTCCGTAACTTGCGTTTTTCCGCCTCTATGGCACGGCAATAGCTTTGTCCGAAAGCAGAACGAATCCGAATGTATGATGCACATTTCTGTGGTACTGCATTGTTGCACCTGTTGCCGACAGTGCGAACGGCCGCCCGACCAACTACAGTGAAAGGGTTTGGAGGCGCCACGTACTTTTAATATTTTTAGACCGCAGTGAAACGATGTCGCCCTCGGCAAGCACGAACCCAGGGTCTATGTCTCACTAGCACCGTCGACAAAAAAATACGCTTTTCTTAGAAAACGTTATAATTCAATTAACTAGATCTTACTATCAATATCTGACCAAATTTTCAACTCGCTAGCTTTCTTCTTCTTCTTCCTTGCCATTTCATACCACTCTGCGGCTTCGCGTTGCTCTGCCCGAGGTGTTGGCACTTCACCCGTTCTGGCGGTATAATCTCAGCTTCCTTCTGCAGGCAGCTCGGTCTTGGATCGTTTCATCGCCGAGATTTATGCGTTGTTGTTGCTTCTTCATTTGATCGATCCACGTGTGTTTCCGTCTGCCTCGGGGTTTGGGTTCAGCAAATGGAACGTTCATTGATATTGCCTTCATAACTGGGTTCTCAGGTGGACGCCTTAGAACATGGCAATACCAATCCATACGACGATCTTCGAGCTTTTCGGTGATCGGTTGCTCGACAAACAAGCTGCCTCGGATGTAGGTACTTTTGATGCGATCCTTTTTGGTCACACCGGCTGACATCCGTAGCATTTTCATTTCGGTCGCAGTCATTTTACTCTCGTATGTCTTATACATAGCCCAGCATTCAGACCCATACATGAGTGCGGGACGTTCGACCGCTTTGTACAACTTGCCTTTAAGCTTTTGTGGCATCTTCTTGTCGCAGAAGACTCCAGAGTTTTCTTGCCACTTCATCCAACCGACACTGGTGCGATGTTTGATGTCGTCATCGCAGTTAGCTTCCTTGTTGATCATCGAACCCAGGTATTTGCACCTTGTACAGGACTTCAGCTGCTCTCCTTTAATGTAGATATCTGGTATCGGCCTCTCTGGATCTGAGAAAGGACAGCAAAGGTACTCAGTCTTTGCTATGCTGATCCTCAGTCCATGATCCTCCAGTATCTTACATCACTTGGTCAGTGCAGCCTGCAAAGCAGCGATGTCTTTGCTACCCAGAACAACATGAGTGTTAATAAATAGAACATGTTGAAGAGCAAGGGACTCAATACACTGCCTTGGTGAACTCCGACTTTAACCAGAAATTCTTCAGACTCTCCAGCTGTGCATCTAACTTTAGTAGTATCATCATCATACATCTCTTGTATCATCTTTACATATGCCTCAGGGACCTTAAGTGCTCTTAGGGCCACCCATATCAGATCACGAGGAACTCTGTCGAAGGCTTTTTCCAAATCGATGAACACAGAGTACAAGTCCGTCCGTGCATCACGTTGCTTTTCCATCGTAACACGCATGCACTGGATAGCATCGACTGTGGACCGACCCTCCACAAAGCCGCATTGATTGTCATCCAACCGTACAATCTCTTTCAGTCGATTGCAGACAACTCGCTCGTAAGTCTTCAATGTGTGAGATGTTAACTTGATTGCCCTATAGTTGTTGAGCTTGCGTGAGTCACCCTTGTTCTTATCAAACGGGAGAAGAAAGCTCTTCCTGAAAGCGTCTGGCATCGGTTGCCCCCTTTTAATTTTGTTTAAAAGAATAGTGAGCCATCTAAGCCCGACATGATTCATCTTCAACCAAAATTCCAAGGGTATTTTGTCCGGTCCGGCTGCCTTTCCACGTTTCATCTGCATCATTGCCTTCATCACCTCTTCCGCTGAAAAATCAGCGATATTAGTGGTGTTTGGCTCCGCAGTTTGAAAAGCTTCTCGCGGAAATTCTTCGTTCAAAAGTTCTTCGAAGTTCTCACGCATTCTGCTACAGATTGCTGAGTCTTCAACCAGTAGCACTCCTTGTGAGTCTTCAACGTACTTTGGCGCCAAAACCTCTTGAGCGTTTCTTCTCCTTTGGGCTGCGACCTTATATATCCTGGCATTGTCTTTAGGTTTCTCTTGCAATGACGGTCTCTTATCGGCAGCCTGATCTTCTAGTTCTTGGTAGAACTTCTCTGCTGCAATCGCGTTTGCTTGAGCAACCTTTCGCTTTACTTCCTTTCTGCATCTATCGTATTTCTCCCGAAGTTGAACCTTCTCGACTTCACTGCTTGTCCTGCATGTTGTCCAAGCCTTGAATGCGTTCGATTTGGCCAGCACTGCTTCTTTTGTTTCGGTATTCCACCACCATGTCTCCTTGTTCGTGTGGAGTGGGCCTTTCGAAACTCCCAGTGTTTTTTCAGCGTCACCTACTAACATCTCCTCCAAAGCATTCCACATTTGTGTTGGAATTTGCTCGTCGCAGTTGGTGTTGTGTTGAAGCCAATCCTCCATTTTAGCAATGAATGGAGTTACAACAGATTCAAAGCTTTCGTCGTTGAGATTATGCCACTTGATTTTCTCGACTAGCTTGGGGATTAATTGCGGTCTTGTTCCTCCTTTCAAAATAAATTCTGTCAGGAGCAACCGGTGCTGGGTGACCGCAGATTCACCCAAGATCACTTTGCAGTCTTTCACCCAACTTCTCATGAAATTTAGACACAGATGATAGTCTATCTGCGTCGCATGAGCTCCACTGTTGTATGTGATCAGGTGCCTTTGGTTCTTAATGAACCATGTGTTGAGGATGACCAGACCGTGTGATCTACACATAGTCAACTCGCTAGCTTTATCCTGTCGAAAGTGATAGTATAGTAGTTCAATAATATTTCAATTTTTGCCATTTGTAGGGAAGGTAGGCGTTCCTTTGGTCTGATTATGATCATCTTACTAGAATTCAAGCAGCTTCTTATCTGAAGTTTACATACCAAAAATCAGCTTCCTACGTCAATTGGTTCAAGAATTATAGACAAAACCCCTGAAAAGTAGGGTAGTACTGGGATCTTTGTAAGAAAAGTACCATTATTTTTAAACCGATCAATCTCATTTTTACAGGAAAATACAAAACGATCCTTTCAAGTCATCAGCTTTTCACGTTTATTAGATCGGGAGTTAAAGATCCATTTAATTATTTGAATATGTAAAGGAGGCAGGCGCTCCGTTAGCCGGATCACGCCCAGTTCAATACCAGCCAACTAGATCATACTTTCAACATTTGACGAAAATTTCAAGCCTCTAGTTTTATTCAATCGAAAGTTATCGTGCGAACGGCCAGACAGACACACGGGCAGACAGACATGACTTATTGACGTTATTGAAGATTAAACAGATGATCGCAGATGGATACTCGTGGCCGAGAGGGGGCAAAAGACCTTTTCCATAGTCCTCCACGTGGGCGCTCCCTGGTAACGGCAGTGTTTCAAACCGCTGACGGCCAAGTCTTAGCGATAAGACAGTTTGGAAAAAGGCAGATAGCTGTAGCCTGAATGGCTGACAACACCTAAGTATCTCTAGTAGTAAAATGGAATGACTTGCGTAGTTGGACCTGCAACATAGTTGTGTGAACTCCAGCACGTTTATTAAACCATCTGAAGCAGCTATCTTCCAAGGCCATCCCCTGAATGGGGTTAAGCGACGTGCTGACAACTCGTCCTTGCAAAAACCACTCCATGTCAAGAAACCTGGAACAAAACCCTCGGATTGGACGGATCAACAACGACGACCACGCAAACGACTAAAGGATTATTCTTTCGGATCCTTGAATGTACGCTCCCTGAACAAACCGGGGGCCGAGAAAGAGATCATTCGGTTGAGCGTGTCGCCGTATACTTCCTCAATCGGGATTTTTACAGAAGAATAAGGGGAAATACCGAAAATGTGTGAACTACCGCAGCCTAAATAAAGTCATGATTCGAGACAATTATCCCATGCCATTGATGGAGGACCGATTAGATTAACTGTGGTGAAAACGATATTTCACAGCACAGATTTAGAGAACCGATTTTGCTATGTGAAAATAACCGAGCATTCAAAGAAATACATATCGTTTGTATGCACCATATGTATGCGCCATATGTATGAATGCAACCGAATGCCATTTGGACTGAAGACAAGGCCGGCAGTTTTCTTTAGATACATCCACCACATCCACCACGACTATGGGACCTAATAAAGGCTTGGAAGATCATTGTGTGGCATTATTACGATAGCCACCGAAGATATCAAATCTCATATGGAAGTGTTCACCGAAGTTATGCGTCGTTTAGCTCAACGTGGATCGAGATTAAACTTAAACAAATGCCGATTTACTTATGAGAGTATAGATTTTCTGGGGTATTCGGTATGCAAAGAGGGGATTAAACTGAGTTGTTGTTGTTGTTGTAGCAATGGTCAGAAGTTCGTTGTGTGAGTGTGTTACATGTTGTGTTGTTTTTCGTCTTCCTCGGTGTTAAATGACAGAAAGATGGCTGCCTCTACGGGGTTCTCCCACAGCGACCATGGGGTTAGGTGTGTGGGTGCAGCTGGGCATTTGAAAATGTGATCCACATCGTGAAGTGTACCAATAGTACACATAGAGGCATCATCCTTGTTTCCTGATGTAGATGGTCCTGGATGACATCAGGAGACAGCCCGTCACAGTACGGAGGGCGGCGTTTTGGCAAGCCTGAATGTTATTCCATTGTGCGTCATAGAGATTCTGTGACCACACTTTAGCCGCATAGTTGGCTACTGACCTTCCGACTGCTTTGTATGTGACCAGTAGGGTCTCTTTATCCTTGCCCCAGGTGCTACCGGCCAAGGCTTTAAGGACTTTTTTCCTTCCGCGCATCCTGTTACACACTGTTGAAGCATGGGGGATGATGTCGCCATGCCGTCCAGGGTTACTCTTAGAATTTTAGGATGGTTCACGGTCGGAATAAGTTGGTTGCCAATTAAGACCTCAAGTTGCATCTTCACTTCCTTCGTCCAGGTGGTGAATAAGGTTGCCGAGGATTTGGGCGCAGATACGATTAAATTCTTGCCCGTGAAGAAGGAGTTAAGCTGTTCGAGGTAAGTATTTAATCGCTCGCACATTTCCGTGATGTCGCCGCTCCCTGTTACCAGGATGGAGCAGTCATCTGCATAGGAGATAATTCCGATTCCTTCAGGGGCGGTTGGAATTCCAGATAGGTAACGGTTGAACAAGGAAAGAGACAAAACTCCTCCTTGTGGCACACCTTGTTTGATCTTCCTTAGCTTCGATTTTTTGCTCCTGAATTGGGTGTAGGACTGCCTGCCTGCGAGGTAGTTGGCAATCCATTTTGTGATATGCGTTGGAAGAGATGTATTGTAAAGGTCGAACAGAGTTGCTGACTGGCTGACTATGTCGAAGGCTTTCGACAGGTCTAGTGCCACCAGAATTGTTTTGTGACATGGACGAGGTTGGTTGAGGCCATTGTGGATGCGAGTTGTAATGGCATCCAGGGCCGACGTCGTACTATGCATCCTTCTAAAGCCGTGCTGGTAGTTTGCAAGCCTGATGCGGGCCCCAAGAACAGGGTGGATCCATGCTTCGAGCGTTTTGGCAACTGGTGATAGAAGTGTGATGGGATAATAGGACTCGCCGAGTGTTGCTTTTTTCCCAGGTTTCAAGATTGGGATTATTCTCCCTTTCTTCCAGAGTTCCGGAACGATCAGTGATGTGATGGCGAGATTGAATGTGGCCATGAGGTATTCGATAACTGGTGGGTCGAGATGTTTAAGCATTGTCATTGAGATTCTATTGGGTCCCAAGGCTTTCGAGTTGTTCGCTTTCCTGATTGCTGTAGCCACTTCGTCCGTGGTGAAGACAGGTATGTTGTCTGCATATGAATTCTCCTTCTGATTATGCGCTTTTGTCTGTCGGGTGGAGGATGTTCAATAAACTGCCCATTGAAGCGACTTGCACAATGGACAGGGTTGGCGATTGAGTTTTCTTCGATATGGCAACATTTCACTTCTGTTTCGGTGGATTAGAGAGGGCACGGACTGTTGGCCATAGTTTGCTAATACCTGTGGTTAGGTTGCATTCATTCAGATGCGAACTCCATCTTATGTTCGGCTACTTGTCTTTGGATTTCACAATTCAGTTCGTGAATTTTGCGATCGTTTGGGTTAGTGCTCCTGATGCTGTCTCTCTCGTCTGCCAATCTGGCGGCTGAGGTAGGAAAGTTTGGCCGAATTTTAGGAATGCGTCCTGCAGGAATAAATTTCACAGCCGCTTTGTCAAGGACTTTCCTGATATTGGACTCGGCCTTACGTACGTCGGTAGGAGTTGGCAGGGCGAGGAATTTAGCACTAGTATAATCGGTAAAGCTCTTCCAGTCAGCCTTGTTGTGGTTGGCAAAAGTGCCTGTCGGTTTGTCAAGCCTTATCACGATTGGTAGGTGGTCCGATGATAGTGTAAGGACCGGCTCCCATTGTGTATTGTTTATGAGGCTAGCACTGGCAATCGTGATGTCTGGAGAGGTGGAACAGGTACCGGCAATACGGGTGGGCGTATCATCATTCAGTGTAAAGAAGTCTGAGGCATCAAGTTGTTCAGCAATGGCGATACCTCGGTCGTCGTTGTTAAGATGTGAGTGCCAGAGTTCATGGTGAGCGTTAAAATCACCAAGCAGGAGACGGTGTTGACCAGTGAGGAAAGTGTTGATATTTACATGGTAACCTTAGGGACAACTGGATACCGGTGGAATATAAATGTTTTAAATTTCAATATCAACATTGCCTGATTTTATGGCGATGGCTTGCGCTTCCATGGTGATGTCGTTGTTAGTGACATCTATTTCCCGGTATTTCACCGAATGGTGAATGATGAAGGCAAGTCCTCCTCCATCGTTGGTCAGCCTATCTTTCCTTATGATGATGTAATTTCCATAAGCGTTGAGGAACGAGTTGGGATGTAGTTTCGTCTCCTGGATGGCTCCAACTTAAATGCGGTGTCTGTCCATGAATGAAGCGAGTTCGGTAATTTTGTTTTGCAGCCCGCTGCAATTTAGTTGAACGAGTGAGAGCGTATCGAAAATGGCGATCGGTGGTGCAGGCGTAAGGTTGTTTTGTGGTGGAATCCTTCTGGGTCTATTCGCAGGAGTCGGTGGGGTTGACTGAAAACTTGTGTGGGTGCTCACTGGTGTAGGGGAGGGGGGGGGGGGGTGTTTGATGAGCTCGCTGCTTGTGGACCTTGGTATCTACACTGACTGGCGGTAAACGAAGGATTCCAGTGCCTGTGATGGCTTAGACCGGAGCAGTTTCTCAGGTGGCACCACTCGTTGCAACAATTGCATCTCACTGACGTTGCATTGGGATGCAGCTCTCTATTGCATACGCAGTAGATCCAAGGGCCTGGGTTGTTTTCAATGCCGGCGCGGAGAAGTAGTATTGAGAGCAATTGCGCCGGGGTGTGTTGCTCCCAATAAACATAAAAAAATGATACAAAGTATCTACACTGCATGCAGATACATCGAAACATGGATATGTCTTATGCCTACCGAAAGCGTGGGATGTGTTTTGTCGAATGATTTCATCCAGTATAACTATACTGGGATCTTTATAAAACTTACGTCGATATCTTCAACACAACAGGTTACACGCAGTCGGTAGCCAAAGACATATCCATGTTTCGATGTATCTGCATGCAGTGAAGATACTTTGTATCATTTCCTACCAAAAGCCAATAACCTGTCTTCCAAGAACCGATTCCCGATAAACCCGCTCCAAATCAAACTTAACACCCCTTTTAAGAGAGAGAGAGACATTCCCCATTGAAAGCTAACGTCCCCATATGAACCGGATACACCCGTTCTAATGAGATTGAACACCCAACCACATAAGACAGATAAACACGCCCTATTGAAAGTCAACATTTATGCTGCTAATACATCGTACCGTATGTGGAGATTTTGTTCTATGTTTATAGCACGTAGTATAAATCCGCCATTTTGTTCTATTTGTTTATTGCACGTGTGGTGGGGGCCCACATTGTGAACCAGTCAGACCTCAAATCGCCGCCATTGCAAATGCACAACCACAGTCGCTGGATCACCCGATTTGGCTCGAATTAACTTCATCCGCTCTCGCTGATCTTCGGGGGGCGGGAACTATGTACACTCTCTCAAATTGCGTCTGCGCATGTCCAAGTGTTAGTCGAACTGACTACTTGCTACTTTTTCTGGGATCCTAGTGATTCAGATAGTACAATGGGTGCTATTTTAAATCGGCCACTACATTCATTCTTGCCGTCCACAACGTCAACCTTTATCGCTATCATATCAACATCTCAACATGTACACACAAGATCCCCGCAAGCGCGCTGCCCGCGCGGATCCACAAGCAACAGCCATGCACAATGACCACTTCACTCAAACGACATGCACAATCAGAATAGACAAATTTTCAATGGGCTTGTTTCCTCTTCTGACCCCCGAGTAGAAAAACAGACATTTCGTGTGACGGACAAATTTTTAGGATGACCCCCAGCTATAAGACATATCCATGTCAAAACAGATACAGTATGTAACACACAAACACACGTGCTTCTTGCATTGAAGTGAGTGATAACCATTTGTGTTCGAAAACAGACTACCCCCTGTCTAGGATTGTTTTCGGAATTCTGAAAATTTGTGCCGAACTTCTCGAAGTTAGCACTTCCGCCGCCAAGAATAAACTACCGAAGAAGTGATCTCAGGGAGATTTTGTGTTAATGTGTTAATCAGACACGTTGACTCAAACGCGGGTACGAACAAGAAGTTTGAGGAGAAATATCGTGGACCCTACGTAATTCACAAAGTATTGTAAAACGACCAATATGTCATTCGGGATATTGCAAATTGTAAATCACCTAATACCGATACCCCTAGGGTATCGATACCAAGTACTTTCAAGTATTTCGGGCAAAAGGTATCGATACCTATTTGGTATTGAATCAAAAGCATCGATATCTACTCGAATCGAATCGAATGAGTACTTTTTTAAAAATTACTATAGATGAAAGTGGGTGAGTTAAATATTCTTGTTTTTGTATTTCTGAACACTAAACGAAAAGCCGAAAAAGGATAAATGAAATTATGTGCGAACAAAAACCAGTCGTAACATAACATGCGCAGCATAGAGCACATGTCGTTTTCGTTTCCAAATTCCAATGGTAATGATAAGTATAGAAAAGGAGTGAGTGAGAGACAATATACGTTTAACGTGTATAAAACTGGTCAAACCGGTCAAGCCATATCCATACCCATTGTGGCGTAGCGCGTATTCTCAATCACTTACAATGAACAATGAGGTAGGAGAAGCAGTAGAAATGTGATTTGTAGCTTGTAGGTAGCTTAATCTGATTCAAGTACTTTGATTCGATCCAAGTACTTTAATTCGATACCTACTCAGTACTTGAGCTAAATGTATCGATACCAAATGTACTTGGATCGGAAGCAAAAGTATCGATACCTTACTTGTATTTACTTGAATCGAATCAGCCCTAACGACGGGGTAGTTGAGGCGTGTTGATTACGGAAATGGAAGGACAGGAAGCCGAGGAGGGAGGGGTGAATCGTAGGCTGCTCATAGCAATTCCACCGTAGGTACACTGGAAGAAATATTACTGAAAATTTTAACGTCCGGAAATTGTGACGGATATGATTTTGTCAATCAATTTTGTCAGAATGGCCGAGTTGTAGTATAATGTTTTAATGTAATTTGAATTTACCGAAAATCCACTGTGGACTGGACGATTGTCTCAATTGAATCATCGTGAATGAGCAAACATTTGTGGAGCGAGAAACGGTTTTAACGTTTGGGCACTCTGGTCGGAGCATTCCGAGTAGCTACACGTCAACTTGTGTTTTCAACATGGTAAATCGAAAATAAATTTTGTAATCGTTTTAGAATCGCGATGTTTTATAACAGAAGATTAAAAAATTTCAGAACAGAGCAGACAGAACCGCACGTTAAAAATTGAAAAAGTGACTATCTCGCCTTTGATACACTTTGATACACAGTTACACGTATCATTTTAAGAAAATGTATCAGGAAATTTTATTCGGACTCAACGGAAATGACTAAAGGGCAAAATCGTGGCCAAGGGTGAATTGTATATCAGTCAGTCAATTTTTTTTTGTAAAAACCCTTATATTGAACCAAAACAGAAGCACGAGAGATTTCCTTTTATAGAATAAATACAAATGGCGAAGTCAATTCTTTTTGGCAATTTTTGCACGTCACAATATTCCCACTCAACAGGATCAAACATTTTCCCAGACATTATAATCTGGTGGAATTTCGCTGCGTTTTCATGTGCCCATTTATATGTTGGCCAAAGATGAGACTTGAGTCTAAAACACGTCCTTATATTTACTTTGAATTTCAAACTTTTAGCCGAGAATATCAACGAGAATGCATACATTATTCAACGCTTATAATGGAGACGACGTTAGACCCTTCCCTAATATCAGCCCCTCGACACTCACTTTATTTAAATTCACGGGCATGCCGGCCTTTGGAGGTGCTCCTAGTCTCGACAGCTTCATATAGGAACATTATACGAGTATGTACTCGGAGGGTATATTGGTCTGCTTCGACCCTATGATATGAACGCACGGCCTAAGGGATAACAGCAATACGTATAATAATCTGTAGGTCGTTGCATACACAAAAGACCATTTGATTTGCATAATTTTCCTAAAATTTCTTTATATGAGGCACGGTACGATGATAGTACATATAAATACGACATGGATTTGCATGGTGCGAGGATGGAAGTTAACAATATTAGAGAACGACGTGATGGGTTTTTCGAATGGCCCTCAATAGTATAAAAAATATAAATATATATACATATGTATATTTGAAATATATGATTGTAACTGAGCGGAAAAACTCTATTCAAGGATATTTTACAGAAAGAGTGAATTCAAACAGAAAATAGTTAAAACCTCTTGGGTAATAGTCGCGTTCGTTCCGCTTAGATTTCGGTCTCAAACCGAACACGCGTGAGAAGAAAGACACGGATCTGCGCCGAGCGAACTTTAACAGTCGGGTTCGGTAGAAAATCTAGCTGTTCAAAATCCACTAATCAAAATCCTCGTATTCAAGATTCAAAATCCGCTTTAGGAATTAAAAATCCACCATCTGAGGGTTGTACTAGTACTTTTCCATGCAAAAATTTATTGATTTTGAATTGGTGAATTTTGAATTAATGGATTTTGAATCGGTGGGCTATGAATTAGTGAAATTGGGAGTTTGGGGTTTTTTTTGTAGATTTTTATTTTAGTGGATTTTGTACCTATCCCAAACAGTCACCATACAGACACTTCGCCGTCGTGGAGGCGAATTGCTGACTTAGTATACATTTAGATAGTAGCGAAATAAGTTCACGTTCAACCAATGAACTTTCAACTTTGATCCGACGATATCGCATATGAGACCTGGATTAAAACTGGTCTTCCCTTTTGTATGAAAGTGGTCTGAGATCCGGTGAATCGAAAGAAAAGAGACTAGTATCTTCAGCATACATTCAATTCAATTCAGTTTATTCACAATAAAAATAGGATATAAATACATATTAATTACAATTTATTATTTTGTGTATTAGCCTCCCTAAAAGTAATGCTTGTGATTGGATGATTGATAGTTAGATACATATCATTAATTAAGTGTAATGGAAGCTTTAGTTAATATTTAATATATAGATACAAATTGCAACTATCATTATAATTTAATTACTTATAGATTTATATAATCAATCAAGTGAAATAAAATATATCAGAGAATTCATAATAATTTAAATTAAGGAGCCATTTTTTTGATTTATGTATATTTAAATAGACTTGAAAAGTTGATATTACGTATCTAAACAGGTAGTAAATTAAAGCTACTTGGGCCAATATAGGACACATATCTCTGAGTCTGTGTCTTGCGACAAAATAGAACAGGTAATCGCTTATTATTGTAATGCGTTATTGTATCATGCATTGGAGTAATATTATGTTGTTTATGTGTGTAGTATTGTAACGGACGGTTTGGTGTGCATCCGAAGATGCCCGTGGGGACGGAGCCTAAGGTAGCTCAATTGACCGTGAAGGTCGGGCTGTGCCATCTGGCGAAAAAAAGGCTCCTCAACGAGCTAAGCAGCGGCCTATGCTTGCTGTAGCTCAGTTCGGGAGATGTGGGCTGGGTTTTCGCCGCTCGTTGCCCCTGTCCTTTACGTATTAACAAAAATTCATAGGCCTGGGGAAGACAACACAAACAAGGGAGGTAAAAATGAAGAATAAAAAAAAATGAGGCGATAAGGATGGAATGGTTGGCAGATGGCTCGCTTGCCCTCGCGCTCGTATTGGGGTCCAGGTGTAATGGGACCCTTGGCCTCTGGTTTCGTACCCCCGACAGATCCTTACTCATCAGGTGCTGCTTCGATCTGCCGGTGGGAGCAGTACAACCAGACCAGAATATGGTTCATTACAGTATATTGCCGATTTAATATACAGTTGTTTTAAGATAAGTACATTTACTAAATCAAAAAGGTCTGATGTTGGATACAGTCTCGCAAGTGAATAAATATTTTTTAAGATTCGTCGCTGAGTTACTTTTAGATTCTCGAAGTGGACATTGAATGTTCCACCCCAAGTAGCTATGTAGTACTGTAGTTACTATTGTACTAATTTAATTGTTCTAATGTATACGTAGATAGTTTTTAGTTGATGGATAGTTAGAACCTTATTAAGCATATTCCAAATTACGAAGCTTTGTCTAATTTTCTTATTTACATGCTCAGTGTGAAAATTCTATCTAAGGTGTTTGTCAATAATTAATCTTAAATAAGTTGTGACATAAACTAACTGAATGTTCTCACAGTTTTCATTACAGTTAAAAAAAATTGTACATTGTGAATCGTGAATTTGGATATGATCAAATGGGGATTGTATGGTTGAATTTATTGAGAATGAGAATGCCATTGCCTTAGTTTTTTGAATATTTAGTTTGAGACGGTGTTTGGATAGCCATTTCTTGATTTTTTTCATTGCGGACTGAACTGTAATCAGAGCTTGATTTCATGTAGTTGATGAACTTAATAATACTGTATCGTCTGCAAATGCTACTATAGCACAGTTGTATTGTACAAAGTTACATAAGTCATTAACGTAAATAATATACAGTATGGGTGACGGCAAAGTCACTTGCGATAGTTATACACTTTTATTGTATTTCCAATCACTAGTGTGTTCTTGTATTTTAGGTTAGGTTAGGTAGGGTGGCAGCCTAGACGACTCCGCATAGACCGCTGAGGTCCATAGCGATACCACATGTAGTATAACAGGTACTCATCCCGTGTCGTTGCTGGCCCCTATCAGAAGATTGTCGTTGAGCTCGAAGTAACTTGACTCATTGGCGAAGTTCAAGAGGTTTCACCAGCTGAGTCCTGCGGCTCCTTCAAGATCGTTGAAGAAGTGAGCTGCTAGGCACTTTAATCTCCTTCTAGCGAGTGCAGGACAATCGCATAGAAGGTACTTTAGAGTTTCTTTCGTGTTTGGTATTTGGCAGTTCCTGCAGCCATCGCTGGTTATTAGCTTTAGTCTGTGGGCGTGTTCCCCTATCAGGCAGTGGCTCATTAGTATGCCCACTAATAGTGCACACTAACTTCTGGGCAGTCCCAAGAGGCTTTCAGTTTTCATTTTGTCATAAGAATTCCAGAATATTTTCGTTACACCGGAGTTGTTTGTGTTACGCCAGTTAGCTTTGGCTTTTTCGTGCATACTGTCGTCCATCATCTTCTTGCACGTTTGTATTGGCGTCTCTTGGGCTGCCCCTCGTTCGAGGATGGCCCCTGTTTGGCTAGTCCATCCGCTATTTTGTTACCTAGAACCCCGCTATGGCCCGGAACCCACCAGAGTTCCACGGTCCTAGCTGATCCCAGAGCTTGTAGAGCTGCAAGGCAATTATGCACTGTTGTATTCTAACTCTTTGTTGACCACAGATCTAAGTATAATTTGAGAAAATTCAAATGTTTGTTATCTATTCCAATATTTTTTAACTTATTTATTAGGACTTCGCATACAATGGTATACAATGGTATCACAACATAGTTGTGTGAGCTTCAGCATGTTTATTAAACCATCTGAAGCAGCTATCTTCCGAGGCTATCCCCTGAATTGGGTTAAGTTATATGCTGACAACTCGTGCTTGTAAAAACCACTCCGCTTCAAGAAACCTGGAACAAAAGCCTTGGATTGGATGGATCAACAACGACGACCACGCAAACGACTAAAGGATTATTCTTCCGGATCCTGGAATGTACGCTCCCTGAACGAACCGGGGGCCGAGAAGGCCCTCCTTCAACTCGGTCGAAAAGTACAAACTGAGCATTACTGAAGTCCAGGAAACAAATTGGCTTGGCAGCGAGTTCAATGACAAGAAATCGCACACAATTTTTCCAAGTGGCAAACCATCGGGCCGCAAGGAGTTTGGAGTAGCATTTCTAGTTAACAATCACCTCAAGCCGCACATTTCTGACTTCAAACCCATAAATGAACGGCTCTGTGCGATTCGCATCAAGACTCGATTCTTCAATCTCTGCCTCATCAATGTGCATGCCCCCACTGAAGTTAAAGAAGACGCTGTAAAGGACGAGTTCTACACCCGCCCTGAGACCCTCTTCGACTCACTTCCAACAAACGACGTCAAATTGCTGCTGGGAGACTTTAGCGCGAAAGTCGGAAATGAAAGTTGGCACCGGGGAACCACTGGAGGCCACAGTCTCCATGAAAAATGTAACGACAACGGCCAGCGACTTATCGACTTTCCCTGCAGTAGGAATCTAGTCATAAGCTCTAGGTGTTTTCCGCGTATACAACCGCCCTTGAGGAATGACTATCAGGGATGTCGCAGAGAAGGTCGTGGGATATAAAGCCCGGCGAGCGCGAAATGACTGGTTCGACGAAGAATGCAAAAATTCACTTGAAGCGAAAAACGAGGCTTACAGACAATGGATTCAACGAGGAACCAGAGTCAAAAGGGAAGAATATAACGAGCTACGGCGAATATCGAATGGAATAATTAGACATGAGAAACGTAAATACTTTGACGAACAGTTGCTGAATATTAACGAAAACTTTGCTAATAGGAACACCAGACAAGCCTACAAACTAGTAAATACAATTAAGAACGGCTATTAACCCAGGACTAGCCTCTGTAATGACAAGGATGGAAACATCATCAGCGATACCGATTGCATTAACAAATGATGGGCCTGTTATTTTGAAGAGCTTCTGAACCTACAATCTACCATCCCCACACAAGAAGCTCTCGACGATATTGTTTATCTAGGCCCATCCATACAACCCCCGACAGTAGAGAAAGTTGATCTCGCGTTGCGGTCACTAAAACGAAATAAAGCGCCGGGCGCTGACGAGATTCCAGCTGAACTACTAAAATTCAGTGGAACAGCTCTAGCTAATGCCATACATCAGTTACCCCTGCGAATATGGGAGGACGAGGTGATCCCAGACGATTGGCAATCATCTGTCCAATTCATAAAAAAAGGGGAGACAAGCTGCGGTGTGAGAATTACAGGGTCATATAACTTGTCTGTACGTCCTTTAAAATTTTGACAAAAATCCTGGAAAATAGAATAAAACCGTACGCAGAACGAATATCGAGGCGGTTTCAGACCTGGTCGCTCGACAAACGATCAGCTCTTTACGGTCAAACTGATGCTTCAAAAGTTCTAGGAATACAACGTAAATCAAATCTTTGTCGACTTCAAGCAGGTATACGACAATATCGATCGTGGAGTACTGTACAACATTATGCTGCAATTTGGTATACCGGCAAAATTAGTGCGACCGACCAAGATGGCGATAACCAACTCCGTCTTACAGGTCAGGATCCATAATAGACTTCCTGATTTATTTGAAACACGCAATGGTCTGAAGCAGGGCGATGGACTGTGCCGAAGCTCTTCAACCTAGCACTGGAATACGCTATTCGGGCAATGAAAATGGACAACAGCAAGAAGCTACTCATCAAGTCGACACAATTAGCAGCGTACGCCGACGACATCAACATCATGTCCCAAAGATTGGCCGATGCAGAGAGAACTTCTGCATACAACTTCTTGACACCGCCGCAGAAGAAGACTACGTATCAATGAGGGTAAAACTAAAATAATGATACTATCGACGACAAGGACACCTGCAAAATCGAGCATCAATGTGAAGGACCTCAACATATGAACGACATCATATACCTGGTTTGCAAATTGCCAAGGGACGCTAACAAAACTGACGAAATCAAGCGATGGATACAGTTAGCTAATAAGACTTTTTCTTGGTTCTCCTTATAATGAAATTGAAGCATGTAACACGAAGTTCCGCGTGTGCAAAACCATTATACGACCAGTGCTATGCTATGGCTGCGAAGCAGGAACCCTCATTCAAGCTTTCGGAAACATGCTAGACACATTCGAACGTAAGGTTCTGCGTCAAATTTTAGGGGCTGTTTGAGATGGATGGCGCGTCCGATACAACCATGAGTTGCATGAGCTGTACAATGAGCTGGAAGTTTCGAAAATCGTCAAACTGCAATGGGCAAGGCATGTACAACGAATGGACGATGATCGCATGCCAAAGAAAGTAATGAACTCAGAACGAGTCGACGGAGCGAGACTGCGAAGACGACCGAGATCTTGTTGGGAGAGCTCAGTATATGCGGACGCCGCGCAGCTACTCTCTCTCAATGGTCCTAGCCCCTAGTGGGGCGTAGCGCGTCAACTGTTCCACGTGCAGTTGCCAGCATGCACCTCCTGCGTGGACGGGATTCGAAACCGAAACGCCGGTAGTCAGACATGAGACTGCGCTACCGGTCGCCCCGCGCAGCTACTGGGCTTCCAAAATTGGAGGACGTGGTTACGTGACCGAAATAATTGGAGGACTAAAATCCAGGCGACCAAGGCCCGACGTTGGGCTGTCGCGCCACGATGATGATGATGAAAGATTTCTTTAGCGGTGCTCCAGTGTATGCGGTTGGCTACATCCGCTAAGCTGGCACCCCTACAACGAAAAATCGAGATGTGAAATATCACATAATTAAGCGCTAATTATGTGCTCAACTTGGCGAATCGCCAAAATTGTGTATCTTACTTAGGGATGCTAGCTTGACGTCAAGCTAGCACCCCCACTTCTTTAAATAACGGAAAATCGAGATGAAATATATAGCAAAATTAGATGCTAATTAGGGGTTCTACTGAAAAATTTAGTGCTCCAGACGAATCGTCGCAATTGATTATTTTATATGGGGAGGGGGGGGGGGGGGGGGGGGGGGGGTAGCTTGATGTTACGCTAGCACCTCCACTTTTTTAAACCGCATGTATCAACTTCCAGCTTATAATGAAAGTACTAATTAAGTGCTCCATTCCCGAATTAAATGCTCCGGCAGGAGTGGCAGAAATCAAATATTTGTAAATGTTGGTGCTAGCATAACGTCAAGCCAGCAACGACTCGGCTAGAGCACTAAATTTTTGAGTGGAGCACCTAATTAGCACCTAATTATGCGATAGGTTTCGTCTAGCGTTATGTCGAGCTAGCACCTCAATTGTAGCTATTCGGCTGGAGCACTAGGCGGGGTGCTTTTGACGTGGTGGAAATTTATTTGAACCACGCCACTAGTCGGATTATAGGAGATCACACATCATCATTTGAGTCCAAACCAAATCCAAGTTGCTTTTTGGAATTAAATGGATAGGCTCCGTCTCCATGGGGACTTCCGTGGACGATGAGGTCAAAGTGCTAAGTAAAAACCGTTGTTTCCACCTCTGGCCCTGATGATTGTATGCATGCGATCAGTCATGCTGTGGATAATGTTTTTTGTGTTCACTTAGGGTATTTCTTCCCAGACGGCCATCAGAGCGGTTTTTAGTTGATGAAGGTCTGTAAAGAGGAACCCAACTTTTTTTTTTTTCATTTGAGCACCAGACGTGTTCTAAAGGATTCATATCTGACCTTTCTGCTGACCACTCTACCTATACTTTTGAAATTTTATTCTAAAGAAGTTAATCATCTGCGCATTGTGCTGTGTGAGGTCGGGCGTTATCGTGAAAGAATTTCTCCCTACTGATGAATTCTATGTAAGGCGGGACATGTTTTCCAAGAATCTGCATTGAAGTTAGACGCCCTTCAACAATAGCTAGCTCTGTACGTGCGTGTACACTTATACTTCCCTAAAGTGTTACAGGCCCACCATGGAAATTGCCGGTTTGCCTAGTTGCTATAGGTAGAAACGTTTTCCGTGCCTTCCCCGCAAGCGTTTGCGATCATCTGGGGCTCTTAAGCCTACTCTGCAATAATCGGCTACTTCACAGTTGGTAGGCTCTGGTGTATTTTAACCGCTGTCCGTGAGGAAAATTTCGAATGCAATTAATCAATCATCTCGGTTCGGTGTTCACGTGATTCCGCCACTTCCAGGCATCCGCATATAAGGGTGAGTCTGGTTGTACCTTTTGAAGGGGTACGTCAAAGTTGTGCGCGGTACATTTTAAGATGCAGCAATTTCCCGCTGATTTTCCCTCCACCTCGATACAAGACAGCTTGCGCAATTTAACTGAAGTAAGGGGTTAAGTGTTACTACGATCCCGGAAGTGAAAACAACTGCAAATCTCAAACAAACAATTAAGCAAAAAAGATTAAATGCACTACAATTAGAATATTGAATGTTAACTCACCAGTGTTTTTTGCGTTCCAGTAACAGAATGCGGTTTAAGTGTCCCAAAAATTGAACCAGTTTTCCATTCCAACCACCATTCCAAATATATTGTAAATTTTGTAGAACATGTTATAATAAGTGGAATAAATTTGATTTGATTTGATTCCGTGCAGTGAATTTTTTACTATGATGTAATCAGCAGTGATCGCCGAATCCAAAAACTGGTATATTCCTATCTATTTCACCGGGTGACTCATCGTGGTTCGCGCCTTGGCTAATAGTTGCTTTACCGCGTATAAAAATAGCGAGAATTGCTTTCTAATGCTATATACTAAGGGTAGCAACCCCTTACAACGGGTTTGGGCGGGGGGGGGGGGGGGGGTGCGATATCATCTCTGCTTTAAACCATCTATTGGTCAAAAACCCGAATCACTATGCGACGCTCGGTGAATTAGGAATGTTATTGAAAGTACTCATCGTCCCCTTTGATATTACACCCAACTGGCCCAACACCCACAAAATATTTGTCGACTCAGTTTTAAATTGAGATGATTTCGCACTCCCCTGAAATGGAGTCCGCCGCTTAAGCGGCACACAGCCCTAGAGTGCTCTCTCTTTCTCAATAAAACCCACTATTAATCAAAGACGCGAGCCACAATGCATCGGCCGGTCAACTAGGATTATTTAAAAAATTCAACCCTAGGGTATTATTTCTATTACGAGCCTGAATTTTCATATTTTTCTTGGGCCTTATATACTCTAGTTCCACGAAGCTAGGATATGAAAGCCGTATACTGAACTCCTAGTTAGAAAAATAGCGCTATAATATGTAATTGATACGGACAATGTTGATATTGACATGTGTTTATCTTTTATAGACACGAACGTATACTTTCAATCTTTTATTGTAGATCAGTGTTGACGTATTGAATTTCAAATCGGAAGAATTTTTTTTCAGAACTTTGAAGAAACGCCAGTTGAAAACTTTTTTTTATTGATTCAAGCACAATGGGTTGGTTATCAGAGTATTCACTGCAGTTTGTTTGGAAATTTGAAGCTGAATCACATTCGACGCTATCGGGACTATTGACAACCCCGAAGCCATACGTCCGCAAAAAATCAGTTTGAAGGCAATTTCAGTAGAAAAAATCACAACAAAAACATTTCAGACATGAAACTGTCAGGCAACCGGCAATCAACAATATATGTCATCGCCATCACGTCGCTTTTAAGTGGTGCGGGCTGTTTTGAAATCATTGGATACCGCAATACTCTGGGGTGTATTGTTGGGACAACTTAGGACTTCACCTAGTAGAAGTGTAGTGCACGAGATAACTTTTCACAATCGACTGGCAATTGAAAGTGTTTTGACGAAATTATCAACCGAAAAAGGTCGCGTTGAATATCTGTAGCATGCCACCTGTTAGTCAGATTGTTAGATGACGCCAGGATTAACGAGGTTAACCTACATTTCACACTTCGGGAAATATCGAGTGTGGCCACTTCGCAATTGATTGATTGCGTATTGTAGCGATGTGTGAATTTTTTTCTCTGTAGGTCAAGAGACAATTCGCTGATTTTGAGTTTTGCGTCCACACATTCGATGAGGGATGATCAAATTAGTTGAATTAAGGATAATGAAGGTCGCCATAAGCTAAGTTAATTAATGTTTATGTGTACTTGATGCAACCCGCTAGTCAACCATGAAAAGAGCAAATATAACAGTGTTTCTCTTTCTAGGATTGTCGTAACCGAAACAATGGTGTTCGTGTTCGTTAGCGTATAATCAAATGGTAGTCTTTCAAACTAAAAAAAAATAATTCGTTCGGTTAGGTTAGGTTAGACAAGAGGATTGCCGCTAGCGCAGCCCGCATTAGCTTGAAATTACACTTTGCGTTTTTCTGCGGGAAGAGCAATCCCGTAAAAAAACGCATTGTCGTAAAAGAAGAGAACTCTATATTTACACATTGGGTTTTTCTGCGGGAAAAGCTTGCGAAAGAAATATGTAAAACGTTCACAATATATCCCAGTGAGGATATCGATGGTTGTATTTTCGTGGCAATATAGTAGGTAGAAGTCTGGAGGTGGACACAATTTCAGCCAGTCTTTAATGGATGCACTCCATAAATTTCGTCACTGGGTGCATGCGTTTCTAGTATTGTATATCGTTAAACCAAAAAACGGAAGGTGTAATGCGTTTCATATACATACCACCGTGTGTTCGTCTTCTCATTGTGTTTTTTTTTGCGGGAGAAGTATTCCCGCTGTCGTTGAACTTGCTGCAGTAAGTCTGGCATTACACTTTGCGTTTTTCTGCAGGAAGAGCAATCCCGCAAAAAAACGCGATGAGAAGATGAACACACGGTGGTATATATATGTAGGTAGTATGAAACCAGCGCCATCTAGATATACAACCCTGGGCTCAGCTGGTTTTGACGGCTAAATTACGCAATTATTTCCCGTGATGACGGCATCGTGTCCACAATCCAGTGGTCGGCGACTGATGGCGGCGAGTCGCCGGTATTTGTGCGTTTCGTGTTTAGTTTTCGTTTTCCGCGTTCAGTGTTTATTTGTTAGTAAAATTTCATCTAGTGATCCGGGAAAACAAACACGTGCGCGATGAAAGTGTGTCGTGCGGTCAAAAGATGTATTTTGTCAAGTGTGAACTGTTCAACGATGCTCTGCGACTGATCCACTGGGCTGCGGCTTCGACCAAATTGGTGCAAGTGTCCAGAAAGTGTGTTTGTAGGGGACTAAAATGCCGTCTGGCGCAATTCCAATTGTAAACATATGTCGTGCCGGGGACATTGTTGTGTGCAGTCACTGCCTTGGCGGAGGAAATAATGATGTACGCGATCAGCTGAGCGCAGGCCTGTCTATCTAGATGGCATTGATGAAACGCATTTCACCTTCCGTTTTTTGGGTCAACGACAAACTAGAAATTCATGCACCCAGTGACGAAATTCATGGAGTGGATCCATTAAAAACTGGCAGGGCCGCGTTTTCAAAATTTGCGCCCAGGGGCTTGAGAATTAGAAGCCCCCCCCAAACCAATTTCTCATAATTAAAGATATATATAATAATGAAAAAAACAAACGAACTATTTAAAATTTATTTAATTTTTACAAAACCTTTAAAGCAAAATAATACAGAAGTACAATATTTTATAGAGATACCTTTCGACTTTTCTTCTTTAAAAAATTATTTCATCAAAATAAATTTTTCTTATATACTCTGATTCGATCGTCAGGATAGATAGGCTGTTCAGTTTATCTTGACCTAACGTTGATCTGAGTGCATTTTTCACTCTTTTTAATGCTGAAACCAACGTTCACCACTGCAGTTCGTTAAAGTGTTTACAATGCCAGCTCAGAAATTTGAACACTTCGAGTTTTGAATTGCTGGAAAATCTGATGGGAAAGTTAAATTTCTCAAGCTAAAAGGAATATCTTCTTCTCTTTGTGAGTGCTCTGTATTGTACTATTGTAGTTTTGAGAGGAAAGCTCAATGTTAGGAGATTTGAAATGTATTGGAGTTCAAACAGGAGTAAACTTTTGTGTTCAAATTCACGAGCTTACACTGTAAACACGTTTCGCGCGCTTTTATTGCTCTCGCGCCACAGCAATCTACTTTTGGGTTGGTTTGCCGGATGCGACGCATACGTTGCATACGGTTTATCGATTTGATCCGGCTCATGCGTTTAAAACGCGAATGTAATTTAAGCCTTAGCCTGGCATTACACATCGCGTTTTTCTGTGGGAAAAGCAATCCCGTAAAAAAATGCATTGTCATAAAAGCAGAGGACTCGATATTTACAGATTGCGCTTTTCTGCGGGAGAAGCTTGTGAAAGAAACAAAACGTTCCCAGCGGGGATATCGGTGGATTTATTTTTGTGGCAATATTGTAGGCAGAAGTTGTGATGTCGATACAATTGCAAACCAATCCTCAATGGATGTACTGCATGAATTTCGTCACTGCGTGCATGCGTTTCTAGTAAATCGTTGCAACAAAAGTTGGAAGGTGTAATGCGTTTCATATACCACCGGGTGTTCATCTTTCTTACTGCGTTTTTTTGCGGGATAAGTCTACCGCTGTCGTTGAACTTGCTGCTGCAAAACGATTCCCTGTTCCTGCAGAAAACTGCAGCGTTTTCGTAAAGCGTTCCATTTAAATGCACACGTTCCTCTTTTCCTGCAACAATTCGTTTTTTTTGCGGGATTGTTTTTCCCGTAGAAAAACGCAAAGTGTAATGCCAGACTTAGGTTTGTTCTTAGCGTCAGGGAACTACGGGTAGTAGCGATGCCGCTGACATTGCGGTAAAGAGGAGGGAAATCTTGTAAATTAAGTGGGTGGATTTCCGTAAAATAAGTGGTGCGTAAAATAAGTGGATGTAAAGTTAGTGGAGTTATACTGTATTAGTAAACATCATGAGAGTCTTACTTCATGGTAAACATACAGAGATACATTCAGTGCGAATTCGGTGCAAATTTTGCGACTAGTTGAAAACACCATAAAATAAGTAGAATATCATCAACCGTTTTGTATTTTACTTGAATAAATGTACTTATCTATGTTCTTTGAAGGAACCTTAACAGATTATTCGATGATTATTCAAATTAAACACAACTCAATTGATATAATCATACAATCGACATTATCGAGTACCACGATTATACATTTCAAAAAATAATTTTCTTATCTTACAAAACTCATTGCAAAGGAGACCTTCGTATCAAATTATCTCGTTATAACTTTTATTGCGTACGCTTATTTAAACTTAGTTTTCTTTATTTTTTTTATTTTTTTTTTTATTTTTTTTATTTTTTTTTTATTTATTTTTTTTTTTTTTCGCCGTCTGTGGCGCCCCTTTCGCTGCGGCGCCCTGGGGCTTGAGCCCAATAAGCCCATAGGTAAACGCGCTACTGAAAACTGGCTGAAATTGTGTCGACCTCCAGACTTCTACCTTCTATATTGCCACGAAAATAAAACCATCGATATCCTTATTGGAATATATTGTGAACGTTTTACATATTTAAGTCGGGAGGCCGATACAATTTCAGTCAATCCTCAATGGATGCACTGCATGAATTTCGTCACTGGGTGCATGAGTTTCTAGTTTGTTGAACCGAAAACGGAAGGTGTAATGCTTTTCATATACCACCGTGTGTTCATCTTGTCACTGCGTTTTTTTTTTGCGGGAGAAGTTTTCCCGCTGTCGTTGGACTTGCTGCTGCAAAACGATTCCTGCAAACTGCAGCATTGTCGTTACGCATAAGTGTAATGCGTTCCATTTAAATGTACACGTTACTCTTCTTGGACGACAATGCGTTTTTTGCGGGATTGCGTTCACATGTAAACGAAGCCTTAATCTTTGTATACAAATGAGCATTCGTCGCACAGCGTTCGTGCGAATGTTCATATGTGTACGGTAGGAGCATGCGTGCGCGCACAATTTTATTCGCACGAATACGATCCATCTCTAGTGGATCTCCATGCGCGATGTGCAATTTGGTCTGGACTAGTCATAGTTGCCTATTCAAGAACCTATTTTTTTTTAACCTACTCCGTACACCGGACTAGGTCGACCTACTCCGCAATCGAAAAAGGATCAGGTCGAAAAATGATCAGTGTCGGAGCATGAAAACGAACCCAGATCATATGGTACCTTTAAGTTCAGGTCGGAGCAGTTGAAAAATGAACAGGGAGTAATAATCTTATAAATAAAAGAAAGTCGTCTACGTATGTACGGACTTGGGGTCGTTATCCTTTATCCGATTTGCTTAACATTTCTTGCAATCGGTTTCTTTACGCTCCACTTGAAACCAAATATCATCAAAAAATAGAAATCTTCCCGGGAAATTGGGAAATTCGGGAAATTCCATTTTCCCATACATTTTGTATGGAGACATGTTTTCCCTTCTATCTCCCTAACCCTACAAACGACTTGCCTGAATTTTTTTCCCTTTTGATCCTTCACGCTCAACTTACATGTTCACCGAGCCCAAAGTCCAAAAAAAGGACGACCAATACAATACAATAAAGGACATTCTGGTGTCCTTCGAGGAAACATATCCAGTTCGTTGCATGTACCTTCCACATGTTCTCAATGCAATTAATTTTTTTCCCCTGGTCTCTCCTAAAAAGGACGACCTCTTGCCTGAAATGAAAATTGCCCTGTGTCCGATTTGACTGAAATTTTTTTTCGGTCTGTCTCTTTACGCTCAACTTGGATCCATATCCAGCTCAAACTCCAAAAGAAGGACGACCTGGTCAATAAAGGACAACTTTTTATGAAAAAATGTTTTTCGTTCCACTTCAATTAACCTACATCCGATTTGCTTCAAATTTTTTCTGTTGTGCTCCTTTCTGGTCAACGTGCATTCTTACCGAGCCCAAATTCCCAAAAAAGGATGACCTGTTGCGAAAAAGGACGACCTGGTGTCCTTTGTGCAAATACATCCAATAGTTATATAGTTATACATTTCCTCAATGCAATTTGTTTTTTGTTGTTTTCACTGGTCTCCCACAAAAAGGACGACCTCTTCCCTGAAATGAAAACAGTCGTTCTTCGATTTGTCTCACATTTTTCTTTTTCGTTTTCCTTCCGCTTTTTGACGCTGAATGTGCATCCTTATCCACCTCAAATTTAATAAAAGGGACAACCTGCTTTAAAAAAAGGACGACCTGTTGAATGTTGTCCACCACGTCCACCTTATTTTCTTCTTCTTCTTCTTAAAATATAAAATGCTTCATATGAAATCTCCATATGACATACAATTTCTGTGCATTTCACTCGCCGCCAATATTTGGTTGCTCTAAATGGGCTCTTCATATAAAACGCCAAATTGCTCCCTCTCGCACTCGCGCAATATTGCAATCTTCCGTCCCATTCATCTGGGTGTGCAAGGCATCGTCTGGAAAATGTTTCGTGTGATTACACACAAGTTGTGCTGGTAAGCAGGTGGCTGGTGGTGCACGTTGATAATTATGTGCTGCATGCACAAGCGTACAAATGGATCGCCATGACCAAGGTTTATGTGGTTAGGGTCGTCAGGAGCGAGTTTCCTGTGATCAAGGAAAATACTAAATTGCATGCGCTACTGACCAAGTCCATAAGTTTCATGTCATCAAGGAGTACAGTACAAATGGACCGCAAAGACCAAGTTTCCGGTGTTCAAGGATAACAATCAAAAATTTCTCCATATAAAATACCAATTTACCTGTCTCATAGTCTAAGTATTAATTGATACAATCATACATCTCGCCTCCTGTTGACATGTAAAACAAATTTTCGTTCTTCACAAAGGCAACAAGCGAGCTGACGCAGCTAGTAATAATAATAATAATTCTTTATTGCAAATTATTTTAAACTAGCTGCGTCGAGTCGCTTCGCTCGCCTCCACATCTAGTGCTCGCTTCGCTCGCGTTGTTGCCTTTGTGAAGAACGAAAATGGGTTTATTGTCAGCAGGTCGTCCTTTTTTGGACTTTGGGCTCGGTGAACATGTAAGTTGGGCGTGAAGGATCAAAAGGGAAAAAATTTCTGGCAAATCGTATGCAGGGTTAGGGAGATAGAAGGGAAAACATGTCTCCATACAAAATGTATGGGAAAATGGAATTTCCCGAATTTCCCAATTTCCCGGGAAAATTTCCAATTTTTGATGATATTTTGTTTCAAGTGGAGCGTAAAGAAACCGATTGCAAAAAATTTGAAGCAAATCGGATAAAGGATAACGACGCCAAGTCGGTACATACGTAGACGACTTTCTTTTATATATAAGATTCATGGTACCAATAGTATTATAATTATAATTCTTGCTTCTCTCCTCTAAAGACAAGCTTGTGCGAGGAGAAAATATGTTCTTGAAATTTATGTAGGCTAAGTGAACTTATTCAAAATTAAATAGTGTTAAATGTGTGATAAGTAACAAATGAGATATTGTAAATATATGATGTACAATTAAAATGAGAGAAAATATAACCTAGTGGTGATACCAAAAGTACCAATTGGCAACGACCATATGCATTAAGAATGGGTCTTCTATATGGCCAGTTCATAGGGGAGGTTGGCACTCATTTAGTAGGATCTTGACCATTCTCAAAATCAATTAACTAACTAACCCATTCTACAAATATTTGTCGAATTTTTCAAGTCGCTAGCTTCATTCTATGGAAAGTTATTGCTTATTTGAAGTTTCACTTGTAGGGGAGGTAGGGGTTCCTTGGGTCGGATCTTGCCCATCATTGCCACCAATCAATTAGATCACCCTACAAACATTTAAACAAAATTTCAAGTCTCTAGCTTCACTCTATCGAAAGTTATCGCTTATTTGAAGTTTCATTTGTAGGGGAAGTAGGGGTTTCGTTGGTCGGATTTTACGTATTTTCAATATTAGCCAACTGGATCCGACTACAAACATTTGACCAAAATTTCAAGGCGCTAGCTTTATTTTGTCACAAGTTATCGCTTATTTTAAGTTTCATTTCTAGGGGAGGTAGGGGTTCCTTAGTTCGGATTTTACCCATCTTTAATGCCAACTAACTCAATCTCACTTCAAACATTTGACCAAAATTTCAAGTCACTGGCTTCATTGTATCAAAAGTTATTGCTTATTTGAAGTTTCGTTGGTAGGGGAGGTGGGGGTCGTATCTTGCCCATATTCAATACCAACTAAGTAGGGCTTACTAGCAACATTCCACCAAATTTTTAAGTCGGTAGTATAATTTTATCGAAAGTTATCGTAATTAAAGAAACATTTAATTTTTTTAAATTTGTAGGGGAGGTAGGTGTTCCTTTGATCTGATTTCGCCCAACTTACAGAACCTTGAGCAGCTTCTTCCCTCAGGGTTACATACCAAAAATCAGATGCCTACGTCGATTTGTTCAAGAGTTATGGACAAAAAACCTGAAAAGTAGGGTAGTACGGGGCTCTTTGTAAGAAAATTGCCGTTAGTTTTCAACTGATCGATTTTATTTTTCCAGAAGAGTATAAGATTACCCTCACGAGCAATCTACCAAAGCTAGAGCTTTTCATGTTTATTTAATCGGGAGTTATGGATACATTTAAGTATTTTACATATGTAGGGGAGGTAGGCGTTCTCTTGGCCTGATCATGCCCATTTTCAATACCAATCAACTAGATCATACTTCCAACATCTGACCAAGGCTCTAGCTTCATTCTGTCGAAAGTTATCATGCGAACGGACAGACAGACAGACAGACAGACAGACAGACAGACATGGCTAAATCGAATCAGGAGGTGATCCTGATCATTTATATATATACATTGCTATACCTCCGGAGCCTCCTTTAAGGTGTTACATATTTCCGTCGTGACAAAAACAATATACCCTATACTAAAAGTCTAGGGTATAAAAAGTAGCGTATGTAATTCATGATAAAATATTATACTAATTGCTCGGTGCAATGAAATTCAAATTATTAGAGCAAGGTTAAGTAGCCAAAATTTAGTTTTTATTTTGAATCTTTGGATATCATGTCAGTTCTGATATTAATTGGCAGACTATTAAAGAAATATGGACCGGTGTAGGTGCGGTATCTTTGTGAAAATGTTTTCTTCATGCACGGGACTATTAGTCTAAAGTTTCTGTGGCGTGTATTTGTTGATGTGAGTTGAAATTGGTGTTGAAGTGAGAGCATAGGTGACAAAGTGTGCTTTTGACGTATAGCTTCTTTATGTGTAGTACATTTACTAGCGCGAATAGTTTTTCGGATAGGAATGTCATGGGAAGATTAAATGCAGTTTTCAAAATTAATTTTTGAGTAATTTTTAGGGATCTCAGATGGCAGTCGTACGTTCCGCCACAAGCTGTTATTGCATATTATAATAGCATTTGCACACTATAGACCTAAATCTAAGTAGATTTGGAAATCCCGAAACCCATGCACACCATCCTCTTGTTCTTCTTCTTCTACCACCAAGATTTAGTTGACAGTTGTGCTGGCATTAGCATTCCGTATTGTAACTGAAAACTGATCCGTCCTTCTGGTTTCCCCGACCAGATATGTAGATATTGCACTGGTCAGTCGGCCACAGTCCACAGGTCTACAAAAATTACTTTCATAGTTTCACGTAAGAACTCAAAATTTGTTCACAAATGGCTTTTATTTTCATGACAACTGTCATATGATACGTTTTTCTTCTTGTTTTTCTTGAAAAGTTCGCTAGAAGCAAGCCGCGTAGAGTGAAGAGTACAGTGGTGAAATGAGAAAAGCAGGATTTGAGCAAGATTTCACCAAGATTTATTTTAAATTTCGGTCGAAATCTAGATTAAAATGTATGGTAAATCTTGAAGATTTGGGGGTAGATTTGCTTAAATCTCGAGATTTATCCAAATCGCCTGTAGTGTGCAAGGGACATAAGATTGATTGAACTAACGAAAAGTACACTTGTCTCATTTGCTGTTCTGTTAAAGTAGATCTAACGTTTTGCGTAGTTTTTGGACAAGCTGGGCGATATGGACGCTCCATTTAAGGAATTTATCGATAAATACGCGAAGCTATTTCACATTACCATAAGAATCTATTTGGGGACAGTTACATACATGATTTCTTGCAAGGTTGTTGCATTTGAGTTCTGCAGCTATCGTCGTGAATTTTAATGCAATTTTGTTACGGTTGTCCCGATATGTTTATTGAAAATGTCATGGCTTTAGTTTTAGTTATATTTAATTGAAGCGAGTTTTTTTTGGAGCCATTTTCTTATTACTTTGAAATCTTGCTCCGCATAATGGAAAGTTTCTGACCATGAACCAGAGGAAGTGATTAAAACTGCATCGTCTGCAAAGGCAATGATTTCACTTTTATTAGTGGTCATGTTGCATAGATCGTTTACGAAAATTAAATATCATCATCATCATCATCGTGGCGCGACAGCCCGACGTCGGGCCTTGGCCGCCTGGATCATTGTCCTCCAATTATCTCGGTCACGTGACCGCGTCCTCCAATTTTGGAAGCCCAGCAGCTGCGCGGCGTCCACACCTACTGAGCTCTCCCAACGAGATCTCGGTCGTCCTCGCAGTCTCGCTCCGTCGACTCGTTCTGCATTCATTACTCTCTTAGGCATGCGATCATCGTCCATTCTTTGTACATGCCCTGCCCATTGAAGTCGTTGTAGTTTGACGATTTTCGAGACTTGCAGCTCATCGTACATTTCATACAACTCATGGTTGTACCGGATGCGCCATCGATCTGCAAACAGCCCCGAAAATTCGCCGTAGAACCTTACGTTCGAAAGTGTCTAGCATGTTTTCGGAGGCTTGAGTTAGGGTCCATGCTTCGCAGCCATAGCATAGCACTGGTCGTATAATGGTTTTGTACACGCGGAGCTTCGTGTTTCTGTGCACATGCTTCGAATTCATTATGGGGAGAACCGAGAAAAAAGTCTTATTAAAATAGTTAACAGTATCCGTCGCTTGATTTCGTCAATTTCTTTGGCGTCCCTTGACAGGTTGCAACCCAGGTAAATGAAGTTGTTCACGAACTCGATGTTGAGGTCCCCCATATTGATGCTTGGTTCTGCAGGTGTACTTGTCACCGATTGCATCATTATTTTAGTTTTACCCTCGTTGATACGTAATCCAACTTCCTTTGCAGCGGTATCGAGCGTATGCAGAAGTTCTTCTGCGTCAGCCAATCTTCGGGACATGATGTTGATGTCGTCGGCATACGCTGCTAATTGTGTCGACTTGATGAGTAGCGTCTTGCTGTTGTCCATGTTCATTGCCCGAACAACGCATTCCAATGCTAAGTTGAAGAGCGTCGGTGCCAGTCCATCGCCCTGTTTCAAACCAGTGCGTGTTTCAAATAGATCAGTAAGTCTATTCTGGATCCTGACTTGTGAGACGGAGTTGGTCATCGTCATCTTTGTCAGTCGCACTAATTTTGCCGGTATACCAAATTGCAGCATTATGTTGTACAGTACCCCACGATCGATACTGTCGTATTCCTGCTTGAAGTCGACAAAGATTTGGTATACGTTTACGTTGTATTCCCAGCACCTCTGGAGTATCAGTTTGACTGAGAAGAGCTGATCGGTTGTGGAGCGACCAGGTCTGAAACCGCTTTGATATTCGCCAATGACTCGTTCTGCGTACGGTTTTATTCTATTTTCCAGAATTTTCGTCAAAATTTTATAGGACGTACAAACTAGTGAGATGCCCCTGTAATTCTCACACCGCAGTTTATCTCCCTTTTTATGATTGGACAGATGATGCTTCTGCGCCAATCGTCTGGGATCTCCTCGTTCTCCCATACTCGCAGGAGTAATTGATGTATGGCATCAACTAGACTCGTTCCACTGAATTTTAGCAGTTCAGCTGGAATCTCGTCAGCTCCCGGCGCTTTATTTCGTTTTAGTGACCGCAAGGCGAGATCCACTTCCTCTACTGTCGGGGGTTGAATCTGTGGGCCTAGATCAACAATATCGTTGAGAGCTTCTTGTGTGGGGATGTTAGATGGTCGGTTTAGAAGCTCTTCAAAATAAGAGGCCCATCAATTGTTAATACCATCGGTGTCGCTGATGATGTTTCCATCCTTGTCCTTACAAAGGCTAGTCCTGGGTTGGTAGCTGTTCTTAATTGTATTTACTAGTTTGTACGCTTGTCTGGTGTTCCTATTAGCTAAGTTTTCGTTTATGTTCAGCAACTGCACGTCAAAGTACTTACGTTTCTTACGTCTAAATATTCTATTCGATATTCGCTGAATTTCTGAGGTACAAATTAAATATCTTAGGAGTTAGTGAGATAAGATGGTGGAACAGCGGAGAATTCATCTCTCCAACGGGCAGCACTGTAATGTTGTACTCCGGTAAAGCTACCGGTAGTCGTCGTGAGTCAGGTGTGGGGCTCCTTTTAACCAGAGCCGCGCGAAACTGTCTCTTATCCTGGGAACCGGTCTCTGACAGGGTCTTGACCGCCAGGTTCCGGACCAAAATGAGGAACATCTCAATAATACAATGTTATGCCCCTACTGAACCCGACAATGTCAAAAGACTCCTTCTACGAAGAACTAAACGCCGTTCAGAGCAGAACACCTAAAGGTAACATTATAATGGTTATGGGTGATTTGAATGCGAAAGTTGGCGCTGATAACTATGGGCTCAGACATGTGATGGGGAGACACGGTCTTGGTGATCGTAATGACAACGGTGAAAGATTTGTAGAGTTCTGCAACTTTCACAGTCTCTTCATCGGTGGTACTATGTTTGAGCATAAGGACCACCACAAAATCAGTTGGTCCTCTGTTGATCGGCGCAGAACACAAAATCAGATCGACCATTTTGCCATTAGTAAAAGATTCAAGTGTTGCGTCCTGGACGTGCGAAACAAGAAGGGTGCCGATATTGGGATGGGAAGAGACCATTATCTTATGATCGCTAATGTTCGATTGCGTATTGCAGCCGTGCGCCGCCCCAGCGACGAAAGATCCAGGCCCTGCAAATTCAACACCGCTCGACTAAAAAATCCAGCTGTCTTACAACAATATAATGACCATCTTGCGCAAAAAGCGGCTGAGATAACTAGTCACCGAGATAGTGACATAAACGAAAACTGGGATGCCATAAAAAATGCGTACATTGATAGCCCAAATACCATCCTTGGCCCAAACCCGGATTGCCGGAATAAGCCCTGGATGTCCGACGCTTCATGGCAGCGGATTGTTGAAAGAAAGGAGCTGAAAGTTCGTTTGGCTGCAGCATCAGACGACAATCGAAGCAGCATCGAACTCCTTTACCGTCAGAAAGCTCGAGAAGTTCAGCGTAGTGTGCGACGCGATAAAAGAGTTTATGCCAATTCCCTTTTAGCGTCAGCAGAAGAAGCCGCTAGAAGTAACAACTTAAACGCCGTATACGGTGTCATCAAGGAGTTTACAGGTGGTCGTAACTCCTGCCAACATCCGGTGAAAGATAGTGATGGAAAGCTACTTATCTTGGAAGAAGATCAAATGAGACGGTGGAAAGAACACTTCGCCGCGGTCTTGAACCGTGTAACCTCTGGTGAAGTTCCCCCTCATATAGATAATTTAGCTAACCACCAAAATGTGCGTAAACGGTCCACTGCCCCGACTAAAGAGGAAATAGTCACTGCAATTATTGCACTAAAACGAGGAAAGGCCGCCGGACTTGACGGCATCCCTGCCGAACTTTATCAAGCAGCGCCAAGCGTAACTGCCGATTTGCTGCACCCACTTGTTGATAAAGCGTGGAATACAGAGACCTTTCCCACTGAGTGGAAGGAAGGTTTGATCATCAAACTTCCAAAGAAGGGTAGCCTCACAGACTGTAATAATTGGAGAGGCATTTGTGTGCTTCCTGCCGTTGCCAAGATAATAGCTAAAATCGTCCTGGAAAGACTAAAGGCCCACTTAGAAAGCACAATTGATGAAGAGCAGGCTGGCTTTCGATCCGGATTCTCCTGTGTCGATCACATTAACACCTTGCGAATCATCATCGAGCAATGCGCTGAATACGATTCTCCGCTTCACTTGCTTTTCATCGATTTCGAAAAGGCTTTCGATAGTGTGAACCGGGATTCTATATGGGCGGCCTTGCGCAGGAGAGGCATCCCCGAGAAGCTTGTGGCTATTATTAAGGCAACCTATGACGGCGCGAAATGTCGCGTTCTGCATAAAGGTAAGGTGTCGGGGGACTTTGAGATTCGCAGTGGAGTTCGGCAGGGGTGCATCCTCTCACCGATCCTATTCCTCATTGTGATCGGCGATGTGTTGCATGCAGCCCTATCCGGACTCGACAGAGGAATTCAATGGACTTTGACATCTTATCTACAACATCTTGACTACGCTGACGACATATGCCTACTCTCCCACAAAATCATGGATCTGTCCGCAATGGCGTTAGATCTCGAGAGGGAGGCAAGCAAGGTTGGGCTAAAGATTAATACCAACAAGACCAAGGTTCTTAGCCCGCCGTTGCAAAAAAGAAATCCGACACCTATTACCATCAATATTAATGGGCAGCCTGTGGAGAAGGTGGACAGCTTCGTCTACCTGGGTAGCATTGTTGCCGAAAATGGTGGTACGGAGCAGGACATCGCTCGTCGTATCAACCAGGCTAAACGCGCATACGGCATGCTGTCCAAAATCTGGCAGAGCAGTTATCTCAGCATCAAGACCAAGCTGGGCCTGTTTCGCTCCCTGGTACTATCAGTGCTTTTGTATGGGAGCAGTACATGGAAAGTTTCCGTAGGAGTTACCAGAATGCTGCAAGTTTTCGTCAACTCATGTCTTCGTCGAATTTTAAGAATTTTCTGGCCCGAAACAATATCAAATGAAGAGCTAAGTCGGCGTACGGGTCAGATGCCAATCGACGAATTGATACGCAGGCGAAAATGGCAGTGGATAGGTCACACATTGCGGAAGAGTGATAACTGCATTGCTTTGCATGCCATGAAATGGAACCCCATTTCCAACCAAGGCCGACCAAGAGGGGGTCCTCGAATCACATGGCGTCGATCTGTGGCAAAGGAGTGTCAGGTACTGGGTAAGTCTTTTGGGGAGTTGCGCCCCATTGCCCAGAACAGAGTACGATGGCGCGCAGGAGTAGTTGACGCGCTATGCCCCGCTAGGGGTTAAGGCAAAGTAGTATATTCGCTGTAGCTCGTCATATTTTTCTCTTCTGGCTCTGGTTCCTCGTTGAATCCATTGTCTGTAGGCCTCGTTTTTCGCGTCAAGTGAATTTTTGCATTCTTCGTGGAACCAGTCGTTTCGCGCTCACCGGGCTTTATATCCCTCGACCTTCTCTGCGACATCCTTGATGGTACCCTTGAGTTCTTCCCAGAACCCATGGACGCCTGTGTTGCTGATGTTGTGTAGTATAGGTGATAGTTTTTCTTCAAGGGCGGTAGTATACGCCACCGCTGTAGCATCACTCAAAAGCTTATCAACCGCAAAGATTTTGGGAGGGCTGATTCTTGATTGGTGCACTGAGGAAATTCTACATCTGTAGGTCGTCTTCACCAAGTGATGATCTGAGTCGCAGTTTGCTCCTCGATAGGAGCGGACATCCATGACACTAGACGCCCATCTCCTGCAAATGAGGACGTGGTCAATTTGGTTGACGGTATGTGCGTCTGGAGACTTCCGGGTCTGCTTGTGAATGCGTCGATGCGGGAAACACGTAGAGCTTACGACTAGATTCCTACTGCAGGCGAAGTCGGTAAGTCGCTGGCCGTTATCGTTACATTCTTCATGGAGGCTGTGGCCTCCAGTGGTCCCCCGGTGCCAACTTTCATTTCCGACTTTCGCGTTAAAGTCTCCCAGCAGCAATTTGACGTCGTTTGTTGGAAGTGAGTCGAAGAGAGTTTCAAGGCGGGCGTAGAACTCGTCTTTTACTGCGTCTTCTTTAACTTCAGTGGGGGCATGCACATTGATGAGCCAGAGATTGAAGAATCGAGTCTTGATGCGAATCGCACACAGCCGTTCATTTATGGGTTTGAAGTCAGTAATATGCGGTTTGAGGTGATTGTTCACTCTAAATGCTACTCCAAACTCCTTGCGGCCCGATGGTTTGCCACTTGTGAAAATTGTGTGCGATTTCTTGTCATTAATCTCGCTGCCAAGCCAATTTGTTTCCTGGACTGCAGTTATGCTCAGTTTGTACTTTTCGACCTGTTGAAGGAGGGCCTTTTCGGCCCCCGGTTTGTTCGGGGAGCGTACATTCCAGGATCCGAAAGAATAATCCTTTAGTCGTTTGCGTGATCGTCGTTGTTGATCCGTCCAATCCGAGGCTTTTGTTCCAGGTTTCTTGACATAGAGTGGTTTTTGCAAGGACGAGTTGTCAGCACGTCGCTTAACCCCATTCAGGGGATGGCCTCGGAGATAGCTGCTTCAGATGGTTTAATAAACGTGCTGGAGCCCACACAACTATGTAGCAGGTCCAACTACGCAAGTCATTCCATCCTACTAGACCTGAGACGCTTAGGTGTTCGTCAGCCATTCAGGGTACAGCTATCTGCCTTTTCCAAACTGTCTTATCGCTAAGACATTGGCCGTCAGCGAATTGATACACTGCCGTTACCAGGGGGCGCCCACGCGGAGGACTATGGAAAAGGTCTTTGCCCCCCAAAATTAAATATAGCATTGGCGATAAGACTGTTCCTTGAGGAAGTCCAAAATGCTGTTTATATGTCCATCCACTGTAGGTGTTATCGATTCTTACACATTGTTTGTTATCAGCTAAGTAACTTGTTATTAGTTTCAACGGCGTGCCGCATATACCAATTTTTCTTAGTTTGAATTTGAACTCCAATCAGCTTATGCGGTATCATGTCGAAAGCTTTAGCAATATCCATAAAGATTGCAATTGGGGTTTGTTATCAATTTCCAGTTCTGCGTTTAGAAAATCTGTTACTTTTAATATTGCGTCTTCTGTGCTCATCACCTTCCTGAAACCGGATTTGTTAGGGGATAAGATATTGTTATCGGAGAGAATATTTTTCAACCTTGTTTTCAAGCTCCTTTCAAATAACTTCGATATTACAGGAAGTAATGATATTGGCCTGTAGTTAAGTGGATTTGTTTTTTCACCGTTTTTGTGGATAGGTATGACAATTGCATCTTTAAATATGGTGGGGAAAGTTCCCTCCTTTATGCATTTATTAAATATAATGGATAGAGGCATTTTTAGTTCATGTTTTATATTTTTCAGTAGTTTTACTGTGATGTTATCGATTCCGCAGGACGATTCATTCATATTGTCGATATTTGTAACAATTTCATCCATACTTATTGCACTAATATGGAAATTCGATTGAATTGAAGAAACAACTTGCTCGTTTAAGTCAGTGTATATTTCAGCAATAGGATTCTGTGAACAGATGTTAACAAAGGTATTGTTTAGTACGTTGGCCGCCATCTCCATGTTATTTGCTGTTTCGTTAGATTTTTGGTCGATTAACTTTGTCCATTCAATGTTATTTTTGCTGTGTCTCCCTGTCATGTCGTTCACGGTTTCCCACAGACTTTTTGTGCAGTTTTTACTAGAACTAAAATAATTTTTTGTACGTAGTTTCTTTTGGCTAGTTCATGATTGAGTTTAGATTGTTTCGGTATCGTTTATATTTATTTCTCATTGCGGTATTAAAGGGTTGAGTATTTAATTGTTTCTTTAGCCTGCTTCTGATTCTAATTGATATTATGATGCCTTCTGTTATCCATGGTTTTAAGGTTCGAAATTTGCGTTTTATTTTATACGTGTATTGACATTCCAGAACTAGCTCATTTATTTTGTCAAAGAATATTCTAGTCGCAATTTCTGCACTATATTCTGAATTTAGCGTGTTATTCCAGTCAATTAAATTAAGTTTTTGTGATAGTATGGTTGAATTTATCCTTACTTTTGTGCTTTCACTAGCGTCCTGTCTTGTCTTCTATTGATAATAGAAGAGTATTGTGGTCCGTAATAGAATTTTTAAGTACGATTTGTGTACTTTGTGCGGGTTGTTTGTGACGCAAAACGATGTGAACAATACAGGTTGAGGAGGTTTCACTTGTCCGAGTCGGTTTGTTGATTACTGAAATAAAACCGAGCTTCGCTAGACAGTTTAAGTAATCGTTTGTTGTTGTAGAGTCTTCTAATATGTTTATATTAATATCGCCTACTAGAATGTCTGCTGAGTTGGAAGTGTCAGGGAATATCTTTTCAATATTATCAATGAAAGAATTTATACTAAGGGACGGGGATCTGACACAAATACAAATAGAAAGAGTGAAACGAACGAACTAGGGCTATTTGCGGGGGTCGCAACCCCCTAGGGACGAAGCTAGCCCAGCTCGTTTTAAACCGCTCGCCCGCTGCGCGTATAAGGAATCACAACCCTTAGTATCGCTTCGCCCGCTATGGACACTCCATGGCCATTTCGCATACACAAGGAACTGTTGATTCACAACCGGAACCCACACAAGAGAGTGTTGCACCCAGAGCGAGTGTTCATGTTTGAGCGATACTGAGGATTGTGAACCACACACCATGGACTATTGATTCAAAACTCGCAGTATCGCACAAAGTGTGCAAGGAAAATTTCGGTTTGAAACGATCTGGGCTAGCTCCTCCACTAGGGGGTTGCGACCCCCCGCATATAGCCCTAGGTTGCCCGTTTGACTCCTTCTATACGTGTCTACATCCCATTCGTCCTTGCATATCTGGAACTAGCATTTGTTTTTATCTATGCGCAATTTCGGTTTTAATTCGAAATCGGGTATGCGAAGGAAAGCGAAAATAACGATGTATGTACTCAATTTTGTTTTTAAACGAAATTGAACATTGAATGCGAATCGAAAGTGGCCATGCAGCCGAAATTGTCCATCAATGGCTAATTTCCAAATGGCTTATTTCATGGTGCCGTTCACATTTTTCCAACTTTGGACGCGTGTCTTTTGACGACCGAAGATGTCGACATACCACACACCACGTACCACATCACACTCAAATCAAATACTAAAATCTTTTCTCGAATAATTTCGTGCTGTACTGTACCAAAAATACTCGAAAGTTTTCTCATCGGTTTCTTAATGAGTCGGTTTTAGCTCGGTTCGGCTCATGGCGGGTCGGTTTTGAAATAGTCGATTTTTGAGTACTCGAGTACTCGTTTTGTAATGAATCGGTTTTTTAGTGAGTCGGTTTTTAACTCGTTTTTTTTTAACCATGAGTCGGTCGGCTTTTAACTAATCGGTTTTCGAGTACTCGAGCACTCGATTCTTAATGAGTGGGCTTTTTAGTGAATCGGGTTTTTTACCGGTCACGAGTCGGTTTTTATGACCATAAGATGGTTTTTGAATGATTCGGTTTTTTATAAACCGGACTTGGGAATCTCTGAACCGGTACTAATCAAAGACCGGTTTTAAACCGGTGGACCGGTTTTAGGAATAGGCCTACTCAAATGTCTGTGAATTCATTTTGGCCATGTATGAAAAGAAAAGGTATCCTTTTGTTTTTGATACTTTTCAATGCAATTTTTCAGTATTCGGTGCTTAGCTCAGCGTTCACGAGTAAACGAAGCATAAGGCAAATCAATAAGTAAGTTCACCAGATGCAACACCAATACCAAACTCTTATCTCTCATCTGCCTCTAACCTAAGCCACCGTAGATAACAGCGCAACAAAAGTCTAAAAGCGCCACTCCACCTGATATTAACCTTCATAGAACTGACTTCGAAAAGTTACGTTAAACACCAAGTGGGGTGTAAATGCACCCCAAATTTTTTGTATTGTATAATATAAAGGACAACAAATATTTTAGATAATTTTTTGTTAATTGAAAAAAAAACCGCATGGGATGCTGTAAGGCATTTTCCTGTGAGTAGACCTACTGTCGCTCTTATAGTAGTCTATTTCTTTTGAGTTTGAGCTGTATCGTATGTAGAATTTTCTACCCACCATCTTTCCGCAAAGTCACTACTTTAGTAGTAACCGTCAGAATATGTTTTCATTTCTGTCGGTTACATCTTTGAATTGTTTTTGCCGCCTTCGCCATCTCGAATTTGACTCGGTACTGCTCCGGCCATCTCGCGGTAAAGGAGCGAAAGTACCTTCCGGTAGGAGAAAGTTTGGTATAGTTATGCAAATATTAACGCGTTCGCTGTAATATTATTTTGCATAAATACACCAGATTTTTGCCTACCGGATTGGCTGAAAAAAATTCGGATGGTAATTGTCGCGGCGGCGAGAACAACAAAAATGTTCAAAAACAGCGCCCTCTATACGAGCGACGGACAGGGTGATCGAACCGCATGGTCGATTTGAACCGGGAGTGAGAGGAGACGAAAAGTGGGAGTCGTTCGGTCGTCTGAAAAGTGAGGGGTACAGAGTTCCTTCAAACAGAGTTCCTGATGCGATTTTGCACGAGAGCAGGGAAACGATAGCCGCCCTTTTATAGATTGACAGACAAACGTTCCATTGTGCGTGCGTGAAAAGTGATTTCGCAGAGATATGTAGGTAGGATCGCGAGGATTGGTCATCGTACCGTACCACCTCTAACCCTTTTGCGCGCCATAACCTCGTCCAGATGATATTCACGTGCTGCCGCCTGGGGATTATGCAAGCGTAATCTAGCACTTGTGCGAATTATCTGCGACCGTGTTCGTGATCGTGTTCCGTATTTGTCGGTCTCGCCCGAGTTACAAGTTGCAATAAAATCCCCGCGAGATCGCCGAGGGGATTTCGCTTTCGCTGCGAAATTAGCGTAGTTCGTGTCACTATAAAAACACGGCGCCCGGCGCCGCCGCCGACATAACCTCCGAGAAATTGCGGGTGCTTCCAATCGGGAGGCACACACACCACAACGCGTCTCAAGCGCTCGTGCGAAAAATCGGCGATTGAAGAGGAGTGGACTGGCCACCAGGAACGTGAAGAGTGTTTTCTAGAGTCCGGGCGGTATATGAAGATGGCAGTGGTATTACTAATCGACAGACAGTGTCATCCGGCTGTGTCTGGATAGAATTCTCGTTCTTTTCTGAGTTGATCATCCTTTTCTCGGAACGAAGTAGAGTCTACGCCGCGGCGTCGCGGGTGCTCATCAATAATTTAATTCGTGTCATCCGTTTCCCAGTACTCGATTTCATTGATTAAAGTGCACTCGATTTGCGCGATCACGCGAAATTTTCTGCGAATAGTGCGTTTACCAGTAGTAAACAGGATGATAGTGCTTGGAGTTGTGGAAAACCACCTGTCGAGATTCTGTACCCGCGAAGTGTGTTCCAGTGTCCTGAGGAAAGCGGATATCGGTGCTAGAAGGCATCTTTTAGGCCAGCTCTATGAGAAGTGTAAAGAGTGTGGAGGGCTCCGCCACCAGCGCGGGAGCCCCGAGGTAATTGGTTCCTTTTTTTTCTCTTTTCGGTAGCAGAACGTCCCACTCCCACACATACACCTATGCGAGTGTGGAAACAGGACAGGGACCTTAGAATACTACTACCACTACTACTACTATCACTATATCATCTTGAGTTGTGCGAATTTTCATTCATTACGCTCTCCCAAAGCAACACTCCAACAACAATTACGGGCATAATTCAGAACGACAATAACAAAGTCGTTACTCTAGGTACGGCGAACTTCCACAGAGCGACGAAACTGTCACAATTGCCGGTAATCGTTGTACCTGTATCATTCTGCCTGGTTGCGGTCATCCGCGTTGTTCTTGGTTTGTCGTATCACCAACTAAAATCAAAATACATATGTATGTAGTTACGTCATTGAACTTGTCGATTTTTGTGATTCGCAATCAGTTGGCAGTTAATACTAAACATTTCAAGCCCGACTATTGACTAGTATCCGAGAAGTTCAACCGCAGCCAAAGCGAAATCTCAATCCCGATGATAATAAGTCACATCTAGGCGAAGAGAGCTCAATAAAATATGACATAAGAATGTTATACTAGGTGAAATATTAATATTTGTAAAAATATAAGTTGATTTAAAAATTAAAAGTAGCTAATATAGGATTATAGCATGCTATGAATTCCTTCCTGATGCGTATGTTGCTAATAGCACAATGAAGTGCTAAATAGAGCCTTTTCCTCCTACTCTCCCTCCTCTCGGCGTATAATGAATTAAATTTACAATTGGGAGATTTCTCACCTTTAAGCGCCATGAAATCTCACGGCAGGGAGGGTTGTGAGCGCGGGGCCCATGTCATCTGGGGCCCACATATGAGCCGCATACTACCATAGGCTCACACAACCTGAAGGGGAAAAGGATCTGTCCTGAATGGACGGTTTCCTTTTTGTGTGTATCTGGCCTTCGTGCCATATTTGAGTAGTTTGACTGATGCAGTCCTTTGTCCCTGCACGGGAATTTGTTGTTGTTTGATGGGAGTTTGCCGTTCTGACGTGCACCTTTATTTCCGATTTTGCGATTTTTTTTTTTTCTATTTCTCTTGCGTCTCTTTTTTTTGTGTTTCGGGCCTGATGTGCGATACTTACTTTGTACGCTGATGACGGAGGCCAACTGCTGCGTGACTCACCCCGTAACTCCCGATAACTGAGCTGGTCTGCCAGCGCACATCACCTGCAGTGTGTTGGAGAGGTTTTTCTGGCACTCTTGGTGTCTTCCGGCCTTCACGGCCAAACAATACTCCTCGTCCTCCGGCTTCATCACTACACGTAGTCCGGAACACGTTCACCTTCCATATACTCGACCCAGTTCGATTCCAACTGAATGCGGTAGTCTGCAATATAAAAAGGGGATTTACGTTTTGGACTATGAGCCCACTCAGCTGTTAAATGGGTACCCATTGTAATGAATTGTGGGAATCGTTTGCTGCACAACAATTGTTATAACGGAGGAAAAAGGTGCAAAACAATTATTTATCTTCATTAAATAATTACTTACAAAACTCATTTCGTAATTATTTGATGAAGATAAATAATTGTTCCATTCCATTGGCGAACCGATTCAAAATGATTATTGTGAATTTATCACATATTAGGGAATCCGCCTACAAGTCACTAACTTCGCCAGTTAGGAGAGCAACATACAAATTTCTGTCTATTTGCTCCCTAGACTGCGATAAGTGCGGTCGTAATTTTGAGACCATCGGCAAAAAAATCGTCAGGTAAACCTCGTGTCTGCCTAAATACTATATTGCTAATAGTTGTTTCCCTTTATTTTAGGAATAATTCATTTAGTAATTAAATGAATTAAATTCCAAGAATCACTATTGGCGCAGAGATTTTTCTTGACAGCCAGAGCCGGCTTAATGTGGCGGAACTTTCCAGAAATCCCACGACAAGAAAGAACCGCTATCAGCGCAACCGAATTAGAAGCTACCTGCGTCCAAAATTTACCTGAGTAAGTTGTTAATCGCTATCTTTTACCACCAACCTACGAGTATATACACCAAAGTGCTAAATAAAATCGAAGTGACGGTGCGATGTAAATGTATGAGACGTACCGACACCGATTTCTGGTGCTTGATCTGGTTGCAGTTCAAGCATGCGCCATATAGTGATTGTGCTTGTCGAATATGCTTGAGCGGTCTCTCCGGTTCACAGAACAAAACCTCTCTACGTCTGAAGGTAGTAAAACGCCGATAATTCGGGCTAATTGCTTTCGAATTCATTCGGATCATAGAATTGGACTATCGGCAGAGTTTTCTTTCGTAAGCAAACGACAAACATTATGAATTGTTCCAAAAGTGTATGGTTACAGAATTTGTGCTTGCTTTCGTGTTATTGTCAATTAGTCCGTATTATCGGCGCTCTACTAACTCACTGACATTCAGCACTGAGCAATGTTTGACAAACACGCAGGGAGCACATACGTTCTTCGTGAGGATCACTCTGTTGCAGGATTCTTGCTGTATTGCCAAGTGTAAGATTTTTGACAAAGCAACGACATTAAAGATTAATTTTTCGACAATCAATGGATATGGTAGCTGGGATCTTGATCATGGATCTAACGTTAATTCTGTTTTGCCACGAGGAGCTGCAATGTTGACCGAATCGATTCAGGGTGTAGGAGGAACCGTACAGTTTCCTAAGGGTTTGGAAGTCGGTTGACTTGATGCGATCGAATGGTGAATCGTTTATTAACGACGAAGTTCAGACAGGATTTAGTCGAACTGGTGAACATTTCTGGGGATTTCAGGGTCAGGGCATCATTCCGGACATCGTTACCATGGCTAAAGGAATTGGCAATAGGTTTTCCATGGCTGCCGTTGTTACAACACCGAAAATTTCCGAATGTTTAGGACAAGCTCTGCATTTTAATACATTCGGTTGTAATCGGATGACAAGGCGGCAGGAATTTTGTTTGAGGCAGGAATTTCTGTTTTGGAGGTTATCGAGGAGGAGGAATTGGAGAGCCGTGTACTTGATGTTGGAACCTATTCCCTGTAAGGACTAGCAGAAATGCGCGATGTGCATCCAATAATTGGAGATGTACGAGGCAAGGACTTAAGAGTGGAGTTGGATTCATGCAGGATCAAACGACAAGAGACATGACACTAACTCATTTTTGTTAGTTGATATTTTTGGGAGACGCAGTAGGTCATTCAAGTGCGCAAGCTCGAGAAAAATATAAATTTTATCGCGGTGAATGTTCGGGTTTCTGATTGGATTCAGTTGCTCAAAACAAATCCAAGTCGAAAAATTGAGAAAGCGAGAGCTTGGTTCAACTTCCAGGTTTTTGGGTTTGAATCAGCTGCAACCATTAGCGGTTTTCGTTTCACCCGGTCTCAGATCCGTTTTCATACAAAACGAAAGACTGGTTTTGATCCAGGTGTCATATGGGATCTCATCGAATCCAAGTTGAAAGTGAATTGGTTGACCGTTAACTGTGTACGGTATACTGAGTTTGTGCCGTTCCATTCAATCTGGATCGGAGATCGGGTGAATTGAAAACAACTGTTGAGAAACGCAATATGCTCTCAATAATGAATAATAATCGGGGTCTGCAAACGATACCGCCGCTAGGGTTACTGCGTTTTATACTTAAGCATCACTACTTGACAAGGTCGAGGGTTTACGGATCACCGCAAACCCATTGGCTGCTGCTCGTCCGTAATTAAGGCTGATCTGCTAAGGATCATGACTTAACACGAACCATTTCTTTTGTTCTAGGTACAATCGTTGAAACGATCCTTGCTCATGGTGCAAGTATATGGACCGGTGTGCAGGCTAGGGAGCACGCATAAAGAATCCTATGCCGAAGGAAACTAAAAGAATTATAGGATATTATCAAGACAAAGCACCGCAAACTAGTGGGTCTACCACTTGTGTGGAACCACCAATATTTAAAAAAAATTGCAACCAAGCGAAGCTTCGAATACTTGTATAACGTCGTACTTTCTTCAGACTTAATTAATTATTATTTTAATTAATCTAGTAAATTGAGCCCGGAATTAAAAATTAATTAATTAATCTAGTAAATTGAACCCAGAACCCGGAACTCGACGAAAAAAAAAAAATAATACTATACTTAAATCCATTTCAATAACTAGAGTTTCTACCATGAAGGACCCTCTAGTCTTCTATTTGCAAACACTATTATTAAAGTTCTGTTTATAGTTTTTAATTTTAAGTCATACAATTTAGTAACGTAGTTATATATATAGTGTTTCGGATGCCCTGAGATGAAGGTACCAATGCATATCATTTACATAAAAATACAATTATAGGAACGACTGTAACCATATGCCACGCTACTAATTTATTGATATACTCGTGCAACGCTAACAACTACCTACATATGTGCGCACATACCCCTTAGGCATAGTTATTAGTACGTTAGACAATTAGTGATTGAACTTTAATACTTTATTATGGATATGGTTAGAATCATCCCTTTCTCGAATGCTTTGTTTCAATACTGCATCAAACTTCCATATCTCAGGATTTAATTTGTTCATCCACATTTGAATATTGTATTATTATTTATTGACGTAAATAACAGAATTATGTCTTATTAAGAAAACCAGTGTTTTCAGCTATCCTTTCCCTTCCTCTGTTTTAGCGGACATGTAGTTGACCTTAACCTTAACTTGATTTGGGGGTTAGACCAACAACTTTTTTTTTTCGCGCGGTTTAACCATGGATGGGCGGGTACTATCGCGATCGAGTCACAATCCATCCGTGACTCGCAAGTAAGGCAACGTATTTGGTGTTTAGAGTGTTAATCCCGTTTCATTTTCAGGTGTTTACAGGTGTTTCTCTTCTTTTTCTTGACGTAATGTCTTGGAGTATTAGTGCTGTCATAAAACTCTGTACCCCCTCTTTCATCTCACCGTCGCTGAGCAGGCTCACAAGCACACGTCTTCTTGCAGCACTATTACAGGGGTTTGACACTTAGCTGTCTGGCAGACTTCTACGGTCATCTTGCCACCTCGTTCCATAAGAAAAATGACACCATCTGGGATAAATAGCTCGGTTGACCGTGTTGTTGAACACACACCTCTACACAAAACACACCGTCAAGATCTAGCAAATAAGATGATGGTAATTCATCTCGGGGCCTTGGTCCAAAATTGGACCATTGTGGCCGTTATCTGTTTATTTTTATTTATGGATTCAAGATGAGACTTTTCTTAAGAAATTTCTTGGAATAAAGGCCTTGCACGCCTTTCACGATCAAATTGGAAGCTGTGTACTAATTCTAACCCTGCAGCATTTTCCCCATAAAAGCAAACAACACCGCCTAGTACCTTAGTACTTCATGTTTCTATGATAGTAAATTTTGGACAGTGAAACATCAGCCAAATTTCCAGAGCAGCAGCCTTAGAGTTGTTAGTTCTATACCCAAAGGCAGCAACCGTCTACAATTTTCAAACCTTTTAGGTATCAATTTCCACAGAAGAGAGAGTTAGAAAGAAATGAAAAAGAGCGAGAGAAATGAAGTAATTCGACACAAGTGTGGAAGTAGGAAGGGCGATGGGAGCTTGACATCTCATGTGTCGACTATGTATATTGTATGTATATGGACCGGGCGGGTGTTCCGCGGTAGAGAAACAAAATGGAATGTTACTGTTCACAAAGGAGAAGTATGAGGGGGGAATGTGAGTTTGACTTCTCATGTGCTTCTATATGGACTGCAGAGGTTGGAAATAATTAAAAAAATAATTAAATAATAAATATTTATTACAAAAAAGCGTAATAGTTATATAATTATTAAAAACTCATTGCAAGCCTAAATAAAATTAATGCAAATGAAAAACAACAAGAAAAATTAATAAAAAATTATTATTGCTCGAAAATAATTATTATATTGGAATAATAATTATTGCTTCCTATGTACCTGGCTGCTCTTTTCATTTTCATCACACACCAGAATACTTTTCAAATCCGGAGGGGAACATTTTCATATCCAAAAATCGACAGTTTTCCATACACATTTTACTGGAGGGGAAAGCATATGGAGGAGAATTCGAGAAATGTCAAATCCTGATCCCCTCGCACCCATAGATAAACAGCCTGTTTGTTTTATTTTTACGATGATAAAATAGTGCACTGCAATGTGGCATCGGTTTTTGACGAGGTCGGTTCGCGTTCGCTTACGTTTATATAGGTACAAGTGAAAGTGACCTTATTTGTGCCAATTAATTTGAATTGTGTCGGCGAGACAACGCGGTCGGTTGTTTTTAGTAGTGGTCCTGCCCCTGATTATCTTAATAATTTTAAATTTTAAAAATTTGTCGCCACGACAGTGCTTCGTTACCGAGATGTTTGGCGCAAAGATCGTAAACAAAATAAGGGACATTTTAGCTTGTGAAGAGCAGGTACGGAAAATCGAAAATCCCGGACATACTGGAGGGAAGTTTTTTCAAAATTTGTTCGTTCAATCGAAAAAGACAACTTGGTTAGTGCGGAATGTACAAATTATCACAAAACTTGTAAAGGCTACATCAACGTGACCTCAAACTTCTTAAAGCACTTAAGGGAAAAACATCCCATAATCGCCAGCTCGTAAAGCCGGTGGCACAAAAAGTAGGGATGCACGGATCTGGAACTAATAAACACGTCAACAAAAAAAAAACAACTATCCAAATTTTAAAGAAATTAAAAAAAAACATTTTCCATCAGAAATTGAAATGATAACTTTCAACGATATTTTGAACTGGTAAATTCGACAACAGTATTGACTTTCCAACGATAAATTTTTTTTCGATTTTGATACAATTGGATCCGAAAATTTGCAAATAATACGTATTAAATAAAAAAACACTGTCTAAAGATGAAATGAAATTTACTTCAATCGTGGCTTGGTCCACGCTACTTGAGGAAAAAAAATCATGCCGTTTTCAAATTTGGCACAATTGATGTGAAGAGTCAGTCCTCTGAATATATGTATGCCAAAAAGTCCCCGTCGCGTTGTGTAATATTCATATGCGAGTTTGACTGGCATTTTAATCTTATGCTTCTTACCTCGTCCCAATCTTCCTATCGAAATCATCATTCATATCGCGCAGGAAAAAATAGTAATTATTAATAAATATTTATTACAAATTTGAGAAAATAATTATAATTGTAAAGGGGTGTAGAAAGCCAACCCTACGTCCGAGCTAAAACATCTAATGCAACGTGCACCCAGGGCAACGTTATAAAACGGCTAACAGGGCTCTGGAAACCCCATTTGGGAGAAAACAAAAATTTAGACACGAAATATGTCAAGAAGAAGACGGGCAGGGATATCTGCCCAAGTGTCGGAGGGAGCCGCGACCTCCGGCGAGGGCTTCCCTTCTGTACAAAAGGGGCAGTCGCCAGCGGTAAATGGGCGTACAGGCGTGCGCCCACTAACCAGAAGGAGACCGACTGCCGCGAGTGCATCCGCACGAACCGGTAGGACGCGTACTGCTCCAGCACCATCGAGCAGCCCTCCTTCACCTGTGGTTGATGTTTTGCCAGGCATCCAGGCGACCACAGCTGCAGGCTCGCGTAGGCAACGGATGAAATGAACAGAAGAAATGAACCTTTTTATCATCCGTGCCTACTACAAGATCGAACTCTCGCAAGGGACAACATCATACCGTCCCTTGCTACATCAGAGGCTCGTCGAGCGATTTCCGCAATTCGCACATGTGTCAATGCAGCGGGTTTCAGACCAGTACCGCTTTATTGTGCGAAGGGGTGCAATACCGGAGACGACGAGGGAAAGAGTTCGACTTGAGGTTTGGGAGGCAACTCGAAACCAAGAGTCGGCGGGGCAGGATGTGGCGTCCCCACCACCACCATCACGTCACTCTGTCCCGCACAGGAGTACCTACAACACCAGACGAAGTACACTACTTCACCGCCAAGTGGAAGTCTCTTCTGAAGTTCACGACGAATATGAAAGAGCTTGCTTGGAATATCAGGAAATTGATCCCCTGCACAGGCCTGGCATTCCCAGGCTACATACATCTGCTGCAACACCTGATATTTTTTCTCAAATCGACAGCAAAATCGCATCCAGACTAAGCTCTGATACGACGTTACTGGAACTGCAATCACTTGTGTATTGCGGTGCAGTGGCGGCTATCAGATTACATGGTCAGAGGATCCGTGATAGCGTTGTCGGCGTGAGACAAAAACAAGAACCAGCCTGGAAGATTCGTCTTGAGCGGAAGAGAGATTCCTTACGACAGGATATTGGCCCATTGACACAATCCGTCACTGGCAATACCTGTAGGCGGTTGGACAAAAAAGTGGAAAAGATCCTCCGTAAATATTCCACTCCTTCCGGAACTCCTTTGGTGGAAGTACTGGACAGACTAAAACAGAAGCTCGCAGTCATCACAAATCGTCTCCGACGATACATGCTGAGCCTCTCTAGACGTGTTCAGAACGCTACTTTCACCAAGAGCCAGCGGAACTTCTACAAGACCATCAATGAGGACCAACAAGCCAGCCCCACTATTAACTTCTCAGTGGCTGACGCGGAACAATACTGGGATGGACTTTGGCAAACTCCCGCTCAACACACCCAACATACTGAGTGGATCACTGCCGAAACCACCCGCCATGCCAGCTTGCCTGGCATGATTTTCGCTGAGGCCACTGAATCCGATGTCCGCGAAGTTATTAAGCGGTCGAAAAATTGGAAGGGGCCTGTTCCTGACAAATTGCAGAATTTCTGGTATAAGCGATTCCCGAGTATATGTGGTCAGCTCGCACAACAGATAAATCTGTTGATAAATAGGCATGAGGATTTTCCACCTTTCTTCACAGCAGGTGTAACCTATTTGTTACCCAAACGGGAAACAGCGGAGAACCCTGCTGAAACGAGGCCTATAACGTGCTTGCCGACACTGTACAAGTACATAACAGCCATCATTAGTGGCAGGATCTATACGCACCTTGTGCACAACAATATCCTTGCCGAGGAGCAAAAGGGCCGCCGAGTCGGATCTAGGGGTTGCAAGGAACAACTAATGATCGATTCGGTTGTGGTAGGACAAGCTACGCGCAATCACAGGAATCTGTATTGCTGCTATATTGATTACGCCAAAGCATTTGATAGCATCCCCCATAGCTGGCTAATCGAGGTCCTCCACATGTACCGCGTAGATCCTGCCCTAATCAACTGTTGGACAAAAGTGATGGAAGGATGGCGCACAACACTATCAGTGCCATCAACCGAAGGCAATATGCTCTCTCAACCGGTACATATCCGAAGCATATTCCAAGGGTACTCTTTGAGTCCCCTTTGGTTCTGCTAGGCGCTGAACCCCCTTTCATCACTTTTGAATTCGCCTAGCCAGTGCGGCTATACGATCAAGCATGGTCTTCTTGGAATGTTTTCCAAATTCGAGCTGACTCACCTGATGTACTTAGATGACATCAAACTATACTCGGGAAGCGATGCACATCTTAAAAGTCTGCTGCGGATCACCGAAAATTTCAGCCGTGACATTCGGATGGATTTCGGATTAGACAAATGTCGAATCTGTGCCATCCGCAAAGGCGTTCACGCACCGCACCCCGGCTTCACCTTGGATGATATCCATATAGGTGCAATGTCGGAGGCAGACTTTTATAAATACCTAGGAATTCTGCAAGGTGAACATCCCAGCAATGATGGCTTGAGAGAAGGACTGCTGGTTGAGTTCTGGCGCAGGTTGAAATTGGTGCTAAAGTCCAACTTATCGGGAAGGAATCAAATAAGTGCGATCAACTTATATGCCATTCCTTCACTGACCTACTGATTCGGAATAGTCCCGTGGTCTGTCACATCTTTGGCGGACATTGAACGGGGGGTACGCGTTTTGATGTCCAAATTCCGAATGCTACATACATCCAAAATCGTCAGTGGAGCGAATGTGTCTAACTACCTCGTGACATCGGAGGTAGAGGTTTAGTTGACATTGCCAACTTACATCATCAGCAAGTCAACTCACTTCGCACTTATTTCCGAGGCAAAGCAACATCGAGTGCTCTGCATGATGCTGTCTGCAAGGCAGATGATGGTTTAACTCCACTCAATTTAAAGGATCAATCATTTGCTCCTTTGAGTATGGTGAAGTCAGACCAAGAGAAGATCGACAAATGGAAGTCAAAGGCAATGCATGGTAAACATGCGAGTTGCCTTTGGCAGCCATTTGTCGATCTTCACCTGTCTAACAGGTGGCTTCGGGCAGGGTACCTCTTTGCCGAAACAGAAGGTTCGATGGTTGCCATTCAGGACGGCGTGGTCCCCACCCGTGCTTTTCTTAAGCATATCTGCAAACAAAGGGTGGATGACGACCGGTGCAGAATGTGTGGTTCGGTGTTGGAAACACTTGACCATCTCATTTCTGGTTGTTCTGTAATGGCGCCGGTAGAGTACACGGACAGACACAATGCTGTATGCAAGGTGATCCACCAACACCTTGCATACAAGCACGGACTGGTCAGTGAAACCGTACCGATCTACCAGTACACTCCGCAAGCAGTGCTTGACAGCACTCGCACTCGATGTACTGGGATCGCCAGGGAAACACTGATCACCCGCTCGCCCACAACAAACCCGATGTACTCCTAGTCGACAAGACGAGTCGCTCTGCATACATAATCGATGTTGCTATCCCCCGTAATAGCAACATCGAGAGAAAGCATGCGGAAAAAAAGGCAAACTACCTATATAGTGCACTGGCCCAAGAAATCAAACAACTTTGGCATCTTGGCAGTGTACGTATAGCGCCTGTAATATTGTCGGCTACCGGTATAATACCCAAAGACCTTCTGACTTTCCTCACCCAATTAAACCTGCCGCACAATCTCATTGACGTTATGCAAAAATACGTAATTTTGCATACGTGTGCAATAATGCGGAAAGTGCTCGGCGACCTCCACTAAAGTATATTACACCATCAGGATGCCGGCATAACACCGGCCCAAAGCATCCATACCCGTCAACTTGATGCGTTGCATCCCTTACGGGTATACATACCGGCCAATAAGGGGCCGAGATTACGCCAGCCAGGCGATAATAAATTGCAATAATTACTTTTTCGGATGTGAAATGTTTTAATAATAAATATTTTTTATTTTAAACTTCGAAGCTCAAATAATAATTATATAATAATTATTGATTTTCAAAAATTTGTCCAACCTCTGATGGACTGAACGGGTGTTGCGAGGAAGAGGGCGTGTGGCTCTCTTTTCACTTTTTACGAGTGAAATTACTTCAAATAGTTAAGTGTTGAGTATACGTGAATTGCTCCTGCATAGATTCTCTAGGTCAATTTCAGACACTAGAATAAATTGCCTAAATTTATGCAACTAAAATATAGGTACATCAACGGCCAAAAGTACTATTCAGCCTGAAATGATGTAACATTGGAATGAAACAAATCTGCGTTTTTTGTACAGAGTAGAGCAGGATAAGCGAAAAAAACAACGCTATGGAACATACTAGAGTAGCGAAGACGAAGACGGGTAGATCTTACGATATTTAGGTCATTTTTATACCCTAGACTTGTACTGGGTGGCGCAAAAGAAACGAAGGGGTTTGAATAGTCTATAATTCCTTTATTTTTGAATGAATCGAATTTCTTTTTTTTTTCTTAGTACACTTCAATGAAAAATTATGTTAATTTAAACGTGAAAAATAACATCGCGTAAATGGTGCTCATTCTCAGCTTTGCATAGTCGCGCTCTTTCTAAGTCATTTTCCGTAGCTTTTTCAAGATTTCAGAAGGTATCGCTCGAATTTCTTCTCGAATATTATTTTTATACCCTAGACTTATAGTATAGGGTATATTGTTTTTGTCACTAGGACAATATGTAACACCTTAAAGGAGGCTCCGGAGGTGTAGCAATGTACATATATATATAAATAATCAGGATCACCTCCTGATTCGATTAGACATGTCTGTCTGTCTGCCCGTTCGCACGATAACTCTCGATAGAATGAAGCTAGAGCTAGAGAATTTTGGTCAAATGTTGGCAGTATGATCTAGTTAGTTGGTATTGAAAATGATCATGGTCAGGCCAAGAGAACGCTTACCTCCCTTATATATGTAAAATAATTAAATGTATCTATAACTCCCTATTAGATAAACACCAAAAGCTCTAGCTTTGGCAGATTGCTTGTAAGGGTAACCTTATACTCTCCTGGAAAAATAAAATTGATCAGTTGAAAACTAATGGTAATTTTCTTACAAAGAGCCCCGTGCTACCCTACTTTTCAGGTTTTTTGTCTATAACTCTTGAACCAATTGACGTAGACACCTGATTTTTGTCACGTAACCCTGAGGTGAGAAGCTGCTTGAGTTTTGTTTTAATAGGTTCCGCATAATCAGATCAGAGGAACGGCTGCCTCCCATAAAAATTTCAAAAAATTAAATATTATTTTAATTACGATAACTTTCGATAGCATAACACAAGCGAGTTGAAGATTCGGTAGAATGTTGGTATAGAGATCTAGTTAGTTGGTATTGATTGGTAAATGGGCAAGATCCGACCCAAGAAATGAAACATCAAATAAGCGTTAACTTTTGATAGAATGAAGCTAGCTTCTTGAATAATTCGACAAATATTAATAGTGTGGGCTAGTTAGTTGATTTTGAAAATGGTCATGATTCGGTAACGGACGGTTTGGTGGACATCCGAAGATGCCTGTGTAGACGGAGCCTTAGGTAGCATAATGACCGTGAAGGTCAGGCTTGCCATCTGGCGAAGAAAAAGGCCTCTCAACGAGCTAAGCAGCGGCCTTTGCTTGCTGTAGCTCAGTTCGGGAGATGTGGACTGGGCTTTCGCCGCCCGTTGCCCCTGTCCTTTACGTATTCACAAGAATTCATAGGCCTGGAGAAGACAACACAAACAGGGGAGGTAAAAATGGGGAATAAACAAAAATAGTCGATAATGATGGAATGGTTGGCGGACGGATCAGATGCCCACGCGGTCGAATCTGGGTCTGATTGTAATGGGACCCTCGGCCTCTGGTTTCGTACCGCCGACAGATCCTTACTCATCAAGTGCTGCCATAGATCTGCCGGTGCAAGCAGCACTACCATCTGGTCCATTGGAGGCGGTTCATTACAGGGCAGCTTCTACTTCGAGGCCTGTCAAGAAATAGAAGCTGAGGACAGAGTGTGCTGCTAACTAAAATATAAAAAATAACAAAAGCGAACTGGGCACCGGAGTCAGCCGGCAACCATTGTAGAGGGGAAAAATTAGCAAAAAACGAGGCCGAAGCGTATATACCCTAGACTTGTACAGACCTAGTGGTGACACCAAAAGTAATAACTGGCAACGACCATGCATTAAAAGTGAGTTTCCTATATAGCCAGTTTATAGGGGAGGTTGGCACTCATTCAGGGAGATCTTGACCATTCTCAAATTCAATTTACTAACTCATTCTACAAATATTTGTTGAATTTTTCAAGTCGCTAGCTTCATTCTATCGAAAGTTATTGCTTATTTGAAGTCTCACTTGTAGAGGAGGTAGGGGTTCCTTGGGTCAGATCTTGCCCATCATTGCCACCAACCAATTAGATCACCCTACAAACATACAAACAAAATTTTAAGTCTCTAGCTTCACTCTATCGACATATATCGCTTATTTGAAGTTTCGTTTTAGGGGAAGTAGTGGTTTCGTTGGTCGGATTTTACGCATTCTCAATATTAGCCGACTGGATCCTACTACAAACATTTGGGCAAAATTTCAAGTCGCTAGCTTTATTTTGTCGTAAGTTATCGCTTGTTTTAAGTGTCATCTCTAGGGGAGGTAGGGGTTCCTTAGGTCGGATCTAACCCGTCTTTAATGCCAACTAACTCAATCTCACTTCAAACATTTGACAAAAATTTCAAGCTGCTGGCTTCATTGTATCAAAAGTTATCACTTATTCGAAGTTTCATTTGAAGGGGAGGTAGGGGTTCCTTGAGTCGGATCTTGCCCATTTGCCGTGCTAACTAATAAGACTACTACTACTACTACTTACTACCAACATTTTACCCAATTTTCAACTTGCTAGTGTCATTCTATCGAAAGTTATCTTAATTAAAATAATATTTAATTTTTGGAATTTTGTAGGGGAGGTAGGCGTTCCTTTGATCTGATTATGCCCAACTTCCCAAAACCTAAGCAGCTTCTCACCCCAGGGTTACATGCCAAAAATCAGATGTCTACGTCAATTGGTTCAAGAGTTATGGACAAAAAACCTGAAAAGTAGGGTAGTACGCGGCTCTTTGTAAGAAAATTACCGTTAGTTTTCAACTGATCGATTTTATTTTTCCAGGGGAGTATAAGATTACCATAACGAGCAATCTACCAAAGCTAGAGGTTTTCATGTTTATTTAATCGGGAGTTATAAATATATTTAATTATTTTTCATATGTAGGGGAGGTAGGTGTTCTCTTGGCCTGATCATGCCCATTTTCAATACCAACCAACTAGATCATACTTCCAACATCTAGTCAAAATTTCAAGGCTCTAGCTTCATTCTATCGAAAGTTATCGTGCGAACGGACATACAGACGGACAGACGGACAGACGGACAGACGGACAGACAGACAGACAGACAGACAGACATGGCTTAATCGAATCAGGAGGTGACCCTGATCATTTATATAAATACATTGCTATACCTCCGGAGCCTCCTTTAAGGTGTTACATATTTCCGTCGTGACAAAAACAATATACCCTATACTAAAAGTCTAGGGTATAAAAAAATACTACATTTCCCCATTATTCATATGATCAACAGGTTACAGAGAATCCTGCGCCCAGCAGAGGCGCAAAACTGCATTCCTTGCCGTAATTCACTAAAAAACTCTGTAAGCTAGGTACGAACATTTCCAGCAAACTCAAATGGACTGAACATATCCTTGGCATTGCCAAAAATGCGTTAAAATATCTAGGTTTCCTTAATCGCTGCAAAAAATATTTCTCACCATCTGACTGGGCACAAATATACAAAAGCCACATAAAACCTAGGCTGGAGTACAATTCCCATATTTGGGCGGGTGCAGGTTGCACTGTGTTGTCCATGCTGGATAAAGTTCAACAGAAGGCTTTTAAAATTATTGGTGATCACTTTATTACTTCTCGCTTTGATTCCCTCGAGCACAGGCGTAACGTTGGTTGCATAACCTTACTTTATCGCTACTACAACCGATGTTGCTCTAATGAAATTAGCGATTTACTCCCTGGTCTTGCTGTTCCTACGCGTAGCACCCGGCTTGCCAGTCGTGCTCACCCTTATACTCTTGAGACCAGGTCCTGTTGCACAGTTCAATTCTTTGACTCCTTTTTAACTCGCTCAATAAGAATGTGGAACAGCCTTCCATCTACTGTATTCCCTAATAACTATGACTTGCAAAGGTTTAAGTGGAATGTGCACCGGTACCTCCTTCCGACTCAACCGCCCCCCAATCCCTTACCTTAATTTCCTTCCCGCCAAGGCTATGCTTGCATGAAAGGGTAATCCCCTAAGGTCTTGGCAATCACATAAAAAAAAAGCTGCTGAGCACATGAATAATACAAAAATGCAATACTAGGCAATCGAAATTTTTAAACTGACGTGAAAGGACAATCCTGGCAAACAAAAAGGCACCCAGGGCTTCTCTGCGCTTCGTCCGGACGCCGAAGATGCTCCAAATGGCGGCAATTCAAAGCATTTATGGAGGCCTTAGGTACGTGGCTAAACCACAAAAGACAAACACAACACCAAGATTGCCTTGTTGAACTGACTCAAGTAAAAACTACTCTATAGGAAGGATGGGGGTGCTACAGGGGAAAGCATAGCTACTTGAAGGGAAAATATTGAATATTGTTTGACGCAATTTTGGTTTTGGTCTCTTAAAGGGGGTGTATGTGACGATTCCGTTTGTAAATTTTACCTCCTGATTCCGCAGTACTTACAAATAGGAATTCAAAAAGTAGACAGCGAGATATCCAGAGGAAAGAGAGTTGCAATCTGCGTCAAAATTGGCAACCCAAAATAAATTTCGCACGGAATTATGATTGATACTAGATTCAGTAAAACAGAGCAAGGGTACATCAAATGATAAAAATTCTGCCCCCAGATTGTTTTCAAACCCCAAAATGTCATCCGAAATCACTGGAATCGACGAATGTTTGTTTTATAGATTTGCAGTAATCCTTCAAGTTATTTCATCGGTAGTTAGTTTTATATACATAATTATATCGGAAACTATATATAGAAATAAATTCACTCTGTTTGAATTCAATCGGGAAATAGTCTGTCTCTTACTTTAATTACAACTTTAATTACAATATATTGGGAAAAAGTTTAATTCACCGTTGAGTGCGGATCGTTCCTCTCCAATCTCGTCGGGAGATCGTGCCACTATACCGCTTGCTTTTGTTTTTTGCTTAGCTAGTGAACTTGTCGTCTGGTCGGCTAATTGGAGCCGTCAACGACTTCTAAAGTGTGATAAGTGATTAATCGGATTATTATCAAACTAAATAATTTCAATATAGCTGCGAATTGGGATTGCGGGCTATAACCTGAGTAACTTTCCATTCTGCAACTGCCGTGTAGTGAGTGTCTGCCTCGAGACATAGTGCGCAGGGTGTTGTGGCGAGTGTCTTTGCGGGTCTTTCTTTTTTTTTCTTCGACAACGCAGTGTCGAGATTGCGCGTATCTTCCCCTTTCCATTGTGCATCCTTCCCCGCGAGTGCCTCCGGGATTAGATAGTGCCGCCAAGTGCTGTTGTAGTATCTGCTACTGTGTAGCAGTAGCCCATACGGTGTGCGTGTGCTGGTGCTTGGCTATATAGCAACTACTACAGTAGTTCGGGAGCAGTGCCAAGACTCCCGGTGGTGGTACAACAATAGTGCGGTGACAGGCTTCAGTGTGTGATAGTTAGTATCATAGCTTCTTTCTGCGCTGTATTGGAGGCAGCCCATCGACGCTGTATCCGCTTCGTGTGTCTCGACCAGCTTCTGACAGGACGAAGGATGAGTATTGGCGTTATATGTATCCATAATATTTCTTTTCTTTAATGAACGGACAACAGGAAGCTGCGCCTGTTGATGATAGGCAATTATCTACCCGAGTTGTGGTCACTTCTGACTCGGAGGGGCATGGGAGCGCTGGTGTTTCACCAGGTCCCAGCCAGAAAGAAGCAGCCTCAATTGAAGGCCTTCGCGTGAGTTCTTCGCCTGGAGCATCGGCTTTGGCTAAACCAGGTCACTCCAATATTGGGCGAGACTCACGAGCTTTTCGGTCAAGGTGTAGGCACCCCAGTGTCGTGCCGGGTCCTAGCCGCGGGCTGGGTGGGGACTGCCGGTGCGCAATCACGTATATCGGAAAGGGCGCGACCTCCGCAAAACAAAACCAAGTCTGGTAATGCAGAGGCCAGAAACTCGGATTCACCATCAAATAAGGCCGTGTTTAAGAAGAGGCGTAGCGCTCTTCGGCTTCGGGACCACGTGGAAAAGATTCCAGTGGGGAAGAGGACCGAGAAGCGAAAGGCGTCCCTTTCCTGGGCTATTGACTATATACAGCATGGGGATAAACAGGCTGTTACTAAAAGACAACGGTCGTTGGATGAACCGCGGGAAGAATCCAAGCGGCAGCGAACCTCTGCTAATAGCGACCCATCGCCTTCTTACGCGGATATATTGCAGGGCTGGATAGAGCTCGCAGTTGTCGATTGGAAAAATGCGGATGTTAGCCTCACGCTTGAAGGATGGAAGGCTGTTCAGGACAGACTGACCCTTAACTTCAGAAGCGTCATGCAGGATAACCCAGGGCCAGCTCCAATCTGCAAGGATGGTGGCTGGTACCAGGGTCGCATTAAATTAATGAAGTTTGCTGATCAGAGATCCGCGAACTTATTTATCTATGCCATTAAAAAGGCAGGAGAGGTCTGGCCTGGGGCGAAGCTGGAGGCCATTCCTAAATACGAGATCCCCTCGCGGCCCAGAGCTCGGGCGTGGATACCGACCGTACAGTCGGATACCGATGAAATACTGTACATAGTCCGCACTAGCAATGCGCATATTCCAACCCAGAACTGGAGAGTAGTTAAGATGGAAGAGCCTGTAGAGGGATTCCGTGAAGCGGTCTTCATTCTAAACCAAGAATCTCTGGCTCCGCTTTGACTAATGGGGTACTGGCCTACGGGTTCCGCCAAATCAAGCTCCGGGTCTACAAGGGCGACGCGAAAAAGGGACAGATGAAAGCACAAGCTACTCCGTCCGCAGATGACATGAGCCAAGGGAGTGGATGTGACCCATCCTTAATCACTCCTTGCACTGAGCAGGATACTGACGAGGACTGTCTATCCCTCGGATCGGATCTCGCAAATCTGGAGAATACTTCTGAGCTCCCATTTGCAAATGACTCGTTCGAGTCTGACGTCGATAAGGATACCGACGTTACAGTGGTGGAATCGGGGTCATCTATGCAGTAATGATCCGATTCACTCAAATCAACCTTCACCACTCGAAAGCAGCGTTAGCTGCTTTCCTCCTCCGTCTGGCTCGCGATGCGGAGGATATTGTCCTAATACAAGAACCCTGGGTCTTAAACAACTTAGTTAAGGGCCTAGGAACTCCACTGTATAATATATTTTATGTTAGAGACCAGGGCAAACCTCGATCTTGTATTCTTATTAAGAAATCGCTAGCTGCGTTTTTAGTGTGTACCTTTAGTGACAATGACACTGTGGTAATCAGTCTGGAGATCAGAAATAGGCGTTATTGGCTTATCTCGGCATACCTGCCATACGACCAATTGGGGGACCCGCCTCCAGCCATGTTGAGGGAGGCGATTCGCGCTGCTGAGTCACACGGCACTCATGTCATTTTGGGCTGTGATTCTAATGCGCACCATGTGGTGTGGGGAAGCTCCGACACCAATGAGAGAGGAGATGCTCTTCTCGAATTCTTCTTAGGCACAAAACTCCTCATCTGTAATATAGGCTGTGAACCTACCTTTGTCACTAAAGGCAGGCAAGAGGTCCTGGACCTCACCCTTGTTTCAGAGGACATGAAGCATTTGCTGAGAAATTGGAGGGTGTCGGCGGAGCACTCATTCTCTGATCACCGATACCTGCAGTTTAAATTGGACCACCAGTAATAATTCGGTTTTCAGGAATCGTAAAAGAACCGACTGGGGTAAATTTAGGGAGTGTCTCGAAGAAACACTTTCCCCCATACCGTGCCAACCGTGTAGTAGGCAGGAGCTGGATGCCATGGCACAAACCCTGGCAGCAGCGCTCGGTAATTCTGCCACAAAATCATGTCCAGTCACCAGACATAAAGGAAGGAGGAAACCGCCCTGGTGGAACGCTCGGATTGGAGAGCTAAGGGCTATGAGCAGAAGAAGCTTCAATGTGGCGAAGTCCTCGGGCTTAGACTCCGATTGGTCAAACTACAAAGGAAACCTAAAACTCCTTAAAAATGAAACCAGAAGATCTAAGCGGGAGTCGTAAAGAAGTTTCTGTGAGCAAGTTGAGGGATCCAGCGAGACCTCCAGACTGCGGAAAATTCTATCCACTGCTCCAAATATGCCTAGCTATCTGATGAAACAAGATGGGACGTGGACAACCTCTAGTGAAGAAACTATCGAGGTCTTGTTTGACACACACTTCCCTGATAGCTCAACTGGTGGAATGCCAGAGTACTCTTGGACTGTAATAGCCCCCTGTGATACTGGTTCTATTTTATCGAAAAGTAAAATAGTATGGGCTATTAATAGTTTTGGTCCGTTTAAATCCCCGGGACCGGATAGCATTATTCCGGCGGACGTACAACAAACAATAGACATGGTGTATCCCTGGATTGAGAGCATGTTCCGGGCCTGTTTGGAGCTGGTACATATTCCCCGCACATGGTCGGATGTGAATGTGGTTTTGATCCCGAAAACGGGAAGAAGCTCTCACCCTCGTCCGAAGGATCTCCGTCCTATAAGTTTATCGTCGACTCTGTTGAAGATGCTGGAGCGTCTGATCGACATACACTTGCGTGCCACTATTCCATCGTGCCTTCTCTCCCTTTCTCAGCATGCCTATTGGAAGGGTGGATCGGTGGACACTGCTCTGCACTCACTGGTAACCTACAATATATTGAGGGGTCTCTGAGTTGCAAGGAGTATACGCTGGTTGCCTTCTTGGACATTGAAGGTGCCTTTAACAACGTCAAACCAGCGGCTATTTCCAATGCTCTGTCTAGTGTGGGTGTAGAAGACCCACTCTGTCAGATTATTGGTCAGATGCTTACATCTAGATTTATTTGCACCAGTTTGGGATCATCCCAAGTACGCAGACAGGTGTGTAGGGGAACCCCTCAAGGGGGTGTCCTATCCCCACTTCTTTGGAACTTGGTGATTAACAGGTTGCTCCTAGACTTGGAGAAGCTGGGCTGCAAGGTCGTTGCTTATGCGGACGATATCACCATTGCTATCTCGGGAAAGTTTCCCGGGGTTCTTAGTGATATTATGCAGAACGCCCTAAATATTCTATCTCAGTGGGCTAGGCAAGTTGGTGTTGGAGTCAATCCGGTTAAAACAGAACTTGTACTCTTCACTAGGAGGAACACTCCACCTTCACTGTTACCACCATTTCTGGAGGAGACGAGATTGGTTCTTAGCGAAAAAGCCAAATTTTTGGGACTTATATTCGATAAGAAGCTATCCTGGAAGGCAAATATTCAGGAGCGCGTCACTAAGGCAACTGTTGCTCTGTACTCTTGTAGGCAGGCTATTGGCTTGAAATGGGGCATGCGACCGAAGGTGGTCTTCTGGTTGTACGTATCAGTCATACGCCCCATATTAATGTATGGGGTAGTTGTATGGTGGACGGCGCTCAATAAAGCATCGTACAGGAATCTGTTGGATAAAGTTCAGAGATTGTCTTGTATTGCTATTACTGGTGCTCTGAAGACCACACCGACCGCTTCTCTTGGTGTACTGCTGAATTTGCTCCCCTTGGACATCCTGGCTGAGCAGGTAGCTGCGATTACGGCCATCCGTCTTAGGGAAATAGGGCAGTGGAAAGAGTCTACTAATGGCCACTCGGCGATACTGGGCAATCTGGATATTCCAGAAGACACAGACTATACCTCTCCGGTATACTCTTTCGACAAAGGGCACACAAGTCTAATACCTTTGCGGCAGGAGTGGAATACAGATAGCACCCCTGAGTTGGAAGCCATAAGCTTCTTTACTGACGGCTCGAAAACGGAAGCGGGTGTGGGGATAGGCGTCTTCTCAGAGAAACTGGACATTCGCTTGTCACTTCGCCTTCCAGCCTTCTGTAGCGTTCTGCAGGCGGAAATCACTGCGATTGCCGAAGTTCTGACTTGGCTGGGTCGTAATATCATATCTGTAAGGAATATTACTATCTACACAGATAGTCAGGTGGCGATTAAGTCCTTGGACGCAAACCTTACTACTTCGGAAACCGTGGTGGTATGTCGCACCGCTCTTAAGGAGCTCGGCAACTTTTTCAAGATCACTTTGTGCTGGATTCCGGCTCACGGTGGTTTCAGCGGAAACTGCGAGGCAGACGAGCTGGCTCGGGCAGGTACGACCATTATGGACGTGGGATGTTTCCGCAATGTCAAAATGCCTTTAGCAGCATGCAAGAAGCTAATTGGAGCAAACGCAATAAGCCGTGCTAATATCGGTTGGCTAAATGGTAATACCTGCAACGTTACGAGGCAGATTTGGCCGCACTTCAATCCTCGCCGCTCCTCAGGGCTGATAATGCTGGAGAAAAGGCATCTCAGAAAGATTGTGGGGATCATCACGGGGCATTGCCTGATAGGTGAGCATGCTAGGCGTCTCCGGCTTCCATACAATGATTTTCGCAGAAGCTGTGGGGACGAAGAAGAGGAGGAGACAGTACATCACTTCCTGTGCACCTGCCCTGCTCTGGCCGGTAGAAGAGAGGATATTTTAGGATCCCTCTACTTTATTGACCTCGCCGCTCCTCAGGGCTGATGATGCTGGAGAAAAGGCATCTCAGAAAGATTGTGGGGATCATCACGGGGCATTGCCTGATAGGTGAGCATGCTAGGCGTCTCCGGCTTCCATACAATGATTTTTGCAGAAGCTGTGGGGACGAAGAAGAGGAGGAGACAGTACATCACTTCCTGTGCACCTGCCCTGCTCTGGCCGGTAGAAGAGAGGATATTTTAGGATCCCTCTACTTTATTGAACTCGATGACTTGAAGGACGTAGATGCTGGTCATCTGCATCGCTTCATTGAAAGATCCGGGTGGTTTGACGACTAGGCTCACATGGCGTCTCTGCGCCTATGAGGTATCACAACGGACCCAGTGGTCTATGTGTGCTGTGTTTTGTGCGCAGCTGCCTCTTTAACCTAACCTAAAATTAATTCATTTGGGAAGGAGTTTTTTTCATTTGAGATAGGGATTTTTTTATTTAAATAAATAACTGGCGCAACAGTCCAATGAACCACGGCCTCGAGATGAGTTAGCATCATCTCATTTTCTAGATCGTGATGGTTTTTGTGCAGAGGTATGTGATCAGCAACACGCTCAACCGAGTTATTTACCCCATAATGGGTACTCATTTAATAGCTGAGTGGGCTCATAGTTCGACACGTAAATCCCCGGAATCGAACCAGTGCGTTGAAGGCGAACGTGCTAACCGTTGCGCCATCCGGACTACATTTTTTCATTTGGGATACGGATTAACTCAACTGGGAAATACTATACAAACGGAATCGTCACAGACACCTCTTTAAAGAGTCCAAATTCGAATTTGCGTAAAAAAATATTCACTGGAAGGATGCAAAAAAGGGTATTTTTTTGTTCGTGGATAGGCGTGTGGGGTGTCATCATATCATATCGGAAGCTACATATAAATTCACTCTGTTTAAATTCAATCGGGAAATAGTTTAATTATATTGGGAAAAAGTTTAATTCATTTGGGAAGGAGTTTTTTCATTTGGGATACGGATTAACTCAACTGGGAAATACTATATCATCTGAAATCAGTGGAATCGACGAATGTTTGTTTTATAGATTTGCAGTGATCCTTCAAGTTATTTCATCGGTAAGTTAGTTTTATATAATTATAGGTATATCGGAAACTATAAATCAAGCTAGTGACTTCAAATTTTGGTAAAATATTTGTACTGGGATCTAGTTGGTTGTTATTAAAAATGCGCAAGATTCACCAAACGAAACCTTTACCTCCCCTACAAGTGATACTTCAAATAAGCGATTACTTTCGATAGAATGATGCTAGCGACTTGAAAAATTCGACAAATATTTGTAGAATGGGTTAGTTAATTGATTTTTAGAATGGCCAAGATCCTCCAGAATGTGTGCCAACCTCCCCTATAAACTGGCCATATAGGAAACTCACTTTTAATGCATATGGTCGTTGCCAATTGGTACTCGTACTTTCGGTATCACCACTAGGTCTGTACAAGTCTAGGGTATATACGCTTCGGACTGGTTTTTTCTATTTTTGTTTCGAATTAGTTTGACACAATTTCCTTGACCGGTAGTTTTTGGAACTTTAACGTGTAATTGTTAGGCTTCGTTTACATATGAACGCTGAGCCAGGCACCGAGTATTGCAAAATTACATTGAAAAGCACCAGCAAAAAGAAGATACATGGCAAACGTGAATTAATGAACTACTACTTTGCATTAACCCCTAGCGGGGCATAGCGCGTCAACTACTCCTGCGCGCCATCGTACTCTGTTCTGGGCAATGGGGCGCAACTCCCTAAAAGACTTACCCAGTACCTGACACTCCTTTGCCACAGATCGACGCCATGTGATTCGAGGACCCCCTCTTGGTCGGCCTTGGTTGGAAATGGGGTTCCATTTCATGGTATGCAAAGCAATGCATTTATCACTCTTCCGCAATGTGTGACCTATCCACTGCCATTTTCGCCTGCGTATCAATTCGTCGATTGGCATCTGACCCGTACGCCGACTTAGCTCTTCATTTGATATTGTTTCGGGCCAGAAAATTCTTAAAATTCGACGAAGACATGAGTTGACGAAAACTTGCAGCTTTCTGGTAACTCCTACGGAAACTTTCCATGTACTGCTCCCATACAAAAGCACTGATAGTACCAGGGAGACAAACAGGCCCAGCTTGGTCTTGATGCTGAGATAACTGCTCTGCCAGATTTTGGACTGCATGCCGTATGCGCGTTTAGCCTGGTTGATACGACGAGCGATGTCCTGCTCCGTACCACCATTTTCGGCAACAATGCTACCCAGGTAGACGAAGTTGTCCACCTTCTCCACAGGCTGCCCATTAATATTGATGGCAATAGGTGTCGGATTTCTTTTTCGCAACGGCGGGCTAAGAACCTTGGTCTTGTTGGTATTAATCTTTAGCCCAACCTTGCTTGCCTCCCTCTTGAGATCTAACGCCATTGCGGACAGATCCATGATTTTGTGGGAGAGTAGGCATATGTCGTCAGCGTAGTCAAGATGTTGTTGATAAGATGTCAAAGTCCATTGAATTCCTCTGTCGAGTCCGGATAGGGCTGCATGCAACAAATCGCCGATCACAATAAGGAATAGGATCGGTGAGAGGATGCACCCCTGCCGAACTCCACTGCGAATCTCAAAGTCCCCCGACACCTTACCTTTATGCAGAACGCGACATTTCGCGTCGTCATAGGTTGCCACATAATAGCCACAAGCTTCTCAGGGATGCCTCTCCTGCGCAAGGCCGCCCATATAGAATCCCGGTTCACACTATCGAAAGCCTTTCATTCATGACAATTGTCACCAATGCTCATGAATTCATGTTTGCCATGTAAAAGCAGAAAACGTATCTTCTTGTTGTTCGTACTTTTCAATGGAATTTTCTAATATTCGGTGCCTGGCTGAGCGTTCACGTTTAAACGAAGCATAACATTTAACTGTAAAATGCCAAGAATTTGACACCATTTGGACAATGATTCTGCTGTCAGAGCCATAGGCGCCGACTATGGGGGGGCAAGGCACTTTTTGCCCGCTCAATCCAAATATTTCAGGCACAAATATCGTTTCGCAAGAAAAGCGATCCTCACTCGACTTCTTCGTTCAAACAATCAAACACGAAGCTATGGCAAATAGGGAAGGAAGGAAGGAAGGAGCTTCTACGGAGAGATATATATGGCCCATGAGGATTATACCATTGAATCCTGTGCTTTAAGGTGCGTTTTGCTAGCCACCACTCTGCGTCGATCACAGGCGACGATCAAAACGATACATACAAATAGTATTCCGTGCTCTATGGCTTGATCGCTAATCACGCACCTTTAATAATGCTTGACAGCCGTCAATCTCCCGGGCCCCGGTTCATGAGAATCCGTGTGATACTAGCTCTAACCATTATGGTCATTTGAGGTATGAAAACTTTTCGTTCAATTTGGTTATGATTCCTCAAGATGCTGTCAAAACTTAATGGATCTTATGTGATCAAATGATCATTATTTTAAAGACGTGGACGGTAAAAATATTTGTGTTTGAATTTAATTAAAATGTAATTCATTACTTTGTGTTATCAAACAAAAAAGCATTATGGTTCCATTTACAAATGCTTGAAAAATTGGCTTCATTCTTAACGTGCATTTACACGTGAACATCTCGCCGAATTTGAACATTACCGCGGTAATGTTCTTGAACATTAGGACTAATATACCAACAACTACCAAGTAAATTTCGTTGCCGACACACACGGAAGGCATGAAGAATAATGGGTTGCTAGAAAGATACATATTTGCCCATGGACCCGTAAACAGAAAATTACACTTCTTCTGTTTGTTGTCATTTGGTAATAATATAATGTTGATTTGTATTGTTGTTGTTTTAGCTATGAGAAATTTTTCTTGAAAGCATTGTCTTTATTGAAGAGATCAGTAGATATCGGGTATGCATTTTTCTACCGAAAGTACATATTACTGGGTTATGGCTTTTGACTTGTTATTGTTTTGCATTGGGAAATCAATTTGATGATGAAATTTATGGATGAAAGCAATTATCACACGAAAGCGAAGTTTAATTTAGATTGTTTGGAACTCTACCTAAATGCTTTATGTAGTAAATCAATTAATTTGTACGTATGTATGTCACGTACATTGTGTGGATTTTTTTTTATTTTAGTTTAAGTGAATAAAGTACAAGTAATATGCAAATATATCTATTATAAATATGTACCAACATGGAATTGTGGTTAGCCTAGAATTAAAGGTACTGTTGCGACCCCTCCTGAAGGCTTTTCAGATCTTCAGGGGAAGTCTAATAAATGTGAAAGTATATACAAATATCCATATATATGTATATATGTCACATCGCAGCAGGGGACCGGGAGATGGCCCCTTTGCAACATTAGTCGGCTTAATGGCCGACAAAAAAAAAAAAGCATCCTTTTACGTCCCGGCCAGGACAGCTACTTGGGGTGGGGCTTGAAAAATAATTCATCGTCATCACATCATCATACACTCACTCCCTCCCATTCATCCGGAATTCCCCCATTCTCATATTGACCTACATTTTAAATAAATAAATTAAAGAAAACATTTAGATACATTATTATTATTTTTTTATTTTTGTGACCAACCGAACTTCTGTCAAAAATCGAACATTCGTGCATTACGTTTATTATAAATTTAACTTTTATGCGCATTTACATAAATAAAAAATTAGATTCTGAATGACTGAATCATACAAAAAAAAATATTATTACTTATTCTAATAGTTTTTCTTTTCAATGTTTAACATCACTGATGCGAAATGGGCAATATTTAAACCAAATTATCAGGTTCACACAAAATAAATCCAAACTATTCGACTGTATTACAAATTTAATCCACAAAATGATCTGACTACACAAACTTTCAATGTTTAACATCACTGATGCAGAATGGGCAATATATAAAACCCATTATCAGGTTCACAAAATAAATCCAAATTATTCAACTGGATCTCAAATTTAATCCACAAAATGATCTGACTACACAAACTTTCAATGTTTAACATCACTGATGCAGAATGGGCAATATTTAAACCAAATTATCAGGTTCACAAAATAAATCCAAATTATTCAACTGGATCTCAAATTTAATCCACAAAATGATCTGACTACACAAACTTTCAATGTTTAACATCACTGATGCAGAATGGGCAATATTTAAACCAAATTATCAGGTTCACAAAATAAATCCAAATTATTCAACTGGATCTCAAATTTAATCCACAATATAATTCGATCATCAACTTTAAACATCACTCCCACCATCAATTGCACGCCTATCCACCGCACAAAATCAACCCACACCAAAAATGACCAGCTTCCATCCGCGATCCTCTCTATTCCAACTCCTGACCAATTCTCACGACCATAATCCAAAGCCTACGTGACCAAAACTAAACGGATCGTGTTCTTTTCTCTACTCCGACCCACTCGTCATCAACCCATCTCAAAAAAAAAAACCAAACTCATTCTTCTTGGACATAACTGGAGCAATCATCGTGTATGTGTGTCGTCTGACACGAAAATTCACAACGGAAAACCATTCCCCGATGGCAATCACATACTCCATTCTCCCAGCAGGAAAAGAGTTGTTACCTTTTTTTTTTTTTTTTTTTTTTTTTTTTTTTTTTTACATTATTACTACAAACGAGGGGCCGACCCATCCCTGAGGAAGAGTCTCCTAAATAAAAGCCGGGCAAATATACAAAAAAAAATGTTTCCAAACCTACAATAAATTCACTTCTACGATGTATCTTTACATATAATTTTTTCTTTTTCCAGAATTATAGTCACCAATACGTCACCAGATTCAATAAAAAAAAACGAAAATATCTCTGCTCTCACAAATTCAGTATACCTCAGCGGAAGGATCTCAAACCAGAACAAACTGTAATCTAAACCATTCCAAGGTCGAAGAACCAGCAAGTTCGGCGCTTATACCTGACCGATGAAGATAACCAACACAGATAATACAGGAAGATTACTTTTGGATTAAAAAAAAAAAAATCAAAACAAAATTCTCGTGTTGCTACATGCTAACCGACAGCATTTATCAATGCTAAATTTAAAAAAAAAAGAGCATTTTTCAATGCTTACAAAATTACAATAAACAAAGAGTAAAATGGAACAGTATTGATTCTTGATCAATCCCCAAATCCTCCTGAATCCAAAAATAATCCTTTAACGAAAATAATTAATAATTCCTTATCTTATATACTAATACTATGAATTAATGTACTACGCTAATAAATTTTTGGAAGCCGAATTACGGAAATGCAATACAAAGTTTACACAGAAGGTGTACACCAAATAGCTAAATTTTATGAACTCTACTTTAATAGACCTGCAACTATTTGATAAGTGAATTCCAAATAGCGGTGGTGCTTCTCAGGATGGTTACGAAAGCAAAATTTAATATGAACCTATCACCTGAAATGAATATAAGTTGCAACCAGACTCAGGTGCGAATGTCTTGAGCATGATATATACCTAATGATTTTCCTGAGGAATCGGCCACCTCATAGGCAACATTGCCGTTAGGTCGTACTATAACTCCATCAATGAATTTCGGGGCTAATTTGCTGGCGAAATAATCCACAGCTGAGCTTTGCACATGATTGCGCACCAAAACCTTTTGGCCAATTTGAAAAGATCGTGGTCGACTCCGAAGATTATAACGGCGAGCACCTTTAAAATAAGCCTCCGTCAGTTTGGCTTTAACTTGATCTTGAATAAGACGTAAACGCTCTATATGAGGCGATAATTCAACTGCTCCATCCTCAAAGGCATTGAGTTGTCTCAATAATTGGTATTGAGAACCGTGATGAATACTTTGATAACCAAACATAAGAAAATATGGGGAACAACCCGTGGACTCATGAACAACGTTCCTAAAAGCAGCTGCGGCATCACTAAGATGAACATCCCAATTTCGGTGATCTTCCACCACATATGCCCTAATAGATGCTAAAATTGATTGATTAACACGCTCTGACGCATTAGATTGCGGAGAGTAACGTGGCGTGAATATGTGTGTAACCCCATATTCAATCAACAAAGTTTCAAGTGCCTTCGAAGTAAACTGCACTCCATTGTCCGAGTGCAAAAATTCAGGCACACCAAACGTGTGAAAAATCAAATCCTTAAGAAACTTGACGACTGAATCTGCCGTGGCTCTAGGCACAGCTTTCAACCATATGAACTTAGAAAAATGGTCCAAAATCACTAACAGTTGGGTGTTCCCTGCCTTTGAACGGGGATAAGGACCTAAAAAGTCTATAAACAGTCTTTGCATAGGCCTTTCGGATGTTCGCATTTTTCCCATAGGAGGTTTCATTACACAATTGGCTGGTTTAATTCTCTTACATGTCATGCACTCAGAAATATACTTTGTAACGTCCTTTCGTAAAGTCGGCCAATAATAATAGCGCTGCAAAAGCTCGATTGTTTTGCGAATCCCAAAGTGCGACGAAGTTGGTGAGTCATGTGAATTAAAAATCAATTTCAACCTTTGACTCTCAGGCACCCAAAGTTTGGTAACTGGTATATCCACATCATTAGGACGTGAACCGGTATTAATATACAGGCGACCATCTCGAATCCACAAATTTTGAAACCGATCAGGCGCTTGACTGACCTTCATAATAAGTTCCAAATACGATGGTTCAGTAAACGCTGTATCCGGTAAGATTTCATCCAAGTGCAAATGTTCAGGTAAAAATGCAAGAGAATGACAAGATCGATTACAAACCACACTGACAGATGCAACAACTTCAGACTCCTTGAACATACGTGATAACGCGTCTGGTACTAAATTGTTGATCCCTTTACAATGCTGAATTGCGAAATCAAAGCTTTGAAGCTTTAAGCTCCACCGAGCCAATCTACCCGAAAGATCTTGCTGAGACATCAGCCATTTAAGGCTGGCATGGTCAGTAATAACTGTGAAGGGCAAACCTTCGATATAAGCACGAAAACGCTTAATGCTCTGTACGGCTGCCAAGCATTCCAATTCTGTAATAGTGTATTTCTGCTGAGCGGAAGTAAGTTTAGCAGACATGAAAGCCACTGGGTGCTCTTTATTATTTTCATCCTTTTGGAAAAGGACACTACCGATTCCGGTACTGCTAGCGTCACATTGGATAAAAAATCGCTTAGAAAAATCTGGATTGACCAAAACAGGAGCGGACACAAGTGCTTGTTTTAGTTGCTGAAATGCATTTTCAGCTGCGTCAGTCCATTTAAATTTTTTCTTTCCTTTTAATAAATCTGTAAGAGGAGCTGCAATTGTGGCAAAACGAGCTATGAATCTGCGGTACCAGCCCGCCATTCCCATAAAACGACGGATATCTTTTGCAGACTTAGGAGTAGGATAGTCTACCACACTAGAAATCTTGTTCGGATCGGGCTTGAGAATACCATCGCTTACTATGTAACCCAGATATTTAATTTCAGATTGAAGGAACCTGCTCTTTTGTATATTAATGGTAAGACCAGCATCTTTAAGTAAATGAGCCACTTTTATCAATAATTCAAAATGTTCCTCCAATGTAGAGCTTGTGATAAGTAAATCATCAAGATACACAAATATTTTGTCATGTAACTCATGCGGTATCACTTTATGCATAAGACGACACATGGACTGTGGCGAGTTACACAGACCGAATGGCATTACCTTAAAATGATAAAGAGGACGCCCTGGCACAGTGAAGGCAGTTTTTTCCTTAGACTCATCGTCTAAAGGAATTTGCCAAAAGGCGTCCTTGAGATCGAGGCTTGATATAAAACGAGTTGATTGCAAACGGGATAACAATCCATCTATAAGAGGGAGAGGATATGCATCTTTTATCGTCACTTCATTTAGCCTGCGTGCATCTAGGCACAGGCGCACTTTGCCAGGCTTACGCACTAAAGTGATAGGAGCACTCCACGAACTATGACTCTCCTCTATTACACCGAGTGCCAACATTCTGTCTAATTCCTCATATATCTGTTTCTGTATTATCGGGGATACAGCATAATGACGCTGTTTGATAGGTTTGGCCTGACCAGTATCAATGTGGTGAGATAACAGATTGGTTTTTCCCAATCCAAGAGAATTATAAGAAGGAAATCCTTTTATTATTTCCTGTAGTCTAAAATTATCCTCCGGAGATAAATTAGAAAACGTAGGACCGTCAAGAGATTGTGAGGGCACCACTTCGCAGACTGTTGGATTTTGATAAGGCACAATGTTGAAAGCTCTCCAGAAATTAATACCTAAATATAAGGTACCTGATAACTCTGGCACAACCAAAAATCGTACAGACCTGATAGAATCCTTAAAACTAACCTCAAGGTCTATATAGCCCAAAGCTGTGACTTTTTGTCCGGATGCTGTACTTACATTTGTTCGAAAATTGTATAAACGAGAGGACAACCCAAGTTCATCCAATATAGACAAAGCCTCTCTTCCAAAAACACTAATGCTAGCCCCACTATCCAAAAGACCAACAATCCCACGATCCCCAATAAAAATCTCACAATGCGGCCGAGAATCTCCCGGGACAGATGACGTAATAATGGAACTAATTGCACTCTTGTACAAAAGACGAATGTCATGAAAATAACGATTTGATCGGGTACGACGGTTTTTAGCACGATTACTAGAATGACTAGAGCCATAGAGAGGAGTGTTACTAATTTTAGAAAAATCTGAAGATGAACTGGTAATTTCAAACTCCTCCGAACTATCCTCGAATGTGGTTAATATAACATTTTGAGTATCAACATCTACTGACTTCATTGTTTGAACTGATTTGTGACACATTTTTAATGAAGACTTCACATAATCAGAACTATATGTTGCGGAGTTTAACGCTGATGATGCAGCTCTGGGTCCACATTCGTGGCCGCATCCACTGTCTTTGATACCGGGGGCAGAAACAATTTTGGTGAAGGAATGTGATGATTCCCCGGGTTCCTCACATTCCTCATCACGTTTCCCGAACACTTGCCACATTTCGGCTTCAAAGTGTCCTTGGCACCACACCCGAAACAGAAAATATGCCTTATTGGGAGAGGACAATTATAAAAGTTATGACCCAAATCCTGACAATTCCAGCAAATGTTATAATTTGGAACATTTAATTCGGAATTCGGTACAAAATTACGTGAAGTATTTCCTAAAGGAGCCTTATTTTCCAGAACATTAACATGTGCCATAGGAGCGAAAGACTCTGAACATTCAATCTCGTGGACAGGTTTTCGTATATAAGAGGGACGTTCCGTGGGCTGGTCCAAATTCCAAACAGCCTCTACCGAAATACAACATTGAACTAGCTCTCTTGTGTTGACAAATTGCCGACCAGCCAGATGTTCACGTAAACGTTTCGACATATTTCTAAAAAGAATACATTGCATGTCATAATCATGAAAACTATGCCGCAATTCCAAAGACATAGTTTCTATACTATCATAAAATTCTATGAATGATTCATTGGCTTTTTGCAAACGAGAATCAATTCGCCTACGAATATCTACATCTGATTGTGTAGAACCAAATCTATCCGTTAAAGCTTCCTTCAGCTTAGACCATGAAATATTGGGTGAGTTTAGTTCATGGAACTTCCAATACCAGTCACTGGCATAGCCACGCACTAGTAGATGGAAATGTCCTGCCAATTCAGACAAACTCACATTATGGGTATTTGCCAATACCAGTATCCGATAAATAAAAGAATTAACTGGAATACTATTATTCGATCCATCAAAGTATATGCCCCATTTAGACACAGGCAAACCAGATTGTCTAGACCTATAATTACTATTTACACGTGAAGACAAAAATTCAGAATCTGGAATATGAACCTCAAACTGTTGTTGGTTTTCAATACAGGGAACGTTAACTGAAACTACTTCGGGTGGAACATTATTAACGAAAGGGTTATGGGAAATATTATGATTATCGGCAGACACTGCAGGTTGATTTCCAGCTGAAGAACCTAAACCAGTATCTCTAGTTTCACGAGCGTTTCTCTTAGGAGTATCCATGACTTTAGGATTATTTATAGCAGGAGTAGAAGCGAATTCAGGTCCAAAATCACACGGGCTTCTACGCGAATGCCAGGCCATAATTTGGTATTTTATATTATATTTAATAGTTAGAATCAGATGAACTACGTTATAAAATAGAGACTATAGAAGAAAAAAAAATGAACATACTAACCTAGACAACATTAATATTGGTTTTAACCTACGAGTATATACCAGAAAAACTATCAACAAAAATGCTATTGATATCTAGAAGAATTTATCAAACTGATGAAGTTAACAAACTTGAAACCAGTGGATACGCGTGCGCAGATTGTTTTACGATATGGATGCGAAGTTGAGTCCAGAAGCAACAAACGTGAAAACTTGATCAGACGAAATCTATGGTTTAAAATTTTTTTTTTTTTCTGATTAGTAAATATATTTGATAAAGTTATTAATTGAAATAATGAACAATAACAAATGTAAATTATTTAAGTAATAAAAGAAGACAGATATGTATTGTATTTTACTTTTTTTTTTCTTTTTATATGCAAACTTCAAATTACAGAGACAAGAGAATCCCGGATGAACGAGATGCGAGGAGTATTCAACAAAACACAAAAAAAAAACTGGATGTAATAGGTCCATTTCCAATCCTTCCAGCAGAAACAACACTCTCAAATAACTTATTCCAATCAAAAAAAATGAAAAGGAGTCAAAACGTCTCGCGTCGAATATACCTCTTCAATTTGACGAATTACAAATTATTTAGTTTAATAACTCCTTAAATCAAAACGTTTTAGTCGAATAAAGGCCGATATGACGTGTTACGTTTCCGTAAAAAGATTTTCAATGACGAAGTTATATGTTGCTCATACAAAAATATTGGGCGCCAGCCACGATGTGAACTTTCACTCTAGCCGTGAAAGCTACTGAACCCTACCACAAAATTCCCGAATACGCCACCAACTGTGACAATCAAAACAAATCCACTTAAGTGAGCTACAAGCTCAGGCCACAAATCTTGGGCGCCATTTGTTGCGACCCCTCCTGAAGGCTTTTCAGATCTTCAGGGGAAGTCTAATAAATGTGAAAGTATATACAAATATCCATATATATGTATATATGTCACATCGCAGCAGGGGACCGGGAGATGGCCCCTTTGCAACATTAGTCGGCTTAATGGCCGACAAAAAAAAAAAAAACATCCTTTTACGTCCCGGCCAGGACAGCTACTTGGGGTGGGGCTTGAAAAATAATTCATCGTCATCACATCATCATACACTCACTCCCTCCCATTCATCCGGAATTCCCCCATTCTCATATTGACCTACATTTTAAATAAATAAATTAAAGAAAACATTTAGATACATTATTATTATTTTTTTATTTTTGTGACCAACCGAACTTCTGTCAAAAATCGAACATTCGTGCATTACGTTTATTATAAATTTAACTTTTATGCGCATTTACATAAATAAAAAATTAGATTCTGAATGACTGAATCATACAAAAAAAAATATTATTACTTATTCTAATAGTTTTTCTTTTCAATGTTTAACATCACTGATGCGAAATGGGCAATATTTAAACCAAATTATCAGGTTCACACAAAATAAATCCAAACTATTCGACTGTATTACAAATTTAATCCACAAAATGATCTGACTACACAAACTTTCAATGTTTAACATCACTGATGCAGAATGGGCAATATATAAAACCCATTATCAGGTTCACAAAATAAATCCAAATTATTCAACTGGATCTCAAATTTAATCCACAAAATGATCTGACTACACAAACTTTCAATGTTTAACATCACTGATGCAGAATGGGCAATATTTAAACCAAATTATCAGGTTCACAAAATAAATCCAAATTATTCAACTGGATCTCAAATTTAATCCACAAAATGATCTGACTACACAAACTTTCAATGTTTAACATCACTGATGCAGAATGGGCAATATTTAAACCAAATTATCAGGTTCACAAAATAAATCCAAATTATTCAACTGGATCTCAAATTTAATCCACAATATAATTCGATCATCAACTTTAAACATCACTCCCACCATCAATTGCACGCCTATCCACCGCACAAAATCAACCCACACCAAAAATGACCAGCTTCCATCCGCGATCCTCTCTATTCCAACTCCTGACCAATTCTCACGACCATAATCCAAAGCCTACGTGACCAAAACTAAACGGATCGTGTTCTTTTCTCTACTCCGACCCACTCGTCATCAACCCATCTCAAAAAAAAAAAACAAACTCATTCTTCTTGGACATAACTGGAGCAATCATCGTGTATGTGTGTCGTCTGACACGAAAATTCACAACGGAAAACCATTCCCCGATGGCAATCACATACTCCATTCTCCCAGCAGGAAAAGAGTTGTTACCTTTTTTTTTTTTTTTTTTTTTTTTTTTTACATTATTACTACAGTACGTACATACATTCACATTTTTGTGAAGTGGGGAAAACTTCTTGTTTATGGCCCGTCCCATACAAAATTAGATTAGACGGGAATAAAGTGCGATGCATGTTGTTTGTTCAGTGTTGAGACAAATTAAATAGACTACTGTTGAAGGCATTTTGAGTCTCTGTATCTACCTGTTTCTTAATAGATACTTTATCTGTTGCTCAATAGGGGCTGTATCTTTTGGCCAATAGATAATGAGTCTGCTGCTCAGTATATACTGTGTCTGGTAGCCAATATATATTGCATCTCTCGCTGAGTAGATACTGTATCTGCTGTCAGTTGGTAATGTATCTGTTCTTTGTAGATACTGTATCTGTTAATCAGTAGATAGAAAATGAGAGATCAGTTTTGATCCAGGTCTTGTATGGGATCACATCTGGATCAGAGTTGAAAGTGAATTAGCTGAAATAAACTTCTTTCTTCGCCATCCGCCTCTAAACCTTTCTATACTGAGCCCGTAATTCGGCCCCATACGGCGAAGTGTCTGTATGATGGCTATTTAAGTTCGTTCGTCGCAGATCCGTGTCGTTTTTATACCCTAGACTTTTAGTATAGGGTATATTGTTTTTGTCACGACGGAAATATGTAACACCTTAAAGGAGGCTCCGAAGGTATAGCAATGTATATATATAAATGATCAGAGTCAACTCCTGATTCGATTTAGCCATGTCTGTCTGTCTGGCTGTCCGTCTGTCTGTCCGTTCGCACGATAACTTCCGATAGAATGAAGCTAGAGCCTTGAAATTGAAATTGGTCAGATGTTGAAAGTATGATCTAGTTGGTTGGTATTGAAAATGGGCCTGATCAGGCCAAGAGAACGCCTACCTCCCCTACATATGTAAAATAATTAAATGTATTTATAAATCCCGATTAAATAAACATGAAAAGCTCTAGCTTTGGTAGATTGCTCGCTAGGGTAATCTTATACTCCCCTGGAAAAATAAAATCGATCAGTTGAAAACTAACGGTAATTTTCTTACAAAGAACCCCGTACTACCCTACTTTTCAGGTGTTTTGTCCATAACTCTTGAACAAATTGACGTAGACATCTGACTTTTGGTAAGTAGCCCTGAAGTGAGAGTGCTTGGGTTTTAGTAAGTTGGACATAATCAGATCAAAGGAACGCTTACCTCCTGTAATTAGCAAGCTGGTTCACCAGATGGTGTTCTTGGGGACGGAGCCGGAAGTTTGCCGAGAAGACCGTGAAGGTCCGGCGACGCTAAAAGCAAATGCTCCTCAACGAGCTGAGCGGCGGCACATGCTTGTTCCAGCTCAGTTCGGGAGATGTGGGCGGGGTTTTTGCCCGTTCTTTGCCCCAGCCATTACAATGATAAGTAGTCCGGATGGCGCAACGGTTAGCACGTTCGTCTTCAACGCACTGGGCCCCGGTTCGATTCCGGGGATTTACGTGTCGGACTATGAGCTCATTCAGCTGCTAAATGAGTACCCATTATGGGGTAAATAACTCGGTTGAGCGTGTTGCTGATCACACACCTCTGCACAAGACAGACCGTCACGATCTAGAAAATGAGATGATGCTAACTCATCTCGAGGCCGTGGTTCAAATTGGAATGTTGCGCCAGTTATTTATTTTATTTTATTACAATGATAACATATCTCATGTGCCTTGGGGGTAGACGAAACGACAAAGGATAAAACTGGGTCCCACTGACCCAGAAAAACTAGAAGAAAAAAAGTGCAGGCAATGGTCGTCGACCGGCTCATGCTACACGCTCCGAGCACTGGTGTTGCGGACCCTTGGCCTCTTAACCCATGACATAGAAACCCAACCAATGAGGTCCCATGGCCGGCAAAAATGTTGGGACCTCCCAAAGCGGAACAAGAGATGAGGCCTTCACCTCATCTCGTCAACAACCTGGTCGGGAGGAGTAGGGGGTTCCTCAAAGGAAAAGCCGCTTTTTAAAATTCAAATCATTATAAACTTATTTATTCAATAGAGAAAACAAAAACCCACAAAACAACTAAAAAGATCATAATAAAAATACATAACAAAAAAAAATCTCATGGAAACTAAGGTGAAAAAGAAATTAAATATTGGAGAAAAAAAAAGCAGGAAACAAACTAACAAACTATTGTAGCAAAAAAAATTTTAAACACACTTACCCCAGATCCGCTGTGGCCACCGCTGAACCGGAGTAGCTGCAACTTCATTTACAATTCGGATTTAAAAAAAAATTACAAAATTTGAATCACAGATTTTTCTTTTCTCAGAATTCATTAAGCACCAGACAAAAAATCATCATATATCCAAAATCGTCGCTCTTCAGGAATGACGACACTTGCATAACAGCTCTCAGCACCAGACAACGCGTGTGAACGCCGCATCAAATGTCACACCACTGCACTTTCACGAATACCAACGAGTGCAATAAATTCACTTGAGAAAGATACAGTCGCATCCACTAGGCCAGGGCACCACTAGAATCCTCCACCCCACTTTCGGCACAAGATTTGCCAATTCGTCTCCGCGAAATTTGACAGTTCCGAACAATTCCAATTAGAAAAAGTACAGGCGAATGGCAAATCCTATTGCGAGTCGAGCCGACCGCTGTGTCGTGGACTTGCCGACCTTCCTTTCGTTTCGCACCCGGACACCGTCTAGGTTAATTGTATGACACATGAATGCAACGAGGGTCGTAGTCAGCGTCACCGCAGGCCCGCACAGAAAAAGAACACTTTTTGTCTAATTTCTGCTTTGTCCGGCACGGAGATCACAGGCGCTTGCGTTCAATCGTGCCCCGGAATTCCCCGGGCGCACAGCAGGCAGCAGAGAACCGAAAGCAAAGAATGGGGCGCGCAACTGCACCCCTGTAACACCAGATCAACACAGATTCCGATATATCCTCCCGCGGCCAATGAAAAAACTCGCGATGCGACAAATCCGGTGTTCAAAATGCCCACTTTCACGTTCGTTCGCTCGTGGTGGCCGATCTTCTTCCACTCCTTGATCTGGCGGCGGAATTCAATCGCCGCGATTTCTTTTTTTCCACACCCAAGGTGAAACCCTGCCGATGGCGTTGGCGGGTGACGAGCAACTCCCCATTTGACGGCTGTCCACGCGCGTCATCAGCCACTCATCCAAGCTGAAGTTGCCGCCGAATGACTGGTGAGCGCGAAATTATTTAAAAAAAAGTAACCATTACACTCCCCTACAAAATTTAAAAAATTAAATATTAATTTAATTACGATAACTTTCGATAGAATAGCACTAGCGAGTTGAAAATTTGGCAAAACGTTAGTAGTAATATCTTGTTAGTTGGCATTGAAAATGGGCAAGATCTGACCTAAGGAACTCCTACCTCCCCTACAAATGAAACTTCAAATAAGCGATAACTTTTGATAGAAAGAAGCCAGCGACTTGAAATTTTGGTCGAATGCTTGAAGTGAGATTGAGTTAATTGGCATTAAGGATGGGTTAGATCCGACCTAAAGAACCCCTACCTCCCCTACAAATGAAACTTCAAATAAGCGATAACTTTTGATAGAATGAAGCCAGCGACTTGAAATTTTGGTCGAATGATTGAAGTGAGATTTAGTTAGTTGGCATTAAGGATAGGTTAGATCAGACCTAAGGAACCCCTACCTTCCCTAGAAATGAAATTTTAAATAACCGATATTTTACGACAAAATAAAGCTAGCGACTTGAAATTTTGGTCAAATATTTGTAGTAGGATCCAGTTGGCTAATACTGAAAATACCTAAAATCTGACCAATGAAACCCCTGCTTCCCCTTCAAATGAAACTTCAAATAAGCGATAACTTTCGATAGAGTGAAGCTGACATCTTTTTTTTAATGTTTATATTGTGATCTAATTGGTTGGTGGCTATGGTGGGCAAGATCCGATCCAAGGAACTTCTACCACCCCTACAAGTGAGACTTCAAATAAGCAATAACATTCGATAGAATGAAGCTAGCAACTTGAAAAATTCGACAAATATTTGAAGAATTGGTTAGTTAATTGATTTTTAGAATGGCCAAGATCCTCATGAATGTGTGCCAACCTCCCCATAAACTGGCCATATAGGAAACTCACTTTTAATGCATATGGTCGTTGCCAATTGGTACTTTTGGTATCACCACTAGGTCTGTACAAGTCTAGGGTATATACGCTTCGGACTGTTTTTTTTTCATCTGACACCTAAATCAAAATTGCTCCAAAATGAATAATTGTACCAATTGTACGTTTCGGGTACATGCCATACATTGCCTAGGTTCAGGATTCTCAATGTTGCAATTACGTTTCAAGTATTTAGCAAATGCATGTCAAACGATAAAAAGGGAAATCAACCAGAACAATTTTCTGATTTATTTCCCTGGTTGGTATTTTACATGCCATCTCCACCTGAAATTGAACTCAGTTCAAAGCAACTTGGAACGTTTGGTGTTTTCACGGAACGCAACCTTTCAAAATATTGATCAATCGGCAGAGATTAATAAGATCTTTTTTGTAGTAAAATTTTACGTTTTAGAATCAATTACCTACCTAATTTATACATCGATAAGCAAATTATGCGAAAATATGGGTTAAATAATATACCTACATCTTTATCTAATATATCTATCTAATATACCTACATAGCTCAAACAATTAAATACATTTTAATCGATCAGTCTTACATCTGATTGTATTTCGATCTAACACCTCACAAAAACATATCCATATGTCCTTATTTCATTATATTCTGACCTGGTGTCATAAAATCAAAAACAATCCAAAAAACTCAAACAACAAACAACAACTCAACTCAAATTACCCATTGTCTACTTGCTGGCAATTTGTGTGAAACGCAAGACGATTGAAATAGATTCGTAGCATAGACATTTTCTCTCAATGGTTGACCCTCGTTTGAAAACATACCTCCATATGAAAAGGTACATTTCCATTTTATTCGGCGAACACTTTCGCCCGTTCCCATTCCTCATGGGAACAGCTCCGAACATATTCGCCGAATGCACCTTTTGTCGTCTTAATGCTTTTTCCATAAGACGCGCGGCAACATTCGGTAAATATAATGCTATTGTTATTGTATTCACATTCAAATTCAGCGAGATGTTCACGTGTAAACGCAGCATTAAAAACAAACAATAACGTCCATACAATGCTGATTATTATTTGCACGGTGGAGACCCTACAACTCGACTCTTGACGAAAAAATTGATCCTAAATTGGTTCACTCAATCGTCAGACCATTTTGGTTGACTGTATGAGACTATACATTCGTAACGATATCAAATATTTACCCGCTTTAAGGCGTCGACTTTTTTAGCAAGGGCTATTGGGCCGTTCTGTCCGTGGACCTATCATCAGTAAAAATTTTAAAGTGTAAGAGATATGTAATGAACCATATTTTGGTCTGGTTATGCTTCTTCCACCGGCAGATCTATGGCAGCACCTGATGAGTAACGATCTGTCGGTGGTACGAAACCAGAGGCCGGGGGTCCCATTACACCTGGATCCCATTGCGAGCGCAAGGGCAATCGAGCCATCCGCCAACCATTCCATCCTTATCGCTTTTTTTTATTCCCCATTTTTACCTCCCTTGTTTGTGTTGTCTTCCCCAGGCCTACGAATTTTTGTTAATACGTAAAGGGCAGGGGCAAGGAGCGGCGAAAACCCCGTCCACATCTCCCGAACTGAGCTACAGCAAGCATAGGCCGCTGCTTAGTTCGATGACGGGCCGTTTTCTCCGCCAGATGGCACGACTCGACCTTCACGGTCACTGTGCTACCTAGGCTCCGTCCCCAAGAGCGTCTTCGGATGCCCACCAAACCGTTCGTTACAGATACGCTAATTGTTATTTCAAAAATGGGTCAGTTTATTGTGAGGATACCATCACAAAAAAATCGCACAACAAGGCAATCCGACAGTCAATCAAAAATGTATGAAATTTATTGTGCCCTCCCCCCCCCCCCCCCAATATTTTCTAACAGTCGGCGCATCTGGTCAGAGCCGTAACGATGATGGAGGCTGATCGGTTGCAATGCTTCGTGGCCTTGCAGTTGAGATATTCGCGAAGCAACATTACAAAACCGATTACGCCATACAACTGGTACCTTAGTTAACGACCAGACCGCCAGGAATCGGTTGCACGAAGACCAGCAACGTTCATGGAAGCCTGTAAACAGAATAAAACTGAACGACAAAACCGATTACGCCGGACAACTGGTACCCTTGTTAGCGACCAGACCATCAGGAATCGTTTGCACGTAGACCAGCAACGTTCATAGAGGCCTGTAAACAGAACAAAACTTACCGGGAGTCATCGATTTGCACGTCAACATTTTGAATGGGACATGGAGGAATGGCGTAAGGTGCGCTTCACGAACGAGTGTAAAGATATTTTTTTTAGTGACGATCGATGTCTGAGAGTATGGAGAAGAAGCGGTGAAAGATTTTCTGATCCTTGCATTCACGACCATGACAGGTATGGTGGTGCCAATGCGATGGTCTAGGGCGAGATAAGCTTACAAGATAAAACTGACCTCATTTTTCTAAATGAGTGTACTGTGACATCTGAGAGTTAGGTCGAATGGATTGTCAGGCTATTATGTCAACCCATTTCACAACGAGCGGTGTACGGTTTCATCTTCTTGCGGGATAATGCACGATCGCACACAGCCCGGGCTACCGTTTCTGTCCTGGAAGAGGCCAATATTCATAGCGTGGTCCGCTTATAGCCCAGACCTGAATTCAATTGAACACATTTAGGACCAATTAAAACATCGTGTCCGGGCAGCTGAAGAAGATGTGCACAACCAGCAACAGCTGATTTAATTGCTTAAGAGGTGCTGGGAGGAGATCCCAGAAGAAAACATCCGCCATCTTATTGAGAGTATGCCATCCAGGCCCCGAAAACGCGTTTCGTAAAGAGGAGGACATACCCGATATTATCCAAACAACGGTAAGTCTACAATTTAGAGTCGCGCCCACAGCAAACTTTTTAGTTCGCAGAAAAACTAAATAATTTAGTTAGAAAAATAGAAGACACGGCGGTTTATGAGGCCGTGCACACTGTAAACTAAGCTACTTAGTATTCGCTGTGTGCGCAGTCTCATAAAACATCGAACTAAAAAGTTTGCCGTGGGTACGAGCACTTAATTTTATTGTTAGGTTTAAACAGCCTTTAAAAGTGATAAAAACCAGAAACAATCAGAGATTAAGTAATTTTTTGTTTAATTGCATTAAATTTAATGAGATGCACATTGTTTTACAATATTTAAATAACCAGAGGACGATTGCATTGCATATGCATTGTAGCGATTGAAGCAACATACATACTTTACTTGTTCACATCAATTTAACTTCGCAACCACGAAATTTCCCAGGCATATTTGCCGCGTACTTGATAATAGCTGCGTTCTTAAAGCAACAGCGATGGGAAGCATTTAGTGCTGCATGGTAATTTGCCCTAGAAACGCTTGTGCTGAGCTAAGCGCAGAAGCTACGCGTTTTAACTATTAGTTTGCATAAAGTTTTCTCGCTTTTCTGGGTTAGCGCAATATTTGACATTTGCGACAATTGTCAAGTTGTTCCATCAAACTTCGTTTCTAACTTCGGTTGTGTTGTGTATGGTCGATGGTCGTGTTTTTAACGTGATTGCCAGAATTTATTGTGGGAAGAAAAATTGTTACGATATCTTGCGTGTTCCCTGGGACTCATCAAAGCAAGAAATTTTGAATTTTCTGTCAAATGCCTAACTGGACATGGCATTTGACAAATGAGACAAACGGCATGCCGTTTTTAAAACACGAAAATGATCACAATGTGCTAGTCAACACTCGTGAAGTGCTGACACAGCGCTGGCGTTTTAGGAACGCAGCCAATGATACTCGAAATAGAAGCATCATTATACGAAATGACCTAACCCAGTTGCTCCTGGCATCTTCTCGAAATTTCCAGGTAAGTGTTGAATGTCTATTAGGTCACTGATTTCACTGTCCACGTCCTGAACAGGAAATCCACTACATGCTCGTGGTATTCTGGTGGATGTTAAAGTTAAACAGGAATTGTTGTCCCCACATGCGAGAACGTTGCCTTGCTCTCTGCACTTGTCGAAAATTTGTACTACTATTATCTCCCAAGGGTACTCCTGAAATGTAAACAAAGTAGTTTGCGTGCTCGAGAATGTTGTGTTAACCTCAAAATAAAACGATTTTCAGAATATGTCTCGAGGATGAAGGAAACCGCAATATGTGTGTAGTATTCTACGGTTTCATGGAGTTGTGCGTCTATGGTCCTGAAATATACTTCCGAGTTCCGACCACATTAATTGATTAAGTTCCTGAACATGTAATTGCACAGCGTGTTAGTGTTTAGTTTGAAATTCGAATTTTGCACAAGTTTTCGGGGTCAGATTTTGAATTTGGATGTATGTAATATGCCTCCTACAGTGAGAAAATAATGAAGGAGCTTTTTGTGCGAGTAGATGAATTCAATTATCGCGAAGGTTGTCGTGTGCGTTCGATCACCGCTCTACGATCTTTCTAGAGAGTGATGGTTCGATCCTCGACGCGTGCAAAAACTGTTTGTGGGTACTTACTAATAGAACTCCTCCCACTGTGCTCCGAGCTTCCCAGTATAAAAACGGCGCAGATAGAAGGTGCATGCTAGTAACTGCTCGTCCGAAAACTATAGCATATCTACGAAACGTGGAAATGCCAACAAGGCATAGAAATGCAAGAGATGTTGATGCGGCCATACCCCTGGAGGGGTGATGTATATGTATTTCACAATTATCCAGAGCTTAAACAATGACTGCGTTTCTAAAAAATCACTGATTCGGCGCTTAGTCAGCGCTTCACAATTGCTGACCAGCACATTGTGATTATCTTCGTGTTTTAGAAACGGCATGTCTGCTGTCTCATTTGTCAAAAGCCATGTTCAGTTTGGCATGTGACAGAAAACTCGAAATTTCGTGACACATAAGATACGGTAACAGCTTTCTTTCCCACAATAAGGTTTAGCAAGTTAACGTTAAAAACGCGATTACAAACCATACACAACACAACGGAGGTTAGAATCGTAGTTTGGCAATTGTCACCAATGTCAAATATTGCGCTGAGCAAGAAAAGCGAGAAAATTTTATGCTGATCAAAAGTGAAAGCGCTTAGCCTCAGCGCAAGGGTTTCTACAACAAATCATCATGCAGCACTAATCGCTTCTAGGTGCTGACTCAGCGCTGGCGTTTTATTAACGCAGTCAATATGCGGAGAAACTATATCGACGAAAAAAAAGTAATGGCAAAATCTCACAACTTGACGAAAACCTAAGGAAGAATAACGCACGAGTAGCATGTTGTACCGTGAATCAGATGAAGCAAGGATGTAAACAGCAACCGCGATCTGCCGATCAGTGCATCAATCTTAAGTCTGACTACCGGCGTTTCGGGTTCGAATTTCGTTCACGACGACGTCCGTGGCCATGGATTTTGGTATTGTCTTCTCCCTGTGTTGCGGGGCGTAATAATAAGCCACAGCATCTCTCGACTTGTCACAAGTAGGCTGATAAATAGGAAAGCAGGAACTGCTTACTGGCAACTGCATTCTCCGAAACTAGTTTATGCCAACGAAATATCAACTGGGCCACATGGAACAGTTTTAATAAAATATTAGAATTAAAATGAATTAAAATTTTTCTTTCTTTAAAATTCAGTTGTTTTGGTTGAGTTTGAATCAAGGAATCAGTTTTCAGATTTACATATATTTTGCATTCAATTCCAACTTATTCATTTACAAAAATACTAAAGTCGAGCTAGAATAATGAGTTCAATTTACTTTAAATCAATCTTAGCTTAATGTACCTAATGTAGGTATAATATATTTTATTCATATTGAGTCCGGATATTGTCATTCAAACGTAAGTGAGTCCTCATATTTCAGTTGCGTTTGCGTAAGAACGAGTTTGGACGTAATATTTCATCATTATCAAATTGTACATAATAAGTCCGAGGAGCTTCATACTGTGAATGAGTTATAGCATTTTTACACCCTTCACGGATGTGATAGGGTTATACAATATTATATTTTAACTTTGTCATGAAGTTTGCAACGCACAGAAGGAAGCATATAAACTATATATCGCACGTGTATTACTAAAGTGACACAAGCCAAAATTTATAGTTTTGAGATAAATGCAAAAAACTGATTAGCGAGCTTAACAAAAAACAGTTACAAATCCAATAATTTTCGCATCAATTATAGGCAATAGAAAAAGGTTTTTTAATATTATTATTGCATATTTTAAAGCCAAACCTTGAATATGCGTCCTTTTTGAGATGTGACGGTTTTGTTGTTCACTGAACTGACATAGGAGTGAATTATTTTGGGTTGTGGCACTTTTGATATTCAATTGTTGGAGTTCATACACTTTTCGTGTTCGGTTTGGAATTAGAATAACATCCCATTGTACACTTCAAAGTTGTCATAATTTAAAATTTATCTTCTTTTTTTTTGTAAATAAATGGATGAAAATAATTGAACGAACAAAAAATGAGGAAAATGAACAGTTTATTAGTATGAATAATATGGGAATGTAAGTACAAAAAAATAAATTCTTATTGGCATGCATTAAGAACACTTTTAAAAAATAAATGGTAGTATGTTTGGGGAATACTGTTCTTATCTACGAGCTCCTGGATATCTTTTCTTTTACTTTCCGCTTATGGGATTCTTGTTGAATATGCCTGAACCAGCTGTAGAGAATCCTGCGTTTTCTGGTTTTGTTCACGTTGACCATGTTGTGAGTTGTATCCTCGTATGACGTTTTGTAGAAAAAGGCATGAGGGTGCTCTTTTTCAACTCGAAGCGTCTTGATATCATGCCACTTGACTTGAGTCCTATTAGTGTCAATTGTAAAATTGTTACCCCATTGCTCTTGGAGAATTTTCAAGTCGTAAAAATCCTTATGCGTCAACTCATTTACGAAATATGGAGGGCCGTTCTTTTTAGCCACTGTGATTAAAGTCGCATACTGCTGTGGTACATAGATTAGGCAGGCTTTCATGTGTCTCTTAATCTGCTTCTCAATTACGCTGTGTACATTATCACCTTCATTTTGTGAGTGCCCACGTATGAGATATTTGTGAGTAATGCTGCGCAGCGTTGGAAAGTTGTTCACTGCATAAGAATATGCAGAAAGTATATAATGTCCAGATTTATATTGTTAGTAATTTCTAAAACCTTTTTAAAATATTTTAAAACACAGGTTCCGATTTCAATAGCACCGCGTTTTCCTTCAAGCTCATTCCAAAAATAGCATTCGACATTGTGAGCATTCAGATCGCTTATAGTGAAATTGAAGCAGTTTATTTTACTTTTGTAGTAAAATGCGAAAACTTGGCCTCTGGCTACAGGCATTACCGCCTGTAAATCGTATACAGCAACGTGTGTACCGATGAGATTTTTTTGTCGTTTTCCTTTTCCCTGCGCCATAACTCTTTTTCTTTTTGGTAAAGATCACAGACTGCTTGAGTTTCCTGTTTTCCCGCTTCATCGGCATTTTTGAAGGATTCACATAAATCGCATTGATCCTTTTTCGGTATATCGAAGGAAATCTTGTATTCACCTCGAAATATACGATTGAACATAGCTGCATTCGCAAATGGTAAGTTTTCTTTTTCCCTGTCTCCTTTGTAAACCCGATAGAGGTCCGCCAAGCATTTACCACTGTCTATAAATTCCCGTGAAGTTCGAGCTCTTAAGTAATGTGATTCAATTCTAGGAATAGCTAACTTCCTCACACGATTTTATAATTGAAATTTGCATGAAATCCGTTAAAAAATGATTCAATTAACTCGCTCGCAGTCAGAAAGCTTTCATGTTATTTCGCTTCCATGCTACATAAATGTTGTAGTATTCATGTCCATAAACGTGTTAAGAATTGGTTTAATTTTTTTAAAACGTATTTAACGTAAAGCTGTTTTTTATTTCAATTAATGTAATAATGAAAGCCGTACTGTATTACCTTAACAATAAGTCCTATTGGATCTCGACAAAGACGGATATTTGAATTTACTCTAAATACAAAGTATACAACAGTTAGACGATTGATTTGATTAAAAAAGACAGTTATACTATGAAAAATACCCCCATCCATCAAAAGCGACATAACTCAAAATTACTCAGTATCATTTTTCAACAGTGACACAACTTCAAATAATCACAACTTTTTATTTACCTTGAATCAGCTAAACCGACACAACTCCAAATATGACGATGTCTTGTCTAGCTTACAAAGAGCAAAAGCGGCACAAATCTAAAAAACACAGTTTCTAATTACGTGCTTAACGGCCATACACCACAAGAAAGGGTACTCAGCTGCAAATGTGTCACTATTCCCGAATCTGTGGGAGTAGCTTTGAAACAAAATGAACGACGCAAGTGCCCGCCAACGGGCTGCATTTGAAGCTAATTTCATACACTTTTGGTATGTAATGGAGGACTGTTTGTCTAATTACTGGATGGCCAAAACTCAAAAATGCCAATTTTTGACTTGTGTCACTTTAGTAATACATGTGTGATATATTCTTGGTCAGTATGATGAGACGAGTCAATTTAGCTTCATCCGTCTGTCTGTTTCTATGCAAATTAGTCCCTCAGTTTTAAAGCTATCAAGCTGAAATTTTGTACGAAGGCTTCATTCTATTGGACGCTGTGTCGGAACCAATGGAATCGGACCACTACGTCATATAGCTGCCATAGGAACGACCGGTTCAAAAAATTCGTTTATGTGAGAAAAACTTTTTTATTTCTAAAGATATCTCTTACAAATTTCACACTAAATTTCACACTAATCATTTAGCCAAATCACATTCCCGAATTTGGTTGAAATTGGACTACTCTATCGTATACCAGTCATAGAAACGACCGTTCTAAAAGCAAGTTTTTGTTAGAAAAACTTTTTTGTTTCTGAAGATATCTTTACCAAATTTCACATTATTCAATCATATTAACTGCTAAGCCAAGTTCCTAAATTTGGTTAAAATCGGCCCACTATTCCATACACCTCTCATAGGAACAATGAAATCGGAACAAGTTTTACTACTAATTTCAAAGTAGCAAATGCACCGTAAGTCATAACGAAGGTATGATACCCTTCACGCGAAGCCGGGTCGCTCCGGTGCGTAGAACCGGTTGCCGCAGGAACGAGTGTTTGCGTGATCGTCGTTGTAAATCCGTCCAATCCGAGGCTTTTGTTCCAGAGTTGTTGACGTGGAGCGGTTTTTACAAGGATGAGTTGTCAGCACATCGCTTAATCCCATTCAGGGGATGGCCTCGGAAGATAGCTGCTTCAGATGGTTTAATAAACGTGCTGGAGTTCACCCAACTATGTTGCAGGTCCAACTACGTAAGTCACTCCATCCTACTAAACCTGAGATCTGAGATCTGCCTTTTTCCAAATGTCTTATGTCTTATCGCTAAGACTTGGCCGTCAGCGGTTTGAAACATTGCCGTTACCAGGGGGCGCCCACGTGGAGGACTATGGAAAAGGTCTTTTGCCCCCCAAACAAAATATCAAACAACAAAATAAATATTATTATTAGATACGGAATTGAGGAAAGTACGGTGCCTTGAGGAAGGCCGTGTGGGGGGTTATGCTCCAATTTGCTATTTATGTCTCCGATGTTAAGTAAGTAGTGGTTCTGAGGATTTCCGAATTGATATTATCAATTCCAGGAGCAGATTTACACAATTGATCAATCCTTAATTCAATTTCTTCCGTTCTTACACGGTTTATATGGAAACTTGATTCAAGTATAATGTAGGTTGGCTCCGCTAAATGGCTGGACACTCCAGGGTTGGAAATAGTTTTACAAATGTTTATGAATATCTTTGTTGGATTTATTTGAATTACGCGCTTGTTTATTAGTTCAGTTCAAGCTAGTACTGCCTTGCGATGACGTGTTCACACACATACAGGCTCGGCTCGGCCGTATGCGTGAAATGTATATGAGTTTAGTTGTTTTCCATCTTTCAATAAAGAAAGACATAAAGCTCTGCCATCGTTGTGTTTTAATCTAAAGGAATCAATCTCAACAGGTTATGGGCCCAGAGTGCGCAAGTGCGGAGGATTTCGGGAAATTGTGAAATTGCATTTTGCCGCTGCGAATAATTTTGCTGTGAACGGGAAAGGCCTATTTTTTCGTCAAAAGACAGAAATTTTTTTTGTCGCGCTGTGGTTTTCGGACAGAGACATTGTGCGAACGCGTGGTGATCGGTCGCTTCAAGACAGTTTTTCTGCAGAGTCAGCGGAAAAGTTCAGGACTAAGAATTTTTGTTGTTGTTTTTTGTTTCGAGACTACGATTGTTCGAGTCATTTGAGTGAACGATGGAGAACGAGAAGATGGGAATCGATCGACTAGAGGGTGCGACGAATTGGCTAACATGGAAATTCCAAATGCGGCAATATTTGGAGGCGAGTGAGTTGTTCGAGTATGTCGACGGCACCAATCCCGCGCCATCAGCTGGTGCTGCGAAAGATACGACGACAATCGCTACATGGCGAAGGTCAGATGCAAAGGCGCGGCGGGCAATTTCGTGTGCATGTCAGAAGCAACCGCTGCTGCAAATTATGAACTGTGCGACGGCGAAAGACATGTGGGACACATTAAAGAGCACGTATGAGCAGGCATCGCAGTCGAACATAGTGTTTTTGCAGCAGAAATATTATGCTTTCGCGAAAGACCCGGCGGATGATATTGTAGTTTTTCTGTCGAAGCTTATGGAAATTGTGCAGCAACTGAAAGACCAGAACGAGGCGATTTCCGATTCAATGGTGATGACGAAAGTCTTAATGGCATTGCCGTCGGAATACAATCATTTTCACAGTGCATGGGAATCGACGCGTACTGAGGATCGGACAATGGCCAATTTGCGTGCGCGGCTGTTGGCCGAAGAACTTCGGCTAAAGTCACAGGGCCAGATCGAGAGTGCGGAGGCGTTGATGGCCAGGATGAAAATTTCGAGGAAATCCAATTCAAAGAAGACCCAAAGTCTGTCGTCGTCAGGCAAGAAAAACACTGGAAGTGGAGGCGGCATGAAAAGTGACAAACCGTGTTTCAAGTGCGGTGAGAAAGGACACTGGAAAAGTGATTGCCCGAAGAATAAGAAGAAGAAGACCGAGACGAAAGCGACAGGTGGATCGACGGATGCATTTGTGTGTCACGCATCGTTTCCAGCGTGCGATGGGGACGTCTGGGTGCTAGACTCCGGCGCGAGCGAGCACATGACTCATCACCGCGAGTGGTTCGACGATTTCGTCGTTTTTTCAACAGCCGTGACGATTGGAAACGGTGACACGATTATGGCGCGAGGAAGCGGCAGCATTAACATTCTCGCATTTGATGGAAAGGAATGGGTTCACAAACGAATGATGGATGTGCTTTATGTGCCGGATATCCATCTGAATCTGTTTTCATTGGGAAAGGCCATGGATCGTGGACACAAGTTGCGATCAGACAAGGAGCGCTGCGAATTGTTGAAAGGTGACAAAGTGGTCGCAGTGGGAGTTCGACGTGGAAAATTGTTCCAGATGCTGTTGAAAGTGGAGCGATCGTCGAGTGACAGCGGAGCTATTGCAAATGTGGCTGTCAAGAGAATGTCTCTTCGTGCGTGGCACGAACGGCTGGGACATCAAAACATTGCGTACGTGAGAAAGTTTCTGAAAGCGGAAGACGTTGATTTCATCGATGAAGAGTTCGCATGCGAGGCATGCGCCTATGGAAAGCAGCATCGAGGCAGTTTCAAGAGTCGAGAAAAGAAGTCAACGACGTGCGGAGAAATTATTCACGCGGATGTATGCGGCCCGATGGAGGAACGTTCACTTGGTGGTGCCAAGTATTTCCTGCTATTGAAGGATGACTACTCGCATTTTCGTTCTGTGTATTTCATGAAGCAAAAGTCAGAGGTCGCGAACAACGTCAAGAAGTTCGTGATGTTATCACAGAAAGACCAAAGACACAACATTCGAATCTTCAGATCGGACAACGGCACCGAGTTTGTCAACGATGATATGAAGAAGTTTTTCGAGGAAGTTGGCATTCATCACGAACGCACGGTGCCATACACGCCAGAGCAGAATGGGTGCGCCGAGCGAGAAATGCGAACAATTGTTGAGTCGGCACGAACGATGCTTTATTCCAAGGGAATGGAGAAAAAGTTTTGGGCGGAGGCAGTCAATTCAGCCGTCCATGTTTTGAATCGATCGGGAACGAGCACTGTTCCGAACAAGACGCCGTATGAGCTGTGGCATGGAAAGCGAGCCAATTTCGATCATTTACGGATTTTTGGCTCAGAGGTTTTTGTGCACGTGCCAAAAGAGAAGCGGCGAAAACTGGATCCGAAATCAGTCAAGTGCATTTTCGTTGGTTATGACGGAAACTCGAATGGATATCGAGTTTGGAATCCGGAATCAGGAAAGATCGAGATCGCACGAGACGTTTTTTTTCTGCTGGAAGAGTCGACGGTTGTGCTCGAGGTCGAGGGCACAGACGACCGCGAGGTAAAGCAGGCAGTTTCGGATGGCGGCGATCCAGACGATAATTCGCGGTTGACAAGTGATGGCGATGATAATGGTGACGGGGACAGTCCTCCGTCTGGTACTCGGTGCAACATCGATCAGCGGAACATCATAGAGCAGCGATTGCGTGATTGTAATTCATTATCACATCGGCGCCTGATTTTTGACGGTTCGGCTGCGTATCACGTGGCCATGTTGGCAGTCAACGAGGAACCACGGACGTACCAGCAAGCAATTGAGTCGGCGGAACGGAAGCAGTGGGAGCAAGCAATGGACGAGGAATATGCATCACTCATCAAAAATCGGACGTGGATTTTGGTTGACCCACCGGAAGACCAAAAGGTAATTGACAACCGTTGGGTTTACAAAATTAAATTTCGCACAGATGGCAACGTCGAGCGGTACAAGGCCCGATTAGTTGGACGTGGATTTACCCAGAAGTACGGCATTGATTATCGTGAGACGTTCAGCCCCGTTGTCAAGTTCACGTCGGTTCGTGCGATTCTGGCATTGGCAGCGTCAAAGCAAATGACACTGCGGCAATTCGACGTGAAAACTGCATTCCTGAATGGCGATTTGGAGGAGAATGTCTTCATGAAGCAGCCGATTGGTTATGAGGACGGAAGTGGGCGAGTATGCAAGTTGGTCAAGAGCTTGTATGGCTTGAAGCAGGCGTCACGTTGCTGGAACCGGAAGTTCACGTTGTTCATAAAGAAGTTCGATTTCGAGGCTTGCGAATCTGACCCGTGTGTTTTCGTGCGCAATGGAAAGGATGGTTTGATGATCTTGGCGATCTACGTCGACGATGGCCTAATTGCATCGGAGCAGTCAGCAGCCATTTTACCAGTGATTGACCATCTACAGAAAGCGTTCGAAGTGAAGGTGTTCGACGTCGAGTGTTTTCTGGGACTGCAGATTGACCAGCGATCGGACGGATCGATTCATGTCAATCAGGAGGCGTACGCTCAAAAGGTATTGCAACGTTTTGGCATGATGGACTGTCATGCAGTGTCAACGCCATTGGATGCGTCGCAGAATTTGAGCGATTTCGAAGCAGACGGAGAAGTCGATTTTCCGTACAGAGAGGCAGTGGGCAGCTTGATGTATTTGTCTGTGGCGACGCGACCGGACATCACGTTCGCGGTCGGAAATGTTAGCCGCTATTTGGAGAAACCGGCAGAGGCACACGTGAATGCGGTCAAGCGAATTTTGAAGTACATAAAGGGTACACTGACTATGGGCATCTGTTTCGATGGTTGCAATGATTTAGCGTTCAGTGGTTACAGCGACGCAGATTACGCGGGTGACAAGCAGACCGCACGGTCGACATCCGGATATGTTTTTATGCTCGGTGGAGGCATCATCAGTTGGGGCTCAGAGCGTCAACGGTCGGTTGCGCTGTCGACCACAGAGTCGGAATATGTGGCAGCGTCGTATGCCGTAAAGGAATTGATGTGGCTAAAGCAACTGCTGGCGGAGCTGATTCGAACTGAGGTGAACGCACCAATTTTCTTCATGGACAGCCAGAGTGCGATTCGCTTGGTGAAGAACCCGGAATTCCACAAGCGAACAAAACATATCAACGTGAGATATCACTTCATTCGTGAAAGGTTCGAAGATGGCGAATTCGGACTCAAGTACGTGAATACGAATGAGCAGCGTGCGGACATCATGACGAAGGCGTTGTCGAAACAAAAGCATCAATATTTGCGGGCATTGCTGGGAATTGTCCCAAAGAGAGGTTGATTTTTAATTTTTGTATTGAGTTTCTATTTTATAGCGTAACGTAGATTTCGAGCGTAACGTAGATTTCGAGCGTAACGTAGTTTTTTTTTTTGTCAGATTTGTAACGTAAAGTAGAATAATTTTTTTTGAATAGCTTGCAACTGAAAGTGGGAGTGTTGGATTTATTTGAATTACGCGCTTGTTTATTAGTTCAGTTCAAGCTAGTACTGCCTTGCGATGACGTGTTCACACACATACAGGCTCGGCTCGGCCGTATGCGTGAAATGTATATGAGTTTAGTTGTTTTCCATCTTTCAATAAAGAAAGACATAAAGCTCTGCCATCGTTGTGTTTTAATCTAAAGGAATCAATCTCAACAATCTTATTCAGCCTTTCAGCCGCATGACATGACATATATATATGTATGTATACATATCTATAGACCCTGTCTGACGCACTTGAAACAAATCTTAAGACTACTATGAATAACCTGTTTTGTTTTGTTTATATAAAATATATGAATGAAACCGGAATATAGAGGGCTACGCCAGCAATCCGAGGGTTTTGTAGCAAGCGCTTATTTTGGTATATAAATATCGCCTCCTGGTATATAAATATCGCCGACAAATTACGAACTAATATTTTCTCCTCCCCCACTGTTCCCCTTTCTACAAATTTCAAGAAAATGCAAAAAATGGAATGTACTCAACAGTGACGTGCACTCGTAGTAAGCAATTCCAAACTGCTTGACTTACCGAAATAAGCAATTCAATAATAAACTTTGCTTACACCAATACACATATCATCATTTCAGTCAATGTTTTTCTTTAAGCTGAAGAATACATATTATCATTCAAATATTCCTTTACACATTCAAATTCTGATCCGCGCCTTCTTTTGGTTAAAAAACATTCGTTCAATTACTTTAGATAATATTCAAACCTCCCACATTTTGCACACCATAGACACCAAACTTAGAATAGGAAAATGTGCCTAGATCTTTAGATGCATGTACCATGTGTGCATCCAAATACTAGAGACATGTTGATTCCAGAAAATGGGAATCTTGGATTTCGGTAGTACATTGGGCAACGATTTTTTTTTTGTTTTGTTCGCAAATTTATATGAGACAAGTCAAGCACTGGCGCGACTGCTTTTGTGTGTGGGATAAAGCCCAATGATGCTTGTTAATGAAATGTTGCCAATGCAGGGAATGTTTATGGGAATTTGATTTTTCCAGTAGAGCTTTTGTTTTTGTTATGTAATGGATTTTCCGTTGCAATTTAAAAGAGGAAATCAGTGCAATCGGGTGATTTTGATTAAATTGTGATTTGAAGTTTTTTTGACCGTTTGTAGTGATTTAATTGATTTGATTTGTGATAAAAGTGGTAAGTTTTCTTTTCGCATTATGTCGGAGTATTGCTGCGCGACAGATTTCGTACTAAAAGCGGGATTTTCAACTCTTTCCTTTGCCAAGAAAAGAGAAATTATAGAATCGGATAGACCGAAGCCAGATCTTAGTTTAGAGTTTAAATTAAAAAATATTACGCGAAAATTCCATATCGAAACGTATGAAAAGTACATTTGGTTAACGGCAAGCTGTAAATTAAATAAGTTATTTTGCTGGCCGTGTCTTTTGTTCACGAATGAAAAATCTGTTTGGAATAAAGCTGGATTTAGTGATTTGAATAATTTTACGGGCTCAGCAGCAAAGCATTCAAGTTCCGAAAAACATCTTCAGTCGTTAATTAAATTAGATAATTTTGGTTCTCAGCGTATAGAGTTTATGCTTAGTAACCAGGTGGCAATATCTGTTAGTTTGCATAATGAAAAAGTTGAGCGTAATCGTAATATTTTGAAACGTTTAATCGATACTGTAATTTTTTTGGCAAAACAGGAGCTTCCTTTTCGCGGAAATAATGAAGACTCTTCTTCAAATAATCGTGGTAATTTTATCGAAACCGTCAATTTCTTGAGTTTGTACGATCCGATAATTGAGTCCCACATAGATTCTATAAAAGCAAATGCAGCGTTTTCGGGTTTGTCTAATAGAATCCAAAACGATCTTGTTTCCGCTATAGCTAATGTGGTTCGAAATAAAATCAATTTGGAAATAAAGGAGGCTCCATTTGTAGCTGTAATGGTCGACGAAACGCCAGATGTTAGCGGTCGGGAACAATTAACGATGATTTTTAGATATACAATATCAAATGAGATTGAAGAAAGATTTATCGGATTTTTGGATGTAAGCGCTAATCGTACAGCTACAGCAATAAGCTCTCACATTTTAAAACAATTGCAAAATTTTAATATCGATAAGAAATTAATTGCACAATGTTACGATGGCGCAGCAGTAATGAGTTCTCAAATTCGTGGAGTTCAGACTTTAATTCGGGAAAAACATAAATCGGCAATTTTCGTTCCATGTTACGCTCATTCACTAAATCTAGTATTGTCTAAAGCAGTTGAGTTTATTCCGGAAATTAAATTATTTTTCGCGCACATCAATAAAATCGCATCATTTTTTAATACATCCACTAAAAGGTCGGACCTTTTTGCAAATATAGTAAATCGTCGTTTACCATCGGTTTCCAAAACGCGTTGGCATTATCATTCGCGTATTATTAACGTTATATTTGAACATAAGCATGAAATTTGTACAGTTTTTGAGACAATTTCGAATGGTTCTCAACACTGGGATGGCGATTCCTTGACTTTTTCCGATTTATACTTACAAAAATTCGCAGAGTCAGATTTTCAATTATATCTGTTAATTTTTTCTGAAATTTTTTCGAAAACTGATATATTATTTAATATTATTCAGAGCAAAGTGGTAAACATTTCATATGCAAGCCAAAAAATTATTGAATTTGAAAATTGGCTTGAAAATGACTTTTCTAAAAAGTTTGATAATTTCTATTCGACAGTTACAGCAGAATATCAGCCACCACGTAAGAAATGTAGAAATGCGATAGATCCTTTACAAAATTTACGGCGGATATTTCGGGAGATTATAGATGTTATTCTCGGGCAAATTCGAGATCAATTCCATTCGTTTAAAGATCTTTCATTTTTAGAGTTGCTTGAACCGAATTATTTTTCTAAATTCAAGTCAAATTTTCCCGATAAAAATTTTGACTCACTTATTGAATATCACGGTCAATTTTTCGACAGAATAAAGTTGAAAAATGAGCTAAAAGTTATTTATTCTTCAGATGAGTTTAAAAACGCGAATCCTAGTAAAATTCTCGATTATTTTCAAAAACGGCCTTATGTCGCAAACGGTTTTAAGCAAGTTCATATTTTAGCAAAATTATTAACGTCAATTCCAGTCACAGTGGCAACTGCGGAAAGGTCATTTTCAACACTAAAGCGCGTTCACACATTTTTGAGAAATCGCCAATCCCAAGAACGACTTTCGGATCTTGCTTTAATTGCGGTTGAAAAGGATCTTCTTATACAAATGCGAAGAGAAAACGATTTTTTTGATAATGTGATTAAAGAGTTTTTACTTAAAGAACGGCGCATAGATTTGGAATACAAATAAATGGCAATGGCGAAAGAATATTTATTTATTTCAAATACCCCTGAATTTTTCTTAGTCTTAATTAACATAATATTTATTTATCATTTTTTTTATTAGTAATATTTTATTTATTTTTTTTTTTTTTTTGTATTCCGAATATATGTGCCAATATTTTATTTATATCTTTCCTGATTTCTTCTTTAAGGCTTAAAGCCGCTTGGTATAAATGTTTTTGTGACTGTCCATATTCTATTATACAGTCCATTTTTGTTTATGCTAAATTGGCTTTAGGGCGCCCAACTGCTTGACTATGAAAAATTTCCACTGCACGTCACTGGTACTCAACATTACTCTCTCGCGACACCTCACTTGCCTATGCCAGTGGAAAAAAATTTGTTACCTTAATTTCGCCTCTATGTGGACCCCCACAAACACAGCGCCCCCAACCAATCTTTACCCTTTCAAAAATGATTAATTAAATAACTACAATTCGCACTACGAAAAACAACATGAAAGTAGTACTCACACCTATGAAGCCGGTAGGTGTATTTTTTGTGTGGATAGTGTCAAAATGCCTAAATTTAAATCAATGTACTATTATTAAATATTATGTGATTGTAATGAAACTTAGAGATATTATTGCCTATGATGTTGGTTATCATTGGCCATCAATATTTTTGACTTCGGGTATGCTTAAGGGGTGCAGGGGAGTGCTAACTGCAGCTATAGAAATGTACTATTATGATCCTTTTCTGATGAAATTTCAAAATTCTATTAATCTAGGTTTTCTACGCTAGTAAAATGCCGCTTTTCTGTAAATTTTCTTATTTCTAAGAATAACGGTCTAGAAATGCAAGTGGGGGGGGAGGGTCAAACTCGGATCACATATTTTCTCCTCTACCTCTTTTCCCCTCTTTTATAATTTGATAAAAATACCAGAAATGGAATGTACTCGGTGTTACCTTTCTCATGATACCCCACTTGCCTATACCAGATGAAAAAAAAACTTGACAATCATTTCCCCTCTATGGGGACCTCCCCTTAAAGTCAGCCTATTACAACGAATCGCTTTCTCCGGCGAATTGTAATAATTCTACATATTCTCACAAAATTTCATATATGTGGCTTCAGCCGTTCATGAGATATTTCATGGACAGACGGACAGACAGACAGACAGACGGACAGACAGACAGACGGACAGACAGACATTTGGCCGATTTCATAAGGGTTTTGTTTTTACTACAAAACCCTAAAAAAAGAAAGTTGTAAATAATATTTAACGAAATAATATAACGTTAAAGTCTTTGTAAATAAGGCAGTTTTTTGTTTCCTGAATCCTCGAGGGTTCTGCACTCCTCCGCTGTCGTCGGTTTGTATTCATTATAATTTGCGCGAAGGGGGTTGAGCAATATTGCGCAGCTCAGCTCAAGGTCGAGGAGGGAGCGCGGAGCCCCATCGCCACCAGGGGGTTCCCGGGCTCGTGGCAGGGACGTTAGGGAATTTCGAGGTCTATTTTCTTTATGTCATATATACTATGAGGGATTTCCGAGTTGTGTAGGCACTCGGGCAGAGGCGTGAGTTTTTTTTGTAGCGATGACAAGGCAGCTTGACCTACCAAAAAACCCCGCCCACACTAGTGTGGGCTAGTGTCGAGCACGCGTCAACTCAGGTCAAGTCTGAGGAGATTTTGGTACTTAGGTGTCACGACGGGTCTAAACGACCAGCCTCGATCTCCGTCCTCAGTTGAGGGTTACCTCAAGCAACATAGTCCGTTACAAAGATATCGGTATTGACGACATTAAAACAAGTGAATCTTTCGTGTTTGGTTTAACATGGTCAAATTTATCGTTATGTTGGGAACTAACATTTTAAACTGTGTTACATTTACATTTCCGTATAAACCGGATGAGTCGCATGAGCAAATCACCTTGGCGACCAACAACAAAGTAGATGGTTGTGGCGTGAGAGCATGCGCTTCATCCCATTCTTGCGGTCAATGTAAATTAAGCCTTAGGTTTCGCTCTTTTTGCACTAACACCAACAACTACAGTCTCGGCTTCCTTATTCGTAATAGCCGAAAGAATTTTTTAAAAGTGACCCTTTAATAGTTTTACTGTGTGTACTCTCTTAAGTGAAAATTTTCAGAATATCAAATTCGCAATATGAAAACTAAGCCATGTATCCAGAAATATAAGCAAGATACGTGGTCTGCTCAAAATGTTAAATAAAATATTTTTAGATGTTGAATTTACGTCAATAAGATTTCTAAAAGTCCAAATTATTCATTGTCCTTGTATCAGATTGAATATAATTTTATCTTCCCTGAAGTATTTTTCATTTTCCGGAAACATCGAAAATTGAACACAACAGAAAATTCTCAATAATTGTCCTTGGACACCAAATAATAAATATGTATTCGGGCGGCCGAGAGATGATTTGGAGATTTAATATTTCTGTTCGATTTTTTGATCTTAAATTCATATAATGCATAATTCATTGCAATCTATGGGAAAATTGTTATGTTGTTTAACGTGTTTTCAAATGGCGTAGTTAATTAGATTTTGTGTTTTTTTTTCTAAATGGATTTACCGTGCAGGCTTTGTATAAATATTGGTAAATAATCCCTTTCCTGTTCGATGATTTGATATTAAAAAGAAAGACCAAATGCGTTGTGAGAGCGTCTCGCGACAGAAGTGAAACTTAATATTTGCGTCATTGAATAGAAGTAAATTACATTCCATAATTTTCATTGTAGACACTATGAATAAAGCGTTATGTTCTTCGCATGTCTCATACTAATAAGCTTTGCTACACTTGAAACTCACACGCCCATATAAAAGGAAAATAAATTCCACGAAAGCTTAAAACGGCTACCAGGTTCCATATATTCAGAGTTCTCTAATTGTCATGAAAATCCAATCTCGACTGAGCCGGAAGAAGAATGCTGCTCACTTAACTCGAGCATTTACCCATCCTGAAAGCATCATGTAAACATAACCTAACCAAACCACCACATGTGCCACCTTAGGGACTTAAGAAGCACCCAGTGTTAAAGGCGCTTGCAGGAAACAAAGAGATATTGTATAAAACCTAATACGAAGTTTTTTAACAGCATACGTCTACACATTAAGCTCACCGTCATGCCTTTTTGATGATTTTATGATGTTATCCAGAGTAAGCTAATGAAAACCAAGTACAGAAGAAAACTGTCTAGCAGCAAAGCAATCCTTCAGGCAAGTCTTTTGTTCGCCCACGCCATTGTACATACATTTTCAAACTTAATAATGTGACACACTCGTGAAAAGTGATCCCTTTTATAATCAGTTTTGACTTTGCTGCATAAATATATCCATGTGAGCGTACATCGTCCTTGTCGTCGCAAAACGCGAGTAATCTTTTCCACCGAACGCAAGAGAGCGTATAAGAACAAGAAAAGCGGAAAATCCCCTCAGGGTTAGACACACTTATCCGTCGCTGGTTGAATGATGAGAAGAGAATTTTATGGTATTTTTATTAGTACTTAATGGATGTATGGAATATTAATAAATCGTTTAATGATGCCTAAAATATGAATGATATGGTTGTCAGGACGCTTCTTTGTTTGCCTCGAATAGATTATGTGAGCTGATGATGCTTTTATGAAGAAGCCGAAATGATTCCTCGAGGGCAACTTTCAATAATTGTACATGCTGGTGTTATTTGGGCATGTTTCGGAGGGATATAAGACCAACAATTCAATGAGGCAATGAGTTATGGGTAACACAGGCGACCAGAACGCATGTAGCCGACTTTATTCCGACCAAAGTACGGAACAAGCCTATGCAGTGGTTGTAGTTTTTGTGGTAAAACACAACATGCAAATCGCAATCTATTCTGCAGTCATTTTTGGGTATTATGCCTTATTTTGTGGCTGTGTATTGCTATGAAATCCATATAAGCAATTATGGTCACGTTTAGGGATGTAAGGGATATTGTTTAGCGGATGAGGATGTGGATTTATTAATTATTTTATTTATTAAAACACCAATGCATCTTGACATAAATTTTCACAAATACAATTACAATGTGTGAGAGCTCTTTGAAGCATGTGCTTGTGTAAGACTTAAAGTACCAAGCCATTTCGTTAGTTTTATTTTGAATTCTAGAGCAGAAACCGACCGGTAGCGCAGTGTGTTGAGGCATCAGTCTCATGTTTTGACTACCGGCGTTTCGGGTTCGAATCCCGTCCACGACGATGTTCGTGGCCATGTGTAATGTTTGTCTACTGAGGCTTCCTTCATTGTATCAAAGATCGAGAAATATCCAATTCTCGAAATTTGATAAGACGTAGGAACCAATCGGAATTCAGATATTCACGGCAACATATTCCATGCCATTCACTTCGGCGGTAACATTTAAGCCTATGTATATGCAATTTTTCGCACTTGTTGCACATCGATCTGCATTCACCAACAGAATGCACTTGTACAGTGGCATTGCATTAGATAGCGATGGTAGCATGTAACTCATGACTCATGTAACTGACGACAATGTCGCACGGCAATGACAATGGCAATATGTATGTACGCATGGATATTTGCTGTGCAACCAGCTAGTCCACCTAAGTCCATATATACATATTACAGAGGTTGATTGGCAGGAAGAATTCGGATTTGCATCGAGGTTGGGGGAACGAAGAAGAAGGAAGCATACTAGTACATGCCTAATAGATATGGAAGTGGGAAAAGTTGGGTGAGGATCCAATGTTAGAGATGTGGGTGACGGTTGCTTGGGAATGTAAAGGTGAAATTGCGTTGCAATTCGATTGAACAAGGGATACGAGGGATGGGACGGCGAATGCGGGTTTCATTTTGGCGGGAAAGAACATGTGACGAGAAGCTATGGGGGAAGAATTGAGGGAAGCTGGGAAGAGAAAGCAGGTTTTGTCTATCGAGGAGTCCGTTACCGAGCGCCGACCGAAAAAGTTGAAAAAGCCTGAAAAAGAGGGATCGCGAAAATTAACAAGTCGAGAGTGGATATTTTTTTTTGGGAGTTTTTGAACCCTCGGGGGAGTTTTTTTTAGAGACCGGCGGCAACCACAAGAATCCGAAAAACCCACAAATAAATAATAAAAATAATAATAAAAAAAAAAAATATATTATGGCGAATAAAAGAAATACAAGCTACGCGATGGTGATGTGCATCTCCAGAAATTAAGTTTCAATGTGCCCCATACTTTGTGTTGTGCAAAAAAAGTCGAAATTGTCTATAACCGACGCCATCACCGTGCAAATTTGTGAATCCGCCGCCTCATCTGTTCGGTGCTATCGGAATGCCTGAAATTTTAAAAGCCCCTATGTACCCTTTGGTGGTGTCGTGCACAAAAATTTGATTTAATTGCATCCGTCGATATCGCCGCATAAATCTGATTAGATTGGCACTGGCCAAGTTTGAAAATCTACGACAGCCAACCTAGATCGCGGTGACGTCATCGTTGCATATCGTCGCTGGATCCTAAGCAGGTGATCCCATACACGATAGCTATCGCTCACAGTACGGTAGTTGGGACTTCGAGTTGTCGACATAGTGACGTGCTACTAAGGTACAACGGATGATATCAGCTATACCTCGAAATTAATAAGAAAGCTCTATTTAAACTTTACGGCTGATTTGCATCGCCCGCCCCGCGCGCTCTTCACGAAAGCTATATTCGACATTGTTTATATCGCAGTAATGGCGCATATTGCCTATCTATAGGCTTTTATTTTTGGTCGTAGAGTAATGTTTCCTGGCGCTAAATTGATTGTTTTCTTATTTATTATTGTGTTAATATTTATCTATTTATTGTTTACATATTTATTGGTTGTGTTTAAGAATTCCCGGATAAATTTTAATATTTACTTTCTTGTTACGTGAAATTAAATTATTGAAAGAAAAAGTTGTTTTCGCGGATAATCGGTAATGGCCTTACTTGTCTGTTAGTGTTTTCCCTCGTGATATTGATAATAAAAGTTATGTTCCAGCCCAGCACTTCAACGGCCGTTGCAGTTATAAGGGGTGAGTTTTTAGGTTAAAATTTCGTATTCACTATTAAAATTGTGTTTTTTCTCGATTGGGTTTGAGACGTAGTAATGGTCTTTGCCTTTTGTTTTAAGGATATTTTCTTTTGCGTAACGTAGTTTCCGGAACATTGTTATACTATATTCCTCTTGTTATATTTTATATATTCCTAATAATAAAGCCATGGAATAAACTGTAACTCATAAATCTTTTTCTTTGGAAGACCTTCCCTTTTCGCATCGATGGATTGAGACCCCTAATTTCGCTCGTTGGTTTTTTTCTAGGGTGGTCCTTAAAAGTCCGGCAATGGGACCAATTTCGGTCGTAGGTGGGTAAAGAAGCCCTGGGTCCGCACCATCTGGGATCCCATCCTAGTGCATAGTAGCTTTAGTCAGTCGATTTTCCACCTTGATTGTTTTTTTTCAGCACGGTCACCAGTTTTTTTTTCACTTATAACCTTTTCCTTCCCTCGGATTTTAGGCAGGTGACAATGGCATGTGAATATTTTTTTTAGATGTGATGAGCATTCTGAGGGCAATAAGTGAGCAAGATCCCACCCCGCATCTCCCGAACAGGGCTACTACAAGCACATGCCCATGCTAACTTATTGATGGAGACACTTTCGGATCTCATGCCATTTAGACCTTCACGGTTGCAATGCTCCTACTCCCTCGTTTCAGCTTCGCTGACCCCCATTCCTCCTCGTTCTCATTACATTTAATGGCGCCCAACGCGTGGGGCCCAAGTTAGCTTTATTCAGTACGAATATAGCCATATTTTGGGTTCTCACCCTATTGGTATTTAATCTGGTCCAATACAGACTTTGTTTTTAGTTCTGACACCGATTCGGTACCAATCTAAGATACATGTCCTCGATCATTTAAGTCATCCACTTAAATGGTTTGCTTAGGAATATGTATTATGATATTTGCAGCCTTTCTTTCCGATTTCCCCTCCATCCCTGTACAGTAGTTAATCCTTTCCGATTCCTTAGAGTTAATAGCCACAGAAGGTTCTTTTTATTTTTGTGTCTGTCCTATGAATAAATATTCATGTACCGAAACCTTTGCTGAGCTTGTGAATTTCTGGCTCTATGAGCATCTCAAAAGCCTAAAGCCTAACCAAGTTCATACAGAAGTCATTTCCGTACCTTTCTGTTGAAAAGAACCTAATTCCTTTACTGAAATACATAATATTCACCATCAATATGACAGGTTTCATCTTTGAGAAGAGATGTGAGTTTCAGCGTAACGATTTTGAGAATTTTATGTTATTATGTGCATTTTGGATTGCGCTTTTATCATCCTTATCGTCCCGCTGGAGCTCATAGCTTAATGCATGGATGGAACGTGTGATTATATTTTTGCTGTCCTTTTTGTTTTTATTTCGTTTTCATCGTAGACCTGGCTGGCTGACTGCCCTATGCACTATTTTTTTTCTTATTTTTACTATTGCTACTGGCTTCGTTAGTATGCATGGTTATTTTTGTCAATAAAAAAAAACAAGTTGGATACCACGATGCGAAAACGGAAGGTCTTTAGAAAGGAAAAGATTTATTTGAAATTTAATTGAGAAAAAAAAGATACAAGGAAAATAATTATTTCTCACAACAAGGAGTGATTCTGATTCGCGATACTTGTTTATTTATTATTGTCGGTTAGAAAGATATATAAATAGAAAAATAGAAAATTGAAAATATTAGTAATATTAGTAATATGGCGGTGTATCGAAGTACAGATGATCTTCCGAATATGGAGGACGACGATATCACTCGTTGTACTATATGTAAATCAGATTTCGTCATCAGCGATGAAGCAGTGATGACTGAATGTAGTCATGCTTTTCACAAGTCATGTATAATTACTTGGTTTAGTGAACAAAATACGTGTCCATTATGTCGTCGTGTCTGCAGTCCCGGTAATTTAATTGCGTTACCTTTTAATCAAGAACCAGGAGCTGTAAAACCGACTGAAAAAGTAGATCCACCAAGTCGTAAAGGAGTAATTCCTAAATATTCTCGACCAATTACTCGGTCGCAAACGAAACCCCTCAAAAACACAGCACTTACTTTGACTCATCCGCGAGAAACTAGTATCCCTCCAACAACGGAGGTTATCCGTGAGAGAGACCCAGCTCCAACCAACCTTCGGGATACAGGGTTAGATATACAGCATAGGGGCCGGATTACCTCCCAATCAGAACGACAGTCTATTTTAACTCCACCGGTGTCACAACGTCTTCTTAGTCGTTCAATATTAGAGGTATTACGCGAATCTGAACATAGTCCAGCCGCTGCTCGTGAAATTGATTTGGATACTGAAATAAGGGAACTTGCTTGTTCTCATTCCAGCTCCGGGTCCAATTTCTCGCAAAAAGTGCCTCCTTCTCGCGATATTAGACGTAGGACAGTACGGCAAAACAGGGAACAATCTCCAGTAATTGAGCGCGAAAATAACTTACATGCAGAAATTACGGAAATAGTGGGAGAGGTACTACGGGAACAATTAAGAGGATTAGGATTAGCACCTAACCCACAACCTCAATCTTCACCACCTTCACGTGCACAACCTCAACTTGCGCGATCTGAACAATATTTTTAACCACACCAGCCACGTTCTTTACCGCAACAATACTCCCAGCCACAAAGACAATCTCATCGGCACCAGTACTCCCATTATCAACAATCGGATAGTTCATCATACCCTGATCAATTCCAAGATCGTTTCGCCAACATTAGTAATGCTCCACCTCCGAGCCGCTCTACTATGCCCTTACGTTCGTTGCAGGATGTTGAGCACCGTCGTGTTACCAATTCGTCGAACATTAATCCGGAACGAGCTGGGAAGATAATCTCTGGGTGGAATTTAAGATTCAGTGGGGAAGATGCGTACTTGCCAGTTGAAAAATTCCTTTATCAGGTACGTGTATTAACATCGACTACACTGGGAAACGACTTCGATGCCGTGATCGGACACCTCCATCTGCTCTTGACGGGCAAGGCGGCCGACTGGTTTTGGAGGTATCATCGTAGTGTAGTCAGACTTGAGTGGCCCACTTTTTGCGAAGCGCTCCGAGATCAGTTTCGGGAGCGCCTATCAGATTTCCAAATTATTAATCAGCTTCGCAATAGAATGCAAGGGCCTCGCGAGTCTTTTGACTCATACTACGAGGGTGCCATGAAACTGGTCGACCGTCTTGAACGGCCATTTGCAGAGTGGGACTTGCTAGAGATACTGAAAGGGAATTTACGTTGGGAGCTGCGTCGTGAGATTGTTCATTTTCCCATTAACACGATACGAGACCTAAAGTCGTTTATTTATCAGTGCGAAAGTCTGGAAAGTGAGCCACAAGCACGGATGGGTAACAGGACTCATCACGTGGGTTACAGAAGAGATGTGTCTGAGCTTGTGGAAACTGAAGATGAGCCCATTTCCTCTGAACTAGGGATTGTGTCTGCACTAGCACGCGAAATTAAGTGCTGGAATTGCCAGAAAAATGGTCATAAATTTGACGAGTGTATGGCGCCGGAACGCAGAATATTTTGTTATGGTTGCGGTGCGCCAGACACATACAAACCCCAGTGTCAGACATGTAAAAAGGATCCAAAAAACGAGAGAGCCAAACATCTTGCTCCCTTTCATCACAAATAGATCCTGCCACTTTCGGTGCCTCCACACATCGCGATCGAGATGTAACGTCTCCGTCTCTTTACTCATCCCGTGATTTTCTGCCCTCTACTTTACATCACCAGTCTGACGAACACCCTATTTCAGTTGCTCAAAGACCAACATCAAAATCTGGTCTTTCATCTTCTGATTCCACCATTACCGATAGTGTGAATAAAAATTCCCTGAAATCCACTGCCATGGATAATACTGGCCGGCCAACTACTCATTACAGTTGGAAACCCTATCATGTCAGGTTGCAGGAGTACCAGGGAGCTCGCCGTCGTATTTTCGGAGCGGACGAAATTAAAGTTCGACCGCCCAAGCGATCTACTGTCAGGTTGAGGCAGTACTGGAAGACGGTCCTCCAGAATCGCCGGCGCTACTGCTCTGCTATTCTTGCAACCCCTCCCAAAAATTACATGAGGCCTTATGCGGACGTAACACTTTTTGGGGAAAAAGTGTGTGGACTTGTAGATACGGGAGCCAGTGTCAGCTGTATGGCTTCGGATTTGGCGAGGAAATTCCTTAGGGAACAACAACACCCATGGGAGAAGTTTCGCATCTCCATTGGCACGGCCGATGGCACTTCTCATTCGACCATAGGAAAAGTGTCGACAGACATTACGTTCCGTGGTCGAACCCGCACTTTGGATTTGTTAATTATACCCACTCTAAGCCAAAATCTGTATCTCGGTGTAGATTTTGTGCGTATTTTCGGACTTGCTTCTGACCTATTTGCCTCTCCTCTATATTCTCCAAACCTGTCTTTGGAACAAATTGCTCTAGATCCCAACAAACATCATCTTACTCCAGTACAAGAAGCGAAGCTCGATGCAGCCATCGCAATGTTTCCTTCCTTTTCGGCTGAGGGCTTAGGACGTACAAAACTTGTTCAACACGTCATCGATGTCGGAGGCAGCAAGCCAATTAAGCAGAGACACTTTGCAGTCTCTCCTGCCATCGAGAAGCTCCTCTTTGCAGAAATTGACAGGATGCTTGCGTTGGGTCTTATTGAGGAATCCCAGAGCCCCTGGTCTTCGCCTGTCACCCTTGTAGTGAAGCCTGGTAAGGTCAGATTATGCTTGGATGCTCGGAAAGTGAACGACGTCACGGTTAAGGATGCCTATCCTTTGTCGCTCATCGATGGTATATTAAGTCGACTTCCGAAAGCTCAGTATATAACGAGTCTCGACTTAAAGGACGCCTTTTGGCAAATACCACTCGATGAGGCGTCAAAGGAAAAGACAGCCTTCACTGTTCCAGGTCGGCCATTGTACCAATTCGTAACGATGCCGTTCGGATTGTGCAATGCTCCTCAAACCATGCAGAGGCTAATGGACCGAGTCATCCCTGCTCATCTTTGCCATCAGGTCTTCATCTACTTGGATGACTTACTGCTAATTACGGAGACATTCGAGGAACATTTATTGCTCCTCCAGGAAGTAGCTCTTTGTTTCCGTAAGGCTGGTTTGACATTGAATGTAGAGAAGAGTAAATTTGTTATGAAACAAGTTCGCTATTTAGAACATCTCATTGGAAACGGGACTATTAGTACCGATACTGACAAAGTGCAGGCCATTGCGGAATTTCCCCTGCCAAATTCGGTTAGACAGCTGCGCAGGTTCCTCGGAATGTGCAGTTGGTATCGCCGTTTCGTGAACAATTATGCGTCGGTGTCTGCACCGCTGACCGACATGCTGCGCAAAGGCCGTGGTTTCGCCTGGACCGATGAGGGCAAAAGAGCATTCGATGCTCTCAAGGAGTGCCTTACATCAGCACCTGTACTCCACAGCCCGAACTTCTCGCGACCCTTTGCCATCCACTGCGATGCCAGCCAATCTGGACTTGGCGCTGTACTGGTGCAAACTCTGGATGATGGCTCCGAAGCACCAGTCGCTTGTATGTCGCAGAAGTTCAATAAGGCCCAGCGAAACTATACTGGCTCTGAGCAAGAGTGTCTGGCAGCGGTGACTGCCATTAAGAAGTTCCGGGCCTATGTTGAAGGCCATGAATTTAAGGTAGTGACGGATCACGCGTCTCTGAAGTGGCTCGTGTCGTTGCAAGACCTTAATGGTCGTTTGGCACGATGGGCACTGAAGTTGCAATGCTTCAAATTCACCATCGAACATCGTAAGGGAAGCCAGCACGTTGTGCCGGATACTCTCTCTCGAATGTATTCAACAGAGGGAATCGAATCGATCGAACAATTCGAGTCAACGATTGAAATAGACTTAGAGTCTCCCTATTTCAAGTCAGATTCCTATGTTGCACTGATCGGAAAGATCGGGGAAAAACCCCACCTTTTCCCGGATCTTAAGGTTTTAGACGGATTTGTATACAGACGATCTGAATATGCGACCGGAGATGAAATCCAAGAGGAGAGTTCTTGGAAACTCTGGATTCCGGAGGAGCTAAAATTAACCACGATAGCACGCGCCCATGAACACCCGCTGAGCGCACACGGAGGTATTGGCAAAACGCTTAAGCGTTTAAAAACGTTTTTCTATTGGCCAAAAATGACAAATGATGTCAAAGACTACGTCACCTCCTGCATCGTGTGTAAGGAGACTAAAGCTCCCAACCAGGTTCTGAGACCTCCTATGGGCAAATTGATTCTGCCGGATCGCATATTCCAGCGTTTGTATATAGATTTTCTAGGACCTTATCCGAGGTCTACAGCGGGCAACACAGGAATCATCGTTGTACTCGACCATCTCTCGAAGTTCCCGTTCGTCGAACCTATTCGCAAAATGACGGCGAACACTCTTGTTGAATACTTAGAGAGGAGAATCTTCCATGTGTTTGGCGTCCCGGAATTCATTACTACGGACAACGGTGTTCAATTCAAATCCGTAGTTTTCAAAAAATTAATGGATTCCTATGGTGTGAAGCACAACTTCACTGCTTTATATTCGCCACAAAGCAATGCATCAGAGCGCGTGAATCGGTCACTGGTGGCCGCAATTCGAGCTTACGTTCACCCTAGCCAACGAGATTGGGATGTCAGGTTGTCTTCTATTAATTGTGCTCTTAGATCTGCCTACCATTCTTCTCTTGGATACTCTCCTTACTTCGTCTTATTTGGGCAAAATATGATCAATCACGGTAAAACGTACGCCCTATTACGCAGCCTTCATATGCTCGATGATCCCCAGGCTAGTGTAACCCATGATGAAAAAATGGACTTAGTCCGCAAGGAAGTAGAGAAGAATCTTAGACGGATGTATGAGACCAATGTCAGAACGTACAACTTGAGATCTCGTCCCGTAGAATTCAGGCCTGGAGATATAGTTTATCGTCGGAACTTTAGCCAAAGTAAGACATCGTCGCATTACAACGCGAAACTCGACCGCAAATTCTTACAAGCCACAGTGGACGCTAAGGTTGGGTCATCATGCTACTTGTTGGCAGACAAGTCGGGAAAAACAGCCAAATTTCAAGCCAAGGACTCAAGGGTTAGTTTTCAGTCTACCTCGCGCGATACCATCTTGCGTGATAGGCTGTGGTGTAATGTTTGTCTACTGAGGCTTCCTTCATTGTATCAAAGATCGAGAAATATCCAATTCTCGAAATTTGATAAGACGTAGGAACCAATCGGAATTCAGATATTCACGGCAACATATTCCATGCCATTCACTTCGGCGGTAACATTTAAGCCTATGTATATGCAATTTTTCGCACTTGTTGCACATCGATCTGCATTCACCAACAGAATGCACTTGTACAGTGGCATTGCATTAGATAGCGATGGTAGCATGTAACTCATGACTCATGTAACTGACGACAATGTCGCACGGCAATGACAATGGCAATATGTATGTACGCATGGATATTTGCTGTGCAACCAGCTAGTCCACCTAAGTCCATATATACATATTACAGAGGTTGATTGGCAGGAAGAATTCGGATTTGCATCGAGGTTGGGGGAACGAAGAAGAAGGAAGCATACTAGTACATGCCTAATAGATATGGAAGTGGGAAAAGTTGGGTGAGGATCCAATGTTAGAGATGTGGGTGACGGTTGCTTGGGAATGTAAAGGTGAAATTGCGTTGCAATTCGATTGAACAAGGGATACGAGGGATGGGACGGCGAATGCGGGTTTCATTTTGGCGGGAAAGAACATGTGACGAGAAGCTATGGGGGAAGAATTGAGGGAAGCTGGGAAGAGAAAGCAGGTTTTGTCTATCGAGGAGTCCGTTACCGAGCGCCGACCGAAAAAGTTGAAAAAGCCTGAAAAAGAGGGATCGCGAAAATTAACAAGTCGAGAGTGGATATTTTTTTTTGGGAGTTTTTGAACCCTCGGGGGAGTTTTTTTTAGAGACCGGCGGCAACCACAAGAATCCGAAAAACCCACAAATAAATAATAAAAATAATAATAAAAAAAAAAAATATATTATGGCGAATAAAAGAAATACAAGCTACGCGATGGTGATGTGCATCTCCAGAAATTAAGTTTCAATGTGCCCCATACTTTGTGTTGTGCAAAAAAAGTCGAAATTGTCTATAACCGACGCCATCACCGTGCAAATTTGTGAATCCGCCGCCTCATCTGTTCGGTGCTATCGGAATGCCTGAAATTTTAAAAGCCCCTATGTACCCTTTGGTGGTGTCGTGCACAAAAATTTGATTTAATTGCATCCGTCGATATCGCCGCATAAATCTGATTAGATTGGCACTGGCCAAGTTTGAAAATCTACGACAGCCAACCTAGATCGCGGTGACGTCATCGTTGCATATCGTCGCTGGATCCTAAGCAGGTGATCCCATACACGATAGCTATCGCTCACAGTACGGTAGTTGGGACTTCGAGTTGTCGACATAGTGACGTGCTACTAAGGTACAACGGATGATATCAGCTATACCTCGAAATTAATAAGAAAGCTCTATTTAAACTTTACGGCTGATTTGCATCGCCCGCCCCGCGCGCTCTTCACGAAAGCTATATTCGACATTGTTTATATCGCAGTAATGGCGCATATTGCCTATCTATAGGCTTTTATTTTTGGTCGTAGAGTAATGTTTCCTGGCGCTAAATTGATTGTTTTCTTATTTATTATTGTGTTAATATTTATCTATTTATTGTTTACATATTTATTGGTTGTGTTTAAGAATTCCCGGATAAATTTTAATATTTACTTTCTTGTTACGTGAAATTAAATTATTGAAAGAAAAAGTTGTTTTCGCGGATAATCGGTAATGGCCTTACTTGTCTGTTAGTGTTTTCCCTCGTGATATTGATAATAAAAGTTATGTTCCAGCCCAGCACTTCAACGGCCGTTGCAGTTATAAGGGGTGAGTTTTTAGGTTAAAATTTCGTATTCACTATTAAAATTGTGTTTTTTCTCGATTGGGTTTGAGACGTAGTAATGGTCTTTGCCTTTTGTTTTAAGGATATTTTCTTTTGCGTAACGTAGTTTCCGGAACATTGTTATACTATATTCCTCTTGTTATATTTTATATATTCCTAATAATAAAGCCATGGAATAAACTGTAACTCATAAATCTTTTTCTTTGGAAGACCTTCCCTTTTCGCATCGATGGATTGAGACCCCTAATTTCGCTCGTTGGTTTTTTTCTAGGGTGGTCCTTAAAAGTCCGGCAATGGGACCAATTTCGGTCGTAGGTGGGTAAAGAAGCCCTGGGTCCGCACCATCTGGGATCCCATCCTAGTGCATAGTAGCTTTAGTCAGTCGATTTTCCACCTTGATTGTTTTTTTTCAGCACGGTCACCAGTTTTTTTTTCACTTATAACCTTTTCCTTCCCTCGGATTTTAGGCAGGTGACAATGGCATGTGAATATTTTTTTTAGATGTGATGAGCATTCTGAGGGCAATAAGTGAGCAAGATCCCACCCCGCATCTCCCGAACAGGGCTACTACAAGCACATGCCCATGCTAACTTATTGATGGAGACACTTTCGGATCTCATGCCATTTAGACCTTCACGGTTGCAATGCTCCTACTCCCTCGTTTCAGCTTCGCTGACCCCCATTCCTCCTCGTTCTCATTACACATGGATGTGCAGGAGGTGCATGCTGGCAACTGCATTCTCTGAAACCAATTTATGCCAACGAAACGTCAACTGGGCCACATGGAACAGTTGACGCGCTATGCCCCACAAGGGGTTAGGGCAACTGAGTAGTTGTAGAGCAGAAAATGATTTTTTGATATAATCAGGAATGACATTATAGGCTCTTGGACCAATGTAAGATATGTATCTTTGAGTTTTAGATTTTCGGCATAGAGTAGTAATATTTGAAGCATTAAAACGGGTATTTCTCATCGTTGTTATTTCCGATTTATTAATGTTTTTAAAAGTTCTACTTATTATATTTTTTAGGTACATGTGTTTGAATTCAAGTACTTCTACGGTATTATACAAATTAATTGTGGGGTACAGGCGTGGTAGATTGTATATAAGTTTTAGAATACTTTTTTGTGTCGTTCTCATTCATTTCAAGTGGTTGCCATATGCACTTCCCCAGACTGCTATGCAATATTGTAAAGCTGATTCTACCATGTGAATTAGACCTCGATATTTCAGTTTTGCATTAATAGTAGTTATAAGAATTAATCAGTTATTTTTTATATTTTATTGTTATTATGAATATTTATAATTTTTTAAGAACAAGCAATCCTGATGTCAAAGAATCTAACATCGTGAAAAATGTTAATGATTGTAACGAATTTTTTGGAAATACTGTAGAGGACCTTAAACTTCTTCATTTAAATATTAGGAGCATAGGTAGAAATTTTAATGAATTCAATGTATGGTTATGCCATCTAAAAATTAATTTTCACATATTGATATTAACTGAAACTTGGTTAGACCATGAAACCACAGGATATCAAATTCCAGGTTTTAGTAAAATTGTAAAGAGTACAAAGTTCAATAAATGTGATAGAGTGGTAGCATATATAGCAAACTCGATTTCATACAACATTCTAGATTTGGAACTTGAAGATGTAAACTCACTTCACATAAGGGTAACTATAGGGGAAAGTGGGGGAGATTCGTACGATTTTTACTTTTTGGCTGAAAAGAAAAAAACTAAAAGTTCTTTCAAACTAGCTAATATGCAGTTGGATAGACACAATATTGGGCTTCTAAAATAGACTAAGTTAAAGTTGATACGATGTATTATATTTGAGTAATGGCAAATTTGGTAGAGGCACAGAAAATGTACGAATGTCCCCCACATGGAGGGTACATTCGTACATAGCGTGGGGTACATACGTACATTATGGAGCACCTTCGTAAATCAGCAAAAGGAAGAACAAAATTACCGATAAAGTTCATTTATTAGCAAAAGAGATCAAATTAACACAGATTCATTATTTTAAAAAACTGAATAACATTTCTTCGTTGTACAAACGCAAAATAAATGAAACCGGAATATAGAGGGCTACGCCTGCAATCCGAGGGTTTTGTAGCAAGCGCTTATTTTGGTATATAAATATCGGCTCCTTGCTCTTCTTGATACCACTTAGATAGACAAAAAAAAAACTTAATTAAAATGTCTTACCCACTTACATTTTACATGCCAATTCATATTACGTGATTGTAACGAAACTTAGAACATATTATTGCCTAAGCCCTAAGGTGTTGGTTATCGTTAGCCATCAGTACTTTTGACCTCGAAAGTGTTTAAGGCATGCAGGGGTGTGCTAACTGTAACTACAGAAATAAGCTATTATTTACCTATTCTGAGAAGATATACAGATTCCATTATTTTCCATTTTATATGCTATTCGGAACCCACCTTCCTGTAAGTTTTCATACTTCTAACAGTCTTGAAATGCCCCGGGGGGGGGGGGGGGGGGGGGGCAAACTATGAACTAATATTTTCTCCTCCCCCACTATTCCCCTTTCTACAAATTTCAAGAAAATGCGAAAAAATGGAATGTACTCAACATTACCTTTCTCACGACACCTCACTTGCCTACACCAGTCGATAAAAGAAAATTTGACCTTAATTTCACCTCTATTTGGACCCCTCCCCCTTCCACCCGGTAAAGTTTGCCAATTACGACGCAGCGCCCCCAACTAATCTTTACCCTTTTAAAAATTATTAATTAAATAACTGCAATTCGCACTACGAAAAACAACATGAAAGTAGTACTCACACCTATGAGGCCGGTAGGTGTAATTTTTGTGTGGATAGTGTCAAAATGCCTAACTTTAAATCAATGTACTATTATTAAGTATTATGTGATTCTAATGAAACTTAGAGATATTATTGCCAATGATGTTGGTTATCATTGGCCATCAATATTTTTGACCTCGGGTGTGCCTAAGGCTTGCAGGGGTATGCTAACTGCAACTATAGAAATGTACTATTATTAACCTTTTTTGATAAGATATCAAAATTCTACGATTTTCGGTTTTCTATACTAGTCAAATGCCGCTTTCCTGCAAATTTCCATGTTTCTAAGTATAACGGTATCGAAATGCGAGGGGGGGGGGGGGACAAACTCGGATCACATATTTTCCCCTCTATCTCTTTTCCCCTTTTTTCAAATTTGATGAAAATACCGGAAATGAAATGTACTCGGTGTTACCTTTCTCATGATACCCCACTTGCCTATATCAGATGAAAAAAAAATGTTGACCTTCATTTCCCCTCTATGGGGACATCCCCTTAAAGTCAGCCTATTACAACGAATCGCTTTCTCCGGCGAATTATAATAATTCTACATACTCCCACAAAATTTCATGTATGTAGCTTTAGCCGTTAGAGAGATATTTCATGGACAGACGGACAGACGGACAGACATTTGACCGATTTCATAAGGGTTTTGTTTTTAATACAAAACCCTAAAAATAGGTAAAAAAAATACCATTCCGATTTGAAGTTATTAACATTAGTGCACATTGTAAGCTGATAGGTCTTTATCAAAACTGAAGATACTTCTGGTCCTTACTGTGGAAGCAGATTTGGGTTGCGGTAGTATTAAAACTACATCTGATAAGTAAACTGTACCCTCATCTCTGATGTTTGGAAAGATAAATTTCCAAGATCCAGCCTTTTTCCTTAAAAATAAAACGTTATACTCTGTAGCGCTGTATTTGGAAGCAACCTGTCCGACGTAATGTAAAACTGACTGTCGTTTTTCAAACTTAATTAGCAAAAACGTTCCTTCTGTTATATTTTCCGCTAACACGGGAGCTTCGATTTCAACATCAGATTCTTCAAACACCTCATCGATGGGAGAAGTAGAACTTCCTCGTAGACTTATTTCAGTATCAGTCTCACTATCAGTCTCTATTATAGTTTTCTTCTTCTTTCTTTTTGGATTTTCGATCTTATGTGTTTCTGATACCAAACTCAGAGCACGCTTTATTTCTCTTGCCTTATTTCTTCGTTCTTGTTCCTTTTTAGGGTTTTGTAGTAAAACAAAACCCTTATGAAATCGGTCATGCGTCCGTCTGTCTGTCTGTCTGTCTGTCTGTCTGTCTGTCTGTCTGTCTGTCTGTCTGTCCATGGAATATCTCACGAATCGCTGAGGCTACATGTATGAAATTTAGTGAAAATATGTAGAAGTACTATAATTCTCTGGAGGAAGTGATGCATCGTAATAGGTCAACTTTGAGGGGGGGTCCCCATAGAGGGGAAATGAAGGACGAAATTTTTTTTTCATTTGGTATAGGCAAGTGGGGTATCGTAAGAAAGGTACCGTCGAGTACATTCCATTTCTGGAATTTTTTTCAAATTTGAAGAAAGGGGAAAAGAGAGAGAGGGGAAAATATGTGATCCGAGTTTGTCCCCCCCCCCTTGCATTTCCAAACCGTTATACTTAGAGATATGAAAACTTACAGAAAAGCGGCATTTTACTAACATAGAAAACTATAAATAATAGAATTCCAAAATCTCATCAAAAAAGGTTAATAATAGTACATTTCTATTTTTTCAGTTAGCACACCCCTGCACCCCTTAAGCACACCCGAGGTCAAAAATATTGATGGCCAATGATAACCAACACCATAGGCAATAATGCCTCTACGTTTCATTACAACCATGTAATATTTAACAATAGTACATTCACTTAAAGTTAGGCATTTTTACACTATTCATACAGAAAATACACCTACCGGCTTCACAGGTGCGAGTACTACTTGCATGTTGTTTTGCGTAGTGCGAATCGCAGTTATTGTTACACATTATGGTTAATCACATTTATGAAAGGGTAAAGATTGGTAGGGGGCGATGTGTGGTAATTGGCCAACTGTAAAGGGCGGGGGAGGGGAGGGTGAGGGGCAAAATTAAGGTCAAATTTTGTTTATCGACTGGTATAGGCAAGTGGGGTGTTGTGAGAAAGGTAATGTTGAGTTTACTTTACTTATATTTCCCCCCCCTGCATTTCCAGACCGTTACACTTAGAAAAATGAAAACTTCCAGGCGGGTGGGTTTCGAACAGTATATAAAACGGGAAATATTGGAATTTGTATATCTCCTCAAAATAGGTTAATAATAGTTTGTTTCCATAGTTACAGTTAACGCATCCCTGCATCCCTTAAACACGTCCGAGATCAAAAGTACCGATGGCCAAGGATAACCAACACCATAGGCAATAATATGTTCTAAGTTTCATTACAATCACGTAATATGATTGGGCATATAAGATACTATATTATGGGTCAGACATTTTTTTTTTATCCATCTAAGTGGTACCAAGAAGAGCAAGGAGCCGATACTTACATACCAAAATAAGTACTTGCTACAAAACCCTCGGATTGCGGGCGTAGCCCTCTATATTCCGGTTTCATTCTTAATTTTTCTAGCTTCTTCAATCACCTCGAGTCTGTTCTTTTCTGGCGTGTCAGTATAAATTCGTGATTTACCTGGCTGTTTTGCTTTTTTTGATTTTGTAGGCACGCTTTTATTTACTTTAGGAAAAGGTCGAACCATCTCGGGAGTTATAGGTCCTTTGGATGTTGATGCTGTATAAATATCGCAATGTAGCGGCTGATGCAGACTACAAGATAATGCAGGCGATGAAATCAGTTGTGTGTCGATGCATGGAATAGCATCTTCGCGTGTGGCTGGAACGATGTTCTCTTGTAGATCTGCTACGGAGAATGACTTGTAGACCTGAACGGGTGCAAAATCGGCGTCGCTGAATATAAGTTTGTTGAATGGCCATATTCCTGTTTTTTCAAAACTGTTTGTAATGTTTTTACCGGTAAAAGATTCAAAATAGGCAATTTTAGCCCATCTTGGAATATTGTATATATTAAGCGTTTTCCCTGGGTTGTTTACATGCCAATCGTTAAACGCAATCTTCAATTTCGCCTTAAAAGGTCCAAATACGCCCACATCTAATGGTTGCAGACGGTGTGTAGTATGTGGTGGGAATGATAGGTAAACTATCCCGTTTTCGCGCGCATAATTTACTGCATCTATTGAGATATGGCTTTCATGGTTGTCGGCTAGGAGTAAAATAGGGTTAGCTTTGGAGCACAGCGTATGCTTCTGGATATGTTTGAGAACATCAACAAATATATCAGTATTTATCCATCCAGTCCTATTAGAAACTCCTAAGCTGCCTTCTGGAGCACCATCAATAAAATGATCCTTGAAATGGACTCTAGGGAATACAAATACCGGTGGGATAGAATTGCCACTGGCCGAAACTATGCCTCCGAAAGTGACAAGCTCTTCTCTTTCAGTAGAAACTAGTTGGCCAATTTGTTTCTGCTTTTTTTCCGCCAGTACTTTCGGTGTGTTTAATACTGTGGCTATACCGGACTCGTCGAAGTTAAATATCCGATCACCGGTAAATTTATACTTGTCTAAGACATTTTCTAAGTTCAGATAAAAATCATCTACCGCTGCCTTATTGAAACCATATGACCTTGCAGCACTGGTATTCTCCGGTTTACGCAAACTTAAATTCATGTTACGTTTTCGGTAACCCTCTAGCCAATCTTTTCCCGCCATTTTGTTTCGAATCCAGCTAGGTGGGAAATCAAGATTGTTGGCCAATGCATATTCGTAGGCAAGCCTCTTTACATTTTCAAGCGTGAGCCCGTAGTGCATTTTGGAACATTCACTTATGTATTGGTTTAAAAGAGTCTCCTCTTCAACAGTAAATATTTGGTGTGCCGTGTATTTTGAGGCAAAAGATCTTTCGGCAACGTTACTGTCGTCAGACTTTTTTTTGTTAAAAGCCTTGATACGGCTTTCAAGCGTTGATGGCTTAACGCCGTGTTTTTCCGCAGACTTTCTTATCGATAAGGACTTATCCAAGACTTCCTTAATTGCACATTTCATTGCTTCTTCATTTATTTTTCCATTTCTGGTCCCTATTCTTTTGTAATTTCGTACCATGGTTCTGAAACAATATAATTATTCAAAATCAATTTAAATTACAATTCATATGTTTACCAAGTTTTCAATAAAAATAACAATAAAGCCGTTTGCTGACTGGTCGGTACGGTAACAAAGCGGTACAGTACGCTCTGTATACCGAAACGATACCGCACTGCCTTCATTTACGCACTGGGCGGTGTATTTTCGGTATTCTTTTCAATTTCCTGCACTAAAATTATGTGCACATCTTTTTCTGCCATTCTTAATTTTTTCCCGCGACGTTATCACTCTCACAATACCGAGCGGTTACTGGATGTTCTTACCGCGACGCGGTAAAATGAAACGATCCCACACCGTACGAAGCCAATCAGGAAACACTCATTGAAATAAAGGCGCTCGGTAAGATTACTGTACCGCGTATACCGAGCATACCGATTCCGTACTGCTACCGTACCGACCATTCAGGAAGCGGCCTAACCCTTAATGACTGCTGCACTCCTATATGTACGAATGTGCCCCAAAGCGACTAATAAAGGTTTCTGTTATTTTCATGGAAATCTACTAACGACATCGCATAACTAGTTCATACACAGTAAAATAACATACCTGCTTATGAAAAAACGGAACTACTATTATGCTTCAACAAAAATTCACTTGTGGTAAGCGCAGTTGAAATTAAATGAAAAAAATACTTTTGCACTGCAAAAACACAAAACGTCTTGCCCTCGCAAAGTCAACAATCGCACTGCCGCCTAAATTCGCAACCTGAATGCGTACAAAAGCATTAGCCTTCCATGCAAGCGCGAACATGTCAACGTCTACAGTTTTCTGATTATAGCCACTGTACGAATGTGCCCCATGTACGAATCTACCCCACTTTCCCCTAAATAATACCGAGTTTCTAGTATCTAGTATGTACCGTTCTCCTAATGATTCAAATGTTAATAATTTTATAAGCAGTTTGGAGATGTTTTTGAATGAACACAGAGCAGTAAAAAATCATATTATCATAGGAGATAATAATATCGATATTTTAGAAGAGAATAGGAATCTCGAAAGTCACAGATTTTTAGATATACTTTTTGAATATGGAATCGTAAATTACCTCTACGGTTGTGCACGTAAAAGTATTACTCGGGAGTCTTGTGTAGACCATATTTTTTCAAAACTTGAAAATAACTTTAATACAGATTTCGCTATATACTGGTCTCACATTACAGATCACTTCCCAGTGATTAGCAAAATTTCGTTCTGTGGGCTTCAATCAATACGTATATCTCCTCATTCTATCGATAAATTGAAATTATTTAATAAAGATAAATTTAAAAAAAAATCTAGAAACAGGCCCCCCCCCATTGGGATTCTCTACCAAAGAATTTTTAAAAAGAATATAATTTTCATCCTCTGGAAGTTGATACTTCTCGCTAAAAATTTTCATTGGCAATGAACAATTCTTAACAAAATTTTGATCATTTGAACATGGGGAAGAAGAAGAACTTTCTATGAATTTGTCAATTTGTCATAAGGTGTTAATATATTCATCGTGACAAAAGCAATATACCCTATACTAAAAGTTTAGGGTATAAATATCTCTCGTATTTTGCCAATACCAAACGATCCAATGTGCTTCTAATTTGGATTTCTGCCCTTTTTCATTTTTTTTCGAGTGCCACTGTGACCTAACAGTTACGGTGCGAATGCATTTTCACATACTCTATTAACAGTGCCGTGGCTAGCAGCATCAGTTTGGGAATTTGAATTTTTTAAACGATAATGGATATTCGAAGGGTTTTCTGCAAAAAACCGCGCCTAGATACACGCAACAATAACACGATATATAAGCGATAATTATCGCTTCGTTTGTTTGAGTTTCGTATCGCGTATTGCGTGTGCGACGCATCGTGCGTCGCCGCATTCTGATGTGGGGGACATATTCATTGAGGACAGAGGCTAAACTTAATTATAACATACCATAAGTAAACATTGAGTTGTCGCTGCTTACTGCGACAGCATAAATTAGCTAAAACCGAAAAAGATTATGTTATCAGACAAAATAAAATCAAAATCGCCATTTCCAATTTCACAACTCCATGAAATTTACAATCTTATAAAGGGAAATTCGTTGATCGTGTGGATTTAAAGTTGAGCTTAGGTTCCATCACGAGTAAATTTACACGAGATTAATCACTTGGGCAGCGACATAAGCCCGTATAAGTGTGAGTTGTTGTAATACGTGTTATTAGCCTACCCTACACCGGATAGATTCGCAAAAAACTCACCAATAGAAAAGTTTAACCCCCCCCCCCCCCCTCTTGGATGATTTCTGCGCACGGGCCTGTCTAGAAAGCCAGACATGGAATGCTGTCTATAATCAAACAAGAGCTGAAGAATCTTTCTCTGAATTCTATAATATCGTTATGCAGTCTTATCAATCTTGCCTTGAAGAGAATATTATAAGGAAACGGAAGTTCCAAAAACTAAAGTCCTGGATGACAGACGGGATTATCAACTCAATTAAGTATAGGGATAAACTTGCATCCAAGCTGAAATCGGAACCTTTCAATTCTGTTCTTATTAAGAAGTATAAGACTTATAGAAATGTTTTGAAATCGCTGATTCACAATGTTAAAAATAACTTCTATAAAACTTTAATATAGGTAGAAAATTGTAATGGTGATCCGAAGAAAATTTGGAACATCATTAATGATATAACCGATTCTAAAACGGACAAGGAAAATTTCAACAGCAACATTGTGCTAGCAGATGGTACACAGGTTAATTCTAACAACAGCATTCAAATCGCGGAAGAATTTAATAGACATTTTGCAAGTATTGGTCAGCGTACTGTGGAGCGCATTGAATTAAACAATAATGCTCCACCTTCCATATTGACAAGCTACAATTTATGCAACTCGTTTTGACATGGATATGTCTTATAGCTGGGGGTCATCGTAAAAATCTGTCCGTCACACGAAATGTCTGTTTTTCTACTCGGGGGTCAGAAGAGGAAACAAGCCCATTGAAAATTTTTCTTTTCTGGTTGCGCATGTCGTTTGAGTGAAGTGGTCATTGTGCATGGCTGTTGCTTGTAAATCCGCGCGGGCGGTGCGCTTGCGGGGATCCTTTGTGTACATGTTGGGATGTTGATTTGATAGCGATAAAGGTTGACGTTGTGGACGGCAAGAAATAACATAGTGTACGGGTGAACGGGCGGACTTTCAATGACCTTCAATTTCCACCAATTCCCATTCATCATTTAATAAAATAGCCCGTGTTGTACTATCTGAATCAATAGGGTCCCAGAAAAAGTAGCAAGTAGTCAGTTCGACTAACATTTGGACATGCGCAGACGCAATTTGAGAGTGTGTACATTACATAGTTCCCGCCCCCCGAAGATAGAGAGCGAGAGCGAGAGCCATCGCGGATGAAGTTCATTCTATCCAAATGGTTGTGCATTTGCAATGGCGGCGAATTGTGGTCTGACTGGCCCACAATGTGGGCCCCCACCACTCATGCAATAAACATATCATAAAACAAAACCAGGCCGAAGCGAAGCTTCGGCCCGGAGTTCGAAGCGTATATACCCTAGACTTGTACAGACCTAGTGGTGATACCAAAAGTACCAATTGGTAACGGCCATATGCGTTAAAAGTGAGTTTCCTGTATGGCCAGTTTATAGGGGAGGTTGGCAATCATTCAGGAGGATCTTGACCATTATCAATATCAATTAACTAAGTCATTCTACGAAGATTTGTCGAATTTTTCAAGTCGCTTCATTCTATCGAACGTTTTTGCTTATTTGAAGTTTCACTTGTAGGGGAGGTAGAGGTTTCTTGGATCGGATCTTGCTCATCATTGCCACCAACAAATAAGATCATGCTACAAACATTTGAACAAAATTTCAAGTCTCTAGCTTCACTCTATCGAAAGTTATCGCTTATTTGAAGTTTCATTTGTAGGGGAGGTAGGAGTTCCTTAGGTCAGATCTAACCCATCTTGAATACCAACTAACTAAATCTCACTTCAAACATTTGACCAAAACTTCAAGTCGCTGGCTTGATTCTGTCGAAAGTTATCGCTTATTTGAAGTTGCATTTGTAGGGGAGGTAGGAGTTGCTTGGGTCGGATCTTACCCATTTTCAATACCAACCAAATAGATCTTACTAACAACGTTCCACCAAATTTTCAATTTGCTAGTGTCATTCTATCGAAAGTTATCGTAATTAAAAGAATATTTAATTTTTTGAAATTTTGTAGGGGAGGTAGGCGTTCCTTTGATCTGATTATGCCCAACTTACTACACCTCAAGCATCTTCCCACCCCAGGGTTACATGCCAAAAATCAGGTGTCTACGTCAATTGGTTCAAGAGTTATAGACAAAAAACCCGAAAAGTAGGGTAGTACGGGACTCTTTGTAAGAAAATTACCGTTAGTTTTCAACTGATCGATTTTATTTTTTCAGGAAAGTAAAAGATTATCCTCACGAGCAATCTGCCATGGCTAGAGCTTTTCATGTTTGTTTAATCGGGAGTTATAAATACATTTAACTATTGAACATTTGTAGGGGAGGTAGGCGTTCTCTTGGCCTGATCATGCCCATTTTCAATACCAACCAACTAGATCATACTTCCAACATCTGACCAAAATTTCAAGGCTCTAGCTTTATTCTATCGAAAGTTATCGTGCGAACGGACAGACAGACAGACAGACAGACGGACAGACGGACAGACGGACAGACAGACAGACAGACAGACAGACATGGCTAAATCGAATCAGGAGGTGACCCTGATCATTTATATATATACATTGCTATACCTCCGGAGCCTCCTTTAAGGTGTTACATATTTCCGTCGTGACAAAAACAATATACCCTATACTAAAAGTCTAGGGTATAAAAATGGCGGATTCGTACTGCGCGAGTTAAAATCTCCCAAGCCCCGAAATAGAGAAATATTCGTCGCAGGATGTTATAGTTCCGGGCAGCTCCTCGTGACATGATGTACATTCAGAGGTCTGCAGAAGATCAAATGCCCCCCCCCCCCCCCCCCTTCTGCAAAAATTCCAAAATTTTTCTTGTGCATTCTCTTTGTGCATGTGTTGGAATGTTTTGTTTACTTTTGTTAGTTTCCCTTTCTGTTTGCCGGACACAATCGCATAGAGTCGCACGCGTTACTTGAGAAACGGATTGTGTGTGCCGGACCCGGACTGTTGATTAAAGGTGCGGGATGAGGCGGATAGTGTGGGAGCGATTTTGCAATAGATACACAAACACAATACACGTCCGATTGGGAAAAGATGGTGGGAAGCGTGATTACGATTAGCAGAAACGTACTCAGAGAAATGTCGATAGGCTGCAGTCTGCAAACTGTACCGAACGGGTAGATGGAACAGGGTGCACGAGAGGAGGTGAATATTGCACACACGCGATGCAAACGAAAACGAAACGATCCTGCGAGAGAAAGGAGCCCAAGCGGACAGGACAAAGCAAAGCAGAATTTATAACGAGTATCTACACTGCCACCAGATACATGGGTACATGGATATGTCTTATGCCTACCGAAAGCGTGGGACGTGCCTTTTCGAATGATTTCATCCAGTACAACTATACTGGGATCTTTATAAAACTTACGTCGATATCTTCAACACAACAGGTTCCACGCAGTCGGTAGTCATAGACATATCCATGTTCCGATGTATCTGCATGCAGTGTAGATACTTTGTATCTTTTTTTTTCTAGCTCCCGTCACATCCGAAGAGGTACGACGGCTTATATTCGAACCTAAGCGAAATGTTGCTCCTGGACCAGATGGCTTGCAATCATCTCAATTGAGAGATGATGCTATAATTTTGTCAGAACCGTCGACTTATACCATCAATTTATGTTTTGAGCAAGGGGTGTTTCCGACACAATTGAAGAAGGCATTAGTTATACCGTTACATAAAAGTAAAGATAAAACAGATCTTAATAACAATAGGCCAATATCCTTACTCTCGTCTTTATCAAAAGTATTTGAAAAAGCTATTAAAGTAAGATTAGTGAAATATTTAGAAAAAAAATAAATTGCTTTCAGATCACTAGTTCGGATTTAGAGAAGCACGTAGTACAGAAGATGCAATTTACAATATAACGAAAACCATTTTTCTTAAGCTAGACCAAGGCCAAAAATGTTTAGGCATATTTCTAGATTTTGAAAAAGCCTTCGACACGGTCCATCATGAGACACTTTTTGCCAAAATGCATAAAATTGGAATACACGTGTTGCTCTCAATCTTTTTAAATCATACTTGAACAAAAGGTCTCAATCAGTAAGCGTCAATAAAACTTTAAGGCACAGTCTTAGGGCCAATACTTTTTCTACTACACATCAACGATTTACTCGATTTAAAACTAACAAACAGGGCAAATTATGCCTACGCAGATGATATTGCAATAATCTTCTGGGGAGATAGATGGGAAGATACTTTTAGTAACGCCAGTTCAGGTATTGAAAGGATTATTTGTTGGCTTAGACAAAATAAAATTAGTATAAATGTCAACAAAAGCGTTATGGTTCCGTTTTCTTTAACTCAATCGAATACATGAATATGGACAACAGCAAGACGCTACTCATCAAGTCGACACAATTAGCAGCGTACGCCGACAACATCAACATCATGTCCCGAAGATTGGCTGACGCAGAAGAACTTCTGCATACACTCGATACCGCTGCAAAGGAAGTTGGATTACGTATTAACGAGGGTAAAACTAAAATAATGATGCAATCGGTGACAAGGACAAGACTTTTTTCTCGGTTCTCCCCATAATGAAATCGAAGCAAGTGCACAGAAACACGAAGCTCCGCGTGTACAAAACCATTATACGACCAGTGCTATGCTATGGCTGCGAAGCATGGACCCTAACTCAAGCTTCCGAAAACATGCTAGACACTTTTGAACGTAAGGTTCTACGGCGAATTTTCGGGGCTGTTTGCGATCGAGATGGATGGCGCATCCGATACAACCATGAGTTGTATGAAATGTACGATGAGCTGCAAGTCTCGAAAATCGTCAAACTACAACGACTTCAATGGGCAGGGCATGTACAAAGAATGGACGATGATCGCATGCCTAAGAGAGTAATGAATGCAGAACGAGTCGACGGAGCGAGACTGCGAGGACGACCGAGATCTCGTTGGGAGAGCTCAGTAGGTGTGGACGCCGCGCAGCTGCTGGGCTCCCAAAATTGGAGGACGTGGTCACGTGACCGAGATAATTGGAGGACAATGATCCAGGCGGCCAAGGCCCGACGTCGGGCTGTCGCGCCACGATGATGATGATGAATCGAATACAACAAGTGATACTTGCAAAGTTATTATTCATACCTCTTCATGTGATAAAAGTAATTGTAATTGTCCCCGTCTAAGATGGGAATGTGCAACAAAATAAGGTATAATTATTGATAAACATTTGAGATGGGAAGATCACGTAACTTATGTATGCAATCGCTTGAAAAAAGCTATTTATAAATTTGTGCAGCTAAGGTATATACTAACCCTGCCACAAATTAGGACGGTTTTTCTTGCCTTGGTACAGTCGGTAGTTGAATGTGGATTACTAAGCTGGGGAGGTATAGCTTCAAGTACAGCCTTTAATACTTCTACATAAAAAACTAATTAAGATCTGCTTAAAAAAAAACGATTTATTACCCAACAACATTTTATTATGACGCTCTTAAAGTGCTAATAATTCCTAAACTATTTAAATTAAAAGTTCTGAAATATGTATGTACAATATATACACATAGAAAAGAATTCCCCACTGAAACTACAACGGGACAGAGCACACGTAGGCAAGCGAGGCGTGCTTTATTCCAACCCAGATGTGATACGTCAACCGCTTCTTGTCATGCCTATTACATAGGACTTAGGCTCTTTAACAGTTTACCTCCAAACATCTCCAATCTGTTGAATTATAATTCTTTTAAGAAGAGTTTTTTCGAGCACATTTCTAAATATGATTTAAACTACATTCATTCACTACCTGTGTCCTATATATGGGACACATATTTCTGATATTTTTTACTAACACAATTTGACAGTGTTTTCTAAATTTTTTTTTTGTGTTTCAATTGTTTCATTGTCTCCTTTTATAGAAACGACAATATTCAATTTTCCGCTTTGTCGGGTCTGCCATAGAATCGATAAGTTTGGGAAGAAGTCGTACTGTGATAATAAAATTGCTATAATTGCGCCAAATTCTTATTGATTTAAGATTGTAAATTATAGCCAAATACAATTTTTTTAAGAAATTAGTAAAGCGGAGACTTTGTAGTAGGAAAGAAGAAAAATTACTTTGAAAAATAGTAGTTTCTCCTTTCCGTGGAAGCTACGACATTCCTGTGTCCCATATATGGGACAGCGGTAGTGAAGCGATGTGTCATTCGTTGTTTGGAGGGTTCTGTAACAGATTCTTTTTAATGTTTTTAGATGGTTTATGGGCATGAAATCATTTTATACTCTAGGAAAGTGTTTGATGAAAACATTTTTTCAAATTTGCAAGAATCGGCGAACGATGTATTGGGAAATTTTGAAGATTTTTACTAACTTAGGGCGATGGCGGATCCCACTCTGCCAGATTTCATCCCACAAATTTAGCACATATTGAAACTGCGAAACAACTAATACTGCTTTGCCTTAACCCCTAGCGGGGCATAGCGCGTCAACTACTCCTGCGCGCCATCGTACTCTGTTCTGGGCAATGGGGCGCAACTCCCCAAAAGACTTACCCAGTACCTGACACTCCTTTGCCACAGATCGACGCCATGTGATTCGAGGACCCCCTCTTGGTCGGCCTTGGCTGGAAATGGGGTTCCATTTCATGGCATGCAAAGCAATGCAGTTATCACTCTTCCGCAATGTGTGACCTATTCACTGCCATTTTCGCCTGCGTATGAATTCGTCGATTAGCATCTGACCCGTACGCCGACTTAGCTCTTCATTTGATATTGTTTCGGGCCAGAAAATTCTTAAAATTCGACGAAGACATGAGTTGACGAAAACTTGCAGCTTTCTGGTAACTCCTACGGAAACTTTCCATGTACTGCTCCCATACAAAAGCACTGATAGTACCAGGGAGCGAAACAGGCCCAGCTTGGTCTTGAAGCTGAGATAACTGCTCTGCCAGATTTTGGACAGCATGCCGTATGCGCGTTTAGCCTGGTTGATACGACGAGCGATGTCCTGCTAGGTACCACCATTTTCGGCAACAATGCTACCCAGGTAGATGAAGTTGTCCACCTTCTCCACAGGCTGCCCATTAATATTGATGGCAATAGGTGTCGGATTTCCTTTTCGCAACGGCGGGCTAAGAACCTTGGTCTTGTTGGTATTAATCTTCAGCCCAACCTTGCTTGCCTCCCTCTCGAGATCTAACGCCATTGCGGACAGATCCATGATTTTGTGGGAGAGTAGGCATATGTCGTCAGCGTAGTCAAGATGTTGTTGATAAGATGTCAAAGTCCATTGAATTCCTCTGTCGAGTCCGGATAGGGCTGCATGCAACACATCGCCGATCACAATGAGGAATAGGATGGGTGAGAGGATGCACCCCCGCCGAACTCCACTGCGAATCTCAAAGTCCCCCGACACCTTACCTTTATGCAGAACGCGACATTTCGCGCCGTCATAGGTTGCCTTAATAATAGCCACAAGCTTCTCAGGGATGCCTCTCCTGCGCAAGGCCGGCCATATAGAATCCCGGTTCACACTATCGAAAGCCTTTTCGAAATCGATGAAAAGCAAGTGAAGCGGAGAATCGTATTCAGCGCATTGCTCGATGATGATTCGCAAGGTGTTAATGTGATCGACACAGGAGAATCCGGATCGAAAGCCAGCCTGCTCTTCATCAATTGTGCTTTCTAAGTGGGTCTTTAGTCTTTCCAGGACGATTTTAGCTATTATCTTGGCAACGGCAGGAAGCACACAAATTCCTCTCCAATTATTACAGACTGTGAGGCTACCCTTCTTTGGAAGTTTGATGATCAAACCTTCCTTCCACTCAGTGGGAAAGGTCTCTGTATTCCACGCTTTATCAACAAGTGGGTGCAGCAAATCGGCAGTTACGCTTGGCGCTGCTTGATAAAGTTCGGCAGGGATTCCGTCAAGTCCGGCGGCCTTTCCTCGTTTTAGTGCAATAATTGCAGTGACTATTTCCTCTTTAGTCGGGGCAGTGGACCGTATACGCACATTTTGATGGTTAGCTAAATTATCTATATGAGGGGGAACTTCACCAGAGGTTACACGGTTCAAGACCGCGGCGAAGTGTTCTTTCCACCGCCTCATTTGATCTTCTTCCAAGATAAGTAGCTTTCCATCACCGGATGTTGGCAGGAGTTACGACCACCTGTAAACTCCTTGATGACACTGTATACGGCGTTTAAGTTGTTACTTCTAGCGGCTTCTTCTGCTGACGCTAAAAGAGAATTGGCATAAACTATTTTATCGCGTCGCACACTACGCTGAACTTCTCGAGCTTTCTGACGGTAAAGGAGTTCGATGCTGATTCGATTGTCGTCTGATGCTGCAGCCAAATGAACTTTCAGCTCCTTTCTTTCAACAATCCGCTGCCATGAAGCGTCGGACATCCAGGGCTTATTCCGGCAATCCGGGTTTGGGCCAAGGATGGTATTTGCGCTATCAATGTACGCATTTTTTATGGCATCCCAGTTTTCGTTTATGTCACTATCTGGGTGACTAGTTATCTCAGCCGCTTTTTGCGCAAGATGGTCATTATATTGTTGTAAGACAGCTGGATTTTTTAGTCGAGCGGTGTTGAATTTGCGGGGCCTGGATCTTTCGTCGCTGGGGCGGCGCACGGCAGCAATACCCAATCGAACATTAGCGATCATAAGATAATGGTCTCTTCCCATCCCAATATTGGCCCCCTTCTTGTTTCGCACGTCCAGGAGGCAACTCTTGAATCTTTTACTAATGGCAAAATGGTTGATCTGATTTTGTGTTCTGCGCCGATCAACATAGGACCAACTGATTTTGTGGTGGTCCTTATGCTCAAACATAGTACCACCGATGAAGAGACTGTGAAAGTTGCAGAACTCTACAAATCTTTCACCGTTGTCATTACGATCACCAAGACCGTGTCTCCCCATCACATGTCTGAGCCCATAGTTATCAGCGCCAACTTTCGCATTCAAATCACCCATAACCATTATAATGTCACCTTTAGGTGTTCTGCTCTGAACGGCGTTTAGTTCTTCGTGGAAGGAGTCTTTTGCCAAGACATTTTCGGGTTCAGTAGGGGCATAACATTGTACATATTATTGAGATGTTCCTCATTTTGGTCCGGAACCTGGCGGTCAAAATCCTGTCAGAGACCGGTTCCCAGGATAAGAGACAGTTTCGCGCGGCTCTGGTTAAAAGGAGCCCCACACCTGACTCACGGCGAATACCGGTAGCTTTACCGGAGTACAACATTACAGTGCTGCCCGTTGGAGAGATGAATTCTCCGCTGTTCCACCATCTTATCTCACTAACTCCTAAGATATTTAATTTGTACCTCAGAAATTCACAACAACTAATAAGTTTGTATTTAATGTTTCTATTAACGAAAAATTAAGACTAAGTGGCTTAAAAGTTTACTTATCCTATTAATTACTAGGGTTTAGTCAAAGAACTATTCGTCATTATCATCCCAGACAGAACTCTAATGTATGCAAAAAAATGCACCTTCGTTTGCTCAGAGAAGATATTGTTTGAGAAATAATATAAATAACTATTTTTTATATAACTATTTTTTTAAATAAGTGTTTATAAAAATGGAATTTTTTAATTAAATCATACAACATAATTTTTGTCAGTATATTGTAACATGAATTGTATCTTGAATTGGCAATAAACTTTACTTTACTTTACCAAGGCGTGATATAGTGTTCTCAATTGCCGGATTGTTAAAATGCGCTTTAAACAACCAAGCAAACATGTATATTTACGTATTTTTGCATTTATATATTGTATTATTATTATTATATATTGTAAGTAATATGTGAATTCCATTTCAAATGACTGTCCATAACTACACCTAAATATTTAATACAGAGCTCTAAATTAATGTTATCGCACATACAGTTGCTGTAAGGAACGTTTCTCCCCTGACAGTCTAAAGTATGTATTTTTATTTCCATTATATTTGGTTGTCCAGTTAAGGTTATAGAAAAAGACATTGCTTTGGAACATACGGCGGTTTATGAGATTACGCACACAGCGATTACTAAATAATTTAGTTTGCTGTGTGCGCGGTCCCATAAACCGCCATGTGTTTTATTTTTCTACTAAGCTATTTAGTTTATCTGCGAACTAAAAAGTTTTCTGTGGACGAGAGCTCTTAATTTTATCTGGTGACTATCCAACCGGATTTTAATTGATGTCATGGCTGTTTGACATGCTGAGACTGTTTCATTCCAAGAGTCTGTAGCGACAAGCAACACAGTATCATCCGCGAAAGCTACCATTTCACCGTTTTTATACCCTAGACTTTTAGTATAGGGTATATTGTCTTTGTCACGACGGAAATATGTAACACTTTAAAGGAGGCTCCGGAGTTATAGCAATGTATATATACAAATGATCAGGGTCACCTCCTGATTCGATTTAGCCATGTCTGTCTGTCTGTCTGTCCGTCTGTCTGCCTGTCTGTCTGTCTGTCCGTCTGTCTATCCGTCTGTCTGTCAGTTCGCACGATAACTTTCGATAGTATGAAGCTAGAGCCTTGAAATTCTGGTCAAACGTTGGCAGTGTGATCTAGTTGGTTGGTATTGAAAATGGGCATGGTCAGGCTAAAGGCGAACATACACCATCCGGAATTCCTGTCCGGAAAAACTGATGAGGCCCGGCCTTGAGGAATTCCGGATCGTCAATGGCATGTGCAGATTGCCTTGAGTTGGATGGACAATTGGCAATCGATCTTATTATCATAGAATGAAAGTATGTATCTATCTATTGGATTGAATTTTACATTCCATAGCCAAGCTTCAGATACATTCGTATATTGAAATAAACTGCAGTGAAAATTCACTCTAGTTACGCGGCCGGACAGTTCGCCTTGAGGCGACCGGACAGGCCGCCGGAAAGGCCTTTGAGGCGGCCGGATGGATAATTGCAAATTGATGTTATCGCCATAGAATGAAAGTAGATAGATAGATAGATAGATAGTTAGGTTTATTTCATATAAATTCAAATGGGATTACAATGGGTCGGTTACATATATGTATTAAGTAACTCAATTCAATTGAATTCTATGAAATACTAGAAACATTTTATATTCCTAATGCTAAATACAGTATTAAGAATAGTGTTAAATGCCACTTCAAAAGACTTTACTTAATTATAAATTAGAGAGATACGTGGGGTGATTCAAGGAAAAGAACAAAAATTATACGGAAGGAGAAAAGATGTAACAAAAGCAGATTCCATAAATAAAAATGCACAATGAAGCATGTAAGTATCCAAAATAAGAGAAAAAAAAAAAAAAAAGTATCTATCTATTGCATTGGATTTTATGGCGTTTTACTTTCCATAGCCAAGCTTCAGATGCATTCGTCTATTGAAGAAAACTGAAGTGAAAATTCATTCTAGCCACGCGGCCGGACAGTTCGCCTTGAGGCGGCCGGACAGGCCGCCGGAAAGGCCTTTGAGGCGGCCGGATGGATAATTGCAAATTGAACTTATCGCCATAGAATGAAAGTATCTATTTATTGCATTGAATTTCTCGACACTTTACTTTCCATGGTAGAGTTTCAGATACATTCGTCTATTGAAATAAATTCCTGGAAAAATGCATTCTTATCAGGTGGCCGAACAGGCGGCCTGGAGTTTATTGCAATGTATCCCGCTGCTACCCCGCGGAAATAAAATCGGCTAGAACGATTGTTTCCGGGATTGAGCGAAGTGGATATGTGTATATGCATAGCTTTTGTTAAGATAGTGTAGTGATGTTCACAGTTCAATTCAATGCAATAGATAGATACTTTCATTCTATGGCGATAAGATCAATTTGCAATTATCCATCCGGCCGCCTCAAAGGCCTGTCCGGCGGCCTGTCCGGCGGCCTATCCGGCCGCCTCAAGGCGAACTGTCCGGCCGCGTGACTAGAATGAATTTTCACTGCAGTTTATTTCAACAGACGAATGTATCTGAAGCTTGGCTATGGAATGTAAAATTCAATCCAATAGATAGATACTTTCATTCTATGGCGATAACATCAATTTTCAATTATCCATCCGGCCGCCTCAAAGGCCTTTCCGGCGGCCTGTCCGGCGACCTGTCCAGCGGCCTGTCAGGCGGCCTCAAGGCGAACTGTCCGGCCGCGTGACTAGAATGAATTTTCACTGCAGTTTTTTCCAATGGACGAATGTATCTGAAGCTTGGCTATGGAAAGTAAAATGCCGTACAATTCAATGCAATAGATAGATACTTTCATTCTATGGCGATAAGATCGATTTGCAATTATCCATCCGGCCGCCTCAAAGGCCTGTCCGGCGGCCTCAAGGCAGCCTGAAACAGCCATACACGATCCGGAATTCCTCAAGGCCGGGCCTGAGCAGTTTTTCCGGAAGGAATTCCGGATGCTGTATGTTGGGCTTAAGAAAACGCCTACCTCCCCTACATATGTCAAATACTTAATGTATCTATAACTCCTGATTAAATAAACATGAAAAGCTCTAGCTTTGGTATATTGCTCGTGAGGGTGATCTTATACTCTCCTTGAAAAATCAAGTCGATCAGTTGAAAACTAATGGTAATTTTCTTACAAAAAACCCCGTACTACCCTACTTTTCAGGTTTTTTGTCTATAACTCTTGAACCAATTGACGTAGATACCTGATTTTTGGCATGTAACCCTGAGGCGAGAAACTATTTGAGTTTTAGTAAGTTGGGCATAATCAGATCAAAGAAACGCCTACCTCCCCTACAAATTTCAAAAAATTTAAAATTCCTTTCATTACGATAACTTTCGATAGAATGACACTAGCAAGTTGAAAATTTATTAGAATATTGTTTGTGGCGGCACAGCAATCCCGAGCGGCAGCACTAATTCGCCCGATTACTGTACCACACATACGATACGGATACAATGTGCTGACCACGCAAGCACATGGACGCTGCCACTTGAGTCCGTACATTTGGAAGCAATTCCAAATGTAATCGGAGCGAGCCATTAAAATATGTGCCGAGCAAACACATCCATGGGAACGAGCTCACATGGATGGTACGAGGCATGGCTATGCCTGCGCCCTGCTGCGTCAGCAAATCGTGAAGATAAAAGATACTTGCATCAACTCGCAAGTGTCTCTGCGTTCCAGTCAAGTCGTCCGTTTGCATCGTCGTCGCGCGTCACCATCATCGTCATCGTCAGACACGCGACTGTATCTCGCGATACGATACATTGTAATTGTTAATTTTGTTTTTGTTTAATAAAATAATTAAAAAACCGGTAACGCGTTTTTTCCTCCAAAGAACTTTCGCGCCCACAGGCTAAATGTTAATAAAATCTACTTGGTTGCTGTTGAAAATGGGCAAGATCAAACAGACGGAACCCCTACCTCCCCTACAAATGAAACTTACAATAAGCGGTAACTTTTGATAGAATGAAGCCAGCAACTTGAAATTCGGGTCAAATGTTTTAAGTAAGATTGAGTTAGTTGGTATTAAAAATAGGCCAGATTCGACATAGGGAACCCCTACCTTCCCTACAAATTGAACTTAAAATAAGCGATAACTTACGACAAAATAAAGCTAGCGACTTGAAATTTTGGTTACATGTTTGTAGTAGGATTCAGCTGGCTGATATGAAAATACGTAAAATCCGACCAACCAAACCCCTACTTCCCCTACAAATGAAACTTCAAATAAGCGATAACTTTCGATAGAATGAAGCTAGAGATTGACATTTTGCTTAAATGTTCATAGCATGATCTAATTGGTTGGTGGCAATGATGGGCAAGATCTGACCCAAGGAACCCCTACCTACCCTACAAGTGAAACTTCAACTAGGCGATAACTTTCGATAAAATTAAGTTAATGACTTGAAAAACTCGACAAATATTTGTAGAATGCGTTAGTTAATTTATTTTGAGAATGGTCAACATTCTCCTGAATGAGTGCCAGCCTCCCCTATAAACTGGTCATATAGGAAACTCACTTTTAATGCAAATGGTCGTTGCCAATTGGTACTTTTGGTATCACCACTAGGTTTGCACAAGTCTAGGGTATATACGCTTCGGACTCCGGTTTATACTCATATTACACAGATTATTTACGTAGATTAAGTAGAGTATAGGTGATAGGATTGTTCCCTGGGGTAGACCGTATTCATAATTAAATTGTCTATCGCTTAAGCTGTCTTGCAGTTTGACGTGCTGGGTTCTTCCCATTAAGTAGTTTTCGAGTAGCTTCAGTGACGTATGTGTGATACTTATGCTTTTCAACTTTTTGATTAGTATTTTATGGGAGATAGTATCGAATGCCTTAGATAGATCCATACCTAAAGCATCTTCTCTACTTGTTTCCTGTCGAAAACCAAATTGCTGGCTTGACAACAGATTATTTATTATCAGTAAGAAATTTTACTAATCGTTGTTTGATGCAGCCTGCAGCGTTCTAAGAGTTTACTAATAATTGACAAGAGAAATATTGGTCGATAGTTTGACAGGTCATGTGCGATACCTCCCTTGAATATGGGTACAACTAATTCTCTTTTAAAAGTTGACACTAGATTTTTTACACTTTTTTGAAGTAACTGAAATCTCGTCATACCCTGCTGCAGTATTATTATACCCTTCACGGATGTGATAGGGTATATTAACTTTGTCATGAAGTTTGCAACGCACAGAAGGAAGCATCTCCGACCATATAAACCATATATGTATATTCTTGGTCAGTATGATGAGTCGAGTCGATTAAGCTTTGTCCGTCTGTCCGTCTGTCTGTCTGTCCGTCTGTCCGTCTGTTTCTATGCAAACTAGTCCCTCAGTTTTGAAGCTATCAAGCTGAAATTTTGTAGAGAGCCTTCTTTCTATTGCAGGCAGTATATATGTCGGAACCAATGGAATCGGACCACTACGTCATATAGCTGCCATAAGAACGACCGGTCCAAAAATTCGTCTTTGTGAGAAATTTTTTTTTATTTCTTAAGATATCTTTTTAAGATTTCACAGAAATCAACAGTATCTATAGCCAAATCACACTTACGAATTTGGTTGAAATCGGACCACTACGTCATATAGCTGCCATAGGAACGACCAGTCCAAAAATTGGTCTTTGTGAGAAAAACTTTTTTATTTCTGAAGATATCGTTTTTGGATTTCACACTAATGTATAGTATCTTTAGCTAAATCACATTCCTGAATTTGGTTGAAATCGGACCACTATGTCATATAGGTGCCATAGGAACGACCGGTCCAAAATTCGTCTTTGTGAGAAAAACTTTTTTAGTTCTAAAGGTATTGTTTTCAAAATTCACATTAATCAATAGTATCTAAAGCGAAATCATATTTCCGAATTTGGCTGAAAGCGGACTACTCGATCATATAGCTGTCATAGGAACGACCGTCCCAAAAACTAGTTTTTGTCAGAAAAACTTTTTTTATTTCTGAAGGTATCTTTACGAAATTGTATATTATTCAATCGTATTGACTGCTAAGCCACGTTCCTAAATTTGGTTGAAATTGGCCCACTATTTCATATACCTCTTATAGGAACAGTGAAATCGGAACAAGTTTTACTACTAATTTCAAAAAGGCAAATGAACCACAAAACACAACCTTCGCGTGAAGGGTATCTTACCTTCGGCAAGCTAGCCGAAGGCTAGCTTGTTTAAATCTCATATTATTCAGTAATATCTTTTGTGAAATCACTTTTCCGAATTTGGTTGAAATTGGACAGCCATAGGAACGACCGTTCGAGAATCAAGTTTTTGTTAGAAAAACTTTTTTTATTTCCAAAGATATCTTTACCGAATTTCATATTATTTAATCATATTTACTGCTAAATCACACTTCTAAATTTGATTGAAATCGGCCCACTATTTCATATACCTCTCATAGGAACAGTGAAATCGGAACATTTTAACAACTGATTTCAAAGTAGCAAATGCATCACAAATCAAAACGAAGGTAAGAAGGCTTCGCGTGAAGGGTATCATACCTTCGGCTAGCTTGTTTTCTTAATGAGGTGATGTAGGAATCTTTAAAAAATACTGCTGTGTTTGAGCAAGTACGCAGTATTTTTACCGACTAAACCCAAAAACACCTCCTCTGCCTTTCCCCCTGCCGGGCCATTTTTTGGCATTACTTCGCAGAGGTGGCTCTGGCTGATCAGCCACCATTGCGATTTTTCAACTTACGTCTGGCTTCTTATTTATCGAGCTCCTTATGGATGGTGCATACCATCCACCTCACTGCGTCCCAATCTTGTTATGATCGCAGCATCAAATCCACCAGATTCTGTGGGTTTATGACACTCCCCAGATCCGCCTCAAGTTGTTCACGGTTTAAAGAAAATCTGAAGCAGTCGAACAATACGCGTCTGGCGTCGTCCGTAACTCCTTTGCTCCTATGGGACAATCTGGCGAATCGTTTAGCTTCAACTTGTAAAAATATTGCCGGTATCCACCTTGACCCGTAAGAAACTGGGTCAGGTAGTGTTTCACCTCACCGTGCTTCCGGTACACCCACTTCCCGATATCCGGGATGAGGGTATACGTCTAGCGAACGGTTAAGGTCTGCTCCCATCGTTGCTGCCACTCTCTCAGAGATTCCGTTTCTCTCAATGACTTTCTGATCCTCTGACGGCTCTGATGTTTCCAGGCTTCGACCATGATACAGTCTGCTTGTTTCGACAGCCAAAATCTCCATTGGTATCATTCCGGCAACGACATAGACAGCTTCGTGCGAAGTGGTTCTGTATGCACAGCATACTCTTAATGCACACCTTCGGTAAACCGAGCTAGTTTGCTTGGCATTACAAGCGTCATGCAGAGCACTGGCCCAAATCGGAGAGGCATACAGCAGATTAGAAGTTATCACCCTAGATAGCAGAAGCCCCCTAATTGTTCTTGGACCGCATAATATTCGGCATAATTCTTGCCAAGGCCACGATGGCGGACGCTGTCTTCTCACATACATATTTCAGGTGCTCTCCAAAGCTCAGCCTCGCGTCGATAATAACCGCCAGATGCCTAATAGCTGGCTTAGAGGCGGCGTACCTGGCCAATCTGCATCAACTTCATTTTACGTGTAGAGAAGCATAGTACATGCCAGGTGTAGCAAGCGAATGTTCTCTGCAGAAGAAGGTTTGGCGAGTACCAGACATAGTACACCCATACATTCCAATGCTCCGAAAAGGACCAGCAACAAAGGAAACTGGGAACATACCAGCCATAATAAGCCTTCGTCATCCGACGCGGTTCAGTCAGAAGAAACAGTAGTCACCACCCAAATAGTGACCATAAATCGTCGCGCAAGAGGCCCAAGTTCGAAAGAGCTCAAATGAAGAATTACTTCCAAAGGGCGTTTTTTTGTTCTGAGGAAGATAACGAAGAACGAAGAAGCAAATACGATTCATGAGCGGAACGCGGAGGCTAAGTCCAGATAACAGACAGTCGCCGACGAATACAAACAACACGTGGAAGAAAAATGGCAGCACAAAATTCAATTGGAATTGCAAGGAGCATCAAAGGTAAATCTATCTGAGGATGAGACCGCCCTTGGCACCAAGCGGAAAAAAATAGCCTGAACCGAACCATCCACCATGCAGTGGGAAAGTCAATTCGAAGTGGTGAAGGATCACCTGTTCGGTAATGCTTGGGAACGAGCTCGTCCAGGACATCAAGTTTGCGGCGGGCCACTCGTTAGTTGGGTTAGGTTAGGGCAAATGAGTATATCACTGAGATTGGGGATTGCACTTTAACAGCAAACGTCACTAGAGACAGTTCACAAGGAGGCGTGCTGTCTACTACGATGCCTCATAGAGTGGAAGATTACCGCCATGGGATATTCAACACAAGGATAAACTACTGACCTAGTGATAACTGTTAGTGGGAGGGTTGAAGAGGTCCTCCAATCAGCCCTTAACTAGTACAAAGATGGTGTGATGACAGCTGCCTTCGAGTCAATCCCGCCAGGGCAGCTTTCATATCCTTCACAAGGAAACCAAATATACGATTAATGAGTTGTCCTTCCATGTACAATTCTCAAGTACTCCTGGTTGATTCCATAAAATACTGTTACAGGTGAAAATTCCGCGGCAGTCAGCGGCTGGTGCTGGCTTGCAGCAAGGCCGTGAGGCGTCGCGCACTTTCAATTTAGCCTACCGCAAGGTGACCAGAGGACTCTAGTCAAGCGATCCGGAACACACTACATCCAAATTAAACACGACGTGTCCAGTTCAGGTTATAATAACTATTATTTCGATAAACACTTAAAATTAATATCTATTCTAAGAACCGGCCGTTCAAACAAAAGAGACCAAACTTAACTTAGCACTACTCACTAACTTTATTACAATCTAAATACGTGACACAATTATCAGGCGCCGACCTGAACTAATAATGCAAATCCTTAGCCGTTCGCACTCCTCGAACTCCCTGCTTCTCGTCATCTCGTGGGCTCCACCGATGTAACAATGCGTCTACTCGCCTCCTCTTTTTACCATCGGGTCCGTCGCCGTCGCTCGATTCGCTACCTTTGCCCTTTTCTACGCTACGATGATGGTTAACCCTTTTCCACCGACGAGGTTGGGAATTCAAAGAGAATATCCCGATCGGGTTTTCGACCTTTTATCGATTCTTGGGATACGATGAATTTATACTATAAAACTCCTGTAATTTACTAACTAGTATTTATAATTCAGGTGGCTCTGGAATGTAACAATACCTTGGAGTTCTGCTTGATAGTAAACTACTCTTTACGGAACACTTGAAGACTATTTCCAATAAGGCTACCAGAGCCCTCTGGATTTGTAGACAATTTGTAGGGAACACACTAACAAGGAAGTTACACTTCAATCGACTCTTTTCTACCAAAATTTGGAATAGAAGGAATTTATTTATCAACTATTAATTTGAGCCACTCGTAACTGTCAGAGGGTTTACTGATGGCTCCAAATCTAATGAAGGTACTGGGGCAGGAATTTTAGGCCCCTCTACAAGACTATCGATCCTCATGGGTAAGCGCCACGGTCTTCCAAGCCGAAATTTATGCAATTTTTAGCTGTGCCAATGCATGTATGGAAGCGTGCTGCCGTAGAAGAAACAATGCAATCTTCGCAGATAGCCAAGCTGCTGTCAATGCTCTGAATAAGTTCGTACTGGGTGTCTAAATCAGTACTTGATTGCTAGGAGGTTCTGCAGAGACCTAGTTTCTTTAATGAAGTCACCATGTACTGTATCCCTGGCCATGTCGGTGTCTCAGGTAATGAGCTTTGCGATAAGTTGGCTAGAAAAACATCTGCAACCCTATTTATTGGGAGAATCTCCCTTAAATGATTCAGACTAAAGCCGCGATTTCGCATACACCAGAATTATGTAGGAGCAGGAACCGAATTCAGCATATTTGTGACATAATTGAGTTCCTGTCGCTATAGCGACAAAAATAACAATAGAGTCGACGACGGAAAATGGTTGTTTTAATGATAGCACAGAAAGAATGCATGATTGTATTGTTTCTGTTCTGTCGCCAAAACAACCATTTTCCGTCATCGATTCTGTTGTTATTTTATCGCCATGGCGACAGGAACACAAATGTCCTGAATTCTATTCCCGTTCCTAATTCTGGTGTATGCGAAATCGCGGCTTAAGCTGCTCATTCCAGACCGCTGGAGCAAGCGCACCCTAGAATTGCTGAATCTAAGCAGGAACAGGGTTAGAATCATTTGCGGCTTTCTCACAGGGCACTAGACTCTGAGGCACCACCTGTACAAAATGGACATTGTCTCTGATCCCAGCCGTGACTTCTGCTAGGCCGATGATGAGGAATCCCAGGACATCCTGTGCTAGTGTGACGCCCTTTTCCATAGTTGCGGTAATCCCTTTTCTGAGGTAGACGAAATCGCTTCACTCGAACTTAGACAGCTGAGCAGCTTTGTTGACCGGATCAAACTTCATAGCCAAACTTAAAGCAGTACTTGACCATGTGGACTATAACACAATAGACGTCTTTTGGTCGCAGTGCACTGCACTCTTATCTTATATTCATCTTTGCTACAATGTTTTTCACTGCCCGGTAAGGCGACACGTGCGCAATGCTGACTTTATCACCTTCCCGTTACCATCATCCCTTAAAAACGGGAATGAGTTACTGAGTCCTTCATATTCCATGTTGACAACCACAAATTAGGACTCAAACGTGTGCTATATGTACTGTGCTATACAAGACATGAGCCTTGACACCTTCAATATAGCATTGTCATCGACTACTGACATTGCCCACTCTGTCAATCCAAGAGTATTTGTAAAACGCTTTGTCGCAACGACGGCACTTGAGGTCCTTTGAAACTTGTGTCGAATCGCTTAACTCGTTTCAATTTCGACAATATTGACTACTTTGCGATATGTGAAGCCAGTTTTCGAATTCCAATTGAATTTACGTCCAACAGTCGTCCCTATTCTGAAAAGGAGTACCATCAATTAAATGGATCCAATTTATAGTAGAGCATGCTCTCTCGTGGCTTGGTCTATTTCAGTATGGAGAATATACACTTTCCATACAAACCGTGGCCGTTTTCACAATAACGTTACTATGACACCCATATAAACATATTTGGCCGTGCGGATACTAAAAATATGAAACATTTGCAACATTACACAGAATACTGTTGAATAAATCGGTTTGAGGGATTATTCTATTGAATAATAGAAAATAATATTTTAGATAATAGAGAATATGACCTTTGTAGTAGAATTAACCCGAGGATTACACACTGGGGTCACTGTAGACTCGAGCATTTTTATACCCTAGACTTTATAAGTACAGGGTTTATTGTTTTTGTCACAACGAAAATATGTAACACCTTAAAGAAGGCTCCGGAGGTATGGCAATGTATATATATATATATAAATGATCAGGGTCACCTCCTGATTCGATTTAGCCATGTCACTCTGTCTGTCTGTATGTCCGTTCGGATGATAACTTTCAAATGAAACTTAAAATAAGCGATAACTTCCGATGAAGCTAGTGACCTGGAATTGTGGTCAAATGGTTGTAGTTGGGTAAAGTTGATTGATATTGAAAGTACGTAAAGTCCGACCAGCGAAACCCCTACTTCCCCTACAAATAAAACTTCAAATAAGCGAAAACTCTCGATAAAATGAAGCTAGTGACTTTGGTCAAATGTTTGTTCTAGGACCTTGTTGGTTGTTATTGAAAATGTGCAAGATCCGACAAAAGAAACCTCTACCTCCCGTACAAGCGACTCTTCAAATAAGCGATAACTTTCGATAGAATGCAGCTAGTGACTTGAAAAATTCGACAAATATTTGTAGTGTGGGCTAGATAGTGTATTTTGAGAGTGGTCAAGATCCTTCTGAATGAGCGCCAACCTCCCCTATAAACTAGCCATACTGAAAACTCACTTATAATTTGGTCGTTGTCAATTGATACTTTTGGTATCACCACTAGGTGTGTACAAGTCTAGGGGATATACGTTTCGGACTTTCGGTTTTTCATAGTTTTGTTTGTTAATAATTATCGTAAGTTGTTTACTTGCCTTTGTAATTTAGGTTGCTTTGTGCAAACGTTAACCCTCGAATTACACACGGTCCCTAACGACCCCAGCAATTTCTTTCTGTTATTATTTTTCAAAATAATTATCGTAAGGTGTGTTGCTGCCATTGTAATTCAGGTAGCTCTATACCAGAGTCAACCCTCAGATTGCACACTGGGGTTCCTGAAGGTCCCAGCAGTTTTTTTTTAATATTTCTGTTTTGCAAAAATCAGGAGAATTCTCTCAATTCGATTCCTCTGTCTAGTCCAAATAGGGCTGCATGTAACTCTGGTTACAATGAGGAATAAGATCGGCGAGAGGATGTACCTTTGTCGAACTGCACTCCCAATCTCAAAGTCCTCAGACACCTGACATTTATGCAGAGCGCGACATGCCTCTCCTGCGCAAAGCCATCCGTATAGAATCTCGGTTCACACCAGGAAAGGCTTCTTAATCAATGAAAAGCAAGTGATGCAGAGAATCATACTCAACTCATTGCTCGGAGATGTTTCGTTAGGTGTTGATGTGGTCGACTCAGGAGAATCCATATCGAAACCCAGCCTGCTCTTCATCAATAGGCGCGTTCTTTTGCTTTTCTCAACCTGTATAGGTTAGTGAAATAACACGCAATACAACAACAATGCTACCCTATATAGATTGGCGCTTAATCCAGTGATTTATGGAGAGGAGATCCTGACCTGGATAGCGCACAAGTTAAGCTTTGATTTAGGACGCATCTAGCGGTTGGTAGAAGAAGTTCGCTCATTCCACGATGTCCACTCTATTTTCACCTCAGTTGACCTCAATTAGAATCAATCGAATTCCACACTTTTTCAAGTTGGAATAGTGATTTTTGTCGAAATATTAGGAAACTACTCGGAATCAATTAGTTTCATCTAGCACAGTTGCGTTTGATAGGTTCAATGCTTACTCTTGTTGCAATAGAATGAAGTCTATTTTTAATATTTTTCAAAGAGTGGAATTATGCCACCACTTAAAATCCAAACTTTCTCTGAGATCAAATCAATTTCATGTCAAATACATGCTGTATGAGTCAGATACATCGTTTTTATTTGCACAAAAGCTTAACTATCCTTGACCTGGATAGCTGCAAAAGAAATTGCTTCCTAAATTAACTTTTAGTCTTTTGATGTCAATTTTAGCTACTATCTTGACAACTGCAGGAAGCACGTGCTTTTCAAATTATTGTCTGCAAGACCACCATTTTTCGGAAGTTCAATGATCAATCCTTCCTTCCACTTATTGGGAAAGGTGTCTGTGTTCCACGCTATATCAACAATTTCAGTGAAGCAGCTCGGCAGTTATGCTTGTCGCTGCTTAATAAAGTTCGGCAAGAATACCGTCGAGTCCGTCGGCCTTTCCTAGTTTTAGTGCAATAATTGCAGAGGTAATTTTCTCTTTAGTCCGTGCAGTTGACCGTATACGCGCATTTTGTTTAGTTAAATTATCTACATGAGAGGGAACTTCACCAGCAGTTACACGGTTCAAGACAGTCACGAAGTGTTCCTTCCTTCGCCTCATCTGACCTTCCTCTGAGATACTTAAGAAGTTTTTCATTACTATCCTTTACCGGGTGTTGGTGGGAGTTACAACCACAAACTCCTTGATAACTCCTTATACGCTCCTTGCGGCAGGGCGAAATCGTTGTAAAGGATTGGCGCGGGAGCTTATCTGCCCCATAAGCAAGAAGAGGGATAAGCTTCGGTGTGAAAACTATAGAAGCATCTCACTAGTCTGTCCGTCCTATAAAATACTGTAGAAAGTTCTGGAAAACAGAATCAATTGGAGAGTGTAAATCTGGTCTGGTGGAGGCCTGGTGGAGGCCTGGTCGATCAACAAACAAAACAAGTTGAACTACGAATAAACAAGGGCAAAACGAAAATAATGATGCAATCAAGGACTAGGACGCCACCACAATCGAACATTACCATCGGGGATCTCAACATTAAAAATAAATTACTGTCGCAACAGTCCAATCTCCAAGGCCTCCAGATGAGTTAGCATCGCCTCATTTTCTAGATCATGACGGTGTGTCTTGTGTGGACGTGTGGAATCAGCAACACACTCAACCGAGCTATTTACCCAATAAATGGGTACTCATTTAACAGCTGAGTGGGCTCATAGTCCGACACGTAAGTCCCATTTTTTATCGAAAACTACTGCATTCAGTAGGAATCGAGCCGGAGCGCAGTGCATTAAAAACTGTCGGATTTTTCATAAGGCAAAGGGATTTGTAACTTGCAAATAAAAAATATGCAATGAGATCTAAGGAAGAAAGCTTACTTGAAGTAGACAGCTTATATTCATATATTATTTAGACGTGTTCTACCTCGAAGATAACTAAGTTATTAAGTTCCCAAATGTCTGAAACTGGAAGCTTGATTATCCGAAACCTAGCAAGAAGGGTTTGGTCAGTGGATGTGTAGCTAAATGAGAGGCTTGGGAATGCAACCACATTGGTCAATTGACTCACTATCAACACGTAACATACAACTTCAGTTTTATTTGCCACGACGCGAGGAGCCGCACTAATACCCTCGAATATTTGGAAACGCATTTGACTAATCAGATCGGCTAGTGCTGCTGTGATATAATTCAACTCCAATAGTTTGCCTTATATCCCAGTAGGATACAGCGCGTCAACTTCTCTAATTAGCCATCGAATTTGCCATCAGGCAATAAGTCTAATCTCGTTCCATGACACACCCAACAACGCACGCTTGTCGGCCACCGATCGGCGATTCAAGGACGTCCCAAACGTCGACATAAATTGTGTAGTTGAGTTCATTGGCGTTTCATTTCATAACACTTCCAGTATAGTAGTTATGGCCCTTACGCAATGTAAGCCACTGCCATTTTCGCGTGCATCTCAAAACTCTGATTGTCAATCATCTGGCCTGTACGCCGATTCAGCACTTCATTTTTATACCCTAGTTTAATATTGTTCTAGGCCAGAAAATTTTTAAAATTCGACAAAGACAAGAGTCGACGAAATATTGTACCTCACTAGTATTATTTACGGAAAGTTTTCATGTTCTGCTCCCTTGCAATAACACAGACAACCCCAGGGAGCGAAATAGGCCCATTTTGGTCTTAACGACGCGCTTCTTTGCAAATATGTACTGCCACCTAGGTAGTCGAATTTATCCACAGGCTGTCCATAATACCAATGGGCCGGATTTTTAGTTGGCAGCACAACCACCTTGGTTTTGTTGGCGTTAATATTTCACAATAGGGGTAGGGGACTCCTTCTCGAAATCTGAAGCTATTCCGTTCAGATCTATGATTTTGTCAAAGAGCAAGCATACGTCGTCCGCGTAGTCAAGATGTTGCAGATAAGATGTATTCATTTCTACTGCATAATCTGGATAGAGTTGTTGTTGTTAATTGTCTTGATCCCTTCAGGGGCATGGGCGCGTCAACATTTCCAGCATTTCCATGGCTTGATGACGTTTCGATCAACTGCAATTGCTAGCATGCACCTCCTATCCGCGCCGTCTTTGTACTGACAAGCTCGGAGCACAGTGAGAATTCTATTAGTACCCACAGGCAGTTTCGATTGCGCCGAGATTTGAACTCCGAGCTCTAGATTAGTATCGTAGAGCGGTGACCGAACGACCACGGACACCGAACGCGATTGAAATTGGATTGGAGAGGGGATACCCTTGACGACAGCCACTTCCAGTCTAAAAGTCCCCCTAGACTTTATATACACCTTCAATAGACATAAGCTTCATAGGGATCCCTGCAGAGCTGCTCATATAGATTTTCGATCCACACCGCCGAAAGCCTTTTGGAAATCCGTGAAAAGCTGCCGGTTTGCTGAGCTGTGAGATTGTATTTAGAAACCGCGGAGGCTGCCGGTTGTTTGCCTTTATAGACAGCGGGTGCCGCTGCTCAAACAGCTTGTTAAACCGCAGCTTCGAAACGGCGCCTTGCATACACCTTTAATAGTCACAAAGTTTTTAGGGATGCCTCCATAGCTGCTTACATATGTAGATTCCTGATCAACACTGCCGAAAGTCTTCTCGAAATCCATGAAAAGCAAGTGAAGTGAGATTGATACTCGACGCATTACCCGATGACAATTTGCAAGGTATTCCGTGATGTTGCTTAAAGGCTTGTTTTCCAAGCCTTGCTAGGTGCTTATAACAAGGGACTCGGTCATATGATGGGAAGAAACGGCCTTGGTGATAGTAATGACAATGGTGAAAGATTTGTAGAGTTCGGCAACTTTCACGGTCTCTTCTTCGGTGGAATTATACTTGAGCATACAGACTGCCACAAAATCACCTCAGATCAACAGAGGGCCAGTTGATCGGCACAGAATACAAAATGAGGACGACCACTTTGCCATTAGTAAAAGATACAAAAGTTGCTTTTTGGACGTGCGAAATAAGAGGGGCGCCGATATTGGGATGGGAAGAGACCATTATCTTATGATCGCTAATTTCGATTGCGTATGGCTGCCGTGCGCCGTCCTAGCGACGAAAGATCCAGGGGTCGCAAATTCTACACCGACCGACTACAAAATCTAGCTGTCTTTCAACAACACAAGGACCGCCTTGCGCAGAAAAGCAGCTTAGATAGCTAGTCTCATCAAAAATATGTACATCGGCAGCGCAGATATCATCGTCGGGATAAACCCGGATTGCCGGCATAGGCCTTGGATGTTCGACGTATCATGATAGCGGATTGTTGAAAGCAAGCGACTGAAGGTAGGTTTAGCTCAAAAATCAAACGGTAATCGAGGTAGCATCGAGTTCCTTTATCGTCAGGAAGCTCGAGAAGTTCAACGTATTGTGCGATGCGATAAAAGAGGGTATACTAACTCTCTCGTCTCGGCAGAAGAAGCCGCAAGAAACAACAACTTCAAGGACGTATACGGTGTCATTAAGGAGTTTAAATATGGTCGTGACTCCTAGCAACATCCAGTGTAGGATAGTGATGGAAAGCTACTTATCTTAGGGGATAATCAGATGAGGCGGTGAAAAGAACATTTCCCCACGTAACATCTGGTGAACTTTATGTATTAATGTTCTTGCAAATGTACAAGTGCGAATCATTTCAATTTAAATTGGGATTGTTTGTGACACTTGGTTTCATTCTGCACACCAACTTAATATGCGTCTGTAGCTTAGCTCGGTAACGCACCGGGCATTTTTTGCTACTCGAAACACGGTCTCTGCGGTTCGCGCCCCGCAACCAACTATTTTTTATTCTCAAATTCCCTCTGAATTAATTTCTCCGAGCTTAGTGCTTTCGTATGGATAGTAGCACTCATCAGGTCTTGCATCTTTGCAGCTATCCATGTGCAAGACAACCACGAGAGTGTGAGAATTCTGTTTGTGAAGCTCCCCCTCATATAGATAATTAATTAGCTAAACATCAAAATGCGCGTATACGCTCAACTGCACTGACTAAAGAGGAAATTGTCGAGGTAAGGCCTCCAAACTCGACGGCTTTCCTGCTGAACTTTGTGATGCAGCGCCAAGTATGAATGCCGAGTTGCATCCACTTATTGATAAGCGTAAAACACAGAGACCTTTCCAACTGAGTGGAAGGAAGGATTGATCATCAAACTTCCCAAAAAGGGCAGCCTTACAGACTGTAATAATTGAAAAAGCATTTGTGTGCTTCCTGCCTTTGCCAAAATAATAGCTAAAATTGTCCTGGAAGACAAAACAATCACTTAGAAAGCACAATTGATGAAGAGCAAGCCGACTTTCGATCCGATCGATTCATTAGCACCTTGCGTCCTGGAATGCACCGAGTGCGATTCTCAGCTTCACTCGCTTTTCATTGATTTCGAGAAGACTTTCGATAGTGTAGACCGCGATTATATATGGGCGGCTTTGCACAGGGGATAGGCATCCCTGAGAAACTTGTGGCTATTATTAAGTCGACCTATGATAGCGCATAATGTCGCATTATACATAAAGGTAAATTGTCGAGGAACTTTGCGATTCAGAGTGGAGTTCGGCAGAGGTGCTTTCTCTCACCTATTCCTCGTAGTGATTGGCGGGTGTAGCATGCAGCCCTATCCGGACCACACAGAGGAATTCGATACACCTTTAAATATTGTTTGCAACATCTTGATTACGCTACCGACATATTGCTACTCTCTAACAAAATCAGACCTAAACTTCATGGCTTTAGATATCGAGAGACGAGCAAGGTTGGGCTAAAGATGGGCATCAACAAAACCAAAGTTCTTAGCCCGCCGTTACGAAAAAGAAATCCTATTCCTTTTGATATTAAAGTCAATTGACAGTCTGTCCAGACTGGACAAGTTCGTCTGCCAAGGAGGCATTGTTGTCGAAAATGGTGGTACGAAGCTGGACATCGCTCGTCCTAACTTGCCTAAATGTGCATTCGGCACGCTTACCAAATCTGGCAAAGCAATTGTCTTAGTATTAACACCAAACTGGGCTTGTTACGCTCTTTGGTACTCTCTGTGCTGTTGGATGGGAGTAGCACACAGCTATTTCCGTAAGAGTTACCAACAAACTGCAAGATTCAGTCAACTCATCTCTTCGTCGCATTTTAAGAATTTTTTCTACCCCGAAAAAATATTAAATGAAGAGCTGAGTCGGCGTACGGGTCACTCGTCAATCGACGAATTGATACGCAGGTGAAAACGGCAGTGGATAGGTCACACATTGCGGAAGGGTGACAACTGCATTGCTAGACATGCTTTAAAATCGGACCCCATTCCCAGTGACGTCCGACAAATGGGGCGTCCGAAAGTCTTATGGCGCTGATCTGTGGCGAAAGTCTGTGCGTCTCTGGGTAAGTCATGGGAGAAGATGCGTCCCATTGGCCAGAACAGAGTTCATTGTTGCACAGGAGTAGTTGACGCGCTTAACCCCACTAGGTGTTGTTCGATTTAGCCTTGATGGTATTATATTACGGCATTTAGGTGTTTGTTTATTGCGGCTTATTTTGACGTTTCAAGAGAAAAATTTGCATAGTGTTCGTTTGTTCACTATCCGTGTTACTACTAATCTCGTTGCTTTCAAGTGGTTGTTTTCTTGCTCAACGACGGCTCAAGAAATACGTGTACACAAAACCGTCTATACAACAAGCCTGAAACCAGGGTTTCAGTTCAGTGAACCGGCCTACTATTTGACGGCTGTTACCAAAACCCGTGCACATGTCCGGTGTCATATTTTTCTCTATCTGACATTTCTTCTTATCAACGTTTTATTCTGAATTTAATATTTCTCTTCTCATCACTGCTTTGGTTCGCTTTCCTCGCTTAAGGCTGGTATTAACCTCTTCGTGCGAAAATGTTACACTCATCTCTCCCACGAAAAAGTGACAGTGTAGACTTGCACACAGCACATTACCGCGGCGCTCTACACGACACATGATTTTCCCTTCTACTCCAAGGACCGGTTTTTAAGCGAAATAAAGAACAAAGTAATTTTTTTCGCGTGAAAATTTCTCCTAATAATGTCTCTTTGAATGATATATGTTAGCACTGACAGAGCGAAAATCTTTCGTGGGAACACAACTTTTGACAGTTTTTGTATGTGACTTCGCACGAAAAACTGATCTTAGAACCATTATCAGTGATTTGCTTGGCTTGGTTTTTTTGCTTCGCTTTGATTCCTTCGTTTGTCACTGCTTCAGCTTCTTTGCTTATCACTGTTTCACTTTTCCCACTTATTCCAGCTTCCATTTGCTGTCCTTGCTTATCACCCCTTCGATTCGCTTTGGTTCTCTCTCTTATTACTGCTTGGTTTCCACCAATCATTTGCCCAAGTTTCGGTTCGCTTTGCATCTATCGCTCACCGTTGCTTCGTCTTTTTTTACTTACACTTGCTTCCTTTTTCCTGCTCGTTTATCACTGCTTCGCTTTCCAAGTCTTGGCTTCGCTTCCCTATCACAGTTCTGCTTCAGCGCTTTGCTTCGATGATCATTTTCTGCTTATTACTGCTTCGTTTTGCTTCACTTCCCTTCATTATCACAGCTTATGACTCCTTCGGTTCAATTTCTACGTTTAACACTGCTTCGCTTTCTTCTTTATCACTGCTTCGCTCCATCTTCACTGCATCGTGTCGCCTCGCTTTGCTTTCTTTGTTTATCTTACGCTTATTGACTTTTCTGCCTCATCTCACGCTTACTCGTGCTTAATAGTAGCTTATCACTTGTTAATAATTCGCTTTGAATAAAGTTATGTACACGCCATGCCTCAGGTTACCAGTTGATGATGTAATAAACATCAGGTTAGGGCAGTTGATAGACCTTCGATTAAAAATTTAAAAAAAGCGTATTTTTCTGCGCTTCTACTTACTCTGTAAGTTGTGGGCATTTATATAGGAGGCCCCAGCACTTTCTCACGCATTTTGAGGGATTACTGGATTTTCTCCATCAATTTGTCTGTTCTTCATTCGCTGATGATTTTTTTCTCAGCCTTGACCACCAAAGGTGTAACTGTCAACTCTTAGAGCAGTTTCTCCTCTTTAAACTGGTATCTGCACCTTTAGTGGCCAAGCCTGAGAAAGTTTACGATTTTGATTTCGCTGCAGCACTTTTCCGTGCATTCTGCGTGGTTTCTGCTGGATTTTTTTTTCCGCCATTTTTACTCTTTTTCATTCGCTCATGACTTTTTTTCTCAGCCTTGGCCACCAAAGGTGGAAATGGCATCTTTTAGAGCAGTTTCTCCCCTTTAAGCCGGTATCCGCACCTTTGGTGGCCAAGCCTGAGAAAGTTTACGGTTTTGATTTCGCTGCAGCACTTTTCCGTGCATTCTGCGTGGTTTTTGCTGGATTTTTTTTCCGCCATTTTTACTCTTTTTCATTCGCTCATGATTTTTTTTCTCAGCCTTGGCCACCAAAGGTGGAAATGGCATCTTTTAGAGCAGTTTCTCCTCTTTAAGCCGGTATCCGCACCTTTGGTGGCCAAGCCTGAGAAAGTTTACGGTTTTGATTTCGCTGCAGCACTTTTCCGTGCATTCTGCGTGGTTTTTGCTGGATTTTTTTTCCGCCATTTTTACTCTTTTTCATTCGCTCATGATTTTTTTTCTCAGCCTTGGCCACCAAAGGTGGAAATGGCATCTTTTAGAGCAGTTTCTCCTCTTTAAGCCGGTATCCGCACCTTTGGTGGCCAAGCCTGAGAAAGTTTACGGTTTTGATTTCGCTGCAGCACTTTTCCGTGCATTCTGCGTGGTTTTTGCTGGATTTTTTTTTCCGCCATTTTTACTCTTTTTCATTCGCTCATGACTTTTTTTCTCAGCCTTGGCCACCAAAGGTGGAAATGGCATCGTTTAGAGCAGTTTCTCCTCTTTAAGCCGGTATCCGCACCTTTGGTGGCCAAGCCTGAGAAAGTTTACGGTTTTGATTTCGCTGCAGCACTTTTCCGTGCATTCTGCGTGGTTTTTGCTGGATTTTTTTTTCCGCCATTTTTACTCTTTTTCATTCGCTCATGATTTTTTTTCTCAGCCTTGGCCACCAAAGGTGGAAATGGCATCGTTTAGAGCAGTTTCTCCTCTTTAAGCCGGTATCCGCATCTTTGGTGGCCAAGCCTGAGAAAGTTTACGGTTTTGATTTCGCTGCAGCACTTTTCCGTGCATTCTGCGTGGTTTTTGCTGGATTTTTTTTCCGCCATTTTTACTCTTTTTCATTCGCTCATGATTTTTTTTCTCAGCCTTGGCCACCAAAGGTGGAAATGGCATCTTTTAGAGCAGTTTCTCCTCTTTAAGCCGGTATCCGCACCTTTGGTGGCCAAGCCTGAGAAAGTTTACGGTTTTGATTTCGCTGCAGCACTTTTCCGTGCATTCTGCGTGGTTTTTGCTGGATTTTTTTTCCCGCCATTTTTACTCTTTTTCATTCGCTCATGACTTTTTTTCTCAGCCTTGGCCACCTAAGGTGGAAATGGCATCGTTTAGAGCAGTTTCTCCTCTTTAAGCCGGTATCCGCACCTTTGGTGGCCAAGCCTGAGAAAGTTTACGGTTTTGATTTCGCTGCAGCACTTTTCCGTGCATTCTGCGTGGTTTTTGCTGGATTTTTTTTTCCGCCATTTTTACTCTTTTTCATTCGCTCATGATTTTTTTTCTCAGCCTTGGCCACCAAAGGTGGAAATGGCATCTTTTAGAGCAGTTTCTCCTCTTTAAGCCGGTATCCGCACCTTTGGTGGCCAAGCCTGAGAAAGTTTACGGTTTTGATTTCGCTGCAGCACTTTTCCGTGCATTCTGCGTGGTTTTTGCTGGATTTTTTTTTTCCGCCATTTTTACTCTTTTTCATTCGCTCATGATTTTTTTTCTCAGCCTTGGCCACCAAAGGTGGAAATGGCATCTTTTAGAGCAGTTTCTCCTCTTTAAGCCGGTATCCGCACCTTTGGTGGCCAAGCCTGAGAAAGTTTACGGTTTTGATTTCGCTGCAGCACTTTTCCGTGCATTCTGCGTGGTTTTTGCTGGATTTTTTTCTCCGCCATTTTAACCCTTTTTTTTCGCTGATGATTTTTTCTCTCAGCCTTGGCCACCTAAGGTGGAAATGGCATCTTTTAGAGCAGTTTCGCCTCTTTAAACTGGTATCCGCACCTTTGGTGGCCAAGCCTGAGAAAGTTTACGGTTTTGATTTCGCTGCAGCACTTTTCCGTGCATTCTGCGTGGTTTTTGCTGGATTTTTTTCTCCGCCATTTTTACTCTTTTTTATTCGCTGATGATTTTTTCTCTCAGCCTTGGCCACCTAAGGTGGAAATGGCATCTTTTAGAGCAGTTTCTCCTCTTTAAACTGGTATCCGCACCTTTGGTGGCCAAGCCTGAGAAAGTTTACGGTTTTGATTTCGCTGCAGCACTTTTCCGTGCATTCTGCGTGGTTTTTGCTGGATTTTTTTTCTCCGACATTTTTACTCTTTTTCATTCGCTGATGATTTTTTTCTCAGCCTTGGCCACCAAAGGTGGAAATGGCATCTTTTAGAGCAGTTTCTCCTCTTTATAGTAGTATTCCAATTTTTGATGACCAAGCCTGAAAAATTTACGGCCACGATTTGAATATAAAGTGTATATTCTTCTTTGAAGAGATGTCGCGAGCCGTTAGCATAGGTAATAAGTTTCGGACGTTTAGAGTTGCTTTTATTTGAATGTGCGTGCATACGTACCAATGTAAATATTTTATTTACGAGTCATCACGAGCTATATTTTTGATTCCTTAAAATTGACTATGGGAATTGGTTGCATTATAATTTATTCCCGTTAAAACCAAATCAGACAACCTTTCCTCTAATAATCAAATTAACGGAATATGGGCCGTTTTCACAATGGCCAGTTAAAGTTAATCTTCTAGTTAAACGCTAAACGGCACCCATCGTCCGTCCAGTTAAAAATTTATGGAACTATAATTCTAAACAGCTGATACGGGCTGCTGAGGTTATGACAGCTAGAACTGTTTACGTTTGCACATTCAAATGAGACAACTAAACTGGTCGCAAAGAACAGAGTTTTCGAAATTCATTCGATGGAAGAGAATTCGAAGCCAACTCATCCGCTAATTAATGCTGAGACGCGGTACAGACATAGAATAGAATTTAACAGGCGGCAGAAAATCAGCTGATTTTCAACTGCATTAGTTGATATTTCCACCGTATTATCATATTTTGCGTGTTGCATACGCTACGGTTAGTTGGGATGCTAAGCGATTTCACCTTGCAAAATATTATAGAGAAATGCCATTTGGTATGATTGTTCGTGGTTCTTATACATTCATTTTAAGAGATGGAGCCATCTTGGACCCCGCGACAGAGCGGCTGTGCGGGCGAAAAACCGCGAAATTTGAGCCCTTTTTTCAATATTGTCCTAATAATTTGTAAACGGTGCCTCGGATCAAAAAACTTAATAGGTTGTAAATTAAAGAGCGTTAAATTCTACATCCAATGCATTGCTCAAAGTTGAAATTTGGTTTAGTAGTATAATCAAAATTGATGGTCGAAAAACGTCATTTTTTGAGGCTTTTGAGAAAAATCACACTATATCTCTTTTCACGCTCACATATCTCTGTAACGGATACCCCAAATGAAAAACCGTTCAAGTAAAAGTTAAAGATATTTTGATTTCCGGTTTAACGTGTCCAATGTTTTTCAAATCGGTTCATTTTTAGTGTAGTTGTGAGCGAAAATGCAAAAATGGTTTTTTGGCGATTTGAGCCTTAATAGCTGTAACTCGATAAATATAACAGCTAAAAGTTTCGGTTTAGCCTCAATTCGTAGACACTTTAACCCTGTTTATAAAAGTGTTGCTAAGTTTTTTGTCAGACTAATTTAATTAATTAAATGAATAAATTTTTTTCATAATTTCAAAGTTCAAGCAACTTATATGACATTTTAGGTTGGTTCCTAACGTATTTGGTCATTCAGAGTCAAATGAAATCAACCGCTATTCCATACGGCTATTAGTTCAAAAATAATTCACTTTTATCCCGATTTTGTTATTAATTAAATAAGCCTTTTTACTAAATACGTTGAAAAGAAAAAGCTTTTGTGCCAGTTTTAGGATGGTCTCTAATGTATTTGGTCATTTCGAGTCGAATGAAACCATTGCGGTTGCGACCATTAGTTCAAAAGATATTTACATTTTTCCAGATTGTTTTATTAGTTAAATGAACTTTTACGTTAAGTAAGTTGAAAATAAAAGGTTTTTATGCCAGTTTTAGGTTGGTTCTTAATGTATTTAGTTACTCTGAGTAGAATAAAATTAACCGTGGTTCCATACGATCATTAGTTCAACAGATATTCACATTTTTCCACATTTTTGGATTAGTTAAGGAAGCTTTTTTATTATTTAGGCTGTTTCTTAATGTATCTGATCATTTTAAGTCGAATGAAATTAAAGGCAATTCCATACAACAGTTAGTTCAAAACTTATTCACATTATTCCAGATTTTGTCTTTTGTTGAATATTTATTTTACTAAATAAGTTGAAAATAAAAGGCTTTTATTCAATTTTTAGGATGATTCCTATTGTATTTGGTCATTCTCAGTCGAATGAAATCAACCGCTATTCCATACAATCATTAGTTCAAAAGATATTCCCATTTAAATAAAAAAAGATTTGAGTTTGATAAGCTGCTTTATTAAATAAGTTAAAAATAAAAAGCTTTTCTGCCCATTTTAGATTGATTCCTAATGTATTTGGTCATTCTGAGTTGAAAAAAACCAACCGCAATCCCATACGATCATTTAATCAAAAGATATTCACATTTCTCCAGATTTTGTGCTTAAGTAAATAAGCTTACGTATTAAATAAGTTAAAAATAAAAAGCTTTTATGCCACTTTTAACTTAGCTCTTAATGTATTTGATCATTTTGAGTAGAATGAAACTAACCGCACTTCCATATGACCATTAGTTCGAAAGATATTCACATTTTTTCAAGATTATTTTTTTATTAATTAAGCTTTTTTATCAAATAATTTGAAAATAAAAAGTTTTTATGCCACTTGCAAGCTGATTCCTAATGTATTTGGTCATTCTGAGTCGAATGAAGGCAACCGCGATTCCTTGCGGTCATAAGTTACAAGTTACAATAATATTCGCACTTTTTCCGGATTTTTTTAAAACTTAAATGAAGAAAATATTTACTTCATTGAGGAAACATCAAAGATGAAATACACAATAAGTATGTTATGCTACCCTACAGCGGCTAACTCACAACTGCAGGTGCACCTCTTTGTGCAGGACACCCTTTTTTTCCTGCAGCCACAGTTACTCGTGCAGGGTGTCTTGGACCTGCAACGCTGAAGAGTGGCACATGCCTTTGCAGCAACCGGCGCTGTTATCCATAATGGGAGCCAACGTTCTCCTTCTAATTCCCACCCCCAATCTCCAGGAGATGGAATATGTTGCTGTGTTTCCACAGCCTGGCAGAATTTCATGGCTTGAAGGGATGCCCTTTTCAGGTGTCCCTCAAACTCACCAAATAGCAATCATCATACGCACTATCACTTTTGATAACTGTAACACATTACTACTTTTCACGAAACACAAAACAAATCATTTTCAAATCTATCCGCTTACTGACTCGACGGTGCACAATGTGGCAATAGCGGACAAAAATAATTTTTATTGTTTTTTATTCTTGACTAGTTGATTAATTATGACTATGTATATGCAAATTGTATCTACATATAACAAGATACCTGCACCCTTTGCTAACGGATTGGCATTATTACTTCTCTGTTAAGGTCACTTACGGGATATGCAGAGAGTAGCAAATCAAATTATCGAAATATACTATTATTAAACATTTTCCTAAGGATATCAACATCCTGGATATTTAACGTCGCTATCCTAATTATATGCCGCCATCCTGGAAATCCCCCCCTCCCTGGCAATTTGGCCACTAATGAAAAGCCTTATGGCAAATTGTAGTAATCCTTCAATTTATCCAAATTGGGGGGCAAAAACTCCTCTTCCATAGTCCTCCGCGTGGGCGCCCCCTGGAACGGCGGTGGTCACAGACCATTGCCAACCAACGTCAAGCCGCCAGTGATGGCGGTGCGATGATTTGGTTGAGGTACCCCTGTGGTGTGGGGTGTGAAAAAAATACCACGGCCTTTCCCTTTGAGGGCCTGTCGTTAAAACCGACAATCAAAGGACAGGATGTGTATGCCAGCAACTTGCACTATCCGAAATCTTTATATGCTAACGAAACGTCAACTATGCCTCGGATAAGGACTGACTCAACGGTTACGACTTTTGGCTATCGTACAATGACAAAGATTGGATTCTGGAATGTGCGTACTCTCCTGGACAATGGATCAGAAGGTCCCCAGAACGCACGATTTCTTCAATTAGAGAGTGAATTTCTGAGGTACAAATTAAATATCTTAGGAGTTAGTGAGATAAGATGGTGGAACAGCGGAGAATTCATCTCTCCAACGGGCAGCACTGTAATGTTGTACTCCGGTAAAGCTACCGGTAGTCGTCGTGAGTCAGGTGTGGGGCTCCTTTTAACCAGAGCCGCGCGAAACTGTCTCTTATCCTGGGAACCGGTCTCTGACAGGGTCTTGACCGCCAGGTTCCGGACCAAAATGAGGAACATCTCAATAATACAATGTTATGCCCCTACTGAACCCGACAATGTCTTGGCAAAAGACTCCTTCTACGAAGAACTAAACGCCGTTCAGAGCAGAACACCTAAAGGTGACATTATAATGGTTATGGGTGATTTGAATGCGAAAGTTGGCGCTGATAACTATGGGCTCAGACATGTGATGGGGAGACACGGTCTTGGTGATCGTAATGACAACGGTGAAAGATTTGTAGAGTTCTGCAACTTTCACAGTCTCTTCATCGGTGGTACTATGTTTGAGCATAAGGACCACCACAAAATCAGTTGGTCCTCTGTTGATCGGCGCAGAACACAAAATCAGATCGACCATTTTGCCATTAGTAAAAGATTCAAGAGTTGCCTCCTGGACGTGCGAAACAAGAAGGGTGCCAATATTGGGATGGGAAGAGACCATTATCTTATGATCGCTAATGTTCGATTGCGTATTGCAGCCGTGCGCCGCCCCAACGACGAAAGATCCAGGCCCCGCAAATTCAACACCGCTCGACTAAAAAATCCAGCTGTTTTACAACAATATAATGACCATCTTGCGCAAAAAGCGGCTGAGATAACTAGTCACCCAGATAGTGACATAAACGAAAACTGGGATGCCATAAAAAATGCGTACATTGATAGCGCAAATACCATCCTTGGCCCAAACCCGGATTGCCGGAATAAGCCCTGGATGTCCGACGCTTCATGGCAGCGGATTGTTGAAAGAAAGGAGCTGAAAGTTCGTTTGGCTGCAGCTTCAGACGACAATCGAAGCAGCATCGAACTCCTTTACCGTCAGAAAGCTCGAGAAGTTCAGCGTAGTGTGCGACGCGATAAAAGAGTTTATGCCAATTCTCTTTTAGCGTCAGCAGAAGAAGCCGCTAGAAGTAACAACTTAAACGCCGTATACAGTGTCATCAAGGAGTTTACAGGTGGTCGTAACTCCTGCCAACATCCGGTGAAAGATAGTGATGGAAAGCTACTTATCTTGGAAGAAGATCAAATGAGGCGGTGGAAAGAACACTTCGCCGCGGTCTTGAACCGTGTAACCTCTGGTGAAGTTCCCCCTCATATAGATAATTTAGCTAACCATCAAAATGTGCGTATACGGTCCACTGCCCCGACTAAAGAGGAAATAGTCACTGCAATTATTGCACTAAAACGAGGAAAGGCCGCCGGACTTGACGGCATCCCTGCCGAACTTTATCAAGCAGCGCCAAGCGTAACTGCCGATTTGCTGCACCCACTTGTTGATAAAGCGTGGAATACAGAGACCTTTCCCACTGAGTGGAAGGAAGGTTTGATCATCAAAATTCCAAAGAAGGGTAGCCTCACAGACTGTAATAATTGGAGAGGCATATGTGTGCTTCCTGCCGTTGCCAAGATAATAGCTAAAATCGTCCTGGAAAGACTAAAGGCCCACTTAGAAAGCACAATTGATGAAGAGCAGGCTGGCTTTCGATCCGGATTCTCCTGTGTCGATCACATTAACACCTTGCGAATCATCATCGAGCAATGCGCTGAATACGATTCTCCGCTTCACTTGCTTTTCATCGATTTCGAAAAGGCTTTCGATAGTGTGAACCGGGATTCTATATGGGCGGCCTTGCGCAGGAGAGGCATCCCTGAGAAGCTTGTGGCTATTATTAAGGCAACCTATGACGGCGCGAAATGTCGCGTTCTGCATAAAGGTAAGGTGTCGGGGGACTTTGAGATTCGCAGTGGAGTTCGGCAGGGGTGCATCCTCTCACCGATCCTATTCCTCATTGTGATCGGCGATGTGTTGCATGCAGCCCTATCCGGACTCGACAGAGGAATTCAATGGACTTTGACATCTTATCTACAACATCTTGACTACGCTGACGACATATGCCTACTCTCCCACAAAATCATGGATCTGTCCGCAATGGCGTTAGATCTCGAGAGGGAGGCAAGCAAGGTTGGGCTAAAGATTAATACCAACAAGACCAAGGTTCTTAGCCCGCCGTTGCGAAAAAGGAATCCGACACCTATTGCCATCAATATTAATGGGCAGCCTGTGGAGAAGGTGGACAACTTCGTCTACCTGGGTAGCATTGTTGCCGAAAATGGTGGTACGGAGCAGGACATCGCTCGTCGTATCAACCAGGCTAAACGCGCATACGGCATGCTGTCCAAAATCTGGCAGGGCAGTTATCTCAGCATTAAGACCAAGCTGGGCCTGTTTCGCTCCCTGGTACTATCAGTGCTTTTGTATGGGAGCAGTACATGGAAAGTTTCCGTAGGAGTTACCAGAAAGCTGCAAGTTTTCGTCAACTCATGTCTTCGTCGAATTTTAAGAATTTTCTGGCCCGAAACAATATCAAATGAAGAGCTAAGTCGGCGTACGGGTCAGATGCCAATCGACGAATTGATACGCAGGCGAAAATGGCAGTGGATAGGTCACACATTGCGGAAGAGTGATAACTGCATTGCTTTAAATGCCATGAAATGGAACCCCATTTCCAACCAAGGCCGACCAAGAGGGGGTCCTCGAATCACATGGCGTCGATCTGTGGCAAAGGAGTGTCAGGCACTGGGTAAGTCTTTTGGGGAGTTGCGCCCCATTGCCCAGAACAGAGTACGATGGCGCGCAGGGGTAGTTGACGCGCTATGCCCCGCTAGGGGTTAAGGCAAAGTAGTATACCAAATTCCATACCTGTAGGCTGTAGCTTCAGCTCTTTTGGAGATATTCTTTGAACAGGCTGACATCTGACTGATTTCATAAGGGTTTTATTTTTTCTACAAAACCCTAAAAAGCGCAACTATGACCTAAGCTATCAAGCCAAGCTATCAAGCAAAGACTTTTTGTACAAGATTTAATTATCTGTAAATTGAGACTAAAACAAAACTTCAGCTACTAAATATAGAAATAGAGCTATTAAAGCTGGAATCGCTAAGAAGGCATTCCAGCATTTTCACTCACAATTACACTAAAAATGAACCGATTTGAAAAGTATTGAGCACGTTAAGCCGGAAATCAAAAATCTTAAACTTTTACTTGTGCAGTTTTTCATTTGGAGTATCCGTTACAGAGATATGTGAGCTTGAAAAGTGATATAGTGTGATTTTTCTCAAAAGCCTCAAAAACTGACGTTTTTCGATTATCGATTTTGATTATACTACTAAACCCAATTTCAACTTTGAGCAATGCATTGGATGTAGAATTTGACGCTCTTTAATTTACAACCTATTAAGTTTTTCGATACGAGGCTCCGTTTAGAAGTTACGAGGAGAATATTAAGAAAAGGGCTCAAATTTCGCGGTTTTTCGCCCGCACAGCCGCTCTGCCGCGGGGTCCAAGGTGGCTCCATCTCTTAAATTGAAAGTATGGGTCCCACCAACATTCGTACCAAACGGCATTTCTCTATCATATTTCGCAAGGTGGTGTCGATTTATGTCGCTTAGCGTCTCAACTAGGTTAAGTTCAGTGTCCCGGATAGCTAACTGGCGCTTAAACCACACATTGAGAAATTGGGCCTATGTCTGTCAAAGTAAGGAACATTCTGGAATTTTTAGGCGAGAAAGAGAGATCTGAAAGTTTTGGTGATTTTTGAAATCTGAGTAAAGTTTCCAATCATTGTCAAAATATTATAATCAAAAAATAGTTTAAGAACATTGGAAGTTGTCTTGCCAGTGCCACCTTGCTGAAGAGCAATTTGCTCAGAACAAGGTGGTTCCGCTGATGTTGGTACCTCGCCACCTTCATGTGCCGTGAAGCGGCATTTCAGAGAGTACCGATTAGTAGTGTCCAAACTCAGTTAACGTCAACGTTGCGAATGCCAACCAATATTTTTTAATATTTTAATATTTTTAATTTCTCATAAAAAAAGACGTTTTTCAAAATTATAAAAGAATTACTAAAACTAGAGATATAATATTGTTGGTGGGCCTTAACTAAATTAGATGTTAACCAAATTAACTGTTCCATCAACCACCAACGAAAGATTCAACATTAAGTTTTTGGAATGTTGCGTTAATGGGGTGGTTAATTTTGTTAATAGCTGATTTGGTTAAGACCTAATTTATTTAAGAGAGGAGCTAATTAGGAAAGCTGTTTTTGTGAGAAACTGAAGCTGGCAAGTTTAACCTTCATCTCATGAGAGTGTTGAGTGTATTGTGTCAATTGCTAATCTCTATCTCTTATGACTTTGTTGTTACCTGTTAAAAAAATAGCAGATATTTTAATAAGTAGCATCCCAAACCCATCTGGGATGTCATATCAGCAGAGACATCGACTTCATCCATTCCAGCAAACTGAACTTTGAATTCAAAATTGAACACTGCAAATTAAATGAAGTGTTCCCAAAGTACTTGTAATGAACCATACTCTGGTCTGGTTGTGCTGTTTCCACCGGCAGATCTATGACAGCATCTGATACAAATGCGAGGGAATATGTGCTGTTCGCCAACCATTCCATCCGTATCGCCTCATTTTTCAATTATTCCCCATTTTTGCCTCCCTTGTTTGTGTTGTCTTTCCCAGGCCTATGAATTTTTATTAATACGTAAAGGACAGGGGCAACGAGCGACGAAAACAGAAACGGCTATGATCTATCCAGACCCACCAGCTGTAAGACAGTTGAATTGAATTTTTTCTCTGTAAATACTGTACAAATACTTCACAAATTCACAAAAAAAAAAAGATGTCTGCATACCACACAACTTACACACAACAGCCACTGAAAACATGTCCGCAGGTATCTGGATCATGTTCCATTAAATCGGAATGGCACCGAAAAGCGAAAGCATTTCTAAGAAAATCAGAAAAAAGGTCCAAGAATCAGAAAACTGATCCGTCGTAGAAACTTTCCCCATATCAGCTACCATTCTACCGTAAAAGCGTTGCCGGAAATGAAGTGCTTTACCTCATATTCCGATGACCTTTAAGGCCGGTACTCAGATCAAGTGGAATGAAAAGTGCCGTGAAATCCCATACAAAATCCCAAAATTTTTCCCCGATGAAAACAAACGTGAAATTGTGTGGAACCTAAATTTCATTCCACGCGATCTGTGTACTACCTTGAAGTGAAAAGTCAAGTTTGTGGATTTCACGAGGATGAAATTTTTTCTCGTGCCAAATGTACGAGAAAACTTTTCACTGACAGCTCAGCTATCTCTGTTGATGTCACTCAGATTGTGTTGTGTTTTCCCGGTGTTGTTTATAGTTGGGCAATAGAAAGTTAACAAATTAGTCGTTTTAATGTTTGACATGTTTCATTTCCCCGGTTCACAGATCGAGTGAAAAGTGAAAAATTGGCTTGTTCCACACATTTTTTTCCACGAGCCATTTCGCCGAAGAAAAGTGCTGCTGTAAATTTTTTCATTTCACGCGATCTGAATACCAACCTTTACTATGAGGTCTACTCAATGTTTTCAAATACTATTCGCCATATAGGGGCATGTATATAAGCCGAAGGTAAAACTCATAATCATACTTTTTATGAGTTTCACTAACATGTCTGTCTCCGTTGAACGAAATTGATTTGCCACAATGATTTATCGTTCCCTTCGCGAGTGTCAAATCAAATGAAAATCAAACTTAATATCACTCCACACTGACAAGTCAAATATTTTATTAGCTCTGTTCCTGGGCAAACTTATTGCATCGATAAGCATAATTGCGGAACGAATGATATCCTTAAATAATGTGTAAAATTTTTCTTATAAATTCGAGCAACACGTGCAAGACGCGCTTCCTGGAGGGCTCTGAAACCCTCCCGTATTTATATTGTGCATACGCTCCGGAAACACACATACGAGTACATCGGTAGAAAGGAGTCGGCTGTACATGACGAATTGATGCGTTTATAAAGTATAGATGCCATCCCTGGATTTATCATATTTTTCTCCTTTCGGTATTATTTGAATATCCCAAGGGAGAGATAAGTGCACGCCGCAGATGTGAGAAAAGGGGGTGCATGATAAATTTGAGAAAAAGAATGGGAACCTGCGATGTACGGCAATGAAAAATTTAACATAATTTAATTTTAAATGAATTGAATTTCCTTGGTAGAAGGAGAGGCACACTAAGGATGTATGCTTTTAATTCAACGGATGGGCGAAATTTGTTGTTAACAAATAAAGAAACATTTTTCGTTTCACTACTATTTGCGCTAACCCTTTGTGGACAAAACCGTCTCAACTACTTTTGGAGATCTGCATACATTCAATACCACTGCCAGCAAACAACTGATAAGCCTCACCTCGAAGACAAGTGGGCACTAATTTTAAAAATACTACTTTTTCGTCACTGTCGAGGCCCTCTAACACTTGCGCACAACAACCCAAAAAGGTTTGCAAGTCGATTACGATCTTTAAATGTTGTTCTCCCGAGAAAATAGGTACTAACTACGCGGTCAATTTGGCGATTTTTTCGAAATGTGACATTTTTTCCGCAACGTTCACAACACTTTTTCTTGACAACTCCCGGGTTCACTGGGTGCGTTTCTATTTTGACGACACGGTTTCATAGATACTTTGCGAAAACGATACGATTTCAGGCACCGATACCACAATCGTTGAGAAGGGCAATGTAGCACGATTTTTTTCCGATCCGATTACCCCTTCAACGATTCCTGAAGTTTTGACAGTTCGCTCTTGACAAGTTCTGTCACCCCATTCGTAAATAGCTCTTTGTTGTTTGTCCTCGCTCGCCACTTTGTTTCGAAATTGTATTTAAAAGTGTTAATATCCCTTATTAATTGGCATATTTTTGTGTGGAATATATTCATGGCGGCACGGGAATCGTGTAGTTCACCGGAGAAGTCACGAATCCTAGAAGGGGCAATGGATAAGTAGCGGGATCACGATGCTTTCAAGAACGCACCCAATGTCTAGGCTTAGCCTTCGTTCACGTCCCGCAACATTGTAATCGCGGTAAGGATTTCCCTACCACCTAATCGTCAATGCTTCACGCGAACGACTGGTTTTGCAGTTTTCATGTATCAAACAGCCGACAGCCGATTCGCTATTGAATTTCAAACAAAACTTCAATTAAATTCAATTCAGTAACCATACTAACGCGGTGGTTTCAGGAAAAATGAAAAACACAGCAAAACCGCCACAAATTTGTGTTGTGTTGTCCTCGCAGTCTCGCTCCGTCGACTCGTTTTGCGTTCATTACTGTCTTTGGCATGCGATCATGGTCCATTCGTTGTACATGCCCTGTCCATTGAAGTCGTTGTAGTTTGACGATTTTCGAAACTTCCATCTCATTGAACAGCTCATACAACCCATGGTTGTACCGGATGCGCCATCCATCTTGACCGCAAATGGTCCCGAAAATTCGCTGTTGGACCTTACGTTCAAATGTGTCTAGCATGTTTCTCGAGGCTTGAGTTAGGGTCCATGCTTCGCAGCCATAGCATAGCACTGGTCATATAATGGTTTTGTACACGCGGAGCTTCGTGTTTCAGTGCACATGCTTCGATTTCATTATGGGGAAAACCGAGAAAAAAGTCTAGCTAACGCATCCGTCGCTTGATTTCGTCAGTTTCGTTGGCGTCCCTTGACAAGTTGCAACCCAGGTATATGAAGTCGTTCGCGAACTCGATGTTGAGGTCCCCCACATTCATGCTCGGTTGTGCAGATGTCCTTGTCGTCGATTGCATCATTATTTTAGTTTTACCCTCGTTGATACGTAGTCCAACTTCTTTTGCAGCGGTATCAAACGTATGCAGAAGTTCCTCTGCGTCGGCCAATCTTCGCTGCTGTTGTCCATCCATATTCATAGCCCGAATACCGTATTCCAGTGCTAGGTTGAAGAGCGTCGGTGCCAGTCCATCGGCCTGTTTCAGACCAGTGCGTATTTCAAATAGATCAGTAAGTCTATTATGGATCCTGACCTGTGAGACGGTTGGTGAGCTGGTCATCGTAATCTTTGTCAGTCGCACTAATTTTGCCGGAATACCAAATTGCAGCATGATGTTGTACAGTACTCCACGATCGATACTGTCGTATGTCTGCTTGAAGTCGACAAAGATTTGGTATACGTTTACGTTGTATTCCCAGCACTTCTGGAGTATCAGTTTGACTGTAAAGAGCTGATCGGTTGTGGACCGACCAGGTCTGAAATCGCTTTGATATTCGCCAATGATTCGTTCTGCGTACAGTTTTATTCTATTTTTCAGAATTTTCGTCAACATTTTACAGGACGTACAAGCTAGTGATATGCCCCTGTAGTTCTCAGACCGCAGTTTATTTCCCTTTTTGTGGATTGGACGGATGATGCTTCTGCGCCAATCGTCTGGGATCACCTCGTCCTCCAATATTCGCTGAACTAATTGATGTATGGCATTAACTAAACTCGTTCCACTGAATTTTAGCAGTTTAGCTGGAGTCTCGTCAGCGCCCGGCGCTTTATTTCGTTTTAGTGACCGTAACGCGAAATCAACTTCCTCTACTGTCGGGGGTTGTATGGGTGGGCCTAGATCAACAGTATCGTCCAGAGCTTCTTGTGTGGGGATGTTAGATGGTCGGTTCAGAAGCTTTTCAAAATAAGAGGCCCATCGTTTGTTAATGCCATCGGTGTCGCTGATGATGTTTCCATTCTTCTCCTTGCAAAGGCTACTCCTGGGTTGGTAGCCGTTCTTAATTGTATTTACTAGTTTGTACGCTTGTCTGGTGTTCCTATTAGCTTAGTTTTTATTAATATTCAGCAACTGCTCGTCAAAGTAAAATATTTACGTTTCTTACGTCTAATTACTCGTTTCGATATTCGCCGTAGCGTATTTTTCTCTTTGGCTCTAGTTGCTCATTGAATCCATAGGCCTCGTTTTTCGCGTCAAGTGAATTTTTGCATTCTTCATCGAACCAGTAATTTCGCGCTCGCCGCGCTTTATATCCCACGACGTTGTCTGCGACATCTTTGATGGTACCCTTGAGTTCCTCCCAGAACCCATGGACGCCTGTGTTGCTGATGTTGTGTAGCATAAGCGAGGTAAGGGCATTAGCAACGATCTACTTCAAGCAACAGGTAAGCAAATGTGATCAAATTTGACGTGAAAAAATCTGGCTTACGTAGTGAAACCAGTCCGTAGCCCAACTTTCTGATAAAAGTCAGAAAACGCATTTGCAATGGGCTCAGCACCCTGTTAGTTGAACTTAGAAAATGTGGCATGCTGCCACCTTTTCAGAAAAGTTAAAATTTAAACTACAAGTTGTGGGAACCTCGAGAAAGAGCCAACGATGAAAGCCTTCAATGGCTCCCTCCGAAATCTAAAGAAGTTATGTTTTGAGAATGTTTTCCCGTGGTGATCGACTCTTCCCAAAAGATGAAGGAGTTTATCATCTTCCGAACTCAAATTATATACTTCTTGAGTGACTCTCAACGGAAAGTCTGGCTTATGGACTGGTTTCAATTCAAGTAAGCCAACTTTCACAAACCTTTTGCTCATCTAACTTGATGAGATTTACTTACCCGTTGTTTAAAGTTATTCCGTCGGCTTTGTGAAAATAAAACGAGATCTGGAGTAATTTTCCTAACCGTTAAGATCCTTGGTCCCGGTCAGCGGTGGCCATTTAACTAAGTTTTTGAAGTTCCATGCCACAATAAGCTAAAGAAAATCCAGTCTTTTACCTATTTCGCGAAAAATTAGATTTTCTCAAGCCAAAACCCAAATACGCACGTTTTTCTTTGTTTTGACTCAAGTTGCAAACTTTTGCTTATGACGGTATTTTCAACAACTGAATGGACTTCATATAAAAAGTTTTCACTATTTATAGGCAGAATAAACATAACTTATTATTACCAATACAAACATTGACACTCAAACGATTTCCAGAGTTTTGCGAAATAGGGAATAAAATGGTTTTTTGCAACTCATTCCCCGACATTTGAGGCACCATATTAAATTTTCGCCCCGGGCATCAAATTTCCTTCGCGCGGCACTGGAAAACCCAATCAGCTTGGTTGTACTGTCAAATCAGTCTATTGGTAGAAGGTTGGCTGCTGCTAGCCAGAAAGCTTGTGGTGAATCTAGTAGATCAATCAAATCGTGGTCATAAATAAACTAGCTCTAAAGGCTCGGGCACACTATATGGCAAGCTGCTATATATTTGCTGCCATACATATGGCATGGTGTTCACACTGACAAAAATATATGGCAGCTTCGTTGTCATACGCGAATGTGCCAGATATATGGTAACAAATATGGCTAGTGTTCACACTGTATGGAACTTTTTTATATGGTACCATACGAATGACAAACGTTTAGTCACTTCTACGATGTCGACACAAGCAGGCATGGCCGCTGCTGTTTTGGTGCTATTAAAGTTAAGACAGACCAGGCCGAAGCGTATATAGCCTAGACTTGTACCGACCTAGTGGTGATACCAAAAGTACCAATTGGAAACGACCATATGCATTAAAAGTGAGTTTCCTATATGGCCAGTTTATAGGGGAGGTTGTAGCAATCATTCAGGAGGATCTTGACCATTATCAAAATCAATTAACCAACCCATTCTACAAATATTTGTCGAATTTTTCAAGTCGCTAGCTTCATTCTATCGAAAGTTATTGCTTATTTGAAGTTTCACTTTTAGGCGAGGTAGGGGTTCCTTGGGTCAGATCTTGCTCATTATTCCCACCAACAAATAAGATCATGCTGCAAATATTTACACAAAATTTCAAGTCTCTAGCTCCACTCTATCGAAAGTTATCGCTAATTTGAAGTTTCACTTGTAGGGGAGGTAGGGGCTCCTTGGGTCGGATCTTGCTCATCATTGCCACCAATAAATAAGATCATGCTGCAAACATTTAAACAAAATTTCAAGTCTCTAGCTTCACTCCATCGAAAGTTATCGCTTATTTGAAGTTTCATTTGTAGGGGAGGTAGGGGTTTCGTTGGTCGGATTTTACGTATTTTCAATATTAGCCAACTGGATCCTATTACAAACATTTGACCAAAATTTTAAGTCGCTAGCATTATTTTGTCGTAAGTTATTGCTTATTTTAAGTTTCATTTCTAGGAGAGGTAGGGGTTCCTTAGGTCGTATCTAACCCATCTTGAATACCAACTAACCCGATCTCACTGCAAATATTTTACCAAAATTTCAAGTCTTTGGATTCATTCTATCAAAAGTTATCGCTTATTTGAAATTGCATTTGTAGGGGAGGTAGGGGTTGCTTGGGTCGGATCTTACCCATACTCAATACCAACTAAGAAGGTCTTACTAGCAACATTCCACCATATTTTTAACTCGGTAGTATCATTCTATCGAAAGTTATCGTAATTAAATGAATATTTAATTTTTTGATATTTGTAGGGGAGGTAGGTGTTCCTTTGATCTGATTATGCCCAACTTACAGAACCTTAAGCAGCTTCTTCCCTCAGGACTACATGTCAAAAATTAGGTGTCTACGTCAGTTGGTTCAAGAGGTATAGACAAAAAACCTGAAAAGTATGGTAGTACGGGGCTCTTTGTAAGAAAATTGCCGTTAGTTTTCAGCTGATCGATTTTATTTTCCCAGGAGAGTATAATATTATCCTCACTAGCAATATACCAAAGCTAGAGCTTTTCATGATTTTTTTAATCGGGAGTTATAGATACATTTAATTATTTTACATATGTAGGGGAGATAGGCGTTCTCTTGGCCTGATCACGCCCAATTTCAATACCATCCAACTAGATTATACTATCAACATTTGACTAAAATTTCTAGGCTCTAGCTTCATTCTATCGAAAGTTATCGTGTGAACGGACAGACAGACGGACAGACAGACAGACATACAGACATGGCTAAATCGAATCAGGAGGTGACCCTGATTATTTATATATATATATTGCTATACTTCCGGAGCCTCCTTTAAGGTGTTACATATTTTCGTCGTGACAAAAACAATAAACCCTATACTATAAGTCTAGGGTATAAAAGGAAGAAAGGAGCATCAAAGTGAAATGAAAAGGAAGCGAATTTAGGTGTCAGTTATTGCCAATTTTTTTGTCATATACGAGTAGTATTCCTTAAAACTAATTCATTTGAAATTCATCTTAATTAGGTTAACATAGATGCTAGTATAATGTTTTGTCGTTAGAAGCTAAATTTTAATATGGTTCACTTCATGTATTTGAAACTTTGTTTCTTTCGTTAGTTTTTAAAAATTTTCGCATCTTCAAAACCGGCAAAAAACATTACACTAGCACCAATATAATTAAGAGGAATTTCAGATAAATTAGTTTTTAAGATTACTAAAATATATGACAAAAAGATGGCAATAAATGCCACCTGTGATATTGTAGGTTAACATTTTACATTCGGCACCTGTGATATTTATACCCTAGACTTATAGTATAGGGTATATTGTTTTTGTCACGACGGAAATATGTAACACCTTAAAGGAGGCTCCGGAGGTATAGCAATGTATATATATAAATGATCGAGGTCACCTCCTGATTCGATTTAGCCATGTCTGTCTGTCTGTCCGTCTGTCTGTCTGTCTGTCTGTCTGTCCGTCTGTCTGTCCGTTCGCACGATAACTTTCGATAAAATAAAGCTAGAGCCTTGAAATTTTGGTCAAATGTTGGAAGTGTGATCTAGTTGGATGGTATTGAAAATGGGCATGATCAGGCCAAGAGAACGCCTACCTCCCCTACATATGTAAAATACATAAATGTATCTATAACTCCCGATTAAAGAAACATGAAAAGCTCTAGCTTTGGTAGATTACTAATGAGGGTAATCTCATACTCTCCTGGGAAAATAAAACTGATAAGTTGAAAACTAACGGTAATTTTCTTACAAAGAGCCCTGTACTACCCTACTTTTCAGGTTTTTTGTCTATAACTTCTGAACCAATTGACGTAGGCACCTGATTTTTGGCGTGTAACCTTGAAGTGAGAAGCTGCTTAAGTTCTAGTAAGTTGGGCATAATCGGATAAAAGGAACGCCTACCTCCCCTACAAATTTCCAAAATTTAAATATTCATTTAATTACGATAACTTTCAAAGAAATGATACTACCAACTTGAAAATTTGAAAGAATGTTGCTAATAAGACCTACTTCGTTGGTATTGAAAATGGGCAAGATCCGACATTCGGAACCTCCACCTCCCCTACAAATCAAACTTCAAATAAGCGATAACTTTTGATAGAATGAAGCCAGCAACTTGAAATTTTGGTCAAATTTTGAAAGTGAGATTGAGTTAGTTGGCATTAAAGATGGGTAAGATCCGACCTAAGGAACCCCTACCTCCCCTAGAAATGAAACTTAAAACAAGTTTACGACAAAATAAAGCAAGCGACTTGGAATTTTGGTCAAATGTTTGTAGTATGATCCAGTCGGCTAATATTGAAAATTCGTAAAATCCGACCAACGAAATCCCTACTTCCCCTACAAAAGAAACTTCAAATAAGCGGTAACTTTCGATAGAATGAAGCTAGAGACTTGAAATTTTGTTTAAATGTTTGTAGGGGGATCTAATTGGTTGATGGAAATGCTGGGCAAGATCCGACTCAAGGAACCCCTACCTCCCCTACAAGTGAAACTTCAAATAAGCGTTAATTTTCGATAGAATGAAGCTAGCGACTTGAAAAATTGGACAAATATTTGTAGAATGGGTTAGTTAATTGATTTTGAGAATGGTCAAGATCCCACTGAATGAGTGCCAACCTCCCCTATGAACTGGCCATATAAGAGGCCCACTTTTAATGCATATGGTCGTTGCCAATTGGGACTTTTGGTATCACCACTAGGTCTGTACAAGTCTAGGGTATATACGCTTCGGACTCCGGGCCGAAGCCAAGCTTCGGCCTGGTTTTTTTTTAGTTTATATTGATACGAGTATTTATGTATTTTCATATCATATTTTCTATCCACAAAGTCTTTGTCCTGTGGCAATCGTTTTGCTAATTGGCTATTTTCAGGCAATTGTCAATAATTATTGCCATATAAACTATGTACACTTATTACTTAAGACTCATTTGTATTTTTGTAGAAGAATGACCCTTATAGCCCGAAATAGGTTGGTCGAAGAAGAAAGTTGAGCTTTTCATTTCTCGCGAATCGTACAGAGGAAATACAAACATCAGAAGGATAATTTCATCGGTTCTGGTAATTACTAACTAAAGTTTATCAACCTCATTCATATAATTAACATACCCTTGCTCATCCATGTCACGTGCAATTTGAAAAACGAGCGAAAATATATTAATCGCAGTCAAATCCATAACTCAACACAACTGGCACAAATCCACTCAAAGATCACTGTTCAAAATTCTATCAAATTTATGCTTTTCCGAACTCGATAACGTTCACAAAGAGAATGAGTTTAACAAAGGGCAAAGAAAATTACACAGTAAAATGCAACGTTACAAGCGTTACATTTTTTGCGCGTAGGTACACAATATTCGTATTCTCCCCTTCAACTACGAATAATACGCGGTAACGGCAACCGTTACATGCACTCAGTTTTCGAAATTTTAATAAACGAACTCATGCAAACTAACCTTTTCTTCTAAAAGCAAGTGCCATACGCTTTCTATATGACCGACATGCTTATCATATAAAATGATATGGCACATTGGTGCCAGATATCTGGCAAGAGGTGTTCACACTGTATGGCAACATCCATATGGCGCGATATGGCATGAAGCTGCCAGATAAAATTTTTTTCGTATGGCAGTACATATGGAGGGTGTTCACACAGGTATGGCAATCATATGGCAGCAAATATATGACGACTTGCCATATAGTGTGCACCACGCTTTACCGAAGTTGAATATTTTTCAGGTTAAGAGGTCGTAATCAAAACAAGAAAATTAGCGTTCTCACCTGATTCATCCGGTGTTTTGGCTGGGGAATCCGGTGTTCAGCAGACTTAAATTTTGCTAAAAAATTTTGCGGATGACTTACTCGAAAAAAATACATTTCCAAGTCGAATAAATTTTTTGACGCTGTTCTGTATAGAGGAGGAAGTATTCATTACTATGAAAAAAAAAATGCATACTATTTGTGTCCTTTTTATAGTGTAAAAGCAGAATTTTACTAGTGTTCCTATTCAAATGTGGACCACCTGTAATGAACCATATTATGCTTCCACCGGCAGATCTATGTCAGCAGCTGATGAATAAAGATCTGTCGGTGGTGCGAAACTAAAGGCTGCGGGTTCCATTACGCCTGAACCCTGATGCGAACGCGAGGGAATCTGCGCCGTCCGCCAACCATTCAATCCTTATCGCCCATTTTTTTTATTATACTCCATTTTTACCTCTCCTGTTTATGTTGTCTTCTCCAGGCCTATGCATTTTTTAATACGTAAAGGACAGGGGCAACGAGCGAGTTACAGCAAGCATAGGCCGCTGCTTAGCTCGTTGATGGGCCTTTTTCTTCGTCAGATGGAACGGCCCGACCTTCGCGGTCATTATGCTACCATAGGCTCCGTCCCCACGGGCATCTTCGGATGCCCACCAAACCGTCCATTTCCAATGGCCAAATTCAATGCAAATGCAATGGCCCGTGCAATTTGTCGGTGCAGTGACTTAAAGTTAATGTAAAAGAAACTTGTCTTAATAGGCCAGTCAAATTAAGCCAATTTTGGGGCTTTTTAATAATAATGAGGGGGGCAAAGACCTTTTCCATAGTCCTCCGCGTGGGCGCCCCCTGGTAACGGCAGTGTATCAATTCGCTGACGGCCAATGTCTTAGCGATAAGACAGTTTGGAAAAGGCAGATAGCTGTAGCCTGAATGGCTGACAAACACCTAAGCGTCTCAGGTCTAGTAGGATGGAATGACTTGCGTAGTTGGACCTGCTACATAGTTGTGTGGGCTCCAGCACGTTTATTAAACCATCTGAAGCAGCTATCTCCGAGGCCATCCCCCGAATGGGGTTAAGCGACGTGCTGACAACTCGTCCTTGTAAAAACCACTCCATGTCAAGAAACCTGGAACAAAAGCCTCGGATTGGACGGATCAACAACGACGACCACGCAAACGAATAAAGGATTATTCTTTCGGATCCTGGAATGTACGCTCCCTGAACAAACCGGGGGCCGAGAAGGCCCTCCTTCAACAGGTCGAAAAGTACAAACTGAGCATTACTGCAGTCCAGGAAACAAATTGGCTTGGCAGCGAGATTAATGACAAGAAATCGCACACAATTTTTACAAGTGGCAAACCATCGGGCCGCAAGGAGTTTGGAGTAGCATTTATAGTGGACAATCACCTCAAACCGCATATTACTGACTTCAAACCCATAAATGAACGGCTGTGTGCGATTCGCATCAAGACTCGATTCTTCAATCTCTGGCTCATCAATGTGCATGCCCCCACTGAAGTTAAAGAAGACGCAGTAAAAGACGAGTTCTACGCCCGCCTTGAAACTGTCTTCGACTCACTTCCAACAAACGACGTCAAATTGCTGCTGGGAGACTTTAACGCGAAAGTCGGGAATGAAAGTTGGCATCGGGGGACCTCTGGAGGCCACAGCCTCCATGAAGAATGTAACGATAACGGCCAGCGACTTATCGACTTCGCCTGCAGCAGGAATCTAGTCGTAAGCTCTACGTGTTTCCCGCATCGACGCATTCACAAGCAGACCTGGAAATCTCCAGACGCACATACCGTCAACCAAATTGACCACGTCCTCATTTGCAGGAGATGGGCGTCTAGTGTCATGGATGTCCGCTCCTATCGAGGAGCAAACTGCGACTCAGATCATCACTTGGTGAAGACGACCTACAGATGTAGAATTTCCTCAGTGCACCAGCCAAGAATCAGCCCTCCCAAAATCTTTGCGGTTGATAAGCTTCTGAGTGATGCTACAGCGGTGGCGTATACTACCGCCCTTGAGGAAAAACTATCACCTATGCTACACAACATCAGCAACACAGGCGTCCATGGGTTCTGGGAAGAACTCAAGGGTACCATCAAGGATGTCGCAGAGAAGGTCGTGGGATATAAAGCCCGGCGAGCGCGAAATGACTGGTTCGACGAAGAATGCAAAAATTCACTTGACGCGAAAAACGAGGCCTACAGACAATGGATTCAACGAGGAACCAGAGCCAGAAGAGAAAAATATGACGAGCTACGGCGAATATCGAATAGAATAATTAGACGTAAGAAACGTAAATACTTTGACGAGCAGTTGCTGAACATAAACGAAAACTTAGCTAATAGGAACACCAGACAAGCGTACAAACTAGTAAATACAATTAAGAACGGCTACCAACCCAGGACTAGCCTTTGTAAGGACAAGGATGGAAACATCATCAGCGAAATCGATGGTATTAACAAACGATGGGCCTCTTATTTTGAAGAGCTTCTAAACCGACCATCTAACATCCCCACACAGGAAGCTCTCGATGATATTGTTGATCTAGGCCCACCCATTCAACCCCCGACAGTAGAGGAAGTTGATCTCGCGTTGCGGTCACTAAAACGAAATAAAGCGCCGGGCGCTGACGAGATTCCAGCTGAACTGCTAAGATTCGGTGGAACGAGTCTAGTTGATGCCATACATCAATTACTCCTGCGAGTATGGGAGAACGAGGAGATCCCAGACGATTGGCGCAGAAGCATCATCTGTCCAATTCATAAAAAGGGAGATAAACTGCGGTGTGAGAATTACAGGGGCATCTCACTAGTTTGTACGTCCTATAAAATTTTGACGAAAATTCTGGAAAATAGAATAAAACCGTACGCAGAACGAGTCATTGGCCAATATCAAAGCGGTTTCAGACCTGGTCGCTCCACAACCGATCAGCTCTTCTCAGTCAAACTGATACTCCAGAGGTGCTGGGAATACAACGTAAACGTATACCAAATCTTTGTCGACTTCAAGCAGGCATACGACAGTATCGATCGTGGAGTACTGTACAACATCATGCTGCAATTTGGTATACCAGCAAAATTAGTGCGACTGACAAAGATGACGATGACCAACTCCGTCTCACAAGTCAGGATCCAGAATAGACTTACTGATCTATTTGAAACACGCACTGGTTTGAAACAGGGCGACGGACTGGCACCGACGCTCTTCAACCTAGCACTGGAATACGTTATTCGGGCCATGAATATGGACAACAGCAAGACGCTACTCATCAAGTCGACACAATTAGCAGCGTACGCCGACGACATCAACATCATGTCCCGAAGATTGGCTGACGCAGAAGAACTTCTGCATACGCTCGATACCGCTGCAAAGGAAGTTGGATTACGTATTAACGAGGGTAAAACTAAAATAATGATGCAATCGGTGACAAGGACACCTGCACAACCGAGCATCAACGTGGGGGACCTCAACATCGAGTTCGTGAACAACTTCATCTACCTGGGTTGCAACCTGTCAAGGGACGCCAACGAAACTGACGAAATCAAGCGACGGATACAGTTAGCTAATAAGACTTTTTTCTCGGTTCTCCCCATAATGAAATCGAAACATGTGCACAGAAACACGAAGCTCCGCGTGTACAAAACCATTATACGACCAGTGCTATGCTATGGCTGCGAAGCATGGACCCTAACTCAAGCCTCCGAAAACATGCTAGACACTTTTGAACGTAAGGTTCTACGGCGAATTTTCGGGGCTGTTTGCGATCGAGATGGATGGCGCATTCGGTACAACCATGAGTTGTATGAAATGTACGATGAGCTGCAAGTCTCGAAAATCGTCAAACTACAACGACTTCAATGGGCAGGGCATGTACAAAGAATGGACGATGACCGCATGCCTAAGAGAGTAATGAATGCAGAACGAGTCGACGGAGCGAGACTGCGAGGACGACCGAGATCTCGTTGGGAGAGCTCAGTAGGTGTGGACGCCGCGCAGCTGCTGGACTCCCAAAATTGGAGGACGCGGTCACGTGACCGAGATAATTGGAGGACAATGATCCAGGCGGCCAAGGCCCGACGTCGGGCTGTCGCGCCACGATGATGATGATGAGGGAAATATTTGGAATTAATCCCTTCTATAAATACTGAATACATGGAAACTGAGTTTGCACAGTCGTAGAAGGTGAGCTTAACTTTTGGAGGGCGAAAATCCGAGAAATTTTAGCCCTTTTTTTAATATTATCGTTATAAATCCTAAACGGTGCCTCGGATCGAAAAACCCCGCAGTAGTAAATTAAAGACCGTTGAATTCTGCGTTCAATGCACTGCTCAAAGTTTAAATTCGGTTCAGTAGCGTAGTCAAAATCGATAGTCAAAAAATGACAATTTTAGAGGCTCCCGAGAAAAATCACACTTTATCACTTTTCAAGCTCACAGATCTTTGCAACGGATCCTCTAAATGGAAAAGCTTGTCTGTAAAAGTTGGGGACAATTTCATTGTGAGCCTAACGTGGCCAATATTTTTCAATTCAGGTCATTTTGAGAGTAGCTATGAGCAAAATTTCAAAAATGAATGCTCATCGATTTATGCATTAAAAGCTCTATCTTGGTAAGTACAACAGCTAAAAGTTTTATTTTAGTCTCAAATTGTAGATAAATTACTCTAGTTAAATCAAGTTTTGCAAGATTTCTTGTGAGACCAATTTAGGAGATACTGAAAAGAAATAGGACAAGCAAAACAATTCGGCACATTTTCAACATGGTGGCGGGGTCCGTGGTGTTAGGGGGAAATAGAAAACTCGAATTTTTAAACAATGTACCAACTCAAACAATATATCAAAATTCGAAACTACCCTAATTAAAGCAATCAGTGTTATGGTTCATTACAGGGCAAAAGTTAAGCTCACCTTCTACGACCGTGCAAACTCAGTTTTTATGTACTCAGTAACTATAGAAGGGATTAAAATTATTTGCAGATCTTTCCCTAATTATTACCTATATTAATAATATTTAATTTGACTGGCCTATAACCAAAGCTCCCTAGTTTCCCAACACAAAAAATACTAAATAACTAAGTTTTGCTCTCTGAACTAAAGCGCTGGAGATTTTGAGTAAAACAATTCTCGTAGTGGTTGTTCCTATTCAAGTGGCTCGGAGTGTGTACGAGTATACACATTAGTTCCAAAATGTTTTCGCTACCTAAAAATTATTCACCTGACTTACACCCGTACTGATAATAATAATAATTTTTGCATATCGTTATTATTTTCTTGGATTGAAAATTTGTTGTTTATTTGTTGGTTCAGCTGGAATGCCTCCAGGCAATAATATCCAACGAAATATATTATTCTTAATTTAAAAAAACTCATATAAGAGTACACAGCCAATATATGTGTTCACGGAAATTAAGAAATTTCATTTAACGGCTTCCCCTTTACGAATTCATCAGTACTACTTACATGCATATAGCGTAAAATTTCACCCATAGGATAATTTCAAAATGAAGGGTGATCCATTGCGAAAGATAAGTTTAAATTAGAATTCTAAACAAAGGGTTCCAACGAAAAAATTGCTATTTGTGAACACATTTAAACAAATCAAATGCATCGAATCAATCCCAAATCAACCCCTAAATAGTCGATTATCCCCGAAGTTAGATATACAAAAAAAAGGTGAAACGAAGCGAAAAATTCACCACCCTAAGCATGTCAAATTTCACTTCACCCCCCGTTAAACAAACTTTCATTTCGGGTTTCACTGAAGTTTGGCTTATCAACATTTTTCATATCGGTCTTGTTATAATAGAAATAATTTTTCGATGGGGTGGAAAGTAATAGGAAATACAAAGGGACAGCGTGTAACATACAAGTACCATATTGGCTCCTCGGGGGACCTTGTCGGTGCAATTTTTATTCACTGTGCTCAATTTTGCTGAATAAATGCATGATTACAGAGGGGAATTGGTTTAGTGATGAAGGGATCTAACGTTATGACGATTATTCGCATGTCACAAGCCGATGGTGTATCCTTGCGAGAAAATCGGCGGGAAAAACACTCACACTGCAACCTTAGCAATTGATTCGAACGGCTCCTGTGACAAACGTGTCTCGTGAGGGATAAATTTGTAATTCTATACTTTTTCTTCTTCTTGCGTTTTAGAAAAATAAAGGACTGATGGATAGTTAGATTATAGAAATTGCATTTCATGGGCATCATAGTTGCATTTAACCAAAATTTAGATTTATTTATGACAGGTGGCTGTACATTTGGGAGATAAATTCAAACGATATTAGAAGTATAATTCCATAGAGAATAACGTAAAATTGAAGATTCATATTTCATTTGTGGAGATGAAGGGAATGCTATATGTCTTCTCTTTATTTGCCCTAACCTCTAGCGGGTCATAGTGCGTTAACTATTTTAAAATAATTCCTTAGTAATATTACGTTTACACTATACCCAGATTACTTCGTCTGCGCCGGCTGATTTAAAAGGCAAACTCACCACTCCCAGATTAAGCCGCAGATGAAGTAATCTGGGTATACCGTAAACGTAATATTAACTGACTTACTTGACGTTTCGTTAGAATAAACTGGTTTCTGACAAGTCATGTTGCCAGAATGCACCTCTTGACGCCTTATGTTACGTTTACACTATAGACTTCATCTGCGCGCAGATGATTTAAAATGGACCTGATTAAACAACAGATTAATCCATCCGGTGTAGCTTCATTTGCAGCGGATTACGCATCAAGAATATCTCGATCTAAACTCACCAAACATGTGGTGAAAATAAATTACAAATTCAGTTGAAAATATCAGTTTGATTTATCGGAGCGTTTATTTAATGCGACGGCGGATGTTTATAAACTCGACCTACCGCTCCAACTTAACAAACATCATTCAAATGACATCTTTCTCAGTGACAAGTGTAGCTCTAGATTATTATTCAAATGGGTTCCGGGTTCAATTCCCAGCGTAATTCTTTTCTTTTTCACCTTTTTATACTTTTATATAAATATTTCTATACTACTATTGAAACTATATTTTTGGATAGTACGCATGTGCCTATCAGAGCAAGAAAAATAGCCATGTTTTAATGTTCATATGACAAAAAAAGATACGTCAAATTACTAGATTAAGATAATGTAAACCTAAAACCTAAGCTCACCACGTTTGAATCTGCGCAAAGATGAAGTAATCTGAGTAAAGTCTAAACGTAATATTACCCGCATACCTGCCATAAATCGGGAAAGCATTGACTTATTGTCAGATTGAGCAGATTTAATGAGTCGTTTGGTCTGAGATCTAAGCTCCTAAGATCCGCGAAATGTTCAAAGTGCTTGTAAAGAGAGCGAGCCCGTTTTTTCTCTGCGAATAATTTTAAAATCATTTGAGTAAATTTCATCGGGCTTTCACGGTTATTGGATTTACAAACATTCGTAAATGATATTGTAAAGTGCCGTGTAAAATCTTTTTGCAGAAGATTCGCAGTTAAGATTCGAAAGATACGATTCCAATCAATTTCGCACAGTTACTGATTTGCGGCCTCGTAATTGACTTCGGAAGTTTAGCCGGCAAACATTGAAGTTCCGTTCAGAGAGATGAAGACTGATATTAAGCTCATGCAATAGCGCAGAATGGTACGTTTCACGCGGGACATAGGCCAGGGTGGCACAAGAGGTAGAAAGGGAGGACAAAGTTACCAAGGATATGGCCAAGGACACGATCCATAAAATTGTGAACTAAGTTGAATTGCAAAAGAAGAATTTAGTCATGTCTCAGTAAGGCAAATAATATCATGTTGAAAGGTAATGCAGAAAGGCTTAAATTATGAAGCTTTGTCATTAATCCACGAACATTCTGGTAATATAAAGAGAAGTTACAGCAACTTTGGTGTATCGTCGCCGAGAAAAAGCCTTTTTGTGTGAGAATTCTACCAAAGGAATCCCCGGTGGCCAAAACGATTCGTTGAAAGGGAGCATTACATAGATCATGTGGAATGGTGATCTTAAACGATGGGACGATGTGGGAATATTATTTTACCCTAGATCTTATAAGGTATAGGGTATATTGTTTTTGTCACGACGAAAATATGTAACACCTAAAATGAGGGTCCGTAGGTATGCGAATGTTTTTAGATAAATGATAAGAGTCAGCTCTTGATTCGGTTTAGCCATGTCTGTTTGTCTGTCTATCTGTCTGTCCGTCTGTCCGTCTGCCCGTCTATCCATCTGTCTCTCAGCCCGTTCGCAGGATATCTTTCGAAAGAATGAAGCTAGAAGCTTGAAATTTTTGTCAAATGCTCGCAGTATGATCCAGTTGGTAGGTATTGAGAATGGGCGTGATCCGGCCAAGTGAGAGCTTTCCTTTAAATATTCAAAATAATTAAATGTATCTTTAACTCCAGATTGAATAAACATGAAAAGCTTTAACTTTGGCAGATGACCATTTTGTGATATCCCCTAAAAATGAGATTCATCAGTTTGAAATAACGGCACTTTTCTTACAAAGAGCCCCGCATTACCCTACTTTTCAAGGTTTTTTTTCTATAACTCTTGAATCAATTGACGTAAGGAGCTGATTTTTAGTATGTAAACTTCAGATGAGAAGGTGCTTGAGTTTTTGCAAGATGGGCCTGAGTAAGGCTAAAGCAACGCCTACGTCTCCTACAAATATCAAAAAATGAAATATATCTTTAACTACGTCAACTTTCGACAGAATAAAGCTAGCGAGTTAAAAATTTGGTTGGATGTTGATAGTAAACTCTAGTTAGTTGGCACTGGAAATGGGCAAGATACCACCAAAGAAGCCCGTACATAACCTACAAATTAAATTTCACATTCGCGATAACTTTCAATAGAATGAAGTTAGCAACTTGCAATTTTGATCAAATGTTTGAACTTAGCTACTGTTGATAATGAGCACGATCTGTCCAAAGGAACCCCTACCATGCATGTCCAGAAAGTAACAGTACTCTATTTTTAAATTTTATAAAAAAAAAACATTTATTTAAAATAAAAAAATGACATGAAATTGAAGGTACATATTTATATATGTTACATATTTTCCCACATAGTCGCCATCCCGTCCTATGCAGGGTCTTAAGCTGTGGCATAGGTTTCTGGATTCCCTGCTCATAGAACTCTCCCGCCATCTCCCTCGTCCACTTAAAGACCTCTTGTTTCAACTCCTCATAGGTTGAAAATTTTCCACCCATGTGAGTCTGCAGGAACGTGAAAAGATGGAAGTGTGAATGCGCCAAGTGAGGGGAATATGCAGGATGGTTGAAAATGTTCCAACCAAACAAACTCAAAGCTCCTTAGTGGAGTTGGCTATATGCGGGCGGGCGCTGTCGTGCAACAAACACACTCACTTCGTCAACGTTCCCTTCCGTTTGTTTTGAATTCCTCTCTTGAAATTTTTTAGGGTTGTTACGCCGATTCTTGGGCAGTTGTCCGACCAACCGCGGAGACGGGCCGTGGGCGCCACGCGCTTTCAACTAATCCACTGCCTGGCTATATCAACCGTGGGAAGCGCGAAACCACGATTGTGCTTAGCCGAATCGGACGCAAAGCTCGCGTGAATTTACTCGCGACCGAATTTCTGTTACGGGAAACTCCAATAAACCGCGTCACAAGTATTTTACAACAACACTATTTTATTTCTCCTGCACAATTCCACCAAGTACTTATTTCTAATTAGCAATTCACACGCGAGCCGGCCGTCTAATTACGTTACTTAATAGCTAGCTTACACTAATTAAACGAAAATACAATACACTAACCTAGGTGGCGGTTACTTCCACTTAACTTGATCGCCGTCATGACAACTCCACGATGACTCCGTACACGCAATTCTTATTAACTTTCGGGGTTGCGATCGCACTCTATCTTTACAGATACTAAATTACAGCTGTTACGCTCTTAAATCGACGTCGACTGCTCTTATCTCCTGTGATTTCTAGATGTCTCGAAAACTTCGCTTTCCGTCCTTCGCTCTCCAGATTCTCGTCTACGCCCTCTTTTCCAATGAGACCTTTTCCAATGACACCAAATTGAACAAAGAGCATTATAATCTTATTTTCAGGTCCTGAGGAAACGCCTACCCACCTTTTCCAATGACACCAAATTGAACAAAGAGGGTGCCGTTTTCACTCAGGGCCCTTAAATAGCTTTTGTTCCAACGGATATTTCTCGCCCAGTTATTGAGTACGAGAATTCGTCTGCTCTAGCACATCACGATTGGATCGGTAATGCAGTACACGTCATGCAGACACTGACAGTTCGCCGACAGTGTTTGTTTACGTTTCAGTGTTTGCGTCGATTGACAGCGGACACCACCAGTTCAGATAAGTATTGAACTTATTTCTTCTCCTCTATCGCTTGATCCTTTGTGATCTCTTTCTTCCTTTCGTAGGTTCATTGGTATGTTCGGGGCGCATGCTCTTACAGCTTTACTCGACCGCTTCAACAGTGCAATGTGTAGTGGTAAGTATTCCGCCACCCCCTATTGACCGCCAAACTACAACTTCTTTCCTAAATTGCAGGTTACATTTCATCCAACTAAACACGGGATTGGAGTCTTCACGATGCGGAAAGATGAACGTTTCGTTACATTACCCCCCCACCGACACGAAAGTCGTCCCCGACTTTCATTAATCTCTTTTCATATCTTTTACGTGCCACACGCCCGCCGATTTCCCCGATTGGTCTTGCAGTTCATATGAACAAGAAGAAACTTTCTTAACTACCGTCAGCGGTCCCTTATACTTTGGTGAAAATTTGGCTGCAACAAAGTTAACTGCGTCGGACTGGGCAAAATTCCTCCTCCATACCTTCTCGCCTATACTAAATTGGACTCTCCCTTTTCTACGATTATAATACTCAGCCCCTCTTCCATTTGCCTTAATAATTCTATTTCCAACATCCTCTATCATAGTGTTCCTACTCTGCTTTACGGTGTCTACCTGAATCGCCTTTTCTTCCCTGACATCTACACGTTTTGGTTTGGGACGTCCGGTCAATGCTAATTCACGCCCAAACAGAACAAAATACGGAGTAAGTTTAGTGGTTTCGTGTACTGTAGTCCTCAAGGCGCACGCCGCCTTTGGAAGACACTCGTCCCATCGCCTCTGATTATCCCCTACCAGCGATCTTATCATTGTCTCCGCTGTCTGGTTCACCCTTTCCACCGGATTAGCTTGAGGATGATAATAAGGCGTTAATACATGTGTAACTTCATACGACTCTAACAACTTCTTAAATTCTTTGCTAACGAATTGTACCCCGTTATCGGAAATAATCTTTTCAGGCACACCGAACATGAGGAACAACTCCTCTTCTATCTTCCTAACTACTTGTGATGCAGTGGCTGACCGAATCGGAAACAACAACGAGAATTTACTAAAATAGTCTACGGCGGCCAAAATATACTTGAAACCTCTATTGGACCGAGGAAGCGGACCAATTAAATCTACACTCACCAGTTGCCAAGGCCTCCAAACATCTTTACGTCCTGAGATAAACCCATTTTGCCTCTTACGTTCCACCTTATTAGCTTTGCATACCTCGCACTGCTTCACAAAAGATTGCACTTCTGACCGCATTCTTGGCCAGAAATATTCCTGGGCCACACGACGATATGTTTTCTCTATCCCCGAATGTGCCGTATACTCATTATGAACCTTGGCAATAATCTCTGCACGTTGTTCCTTTGGAACTGCCAGTCGCCATGCCTCATCCCCATTCAACTCCATGTAATCTACTGGTACTTGCTTGTACAACCTGTTGCTATCTATTCTCCAATCCGGATAGCTGTCTGGACTATTTTCAACTTCTTTTAATAAATCCTCATACCAGGATTCATCATTGCTAATACACTGTACCCTTGGTACGGCTCGGGATAAAGCATCTGGTAAAGCAAGGTCTTTCCCCTTTCGGTGGACAATATCAAAGTCGAACTGTTGTAGCCGCACCGCCCATCTTGCCAACCTACCATTCGGATCTTTCAAACTATTCAACCACAGTAGTGAATGGTGATCCGTAATCACGGTAAAAAAGTATCCCTCCAAATAAGGACGAAGTTTCTCTACGGCCCAGATAACCGCTAAACATTCTCTTTCGGTTGCTGAATAGTTACGTTCCCCTTTCGACAGCGACCTACTTATATATGCAACAGCTCTTTCCCCATCCGAATATTCTTGCGCTAGTACCGCCCCAATACCAAACCCCGACGCATCTGTATACAACTTAAAGGGACGATCAAAATCTGGACAAACAAGAATAGGGGCCTGAACTAACCTCATTTTGACCTCCCGAAAAGCTAATTCACAACTCTCATCCCAAACAAATCTTTTATTCTTTTTCAACAGATTAGACAGTGGTGCAATTCTCGATGCAAAGTCTGGCACGAAACGACGATACCAAGACGCCATACCCATAAACCTCCTAACCTCTGACACTGATTGCGGTGTAGGAAAATCAACCATCACCTGGACCTTATCTTTATCAACTTGTAGCCCTTCCTTATTTACCACATATCCTAGAAACTTCAACTCCGGCTTACAGAACTCACATTTCTCTTTATTCACAGTGAGACCCGCCCTATTTATCCTCTCTAAAACCTCTCTTAACACCTCTATATGCTTTTCAAATGTCTGGGTTACGATAATAATATCGTCTAAATATACAAAAACGAACGGTTCCAGTGACACTCCGATTATGTTATCAATAAGACGCTGCCATGTCGCCGCTGAATTATGAAGTCCGAAAGGCATACGAGTAAACTGGAATAAGCCTCTACCCGGAATCGTAAAGGCAGTGAACTTCTTAGATTCCTCATCTAGCAACACTTGCCAATACGCGGACTTTATATCTATGGAAGACAGGAATTTCGCATCACGCATCTTATCTAACATGGCAGATATATATGGGAGCGGATATGCATCTCTTTCCGTCACACTGTTAAGCTTGCGAAAATCCACACAGAATCTAAATGTTCCATCTTTCTTCTTCACTAAGAGAATTGGAGAAGACCATGGACTCTCTGAAGGTTCAATAATCCCCTTTTCTAACATATCATCCACTTCCCTATTTATCTGCTTCTGTACGACAGGTGACACCGGGTAGTACCTTTGCTTTATTGGTTCCGATGTCGTCACGATTTTGTGCTTCACTAGCCCAGTGCAACCTATACTCCCTTCACTTCTACGGAACGAATCAGCTACTACTTCATTAATTTGCTCCACCTGATGCGACATCAAATCACCCATAGAGCGTACCTCGGCCACCCTGATTTCTTCCGCCGAACCCGATCCTACTATCAACCTTGACTCCGCAAACTTAACAGTCACACCAAATCGCTTCAAAACATCGACTCCTAGGATTAATTCTGTATCAACTCCTTCCATAATTAATATTGACACCTTCCTCACAGTGCTTCCCAATTCTAACAAGACCTCTACTTCCCCTTGCACCTCCACGTTCTCTCCATTCGCCAACTTCGCGTGATTCCACCCCGCCCGAGATGATATCACTCCCTTTTGCTTTAAACGGGACCACCCTACTCCCCCTAGAATAGAGCGAGACGCTCCCGAATCTAACAGACCTACGAATGGAATTCCATTCACACAAACTTGGACATGTGGACGACTGTCCTCTCCAATACCAAATATTATCAACTCCTTTTCTATCACATCTATCCTTTCTCTAACTGTCTCTATTTTCCCTCCTACTAACTCACTAACCGTGGCGACATTGTTATTCTTCGAGAGATCCCGGTCGTCACCGTTTACCGAGTCTCTTGACCTTTTCCCGTACATTGTGGACACTCAGCTCGAATCACTCCTATTTTGCCACATCCATAGCATCTAACAGGTTCAGGGCACACGTTTGACCGGTGTCCCATCTGTCTGCAACGAAAGCACTGTACATCTCGCAGTTGACTATCTTTATCCCTGGCATTTACATTTTTACTTAACCCCCCACCATTAGCACTACTATGCTGCCTGCCATAACTCAAATCAGGTTCTAACGGACTATTTTGTAGAGCTTCTGATCCACTACCGTTCATGGTATTGTGTCTTGCAGCCTCTAACAATCTACCTAGCCTCAACACCTCATCTATGCTCTTGATTGTCTCCCAATGGAGCGCTAATTGGATTTGAAGAAAAGGACTAAGATTCTTCTTCACCACTTCAAGCTTCTTCTCTTCCGTCCATGGCTTTGCGAGACGTGCGAATAAGCCCTGCATTGATGCCAGATATAAACCCAATGGTTCCAGATCCCCTTGTCGCCTACATCTTATCTCCGCCTCTAACCTTTCATTGTAGTCCACGGGAAGGAATTGGGTCTTAAGTTCCTCTACCAGGTGGTCCCAATTCCTAAGTCTGCTTCTAATCGCCCGGTACCACACTAATGCGACATCAGAGAAAAGATCGACAGCTGATCCCAGCAACTCCTCTTTCGACACACTTCGTGCCAACCGCAAATCTTCTACCTTCTCTAAGAATGCCATCAAAGACTGATTCCGAACTTCCCCTGTAAATTTTAGATCCCACTTATACACAGGTACCGGCTTTCGGTCAACTACATTGCGTGTAGTTTTACCTTCATCGCTGTACTCCTCAGCCTCTACATTAGTACCTCTATCTTTTGCCGTCAAATCCTCTAATGCTTTCAAAACTAAGGACCTAATCGCTTGCCACTCCGTGCGCTTTTCTTCCGGTACTACCGACCTACCTAGCCTACCTAATGCCCAACTCAATTTAACTGATATCTTTTTTTTTATACTTTCGTCCACCACCGACGACATCAACTCTTCGACTTCAGCTAATTTATTTGTTGCCGCCACTTTATCTTCCTCAAACGAAAAAGGATTCTTTGCCAAAACAAAAGAGACACCCTCTTTCTCTTGTTTAACCACCGCGCGTAAAGAAGACCGCATCTCATCTACCGTGCCGATTGGGAGACCCCTTACCAGTAGTTCATAAGAAAGTTCCTCCTTGTTGAGGATATAAATATTCGAATTAGCACTCATCATACACTAACCGAAGGCAACAAACTACAAAATTACGAGCAAAATTAACCCGGAACGTTGGGCGCCAAATGTTACGCCGATTCTTGGGCAGTTGTCCGACCAACCGCGGAGACGGGCCGTGGGCGCCACGCGCTTTCAACTAATCCACTGCCTGGCTATATCAACCGTGGGAAGCGCGAAACCACGATTGTGCTTAGCCGAATCGGACGCAAAGCTCGCGTGAATTTACTCGCGACCGAATTTCTGTTACGGGAAACTCCAATAAACCGCGTCACAAGTATTTTACAACAACACTATTTTATTTCTCCTGCACAATTCCACCAAGTACTTATTTCTAATTAGCAATTCACACGCGAGCCGGCCGTCTAATTACGTTACTTAATAGCTAGCTTACACTAATTAAACGAAAATACAATACACTAACCTAGGTGGCGGTTACTTCCACTTAACTTGATCGCCGTCATGACAACTCCACGATGACTCCGTACACGCAATTCTTATTAACTTTCGGGGTTGCGATCGCACTCTATCTTTACAGATACTAAATTACAGCTGTTACGCTCTTAAATCGACGTCGACTGCTCTTATCTCCTGTGATTTCTAGATGTCTCGAAAACTTCGCTTTCCGTCCTTCGCTCTCCAGATTCTCGTCTACGCCCTCTTTTCCAATGAGACCTTTTCCAATGACACCAAATTGAACAAAGAGCATTATAATCTTATTTTCAGGTCCTGAGGAAACGCCTACCCACCTTTTCCAATGACACCAAATTGAACAAAGAGGGTGCCGTTTTCACTCAGGGCCCTTAAATAGCTTTTGTTCCAACGGATATTTCTCGCCCAGTTATTGAGTACGAGAATTCGTCTGCTCTAGCACATCACGATTGGATCGGTAATGCAGTACACGTCATGCAGACACTGACAGTTCGCCGACAGTGTTTGTTTACGTTTCAGTGTTTGCGTCGATTGACAGCGGACACCACCAGTTCAGATAAGTATTGAACTTATTTCTTCTCCTCTATCGCTTGATCCTTTGTGATCTCTTTCTTCCTTTCGTAGGTTCATTGGTATGTTCGGGGCGCATGCTCTTACAGCTTTACTCGACCGCTTCAACAGTGCAATGTGTAGTGGTAAGTATTCCGCCACCCCCTATTGACCGCCAAACTACAACTTCTTTCCTAAATTGCAGGTTACATTTCATCCAACTAAACACGGGATTGGAGTCTTCACGATGCGGAAAGATGAACGTTTCGTTACAGGGTCTCATAGTATCGTGCTGCATTAATAGTCCCTCTCCCTGAGGCCAAATTTGATCAATTATACCTTTTCGTTCCCAAAACACGGATGTCGTGATTTTTTTACCCGAAATTAAGGTTTTGAATATTTAACAGATGGGGAACCAGTGTGCCCAGGCGGCCAAGGCCCGACGTCGGGCTGTCGCGCCACGGTGATGATGATGATGAACCAGTGTGTCGCCACTGTGGAGATTGTCTTTTTGTCTGAAGGGTATAATCAGCCACCCATGTTTCATCACGAGTCACAATGGAGTTCAGAAAATGCTCACTTTCCAATTGAAATCGCTCAAGGAACTCGCGAGCGCTAGCGACCCGATTCAATTTGTGCTGCTCTGTCAGTTGTTGTGGGACTCATCTTGCGCACAGTTTCCGGAATCCTAGCATTTCTGTAATTGCCTCGTGTAAGAGAGATCTGGAGATTTGTGGAAATATCGTAGAAATTTCATCCACTGTCAATTGGCGGTCTTTACGAACAGTTTCCTCGAAATTTGCGCCAATGCATCGGTCACAATTGAAGATCTTCCACTACTTTGCTCGTCATGAATATTCGTTCTTACTTCATTAAACCCACGACACCACTTAAAAACGTTCATTGGGTTCGTAACACCTTGGCCATAAAAAGTCTTAATCCGTGCAAAAATTTCAGTTGGCGTCTTACCTTCCGCGAGAAGGAACCTTATCGCAGCGCACACTTCGCATTTGGCAAGATTCCTTACTGACATATTTCACAGAAACTAATACTATGAAGCTAGTTTTGGTAGTAACGAGGGTCGCCGGTGCTCAGTGTTGCCAACTATTGAAAAAAAAATTCCACGGCACGAGAGCTCAACAGTATTCTTACTTTCAGGATATGCCTCTTGTTTGTATAGCTGGTGCCCTATTTATGAACACGTGTAATAAACCACCTGCAATGGACCAAATCCTGGTAGTTCTGCTTCCACCGACAGATCTATGGCAGCACCTGATGAGTAAGGATCAGACGGACAGACATACAGACAGACCGATAGACAAACATAGCTAAATCGAATCAGGGGGTGACCCTGATCATTTATATGTATACGTTGCTATACTTCCGGACCCTCCTTAAGGTGTTAAAATACATATTTTCGTCGAGTCAAAAACAATATACCCTGTACTTATAAAGTCTATGGTATAAAAACTGGGACTGAAAAAAAAAATTGACCACAGCTGAAATATTTCTATGATAAAATTTCGGTATATTTAAGTGCACTGAACAGAAGCTTCGGGACAGGGTAGAAGATGCTGAAATTTCGGTATTGTATTGGAGATCTCGGTACGGTCAATCGCTTCACGAGATGGCCTGAAGCGATTTCGCTGCGCCATCAAAAAGCTCACTCCGAAGCTAAAAAGTTTTCCAGCAACTGGCTTCCACGATTCACGATTCCCTGTACAATACCAACGGATCAGGGGACACCATTCGAGTCCCAGTTCTTCAAAAAACTTTCATCTTTCATCGGCTGTATATCGGCTGTAAAATGGACATCGCACTACTACCCGCTGCTTTAAACGGTCTGGTCGAACCGTGGGATGGGTCGATGAAGACGTCGCGCATGTACCGTGAACGGGGGCCTTCGAAACAGCAACATGCAAGAAAGATTTGCGAACATCGAGTGAAGAAACGTTATACGACACCACATTAAGTTTACTGGGCGGGTACCCCTTCCCGAATGAAAACTATATCGAACCACTCGTTTTCATTGACAACTTTCGACGAACGATGTTGCAAGTTTGACTAATGCCCACCAGCTTCCAAGGTTTCCAAATCCTTTCGTCAATAAAGTGCTACTACGATGTACGCTTTCTATTGCATCGTCGTAGAACGCAGGCGGCTTGCCCAACCGTTTTCTGAACCACATAAAGTGGTTAAACGCCGTAAGCTATATGTGCAAATGGTACAAACGTCTCAACCGAATATTCGGAGCCGGCTGATCGATCGAACTCACCACCGGCTACTAGAAGATACAACATACCATAAGTGGTCCGTCTCGATCTGAATCATCAACAACAGTCTCACTTGAGGGGTAGGGGATTTTATCACTAGATTCTGTTTAATTTATCTAATTGCCACGACCCCGCCAGGATCATGGGCGCATTAACATCTCTTGAATCTCTATGCCTTCTTGACGTTTCAATAGCATATCTACTTTTCGGAAGTGCAGCTGCTAGCATGTACCTCCTATCCGGGCCGTCTTTATACTGACAAGCTCGGAGCACTGCGAGAGTTCTATTAGTACTCATAGGCAGTTTTTGATCGCGCCGTGATTTGATCTCCGAGCTCTATATTAGTATCGTAGAGCGGTGACCGAACGATCACGGCCACCGAGCGCGACAAAAGTTTAATTTAATTCTGTTTAATTTAGTATAACAAATAAGCATTACACAATGCTTGTTGTTTGTGTAATGAGTTCTCGTTACTCTCCGCTCATTGATAGGCCCGACTTTAACTCGAACTCTACATGATTGTGACTATCGTAATTGACAAGATATGTACTTTTCCGCACACAAATCGAGAAATCGATCTCGCTTGGTTAGATATGATTCGTACACTCCCAGCCATTATCACACAGAAATCATCATCAGAAAATCATCGCTTAGCCATCATCGCCTAGCCATCATTATTCAATCACAATCACAATCAATTTCGCACCGCAAAACCACTGTGAATTGTTTGGCCGTACAAAAAATACATACCACACTTTTAATTGTGTATCTGGCCTCCTACTTATAAATACGTTAACTTGTGAAAAATAACTGAAACTTAAAATCATTTTTCGCAAGTTATTCCATTGGCTTGACATATCTATTGCAAACATCAAATATGTTAAAATACATGCGTCCAGCAAAGTTCAAATCACAGTCGCTTTAGGCTTCAATCAATTTACATTGGATATCGAGAGCATTCCGATGTCGAACGGAGTCCGAGTCGACGTCGAGCCAACCAATGAGCTAAGAGCCGGCTGTATTCGCACCGCCTGCGATACGATGCCATGTCATACCATGCATGCATGTGGAAAATGTTCTCACTGCATCGGCTGGACCTGATGGCATCTCCCCCTTAGTTCTCAGACACTGCGCTTCCTCGCTAACCAAACTTCTGCGAAAACTCTTTTACCTGTCCTACACAACAGGAGTGTTCCCATCATCGTGGAAACTAGCTCATGTCCAACCAATCCCCAAGAAACGAGAAGCATGTGATCCATCTAACTATACATAACTACCGACCAATAGCACTAACTTCGGCCCTGTCAAAAGTTTTCGAAACCCTGGTTAACAGCCAACTCGTGAGTTACCTTGACTCACACCATCCGTTTCCGTTCTTCGCGCTCCACCGGCGACCTAATGACATACCTCACCGAAAGATGGAATCGCTGTATCCACCAATTTAGCGAAGCTAAAATCATTGCCCTCGACATTTCGAAAGCTTTTGATAGAGCCTGACATCCGGCTCTTCTACTCGTAGCTAAGCTCCAGGCTTTTGGTTTGGACCCAAAATTAGTTAAATGGATCGAACGTTTCCTTCACGACCGTTCCCTTCAGGTCGTCCTTGATGGAGTTAAATCAAATGCCATTACCACCAATGCAGGGGTCCCCCAAGATACTGTCCTTTCACCAACGCTCTTCCTTCTCTTCATCAACGATCTTCTCAGCGTAATTTCCAACTCAATCCATAGTTTTGCAGACGATGGCACCCTTGACTACACTTACTCTTTCAACTCTGTAGCTGACTCTCGCCGAAATTCAACATCTATCAACAGAGATCGCATGTTTGACTCACTAAATGAAGACATTTCAAAAATTATTGCATGGTGGAAAGCGAATCGAATAGAGTTTAACGCCTCAAAAATTCAATGTTGTCTACTTTCCAATAAGCGATGTGCTCCACCTGCCCCCCAACCCATTCTTGTCGATGGGGTCAGCATTCCTGATTCGCCCATACTGAACATACTAGGTATTAACATCTCCAGTAAACTAAATTTGTCCGACCACGTCTTTTACGTTGCAAAAAATGCAATGAAGTGTCTGGGCTTTCTGAATCGCTGTAAAAGATACTTTTCACCATCTGATCTGGCTCAAATTTACAAGGCTCATATAAGACCGAGACTTGAATTTAATTCCCACATATTAGACAAAGTTCAACGAAAAGCCTTCAAGCTTATTGGCGAGGACCCCATAACATTTAAAATCGTACCGCTTGAACATAGGTGAAGTGTCGGCTGTCTGTCACTCTTCTATCGCTACTACAACCGCCGTTGCTCTGATGAAATAGGCAACCTCATTCCTGAGCGTACCTTTCCCTTACGTAACACCCGACTAGCCAGTCGTGCCCATCCTCATCTTCTAGAACTCAGCAATAGTCGCACCGCCCAATTCCATGACTCGTTTGTATCTAGGACAACACGAATGTGGAACGATCTACCATCTTTTGTTTTCCCCCGCAACTATGACCTACAAAAATTTAAACGGAATGTACACTGTCACCTTATTCAAACTCAACCCATCTCCCCACTACCTTAATCCCTTACTGCCAACGCTGTGCTCTCGCATCAAAGGGTTACCCCTTATGCTTTGGTATAAACATAAAAAAAACCAGGCACTCATTCAGGAGCATTTTGACCATTCTAAAAATAAATTATCTAACCCATTCCAAAAATATTTGTCGAATTTCCCAAGTCGCTAGCTTCATTCTATCTGAAGTCGTTGCTGATTTGATGTCTCACTTGTAGGGGAGGTAGAGGTTTCTTTTGTCGAATCTTGCTCATTTTTAATAACAACCAACTAGATCCCTGTACAAACATTTGGCCAAAATTTCAAGTCATTAGCTTCATTTTATCGAAATTTATCGCTTATTTGAAGTTTCATTTGTAGGGGAGGTAGGCGTTCCTTAGGTCAGATCTTGCCCATCATTGCCGCCAACCAATTAGATCCTGCTACAAACATTTAAGCAAAATTTCAAATCTCTAGCTTCATTCTATCGAAAGTTATCGCTTATTTGAATTTTCATTTGTAGGGGAAGTCGGGGTTTGGTTAATCGAATTTTATGTTTTTTCAATATCAGCCAGCTGAATCCTACTACAAACATTTAATCAAAATTTCAAGTCGCTAACTTAATTTTATCGTAAGTTATCACTTATTTTAAGTTCCATTTGTAGGGGAGATAGGGGTTCCTTCGGTCGGATATAGTCCATCTTTAATACCGATTAACTCAATCTTACTTTAAATATTTGACCATAATTTCAAGTTGCTGGCTTCATTCTATCAAAAGTTATCGCTTATTTAAGGTATGATTTGTAGGGGAGGTAGTGGTTCCTTGAATCGGATCTTGCCCATTTTCAACATCAACCAAGAAAATCTTCCTAGCAATATTCAAACTAATTTTCAACTTGCTAGTGTCATTCTATCGAAAGTTATCGTAATTAAAGTAATATTTAATTTTTTGAAATTTGTAGGGGAGGTAGGCGTTCCTTTGATCTGATTATGCCCAACTTACTTAAACTCAAGGAGCTTCTAACCTCAAGGTTGCGTGCCAAAAATCAGGCGTCTACGTCAATTGGTTCAAGAGTTATAGACAAAAAACCTGAAAAGTAGGGTAGTACGGGGCTCTTTGTAAGAAAATTACCGTTAGTTTTCAACTGATCCATTTTATTTTTCCAGGAGAGTATAAGATCACCCTCGCGAGCAATCTACCAAAGCTAGAGCTTTTCATGTTTATTAAATCTGGTGTTATAGATACATTTAATTATTTTACATATGTAGGGGAGGTAGGCGTTCTCTTGGCCTGATCATGCCCATTTTCAATACCATCCAACTAGATCATACTGCCAACATGTGACCGAAATTTCAAGGCTCCAGCTTCATTCAGACAGACGGACAGACAGACAGACAGACAGACAGACGGACAGACGGACAGACGGACAGACGGACAGACGGACAGACGGACTGACGGACAGACAGACAGACAGACAGACAGACAGACATGGCTTAATTGAATCAGGAGGTGACCCTGGCCATTTATATATATACATTGCTATACCTGCGGAGCCTCCTTTAAGGTGTGACATATTTTCGTCGTGACAAAAACAATATACCCTATACTAAAAGTTGGGGGGCAAAAACTCCTCTTCCATAGTCCTCCACGTGGGCGCCCCCTGGAACGGCAGTGGTCACTGACCATTGCCAACCAACGTCAAGCCGCCAGTGATGGCGGTGCGATGATTTGGTTGAGGTACCCCTGTGGTGTGGGGTGTGAAAAAAATACCACGGCCTTTCCCTTTGAGGGCCTGTCGTTAAAACCGACAATCAAAGGACAGGATGTGTATGCCAGCAACTTGCACTATCCGAAATCTTTATATGCTAACGAAACGTCAACTATGCCTCGGACAAGGACTGACTCAATGGTTACGACTTTTAGCTATCGTACAATGACAAAGATTGGATTCTGGAATGTGCGTACTCTCCTGGACAATGGATCAGAAGGTCCCCAGAACGCACGATTTCTTCAATTAGAGAGTGAATTTCTGAGGTACAAATTAAATATCTTAGGAGTTAGTGAGATAAGATGGTGGAACAGCGGAGAATTCATCTCTCCAACGGGCAGCACTGTAATGTTGTACTCCGGTAAAGCTACCGGTAGTCGCCGTGAGTCAGGTGTGGGGCTCCTTTTAACCAGAGCCGCGCGAAACTGTCTCTTATCCTGGGAACCGGTCTCTGACAGGGTCTTGACCGCCAGGTTCCGGACCAAAATGAGGAACATCTCAATAATACAATGTTATGCCCCTACTGAACCCGACAATGTCTTGGCAAAAGACTCCTTCTACGAAGAACTAAACGCCGTTCAGAGCAGAACACCTAAAGGTGACATTATAATGGTTATGGGTGATTTGAATGCGAAAGTTGGCGCTGATAACTATGGGCTCAGATATGTGATGGGGAGACACGGTCTTGGTGATCGTAATGACAACGGTGAAAGATTTGTGGAGTTCTGCAACTTTCACAGTCTCTTCATCGGTGGTACTATGTTTGAGCATAAGGACCACCACAAAATCAGTTGGTCCTCTGTTGATCGGCGCAGAACACAAAATCAAATCGACCATTTTGCCATTAGTAAAAGATTCAAGAGTTGCCTCCTGGACGTGCGAAACAAGAAGGGTGCCGATATTGGGATGGGAAGAGACCATTATCTTATGATCGCTAATGTTCGATTGCGTATTGCAGCCGTGCGCCGCCCCAGCGACGAAAGATCCAGGCCCCGCAAATTCAACACCGCTCGACTAAAATATCCAGCTGTCTTACAACAATATAATGACCATCTTGCGCAAAAAGCGGCTGAGATAACTAGTCACCCAGATAGTGACATAAACGAAAACTGGGATGCCATAAAAAATGCGTACATTGATAGCGCAAATACCATCCTTGGCCCAAACCCGGATTGCCGGAATAAGCCCTGGATGTCCGACGCTTCATGGCAGCGGATTGTTGAAAGAAAGGAGCTGAAAGTTCGTTTGGCTGCAGCCTCAGACGACAATCGAAGCAGCATCGAACTCCTTTACCGTCAGAAAGCTCGAGAAGTTCAGCGTAGTGTGCGACGCGATAAAAGAGTGTATGCCAATTCTCTTTTAGCGTCAGCAGAAGAAGCCGCTAGAAGTAACAACTTAAACGCCGTATACGGTGTCATCAAGGAGTTTACAGGTGGTCGTAACTCCTGCCAACATCCGGTGAAAGATAGTGATGGAAAGCTACTTATCTTGGAAGAAGATCAAATGAGGCGGTGGAAAGAACACTTCGCCGCGGTCTTGAACCGTGTAACCTCTGGTGAAGTTCCCCCTCATATAGATAATTTAGCTAACCATCAAAATGTGCGTATACGGTCCACTGCCCCGACTAAAGAGGAAATAGTCACTGCAATTATTGCACTAAAACGAGGAAAGGCCGCCGGACTTGACGGCATCCCTGCCGAACTTTATCAAGCAGCCCCAAGCGTAACTGCCGATTTGCTGCACCCACTTGTTGATAAAGCGTGGAATACAGAGACCTTTCCCACTGAGTGGAGGGAAGGTTTGATCATCAAACTTCCAAAGAAGGGTAGCCTCACAGACTGTAATAATTGGAGAGGCATTTGTGTGCTTCCTGCCGTTGCCAAGATAATAGCTAAAATCGTCCTGGAAAGACTAAAGGCCCACTTAGAAAGCACAATTGATGAAGAGCAGGCTGGCTTTCGATCCGGATTCTCCTGTGTCGATCACATTAACACCTTGCGAATCATCATCGAGCAATGCGCTGAATACGATTCTCCGCTTCACTTGCTTTTCATCGATTTCGAAAAGGCTTTCGATAGTGTGAACCGGGATTCTATATGGGCGGCCTTGCGCAGGAGAGGCATCCCTGAGAAGCTTGTGGCTATTATTAAGGCAACCTATGACGGCGCGAAATGTCGCGTTCTGCATAAAGGTAAGGTGTCGGGGGACTTTGAGATTCGCAGTGGAGTTCGGCAGGGGTGCATCCTCTCACCGATCCTATTCCTCATTGTGATCGGCGATGTGTTGCATGCAGCCCTATCCGGACTCGACAGAGGAATTCAATGGACTTTGACATCTTATCTACAACATCTTGACTACGCTGACGACATATGCCTACTCTCCCACAAAATCATGGATCTGTCCGCAATGGCGTTAGATCTCGAGAGGGAGGCAAGCAAGGTTGGGCTAAAGATTAATACCAACAAGACCAAGGTTCTTAGCCCGCCGTTGCGAAAAAGAAATCCGACACCTATTGCCATCAATATTAATGGGCAGCCTGTGGAGAAGGTGGACAACTTCGTCTACCTGGGTAGCATTGTTGCCGAAAATGGTGGTACGGAGCAGGACATCGCTCGTCGTATCAACCAGGCTAAACGTGCATACGGCATGCTGTCCAAAATCTGGCAGGGCAGTTATCTCAGCATCAAGACCAAACTGGGCCTGTTTCGCTCCCTGGTACTATCAGTACTTTTGTATGGGAGCAGTACATGGAAAGTTTCCGTAGGAGTTACCAGAAAGCTGCAAGTTTTCGTCAACTCATGTCTTCGTCGAATTTTAAGAATTTTCTGGCCCGAAACAATATCAAATGAAGAGCTAAGTCGGCGTACGGGTCAGATGCCAATCGACGAATTGATACGCAGGCGAAAATGGCAGTGGATAGGTCACACATTGCGGAAGAGTGATAACTGCATTGCTTTGCATGCCATGAAATGGAACCCCATTTCCAACCAAGGCCGACCAAGAGGGGGTCCTCGAATCACATGGCGTCGATCTGTGGCAAAGGAGTGTCAGGTACTGGGTAAGTCTTTTGGGGAGTTGCGCCCCATTGCCCAGAACAGAGTACGATGGCGCGCAGGAGTAGTTGACGCGCTATGCCCCGCTAGGGGTTAAGGCAAAGTAGTAGTAGTAGTAGTATACTAAAAGTCTAGGGTAGAAATAAGCACTCGAATAGGTGCTATAGTCGCATGCGATGTGGTTAGATGAATTATGAATATTGAATTCTATAGTTTCGAGAATAGAAGCGGTGCGACCACTTACTTGTCCTTATCCATCTCAGAAAGTTTATTGATTGTTAAGTTTCGATCCACATCACAAAGTGTCACCAGTACAAAATAGCAAACATATACGTAATTACCACTAGAAGTAGCATGAATCGCAATGTACACCGAACGTCATCGCACAAATTCACAAAATGCAATTACATCTAGTACTCGCATCAAACAAGAAAGTGCTTTCTGATTCCATTTTGTTCATCGCATGCCATCGCAAGGCATCGCGCTCAATATGCAGGTAAATCTTTATAAACGTTGAAGGGTTCTACTTTTCTTGCGATGAGCCCGTCTAGTCGCAAGCCATAGCACGGCTGGGCATAGCATCGCATTACTGGTAAGGTAAGCGCCATGAAAAATAAGTTACAAGGCTGTGCCTGAAATGGAGTGGTAATTTGCACATGGAGAGACCTGATAAGTGTAGGCTAACTACGCGCCTGCTCCATTCAAAATAACGTCGATCAAATATCGTTTTTAGATTCAGAAAATTCAATTTACACAAATCTAAAAATTCTCCTCCTTCTCCTTTTCAGCTTTACTAATGTGAACATAATGGTAAACAAAGAGGACTATTAGAGACATTTCAGCTAGACAATTAAATTGAAAATCATTGCAATTCAAATAACTCTTCTAATCTTCTAGTACATACGCAGTGAATCCTTTCGACTAGGTCCAATCGTAGAACCCAAGCGAGTTGATTGATTCGCAATAAATCAAATTAAATATCTTCCACAACCATCTCAAGTGATTTAAATGCAATTAAGACATTCTGGTTTCCATTTCGAGTATGTTTTTCAGCTCATCCTCAGCCCAATGAATGAATGCTGAAGTCCCTTTTACCCAAAATGAAAGCATGTCAGATACGTATCTGCTGACACATTCGTACGATATTTGTTTCAGTAAGCCTCAAAAGCCCACAAGTTCCTTCCGATAAAACCCCCCGAAGCTTCCCAACATGCTCCTATAAAGTTTCTCTCACATACTATACGAGTATACTTGTAGTACCCTAAATATTTGGCCTACTCCTGCCGGTGTCCGGTCACCACTAATGTCCATTAAATTTGTAGTCCCTAACGACATAAGCACGTCTTGTCCAGGAATCTTGCCTAACCGAAGGTCGGGTATAATAGAAAAGTTTTGAAAAATTATTCAGCCCAGAAACTTGTTAAAATTAATGAATTCCTATTGAAGGTACGACAAGCACAATACTTTGACAGGACATATGTCGACTCATATGTACATGTGGAGGTGTATTGCCGAAACATAAGAGACGACATAAGCAGAAATAAGACAAGGTTCCCGTGTCGGTGGGATATTGATGATGTCAATCAAAAAGGATATATGTCGACAGATAGTCGCAGGCATATCTGTAGAGTTAAATTCGAGCTTGTTTTATCGTTTCGGTGGGGTTAAAATATCGGACATGAATACGAAAATTCATTTCCCTGTGCGGTTCCGCTTCTCGATACTAGGGTCGGGAGGGGGACAAAAAACCTTTTCGCTCAAAAAATGTTTAAACATTTTTCTTTCATTGCATACGCGATCAAACAAAGGGTTCGGGTCAATTTAGGTTTGTGTGCGAAAGGTTTCGTGCATGATTTATTACGAAAGAAATTTTGAGTTTTTCTGTTCTTAGTGTCCTGGTTCTGAAAGTTCTATTTTCTTGTCGAGCATTTACTTTTTGTTTTGTGGTTTAAAGAGACTATCTTAAACAAAGACAAGTGATGATACCCTTCACGCGAAGCACACATTCCTTCGTTGTGACTTATGGTGCATTTGACACTACGAAATTAGTAGTAAAACTTGCTCCGATTTCACTGCTCCTACGAGAGCTATATGAAATAGTGTGTCATCATAATCATCGTGGCGCGACAGCCCGACGTCGGGCCTTGGCCGCCTGGTTAATATGATTGAATAATATGAAATTTGTTAAAGATATCTTCAGAAATAAAAAAGTTTGTCTAACAAAAACTTACCTTTGAAACAGTCGTTCCTATGACAGCTATATTACAGAGTAGTCCAATTTCAACCAAATTCGGGAATGTGATTTGACCAGAGATACTATTGATTGGTGTGAAATTTGAAAAAGATGTCTTTGGAATTAAAAACGTTTTTCACACAAAGACGAATTTTTGGACCGGTCGTTCCTATGGCAGTTATATAACGTAGTAGTCCGATTCCGTTGGTTCCGACATATTTACTGCGTGCAGTAGAAGGAAAGCTTTGTACAATATTTCAGCTCGATAGCTTTTAGGCGAAATTCACACACACAACACTGCGCTGCACGACTGCTTGAAATTTCAGTCGAGATACACAGCATCAAATTGGCGGATTCATACTCATCGCTCAGCATGCGATACGATCGACTATGCTTGGCTATTGTGCGTGGCTGCGTCGGAGCTGAAAATTTAGCTAATCTGAATATCGCCTAAAACTGAGGGACTAGTTTGTATAGAACCAGACAGACGGACATACGGACAAAGCTTAATCGACTCATTTGATCATACTGACCAAGAATTCATATAGTTTATATGGTCGGAGATGATGTCTGTCTATCTGTGCGTTGCAAACTTCATGACAGAGTTAATATACCCTATTACATCCGTCAAGGGTATAAAAAAGAAATTGTGGACAGTTACGGAGAGTAGTGAACGCATATATGGGAAAATTTATTTTATGTTCCTTGGATAGGTGTTAAATGGGGAGGCTAGTATGAAATCAATAATAAAGTTTAGAACAAGGCTTAACTAACTTGCCCAGTGCGTTAAACGCGAACGGATGGAATTCCCGCTCTGTTACATAAAAGAAAGAATATACTAATACGCTATCTCCTAAATATATTCAGAGGTAACTGTGCTCTAGGGTATATCCCAGATTCCTGGAGTTCGGTTAAAGTGGTAGTCATCTCAAAGTGAAAAATCGTTCCAAAGATGACCCCAAATCATATAAACCTTTCAGCCAGACCTCCTTCATACTTAAGTCTATAGAGAAAATCCTTGAAGCACACATCAGGTCCACACTCCTCACAAAATTCCCGAGACAGCAGTTTGTACCTTTTTGGACATTGTAGGTGCTTTTGACAATACATTTTTTTCTTTCATTGACTCTACACTTAGAGCAAAAGGAGCGGATAAAACCATTGTACTATAGATAGAACGGATGCTATAACCCAGGAGACTGCACTTTAACAGCGAATGTCACTTATGGATGACCGCAAGGAGAGGTTATATCTCCTCTCTTGTTGTGCAGTTTACTGTAGAAGCTTACCGAGATGGGATATTTAACTTAGTAACTGTTAATAAAAAAATTGAAGAAGGCCTAACGGAAATTTTTCAATCGGCATTAAATACAGTACAAAAATGATGCAACGGCAACGGCCTTCGAATCAATCTGGCTAGTTATTGTTCCCTTTTCGAAGAAAAGAAATGCAAAACAAATGAGATGTACTACAATGTACAACTCTCCAGTGCTCCTGGCGGATTCAGCCAAATTCCTCGGTGTTACTCTAGACAGGAAACTACTCTGGTCGGAGCACCTACAGACAATATCGGACAAAGCCATCAAGGCCCTACGGATTTGGTGACAGCTTGTTGGTAAGAGTTACGGAACAAGCCCTCGCTAATCCTTTGGATCTATAAGGCGATTGTTAGACCAATTACTGAATATGGAGCTCTGGTTTGGTGGACAAAACCAACCACCAATGATGGCAAAATAAAACTGGGCAAGATTCAGAGACTAGCATGTCTCACAACAACGGGGGCTATCCGTAGCTGCCAGACTGCAGCTCTTGAAGCGCTACTCGAACTTGATCCGCTCCACATTCACATAAAGGCGGAGGCGAAAATTACAGTAGCGAGACAAAAAGCATGAGCGAATTTCCTCAAACTAAACCCAGAGAAAATCAACTGGGTGAATGCGGACCACGTATCTAGTATGACATCAAACAATTTAGCTTTGCTTCAAACTTCCATTTTGAACCGAAATTTGGAGTAGAGAGGATTGGAATCTGAAGCTCGACACCCTCCCCTCCAATGTTGTTAAGTGGTACACAAATGGATCTGAAACCGAAGAGGGTACAGTGGCGTGTGTTGTAGGTCCGTCTTACTACATAGATATCCAATGGGAAAATACGCTACGGTATTTCAGGCGGAAACTCACGCAATCGAGACCTACTACTTTGCTTTCACCCCTAGTGGGGCATAGCGCGTCAACTACTCCTGCGCGCCATCGTTCTCTGTTCTGGGGAATGGGGCGCAACTCCCCAAAAGACCTACCCACACTCCTTTGCCACAGATCGACACCATGTGATTCGAGGACCCCCTCTTAGTCGGCCTTGGTTAAAGTTCCATTTCATGGCATGCAAAGCAATGCATTTATCACTCTTCTGCAATGTGTGACCTATCCACTGCCATTTTCGCCTGCGTATCAATTCGTCGATTGGCATCCGCCCCGTACGCCCACCTAGCTCTTGACTCGATATTGTTTCGGGCCAGAAAATTCTTACAATTCGACGAAGACATGAGTTGACGAAAGCTTGCAGCTTTCTGCTAACTCTTATGGAAACTTTCCATTTACTGTTCCCATACAAAAGCACTGACAGTACCAGGGAGCGAAACAGGCTCAGCTTGGTCTTGATGCTGAGATAACTGCTTTGACAGATTTTGGACAGCATGCCGTATGCGCATTTAGCCTGGTTGATACGACAAACGATGTCCTTCTCCGGACCACCATTTTCGGCAACAATGCTACCCAGGTAGACGAAGTTGTCCACCTTCTCCACAGGCTGACCATTAATATTAATGGCAATAGGTGTCGCATTTCTTTTTCACAATGGCGGGCTAAGAACCTTGGTATTGTTGGTATTAATCTTTAGCCCTACTTTCCTTGCCTCCCTCTCGAGAGCTAACGCCATTGCGGATGGATCTATGAATTTGTGGGAGAATAAGCATATGTTGCCAGCGTAGTCAAGATGTTGTAGATAAGATGTCAAAGTCCATTGAATTCCTCAGTCGAGTCCGGATAGGGCTGCATGCAACACATCGCCGATCACTATGAGAAATAGGATCAGTGAGAGAGTGCACTGCCGAGCTCCACTGCAAATCTCCAAGTCCCCCGACATCTTACATTTATGCAGAACGCGACATTTCACACCGTCATAAGTTGCCTTAATTATAGCCACAAGCTTCTCAGGGATGCCTCTCCTGCGCAAGGCCGCCCATATAGAATCCCGGTTCACATTGCCAGGCAGCACTAAGTAACTTCTCCGTCTCATCGAAATTGGTGCTTAGTGGTCGTGAAGTCTTGCAAAGATTATGCTCTGTCACTACCATCTATTGGGTCCCCGGACACGCCGGTATCCCAGGAAACGAAACACCCGACAAGTTGGCGAGGGGAGCTTCTGCTTCTGCACTCGTCGGTCTAGAGCCATACTGTGGAATCTCCTGGTGTAGTGTCGGACAACGCATCAGATAATGGGAGCACTCAGAAACCATCGCGCACTGGAACAATGCCCCTGGTCTCAGACAGACAAAGCTGTCTATGGGTGGCATTCACGCCATTGTACTCTTGATCTGCTAAGATTACGCAGTCTTTCTCTCAATTGCCCCAAACCCCTTGTGGGGCATAGCGCGTCGACTGTTCCATGTGGCCCAGTTGACGTTTCTCGGCATAAACTGGTTTCGGAGAATGCAGTTGCCAGCATGCACCTGCTGCAAATCCATGGCCACGAACGTCGTCGTGGACGGGATTCGAACCCGAAACGGCAGTCAAACATGAGAATAATGCCTCAACACACTGCGCTACCGGTCGCCCCCAAGATTACGCAGTAACCGGGTGAAAATTATTTGCGTGCTCCTCACGGGTCATTTTAACTTGAAGGTTCATCTACATAGAATGGGAATTGTCTCCGACTCAAGCTGTCGCTAACGCACTTTATTTCCACCGCTTGAAATGCTTCTGCGATGCATTCCCTGAAGCGGAAACGATTGCCTCACTAACATTCGAACAGCTGAGCAGATTCGTTGGGTTGATCGGTCTCGAGAATTTGTCAAATCACTAATCGGCATACACTCCAGAGTGTAGCACTATAGACCTCCGCAGTGCTTGTTGGCCCTTTGGACCAACAGTCCTCCATCTAATCTTATCTAAAACTTACAACGTGGGGCTGATTAATTTGATTTAGTGCACTAAAGCCGCGTTTTCATTAGGCGATTTTTGTGGAAAGAGACTAGCCGAGACACAAAAAGCTCACGAAACGGATGGTGAAAACAGCACTTTTAGCAGTGTTGAAAGACATTTCAGTCGAAAGACAAAGTATTGTCCCGGTCAATACTTTGTCTCTCGACTGGTAGGTCGTGTCACCGCCATCTTTACTAACAGGCCGCAGTGTCAGCTGATTGTCAAAGCACCGACGACATGACAAGCAGTCAACCGTAGTAAACGCGTGCGGTTGCCCGGTGAAATTTCGTAATTTTCGTGCATAAAAAAGCGAGTTTAGTGTCGCGATTTCAAGTGAAAATAAAAGTAGTGGTTATCAGTGCCATATGGAAGTGAAATGAAACCGGAATATAGAGGGCTACGCCCGCAATCCGAGGGTTTTGTAGCAAGCGCTTATTTTGGTAAATAAATATCGGCTCCTTGCTCTTCTTAATACCACTCAGATGGATAAAAAAAAACATAATTAAAATGTCTTACTCGCTTACATTTTACATGCCAATTCATATTACGTGATTGTAACGAAACTTAGAACATATTATTGCCTAAGGTGTTGGTTATCGTTGGCCATCAGTACTTTTGACCTCGAACGTGTTTAAGGCATGCAGGGGTGTGCTAACTGTAACTATAGAAATAAACTATTATTGACCTATTCAGAATAGATATACAGATTCCATTATTTTCCATTAATTACGAACTAATATTTTCTCTTCCCCCAATGTTCCCCTTTCTACAAATTTCAAGAAAACGCGAAAAAAATGGAAAAATGGAATGTACTCAACATTACCTTTCTCACGACACCTCACTTGCCTATACCAGTCGATAAAAAAAAATATACCTTAATTTCGTCTCTATGTGCTATTGTGTTGGTTATCATTGGCCATCAATATTTTTGACCTGTAATACGTTTAAGGTGTGCAGGGGTGTGTTAACTGTAACTATAGAAATGTACTATTATTAAACTTTTTTGATGAGATTTCAAAATTCTACGATTTTTGGTTTTCTATGCTGGTGAAATGCCGCTTTCCTGCAAATTTTCATATTTCTAAGTATGTATAACGGTCTCGAAATGCAAGGGGGGGGGGGGGGGCAACAAACTCGAATCACATATTTTCTCCTCTACCTGTTTTTCCCTTTTTTAAAATTTAATGAAAATACCAAAATTGGAAAGTACTTGGTGTTACCTTTTTCAGGATACCCCACTTGCCTATACCAGATGAAAAAAAAAATTTGACCTTCATATCCCCTCTATGGGGACCTCCCCTTAAAGTCAGCCTATTACAACGAATCGCTTTCTCCGGCGAATTATAACAATTCTACATATTCTCACAAAATTTCATATATGTAACTTCAGGGGCTCATGAGATATTTCATGGACAGACAGACAGACAGACAGACGGATAGACGGACGCATGACCGATTTCAGAAGGGTTTTGTTTTTCTACAAAACCCTGAAAACGTGAAGTGCCGTAAAATACCGAGCAAAATGGACTGTTGGAAAGTGTGACTTTATGAAAGTGCGACAAGGGAAATTTCGCATTTTTCGTTAGTTTGCTGGCAATTTGGCTAATGTGAATGGTGCAGCACTACTCTAGGACAAATCCTCGGGCCGGTCAATTCAGCGAAAACTCCCGGAAGTGCCCCAAAAAGTGGTTGTCAAATGACAACATGTAATTTCCGGCATTTTCATCGGAACTCACTGGGTAAATATCAGTTTTTTTGTGCTAATATTTTAGCGGATTGAGGCGCTCGAAAATAGGGTCTTGAACACGTTGTTGACGAGCTAGACGACCGGATGCCTGGCAGTGAAACTTTTGTTTGGCTCGTCAACATCGTGGTCAAGATCCGCATTTCCGAGCGCTTCACTCTACTAAACTATTAGCACAACAAAAAAGAAAAACGTATACTTACCAGTAACGTGCACTCGTAGTAAGCAATTCCAAACTGCTTGACTTACCGAAATAAGCAATTCAATAATAAACTTTGCTTACACCAATACACATATCATCATTTCAGTCAATGTTTTTCTTTAAGCTGAAGAATACATATTATCATTCAAATATTCCTTTACACATTCAAATTCTGATCCGCGCCTTCTTTTGGTTATAAAACATTCGTTCAATTACTTTAGATAATATTCAAACCTCCCACATTTTGCACACCATAGACACCAAACTTAGAATAGGAAAATGTGCCTAGATCTTTAGATGCATGTACCATGTGTGCATCCAAATACTAGAGACATGTTGATTCCAGAAAATAGGAATCTTGGATTTCGGTAGTACATTGGGCAACGATTTTTTTTTGTTTTGTTCGCAAATTTATATGAGACAAGTCAAGCACTGGCGCGACTGCTTTTGTGTGTGGCATAAATGTTGCCAATGCAGGGAATGTTTATGGGAATTTGATTTTTCCAGTAGAGCTTTTGTTTTTGTTATGTAATGGATTTTCCGTTGCAATTTAAAAGAGGAAATCAGTGCAATCGGGTGATTTTGATTAAATTGTGATTTGAAGTTTTTTTGACCGTTTGTAGTGATTTAATTGATTTGATTTGTGATAAAAGTGGTAAGTTTTCTTTTCGCATTATGTCGGAGTATTGCTGCGCGACGGATTTCGTACTAAAAGCGGGATTTTCAACTCTTTCCTTTGCCAAGAAAAGAGAAATTATAGAATCGGATAGACCGAAGCCAGATCTTAGTTTAGAGTTTAAATTAAAAAATATTACGCGAAAATTCCATATCGAAACGTATGAAAAGTATTTCTACATTTGGTTAACGGGAAGCTGTAAATTAAATAAGTTATTTTGCTGGCCGTGTCTTTTGTTCACGAATGAAAAATCTGTTTGGAATAAAGCTGGATTTAGTGATTTGAATAATTTTACGGGCTCAGCAGCAAAGCATTCAAGTTCCGAAAAACATCTTCAGTCGTTAATTAAATTAGATAATTTTGGTTCTCAGCGTATAGAGTTTATGCTTAGTAACCAGGTGGCAATATCTGTTAGTTTGCATAATGAAAAAGTTGAGCGTAATCGTAATATTTTGAAACGTTTAATCGATACTGTAATTTTTTTGGCAAAACAGGAGCTTCCTTTTCGCGGAAATAATGAAGACTCTTCTTCAAATAATCGTGGTAATTTTATCGAAACCGTAAATTTCTTGAGTTTGTACGATCCGATAATTGAGTCCCACATAGATTCTATAAAAGCAAATGCAGCGTTTTCGGGTTTGTCTAATAGAATCCAAAACGATCTTGTTTCCGCTATAGCTAATGTGGTTCGAAATAAAATCAATTTGGAAATAAAGGAGGCTCCATTTGTAGCTGTAATGGTCGACGAAACGCCAGATGTTAGCGGTCGGGAACAATTAACGATGATTTTTAGATATACAATATCAAATGAGATTGAAGAAAGATTTATCGGATTTTTGGATGTAAGCGCTAATCGTACAGCTACAGCAATAAGCTCTCACATTTTAAAACAATTGCAAAATTTTAATATCGATAAGAAATTAATTGCACAATGTTACGATGGCGCAGCAGTAATGAGTTCTCAAATTCGTGGAGTTCAGACTTTAATTCGGGAAAAACATAAATCGGCAATTTTCGTTCCATGTTACGCTCATTCACTAAATCTAGTATTGTCTAAAGCAGTTGAGTTTATTCCGGAAATTAAATTATTTTTCGCGCACATCAATAAAATCGCATCATTTTTTAATACATCCACTAAAAGGTCGGACCATTTTGCAAATATAGTAAATCGTCGTTTACCATCGGTTTCCAAAACGCGTTGGCATTATCATTCGCGTATTATTAACGTTATATTTGAACATAAGCATGAAATTTGTACAGTTTTTGAGACAATTTCGAATGGTTCTCAACACTGGGATGGCGATTCCTTGACTTTTTCCGATATATACTTACAAAAATTCGCAGAGTCAGATTTTCAATTATATCTGTTAATTTTTTCTGAAATTTTTTAGAAAACTGATATATTATTTAATATTATTCAGAGCAAAGTGGTAAACATTTCATATGCAAGCCAAAAAATTATTGAATTTGAAAATTGGCTTGAAAATGACTTTTCTAAAAAGTTTGATAATTTCTATTCGACAGTTACAGCAGAATATCAGCCACCACGTAAGAAATGTAGAAATGCGATAGATCCTTTACAAAATTTACGGCGGATATTTCGGGAGATTCACGGGGGAACAGCATTTTGTTTATTTCGATTTGATATTCATTTCTAGCTAATTTTTGGTCGTAGAATCCGGAAATGCTATCCGTTTTTCTCCTATACGTCCAGTTTTTGAGATACAGGGGGCTCAAATTTTGGCCCCCATACAAACCTTCCCTTCATTGAAATCAAAACAAACGAAACTCGTTACAATTTTTTTATTTATAAATTTTGATTTTACATCTTAACAATATAACCTAAGAACTAAAAAAAAATTATGGCAAAAATTTTCGTTTGTAGCTTTTCCTGGAGTGTTCAATTTCAGGACAGTCCCGGCGAAGGAGATACTTGATATACTGGCACTGGAACTTCAGGAGAATGAGCAACTGGTCTTTTCGCCGATTCTAAATTGGAATACTGTATCTTATTTTTGTTTTTGTGTGTGTACTCTGTTGTTTTAGTACAACAAAAGTAACAATCACTTGTGTGGTTTGAGGGCTCTCGCCATATCATTGGCACACCAAATGGCAACTGAAGTCGTTCTGCTTTCGTCGAGGACCTCAAATGTGTGACACAGCACTTGCACACTTTATGAGGGACCCACCATTTATCCTGATTGCAAATTGGAGTTTTGAAGTAGGCAAGATATGCCTGGTGAACAAAGGGGCCTATTTTTGTCCTCTGACTTAGAAATGTATAACTGCCACATATATAGCAAAATGAGTCCGGAGCGTTGAGACACTTTCGACGAGGGATAGTAGAGGCTTCCATTACACAAGTTAAGAGCACAATAATAGAGTAATATACTGGAACAGAGGCTTTTAAATACATTTTTTTTACATAAAAGAGCCTTAAAAATGGCCGAAGAATTTCACAACTTTTAACAAACAATCCAGGTAGCGAGAAATTACTTTTTTTATTGCTTTTAATTTTATTGTATACAGGTACTAGAAGGTCCTGCACAAGGATGCAGCCCCGTAGCTTTTAAAAAAAGTTGATTTTTAAGGGGGCCTTTTGAAATTTTCCGTAAAATTAAAAAACAAACGATATCTCGAAAACCTGACGTATAGGGGAAAAACGGACTGCATTTTTGGAATCAGCGAGGCCGTTTTACTATAAATTAGGTGCAAAATTCAAAAAAACAGAAAAAAGTGTCAAAATTGTTCTCCCGTGTTATAGATGTTATTCTCGGGCAAATTCGAGATCGATTCCATTCGTTAAAGATCTTTCATTTTTAGAGTTGCTTGAACCGAATTATTTTTCTAAATTCAAGTCAAATTTTCCCGATAAAAATTTTGACTCACTTATTGAATATCACGGTCAATTTTTCGACAGAATAAAGTTGAAAAATGAGCTAAAAGTTATTTATTCTTCAGATGAGTTTAAAAACGCGAATCCTAGTAAAATTCTCGATTATTTTCAAAAACGGCCTTATGTCGCAAACGGTTTTAAGCAAGTTCATATTTTAGCAAAATTATTAACGTCAATTCCAGTCACAGTGGCAACTGCGGAAAGGTCATTTTCAACACTAAAGCGCGTTCACACATTTTTGAGAAATCGCCAATCCCAAGAACGACTTTCGGATCTTGCTTTAATTGCGGTTGAAAAGGATCTTCTTATACAAATGCGAAGAGAAAACGATTTTTTTTTGATAATGTGATTAAAGAGTTTTTACTTAAAGAACGGCGCATAGATTTGGAATACAAATAAATGGCAATGGCGAAAGAATATTTATTTATTTCAAATACCCCTGAATTTTTCTTAGTCTTCATTAACATAATATTTATTTATCATTTTTTTTATTAGTAATATTTTATTTATTTATTTTTTTTTTTGTATTCCGAATATATGTGCCAATATTTTATTTATATCTTTCCTGATTTCTTCTTTAAGGCTTAAAGCCGCTTGGTATAAATGTTTTTGTGACTTTCCATATTCTATTATACAGTCCATTTTTGTTTATGCTAAATTGGCTTTAGGGCGCCCAACTGCTTGACTATGAAAAATTTCCACTGCACGTCACTGATACTTACCCTAGGAATTCCGATAAAAAGTCCGGAAACGAGTATTATCTAAAATGTTGTCATTTGACAACCACTTTGCAGTCACTTTTTGGGGCACTTCCGGGAGTTTCCGCTGAATTAACCGACCCCTGGACTCGTCCCACGGTAGTGCTGCACCATTTACATTAGCCAAATTGCCGACAAATTAACGGAAACTGCAAAATTTCCCGTTTCGCACTTCCATAACCACACTTATGCCTCGTGCACTTTCGAGAAGTTCATTTTGATTGGTATTTCACGGCACTCAGCATTTTTTCACTTTCGCGTGTCACTGACAAGCACTACTTTTAATTGCCACTTAAAATCGCGACACTAAAGTCACTTTTACGCACGAAAACCGCGAAATTTCAAGAGGTCGACCGCATGTGTTCTTCATTTTGTTTACATATGGTTCACTGCTTGTCATGACGTCATAGCTTTGACGTGCGGCCGCGTCGCGCGGTTTATTTAATATTTGTAGTTTCAAGGAAGTGTTGTCGTGTGTGTGTGTGTTCGTAGTGATGTTTATGTTGTGTGGGTTCGCGAATTCGGTGAAAGGCTTTTGTTTACACTTGTGAACAAGAACGAGTTTATCTCCCATAGGATTTTTGTGTCTCGGCTAGTCTCTTTCTACAAAAATCGCCTAATGGGAACGCGACTGACACGAGGCTATCTACGTAGTGGCTGGGACCTATAGACATACTAGCGGATGAAATGGAAAGACTCTACAATAGTCGCGGTTCTAAAAGCCTGATTTTTTACCATTTGTTAAGTAAATGAGAGTGAGCAACACAAGGTGTGTTTTTTGCGTAACCGTGAAGGGTCCCTGCCCTGGTTGCGCAAAAAGGAAGCTCTGGGGTAGCATCCAGATTAAATTCTGAATCGTGAAGTTGTCTACACTGACGTCAAGTGGTGCGCCTCATATGGTGAAAATAAATTACAAATTCGGATGAAATATCAGTTTGATTGTCGGATCGTTTATTTATTGCGTCGGCGGACGTTTATAAACCTGGCGTACCGCTGTAACTTAACAAACATCATTCAAACGAGTTATTTATCAGTGACAGCTACAAGTACAACTCTATCCAAATGGGTCGCGGGTTCGATCCCCAGCAAATTCTTATCTTTTTTCCCTTTTCATTTTGTTGTATTAATATTTTTTAGTAATCCTATTGAAAATATATTATTTAGTAATAGGCATGGGCCCATCAGAGCAATGCGTAATATTATTTTACCAATGAACTTGGCTGATTGGAAAGAACACAAGCGTGCCAACATCAACATATTAGATTGCATACGACACTAAGTGTCATGCATGTGGAGGTTATTGAGCGGTTATCGAGTGTAGGGTAGCTACCCTACTAAGCTATCCAGGTTAATGTTATTGGTGTAACTCGTGTGTTATGTTACCTTACACCCGATAAATTCCCAAAAAAACACACCTAGATATGACAAAGCATTGCATTTCTTTTGTTTTCTCCCGGCTGGGAAAACATCTTTTTTTATAATAATGTCATAATCAAGATAAGCTAAATTAGTCAATTCTTTTGCCTCATGATTTCTTAATGGCCCTCCACTTTTTCGCTTTCCCGCGGTAGTTCCTTTTCAGTTCTTGCTATAGTGCTAGGACAATTGCGCAGCCTAGCCCAAGGTCGAGATGGAAGCGCGGAGCCTCAATGCCATCAAGCAGCTGCCTTGTTAGCTGCAGGGACGAGGATCCGTTCCTTGTCGTCCAGTTTATTTTTTTTTTTGTATATCGATACAGTTAGGGACTTTCCCGTTTTGTTTCGGCATTCGGACCGTGTCACAACGCTTGACATTTTTATTTTGTAACGATGAACAGGCAACTGTGACTCCATAAAACCCCGCCCACACCACCGATAGTCGAGCTAGCTATCTGTTGCGCGTTACCTCTGGTCACCGCTGAGGAGGTTTCGACACTTAGGTGTCACGGACCGTCTGGACGACCATGCCTCAACCTTCGTCCTCATCTGAGCTCCGCTCAAACCATTAGATCTGTTACATGACTCGTGATCAACAAATTTCATCCCTTTTCTTAAAAGAAAGACAGACTTCAGAGTATGTATTATCACTTAACTTGGGCCACGGCTTCATACCATCCTTTTTTGGTACAATTTCTCATCAAATTCTTGCATTGAATATATTATCAAGCATTGTTCCCTCCATACCTTTTTAGCAACAACTATTTGCTCAAACCGAAAACCTAATCTGAAAGGTCAACCCAATGCCACTTGTTGTAAAAACAAAGGCAAACATTATAATAATTCCCGCAACGACTTTAATATCCTGTTTTACTGAATCAACAAGACCTCATCAACCGATAAAATCCGGTGACTATTCTATACTTGGGTTCAAAACAATACAACACTGTGGGCTTAGCACGGTTGTCTCTATCGCTTGCACCGCAATTCGTTATCCTTATAAAGCTACGCCATTAATAAGGATTCGGTGATAGCATGTATTTAAGAGGATCGACCAAGAATCGAGGCAAAGTCAAAAGATACAGTCCCATAGGGCGGCAATCACATTCACTCTAATGGAAAGATACTTTTGTGTGTTCCAAGTCCAACTCATACCCGACCACCCACTCTCTACATAGTGGACCCACGATTCTGTTAACACTTTTCTTCTAAATTCCTTGGAATCCATGATACGAGACCAAAACAACGTACATGCGTGTCCCAAACAATATCGTAGCCGTAATACGATGACAACCGATGGTGATAAGGGTCGCACTAATTAAAGATTACAGCCGAGAATATTCTGACGATATGAGAAAGGTTCGCCGAATGTTGACTACCTAAGCTCTGTACAGAGTGATTTGTAAGGCGGTGAAAGTGGAAATGCCTATTATTCAAAAGTTAGATTGTAATTTCAGGAGTTGTGGGATGGAGTGGTTTTGCAAAAATTAAAAGTGCATTATGTAATTATTTAGCTTAATTTTTTCCATAAAGTATTGTAGAACACTTTTTATTAGGCTGCGTTTGTGACCCAGCGACTTGGCGACAGCGGCAATGTTTTTCTTAAGGACTGTCGCGTTGCGGGACGCAAAATCGTTTGGGTATAAGCGTAGCCTAGCCTTAAGTGACAACTTCCTTATATCAAACGACGTGCCCATGGCGCTATATCACACACCCTGTTTCCTTTTTCCAGCTTGTTAGCAATCGTTCATAAAAAAAACTCATCCCACTGTCAGGATTGCTTATTATGCGTTAATGCTTCTTTCGCTACTAATAGGATCATGGAATGTTCATGGCCTGAAAAAAAGCTTGCAGCTCGCAAACAGCCAGGTCAAAGAGGTTCCAGCCTCGTGATCCATTAATGACCTTTTAAATATTTATATGTAAATTAATTACAGGACAATTGAGAAGTGTTTGTTTTCGCTAATGCCTGAACGGTGCTAAGGCCACACAGCCTCAAAGGTTAAGCGAATGAAGCTCTCAGTCTTGGATGGTAATTTGGTAATTGAACCGAAAGGCGAATTAGGACATGCGATAGCTGACTCGTTGTTGTAGGGCCCATCATTAAAACGGCGGCTTTTATCTAATGAATTGTTGGTCTTTGCTCTTAAGAATTTAGCGAGAAAGTGGAGTCAAAATTGTGCTATGAATTTGGGTAATTTTCAACGAAATATGTAAATATAGGATGTGTGTATCCAGGATTAGGGTAATTCAAAGTGAAAAGGCAGGTCTCATTGGTGTTAATAAGGCTGTATAATTGTTGCGAAATTATCGCAAATATTCACTCTTTACAGTTTCTAGTTTTAAGAAAATTGGATTGGATGTAATTAAAAGTTAATAATGGGGGTGTGATTATCAAACAAATTGTGCACATGAAAAAATATCGCCCACGGTGGTTGTGTTCGTTCGTTCTTCGATCTAAACTAGGGAATGCAGATTCGATCTTCGGCACGAACAAAAACTGCCTGTGGGTACCAATAGAATTCCCATTGCGCTCCGAGATTGTCAGTAAAGACGACGCGGATAGGAGGTGCATGCTAGCAACTGCACGTTCGAAAAGTAGATATGCCATCGAAACGTCAACAAGGCGTAGAAATGAAAGAAATGTTGACACGCCCATGTCACTGGAGGGGTCAAGGCCACTAACAGTATAAGGATTCAGCTTTTATTTATTATTTGTTAAAATGGGTGTTTTAAGTTTCCTATTTGACATAATAACTTGTGCGGCATGCGTCAGGCCCTTTTCTGACAATCAGTCGAACTGTTTCTGGTCATATGAATTTCCCCCGTAAAATGGTCTGAAGAACCAACTGCCTATTGCCTTTTATACCTCATAGGTTAGGTTAGGTTAAAGGGTTCCCATTATTGCCCACAGCACACATAGACCGCATCAGGGTCCGTTGTGATACCCAACGGGATAAGTAGTCCCGACCCATTCTAAACTTCGAACCAGCCCGAGCCTACAACAAAACGTTCGAGCTGGCCAACATCGACGTCCTCCAAGTCACCCAGGTCGGCAAAGTAGTAGGCCCCAAGAGTAGCCCTCCAAATACTTTCCAGGCCCGGGCATTCACAGAGAAGGTGGAAAGTACTCTCTTCTACCTCCTCATCCACACAGCTTCTACATAAGTCGTTATACGGAAGCCGAAGCCTCCTGGCGTGCTCTCCAATTGGACAGTGTCCATCAGTGATTAATCCCACGACCATACCAATGTGATGCCTATTCATCGACAATAGCTTAGCGGAACGACTCATATCCAACCTGGGCCATATCATCTTTGTTTTATAACAAGTGCTGCCACTTAGCCATTTCTTGTTGGTGATATTTATCGCGGCCTGCATTATGCTATGCATACATGCATTAAAAGGCATCTCAACATTGCAGAGAGTACGTTCGGAGTTTTCCAAGGTCCCTCTTCTAGCAAGTTCGTCAGCTCGGCAGTTGCCAACGAAACCACTGTGACCCGGAATCCAGCATAAGACAATATCAAACATAAAAGAACTACGATTGGGGTAAACCCCAATCATGCAATACTCTAGATGAATTTGAACCTGGTTAAAGCCAATAAATAATTTTGGTTGCAATCTCGGATACTACTACTACTTTGCCTTAACCCCTAGCGGGGCATAGCGCGTCAACTACTCCTGCGCGCCATCGTACTCTGTTCTGGGCAATGGGGCGCAACTCCCCAAAAGACTTACCCAGTACCTGACACTCCTTTGCCACAGATCGACGCCATGTGATTCGAGGACCCCCTCTTGGTCGGCCTTGGTTGGAAATGGGGTTCCATTTCATGGCATGCATAGCAATGCAGTTATCACTCTTCCGCAATGTGTGACCTATCCACTGCCATTTTCGCCTGCGTATCAATTCGTCGATTGGCATCTGACCCGTACGCCGACTTAGCTCTTCATTTGATATTGTTTCGGGCCAGAAAATTCTTAAAATTCGACGAAGACATGAGTTGACGAAAACTTGCAGCTTTCTGGTAACTCCTACGGAAACTTTCCATGTACTGCTCCCATACAAAAGCACTGATAGTACCAAGGAGCGAAACAGACCCAGCTTGGTCTTGATGCTGAGATAACTGCTCTGCCAGATTTTGGACAGCATGCCGTATGCGCGTTTAGCCTGGTTGATACGACGAGCGATGTCCTGCTCCGTACCACCATTTTCGGCAACAATGCTACCCAGGTAGACGAAGTTGTCCACCTTCTCCACAGGCTGCCCATTAATACTGATGGCAATAGGTGTCGGATTTCTTTTTCGCAACGGCGGGCTAAGAACCTTGGTCTTGTTGGTATTAATCTTTAGCCCAACCTTGCTTGCCTCCCTCTCAAGATCTAACGCCATTGCGGACAGATCCATGATTTTGTGGGAGAGTAGGCATATGTCGTCAGCGTAGTCAAGATGTTGTAGATAAGATGTCAAAGTCCATTGAATTCCTCTGTCGAGTCCGGATAGGGCTGCATGCAACACATCGCCGATCACAATGAGGAATAGGATCGGTGAGAGGATGCACCCCTGCCGAACTCCACTGCGAATCTCAAAGTCCCCCGACACCTTACCTTTATGCAGAACGCGACATTTCGCGCCGTCATAGGTTGCCTTAATAATAGCCACAAGCTTCTCAGGGATGCCTCTCCTGCGCAAGGCCGCCCATATAGAATCCCGGTTCACACTATCGAAAGCCTTTTCGAAATCGATGAAAAGCAAGTGAAGCGGAGAATCGTATTCAGCGCATTGCTCGATGATGATTCGCAAGGTGTTAATGTGATCGACACAGGAGAATCCGGATCGAAAGCCAGCCTGCTCTTCATCAATTGTGCTTTCTAAGTGGGCCTTTAGTCTCTCCAGGACGATTTTAGCTATTATCTTGGCAACGGCAGGAAGCACACAAATGCCTCTCCAATTATTACAGTCTGTGAGGCTACCCTTCTTTGGAAGTTTGATGATCAAACCTTCCTTCCACTCAGTGGGAAAGGTCTCTGTATTCCACGCTTTATCAACAAGTGGGTGCAGCAAATCGGCAGTTACGCTTGGCGCTGCTTGATAAAGTTCGGCAGGGATTCCGTCAAGTCCGGCGGCCTTTCCTCGTTTTAGTGCAATAATTGCAGTGACTATTTCCTCTTTAGTCGGGGCAGTGGACTGTATACGCACATTTTGATGGTTACCTAAATTATCTATATGAGGGGGAACTTCACCAGAGGTTACACGGTTCAAGACCGCGGCGAAGTGTTCTTTCCACCGCCTCATTTGATCTTCTTCCAAGATAAGTAGCTTTCCATCACCGGATGTTGGCAGGAGTTATGACCACCTGCAAACTCCTTGATGACACTGTATACGGCGTTTAAGTTGTTACTTCTAGCGGCTTCTTCTGCTGACGCTAAAAGAGAATTGGCATAAACTCTTTTATCGCGTCGCACACTACGCTGAACTTCTCGAGCTTTCTGACGGTAAAGGAGTTCGATGCTGCTTCGATTGTCGTCTGAAGCTGCAGCCAAACGAACTTTCAGCTCCTTTCTTTCAACAATCCGCTGCCATGAAGCGTCGGACATCCAGGGCTTATTCCGGCAATCCGGGTTTGGGCCAAGGATGGTATTTGCGCTATCAATGTACGCATTTTTTATGGCATCCCAGTTTTCGTTTATGTCACTATCTGGGTGACTAGTTATCTCAGCCGCTTTTTGCGCAAGATGGTCATTATATTGTTGTAAGACAGCTGGATTTTTTAGTCGAGCGGTGTTGAATTTGCGGGGCCTGGATCTTTCGTCGCTGGGGCGGCGCACGGCTGCAATACGCAATCGAACATTAGCGATCATAAGATAATGGTCTCTTCCCATCCCAATATCGGCACCCTTCTTGTTTCGCACGTCCAGGAGGCAACTCTTGAATCTTTTACTAATGGCAAAATGGTCGATCTGATTTTGTGTTCTGCGCCGATCAACAGAGGACCAACTGATTTTGTGGTGGTCCTTATGCTCAAACATAGTACCACCGATGAAGAGACTGTGAAAGTTGCAGAACTCTACAATCTCGGATGCATCGTTAAGACTTTGTTGATCCCATCACCTCTCAGATTTCATCTAGAGTATAAACACAAGAGATGAAATCTGACAGCATTATAGGTTTCTCACAAAGTTTGCAACTCTAAGAAATAATGCACCGGCATCAGCACTATTCCGATGGGCGGTAATAAATTCGATAATTTATTGCCCGCGTTGTCATATTGTATAGGAGGGGGTAGACGGAGTAAGGGTAATCGGCTATTTTTTTTGAATCTAACTGATATTGTTAATTAAGTGTTAAGTACAAAATTTCAGCCCGATAAATTGTATACGTACTGAGTAAATAGGCTTAACGTATTTCATGAAATAGTGCAGTTTGTATGGGAGGGGGTAGAAGGAGGGTGAGGATTACAATAAATTTTATAATGTAGGTTACAATTATCATAAAAGTGATATAGTCAAGATTTCAAAGCAATATGTTTTATAGTTTCTGAGAAAATCTGATTATTGTAAATTATCAAAAATGTGTCATTTTGTATGGGAGGGGGTAGACGGAGTAAGGGTAATCGATTACTTTTTTTGAATCTAACTGATATTGTTAATTAAGTGTTAAGTACAAAATTTCAGCCCGATAAATTGTATACGTACTGAGTAAATAGGCTTAACGTATTTCATGAAATAGTGCAGTTTGTATGGGAGGGGGTAGAAGGAGGGTGAGGATTACAATAAATTTTATAATGTAGGTTACAATTACCATAAAAGTGATATATTAAAAATTTCAAAGCAATGTGTTTTATAGTTTCTGAGAAAATCTGATTATTGTAAATTTTCAAAAATGTGTCATTTTGTATGGGAGGGGGTAGAAGGGGTGGAGCGATTTAGCCCGTTCACGAACTTAGCCTTCATTTTTTGTCAAAAATAACGTGTGCAAAATTTGAACTTCATAGCTCAACGCGTTCTCGAGCTAGAGAGGTCACGGGCGGACGGACGGACAGACGGACATCCGGTTTTGAGATATTCGAGTGATAATATGAACTTCTGTATCATTCATTTTTTTCTGCGAGCCTTATTTCTTAGCGTTACAAACTTTGTGGCAAACTTATAATACTCTCAGATTTCATCTAGAGTATAAAAATACCACTTATCTCTGTGAGAGATTCGCGGCACTCCAACACTATCCTTGAGGTTATACGTACGGATTCCAGGGCTCTAATCGCAGGTTGACTGTCTGTTAAAATAGACAGCCAGACCAGGACTTCCCAAATAGCTACCAATTCGGCTTGCAGAACGCTACAGTAGTCGAACCGATAGGCTTAGATTCAGACATTCGAAATAAATGCCAGCTCCCACGCCATTGTCATTCTTCTTTTATATGTAATCGTATCTGTTGTCGAAAGAAAGTCTTCATTCCACTGTGTATGTAATGGGATGAGACTTTTGAAGGACTTATTGAACATAAGTTTTGATGAGACATGGTCCGTCAGGGATATCACGATTATTTAAAATCGTTGAGTGCCCACAGTTTAGAGCTAACCATTGTCCTGCATCGCGAAGACGGATGGCCGTGCGTGCAGCCACCTGTTCGCCAAAAATATCTAGCGGGAGTAGGTTGAGCATTATAATCATGGCATCAGAAGGGATCGTTCTGAGAGCCCCGCTGATTGCCAAATTAGCTGATCTTCGAACTTTTTCCATTAATCTACGATTTACTACAGTTTTAAGTTCGTTCCAACACACAATAATGCCGTGCAAAAGTATGTGGCGAATAATCGCCACATAGCGCCAATGCACAACATTCGGTTGCATGCCCCACCTTTTTCCGATGGCGTTCTTACAACAGTTAAGTGCGATATTTGCCTTATTAATACGCTCCTGAATATTAGGCTCCCAACTTAGCTTCCTGTCAAGTATCAACCCCAGGAACTTAGCCTTGTCTATGAATACCAATTTCTCTCCCTCCAATACCGGAGGTTCTGGTGTTGGTGTCCTATGCATTCTTGAAAATAGGACAAGTTCCGTCTTTAGCGGATTAACTTTAACGCCACATTTTGTGGCCCAATTTGTTAAAATAGAGAGTGCATTCTATAATACCTCGCTAAGAGTGGTGGGGAACTTACCCGCGATGGCGATAGCAACGTCGTCCGCATAGGCAGTCACCTTGCATCCCAGCGCCTCCAGATCCAGGAGAAGTTCATTTACCACAACATTCCATAAGAAGGGGGAGAGAACACCACCCTGCGGGGTGCCCCTATTAACGTATCTACGAGCGGACGATACGCCCAACTCAGTGCAAATAACCCTAGATGTTAACATCAGGTTAATGAGCTTACAGAGAGAAACGTCCACTCCGAGAGACGACAGTGCATCAATGATTGCAGCTGGTCTAACGTTGTTGAAGGCTTTCTCTATATCTAGAACACCACCATGGTAAACTCCTTACAGCTCAAGGACTTCTCGATATAGCCCATGATAGAATGCAACGCTGTATCAACGGATTTACCCTTCCAGTATGCATGCTGTGAATTTGATAAGAGATTTGCGGAGATCTCACTTCGTAAGTGAGTATCTATAAGCCTCTCCAATACTTTAAGTAGAGTCGATGATAAACTAATCGGCCTAAGATCGTTCGGGCGTGCATGGGATCTTCTTCCTGTTTTTGGAATAAAGGCCACCTTGACCTCTACGCAGACCCGAGGGATGTAGACTAAGTCTAAACATGCCCTAAAAATTGTTTCAATCCAGGGCTAGACAACATCGGACAGATGCTGTAAGTCGGCCGGAATGATACCGTCAGGCCCCGCAGATTTAAACGGCTCGAAACTGGATATGGCCTAGATAATTTTCTCCTTCGATAGTATAGCTGCAGACGCGCATGGATCTGTAACGTGTTCCTGTGCATGTACGAACGCAGTTTCAGATAAACTATACGGAAAGTGCGTGTCTAGCAGGATGTCAATTGTTTTCTTACTTGTGGAGGTCCATGATCCATCAGGCTTCATTAGATAGGTAGGCATCGAAGGATTAGTAGCTAATACTTTACGTAGCCTTGAGGATTCGCTCAATGTTTCAATGCGTTCACACAGAAGTCTCCACGAACACCTCTTAGCCCTCGTCACTTCCTCCTTAAAGATTCGAAGATACTCTCTGTAGATGTACCAATCCGCTTCACATCCAGATGATTTTGCCTTTTTAAAGGCCTTCCTACATTTAACTCTGTATTCAATAATATCCGCGTTCCACCACATAGGCTTTTTATTACCATTTGACTTACGGGTGGGACATGGTCTAATCGTAGCCTGTTTGAAAGCATTTGTTAGAGTATGTACCATCTTGTCCAGCTCCTGCGTGTTTCTCGGTCGTTCCGGTAAAGGCGGCAGATGTTCCTGAAAAGTATCATGATGCGTGGCCCAGTTTGTTCTCCGCCTATCCAAGATAACTGGGTTTGTTGTGGGTGTCTCATTGAGACTGAACTGAAGGTTGCTGTGATCTGAAAAAGAGTGATCAGCTGACACCCTCCAGCCCCGCAACAAGTGTTGTAAGTCCTTTGAGACGAGAGTAATGTCGAGCACCTCCTGTCTAGTTTTTGTGATGAAAGTAGGCTCACAACCCACATTGCAAATGAAAAGATTTGTCGTAATAAGGTAGTCGAACAGCAACTCGCCTCGTTCGTTTGTGTCGGTACTACCCCATACGGTGTTGTGTGCGTTAGCGTCACAGCCCAGTATAACACTTATCTTGTCTGTAGTAGATATCGAGATTGCCTCTCTCAGGTTGGTGAGAGGGAGGACTCCTGCATGATCGTGCGCAAAGTATGCAAAAATTATCCAGTACCGTCTTTATCTAGTTTCTAGGCTAACAATGACAGTATCCCTGTCACTATACGAGTAGGCCGCAACCCAAAAGACACGCAGCGAGTTTTTCACAAGTATGCAGGAGCGGGGTTTCCCTTGATCCTTTACGTAGAAAACAGTATAGTCCGGAGACCTAAGGCCACGCACTATGTCGTTTACTACCCAAGGCTCCTGAATCAAAGCAAAATGGAGTAGAAGAGCAGCAGAAGCAGCCTTAGAATGATGGAGATTTACTTGAACGAAACTCAACAATCCGAAGATAAGTTCGTATTTTCCACCAGAGTGACTTCAATCTCCCGTTCTAGGTCGGAAACATACGTCTCATCCATGAGGTCAGTCCAACCCTCCAGAGCTGTACAAACAGACGAGAGAGATCATGTATCCTCATCATCACCCTGCATGGAGGGATTGCTAACCTCGTCAGCATGAGATCCCACTTCTTGTACTTCACCTACGTCAATCGTAGTTGAACTGCCAACTATTTTCAGACCCTCACGTTCATCTTTCTTATAAACGTTGAGCGTTATATTAGTGAAACCGAACTTTATGACTCCATTTGCTGCAACCAGATGAGCAAGAGATTCCCTGTTTACGACAATAACCGCGCAACAAGATTTATTCTTATTCTCCTCTAGCTTACCAATCCGCCAATTATACGTCGGAAGGTAAGGATTACAAGTCCTTATTAGCTTCAGGATGCCATCCGCTTCCCGGGGTCGGGCATGTAGCCAAGTGCGAGCTCTGGGTCGGATGGGGATTTCACACTTCGGTACAACCACAAGCCTGGATTGCGATCTGAAAAAGATCAATCGAGCGTTTATCCGCAAATTTCATCATTTTTATGCGGCCTTCATGCCAGCCCCCATCTAAACATTCAGGGACAGGTCCCGGATTTATACCTCATACTCGTATTTAAAATCGGGACAATTTGAGAAATCCTTCGAATAGCGTCTACACCTAATACTGTACGTTACGTAATCATGTCTTCCGTTCCAATAAATTCAATCCAATCAAATACCACCAGCTTTACCGATGCAAATTGAAAATCTGCGGTGCTCCACTGACAATGAATATCCCATTACTGTCATAATACGAGTACAAATGCCATTGTTGAAAATCGCAGGAGCTTGTTGAAGAGATTTCGAGTCATTGCATTTGTACTGAAACAATGCAAATTTAGTGTTCGGGAGCAAGTTTCAATGGGCCACTAATTGTGAATTAAATTCAACAATATTGTGGTGAATTTTATCGGAGCATACAACAAAACAATGAAATTATCGCTCTTCATTAGTAAACTGCACAATGAACCTTTCGAATTGGGTGGAACTCGACTGAATGCCTTTAGGGCTGCATAATTTTCGAGAAGAATTGATGCATCGGTCCATATAAATGTTGGACAGTTCAAATAAAAAGTTTGTGTAAGCAGATATATTATATATTTAAAACAAAATAAAATATACAATGTATGTAAACAATATTATGATGTTTTTATTAATTTCTACCCTTAGCTATGCTCATCGCCGGCCTTAACTATTTTAGTGCCCTCTTCAATTAATTGAAAATAGAACGTAACATTCCGGCATTGTTCTTGAAAATGCATGATGCAGGAAGCTCCGAAATGTCTGTACTTCATAAAGTTGACCCTAAGCCCACTATCCTCTTTATTTGTGGGAAAGCACCACCAAAAATAGCAATCAATCAACATATACCAGGTACAGACCGCGCTTATCGCCCTATGTTGTGTTATTGTCCAATTAATGAAACCCGAGCCTCTTTAGAATTTTAACATACCTCAAGGTTTTCTTAAGCTGCCTTAATGTTACTATATGGTATTTTTGTGTCCTACATCGTTAAAGAACAGTCGAAAATTAATCGAATTCGATTGTCGAAAAATCTAAAAATTATACGTCGCGCAATGTGGGGTCAGTATGATTTTATCTGGTCGACGAAACTGAACTGGGCACAAAACGTATTACCCAAAAAATTTTAGACCTTATTTTAAGGTTACCTTTAAGGTAACACGAGACGCGTAAGCCCGTCGGACGCGTCAAATCTACGATAACTGTCCCGTACAAACAGCAAATGGATTTTACGACAACGTGTTAGCTGACGACGAGTACCGACGGATACTCATCCGCCGTTGATGAGTCTGTGAATCCAACAAGCGGCACATGTAAAAAAAAATTTCAGTACTCATATGCTGTTGAATCATAAATGCACCTCATGCTCATGTAAACACAGCGTCAGTACAAACCCGTTTCTGACGTTTCGTTAGCGTAAACTCAACTCACGTGTAAACATAAGTCGCGTTTACCCGACTCGAGTAAAAATCACGCAATCGCGAATACGCGCTTCTGTTCAGAAGTTTAAAACTTTTTCGGATCCCATAACCACAAGAATTTACAGCAGAAAATAGTCGACAAAAAAAGATATTCAGCGAATAATGTTTCGGTAGCAGTTTATCCAGTCAATGGAACTGAAATAAGCACATCCTAAAGCTTTCTTATGGCTTTCTTATGTCCTACGTGATTGAAAACGGAAAAAATTAGGCGAAAATTTCCCGAAAAGGCCGAAAATATTCCACTCTCTATTTGGGATCAGTGTGATTTCATCTCATCGACTAAACCGACATAAACAATCGAATACCGTTGGTCACAAGACGCAAAAATCGAAAACTTGTCAAACGTTACCTTAAGATATTTTTTTTTTCATCAAATGCGACTGGAACGAAACCTACAGTTGAAAATAACAAAAAAACAAGCTAGCCGAAGGTTTGATACCCTGCACGCTTCGCGTGAAGGGCATCATACCTTCGTTGTGTTTTATGGTTCATTTGCCTTTTTGAAATTAGTAGTAAAACTTATTCCGATTTCACTGTTCCTATAAGAGGTATATGAAATAGTGGGCCAATTTCAACCAAATTTAGGAACGTGGCTTAGCAGTCAATACGATTGAATAATATGCAATTTCGGAAAGATACCCTCAGAAATAAATAAAGCTTTTCTGACAAAAACCTGCTTTTGGGACGGTCGTTCCTATGACAGCTATATGATCGAGTAGTCCGCTTTCAGCCAAATTCGAAAATATGATTTCGCTTAAGATACTATTGATTAATGTGAATTTTGAAAACAATACCTTTAGAAATAAAAAAGTTTTTCTCACAAGGACTAATTTTGGACCGGTCGTTCCTATGGCAGCTATATGACATAGTGGCCCGATTTCAACCAAATTCAGGAATGTGATTTAGCTAAAAATACTATTCATTAGTGTGAAATCTAAAAACGATATCTTCAGAAATAAAAAAGTTTTTCTCACAAAGATGAATTTTTGGACCGGTCGTTCCTATGGCAGCTATATGACGTAGTAGTCCGATTTCAACCAAATTCGTAAATGTCATTTAGCTATAGATAGTGTTGATTCCTGTGAAATCTGAAAAAGATATCTTTAGAAATAAAAAAAAATTTCTCACAAAGACGAATTTTTGGACCGGTCGTTCCTATGGCAGCTATATGACGTAGTGGTCCGATTCCATTGGTTCCGACATATATACTGCCTGCAATAGAAAGAAGGCTCTCTACAAAATTTCAGCTCGATAGCTTTAAAACTGAGGGACTAGTTTGCATAGAAACAGACGGACAGACGGACAAAGCGACTCGACTCATCATACCGACCAAGAATATATATAGTTTATATGGTCGGAGATGCTTCCTTCTGTGCGTTGCAAACTTCATGACAAAGTTAATATACCCTATCACATCCGTGAAGGGTATAAAAAAGGTAGAAACAGTTCGAAAATATTCGGCATCAAATGTGAGGTCGGCGTGATTTGATCCAGCCATTCATCCCGAAATGGGCAATCGAATAAGCGCGTGGTGCAGTTATTTACATGACATGAACCTAACCTTAACGCTACCTTATGGTTAATGGTACAGAATTTCCGCAAATAAAAAACAGAAATTTCGCAAAAAAAATTTGAAATTTCAAAATTTCGCGAAAATTCGCATATATTTAAAACATTGTATATGCTGTCGTTATTAGTTGCCTTATCCCCTCCAGGGGCATGGCCACGTCAATATCTTTACGCATTTCTATGCATTCTTAACATTTCGTAGGAAACCTATTTTTTTGGGTTTTTAATTTTTTTTAGCGAAATTTCAAATTTATTAAATAAAACAACTTCTTTACATATTTATATTTTTGTTGTTATTGTTGTTAACATTGTTGTAATTTCAACATTTGATTCTTTAAGAGTCGTTACTTTGCCCGTAAGTACGACGCTGTTAGTTGGACTCTAAATGCTCTGTAATGATACTTTCGCAAAGATTGGAAAGCTGTATTTAGGAGCCCACAATAAGTCCTTAACATTGGGATCTTCATTCCTGTTTATTGATTGAAGTATTAGTCGGTGAGAGTGAGTAAACCCATCAATGAGATCATTTTGAGGAAAGGAATTTTCGAGAAACTTTCAAGTAATGTAGTTGGATTTAAGATGGTCATTCTTGCAGCTACAAGTAGTCTTCATTTGTTGCATTTGATTTCATATGCAGAGAAAGTTTATTTAAACTTTTTTCAGGTGGGGTTTTAACTGATTTTTGAAGAAAAAATCAGCTATTCGACCCTCCTTTAATAACGAGTTTCGACCCCGGAGTTGGTTTTCTTTACGTTTCATGACCCCAGGAATCGATTGGCATCGTTAGATTTTTTAGTGTCGTATACCTATATATATACCTATATTTATCCGTAAAATGTTGTGGACACGATGACAGTCGAACGGAAATCATAAGCGAGGTGAAACTTTTCCAGTTGATAGATGTCAGTGGGGAGCCGGCTGCTATTGAAATCTAGCACTATCGATAAAGCGGTTAAAAAGTTACAGCTTTATAACGGCAAAAGTATCTGAGCCTAATAACTTCATAACGGAAGAGGCTAGCTAATCCAAACTTGCCCAGTAAGTAGACATCAATAAGGACTAGCCTATTATTGGGTTTCAGCAAAGATCCATCAAGCGGTTAAAAAGTTGCAGCTATATAACGGCATAATTTTGTAAACAAAATAACTATATAACGAAAGAAGCTAGTTCGGCGAAAACTACCCAGTTGGTGGATGTTAAAATGGACTCAATTCATATCTGATTTCAAAAAAATGCATCAAACGGTTCAAAAGTTACAGCCATATAACCGCAAAATTTGTAAGCGATATAACTCTATAACGCAAGAAGCTAGTTGAGTGAAACTTTTCCAATTTGTGAGAAATCATCAAGACTGAGCTCCTATTTAATTTCATCAACATCAATGGGTCAGTTCCGGAATTACAGCTACATAACCGCAACATTTTGGGAACTCAATTTATTTATAACGGGAAAAGCTAGTTGAGCAAAACTTGTCTAATTGATGAAAATTAGTGAGGAATAGCTTCCGGTGCAGTTTCAGGAAAATCCACGGTACAGTCGAAAGGTTACAGTAATACAACGGCAAAAAGTAATAAGCAAAGATTTAGGTACACGAAAGGCATTTAATTGATGAAACTTCAAATGAAACTGGAGATAAATTCGTATAGTAAAACTGATCGAACAGTTAAAAAGTTTCATCATCTGAAAATATCTCCGCAAATATCGAAATACAAAATTCTTCAGCTGCACCTGGTACTAACAACTGCAATTAAGTATGCCACCCATATCATAATCTTATTTATAAAAGAAAGTCGTCTACGGATGTTATGTACAGGGTTGGCGTCGTTATCCTTTATCCGATTTGCTTCAAATTTTCTACAATCGGTTTCTTTACGCTACACTTGAAACATGTTTGTCATGAAGTTTGCAACGCACAGAAGGAAGCATCTCCGACCATATAAACTAAAATATATATATTCTTGGTCGGTATGACGAGACGAGTCGATTAAGCTTTGTCCGTCTGTCTGTCCGGTTCTATGTAAACTAGTCCCTCACTACAAAATATGTTTATTTCCGCATATACGTATTTCGGGAGTTACTTACTCCCTTCTTCAGTGCTTTTTGTTTCTAAAGATGTCAAGGCTTACAACCGGTCTTATATACTAACAATTTTTGTTAGTATATAAGACCGGTTGTAAGGCTTGACATCTTTAGAAACAAAAAGCACTGAAGAAAGGAGTAAGTAACTCCCGAAATACGTATATGCGAAAATAAATATATTTTGTAGTAAGGAACCTTTGTTTCTCCTTTAACTCATCTGTCAATAACGACTACAAACAAAGGTAATCCAAGATAAGCGATAGTTCCTCAGTTTTAAAGCTATCAAGCTGAAATTTTGCACAAAGCCTCCTTTTTATGGCACGCTGTAAATATGTCGAAACCAATGAAATCGGACCACTACGTCATATAGCTGCCATAGGAACGACCGGTTAAAAATTCATTTTTGTGAGAAAAACTTTTTTATTTCTAAAGGTATCTTTTTCAAATTTCACACATATCAATAGTACCTATCTTTAATCAAATCACATGCCCGAATTTGGTTGAAATTAGACTAGTCCATCCAGCTGTCATAGGATCGATCGTTCCAAAAGCAAGTTTTTGCTAGAAAAACTATTTTATTTCTGAAGATATCTTTTCCAAAATTCATATTATTCATTCATATTAACTGCCAAACCACGTTTCTAAATTTGGTTGAAATTGCCCCACTATTTCATATACCTCTCATAGGAACAGTGAAATCGGAACAAGTTTTACTACGTACTAATTCCAAAGTGGCAAATGCAAGTTGCTTCGCGTGAAGAGTATCATACCTTGTTTTTTGTTTCCCATGGTCTCTCCTAAAAAGGACGACCTCTTGCCTGAAATGAAAATTGCCGTGTGTCCGATTTGCCTGAAATTTTTTTTTTCTGTCTCTTTACGCTCAATTTGGATCCATATCCAGCTCCAAGAAAAGGACGACCTGGTCAAAAAAAGGACGACTTTGTATGAAGAAATGTTTTTCCTTCCACTTCTATTATCCTACATCCGATTTGCTTCAAATTTTTTCTGTTGTGCTCCTTTCCGCTCAACGTGCATTCTTACCGAGCCAAAATTTCCAAAAAAGGACGACCTGTTGGGAAAAAGGATGACCTGGTGTCCTTCGTGCAAATATATCCAGTATGTAGTTGCATGTGCTTTATTCATTTCCTCAATGCAAAGTGTTTTTTCTTGTTTCTACTGGTCTCTCATAAAAAGGACGACCTCTTGCCTGAAATGAAAATGGTCGTTCCTTCGATTTGTCTCACATTTTTCTTTTTCATTTTCCTCCCGCTTCTTCACGCTCAATGTGCATCCTTATTCACCTCAAGTTTCCTAAAAGGGACAACCTGCTTTAAAAAAAGGACAACCTGTTGGCTGTTGTTCACCATGTCCACGATATCTGTTAAAATATAAAATGCTTCATATGAAATCTCCATACATGATATACAATTTCCATACATTTCACGTCGCATCAGTATTTACTCGCTCGAAATGGACTCTTTATATAAAACGCCGAATTGCTCCCTCTCGCACCTCCGTAATTTTGTAATCTTCCGTCCCATTCATCTGGGTGTGCAAGGCATCCGTATGCAAATTTTTTGGTGTGACGACACACGTTCGGTATGCCCCATATGAAAATCAATTCCCATACATTTGACTCGGCGACAATATTTGCTTGCTCGAAATCACTTCTTCATATAAAACGCCGAATTGCTCCCTCTCACACTCGCACAATATTGCAATCTTCCGTCCCATTCATCTGGGTGTGTAAGGCATTGGGCTGGGAAATTTTTCATGTGATTAGACAGGTTGTGCTGCTGAGTAGGTGGGTGGTGGTGCACGTTGATAATTATGTTCTGAATTCACGACCGTACGAATGGATCGCCATGACCAAGGTTTATGTTGTTAGGATCGTCAGGACCAAGTTTCATGTGGTCAATGATAAAAAAAAATTGCATGCGCTACTGGCCAAGTCCATAAGTTTTATGTGATCAAGGAGTACAAATGGTGCGTCTTGCGTTTGCGATGACAGTGAACAAAGCACAAGGACAGTTGCTGAATGTGTGTGGTGTTAATTTGGGAAATCCATGTTTTTCGCATGTTTTTCGTTTTTGTACGTCGCCTGTTCGCGAGTAGGAAAACCAGCTTTTCTGTTTGTTTACGCGCCACAAAATATAACTAGAAAGGTTGTTTATCACAAAACCGTGAATTAAATTAACTACAACATGCCAATAAATGTATTTTTATTTTCAGTTATTTGTAAAAACCTGGTTCATAGTCTAATTAATTGATATAATCGTACATCTCGCCTACTGTTGACAAATAAAACACATTTTCGTTTTTTACAAAAGTAACAACGCGAGCGAAGCGAGCACTTGATGTGGAAGCGAGCGAAGCGAGCGCCTGCAGCTAGTTATTCATAAACTCATAAATGATCCCGACTTAGCCCATCAAAAATCAGTTCCTCTGGCTTCACTGCGCCAGGTGTCTTTTTTAGTATTGTGTTTAGATACAAATCCGTTTTTTTTTCACAATTATTTAAAAGCGACTGTGTCGTTTTCACACTAAGGCATCCCTGACTTTGTCGTTCAAGAGTTACTTTCAAGTCTTCTAATTTGTTCTACAAATGGTGAGCAAATGGGTAACTTGAACCTGCTAAATCGTCAATTAATTTCATCATTTTCAGGCACAACTAAGATATAAAGCTAATTTGAATTTTCAATTTACTTTTCAAAGATACATTTGCCAAATTTTCTTTAAGAAATCTAATGCTCGAATTTTCATTTTTACATTCATTAAAAAAATTATGAATGTGATACAAATAATCATTCAGATACAAAATCGCTGTAAACAAAGAGTTTCATCTTGTAACAACAGGCACTGGATAAAGTTTTGCTGGCAGAAGTGGAACTTTTTCTCTCAAATAGCTTAAGTATGAACTTTTCATTTTCCTGGAAAGAAGGAAGGCTGACTTGACTTTAGCTACAATCATATTAAGCTCCTTAAATTCCTTGACAAAGACATCGCCAAAAAGATTTACTTTGTGAGCCCAAGACTGGTAGTGAAGTATATGTTCCCCTATAAGAACTTTCAAAATATCGAAACAAGCGAGCATGTAACGAGCTGACTCCGATACCAGTCCCTTTACTTGGGTGTAATCGATTTCAGAATCTTTTAACGTATCGATAATTGCTTGGGAGTATGTTGATGCATTAGCAGTGTCAGGAAAGTTAACACTCGATAAATAACATTCCTGAATAAGTTTTGAGTCGATTGATTTGAAAAGCACAGCATACACACACCGTCTTTGCCTATCTGAGGCTTCGTCTGCTATTATCTCTCTCTGGATCCTGTCAACCCCTTGTGGGGCATAGGGCATTAACCACGCCGACTTTCCACCTCGTCCTGTTTGCCGCCATCGCCTTCAACTCTCCCCACGATTTGCCTAATGACATACCCTCGTCCTCAACTGATCTTCTTTAGGTATTTCGTCCAACGTGGCGACTTGCATCGGTTCCCTGTGGGTTCCAATCGAGGGCCTGTTTTGCAATGTTTTCCGGCCCCTTTCGAAGTGTGTGACCTATCCATTGCCACTTTCGCCTTTTTATAGAGGTGTCTATCCTGTCCTGGCCAGTAATGAACAGGAGGTCGTCGTTAGAAATGACCTCCAGCCAGCGTATGTGTATGGATGCGCCGTAGACACTGGTTCACGAAAGTTTGCAATCTAGTTGTTATCTTCCTGGTCACCTTCCAAGTTGAACAGCCATAAAGAAGCACAGATTTTATATTGGTTTCTAAGATCTTGAGTTTGGTACGTCGGGAGATGTTGTTGTTTTGCCAGAAAGGAGTTAAACTGAAAAAAAGCTGCCCGAGCCTTATTGATGCGAGACTGTACATCAGCATCCGCCCCACCATCTGCTGTAACTACGCTTCCGAGTTCGCGAAAATTGTCCACTTTTTCCACCTTCTGCCCCGAAACACAAATTTCGCTCTGTCTTCCTGGATCCAAGCTCAAGTATTTAGTTTTGGCAGCATTGATTTTGAGCCCCACATTGCCACTTTCGCGGTGCAGGGCATCCGTCATTTGAACTATATGATCCGATATATTTGAGAGAAGACAAATATCGTCAGCGTAATCCAGGTGTTGAAGGTGTTCAAACAGGTTCCATCTGATACCTTTGCTCTGGTGTTCACGAAGCGCACTGCAGAGTACGTCGTTAATAGCAATCAAAAATAATATAGGTGACAAAATGCAGCCTTGTCTCACTCCGGTATGTGCCTCGAAGGGATCTGAAAGCTTACCCTTGTACAAGACGTGACATTGGGCTCCGCTATAGGACTCCTTGATGATGGATATGATTTTATCTGGTATACCTCTCCTACGTAAAGCCTTCCAGATGTATTCCCGGTCAACGCTGTCAGACGCTTTCTCGAAATCGATGAACATGAGATGTAATGGGGATCTCCACTCTGCGGATTGTTCAATAATAATTCGGAGGGTATTGATGTGGTCGCTACATGAAAAGCCCTCGCGAAAACCAGCCTGTTCATCGTTCAGTGTGCGGTCAACTGTTTGCTTGATCCGGTTTAAGACTATTTTTGCCATCAGTTTGGAGACTGCGGGGAGGAGGCAAATTCCACGCCAATTATTACAGTCCTTCAGGTTACCTTTTTTCGGGATCTTAATAACGACGCCCTTCTTCCATTCTTTAGGGAGAGTTTCGGTTTCCCAACACTCTTGGATAAGGGGTATCCGCATTAGCGTTGATATCCGCCTTAAAGAGCTCCACCGGAATTCCATCAATCCCCGGGGCCTTACCCGCTTCCATCGATTAATGTGGATTAATAGCCACAGTTAATTCCTGTTTAGATGGTGGTCTGGTATCAACTCTGGCTATTTGCGGAATATTTTTTGCTTCTAGTGAAGATGAGTTCGAATGTCCAAAGGTGTTGTTGAGTACCTCAATGAAGTGCTCTCTCCACCGTCGCTCGCAGTTGGTCTTCATCAGTGACCAGTAGAGACCCGTCTTTATCTTTCACGGGATGTTCAGCTGTAAAAGATTTGCCAGTTAATGGCTTGATAAGTTTGAAAAGGGTTCCACTGTCACCACGGTAAGCCGCTTCCTCTGCCCTCTCCGCTAATGCATTGATGTTGTTGCGTTTGTCCCGTCTTACGCTTCTTTGCACGCCTTTTTGAAGAGAACGGTATTCAGCTCTAAGTTGGTCTTTGACTGCGTCGTCAGTGGCTGAGTTGATTTGTTCTTTAATTCTCTTGCGTGCCGTGATTAGAGACCATGTAGAGTCACTAATGAATGGCCTTCTACCGCGGTCCAATCTGCCCGCAAAAGTTTCACCGCACGAAATAAATGAGTCCTTAGCGACGTTCCATCTATCATCAATTGGAGGAGTCTCATAAGATGGTGGTGCATTAGCTCTTTCGTGCAAGGCGGTAGAATAAGCACGTCTTATAGATGGATCTTTAAACTTTTGCACATTAAAACGTGGCAAGATTCTTGCATTTTGAGGGCGATGGATCGCTGCCGTTCGTAAGCCTACTTTTGCGACAACAATGCTATTATCACAATGGGGTTTTCATACTGCAGTGCAGAACTTTGAAGGGCAGCTTTACTAAATATTAGATTTAATTTTAAACATTTTAGTCTATTAGGTGGCAAACAAACGTTTTCTTTTATATATTCGACACAAATACCTGGAAAAGAAAACTAGTTTCGAAAATTCCTTCAATAGGGTTTAACAGTACATGTAGACCGTAGACTGTAAAACTTAAATAGGCAATATTAAAAATTAAACTCATGCTAGATTAAGAATTAAACCAGGGAGTTTAGTTTCAAACTTCGAGGCAAACCATTGATATACAAAAGAAGAGGATGGAGACACCGCCATCTTTATCCTCAGGCCGGAGTGTCAAAGTAATGACGTCATGACAAGCAGTGAACCATATGTAAACAAAGTGAAAAACGCGTGCAGTCGACCTCTTGAAATCTGATGATTTTCGTGCGTAAAAGTGATTTTAGTGTCGCGATTTGAAGTGCAATTGAAAGTAGTGCTTGTCACTGGTATTTAGAAGTGAAAAAAACGCAAGGTGCCGCGAACTTCCGAACAAAATGAACTGCTCGAAAGTGCGCGAGACATGAGTGTGGTTATGAAAGTGCGACACGAAAAATTTCGCATTTTTCGTTAATTTCCCGGTAATTTGGCTAGTGTGAATGGTGCAGCACTACTCTGGGACGAATCCTTGGGCCGGTGAGTTCAGCGGAAACTCCCGGAAGTGCCCCAAAAAGTGAATTCAAAGTGGTTGTCAAATGACAACATTACAGGTGATTTCCGGCCTTTTCATCGGAATTCATAGGGTAATTATACGTTTTTTGTTGTGCAAAAATTTTAGTGAATTGATGCGCCCCAAAATACGGGTTTTAAACGCGTTATTGACGAGCCAGACGAAAGTTTAACTGCAGCTGACAGGACTAGATGCCTAGCAGTGAAACTTTCGTCCGGTTCGTCAACATCGTGGTCAAAATCCACACTTTGGGGCGCATCAATCCACTTAAATTCTACCACAACAAAAAACGCATACTTACCCTATGAATTCCGATGAAAAGGCCGGAAATCACCTGTAATGTTGTCATTTGACAACCACTTGAAATTCACTTTTTGGGGCACTTCCGGGAGTTTCCGCTAAACTCACCGGCCCGAGGATTCGTCCCAGAGTAGTGCTGTACCATTCACACTTCCCGAATTGCCGGAAAATAAACGAAAAATGCGAAATTTCCCGTGTCGCACTTTCCTAACCTCGCACTTTTCAATACACCATTTCACTCGATATTTCCCGGCACTTCGTTTTTTTTTTTACTTTCACACGGCACTGATAGCCACTTCTTTTAGTTACACTTAAAATTCCGGCACTAAACTCACTTTTACACACAATTATCGCGATATTTCACCGGGCGACCGCACGCGTTCACACTTCGTTGACTGCTTGTCATGTCGTTAGTGCATTGACAATCAGCTGACACTCCGGCCTGAGAGTAAAGATGGCAGTGATGGAGACCAACGTATGTGTGTGCTGTATGTGTAGGGAACCAAACTGTTGTTTTCTTTTTTTGGCTGTTTTTACTTTTGATGACAATTCTAGACGTCATTTTCGTGCTGATTGAAATCCAATTGTGTGATATCAGTGAAAATTGATTGATTTTTGAGTGAAAACGCGGTTAGTTTAATTGTAATTGCCACCGGAACTGTAAATTAATGTTTCAGTGTCGATTTAGTGTACTCAGTAAGTTGATTCAATGTGCAAAATCGTGTAAATATCACTGAAATATGGTGTGCAGTTGTAGTTTGCGCGAAACAGATGAAATTCTCGACGAAGTTGAGTGTCGGTTCTCAGGTAAATTCCCTGATTGCTTTCAAAATTTAGTGTAGTTTCGCTCTATGTATTTCAAATTCCCATAGTGTAAAGATCTTTTTCGGAAACCAAATGTTTTTGCTCGCGGTCCATCAGCCATCAAATGAAAATAAAAGTTGCCCACGTGGGTTATCAGCTGATTTACTTTTGTTTCAGTGGCGTAGCATTTAAAGTGTGATGTGTGTGTGAAAGAAAGTGGGAAAGTTTTGTTTTTACTAATGGTCAATTAATTAGAAAGGGCCAAATCTGGTCAGATAATTTTGTATGAAAATGTGAGATCCATACAAATGTGATTTTGCGGTTTACACAACCTGCCAAATCAAGTGATTTCGCCTGTAGTGTGAAACTACTTTCTCAATTGCGTGTAGTGACGAACGGTTCGGTACGATTGCTGTGGCGAATATATTAATATAAAATAAACTGAGCACCATAGCGACTGCATCTGCCCTAAAAACGTTTATAAAAAAGTGGAAGTGATGAAAATTTCATTCAGCACGTCCTATGAAGTTCATGTGGTTCGATGGTGGTCACGAACGGTTTGATCGATCGTCTGTTGCGAACTTTAAACAATATTCATACTTGCAACAATAAGGCCGGCCGCATCTTGGACGTAGGCAGGGCAGCGCAGCGCGCACATGGCATTATTGTTGTAAATTCAGATTTTGACAATTATTACAACAACAATGCTATGTGCGCGCTGCCTGCCTGGAAAGTCGGCGTGGTTAATGCCTTATGCCTCATAAGGGGTTGCCAGGAACCAGAGAGATCAACAGTGGTGCGACGTTATATATCAAACAACATTATTATCAAACTAACTAAAAAGGTACATAATAACATGGTTGTTATAATTATAACAATAGATTAAATTGTTATAGATATAACACTTTGGTTAAAAAACAACAATATTCTATTTTTTTAACAATTCTGTAACTCTTTTGTTATAAAATTATTGTTATAACTTAACAATAGTGTTAGAGAGTAACGAAGTTGTTATAGCTGTCTGTCTCTCAATTGCCCTAACCTCTTGTGGGGCATAGCGCGTCAACTGTTCCATGTGGCTCAGTTGACGTTTCACGGCATAAACTGGTTTCGGAGAATGCAGTTGCCAGCATGCACCTCCTGCACATCCATAGCCACGAACGTCGTCGTGGACAGAATTCGAACCCGAAACGCCGGTGGTCAAACATGAGACTGATGCCTCAACACACTGCGCTACCGGTCGCCCCAATATATACCTATATATATAACAACATATAATAATTTTTACAAACCCTTTGGTTTAGTGGTATAACAACGAATGTTTATAGGTATATTGTAGTTAGAAATATAACACAATAATTTCGAAACAATATTGTTGAAAAATAACTAAAATATACAATAACTCATCATTATCGTTATATTCTAACCATGGTTATAATGTGCTACTTGCGTATGGGATCATGGTTAATTTAATGTTTATTCGTGACATTGTCGCTAACTTTTTATTTCCGGTTTGATCTGAATGAATTCCACTGTGGCTATCGTTTGATGCAGTGATAACGATGGCGGAGGCAGTGTAGCCATTTCAATGTAAACTTTACGTGCCGATGTCATACACAATTCAACGTTATATTTCCAGGTTTGAAACTTAAGCATATTTGACTTGTATATAATTCCATGGGTTTTTATGAGTACATAATAAATAAACGGTGTATCTAAATTTCAAACATATTTGTCTCCATACGAACTAGAATTTTTTACACTGTAATAACAAATCTAAAAATATTTAATTAATTATTTATTTTGTATTATTGCTAAATTTTTATTTTATTGCTCTCGCTATAGGCCTCCTTCGCATGGCAGTGGGGGCAAGATGGTATTCCAACTGCCCAAAATCTAAAGCGATACCGCGTAGTAATATGACCCAATATGCCCCACTTGGGATTAAGGCAAAAAAATAGTAGCGATGTAGGGTATATAGCAACAAACCGCAAACAGTTGCCTCAATAAAGCCGAGTTGAGTAAATTTTAAGGTCTCTCTAAACCAGAGCGGTAGCGGTGCTGCACTATCCATTTCCATTGCAGCTTTGCGGCGGTATTCCGCGTCTGGTTTGAATGTTCCCATATACGGCAATGTAAATGGGTTACAGCTGTACCGCGACCATGCTAGTTTGAAGTGTCCTTTATGTGAGAATTTAATTGAAAGTTATTTCTCTAGAATTCGAACCGCACAGCAATATACAAATTAAAGGAATTTCAATGGCAAAAAGATCGTTTTCTTTATTATTTTATTTCAAAGACCCAGTGCTGAAAGTGGCAAGCTCTTTAAAATCCCAATTTTGTCAATAAAAACCCAAAACCAGAACCAAAATACCGCAAAATGCGAGTACCATACAATACCCTGTAATGCGGCACTATTGTTCATAACTTGCAAGCACTTAATAACATATTATCCTATAGCTCAATGTCCTGTTTTCGGGAAAATTTTAGCAAATTATTCGTCAACATCCTTCACAAAAGGACGCAGCCAGCCTTCACCAAACCATCTGACTGCAATTTTTGTTGAAAAGCCCCACAACCTTAGATTGTCCAATTTCGAGGTTAAGTCTTTTCAAATTTCCCCCAACAAGTTCTTTATAGTCATCAACCCGAATGGTTTTCAGCTACGTTCTGTAATCATGATAAGTCATTTTGTGCTATTTAGTTTATCTACGTTTTGCTCGAAATGTTATTTTGCCCGGTAATTTAGGGAAAACGGAAAACAGCAAACAAAACATTCAGGGCCATGTTCCATTCAAAAATAGCAAAAGCACTAGGGCTAGTCCTTTTTGTAAACTGTTTGATGAATTCCAATTCCAAAGTTTTGCTTAATCCTTGTACAAAAGATTTACGATTACGAAATTGTTCAGTTTTGATTTGAGTGAAAGATTAGGATTTGTGACGAATATTAATGGAGTTATCGTTATGGATGTTTGTTTGGCAAGAACACAATTTGGAATAGTCATATGAATAAGTTATGGCCGTAATGCGGGGCATGGGTGCGATGTTAACAATGAAATGATGGCTGATATCAGTGAATGGGGCAAGCTTTATTACCGTTTTAAGCCTTGAACTATTTGTAGATGGCTGAAATTATGTTAGACCCGGATATATGTATGTTGGTTGAAAGAGGTCGGAAACGATAAGGATTGCGGATGTAAATTACGATATTCCATACTATGGATAAAATCTTGAGCAAACTAATTATTGATGTCGTTGAATCTTATATTCAGATTGGAGGGAGTTTCCCCAGGCTGAATTTAAGTCTTTTACAAAATCGCCAAAGACACGGATTGTAATGTGCAAGGTGTTATGGAGACTAAGCCGAAAGTGACTGTGAAGGTCCGGCAGCGCTAGAAGCAAATGCTCCACAACGAGCTGACCGAGGGAACATGCTTGTTGTAGCTCAATTTCAGGAAATGTGGGAGGGGTTTTTGCCAGCTCGTTGCACAATACATTAACAAATAACATAAATCATGTGTCTCGGGATTAGACAACCACAACAAAGGTGGTCCTATGACCCAGGAAATTAAACAAAGAAAAATGCTGGCAATGGCCGCCGACCGGCTCATGCAACACGCTCCGGGCCCTGGTGTTGCGGAGCCTTGTATCTAAGCCCATTGAAACATATAACTCCACCAAAGAGGTTCCGTGGCCGGCGAAAATGTCGGGACCTCCCAAACGAAACAAGAGGTGAGGCCTTCATTTCATCATATCATCAACCTGAATGGGAAATAGGGGGTTTCTCAAAGGGAACGACGGTTGTTTTTTAATATCAAAAAACTATTATTTCATCTTTCGTAAATAAATAAATGCCAATAATCAATTAAAAAAGAAAGGAAAACTAAAAGGCATACACAAGATAAATAAGAACCGGGCCGAAGCGTATATACCCTAGACTTGTACAGACCTAGTAGTGATTCCAAAAGTACCAATTGGTAACGACCATCTGCATTAGAAGTGAGTTTCCTATATGGCCAGTTTATAGGGGAGGTTGGCAATCATTCAGGAGGATCTTGACCATTATCCAAATCAATTAACTAACCCATTCTTCAAATATTTGTTGAATTTTTCAAGTCGCTAGCTTCATTCTATCGAAAGTTTTTGCTTATTTGAAGTTTCACTTGTAGGGGAGGTAGGGGCTCCTTGGGTCGGATCTTGCTCATCATTGCCACCAACAAATAAGATCATGCTACAAATATTTAAACAAAATTTCAAGCCTCTCGCTTTACTCTATCGAAAGTTATCGCTTATTTGAAGTTTCATTAGTAGGGGAAGTAGGGGTTTTGCAGGTCAGATTTTACGTATTTTCAATATTAGCCAACTGGATCCTATTACAAACAATTTTAAGCCGCTAGCATTATTTTGTCATAAGTTATCGCTTATTTTAAATTTCATTACTAGGGGAGGTAGGGGTTCCTTAGGTCAGATCTAACCCATCTTGAATACCAACTAACTCAATCTCACTTTAAACATTTGACCAAAACTTCAAGTCGCTGGTTTGATTATGTCAAAAGTTATCGCTTATTTGAAGTTGCATTTGTAGGGGAGGTAGGGGTTGCTTCAGTCGGATCTTGCCCATTTTCAATACCAACCTAGTAGATCTTTTTAGCTACATTCCACCAAATTTTCAACTTGCTAATGTCATTCTATCGAAAGTTATCGTAATTAAAAGAATATTTAATTTTTTTAAATTTTGTAGGGGAGGTAGGCGTTCCTCTGATCTAATTATGCCCAACTTACTAGAACTCAAGCAGCTTCCCACCCCAGGGTTACATGCCAAAAATCAGGTGTCTACGTCAATTGGTTCAAGAGTTATGGATAAAAAACCCGAAAAGTAGCGTAGTAGGGGGCTCTTTGTAAGAAAATTACCGTTAGTTTTCAACTGATCGATTTTATTTTTTCAGGAGAGTAAAAGATTATCCTCACGAGCAATCTCCCAAAGCTAAAGCTTTTTATGTTTGTTTAATCGGGAGTTATAAATACATTTAACTATTGTTCATATGTAGGGGAGGTAGGCGTTCTCTTGGCCTGATCATGCCCATTTTCAATAGCAACCAACTAGATCATACTTCCAACATCTGACCAAAATTTCAAGGCTCTAGCTTCATTCTATCGAAAGTTATCGTGCGAACGGACGGACAGACGGACAGACGGACAGACAGACAGACAGACAGACATGGCTAAATCGAATCAGGAGGTGACCCTGATCATTTATATATATACATTGCTATACCTCCGGAGCGTCCTTTAAGGTGTGACATATTTTCGTCGTGACAAAAACAATATACCCTATACTAAAAGTCTAGGGTATAAAATAAATCAAATTTAAAGCAATGACAAAACTGAAGTTCTGAAGTGAAAGAAAACAGAAATACTAAAAATTCTGTCAAAATTCAACATACAATTATCAAGTAGTTTCTAAAACCGACGATGGCTATCGTTGACGCCGGAGAGGAAAAACAAATACACGTCGGCAACCCAGTGGGTGATGAGGCCACAGGCGGTAAATTTGTCAGACAGCTCAATAAAAACCAGGTCCGAAGCGTATATACCCTAGACTTGTACAGACCTAGTGGTGATACCAAAAGTACCAATTGGCAACGACCATACGCATTAAAAGTGAGTTTCCTATATGACCAGTTTATACCTATAGAAGAGGTTGGCAATCATTCAGGAGGATCTTGACCATTATCAAAATCAATGAACTAACCCATTCTACAAATATTTGTCGAATTTTTCAAGTCGGTAGCTTCATTCTATCGAAAGTTATTGCTTATTTGAAGTTGCACTTGTAGGGGAGGTAAGGGTTCCTTGGGTCGGATCTTGCTCATCATTGCCACCAACAAATAAGATCATGCTTCAAACATTTAAACAAAATTTCAAGTCTCTAGTTCACTCTATCGAAAGTTATCGTTTATTAGAAGTTTCATTTGTAGAGGAAGTAGGGGTTTCGTTAGTCGGATTTTACGTATTTTCAATATTAGCCAACAGGATCCTATTGCAAACATTTGACCAAAATCTTAAGTCGCTAGCATTATTTTGTCGTAAGGTATCGCTTATTTTAAGTTTCATTTCTAGGGGAAGTAGGGGTTCCTTAGGTCGGATCTAACCCATCTTGGATACCAACTAACCCAATCTCACTGCAAACATTTGACCAAAACTTCAAGCCGCTGGCTTGATTTTGTAAAAAGTTATCGCTTATTTGAAGTTGCATTTGTAGGGGAGGTAGGGGCTGCTTGAGTCGGATCTTGCCCATTTTCAATACCAACCTAGAAGATCTTACTAACAACATTCTAAAAAATTTTCAACTCGCTAGTGTCATTCTATCGAAAGTTATCGTAATTAAATGAATATTTAATTTTTGGGTATTTGTAGGGGAGGTAGGCGTTCCTTTGATCTGATTATGTCCAACTAGAACTTAAGCAGCTTCCCACCCCAGGGTTACATGCCAAAAATCAAGTGTCTACATCAATTGGTTCAAGAGTAATAGACAAAAAACCCGAAAAGTAGGGTAGTACGGGGGTCTTTGTAAGAAAATTGCCATTAGTTTTCAACTGATTGATTTTATTTTCCCAGGAGAGTGGAAGATCATCCTTACGAGCAATCTACCGAAGCTAGAGCTTTTCATGTTTGTTTAATCGGGAGTTATAGATACATTTAATTATTTTACATATGTAGGGGAGGTAGGCGTTCTCTTGGCCTGATCATGCCCATTTCCAATACCAACCAACTAGATCATACTTCCAATATTTGACCAAAATTTTAAGGCTCTAGCTTCATTCTATCGGAAGTTATCGTGCGAACGGACAGAGAGACGGACAGACGGACAGACGGACAGACAGACAGACATGGCTAAATCGAATCAGGAGGTGACCCTGATCATTTATATATATACATTGCCATACCTCCGGAGCCTCCTTTAAGGTGTTACATATTTCCGTCGTGACAAAAACAATATACCCTATACTAAAAGTCTAGGGTATATTTTAAAAATGTATATTATATTAGATTAATAATATTCCACAGCAAAGACCCTCCCGTTTGATGCTATCGCGGTCAAAAACAGACAGAATAAATTTTACAATCCGGCCAGATAAGTCTTTTACGAGAGCAATCATTCACTCCCCAAAATGTGTCCAGGGAGTTTTTATTTCTTTTGTTCCCGCTGGTAGGGGCAATGTAAGCCAATCGTCAAAAATCCAGCGGGTTTTGTGGGCGGATGACACGCACGTCACCAGTCAACGCACGTCACCAGTCACTCACCGTCGTGTGACTGGTGAGCCCGAAATTGTTTTTTTCAAAACAAAGGTGGTCGTTACATTATAACGTTTGATCATCATTTTCAGAAACTTTTTAAAACTTTGAACCAAAAACGGACTCCTAATACACACAGCGGACTAGCAATATCGTGAACAATTAAAAACCACGACCGTTCACTTTTACGCGGTTCATGTTATGCGATTATTAAAGTATTAATCATATTCAGAATTTTGAGCCGTGTATTTAATGTTATAATATGATAATTACTAAGCCTAAGTATTCCGTAATTCGTTTCTGTTTTCTAAAACTTGAAACGCGGCTTTTTCTCTTAGGCGTTATAGAAAATCATCTCGCTTTCGACCCTTTGCTAAACTTTGTTTAGGTGTTCTACGGCTTCCTTTGGTTTAAATTTAACCTCAGTGTTTCCTACAATATCGGTGCACTTTTTATAACTAGATATTGAGAACGCTCTACAGTAGGTTAGGTTATGTTAAGGGGCTGCCGTGACATATCACAGCACACTTAGACCGCATATAGGTCCAAAATCAGCCGGTGTTAGCAATGAAACGATTGATTGAGTCGCGTGAAAAAAGCATGCTGGCAACTGCATTGTCTGAAACTAATTTATGCCAACAAAACGTCAACTGGGAAACATGGAACAATTGACGCGCTATGCCCCACAAGGGGTTAGGGCAATTGAATACCCGCCAAAGCTCCACAATAATACAGAAGGTGAATAATGCTCTCTTCCTCATCGACATTCTCACAACTTCTACTGTGGTCATGGTGAGGAAAGCGGAGTCTCCAGACGAGCTCCTAAATGGGGCAGTGCATGTGATGACCCCCACCAACTTGCCGATGGCTAATTTACGAGCTTTTAATGGCAGCGACAGAGAGGCCAGGATCGAGTTTAGGCAAAATCGCCTTCATCGTTTGGCATGAACTGCAGTCGAGCCATTATGTGTTGGCCCTGTGGGCCGCAACGGACTTGACTGCCATTTTGCATGCCGCAATAGGCATTTCCTCGGGAGGTTGTATCCCTAGAGGGCGCGTCCTCAGGTGGCGGATAGAGGAATGCTCGACAGATATATTGGGTGGGTGGGAAATAAAATATCACCCGCGGACCAAACAACAACGAAAATCCTTCATCCTTAACTGGCAGCCAGACAGCATGAAGGTGAGCGTCTGTACTTCAGGTTAGAAGCGGATCTACTAAGAACCTGGCATATACCTTATGCCATATGCAAAACCCATTAAGTATGCGCGATCGATAACACCACTAAAGAGCTACTTTTGCGCTGTGTAAATAAATAGCTCCCGGCAACTCTTAGGACTCATAAGGAAACAACTCTTCCGCTAAGATTGGGTATGTAGGCTTGTAATCTGCGAACATGAAATAAATTTACACTCGAAACATTAAACGAGCCTCAGATACCACGGACCACGGTGTTGGTATAGTACAACACCAGCACTATATGCTTACTAAGCACACTTGGCTGCGAGCATCGTTTGAACGAAAGCTTGTGAGTAGGGATACTCCGCAGGGTGGAGTGCTTTCTCTCATTCTTTTGGAAAAGGTGCAAAGACTGGCCGGCGGCGTTGCGTTTTGTGTGTTTTAGGACTACTTCTTCTGCTCCTTTTAACATGCTGTTTAACTTACTTCTTCTGGCATTGTTGGCATTTCTGACGAATAGGTGGCAGTAACTACGGCCACTCGACTGCATGCCACCGGCTATAGTTTACTTCAGGTTCTAGACACTACTACATTACTACTGGCTTCACATCTTCCAAATTTGCGCTTGACAATCATTTTGTAAGCCCAATAAAATCACTTAGCGAAGAACTAGGGGTCGAAGTTTGCTCTGTTGGGCTTATACCTATTATATTAACCTAAATTTATCTTTCAATTTCCCTGAATACAGCAATTGATTCTATGCCAAGGTTATGGCGATTACGGAACCTTTGACCTGGATGGGCTATCACGTGAAATGAGCTAAAGATATTATAACTTTCACCGACGGGCACGCTGTAATTAAATCTCTCAAACAGGGTCTGACTACGTTAAAGACCGTGGCGGAATGGCGCTCAGCGCATAAATTTTTTTCAACATTTTTTTATGTCGTTTCGCTGCTAACTGTAGAGTGATACTGCATTAATTCATCGAAAAATTTATACACCCACCGCTACTTCTAAACTAGCTCTAAAATTTAAGCCATGGGCATTCCAATGCTGTCGTGATGCCGTAGGATTACACTAGGTGCTCCCCTTTAAGCCAACTCGTCTGCTTTTAAGTTCCCTTCAATGTTACTTAGCCTCGAAATCCAGCAAAGAGTGATGGAAAAGTGATCGCTTAACCCCAGAAAGGCGGACGGACATTCTTCCACAATCTTTGACGTATTCTGGAAGGACTCCTGGACTTTATAGGCGTGAGGAGTGGGATATATGTATATAGCTTGTCAGAATATATTCCAATACCCACTACTCCGGCACCTTTGGCGCCATCTGTATATATTCCTATGGACCCCGGTCACGGTATTCCATTTTGCTCCCAATGAGTTCGTCGAAGAATCAGACCAACATGGTTTGACGAAGACAAAAAAGAGTGATTTTTATCTTCGCTGCTCTTGTCCTACTCTTAAGAGGAGAACGAGAAATACATTTCTGGGACTCCACTTCTTTCCAGAACTTAATGATTTAACTAATGTTGGTGGAAGCGAAACCATCGTTTTATTGGAAGTTCCATCCGATTCAATGATAAGGATTGTCGGATGATGAGCGGTTCATGTGGGCCATGGTAAGCAAGGCTGTCTTTATACCTAACCCTGTTTGATTCACGATATTGTACGTATATCTTTGCACACTTCTCTCGAAAGAGGAATGTGTCCGCGTTTTCAGTAGATACATACCTCTTCATAACCAAAAATTCAAATAATGTGGACATATTCTTGGCTCTCCAGGAGACAAACAATGTCGGGCCCCCTCCGAACTCGATTTCTAGATCCGCGATTGGGTTTGACGACAAGAGTTTGCGAAATCTGGAAGCCTCTCCGATCCTTTCAATGCGTTAGCACAAATGCTTCCATGAATTTCGTTTAGCAACCCTCAGCTCCTTCTTAAGAGTTCTAGGACTGCCAGTCCGACTCCAGCATAGTAGCCTTCGCCTTGGTAAAGCCTTTCCTGCACATAGCCCTTAGATTAGAGATACTGGCGTTGCACTAGGCTGGTGGTTTTCTTTTCCCTACCTGTGTGCTGACAGGACACATTATAGATATTGCCGCGTTAGTTGAACCCGTCAGAGTATTCACCAAGTCATCCAGCTCCTGTTCGTTAGTGGGCTGTCTTGGAAGAGGTGGTAGCCCTTCTAAGAGAGCTTCGGGGTACAGACCAGTTGGCCCTTCTATTTCTACCGTAGAAATGCATGAACCGTTCAATATAATCGTAATTTTCCTAATTAATGTGTGTTCATGTTTTAGCGCTCCCTGCCTTTTTCATCTGTTAGAGTAGTTAAAATAAAGAAAAAAGTTTTATGTATACGGGCGTTCATGTTTGATGCAGTTTTTGTGTTCACAAGTCTACTGTACTTCTATTGCTTTTCAATAAATATCCAACAAGGATTAAGTCTGTAGCAACAAAAATTCCCAGAATTCTAATTAGGCCAATAAATTATGGGTATCTTCTCAACACAAACTATCCAGTGACTTAACTCAACTATCTAATTAGTTTCTTTAGCACCTTATAATCTTATTTCTACCACCATCTCTGATGCTTCCGTGTTTTTATTCCTTTCCAACTGTTTCCAAAATATTTTTCGCTTTTTCCTGAAGCTCCTGACGTCTCCGTGTTCCGTTTTCATTTCCACCCGAACATAGAAACTTTGCCACTTTCTTTCACTCTGATAAGACGGAAAGCGATTATTTTAACTTAACTTAGCGTGGGCTGAAAAGAAAAACATTCATAATGCAATGAGACGACGACACGATGAACAGGCAAAAGACGAAGCAAATCGGATTGGACAGGGTGAAAAGGACGTCCTCTTCGTGGTCGGGCAATGAACGTGGCTAACAACTAAAAATCACTTTGCCACGCTATGGTGTCAGTAGGTTTCAACAGCAAAAAACTTTTCCAATCAACAAACTTTGACAGTGCGAGACCATTTCGAGAGTTTTACTTAATTGAGAGACAGAGCCCCGATCTGGAAAGTTCTTATATAGTTTTCGCCTCTAATCAAGGAGATCAACACAAATAACCTCTATCTGTCTCGTCGTGGTCGCCAACTAATGGGAAGGTTAATTGTGAAAAATAAAACAGGACGAGGCATTGGGTAAGGCAGGTAACGAAGAAACAGATGGCTTTAGTTAGAAATAGAGTATTTTGCAAAAGTGACAGATATTTCTTTTCGCATTATGAAAATTGTTGGTAATAAAGAACGATAAAATGTCTCTTCATTCCAAATCGTATCAGCAATCTTATTAGCAATAGTATTAGCGCATTTAAGGCCAGATATTCTGTGGTTTCGTCTTTTCTTCGGTGAGGGGGGGGGGGGGGGCAACGTGGAGTGATGCCAGTCCGGACATGGCGATAATTCGGAAAGTACTAGACTGATTTTGATGAAACTTTGTGAGTGGCTTAGATTAATGGAGAACATCAATTAGAGAAAATAATAAACATTTAATATTTCACCATCCTTTTTTAACTCTTAATCTTTTTGACAAAATACATTTATATCTATAAAATTATGAAAAAAAAAACATTTTCAAATATAATTTTCTGTGAATAAAATTTAAGTACATATACGAATTTATTTCATGATAATTTATCTGATGTAATGTTTATTTAATTAAATTAACGAACTTGGTGAACATGGTTCCGTGTGCTCCCATTCCATCTAGGTAGGTACCTATCACTTGCTCTAATCAAGAGTTCAAGAGCTTCAGGAAAAATTAGTTGCTTTGAATTTCTCCTCTTTGGCTAAATACTTGAAATAAATGGATCGGATGACATAAGCAATCATCGTGGCGCGACAGCCCGACGTCGGGCCTTGGCCGCCTGGGCCGTTGTCCTCCAATTATCTCGGTCATGTGACCGCGTCCTCCAATCTTGGAAGCCCGGTAGCTGCTCGGCGTCCACATATACTGAGCTCTCCCAACGAGCTCTCGGTCTTCCTCGCAGTCTCGATCTGTCAACTCGTTTTGCATTCATTACTCTCTTTGGCATACTATCATCTTCCATGTTTTGTACATGCCCTGCCCATTGAAGTCGTTGACGATTTTCGAAACTTCCAGCCCATCGTACAGTTCATACAACTCATGGTTGTACCGGATGCGCTAATCCATCTCGATCGCAAACAGCCCCGAAAATTCACCGTAGAACCTTACGTTCAAATGTATCTAGCATGTTTCCGGAGGCTTGAGTAAGGGTCCATGCTTCGCAGCCATAGCATAGCACTGGTCGTATAATGGTTTTGTACACGCGGAGTTTCGTGTTTCTGTGCACATGCTTCGATTTCATTATGGGGAGAACCGAGAAAAAAGTCTTATTAGCTAACTGTATCCGTCGCTTGATTTCGTCAGTTTCGTTAGCGTCTCTTGACGAGTTGCAACCCAGGTATATGAAGTTGTTCACGAACTCGATGTTGAAGTCCCCCACATAGACGCTCGGTTGTGCAGGTGTCCTTGTCGTCGATTGCATCATTATTTTAGTTTTACCCTCCCAACTAACAATTTTCCTGAAGATTCCGGGTATTAAAGTATCACTTAATCCTATAGCTCTCCGATAGTCATACAAATTGAAAATTTACGTGTGAAACTCCCTTATAGGAGTATTTGATCCAATAAGTAATCCATAAAGCACTTATTGGTGTAAATTATAGTGGCGTTACTCCATGAATTGTTCTGTTCTTCAATAATCATTTTATATTCATACTATAAAATTGTTATAGGGGTAAAACATGAATATCATATGTACAATAAGAGTTCTATAACAGTACGGATAATAGTGAATCTACAAATGTCATCCTATAATTTTTCTTTTAGGATATTTATACCATTACTCGTAATGTTCCTCCTTAAACGTAAGGCAAACAAATATTACATGAACTTTATAGGATGACTTTCTTTTGTATTTATTTCTATAATCATCCGATAATATTTAAGTGACATTCTTATGGATGGATTATTGGGACTCTTTTTGCTACTTCTCCTATAATACTGTCATATTCTGTCTTATAGAAGATATATCGATACTATTGTAAAACCTCACATTTTAGTGAAAATCACAATTTCAAAATATTTTCAGCTTGTACGGTAGGTAGGTTGTAAAGGTATCGCCATTGAATGAAGAGGTTTTCATCAAAAAATATTCACTGGCCTGAAAAATCAATCAAATTTGGTTTCAGGTTTTTATATCGGTCCAGCGCATATTTTACATTATTGGGAAAACCCAATTCAATGCTTAAACAATTATTCAATGCTAAAAAAAAGTAATATTAAAAAAAAGGAGAACCGCTCTATCAGGAATTGATCCCGTGACCAGTTGGCAGATACCAAGCGAATTCTGCAAGAATTGCTATATTCAAAACTTCGACTGTTGTATGGGAGGATTATCGGAGTAGAATTAGAGCAACGTTGCGCAGTTACTCCAATAATGGGAACATAGTGCAACTATTGGGTTTTGAATGTAGCAAAATCGTGTTGGCCGTGCTTCTTTGCTAACAGAATAGAACAATGTGCCTGCATTACATTAACAAAATTGTTACCGATAATTACGAACGAACAGGTCGCGTAAGAAATCTTTTCTGTGAAAACGAATTTTTAGTTTAAGATATTCGAAATTCGTTGCAGGCAATATGCAACGCAGCGGCAGAATAATGAACATATGTATTACCCTTAAGCGGCCGTTGCAGATCTATTTTTAAGTTCTCTCTTGACGTTTTAGTTCAGTACGATTAAAACAAATAGCGTGGTTTTAATTTTTTTTTTTAATAATTTTGGTTAGAACCACGCTATGGTTTTTGATTATATCAAAGCCCATATAATAACAACCCGTCGGGAAAAACACATTAAAATATTTTAGTTGATGATGGATATGTGTTTAGGAACAATTGATGGTGCTACTATAAGGTCTTATAGGAGTAAAAAACGGCGCCAAATCGCTTTATAGAACTACTATAGGGAGTTTATTCCCTGAAATGAACTACTATAACTGCTGAAGAGAATATTCTATGGATTGTTATAGTAGCTAAATTGTTAGTTGGGCTCGATGATACGTCGTGCAACTTCGTATGCAGAAGCTCTTCTGCGTCGGCCAATCTTCGGGACCTGATGTTGATGTCGTCGGCGTACGCTGCTAATTGTGTCAACTTGATGAGTAGCGTCTTGCTATTGTCCATATTCATAGCTCGAACAACGTATTCCAGTGCTAGTTTGAAGAGCGTCGGTGCCAGTCCATCGCCCTGCTTGAGACCAGTGCGTGTTTCAAATAGATCAGTAAGTCTATTATGGATCATTGGACTTGTGAGACGGAGATGGTCATCGTCATCTTTGTCAGTTGCACTAATTTCGCCGGTTTACCAAATTGCAGCATGATGTTGCACAGTACTCCACGATCGATACTGTCGTATGCCTGCTTAAAGTCGACAAACGTTTGGTACATTTTAACGTTGTATTCCCCGCACTTCTGAAGTATCAGTTTGACTGACTGATCGGTTGTGGAGCGACCAGGTCTGAAACCGCTTTGATATTCGCCAATGATTCGTTCTGCGTACGGTTTTATTCTATTTTCCAGAATTTTGGCCAAAATTTTATAGGACGTTCAAACTAGTGATATGCCCCTGTCGGTCTCATACTGCAGTTTACCCCCCTTTTCGTGAATTGAACAGATCATGCTTCTGCGCCAATCGTCTTTGATCTCCTTGTGCTCCCATACTCGCAGGAGTAATTGATGTATGACATTAGCTAGACCCGTTCCACCGATTTTTAGCAGTTCAGCTGGAATCTCGTCAGCGCCCGGCGCTTTATTTCGTTTTGGTGACCGCAACGTGAGATAAACTTCCTCTACTGTCGGGAGTCGTGTGGCCTGAATCAACAATATCGTCGAGGGCTTCTTGTGTGGGGATGTAAGATGGTAGGTTCAGAAGCTCTTCAAAATAAGACGACCATTGTTTATTAATGCCATCGGTGTCGCTAATGATGTTTCCATCCTTGTCCTTACAAAGGCTAGTCCTGGGTTGGTAGCCGTTCTTAATTGTATTAACTAGTTCGTACGCTTGTCTGGTGTTCCTATTAACTAAGTTTTCGCTTATATTCAGCAGCTGCTCGTCAAAGTATTTAGGTTTTTTAAGTCTAATTATTCTATCCGATACTCGTATTCGCCGTAGCTCGTCATATTTTCCTTTCTGGCTCTGGTTCCTCGTTGAATCCATTGTCTGTAGGCCTCGTTTTGCGCGTCAAGTGAATTTTTGCATTCTTCGTCGAACCAGTCATTTCGCGCTCGCCGGGCTTTATATCCCACGACCTTCTCTGCGATATCCCTGATGGTACCCTTAAGTTCTTCCCAGAACCCATTTTGATGTTGTGTAGCATAGGTGATAGTCTTTCCTCAAGGGTGATAGTATACGCCACCGCCGTAGCATCACTCAGAAGCTTATCAACCGCAAAGATTTTGGGAGGGCTGATTCTCGATTTATGCACTGAAGAAATTCTACATCTGTAGGTCGTCTTCACCAAGTGATGATAGCAGTCGCAGTTTGCTCCTCGATATGAGCGGACATCCATCACACTTGACCCCCATCTCCTGCAAATGCGGACGTGGTCAATTTGATTGACCGTATGTGCGTCTGGTGATGTCTGCTTGTGAGTGCATCGATGCGGGAAACACGTGGAGTTTACGACTAGATTCCTACTGCAGGGAAAGTCGATAAGTCGCTGGCCGTTTTCGTTACATTTTTCATGGAGAGTGTGGCCTGCAGTGGTTCCCCGGTGCCAACTTCCATTTCCCACTTTCGCGTTAAAGTCTCGCAGCAGCAATTTGACGTCGTTTGTTGGAAGTGAGTCGAAGAGGGTCTCAGGGCGGGAGTAGAACTCGTCTTCTACTGAGTCTTCTTTAACTTCAGTGGGGGCGTGCACATTGATGAGCCAGAGATTGAAGAATCGAGTCTTAATGCCAATCACACTTGAAACCCATAAATGAACGGCTATTCATTTATGGGTTTCAAGTCAGTAATGTGCGGGTTCAGGTGATTGTTTACTAGCTATACAAAACAAATGCTACTCCAAACTCCTTGCGGCCCGATGGTTTGCCACTTGTAAAAATTGTGTGCGATTTTTTGTTATTGATCTCGCTGCCAAGCCAATTTGTTTCTTGGACTGCAGTAATGCTCAGTTTGTACTTTTCGACCAGTTGAAGGAGGGCATTCTCGACCCCCCGGCCCCGGGTTTGTTCAGGGAGCGTACATTCCAGGAACCGAAAAAATAACTATGGAAAAGGTCTTTTGCCCCTCAAATACTATATAAGCAATGAACGCAATATATCTTCGTTAGTTGCAACCCTACTTAATTTCCTGGATTAGGGTTCTCAAAATTTCTGGAAGTCTTTGTTCCTCGCTACCAGGGCTTCCTCCGATAATTGTCTGATTGGTAATAACATTTCTTTTATGACTTCCTTGCCCTGATTCAGTATTTTGTGGACAGGTCAGGCATATAAGACTATGGGTAATAGGGACTCAAAAAGCTGGTCAGTTTCTTTGGCGAAGGATCCAAACTTTCTGCATGGATTTTCATGCCCGATGAAATATTTTAAAGTATCACTGCAAATCTAAAAATCAAACCTTCGTCGAACATAGTGTTTCCGGAAACGGAAAAGGAGTGTATCGTCTTTTCTGTATTTCTTTTTTTTTTTTTTTTTATATTTAATTTTGTCTCGGGAATTTTTTATACCCTAGGCTTTTAGTAGTATATTGTTTTTGTCACGACGAAAATATGTAACACCTTAAACGAGGCTCCGGAGGTATAGCAATGTATATATATAAATGATCAGAGTCACCTCATGATTCGATGTAGCCATGTCTGTCTGTCTGTCTGGCTGTCTGGCTGTCTGTCTGTCTGTCCGTCTGTCTGTCCGTTCGCACGATAACTTTCGATAGAATGAAACTAGAGCCTTAAAATTTTGGTCAAGTGTTGCAAGTATGATTTAGTTGGTTGGCATTGAAAACGGGCATTAGGCCAAGAGAACGCCTACCTCCCCTACATATGTAAAATACTTAAATGTATCTATAACTCCCGACTAAATAAACATTAAAAGCTTTAACCTTGGTAGATTGCTCGTGAGGATAATCTCTCTCTTGAACCGATTGACCTAATTTTTGACATGTAACCCTGAGGTGTGAAGCTGCTTGAGTTTTAGTAAGTCGTTCATAATCAGATGAAAGGAACGCCTACCTAACCTACAAATTAAAAAAAAAAAAAAATATTATTTTAATTACGATAACTTTCGATAGAATGACACTAGCGAGTTGAAAATTTGACGGAATGTTAGTAGTAAGATCTTATTAGTCGGCATTGAAAATGAGCAAGGTCCGACCCAAGGTATCCCTGCCTTCCTTACAAATAAAACATCAAATAAACAATAACTTCTGATAGAATGAAGTCAGCGATTTGAAATTTTAGTCAAATGTTTGAAATGAGATTTAGTTAGTCGGCTTAAAAGATGCGCCAGTTCCGACCCAAGGAATCCCTACCTCCCCTACAAATGAATCTTAAAGTAAGAGATAGATAACTTAAAAATAAAATGGAGCTACTGACCTGGAATTTGGGTCAAATGTTTGTATTAGGATCCAGTTGGCTACTATTGGGGCGACCGGTAGAGCAGTGTGTTGAGGCATCAGTCTCATATTTGACTGCCGGCGTTTCGGGTTCGAATCCCGTCCACGACGACGTTCGTGGCCATGGATGTGCAGGAGGTGCATGCTGGCAACTGCATTCTCCGAAACCAGTTTATGCCGTGAAACGTCAACTGGGCCTCATGGAACAGTTGACGCGCTATGTCCCACAAGAGGTTAGGGCAATTGAGAGAGAAAATCCTACGAACGAAACCCCTACTACCCCTACAAATAAAGCTTCAAATAAGCGATAACTTTCGATAGAATGAAGCTAGTGACTTGAAATTTTGGTCAGATGTTTGTACTAGGATGTAGTTGGTTTTTTGTTGAAAATGTACAAGATCCGACAAAGGAAACCTCTACCTCCCCTACATGTGAGACTTCAAATAAGCGATAACTTTCGATAAAAGGAAGCTAGCGACTTGAAAAATTCGACAAATATTTGTAGTGTGGGATAGTTAGTCGATTTTGAGAATGGTCGAGTTCCTTCTGAATGATCGCCAATAAACTGGGTAAATAGGAAACTCACTTTTAATGCATATGGTCGTTGCCAATTGGTACTTTTGGTATCACCACTAGGTCTGTACAAGTTTAGATTATGTACGCTTCGGACTCCGGGCCGAAGTGAAGCTTCGGCCTGGTTCTTGTTCTCGTCGTCCTTTGACAGGGCTACAGCCTCGTAGGGAGCGTATCGAGGTCTGCTTCCTTTTCTCACGGATTGACTGTGTCCCAGGGGGGTGCATAGGCTATCATTTGCTCTGATCCGTTCGATCTGATCTGTTTTTCTGCTAGGATTAATAATTACGGAGAATCAAGCAAAAATGTACAAAAGTTCCCCTTTAACCCCCCTCCCCCTGAATTCCGGTTTTCCGCCGACGTCGAAAACTTAGAATTCATAATAACAAAACGACCATATATTGTACAATACATACTCGTATATTTAAACCATAAAAACCATATTTGATGCAAGGTAAAATGTCTATCTATATTGGGTTTCGGGTCTTATTGTCCAGGGGATTAACAAGTCTTAAAAACGACAATTCTTTTTCGTTGAAAAAAGGAAGACTCGTAAATAAATGTCGCTAAATCTAGCGGATTCTATTCAAATTTCATAATACTCGTATAGTATTTATTTGAGCATTGAAAATCTGCTTTTGCAATTCCGAATAACTCGTAATGTGCAGGTACGACGAGTATACTCGTATATCTATGGAATGATTCCCAGATTTCAGCATTCGGAAATAGCAGAACCAAAGGATAACAAAAAAAAATCCTGCGAACCGCTAAATATTTCAGGATGCTTATATCGAGCGCATCCATATGTATGATGGTGGCATAACATCGGGAAAGCGCTTTTCTCCCTCATTAATCACACAAGCACTTGTTGAAACCGTTCAATGTATGCAAATTTTCACGAAGGAGTATCAAAACAGAGAAAATTATGTCGCGCTACAGTGGTTTGATGACAATTTTCGCAATGTGGAAATTGTGTACGTTTAATCTAACATTCGCTAAAGGTGTTATTTCGCCATGGGTAAACTTGATTCCCTTTAGGATTTACATGCGTCGACATTACTCGCATAATGAAACTTTAGAAATCCTTGTACAGGGTGGCGCAAAACTACCGTTATGGTTCAAATGCTTAATAACTTTTTAATTTAATTTTTATTTTTTATTTTTATTTCAGAATTTTGTGAAGAAAACTTCGGAAATTTGAAATGGAACAGTACACAACACAGCAGCGATCAAAAATTGTTGAATTTTATTTTGAAAAGAAAATCGCTATTTCATTCACAATTTGATAATGAGCGATGAAGCCCATTTCCAATTGAATGGTTTCGTAAACAAGCAAAATTGCAGGATATGGGCTACGGAAAATCCAAGAACAGTTCATCAGCAACAATTACACCCACTTAAGTGTACTGTTTGGTGCGGCGTATCGTCTGAAAGGATCATTGGTCCATATTTCTTTGAAAATGCACATGGCGCCGCAGTTACGGTTAATGGTGCTGAATATCGATCGATGCTGGACAATTTTTTGAGGCCAGCTGTAGAAAACCATCCACAGTTGTGGTTCCAACAAGATAGAGCCACAGCCCACACTGCAAGGGATACAATGGCTCTGTTACGGGACCTCTTTGGCGAACGCATTATTTCGCGCAGAAGCGATTTCAATTGGCCCCCACGTTCACCGGATTTAACAGCGCCAGACTGTTTTCTTTGGGGTTATTTGAAAGAAAGGGTATACGTAAATAAGCCAGCGACCATACCAGAGCTAAAACAAAACATTCGCAATGAAATTCGAGCCATAACACCCGAAATTTTACAAAAAGTTATGGAAAATGTACTGGAAAGAGCACGAATGTGCGAAGCCGAAAATGGCCACCACTTGCGGGATATAATTTTTCATACTTAAGCCAAAATTATTCCCCATTAATATACTGTATAACAAAAAAAAATTATAATAATTAACCATTAAATAAAAAAGTTATTAAACATTCAAACCATAACGGTAGTTTTGCGCCACCCTGTATATTTGGACGGGTTCAAGTTCAAGTGATGCATGTGCCATTATCTTCATTTTTCAGAAATTAACATTAAGCAGCAGGTACTGTAGTAAATTTTGAAAATTGTTTTTGTTGTGCTATGATTTTGAATAAGTAGTCCGGATAGAGCAACGGTTAGCACGTTCGCCTTCTACGCACTGGGCCCGGGTTCGACTCCTACTGAATGCGGTAGTTTTCGATAAAAGAAAGGGAATTTACGTGTCGGACTGTGAGCCCACTCAGTTGTTAAATGAGTAGCCATTAATGGGGTAAATAACTCGGTTGAGTGTGTTGCTGATCGCACACCTCTGCGCAAAGTATACCGTTACCATCTAGAAAATGAGATGATTCTAACTTATCTCGAGGCCATGGTTCAAATTGAACTGTTGCGCCAGTTATTTTTATAATCTTCACGGATGTGATAGGGTATATTAACTTTGTCATGAAGTTTGCAACGCACAGAAGGAAGTATATCCGACCATATAAACTATATGTATTCTTGATCAGTATGATGAGGCGAGTCAAATAAGCTTTGTCCGTTTGTCCGTCTGTCCGTCTCGTTCTATGCAAACTAGTCCCTCAGTTCTAAAGCTATCGAGCTGAAATTTTGTACGAAGCCTTCTTTTTATTGCACGCTGTAAATATGTCGGAACCAACGAAATCGGACCATTACGTCATATAGCTGCCATAGGAACGACCGGTACAAAAATTCGTCTTTGTGAGAAAACTTTTTAAAGTGTAACTGTTGAAATACATTGGTTCAAATGTTTTTTGTTTTAACATAGTAACCTTTAACGTAGTAACCTTGGATTTATTATAAAAAATGAAAAATACAAATGTCAAGTTAAGTCTCCTATTTTCTCTCGTTCAATAAACATATTAAATAATAATCTAATTATTAACTGCATTTATGATTTCACGGAATTGGAATCTGAAATAAAACAAATAACTTCAACTGGTTATGGGCCCAGGCTACGTGAAATATTGAACGAAAAGCGATTGCAAAAATTTGGTGATACATCGCGTTGGTGCAGGAACATTCGAGAAGCAGTTCAAGTGTTCGGAGAACAATTGCATATTGTTGAACAAAAAGTAGCTTAGCGAATTGTGCATCGGGTTTCACATTTTTTTTTTGCGGAGAATCGTGTTATTAAGTTTTTAACCTGAAATGGAGACCGAAATTTACAAAATTGACAAACTCCAAGATGTGAGTCAATGGACGACATGGCGATTCTAAACGAGAGTATGTTTGAGTGCAAGCGGACTCTTGGAAATAGCAACTGGTAAAAAGAAGAAACCAGAGGAGGCGGAAAAAAATCTGGAATGGTCACATAAGGATGCAAAGGCACAGCGATTAATTGCTACAACAATCGGGCCGAAACCAACTCAACATATCCTTCGTTGTGTAACATCGGCTGAAATGTGGACAAAGTTGCACGAAGTTTACGAGCAAAAACATGCCGCAGGCAAACAACTATTGCAAGAGCATTTTTTTACATTCAAAAGAAATGCATCTGATGACATTGCAACACATATTTCAAAATTGAATTGTATTGTTCAACAATTACAGGACATTAACATTGAAATGAGCAGGGAAATGGTAATGACAAAATTGTTAATGACTTTACCAGATGAATTCAGTCATTTCAGTAGTGCGTGGGACTCCACATCAACGGCAGAAAGGACAATTGAAAATTTGACGAACAGATTGATGGTTGAAGAATATCGCATCAACGCGCGAAAAGCTGAAAAAGGCGAATTGACTGCGAGAAGCGAAGCTTATTTTTCGAAGAAAAATAAGGTTTTATCAAATGAAAAAAGGAAGAACAAAAATTCAAAATCGAACGGAACATATCAAAAAGGACGATGTTTCAAATGCAACAGCGATCAGCATTACAAACGGGATTGTCCGTGTTCAGTATTGGACTGTCTTTATTTAACATACTATACTTTGACAACTTCACTTAAGTCTAGTACTACATGCACATAGTGCATGTTTGTACAATTGTACTTAACATCTTCCCTTTTTAAAGGAACTTAAATTAGTTTAATATCAAGTGTAAAATAATATACAAAATAATATCTACATATTTATAATTGTTTTACATTTCAACATTGTCATCTATGATTATTCTACTTCGATAGTTTTACAATTCTTTATATGTTTATTAAAATTCATTTGTGTTATTATGATTCAACCTGAATACAATGATTCGATGCTTTATTATATTTATTTAGTTCATGTATTCTAGTATATATTCGTAATTATATTGTTGATTCACAAATGTATAACAACTCTTTTTATTTAATTTAAATATTTGAAAACTGTAATAATTTTTCGGAATATATAATTCATTTACTATCTCTCTTTTCAAAAGGAAAAAATACAATAAAAAAAATAAATAAAATAAAAGGCCTAGCAAGCTTGAAAGAAGAACTGTGCTTTTGTATTAGTTTTTATCACTTCTAAAATATTCTGGTGGCTTTACTTTACGACCATATCTAGTCACGTAATTTTCACTACGATTTCTCATTGAATTATTTACATTTTCATTATTATTGTTCTGACTACTTTCAATTGGAGTCTGTCGCAAAATATTGTCATCTGATTGAATATTGATACTAGCTTTATTATATGATGGCCTTAAATGTGTTGTATTTCGTCGGAGGATATTATTAAATTCATTTCTAATTAAATAAGATCTAGGATTGCTATGCTCGCCTACTATCTGTGCTGGTTCCCATTTATTATTATGTCTGTATACTACATTTTGACCTATTTTTAAATTTAATTCCTTTCTATTGGCTCTTTGATCATATAAATTTTTTATTTGATTTTGCGTATCCCTCAGCTTGTTTTCAACATCTTCACAACATTTCGGTAAAAGTAAATCAGAACTGATTGGAAGGTATGTTCTAATATTTCTACTCATTGCGAGTTGTGCTGGTGAATAACCGAGTCCAATAATTGGTGTTGCTCGATATTCCATAAGCATAAGTTCAATACTACGATTTTCTTCTCTAGCTTTTTTCATTAATGTTTTAACTATATGAACAGCTTTTTCTGCCAATCCATTTGCTTAAGGATATCTAGGACTTGTGTATACAAATGTGAAATTCCACTCTTTTGCAAAGTTTTTACATTAAAAGGAGTTGAATGGTTGATTATCTGAAACTACCATTTCTGGTATTCCATGGACACTAAAAATGTTTTTTAGCGCTTTTATGACATTATGTGCTGTTTTACCTGGTATTAGTTCCAATTCAATCCATTTCGAATAGTAGTCTTGAAGCACTAAGTATGATTTTCCACCAAACTCAGCAATATCGCAAGCGACTCTTTGAAAGGGATATTTCGGTATTGGATACTTAACCATTGTATGATGGCGATTTGCTGCCATGAATTTCTCACAAGTTCTACACTTACTTATAATGAGCTCAATGTCATTGTTCATTTTAGACCAATAAAAGAGTATTTTAGCCCTCGCTTTGGTTTTTGTAATACCCAAATGAACTCTATGTAATAATTTAAGCGTCATATACCTTAAACTTTTAGGAACACAGAGTCTGTTGTCACAAAACAACAATCCATCTTCAAAGAAAAGTTTATCTCGAATGAACCAATACGATTTGACTGGATCCGATATTTTATTTTTAGAATTCGGCAACCATTTTGAATATATCTACGTATCTCTTGGTAATCGACATCATTTTTTGTAGCATCTTGAAGTTGTTGCTTTTTCTCTGCATTCATGCTAATCTCATGAATCACATCTGTACCAAGTGATTCTGTACTCACTGTATTATCAACAGTAGCATTTCTAGATAGAAGGTCAGCTATATGCAGATCTTTACCTGGTATATATTTAATTTTAAGTTTGTACTTAAGTAGTTTTATTTTCATTCGTTGTAACCTATTTGAATGAACTTGTGATATCTCCTTTTCGATTAAAGAAACCAGGGGCTTGTGATCCGTATGGATAGTCACAACTTGACCGTAAATATAGTTATGGAATTTGTTGCATGCATATACAATACCAAGCAGCTCCTTCTCTATTTGAGAGTAATTAGTTTCACTACTCGTGAGGCTTTTCGATGCATAACAGATAGGTTTATTTTCTTGTAATAGACAACATCCTAGCCCATCTTTAGAGGCATCGGTCTGAACTACGATTTCTTTCTCTGGATCGAAAGTGTGTAGTACAGTATAATCTTTTATTTTATGCTTTATATTATTTAAAATTTCAGTATGTGATGGAGTCCATACAAATTCCACATTTTTTCTTAATAGTGCCCGTAAGGGTGCATTTAAGCTTGATAAATTAGGTATGAAAGCTCTTAAATAGTTTATTGTCCCTAAACTCTTCTCAAGATCTTTTCTATCTTTTGGAGTTTTAATACCCTCTATATCCTTAACTCGATCCGGATCTGGCTCTATTCCTGATTTAGTGACAATATGTCCTAAGTATCTAACTTTTTTCACGCAATATTGGAGTTTGTCTGGATTGAATTTAACTTTGATCTCTCTTGCCCGATTGATAATATTACTCAAATTCTTATTATGCTCTTCCAAAGTGCTGCCTCCTACAATAATGTCGTCAATATAGACAAATGTACCCGGCAAGTTACCGAAATACTTTGAATTGAGCTTTTGAAATCGCTCAGGTGCAATGTTTATGCCAAACGGTAAAACATTAAATCGATATGTTCCCCAAGGTGTGCTAAAAGTCGTTAAATCCTTGCTCTCCTCACTTAATTCCATTTGCCAAAATCCCTCCTTTAAATCGAGAACTGTAAAGTACTCAAATCCATTCATTGCAAGCATGAAATCATCTATTTTAGGAATTTGGTAATGTTCATACTGGATATATCGATTCAGATCTCGTGGATCCAAACAAATACGTAAAGTTTTGTTTGGCTTCTCTATGACTACCATATTATGAGTCCACGAGGTAGGAGTTGTTTGCTTTGAAATAATGCTTCTTTTTTCCATATCATCTAGCGTTTTCTTTACAGTATCCCTCAAAGCTAATGGGATACGTCGTGGGGGTTTGTGAGATGGCACTGCATTCTCAACTAATTTGAGAGTACACTTTTCGGGAAAACTCCCCTTACCAGTAAACACGTCTTTGTATATTTTCACGAACTCTTCCTTGTCGGATATGCTAATTTCTTCCACTCTAGCTATTAGTCCTAGGCTAACACAACTCCTAAGGCCCAAGATAGGCTTAGAACCTTCTTCAACTACCACGAACTCAATATTTTTCTCAATACCTTTATAATCAATGTTAATTTTCACGACACCCAAGCTTCTTACTGGGTATCCCCCATAGGCCTCCAGCCTAATAGGAACTTTTTTAATTTCTGTACACACGTTAATTTTTTGGCAAATATCTACGATTTCGAATTATTGTTTGACCTGGAATTTTGACTACTAAATATATTGTTCTTTTGTGATTTGTTATTGATACTTAAAATGTTTTGTTGTTGTCCCTGCATCTCTTTCGTTTGAGTCGACGTAATTTCTGCTATGCGGCACATTTCCACTGCTTTGGCTTGATCTAGACTGTCCATTTTTACCAGCTGTGATTGTAGATTTTGATCCGAAATCCCCAGTACGATGCGATCTCTAATCATGTCATCTTCTGTACTTCCGAACTCGCAATTTTTCGCCAATTTAACAATGTCGGCCATAAAGTGGTCAAAGGGTTCATTTTCGCTTTGTTTGCGAGTGTAAAACTTGAACCTCTCAAAAATTATATTTTTACGAGGATTGCAATACTCTTCAAATTTCTGGAGTACTATTTTGATTTTGTTTTGCTCCTCGGTTTTTATTTTCAGGTTATTGTATAAATTCACGGCTTCTTCGCCTGCACAGCTGAGAAATCTCGCTACCTGAACTCGATCATCTTCTTTATCTGTTTTCGTGGCAATGGCATATATTTCATATAATTGCCTAAAATTTTTCCACGCTTCACTTATGTTGCCCGATAGTATTAGAGGCGGTGGTCTTTTAAATTCCATCTCGTATTGATTTTTTTAGCACCTCAACCTCAAAATGTATATGTACGTTTTGTGAACTATCACGTGGCAAGATTTTAATCGTAGAACATCGCCCGAATCTTTTTTCACTATAACTTTTTATACTTTTAATTTTGCTTTTAATTAATTCATAACTGCCTGGGAACTATACGTTTGTGGAGCTAGTGATTAACACTCTTACTCCTATTGTCGTTGTGGGCACGTTGTGCCCATCTTAGTCTTACTGGGTGTTATTCAGACCTCGGTGTGCTCTTAATTTATTATATTTCTTAGGTCAGGGTAGACGTGTCTTCCACCTATAGAGAATCTTAAAGGATCCATGGTACTATTAGAATGTCCGTCAATTTTGTCGAAAATTTTGAGGGCTTTGTCCCTAATATATGTTTTAATAGGGTTAACCCGAAGGTCCCTATGTATGTCCGTATTTCTAATGTACCATGGAACATTAAAGATTCTCCGCAGAGCTAAGTTCTGGCAAATTTGTAGTTGTCTAATGTTTGAATCGGAAGCTTGGCAGAAGGCCAAGCTTCCGTATAGTAATGTCGGCAGTATCGTCTGTTTGTAAATGAGTGATCTGTTCTTGTTGTTGAGTTTTTTGGAGAGTATGAGAGGGTAAATGTTTTGGATAACTCCATTGGTTTTTTGTCGACGGCGTCTTATGTGTTCTGTCCACGTCAGTGATTTGTCAAAAGTCAGTCCCAGATAGATGGCAGTTTCCTGCCAGTCTATCTCCTGTCCGTCTACTGTCAGTGTGTCTGGCTCTTGTCTTGGACGTCTCGTGATAAAGATCGCCTGGGTTTTGTCCGCGTTCACTTGGATTTTCCATTTCTGGAAGTATTCCAGAAGTATGTCAATGGACTCCTGGAGTATTAAAGTAATGCTTTCTGCTAATCTTGCAGTATAGAAGATACATGTGTCGTCAGCAAACAGGGATGCATGCGCATTTCGAGGCATTTGTGGAAAGTCTGCAGTGTATAACGTATACAAGATTGGGGAAAGTGGTGATCCCTGTGGGACTCCAGCTTCTATGGGTCTTTCCGCGGAAAGTGTAGAGTTAATTCTGACTCTAAAAGTTCTGCCTTCTAGGAACGAACCTATTAACTGAATAATAGGAAGCGGAATCTCGAAATCATGCAATTTGACGATAAGTCCTGCATGCCAGACTTTGTCAAAGGCTTTCGCTACGTCAAACATAACTAGGCCTGTTGACTTGCGCTGATTAAACCCTGTGCGGATGTGTTGAGTGACTCTTGCTAGCTGGAGCTCGCAAGAGTGTTCGGGCCTAAAACCGTATTGTTCTTCTGGGATAACGTTCCTCTCGTTAGCCTGATGAGCAGTCGACAAAGGAGGAGTCGCTCTGCTATTTTAGCGATCGAAGATAGGAGACTTATGGGTCTCCAATTTTGAGGAAATAAAAGATCCTTTCCAGGCTTAGGGATCATTATGATTACCGCTTTTTTCCATACATCTGGGTACGACCGGAGATGGAAGATCGCGTTAATTATGTCCGTGATTGTCGTCAGTATGTTGTCTGGTACGTGAGTAAGCCAAGTGTTGGCTATACTGTCCATCCCAGGCGATTTATTTTTGTTGAGGGAGCTAACGAGACTTCTGACCTCATCTAGGTCAGTCTGCCTAATATTTTCCGTTTCCCGAGTTTCGACTCTGGAAAGTATCTCTTCGGCTCTTTCATTGATCTCTTCCTCCTCGTCCAAGTTGCCGTCGGGGGGTTCGTTTTCGCGGAACTGAAGTTCCATTGTGTCGGCGAAGGCCTCCGCCTTCCCCCAGTCATCATACTTCAAGCCGTTAGGGCCGTGTATTGGAGGAATAACTCTTTGGGTTTTGTTCTTGAAGTATTTGTTAATCCTCCAGAAGCTATTGTCTCCCGGTTCCATACTTTCTAGGAATTCTTCCCATTTTTCGTTACGATGTTCATCGATCCGCACCTTAATTAGATTGGTTAGCCTGCTTGTCATTTGGCGTAGACTAGGGTCGCCGGTTTGCCTAGCCCTTTTCCGTATTCGATTCCTCCTTATTATTAAGTCTTTAATAGTCTTCGGGAGTTCGTAGGGATTTTGCACCCTTAACGGAGATTGAGTCGTATGAGCCTCTTTTGCCACAAGTATCGTGGAAGTCAGGCTTTGTATCGCGTCTTCTAGGTCCCTGGTGTTTTCGATTTGTGTTTGCGGGTCTATTCTACTCAGGGTTTCGTAGTAACCTTTCCAATCTGTTGTCTTTTTCATTGGATCCGGGATGTCGATGAACATTTCTTCTATGAGGAATTGGACCGGCTTATGGTCCGACGATAACTCGTCTAACACATTTATCCGCACATGGAAATCCAGTGCTTTGGATAGCCCTATATCGAGAGGGTTGCCGTGTCTTGATCCGAAATGCGTCGGTTCTCTAGGGATATGAGTGTATATTAAATTATTGTCTAAGATGAATCTGCTCAGTTCATTTCCGGCTTGATTGCTTCTCCTAGCACCCCACGAACGGTGATATGCATTCATATCCCCTCCGAGAAAGACCGTACCTTCGATTTCCAGGAGCGCCCGCAGGTCTCCTGAAAAATTCCTGTTTCCTGGCCGATTGTAGGCCGAAATTATCGTAACGTCAAGAAAAGTCGCTTGCACCTTGATGGCAGTAGCTTCGATACACTGAAGGTCTGGGAGTATTATTTGATGATGGCGGATATTACGTCGTATTAAAATGGCTGTACCTCCTCCCCTTCCTATCATTCTATCACTACGGTATAGAATGTAGTTGGGTATTCGGAAGTGGTCTCCAGGTTTCAGAAAGGTCTCCTGGATGAGCATGATATCAACTTGATACTCTTGTAAAAAGTTGATCAGCTCACCTCTATGTCTGCGGATGGAATCAGCGTTCCATGAAACCACGGAGACACAGTGTGTAGCCATTTTAATTTTTGGGTTGGGTTGGGCTCGTAACCAGATTCTGGGCTGTGAACAGACCCTGAATCATGGTAGCCATCATCTGCTCCATCATATTTCGGCATTGGGCTTGCATCTGCCCAAAAAAGGCTTCTACTTGCCCGGAGCTAGGGATCATGGTTGGGATGGGTGAATGTTGGGCTGTTTTTGGTGGGGAGGGGTTCGATGGAGGTATCGAAGCTCTTGCCGCCTGGGCAAACGATTTCCTGACATTCACAGGATTTCTGGGGCAGCCGCCGTAGCTGGCTGGGTGCTCACCACCACAGTTGGTGCATTTCGGCTTATCCTCGTTTTTCAGAGTGCAATTTTTGAAGTGGTGGAGGCCATCACACTTCACGCACCGCGGTTGGGCATGACACTTATTAGCGGCATGCCCGAATTGTTGGCAGTTGTGGCACTGGGCTTGGCCACTTTTTGACCTTTGGGCTTCTACCTTTATGCCGGAAAGGCCGCAGATACCCGTAATATTATATATTTCAGTCTCGTTCCTTGGGAGGAGGACTTTGATCAATTTGTTTCTTGGAATGTGCTTGAGTTTGAGGCGGAAGCACTCAACAGGGTGGAACCCTTGTGCTTCCAGGTCCTCTTTAATCTCGTCCGGAGAGATATCTTCCAGACCGCGTATTAAAATGTTCAGATGTTTCTCCTCCGGCAGGAGATACGTGTGATATTGATATTTCCGATCGGTCAGAAAACTCGTTAGCTTCCTGTGGTCGGAGATCGTCTCGGGGACTATTTGGATGCCCAAATAGACCCTCTTGGCCGTCGTGTAGCGTATGTTGTTTTGTTTTAGCAGACGACTGATTGTCGTCCACTTGTCTGGTTCCCTCAATATGATGGGAACCGGTTTGTCTTTCGTTGCGTCTTGCAACGGAGCTGGGTTGGTGGTCGGGGTAGGGATGGTGGCCTGAGCCGGTTTCGGGACAGTCGCAGTTGCGTGTGTCGTTGGAACCGCGGTGGGTTTCGGAATTTGCTTCCTGGGGGCAGATGTGGACTTCTGCGGTACCGGGATGTTGGTAGACGTGGATGGAGGGGGGAGGGCGGGGAACTCCTCTTCTCTGTCCGAGGATGTCATGTTGTCGTCTATGATCGTCTGTGCCTCAGCGGCCTCCTCGTTGTTGTCCGAGGAGGCATCTTTGTCAGCGTCGTTTTCTGTCTCGTCGTCTGTCGCGGCTATGGAGGAGCTGGACGATTTCTTCGCTTTCCTTTTGCGCTTTATCGGCACTGAAGCTTTTTGGTTGGACTTGTCGCGCAATTTTCTCTCTGTCTCTCGAGCTGATTGTAGCTCTTGAGACAGACGGTTGTTTTCGGACACAATTGCGTCCAGCTTCTCCATTAGCCTGGCGATCTGTTCGCTCAGTCGAGCGATTTGATCACTCATTTTCGAGTTAGCTGCACTGAGTGCAGCTATCTGTCCGTCTTTGTCTTGTCTTAGGGGGGGGTTACCCCCTGAACCCCTTTCCTACTCATTTGCCCTAACCAAACTCTGCTTTGGTGAAATTCAATCTAACCTGGCTAAGAAAATATATAAAAAGGCTATTTTCGTGCCTCGTGCACTCACCGGACGTACGTTCCGTATTCTTACGGTGCTTGACCGTTATCTTTATTGCTTGCACGTGGCTGTGCACTTCCGTCTCTGTTAAAGGTGGTTGTCGGTTGATGCCTTCTCGCTCGCACTTTCACTGTACTTTGCACTTTTCACTAACTCGCGTTGTGATGCTCGCACTTTGCCGGTCCGAGGTGGAATGTCTGTGTGTTTCATAACTGCGATTATATTTTTATATATTTATATTAATTCACACGTACGTTTTTATACTTTTTAGTTTTTGGGTTCAGATTTTACTACCTGACTGCGCCATGTTCAGTATTGGACTGTCTTTATTTAACATACTATACTTTGACAACTTCACTTAAGTCCAGTACTACATGCACATAGTGCATGTTTGTACAATTGTACTTAACAGTCCGGAATTAAAAAATTCAACGAAGAAAGTAAATTCAACTAGAAACGATGAATCAAAAAAGGATGAAGAAACAAAAACATTTCTCAGTGACATTAATGAAACGATTCTGCAATCGACTCAAAGAAATGTGTGGATTGTTGACACAGGCGCAACTGATCATATGTGTAATCGCATCGAATGACTTCAAAATTACCATGAACTTGAGGAGCCAGTTCAAGTGACAATTGGCAATGGATCGAAGATGTTAGGCATCGGGCGTGGTGATGTGAAGGTTTTAGCATATACAGGTGAAAAATGGATTCCAAAAACACTAACCAAAGTTCTTCTCGTACCAAACGGATGTGTGAATCTATTTTCATCAAGCAAAGCATTGGATAATGGTCATACTTTGGAGGCAGATGCCAATCTATTCAAGTATCTTGACGAAGGGGAAACAGTTGCCATTGCATATAGACGAGGCGGTCTATTCCAAATGGCAATAAAGGCAATTGAAAACGTTGAATTGATGGCAAATGTAGCGATGAAAACACTCACTCTGCAAATGTGGCATGAACGTTTTGGACATCAAAATGTCATATACGTGCGAAATTTTCTACGCAATCGAAACATGAATTTTGATTGCGATGGATGTGCGTACGGCAAACAGAATCGGCTGAGCTTCGAATCACGACAGGAGAAGTCAAAAGAATGTGGCGAAATTATACACACGGATGTATGCGGGCCGCTCGATAAATCGCTCGGCGGATCAAAATATTATAAAATATCATATTCATAGATGATTTCTCGCACATGAAATTCGTATTTTGTTTGAAGAACAAATCAGATGTGACTGAGAAATTCAAGAAGTTTGTTAAAAAATGCGAAAAACAATTTGGCCATAAAATTAAAGCTTTGCAATCAGACAATGGTACAGAGTACATCAACGAGGAAATGCGGAAGTATATGGCTGAAAATGGTATACAGCATAGGCGATCTGTTACTTACACACCGCAGCAAAATGGATCGGCGGAGCGCGAAGTCAGAACGATAACTGAAGCAGCTCGTGCCATGATTCACGCAAAAGGCCTCAACCCAAATCTATGGGCTGAAGCAATTAATGCAGCCGTTTATGTCATTAATCGGACGGGCACTAGTACGATTAAAGGAAAAACTCCGTATGAATTGTGGTATGGTTAAGAGGCAACAATCGACCATCTTCGAACTTTTGGTGCTGAGGTATATGTTCACATTCCAAAGGAAAAGCGACATAAGATGGAAGCAAAATCCAAAAAATGTATCTTTGTCGGTTATGAAGGAAACGTTAAAGGATATCGCATTTTGGATCCAGAGACACAACGCATCGAATTAGCACGAGATGTAAAGTTCCTGTCAAATGAGTTCGCAACAGTAAAAATAATAACTCATTTAGATGACGGTCAACAAATTGCGGCGGACAAATCGGCTCAAACTAACAACAACGTCGACTCACTAGATGGCAATGCGTTAAATCAACAGAATCTGGCAACAAAGGTGCCTAAGCGACGACATGAATTTGGATGGCATTGATGAAACGAATATTATTAATAGTCGACTTCGAAACACAATAGAAAAGAGTAACAGTGCACTAATGGCAATGGCATTAATTGCTATCGAAAGTGAACCACAAAGTTATCAAGAGGCAACAGACTCATCGAACTGTGAGGAATGGATGCAAGCGATGAAAGAAGAGTATGATTCACAAATTCAAAATCATACCTGGGATTTGGTGGAATTGCCATCCGATCAAAAACTAATTGACAACAAATGGGTACACAAAGTAAAAACCAATTCGAATGATACAATTGAACGATACAAAGCAAGATTGGCCGCACGCGGATTTAATCAGCAAAAGGAAATTGATTTTGATGAAACATTTAGCCCAGTTGTTCGCTTCGATTCAGTTCGTACGATTTTGGCTATTGCAGCGGCCAAAAATTTAAAGATAAAGCAATTCGACGTGAAAACTGCATTTTTATATGGTGATCTAAATTAAAAAGTTTACATGCAACAACCTATCGGATTCAACGATGGCTCGGGAAGAGTATATGCAAATTAAACAAAAGTTTGTATGGCCTTAAACAAAGTTGTCGGTGTTGGAATGAAGAATTCAAAGATTTTATTAGGATGTTCGGTTTCAAAGTATCAATGGCTGACCCATGTGTTTTTGTGAAAAATACGAATACAGAAACACTCATTTTATGTATTTACGTCGACGATGGAATGATTTTTGGAAACAGTGACGAAAGTATCGACTCGGTAATATATCACTTAAAAAAACAATTCGAGATTAAAGTCATCAAGATTGGATGTTTTCTTGGCATTGAAATTGATCGTTCGAAGGATGGATCGATTTTCATACATCAAACGGCATATGGAAGAAAAATCTTAAAGAAATTCAACATGGATAATTGCGTTTCGGTGGGAGTGCCAAGTAACATAAATCAAAAATTGACTCAATGTGATGACAGTGAACTTTTGAATTTTCCATATCGGCAGTTGATTGGAAGCATCATGTATTTCGCCACAGGAACCAGGCCAGATATCAGTTACGCAATTGGAGTAGTAAGTCGCTATTTGGAAAAACCATCAGTCACTCACGTTAATGCGGCAAAGCGAATACTCAAGTATGTTTCAGGAGCCCTAACACACGGAATTTTATACAGCAATACGAGCAAAATCAATTTTAAGGGATACAGCGATGCAGATTATGCTGGTGACATCGACACACGTAGTTTTAGATTGGTTCTGAATGTATTTGGTCATTCTAAGTCGAATGAAATAAACCGCAATTCGATACGATCATTAGTTCAAAAGATATTACCATTTTTCCAGATTGTTTAATTAGTTAAATGAGATTTTCTGTTAAGTAGGTTAAAAGTAAAAGGATTTTATGCCAGTTTTAGGTTGATTTTTAATGTATTTGGTCATTCTAAGTAGAATAAAAACAACCGTGATTCCATACGACAATTAGTTTAAAAGATATTCACATTTTTCCAGATTTTTTACTAGTTAAATAAGCTTTTTTATTAAATAAGTTGAAAATAAAAAGCTATAATGCCAGTTTTAGTTTGCTTCCTAATGTATTTGGTCACTTTGAGTCAAATGAAATGAATGGCAATTCCATACAACCATTAGTTCAAAAGATATCACACTTTTTCAGATTTTTTTATTAGTTAAATAATTTTTTTACTAAATAACTTCAAAGTAAAAAGTTTTGATTCCACCTTAAGGTTAACTACTAATGTGTTTGGTTATTTTGAGTCGAATGAAATCAACCGCAATTCCGAACGATCATTAGTTCAAAAGTTATTCACATTTTTCCAGATTTCGTTATTAATTAAAAAAGGCTTTTATTAAATAAGTATAAAATAAAAAGCTTCTTTTTTAGCAAAACTTTTATAAACAAGGTAAAAATATCTACGAATTGAGGCTAAACCAAAATTTTAGCTGGTATATTTATCGAGATATAGCTGTTAAGGCTCAAATCGCTAAAAAATCATTTCTGCATCTTCGCTCACAACTACACTAAAAACGGGCCAATTTGAAAAGTATTGGGCTACTTGAACTTGAAATAGAAGTATCTTTAACTTTTGAATACAGAGTTTTTCCATTTGTAGCATCGGTTTAAGAGATATGTGAGCTTGAAAAGCGATATAGTGTGATTTTTCTCCAAAGCCTCAAAAAGTGACGTTTTTCGGCTATCGATTTTTATTATACTTCTAAACCAAATTTCAACTTTGAGCAATGCATTGGATGTAGAATTTGACGCTCTTTAATTTACATTTTACTTAGTTTTTAGATCCGAGGCACCGTTTAAAAATTATGTGGAGAGTATTAAAAAAAGGGCTCAAATTTGGCGGTTTTTCGCCCGTACAGCCGCTCTGCTGCGGGGTCCAAGGTGGCTCCATCTCTTAAAATGAATGTATGGGGACCACAAACAATCATACCAAACGGCATTTCTCTATCATATTTTGCAAGGTGGCGTCCATTTACATATGTCGCTTAGCGTCCCAACTATGCACCACCGGTTGCCATTTTCGACACGATCTCACTAGTTCAACTAAATTGCAACGGGCTGCAAAACAAAATTGCCGAACTCGCTTCATTCATGGACAGACACCGCATTCAAGTTGGAGCCATCCAGGAGACGAAACTTCATTCCAATTTGTCCCTTAACGCTCATGGAAATCACATCATCATAAGGAAAGATAGGCAGACCAACGCTGGAGGAGGACTTGCCTTCATCATTCACCACTCCGTACAATACCGGGAAATAGATGTCACTAACAACGACCCCATCACGGAAGTGCAAGCCATCGGCTTAAAATCATGCAATGTTGATATTGAAATTTACAACATATACTATTATATTCCACCGGTATCCAGTTGTCCCCCAGGCTACCATGTAAATATCAACACTTTCCTCAATGGTCAACACCGTCTCTTGCTTGGTGATTTTAACGCTCACCATGAACTCTGGCACTCACATCTTAACAACGACGCCAGAGGTATAGCCATTGCTGAACAACTTGATGCCTCAGACTGCTGTACACTGAATGATGATACGCCCACCCGTATTGCCGGTACCTGGTCTAGCTCACCAGACATCACGATTGCCAGTGCTAGCCTCATAAACGATACATAATGAGAGCCGGTCCTTACACTATCATCGGACCACCTACCAATCGCGATAAGGCTTGACAAACCGAGAGATGTCATATCTGTCGAGCACCGCACCTTTGTCAACCACAACAAAGCTGACTGGAATGGTTTTACCGATTATACAATTATTATCGCACTGCCAACTCCCACCGACGTACGTAAGGCCGAGTCCAATATCAGGAAAGTCCTCAATAAAGCGGCTGCGAAATTTATTCCTGCATGCCGCATTCCTACAATTCGGCCAACTTTCCTACCACAGCCGCCAGATTGGCAGACGAGAGAGACAACATCAGGAGCACTAACCAAGACGATCCCAGAGTTCACGAACTGAACTGTGAAATCCAAAGAGGTCAAAATTGAGTTCGCATCTGACCGAATGCAACCTAACAACAGGTATTAGCAAACTATGGTCGACAGTCCGTGCCCTCTCTAATCCACCGAAACAGATGGGAAATGTCGCCATACTGTTCAGAGAAAACTCAATCTCCAACCCTGTCCATTGTGCAAGTCGCTTCAATAGGCAGTTTATTGAACATCCCCCACCAGACAGACAAAAGCGAATAATCCGAAGGAGGATTCATAACCGAACTGCAGACAACATACCTGTCTTCACCACGGACGAAGTGGCTGCAGCAATCAGGAAAGCGAACCACTCGAAAGCCTTGGGACCCAATAGAATCTCAATGACTATGCTTACACATCTCGACCCACCAGCTATCGAATACCTCATGGCCACATTCAATCTCGCCATCACATCACTGATCGTTCCGGAACTCTGGAAGAAAGGGAGAATAATCCCAATCTTGAAACCTGAGAAAAAAGTGACACTCGGCGAGTCCTATCGTCCCATCACACTTCTATCACCAGTTGCCAAAACGCTCGAAGAATTGATCCACCCTGTTCTTGCGGCCCACATCAAGCTTGCAAACCACCAGCACGGCTTTAGAAGGATGCATAGTACGACGACGGCCCTGGATTCCATTACAACTCGCATCCACAATGGCCTCAACCAACCTCGTCCATGTCACAGAACAATTCTGGTGGCACCAGACTTGTCGAAAGCCTTCGACATAGTCAGCCAATCAGCAACTCTGTTCGACCTTTACAATACATCTCTTCCAACGCATATCACAAAATGGATTGCCAACTACCTCGCAGGCAGGCAGTCCTACACCCAATTCAGGAGCAAAAAATCGAAGCTAAGGAAGATCAAACAAGGTGTGCCACAAGGAGGAGTTTTGTCTCTCTCCTTGTTCAACCGTTACCTATCTGGAATTCCAACCGCCCCTGAAGGAATCGGAATTATCTCCTATGCAGATGACTGCTCTATCCTGGTAACAGGGAGCGACGACATCACGGAAATGCGCGAGCGATTAAATATTTACCTGGAACAGCTTAGCTCCTTCTCACGGGCAAGAATTTAATCGTATCTGCGCCCAAATCCTCGGCAACCTTATTCACCACCTGGACGAAGGAAGTCAAAATGCAACTTGAGATCTCAATTGGCAACCAACTCATTCCGACCGTGAACCATGCTAAAATTCTAGGAGTAACCCTGGACGGCATAGCCACGTCATCCCTCCATGCTTCAAAAGTGTGTAACAGGATGCGCGGAAGGAATAAGATCCTTAAAGCCTTGGCTGGTAGCACCTGGGGTAAGGATAAAGAGAACCTACAGGTCACATACAAAGCAGTCGGAAGGTCTGTAGCCAACTATGCGGCTCCAGTGTGGTCACAGAATCTCTGTGACACACAATGGAATAACATCCAGGCCTGCCAAAACGCCGCCCTCCGTACTGTAACTGGCTGTCTCCTGATGTCTTCCCAGGACCATCTACGTCAGGAAACGAGAACGATGCCTCTAAGGGAACACAACAAACTTCTTGCAAAACAGTACCTGGGGGGTTGTTACCGTGAGGAGCACCCTAACTCCGACCTCATGGACAAGACACCGCCACCAAGGGATGTCAGGCGTGATTTGCGGGACGTCGAAAGACACGTCCAGAGGTACAAAAGGGACCTCTTCGAAAACAATGCATACAGAACAACCATCGCAGCAATACACCACGAGGTGGTACAAGCATCAATCGCGAGACTAGGTGCAAACAAAGTCCTCTCGACACAACCACCAGCCAGACGAGAGAACGCTTCCGAGAGTAGCCTCGGATCAGAATAACTAGAAAGATAGTTCACTGCCATACATTTGCTTGCACCAACCAAAATTTCACATTGGACGCGCCGTGCGTCCAAAGAGAGCGGCACAAGGCAAACAAACTCGAACGAAAAGAGCTTACTCCTGTAAGCTCTTAAATTTGTAATGCCTTTCTTCGCTTCGCATGCTTTTGATGCCGCTGCCCCGCTGCGGTGGCCTATGTGTGTACATGGATGCATGAATTTGATTATTCATGGAAAACCATTAGATGAGTTGGAAGGCGAGGATCGTTGCAATTGCAATTTAATTTTCTCCGCGTTAAGGCTATCCTGTGCGTGTTGTGCAGGATTATAATTGTGTTTACTGTGTTTGTCGAACTCAATTAAGTTATTAATTGTTGTTTGTATTCATTTTTATTAATCGTAAGCTCGTAAGCAAAAACAGTCGTAAGTATGGAGAAACTTCATATAAGGGGTAATAGATGTTCATTGCCACATTGCCGTAGATCAAAACGAGAGAATCCCAATTTAAGGAAGTTCAAATTTCCAGATTTTGACACTCCTTTATTTGAAGAGTGGAAAAAAAAATGTAATTCGAACGAAGAAATCGTTGCCAATTCTCCACAATTGCATATTTGCGAGAAGCATTTTTCTTCTAACTTAATTGGCAAAAAATATTTAAAACGTGGATCTGTTCCAAATTTATATCTGGGATTGGGCGATAAAGCTCCAACAGAAGAGGAGTTTGTAGAATTTTAGAGGACGTAGATTTGAGCAGTCTGAGATCACCACCATGGAAGAGACGAAGATCTGAATCACCGGAATCGGTTTGCAATGACTGCAAAAAAAACTTAAGAAATATGGAATTTTACAGAAAACAGTATTCGTTGCTACAAAATCAAATAAAGCAAACAGAATCAGAAATTTACAAAAAAGAAATATAGCTCTGCAAAAAGCAGTGAGAAAATTAAAGAATAAAACGAAACAACCTAAGCACTCCATTTCCTAGATGATTGATAGGCTAGACGTGTCTGAAAATGAGAAGGTTTTCACTAAAATGCTTACAAAAAATAGAAGATCTACTAATGCTTCATGAAATAGTAATGAAAAATTGTTTGCACAAGCATTTATTATCGGTCAACCTCGACATACCTTTTCTTGAGAAACACGCTAAATTTAAATCTTCCTAGTACATCCTCATTACGCAGATGGACTGAAATAAAAAGTCTCCAGCCCCGAAATAATTTGTGCATTCTTGTAGCCCTAGAAAATGCATTTAAAAAAATGAGTTCGAGTGATGCAGAGTGCATATTGATTTTTGATGAAGTTTCCATTAGAAAGGATCTAAAATTTGATAATGCTGCTGATGTATTGGATGGTGTGGAAGATCTACGACATGAGAGGTCCAATGTGATTGGTGGCCAAATTTGCGTTTTCATGTTGAGGGGCTTAATTAATAATTGGAAGTTTGTTTTAAACTATTTTGTAACGGCCAAGTCAATAAAAGGAACAGACATAAAAAAGTTGATCGATATGAATTTGGATTTGGTGTCTAGGATTGCCTTCAAAGTACGGGCGATCACTTGTGATCAAGGACCTAATAATCGCAACTGCTTTAATATGTTTGGAGTAACGATCGATGAGCCATATTTTTATTTTAATGGAAACAAAATATATCTTTTATATGATGTTCCACATTTATTGAATTCGATCTGGAATGCATTAATCAAGGCCAACTTTGAAACCCCCGATGGCACAGTTTCTTTCGATGTCGTGAAGGAAACTTTCCAGATAGAAAGCGGAAAAGTCACAAAAATGACAAAGCTAACCCTTTCGCATATTCAGCCAACGAACTTCGAAAAAATGAGAGTTGATTTAGCAGTGCAAACATTAAGTCATAGTGTTTCTGCAGCAATACAATCTGCAAATATCACCAATAATTTTTAAAGGAATTGCCCAGAAATTGCGATTTCAACTGCAGAGTTCATAGAAAAAATGAACACTTGCTTTGACTGTCTGAATAGCAAAAGCATCAACCGCTCCTTGAGAGTTGATAATTACGTATTTAAACAATTTCAGGATCTAGCAAAATATTTCAAGGAAGTTAAATACAATGGAAATAAAATATTTTGTATTGATGGTATGATTCAGACAATAAACGGAGTTCTCTTACTAGCCCAGGAAATTTTTGAAGAAAATGCACATATTTTCTTTTTATTAACAGGTCGTTTGAATCAGGATCCCTTAGAAAATATGTTTTCTTACATCCGAGCAAAAGGAGGCAATTGCAGGAATCCGTCTGTTTACGAATTCAATCTTATTTGGCCAAACCCATCTCGCTGAGGCTAATGCAATTTAATACAAGATCAAATTGCTTGGAAGACGATGACGTTATCATCATCATCGTGGCGCGACGGCCCGACGTCGGGCCTTGGCCGCCTGGATCATTGTCCTCCAATTATCTCGGTCACGTGACCGCGTCCTCCAATTTTGGGAGCCCAGCAGCTGCGCGGCGTCCACACCTACTGAGCTCTCCCAACGAGATCTCGGTCGTCCTCGCAGTCTCGCTCCGTCGACTCGTTCTGCATTCATTACTCTCTTAGGCATGCGATCATCGTCCATTCTTTGTACATGCCCTGCCCATTGAAGTCGTTGTAGTTTGACGATTTTCGAGACTTGCAGCTCATCGTACATTTCATACAACTCATGGTTGTACCGGATGCGCCATCCATCTCGATCGCAAACAGCCCCGAAAATTCGCCGTAGAACCTTACGTTCGAAAGTGTCTAGCATGTTTTCGGAGGCTTGAGTTAGGGTCCATGCTTCGCAGCCATAGCATAGCACTGGTCGTATAATGGTTTTGTACACGCGGAGTTTCGTGTTTCTGTGCACATGCTTCGATTTCATTATGGGGAGAACCGAGAAAAAAGTCTTATTAGCTAACTGTATCCGTCGCTTGATTTCGTCAGTTTCGTTGGCGTCTCTTGACAGGTTGCAGCCCAGGTAGATGAAGTTGTTCACGAACTCGATGTTGAGGTCCCCCACGTTGATGCTCGGTTGTGCAGGTGTCCTTGTCACCGATTGCATCATTATTTTAGTTTTATCCTCGTTAATACGTAATCCAACTTCCTTTGCAGCGGTATCGAGCGTATGCAGAAGTTCTTCTGCGTCAGCCAATCTTCGGGACATGATGTTGATGTCGTCGGCGTACGCTGCTAATTGTGTCGACTTGATGAGCAGCGTCTTGCTGTTGTCCATATTCATGGCCCGAATAACGTATTCCAGTGCTAGGTTGAAGAGCGTCGGTGCCAGTCCATCGCCCTGTTTCAAACCAGTGCGTGTTTCAAATAGATCAGTAAGTCTATTCTGGATCCTGACTTGTGAGACGGAGTTGGTCATCGTCATCTTTGTCAGTCGCACTAATTTTGCTGGTATACCAAATTGCAGCATGATGTTGTACAGTACTCCACGATCGATACTGTCGTATGCCTGCTTGAAGTCGACAAAGATTTGGTATACGTTTACGTTGTATTCCCAGCACCTCTGGAGTATCAGTTTGACTGAGAAGAGCTGATCGGTTGTGGAGCGACCAGGTCTGAAACCGCTTTGATATTCGCCAATGACTCGTTCTGCGTACGGTTTTATTCTATTTTCCAGAATTTTCGTCAAAATTTTATAGGACGTACAAACTAGTGAGATGCCCCTGTAATTCTCACACCGCAATTTATCTCCCTTTTTATGGATTGGACAGATGATGCTTCTGCGCCAATCGTCTGGGATCTCCTCGTTCTCCCATACTCGCAGGAGTAATTGATGTATGGCATCAACTATACTCGTTCCACCGAATCTTAGCAGTTCAGCTGGGATCTCGTCAGCGCCCGGCGCTTTATTTCGTTTTAGTGACCGCAACGCGAGATCAACTTCCTCTACTGTCGGGGGTTGAATGGGTGGGCCTAGATCAACAATATCATCGAGAGCTTCTTGTGTGGGGATGTTAGATGGTCGGTTTAGAAGCTCTTCAAAATAAGAGGCCCATCGTTTGTTAATACCATCGGTGTCGCTGATGATGTTTCCATCCTTGTCCTTACAAAGGCTAGTCCTGGGTTGGTAGCCGTTCTTAATTGTATTTACTAGTTTGTACGCTTGTTTGGTGTTCCTATTAGCTAAGTGTTCGTTTATGTTCAGCAACTGCTCGTCAAAGTATTTACGTTTCTTACGTCTAATTATTCTATTTGATATTCGATATTCGCCGTAGCTCGTCATATTTTTCTCTTCTGGCTCTGGTTCCTCGTTGAATCCATTGTCTGTAGGCCTCGTTTTTCGCGTCAAGTGAATTTTTGCATTCTTCGTCGAACCAGTCATTTCGCGCTCGCCGGGCTTTATATCCCACGACCTTCTCTGCGACATCCTTGATGGTACCCTTGAGTTCTTCCCAGAACCCATGGACGCCTGTGTTGCTGATGTTGTGTAGGATAGGTGATAGTTTTTCCTTAAGGGCGGTAGTATACGCCACCGCTGTAGCATCACTCAAGAGCTTATCAACCGCAAAGATTTTGGGAGGGCTGATTCTTGACTGGTGCACTGAGGAAATTCTACATCTGTAGGTCGTCTTCACCAAGTGATGATCTGAGTCGCAGTTTTCACATCACATCCAGAGGTCCCCCGATGCCAACTTTCATTCCCGACTTTCGCGTTAAAGTCTCCCAGCAGCAATTTGACGTCGTTTGTTGGAAGTGAGTCGAAGAGAGTTTCAAGGCGGGCGTAGAACTCGTCTTTTACTGCGTCTTCTTTAACTTCAGTGGGGGCATGCACATTGATGAGCCAGAGATTGAAGAATCGAGTCTTGATGCGATGACGTTATGCTCGCGGTTAATTTCAAAACGGTTTTAGAAGACATTCAACAGGGTATCAATATTTCGAATCAAAGTTCATCTACCAGTTTCAAAATTGGGGAAGTAGTAAATGATAATGCGACGTATTTTGATGATGAATGTGACTCGTTTACATCATGCAGCATACCTATAGAGCTCACATCAAGTCAATATTTTGTGGGGTACATAGCGAGCCGCAGTGTTTGTGAAAAATGTAAACTAGAAATGATAAAACCATGTGAAATTTTGACTTATCCATCGGAAGTATTTATAAATAAAAAAAAATATCGTCAACAAGCGGACTTTGGTAGTTTATGTGCCCCATCGGATGACTTTTTTAATATTTGCAAAATTCACATCAAAGTTTTTGAAAAAATATTTGTTGAGCAAAAACATATAAAAGGTATCAGACAATTTATGATTCAAAAGTGTATTGAATGTACCAAAGAAACCAATTATGACTTTTGGTTTAATGAAAAAGGCACCTGCTACCCCCATCGGATTCAAATGCTTACTTTACTTCTAACAATTTTGTTACACAAGCACTGTTCCTGGGCTAAAAAGCTGATGTGCAGTCAAAAAAAGCAAAAACGAAGATTTTGGCATACAAATAAAAAAAATATAACCAATAATTTACTTACTTAAAATAAGAATATATTATAAAATACTTTCAGAAACATCAATTTGAATCTATATTTGATACGAAAACGTTATATAAAAAACTGAATATACCCAGTAATTAACTTCCGTATTACTGAATATCCTTCAAAATTTCTAGTTATTAATCACATAAATAAATGAAATACTATCAATTTAAAAATTTGTATTTTTAATAGTGAAATGAAATTTTTCAGCTAATATAAAAGTTTTTCTATCGTTTTTCTTACCAAAATCAAAATCAGAATTATTTTGTTATTATTGAAAAAGCGACAATCTAAAAATTTGTCGTATGGAAGAATCGTCATCGTATCGCCATTCTTTCGCCTGAGGGATATCCCCTAATTAATGAAAAAAAGCGATAAATAATCTATAAATTGATCACTGGGAAGAATCGCCATCGTATCATCTTAGCAATTACCAAATGATAGGAAATTGTTTGCTGAGACTGAACCGAATTTCAACTTTGAGCAGGGCTTTAGACGCAGAATTAATTCTTCTTCAATTTACTCCTAAAAATCATTTTCGATCTGAGGCACCTTTTAGAAGTTATAGATATAATATTAAAAAAAGGGCTCAAATTTATCGGATTTTCGCCCACAAAAAGTTAAGCTCACCTTCTGCGACCGTTTCAAAAACTATGAACCAAGTTTCCATGAATCCAGTATCTATTGAAAGGATTGAAATTATTTCCAGATCTTTCCCTAATTTTTATTAAAAAGCCCCTAAATTGGCTTAATTGTACTGGCCTATAATATGCACATATGCATACATGCATACATAATTACAAATACAATACAACCTTGCGAGAAGTCTTCGCTACGTACAAGTTGATGCCAAACAGACGGCTCGTATTCGACAAGCACACACGGTCGGTGAAAAGCCAATAAAAGCTCTCCCTCTCTTTAGCACGGATATAAATTGCACGATAACGTTTCTCTTAGGTTCGTTGCAATTTTGTCATATTTTGGTGCCATTTCATTCCATTTTTTTTTTTTTCCTTCTCCTTTGAACACACGTGCATAAACCCTGATATAAGCTCAGTGATCTCAACCGCACAGGCGATGCGTATATGCGTTCGGGTTGGCTGAATCCTATAAGGATTGTATAGCCATCTTGTAACGCGAAACTATGGTTTTCGTAGTAACTCCCGATTAAGTGTAACAACTTCGAGACGGATAATTAACGAACGCGAAACCGGTAGTATATTGATTAAGAGATAGATCAACGTGAAAAAAAACAAAACATAGTATAAAATATATTACTGTTCTCAGAGATTCATCCAAGATTCCAAATGATCGACTGATTCCATCTTATTTCAGACAAAAATAATTTAAACTTTATTATCTTATGACTAGTGTTTGATAGGTCTTTGGCCACAAAAGAAAAGAAAAATGACTACTTCTTCGTCAGAAATGGATATTTCTTTTTTCGATCTCATATGCTAATATAACCCAACCCTCCAGGTCTATTTCCTTTAGGGAATCAGCAAAACTATTATTAATTCTATTTAGGATCGGAAACTTAGCTCGCATACTGTAATATCTAGGGCATTCCATTATTATATGGTAGTTGTTTTCAGGCACATTACAGTGAATGCAGTCTGGAGACGGGATCTTATTAATTTTATTTAAAAAAGCTTTGTTGTAACTATGATTGATAATAAGGCGATTAGCTATTTTAATGATTTTAGGTTTAGTATGTTTGAATTTAATCTTTTTATACCAGCTTTCAGTATCAACTTTACTAATGATTTTGTGAAAGAATCGCCCGTTTTCCCTAGATGTGAGGTCGAAATCCTCTTGCCATCTCCTAAAAATACGTTCTTTAATTATATTCAAGGCTTGATTTAATGAGAATGATGGGATGAATGGAGTTCCATCTAATCTGGCTTCGTTCGCCAACCTATCCACTCGTTCATTAAATGTCAGACCTCTATGGGACGGGATCCATATTAAAATCAGTCTATTTATATTAGACGAATGGACCGTTTCTTTGATGAGTTGTGCCGTTGGAGAGTCACAGTCTTTTTTATTAACGATATCACAGGCCACATTACTATCTGTGAAGATAGATACGTAGGGAAGGTTCCTGTTAGCGGCATGTTGCACTGCTTTAAGTATAGCTACTAATTCCGCTTCCACTACTGAAGTATCAGCAGGTAAGCTGAACTTGCCCACGGCTTCATCAGACTTATTAATAAACGCCGCCCCCACAGAGGTCGTGTCTTTGGATGCATCGGTAAAAATTGCGGTTTCATTTGGATCCAGAACGAGCCCCAGCAAGGAACCCAGGTTGTCATTTAATAAATCCTCATCACTAACAATATTAATTTTTTTATCCTTATTAAAGATGAGTATTTTATTCGCAGGAGTGTTATTTTTAAGATGTGGAAGGTCTCTAAGAATATCGCCAAATATCCTCCAGCATTCCCCATAGCTAGACTCAATATTTTCAAGGATCGCATTCTCAATCCATAAATCCACAAACTCTGGCTCGAATGTAATTCTTTTTGCCATTTCTTTGGCCGTGAGCCATAACCCTCTAAGAGTCGGCGGAAGTTCATTGGCTAACACGTAAAGTGCATTTATCGGGGTGGATGGGGTGACCCCTAGACATTTCCTTAAAAATGGATTGAAGTAGGATGTTACCTTGTTGGTAGTTGTTTTATTCATATTAGCCGTAGTTGTTCTCGCATACTCAATTTTGGGACGAATGTGGGTCCTAAACAAGGTGAGCGCCTTGCTAGGATGTAGACCTTCAGTTTGTTTATTAATTACATTAAAAGTTAATTTATTAAAATTATTTTTCTTTATTACTTCATGATAATGGGGAAGAACGGATAGATTCCAAGATATAAAGAATCCAAGATATTTAAGTTTGTTAGAGTTCGTGATGGTTTGATTATTAACGTAAATATTATATTGTGAGCAATTAGCTTTAGAAAAAATAAAAAATTGAGATTTCTCAAAATTAATCGGAAGCTTAAGGTTAGTTAATGTATTAATAAACTTTGATGCAAATAATTCAAGGTTATCTATGGCTTCCTGGGTATTTTTCCCCCGAGAAAGCAATAAGAAATCATCAGCAAATTGGTATATGATATTGAATTCGTCTGACAATTCATGAATTTCATTGGTGTATAAGTTGAATAACGTTGGACTAAGGCAACTGCCCTGAGGCAGTCCATTATCCACCACCAGTTGAACTTCATCAAGGATCAACAGTCGTTCCCTTAGAAAGTGGTTCAACCAACTAGTAATATCAGGTGGAATGTTTAGCCGACTCATGGTTTGGGCGAGTTTGGATCGGTCCACATTCTCATATGCACGGCTTATATCAAATACAGCACACACAGAGACCATTTTATTGGTTTTATTAATTTGAACAGTATTAATGAGGTCATTAATACAGTGTGTGGTGGCTTTTTTGGGCCTAAAAGCATATGAATTTTTTGATAATATTTGGTGTTCATTGATGAATTGAGTTAGTCTGTTTAACACCATTTTGTTGATTAGTTTCAGTGGGACACTCAGTAATGAAATAGGGCGGTAGTTTTGAATAAGATTTAAATCTTTATTGGGTTTGGGAATGGGAATAATTTTTATGATTTTCCAAAGTGCCGGGATTGTTTTGGATTCCCAGTAATTGTTTAGGATTTCTAAAAATTTACTTTTGGTATCAGAATTCATCATTTTTATATGTTTGTATGAGATCCCATCAACCCCGGGAGCTGAGTTATTGCTCTTATTATGTAGTGCCCACAAGAGATCCGAGATATCAAATTCAATGCTGTCATGTTCATTATCCTGATGGTGGTCATCTAACGCAGTCAATGGCCGACTAGGTTTACAAAGGTTTAAGAATTCTATCTTTCTCTCAGTTACCCAAGTGCCACAGTCGTTCTGAGAAAAGAAAGTATGTTGGACGTTCTTAAACAACTCATGCATCTCTTTAGGATCTTTGGACAGGTTCATACGGTTAATTGTCTCCTTCCAGGTTTTTCTTTTTTCTGTTCTAACCGCCCTCTTCCAAGTGTACTTGGCCTCCTGTAGTGCTGAGAGATTTTCGAAATTATTATTCAGCTTAAATTTAGCAGATGTTTGTTTCAGCTCCAGAAATAAGGCTTTCAGGTTGTTGTTCCACCATTTTTTTGGGGTATACGAATTTTTCTCGACAAAGAAAGTAGCCTCCTTAATCGAGCGTTTCATGGCTTTATTAAAGCTGTTGATGTCATTTTCAAACTCGATCTTTTCCATATTGTTTTTCAGGATAGAGTAGTTCACGATTTTCTTTTTCTTAATGGGAGTTCTATTATGTATGTGAAAAACAATAGGGATGTGCCTGGAACCAAATATCCTCACGTTCAATGTGTGCCAGTGTTTAATAAGGTCCGTACGGTTAGTAAACGTGACATCCAATACCGATGGTCTCCCATTATTGGTAATGAATGTTGATGCACCATTGTTGCAGATGTTGAGGCCACAATCTGCCGTTAAATTATCCAAGACAACACCCCTATTATTATCAAATCTACTGCCCCAGTCCAATTTGTGAGCGTTGAAGTCTCCCACACATAAAAGATTTTTGTTACTGTAGTTCCGAATTTTACTGAATAAATCTGTAAGGTTTGTTGTAAAAACCCTTTCTTCCTCCTTATTTCTCGAAGGGGGTATATAAACGTTTAAAATAATAAAATTCTCTGGGAGATTTGTCGTTTCGACGACAATAAAATTCAAAGGATTCTGTAATTCAATTGCCTTACATCTAATTTTTTTTACAATCAGGATGGCCACTCCACCGTAACCATCACTTCTATCATTAAAAAAAGAATAATAGTTGCTAAAATATGGTTTAAACTTATTAGGATTTAATAATGTTTCTTGAATTAATGCTATGTCAATTTTGTGCTGATGGCAAAATGATTCAAATGTGTCTTTGTTCTTATTTCCTAGTCCCTGTATGTTCAATTGAACACACTTCATTGTGGTTTGTACACTGCCTTTTTAATCTGTTTGTATCTAGATTATCGTTTTGCGTAATGCCTATATTTGCTTCTTTAGAATAGTTACTAATGAACGCCCTTATGTTGGGGTCATTAGGGTCCCAGTTATTTTCAATAAACTCCAATAGATTCTTACATTTATTTTCCAAATTTATTATTAATTGTGTCTGATTATACCTCGCGCAAGGCTCCGTTGGTTGAGGGGTATTATAGTAATTCATATTCGCGTTGGTATTATACGACTTTGTTAGACTGTTATTAATCTCTTTGTTACCGTTTGGATACATGAAGGCAAGTTGATTAGGTATTGTTACGGGTCTGATGATGTCCTCGTGTCCTTGTCTTATTTTTTCATATTTGTCCATTTTGGCTACTGTTGCAAAGGACCTCTTTCCTAGTTGGACTTTATTGGCATCTTCAACTCTGTTTCTAAAAATGTCCTGGTTTCGATTATTAGTTTGTGCTTGTTTCCTGTTGTTTGCCATGGCTTCTGTTACACTCGGGTAGTCACTGACATATTTTTTAGAACCTAATATACTATAGTAATTACTAAAGTTTCCCTCGAGTACTTCTTTCCTTGACTTATTAGACACCGTCAAGATTTCCAACGTTTTTTGTTCTTGTTTTCTCTTGGGGCAGTCAGGGTTGAAGAAGTTATGTTGATCAGATCCGCATAATACACACAGAATATTGGTGCAAGTTTGATTACAGGTGTCAAAATCTGAACCACATTTCAAACATTTCCTCGCCTTTGCTTTGCAGAATTTGCTTACATGTCCAATTCTACCGCAATTGTAGCATAAGCGTACTCTTGGGATGAAATATTCTACCCTCTTGAGCGCATGACCGTAGTATATGATACTTGGAAGTTTAAGCGATTCGAACTTAACCTTAATTGACGTAGTTGGCACGATGTTTCCGTCATTATCTTTTCTGTTGAACCGATAAACGCTAAGGATGCGACATGCACCATGGAGTTTTTCCATTAAGTTTTCCTCGGATATGCAATTAGGTACGTCTCGGATGATACCATAACAAGAGATAAAATTTTGAGGGATATACGCCTTGTATCCATTGGTTGTTAATGTCGGATTAGATAAAATCGTGTTGGCATCTTTGGGATTATTGAACGTCACTTTGGCCGACCGGAAATTTGCGTATTGGATATTTACTAGTCCCCTAACACGACAGTGATCCAGGAAATCGCTAAGTACCATTTCCGATATCCTCTTATCCTCGATATTTTGGATCATGACGACAAATTCTTTTTCCGTTGAGTCTTCTTGATAATTATACGTCCTCTTAGTACGGTTACTGGTTCCGTTATTGTCGTCACATGACTTAGCGGTATCTTTTTCCGCATGTTGGGCGTCACTAACCACGTGCGTGTCAATCATGTTTTTATTTTTAGATGCATTGGTGTTATCCACTGAATCTATTATTCCAATCATTTTTACGGGGGTTACATCCCTCGATCTTTGCCCACCCGAAGTCTTTTTCTTCTTTTTACTTTCTCCCCGGGTGTCCGGGGGATCCGGTTCTTCCATCCTAACACCTAACCTAAAACCACTCAACCACTATTCGTTCTATGTACCAAGTATTAACTAGAAAAAAAAAACAACACTACAACTTGTTTAAGGATGGAACTAATCAACCCCGGAATACAAATATGGAATAATCTCACCAATTAAGAAGAACTCCACAAAAAGGAACGCCACAATGGCCGACCACGATGATCGATCCGATTCAACCACTAGACTCTGTGAAAAAAAGACGATCACGACCCGACTACGTCCACCACCAATCGCTTCCTTATGCAGAATGAATGTTCATTGCATTGCGTGAACCATCTTTCTATTGTAGTTATTCTGTCTTTGCTCGGATGTAGTCCACATTTACAGATGCCCAGCTGCACCCACACACCTGACCCCCAGATCGCTGTGGGAGAACCCCGTAGAGGCAGCTACCCCTATCACTTAACACCGAGGAAGACAAAGAACAACACATGTAACACACTCACACAACGAACTTCTGACCATTGCTACAACAACAAAAATATGTAAATACATATGTAAAAGGAAAAGCCAACAGTGACTCAGCACAAGTTTTGAACGGAATATTTTCTTTCCTAAAACGTAGAAATCTTCATTGTACACAAGTATATTCGTATTTAGTTTTCATTATCGAAATCATAGATGTTACTTTCCAAATTTCATTCATCTCAAATTATAGATTCTTCTTCTTCTAACAGATCTATAGCAACATATATTTCATTTTTTAAACTTGAATATCTTTGAACATGGAAAACAGTAAAACCCGGTACATAAACTTTCTTCTTTGGCTGTATTTTACTAATCCCTTAATAGTATTTTAAATGCCTTGGCGGTTAAAAACAAAATGGCGAAAATGGCGACATCTTACCAAAGATTAAACATTAAGGAGATACCCTACTTCATACAAACTAGTAATTTATGATATTCATTGCGGTGCCAATAATTCAAAGGTTAATCGCCTTGAGAGAGATAGTGACGGCAACACTTCAGTAATGACAAAGTCTCATTGCTTGAGTAACAAGCTTGCTAGCTGGCAATTACACCTTTGTGTACGCATGTGGTAACCAACCCATATGCAACTACTAGTCAGTCGCGTTAGTTTGTATGCATGAAGTATCTTTCTAATGTTTAATCTTTGATGCTACCATCGCACACCAACCGCAGTCTGCGTCTGGATAGCAACGTATTCGCTTGAGGTCACGTTAAGTGTTGTGTGTTTTTACTTTGTGATTGTTAGTACTATATTTTGCGTTTTAATCAAGTTGCCGAAAATGAAGATTTTTGTTAAGAAGGTAAAGTACTTCGTCACTGATTTTATGTAATTGTGATTTTTTTTTAACATTCTTCCTTGGTAATTTTGCATGCAAAAACTCACAAAATGTTGTGTCGTTGTTGTGTTAGACCTTAGTTTCAGGGGAAGAATGCAGTGCAGACCGAAATTCTGTCGGTAATATCACACCAACCGACACGGTACAATTTGAAAATGGTAAATTTAGACGTTATGCCGGGTTTCCATCAAAGAGACAGTTTTGAAAAACACGGACAAAAACGGTTTTTCTGAACAAAAACACAAATGTTCTGTAAAAACAGAACAGTTTTGAAAACATTTGTCTCTCTAAAAACTGTTTTAGGAAACAAAACACGTTCCCATCGCGAATGGGAAAATGTTCTTGTTTTCTAGAACAGATCAAAGGAAAACACAATTGTTCTTGTTTTTTTGTCTGCTTGGTTGGAACACGCACTTTTGTTTTCTGCGACAATTCTACACAGTCAGTTATCAGTTGTAATTTTAAAGGTTGAAGTGATATAAATTTAACTTTTTTGGTTTCTTAACTAAAATGTGTTCAAACAAGAAGCAGTTGAGTGCAATTGTAAAATCCTCGTTGTCTGACATTTTCTGGGAACAAGATAAACAGAACATGAAACAAAACCAGTCTGTTCAGTTGAAACAGTTTGTTTACATAAAACAGAACTGTTTTCAGAAAACATAACTTATTTCTGTTTTTGTTTTTGAAAACAAACCTGTTTTTTAAAACTGTCTGTTTGGTGGAAACCCGGCATTACGAAAACGCCGGAAGACTTTTTTAAATGCGCAAATAAATGACCGCCGACAAATAATTTATAAATTGGGCGTTAGTTGAAAAAATGGAACGATCCCCGATTTAAAGTTTGGCAACGGTTGCCATTTTTCAATTTAGTTTTTTTTTTATGTTTCCAAAACATGGCTGTTAAGCCGAACATACACTATCCGGAATTTCTGTCTGGAAAAACTGATCAGGCCCGGCCTTGAGGAATTCCGGATCCTGTATGGTCGTATGGATTGGCCTTTCAGGCGGCCGGAAGGAAAATCGTTCCTGCCATGCCTCCATCACACACGTTCCGGCTCAAAAGACCTTTTCCATAGTCCTCCACGTAGGCGCACCCTGGTAACGGCAGTGTATCAAATCGCTGACGGCCAATGTCTTAGCTATAAGACAGTTTTAAAAAAGGCAGATAGCTGTAGCCTGAATGGCTGACCAACACCTAAGCGTCTCAGGTTTAGTAGGATGGACTGACTTGCGTAGTTGGAACTGCAACATAGTTGTGTGAACACCAGCACATTTATTACACCATCTGAAGCAGCTATCTCCGAGGCCATCCCCTGAATGGGATTAAGCGACGTGCTGACAACTCGTCCTTGCAAAAACCACTCCATGTCAAGAAACCTGGAACAAAAGCCTCGGATTGGACGTATCAACAACGACGACCACGCAAACGACTAAGGGATTATTCTTTCGGATCCTGGAATGTACGCTCCCTGAATAAACCGGGGGCCGAGAAGGCCCTCCTTCAACTGGTCGAAAAGTACAAACTGAGCATTATTGCAGTCCAGGAAACAAATTGGCTTGGCAGTGAGATCAATGACGAGAAATCGCACATAATTTTTACAAGTGGAAAACCATCGGGCCGCAAACAGTTTGGAGTAGCATTTATAGTGAACAATCACCTCAAACCGCATATTACTGACTTCAAACTCATAAATGAACGGCTATGTGCGATTCGCATCAAGACCCGATTCTTCAATCTCTGGCTCATCAATGTGCATGCCCCCACTGAAGTTAAAGAAGACACAGTAAAAGACGAGTTCTACGCCCGCCTTGAGACTCTCTTCGACTCACTTTCAACAAACGACGTCAAATTGCTGCTGGGAGACTTTAACGCGAAAGTCGGAAATGAAAGTTGGCACCGGGGGACCACTGGAGGCCACAGTCTCCATGAAGAATGTAACGACAATGGCCAGCGACTTATCAACTTCGCCTGCAGCAGGAACCTAGTCGTAAGCTCTACGTGTTTCCCGCATCGACGCATTCACAAGCAGACCTGGAAGTCTCCAGACACACATACCGTCAACCAAATTGACCACGTCCTCATTTGCAGGAGATGGGCGTTTAGTGTGATAGATGTCCGCTCCTATCGAGGAGCAAACTGCGACTCAGATCATCACTTGATGAAGACGACCTACAGATGTAGAATTTCCTCAGTCCACCAATCGAAAATCAGCCCTCCCAAAATCTTTCCGGTTGATAAGCTTCTGAGTGATGCTACAGCGGTGGCGTATGCTGCCGCCCTTGAGGAAAGACTATCGCCTATGCTACACAACATCAGCAACACAGGCGTCCATGAGTTCTGGGAAGAACTCAAGGGTACCATCAAGGATGTCGCAGAGATCATCATCATCATCGTGGCGCGACAGCCCGACGTCGGGCCTTGGCCGCCTGGTTTAAGACCTGGTCGCTCCACAACCGACCAGCTCTTTACGGTCAAACTGATACTCCAGAGGTGCTGGGAATACAACGTGAACGTATACCAAATCTTTGTCGACTTAAAGCAGGCATACGACAGTATCGATCGTGGAGTACTGTACAACATCATACTGCAATTTGGTATACAAAATTAGTGCGACTGACAAAGATGACGATGACCAACTCCGTCTCACAGGTCAGGATCCATAATAGACTTACTGATCTATTTGAAACACGCTCTGGTCTGAAACAGGGCGATGGACTGGCACCGACGCTCTTACGCTATTCGTGTTATGAATATGGACAACAGCAATACGCTACTCATCAAGTCGACACAATTAGCAGCGTACGCCGACGACATCAACATCATAGGCCGTATTCATAAAAAAGAGGATATGCTTATATTTGCAAAATATGAAGGAAATCCTCCCGTATGTATTCATAAAAATTTCAAGCAGAACCTTATACTTTTAGAGTAAAAGGATATCCTTCTACTCATATAAAAGTAAATGGGTATTCCGTATTCATAATCTTGACCTTTTACTCAACACAAAAAGCATATCCTCTAAAAATTGCGAGTGTGGTCAGTAGCAGACTCATCTCTGAAGTAAAAGGTTCGTTTTTCTTTAATAAATCGGTATGATGGCAGAATTTGTGGATCTAAGAGGTGTTAAACAATATAAGCCCCGCTTACCAACACTTGAAAGTGATTTTAAGGCACTATACCGTTTTGAAGAAGAAAATGTACAGATTTTTAGGTTCGAATGAAGAAACTCGGCTTACACTGTCACTTTCACTGCTTGAAGGACGCATTTTTATTTGGAGAATTCACAACAAAAATTACCCGTACTGAACTACAACTGAAACTGAGTGCATATGCGTCAGCGAAATGATAAGCATCACGACAGTTGTTATAGCACGTTCTGATATATATCGTTCAGGTCTCCGTCGAGTCAACCTTTTACTCGTACGTGAAGGAAATCCTCGCAAGTATAAGGTAATGATTATGAATACGCAAAAAAGGAAATGCTTATACTCTTACCTTTAACTTCAGAGCATAACCTTATACTTCTACCTTATGCTTAGGAGGATACCCTTCGTTTTTATGAATACGGCCCATCATGTCCCGAAGATTGGTAGACGCAGAAGAACTTCTGCATACGCTCGATACCGCTGCAAAGGAAGTTGGACTACGTATCAACGAGGGTAAAACTAAAATACTGATGCAATCGACGACAAGAACACCTGCACAATCGAGCATCAATGTGGGGGACCTCAACATCGAGTTCTTGAACGACTTCATATACCTGGGTTGCAACTTGTCAAGGGACGCCAACCAAACTGACGAAATCAAGCGACGGATACAGTTAGCTAATAAGACTTTTTTCTCGGTTCTCCCCATAATGAAATCAAAGCATGTGCACAGAAACACGAAGCTCCGCGTGTACAAAGCCATTATACGACCAGTGCTATGCTATGGCTGCGAAGCATGGACCCTAACTCAACCCTCTGGAAACGTGCTAGACACATTTGAACGTAAAGCCTCATATACATATGAGTAATCGTGCGCGCACGAACGCTGTGCTGATCATATGTGTACGAGATATTTCCCCGCACGAACGCTGTGCGAAGCTTTAAAGCTTCGTATACATTTGAGCCATATGAGAATCTCGTCCAGACCAAATTACACGCACAAAATTGTGCGCGCACGGATGGATCGTGTTCGTGCGGATAAAATTATGCGCGCACGCATGCTCCTGCCGTACACATATGAGTATTCGTGCGCGCACGATTGCTCATATGTACATACCTATGTGTACTATACGAGGCTTAAGGATCTGCGGCGAATTTTCGGGGCTGTTTGCGATCGAGATGGATGGCGCATCCGGTATAACCATGAGTTGTATGAACTGCACGATGAGCTGGAAGTTTCGAAAATCGTCAAACTACAACGACTTCAATGGGCAGGGCATGTGCAACGAATGGACGATGATCGCTTGCCAAAGACAGTAATGAACACAAAACGAGTCGACGGAGCGAGACTGCGAGGACGACCGAGATCTCCTTGGGAGATCTCAGTATATGTATGTGGACGCCGCAAAACTACTGGGCTTCCAAGATTGAAGGACGCGGTCACGTGACCGAGATAATTGGAGGGCAACGATCCTGGCGGCCAAGGCCCGACGTCGGGCTGTCGCCTGTCCGGCCGCATGATGATCATCATCATCATGCGGCCGGACAGGCCGCCTGACAGGTCATTGAGGCGGCTGGACGGATAATTGGAAATCGACCTTATAGCCATAGAATGAAAGTATCTATCTATTGCATTGAATTGTACGGCATTTCACTTTCAATAGCAACGCTTCAGATACATTCGTCTATTGAAATAAACTGCAGCGAAAATTCATTCTAGTCATGCAGCCGGAACGTTGGCCTTAAGGCGGCCGGACAGGCCGGCGGACAGACCTCTGCGGCGGCGGGATGGATAATTGCAAATCGATCTTATCGCTATAGTATGAAAGTATCTATCTATTGCTTTGAATTGTACGGTATTTTCCTTTCTATAGCCAAGCTTCAGATACATTCGTCTATTGAAATAAACTGCAATGAAAATTCATTCTAGTCACGCGGCCGGACAGGCCGCCAGACAGGCAAAGCAATATATACAATAGATACTTTCATTCTATGGCGATAAGATCAATTTCCAATTATCTATCCGGCCACCTCTAAGGCCTATCAGGCGGCCTGTCAGGCGGTCTCAAGGCGAGCTGTCCGGCCGCGTGATGAACGAATTTTCACTGGAGTTTTTCCAATAGACGAATGTATCTGAAGCTTGGCTAATGAAAGTAAAATGCCGTACAATTCAATGCAATAGATAGATACTTTCATTCTATGGCGATAAGATCGATTTGCAATTATCTATCCGGCCGCCTCGAAGGCCTGTCCGGCGGCCTCAAGGCGGCCAGAAGCAGCCATACACGATCCGGAATTTCTTAAGGCCTGGCTTGATCAGTTTTTCCGCAAGGAATTCCGGATGGTTTATGGTGTATTCTATATTCAGGCAAACTGGAAGGCCTGGCCTCATCAGTTTTTCCGGACAGGAATCCCGGATGGTGTATGTTGGGCTTTTGCTTTCTCAAAGGAATGCCGGCAGTGCTCACTGTACACGGCAGTCTGATGTTTTCATTCATCGGTTTGTCTCCGAAGCTGGAAAAATTCTAATTTTCTCGATTATATGTATATCAATCTTTGTCATCGGTTTGTCTCTGATGTGAAAGGAATCGAAATGTCTTCGATCATACATCGATTCTGGTAATCAATTTGACTGAAATTTGAATTCATTAAAATATCTCTGGCGAGGCGTGTTGTCATATCATCAAATACGGAATATGTTTTGTTTATATTTTCTAAAAGCCTGGTATGCAGTCCGCCGTTAAATGAAAAGTGCCGTGAGATCAATACAAAAATTGTAAACCCGCTCAAAATGATTTTTTCCGTGAAAAGTTTTACACGAGATTTCACGTTTCACTTTTAGTTTCTTGACCAATTGTATATCAGGCCTAAACAGATTCTACAGATTTCTACAGTCATCGATCCGGATCCAATCTCATTGTCGATTCTACATTGACTACAGTCATCGATCCTAATTCGATCTCAGCTTCGATTCTACACTGATTGCAGTCATCGATTCAACATCGACTACCGTCATCGATTTTGGATCGATTCCTGTCCTCAATTTCGGTATCGCAAAAGCGGCCATGCCCATGCAAATTCTCCGACATTACGTCGATATAGTCATCGATTCCTTAGTAGACAATCTTCGATCTAAAATAAGATCGATCAGGTTTCGATTCTTGTCTGACTGGGACAATGGGGAAAATTTCAAAGCCGGGCCAAATAGTATAGACTGCACACTAGAGAGATATTCGAAAATATGGGGCGACCGGTAGCGCAGTGTGTTGAGGCATCAGTCTCATGTTTGACTACCGGCGTTTCGGGTTCGAATTCCGTCCACGACGACGTTCGTGGCCATGGATGTGCAGGAGGTGCATGATGGCAACTGCATTCTCCGAAACCAGCTTATGCCGTCGAAACGTCAACTGGGCCACATGGAACAGTTGACGCACCATGCCCCACCAGTGGTTAGGGCAATTGAGAGAGACACTAGAGAGATATTCAAGAGAGAGACATACAAATCTACTGGTGGAGGGGAAAGTTCTATGGAGTGATCACTCTTGTGCAGTCTATACTATTTAAAATAAAATAAATAAATAACTGGCGCAACAGTCCAATTTGAATCATGGCCTCGAGATGAGTTAGCATCATCTCATTTTCGTGACAGTATGTCTTGTGCAGAGGTGTGATCATCAGCAACACGCTTAACCTAGTTATTTACCCCATAAATGGGTACTTATTTAATAGCTGACTGGGCTCATAGTCCGACACATAAATCCCATTTTTTATCGAAAACTACTGCATTCAGTAGGAATCAAACCAGGGCATAGTGTGTAGAAGGCGAACGTGCTAACCGTTGCGCCATCCGGACAACAAGTCTATACTATTTGGGCGGGCGACATTTTGAGGAAAACCATTTTATGGGGATTAGTTCAGCCATTGGGTAATTTGGGGAAACAAATTGTGGTGGAGAATTTTTGAATTTTTTATGCTTTTTGGGGTGCTGAACACGAATCCGGAGCTTCCTACCAACATTTTTTTTGCAGAACATGGTCAAATTTCGGCACTTTTTTTTTGGGGTTTTTGGACTATAACTTGAAAACCGTGGACGTCAAGCGTCAAATTTGGTTCAGTGGTGAAGCTGCAATTGACAGTCGAAAAAAAGCCAATTTTTCTCAACTTTGCGAAATGGTCACATTAGAATGTCTGTAACTTGAAAACGGTTACTAATCCGTAAAAATGCGTCAAGTAAGAGTTTTAGAGCATGAAATTCTCTTTTTAAAATCGGTCAAAAGAAAATTCCGAAATTCGAAATAACTAAAATCACGTTTTTGAGCGAGTTTTCCCTTATAACATATTTTCGTACTTTTTTTTAATAGGTACAGGTATATATTACAAGAAGTTGAATAAAAAGTACACTACAGACTTACAGCCTTAGTGTTTTGTGAGCACCGGTTTGCGGGGACGGTGGTCTGGGTTCTGGTGGATGGGATTCGTCGATTGATCCTTCCAACATCTCTTCGAGGCCCATGCAGAGAGGTCCACATTCGAACGCTTGCCCTCATAGTTGGCACAAAGCAGGGGCAATGTAGACCGGCCTTTTTACAGCCACAGTGTCCTACACATGCCTTCTTGTATTTATAAGAAATGATGCGCAGTAGGGCATCTGGTGCGGCATTCCTCGTGATCGTTATCGGCCGGAGTCATCTTTTGGTATTTTTCATCCCCATTCTTCGGGCCTTTTGTCAAAGCAGAGCCACTTCTGCACTTGGTGATATACCCTCATTGAAAGAGTAGCCGTCAAAAACTACAACTGCGGTTGATCTTTATATACTCGTAGTTGGACCTCACGTGCCTCACGTAAGTTTCACATATTGAGGGTAGGGAGACAGTTCGTATGTCAGGAACCCTGCCAACTCAATATCTGATTGTTTGGCAATGGCAATTCGATGAAATAGCGTGTCAGGACTTACAACTACAGTCTTTTCGTGGATTTGAATAGCATTGTTCATCAATTCAATTCGCCTTCTACGACATGCCGGGAAAGGCCGTGGCATTATTCTTACGCCCCACACCGCACGTGTTGTAATTTGTGGAGTGTTTATTATTGTGAATTGATCATTATATGAGAGATGGAATTATGTATGTACCTAGAATTGTACTCAGAAGTCAGTCGCTCAATAAACGTTGAACTGATTACACCACCTTTTTCTCTACTCTGCAACAGGTTATGGGCCTTTGCATGTAGGTGCATTATTAATCGGTTCGAAGCTTTCCCCGGTAGTGTTTTGTCGTAAAGCTCGTAAATTATTAATTTTGTTGGAGCAAAATGAGTGATAATAATGTCATTCGCGTTGAAAAATTAAAAGGAAGAGAAAATTGGGACACTTGGAAGGTTACCGCTATGTCATACCTCGTGATAAAAAATTTGTGGAAGTGCGTAGAAAATGAATCATCTGGCGGTGAAGATTTAAAGGCGCGCTCCGAAATGATACTTATGGTCGATCCAAATAACTTTTCATACATTACGGTTGCGGAATCGGCAAAGAAAGCATGGTCGAATTTAGAGTCAGCATTTGAGGACAATGGTATCACGCGAAAAGTATATGTGTTGCAGCGCCTAGTATCATTAAAATTGGCCGATTGCGAAAACATCGAAGATTATGTTAACCAAATAACTATATTGTGGTCGAAAGTGTTAAAAGTTGGTTTCTCGATCGACGAAGAAATAGTTGGATCGCTCATGCTCGGAGGTCTTCCAGAGGAGTACAGGCCGCTCGTTATGGCGATGGAAAATACCGGTGAAAAGTTGACCGCTGAGAAGGTCAAAAATACATTATTGCAAGAGCGCTCATTCCAACTGTCGAACGAACAAACAGCTATGTATAACAGTAAAAACCACAAACCAAAATCGAAATCGAGTTCCAAAAAGGGTGTACAGTGCTACGAATGTAAAGAGTATGGGCATTATGCAAAGCATTGCAAGAAGAGAAATGTGACAGAAAAACACAACAAACCGAAAAATAAGAAACAAGATTCCTCTTCACTTCTCTCATTGCAAAAGGCACAAGTGATGATTGGTTCATTGACTCGGGTGCATCCGCTCATATGACTATGAAGAGAAGTATAATCGAGAGTGAAAAGCCTATCCATAGTGGTAAAGTGACAGCGACGAATAATTCCAAAATGTCAATCAAATGTGTTGGTGATGTTCGGATGAAGAACAAAAACAACGACGACATCCTAATGAAAAATGTGCTTTATGTCCCTGATTTATGCACAAATTTAGTATCGGTGTCATAAATGATTAAAAATGGCAATAAGGTGAGCTTTGAAAAAAACAAGTGCGAAATCATAAATAAAGATGGCAACTTAGTAGCGACCGCCACAATAGTCGATGACATGTTCAAATTAGATCGTTCACTTAGTGCGGCGGCGTAGAAGCGAAGCATCGAAGATACAGTGAAAGTTACTGACTCATATGTGTTGTCGTCCAAACTCGATACAAATTTGTGGCATCGTCGTCTTGGTCACCCAGGCGAAGAAAAATTGCGTCAAATGCCATCAGTTGCTAAAGGGTTAGAACTCGACAAATCGAATTTGCATCAAACGTGTGCAGCAGGAAAACAAACGCGAGCGAGTTTTCCACACACGTCAAATAAAGCGCTTTGCAAATTGGAAATAGTACATTCTGACATCTGTGGTCCAATGTCAACGCAGTAGATTGGAGGAGCAAGATTTTATATTTCGTTCATTGATGATAGCACCAGGATGTTGTTTATTTATACAATGAAGCATAAGTCTGAAGCACTGACAAAATTCATCGAATTTAGAAACATGGTGGAGAGGCAATGTGGCTCCGCAATAAAAGCACTTCAAACCGACAACGCACTGGAATATTGCAATAAACAATTTGATGCGTATTTATCGAAAAATGGGATTCTGCACAGGAAAACGGCACCCTACACACCAGAGCAGAATGGAATTGCAGAACGTTTCAACCGAACCATAGTAGAGAAAGCGAGATGCATGCTTTTCGATTCGAATCTTTCGAAAGTTTTTTGGGCGGAAGCAGTAGCGACAGCAGCCTACATAATTAATCGTCTGCCGTGTCGAATCAATGGCAACAAATCTCCATTCGAATTGTGGAATGACTGTAAACTAGATCTGTCATCTATGAAGGTTTTCGGATGCGTAGCCATGGTTCATGTACCTACGGAAAAACGTCGGAAACTAGACGCGAAGTCAACAAAATGCATTTTCGTTGGATACGACTCGTCATCGAAGGCGTACAGTGTGTACGACATGGCAGCGCGCAAACTATTAATCAGTCGAGATGTGATCTTCTTCGAGAACGAACGATACGGTCAGGTTATTGATAAGTCAACAGACCATACTAATTACATCTATCTACCAGTGGAAAATTCAAACGAGGGCGAGTTCGACTCAACGATAGACGCCGGAGACGAAAACAGGAATTCGATTCTGGAAGCAAATGAAGTAGCAGCTTCAACTAGCGACTCATCTGTAATGAGCACGGCGGCAGAAAGTTTCGCAAGCTTCAGTGACAGCGAACAACATGGCGCATTCGGTGGAACTGCATTAGGAGATTCGATACTCAGCAACATCTCCACCACACAAATTGACTCGGATTCCGATGACGAAATGCAAGAGTTTTTGTCGAAACGTGTTGCGGAAAATTTATTGCGCAAAGCACGCGCTTTGTCTGTATCGACCGATCCAGAAACTGTGAAGGACGCATTCGAGCGTCCCGATTCATCACAATGGAAGGCTGCGATGCAAAGTGAATACAATTCGCTAATTGAAAATAAAACATGGACGTTATGCGATCTACCGAATGGGAAATACCCAATTGATTGCAAATGGGTGTTTAAAATGAAATTGAACTCCACAACCAACGAAATCTACTACAATGCGGATTTACTCGAAGTGAGGCCGATCCGTGTGTCTATCATCGTGTCGACAAGGACGATATGGTAATCTTGGCCGTTTATGTGGACGATATTCTCATATTCAGCAAGAACCCGAAATTGGAGAACCTGGTCGTTGAGCAATTGAAGGGGCACTTCAAAATGAAGGACTTGGGTGATGCATCGTGTGTGCTGGGTATCAACATCACTTACGAGCGAAACTCAATCGCTATTGACCAGCAATAATACATCACGAAACTTCTTGAGCGCTTTAACATGATCGGCTGCAATCCGGTGTCGACTCCATTAGACATCAACCAGAAATTGACAAAGGCAATGGGACCAACAACTCAAGCTGAAATCAATGAAATGAAGGATGTGCCGTACCAAGAAGCAATCGGAGGTCTTTTATACGTGGCACAATTGACTCGACCTGACATCTGCTACCCACTGACGTTGTTGAGTCGGTTTAACAATAATCCAGGCCGGGTGCACTGGGCTGCGGTTAAACGTTTATTCAGGTACTTAAGTGGCACAATTAATCGTAAATTAGTTTATCGTAGCAATGACAGCAATGACGAACTTATTGGGTTCTGTGACTCGGACTTCGCTGGCGACATCAGCACGCGTCGTTTAACTTCAGGTTTTGCATTTATGATGCAAGGCGGTGCTATTGCATGGGGCTCGAGAAGACAGAGATCAGTGGCTTTGTCAACTACAGAGGCGGAATACGTATCCTATTCGCCGTTGTTTTCCCCTCTGGTCTTGGCGGCCGTCCGACTAGCTTCGGAGACGGGTCGTGGGCGCCACGCGCTTGATATTTTTCCGACCGCCGAACTTGATAAGAATCGCGATAAGCGCGAATTCGCAATCCACCGAAGTCACCAACCGGGAAGGGAACGATATAAGAAAAGAGAAATCGCGTCGTTTCGTTTACGTTACAACTTTAATGATCTAGCACCTTACTCGCTAATTTACTTACTTACGGTCGACCGGCACAATGCAAATTCACTATCACTTAACACTAATTCCTAACACTATGACCTTAAACTAACTATAATAAAATACTACACCTACCTAGGTGGCGGCAGCTGCATACACTTAAACCGATGAAACTTCGACGACAGCTGTGTGACCGCCGATCGCCTGCACTCCGTTTCGGGGATTCCCACGTAGACAATTCGAAGTCACAGCGTCCCAGTTTGTCGTCTTCACCAACCAATATATTTCCTTTCACGCTGACGTCGGGTACCTTCTCCTTCTCGATTCTGCTCTCCAGCTTTCCACAATCTTCTCCGCTCTTCGTCTCAGTCTCTGAATATTTCCCAATCCGTCGCCTTACGTCGCTTTTCTTCCGTGTCCGAGAAAAAATCAAACAAAGAGGTATCCCGTTCCTATCCCAGGGCTTAAATAGCTTCGAAAAGAAACGAACTCTTCCGGCCACGGATCAGTTATGTCCGATCTGCATCACAATAATTGAGCAACTACGACTAGTACACCATCCTGCTCATTTGACGTTTCAGCTAGTACGTTAGCCGATCGGACATGACTTGGACAAACATGTCACCGGTGTGTTTATTTACGTTCGCTCTTTCCGTGTAGTGTAGTGTAGTTCGGAGTTGTTATTTTCGTCGCGGAAGTTGTGGTGGACAGGCAAAAGTCATGACCAAGAGAGACTTTTAAGACTTTCAGATAAGTACTTAAATATAATGTACTATGAAGGTTCGTTCCGATACTTTGTGGTTCGTTCTTTTCCTCTTCCATTTCAGGTGGATATCGCCGTGGCCGCTGACACTTTGTAAAGCATGTCGGTGGTTTGATTTGGGCCCGGTGAACATCGCTAGAGTTTCATCAAGCGCGTTATCAATTCAGGTACGTACCAAGCATCCTACCGCCACCCCCTAGTTGCCACCGGTTATCTAATCTAAATATTATTTCTTGTTTCAGATCAGCGAAATCGACAGCGCTAGCGTAACAATCCCTTGTCACAACAATAAAGGAAGCGATTTGGCTGAAACGATTTGAGGGCAAAATTTTGACCAGCACACCAAGACCGATTACGATCTATTGCGATAACAAAAGTGCGTTGCACTTGGCAAACAATAATTCGCCATCAAGGGATACAAAACACGTCGACCTGAAAGCAAAATTCATCAGACAAACTTTGGATTCTGGGCTCATCAAATTAGATCATATTCCGAGTGTCGACATGGTTGCCGACATTCTAACTAAACCCATGACAATCGACAAGCAAACAAAATTCACCAATCTGCTGGGATTAAAAATTACGTAATTGTAGACTTAGCTCTTATTTCCACAATTATTATTATTAAAGTAATTGATCCCAGAAAATGTATTGAATTTTGTATATATCATTAAAAAACTAAATAATTTTTTTGATCTCTCATAGTTAAATTAAAATTTATTTGAAGTTGATTTATATAGGATTTGAATTTAATTTAATTTTTGAAATGTATTTTAAATTCAGTGGGAGTATTGTGAATTGATCATTATATGAGAGATGGAATTATGTATGTACCCAGAGTTGTACTCAGAAGTCAGTCGTTCAATAAACGTTGAACTGATTACACCACCTTTTTCTCTACTCTGTAACATTTATACCGACCGGCACTAAATATGGCAAATGTCAGATGTTGGCTTAGCACTTGGGTTTAACGAGAATTTTAGAAATGTAAAGAGAATAGTAACTTCTTGTGGAAAGCGCTTTTACGCCCCCGACTCCAACAAAACATAAACATCCACAAAAACAACCGTCAACAACGGAAACACAAACCTAATTCAATTTTTGTTTGGTTCAGTACCGCATCGTAAGTGGATCTAAGAGCTAGTCCAATCAACCAATCCAATATCTTTACATCGTGGTGAGTTTGCTGGGATTAGTTAATACTGAAACATAGTTCCACGGCATAAACGTGGCCAATGCAAGAGGCTTCACTCGATAAGCTCTTTTTATGCGGTTTAATCCTTGCACGCCCATCTCTTTAGCCCAGTGGCAATCTATCCTTTCATCTCCGAAAATACCAATACTTATTGATGTGAGGTTTCTGGGAAAGGGGGATGTTCATGAACCAATCCATAAGCTTTCCTTGATCAATCTTATCTCGATTGAGTCTCAGAAATAAAAGTTTTTCACATGCCAGAATTTAGAACCGAACTGTCGGTGATCTGATCTTCATCAGGTAGGGAGCAGATGGCTGGGTTCTGTGTTGGAAGGATGGTGATCGAAGGGAGGGGGCCCGAAAAAAACAATAAATGGTAGAAATCTGGGGATAGGGTAGAAGCTCTTTATCTGACCACAAATTGCACTTACAAAACTTTTTCGGAGTTGTTACTGGTGGAACTCCTACCAAGAACGTCCCCGGGAACATCTGATTGGAACTGTGACTGCGGTAACTGGAAACGTAATATTTCTGGTGGTTAGTGACATATTAAAAACATAAAAGAACTACGATTGGGGTAAACCCCAATCATGCAATACTCTAGATGAATTTGAACCTGGTTAAAGCCAATAAATAATTTTGGTTGCAATCTCGGATGCATCGTTAAGACGTAAGACGTAAGTCGTTAAGACGTTAAGACGTATTTCATGAAATAGTGCAGTTTGTATGGGAGGGGGTAGAAGGAGGGTGAGGATTACAATAAATTTTATAATGTAGGTTACAATTATCATAAAAGTGATATATTCAAAATTTCAAAGCAAGATGTTTTATAGTTTCTGAGAAAATCTGATTATTGTAAATTATCAAAAATGTGTCATTTTGTATGGGAGGGGGTAGACGGAGTAAGGGTAATCGATTAATTTTTTTGAATCTAACTGATATTGTTAATTAAGTGTTAAGTACAAAATTTCAGCCCGATAAATTGTATACGTACTGAATAAATTGGCTTAACGTATTTCATGAAATAGTGCAGTTTGTATGGGAGGGGGTAGAAGGAGGGTGAGGATTACAATAAGTTTTATAACATAGGCTACAATTATCATAAAAGTGATATATTAAAAATTTCATAGCAATATGTTTTATAGTTTCTGAGAAAATCTGATTATTGTAAATTTTCAAAAATGTGTCATTTTGTATGGGAGGGGGTAGAAGGGGTGGAGCGATTTAGCCCGTTCACGAACTTAGCCTTCATTTTTTGTCAAAAATAACGTGTGCAAAATTTGAACTTCATAGCTCAACGCGTTCTCGAGCTAGAGAGGTCACGGACGGACGGACGGACAGACGGACATCCGGTTTTGAGATATTCGAGTGATAATATGAACTTCTGTATCATTCATTTTTTTCTGCGAGCCTTATTTCTTAGCGTTACAAACTTTGTGGCAAACTTATAATACTCTCAGATTTCATCTAGAGTATAAAAATGTCCGAAAATGTGTTGTATGGTAACACTCGCTCAAAAAGTGATTTACGCTATTTCGAGTTTCTGAATTTTCTTTTGACCGAATTAAAAAGATCGGATACTTTCTGTACAAAATTTCATGCTCTATAACTTTTATTTCTTGCATTTTTATGTATTAGTAGCCGTTTTCAAGTTACAGACGTTCAAATGTAACCATAACAGGGTTTTTCGCAAAGTTGGAAAAAATCGACGTTTTTCAACTGTCGATTGCGGCTTCACCACTGGACCGAATTTGACGTTTAAGTAGCTGATTCGACGCAACATTTTATGTACTTCAATTTATCTGGAAACTTTTTTTTCGTTAAAATCCACGGTTTTCAAGTTATAATCGAAAAACCAAAAAAATAGTACCGAAATTTCGAGGTTTTCTGAGATTTTGACCATGTTGTACAAAGAAAACTTGGTAGGAAGCTCCGGACTCGTATTCAGCACACCAAAAAACATAAAAATTGAAAGAAAAAAATTCTCCACCACAGTTAGTTTCCCCGAAGCTCTTCTGAGCTCCTCCTAATGACTGGATTAGATATTTCTGAGGAAGATTGTTATAAATTCCATCAACCGCTATAAGAATCAGTAAATTTGGCGGGAAGTTCATTATTTCACCTTCAGCATTAAATTTAAATTCCATGGATACCATATGGTTTTATATCCCCGCCGCAGTCTTTCGGTATACCCGTATTTTGGCATGTATATTGGCATGTGATTTTAACAGTTATTGCAACAATAATGTGCGCTGCATGGGCTGCTTTGTCTACGACGCAATGAGCGGCCGGCCTAATACATTAAACTTAAGGTATCGTCATTGAAAATATGCTTACAGGGAATTTCACACTAAAGGTTCTAATACACAAGACGCGTAAACCCGTCCCGTGTAAATACCTATAGCAAACGGGTTTACGACAACGCCGAACTTGTTAGCTGACGACGGGTACCGACGAGTACTCGTCCACCGTTGTTGAGTCGATGAATCCACTAATGCTGTAGAATCGTAAACACACTTCGTGTAAATATTGTACAACTACGTGTGCATTATTTCCGTCTCAGTAAAATTCGCTTCGCTACTCGTTTCTGTAGTTTCGTCCGCGTAAATCCGACTTTCGTGTAAACACTAGTCGCATTTTCGCGGATTTGGGTAAAAATTACGCGATCGCGAATACGCGTCCCGTGTACTAGAAGTTTATTGATCGCTGGGTACCTTACATGGCATGTGGTACCGCCTTCGAATTAAGCAAAACCCGCGGAAACGCAGCAGACGAAACGAAAGCCCTACGCAAATTATGCTAATGTAGTCTGCAGGCACAAAAACGACTTTTGGAAGTATTTAAACAATTAGAAGCACTTAAATTCGTTTAAATATTCAGAATGGACTTAGACTCCAGAAGGAAAATCTGGTGCTTCATTAAACCGACGATTTTGACAAAAAGGAAAATTCCCAAACAAGAATTTGTGGCGAATTTATTTGATCGATACCTGGCAACCCTGGTCTGATGTCTCAAACGTGCCATACACGCAGCGATCGATCGGCCGATCCGATGGATCGGCCTGTGTATGCGGTTATCGTTGATGATTTTTTTGACAGTTCCATATAATTTTGATCAGCTTATATTTTGTGGCGATGCATCGGCCGATCGATCGGGTGACGGATCGCTCCGTGCATGTAGGGTATTATACTGGCTCTCCACTGGTTCGGATTCCACTGTGGCCATGGATATTTTTGTTGTCTTCCCTCCTGTAATGTGAGGTGTAACACTTGCCGCGAATGGGCACGAGGTGTATGCTAGCATATAGTACATTGTCCGAAACTAGTTACGGCATGTAAACGCAATGTCAACTAATCTGCGACTATGGACCATTAGGGGCTTGGGCAAATATTCAGTAGCTTTCTGAACATAGGGTCCGAAGTAAAATTAAAATAACATAAAACTCAAATGCAAATTATCTAATACATATTCTCAAACATTATCCACAGATAAGGGCAAAATATTTCCTGACACACTATGAAATTAACGTCGATCTAGGTGATAAACTGCTAACAATTTTAACCCAAACTGAGCCCAATTCGGGAATTCCGAGTCCCCTACCAATTGCAATCGATTTTCTAATTGATCCAAAACTTATTTCTGAATCAGCGGCGATTAATTTGCGTCATTTCGATGCGCCTCCCAATCAGGCGCATGTAACAATCGAATTTCGAATCTGCCCAGAGGTAATAACCATGTTCGATGCAGCATTAATTTGTACACACAGTAATGATTTTTCTTTCTTCTTAAGGATAATGAGGCTTTCTCTATAACAGCGACCAGGCTGTTTGGTCATATCAACGAAGTCGTCATCAAGGGGGAGAACACAACGAAAATTGAATCGATTGGAGATTTTCAAAAACGATTCAAAACTCACGTTTCGTACTTTTATCCATTCGTTTACTTCGACTTGGATTTTAATTGGAACCATCTGAATTGTCTGAATTTCTTCGCGTATAATAAATTGAATAATATCGATAAGGTATTTGACCACATTTTTAGTTATACGGAAACATTTATGCTCCTTTATTGTTACATTTTATAATACCTTATTTGTTTTTTGTTTTTAATTGGTTTTTATTTTCTAACTTATCTAGTGTAGACCAGTCAAAGAACACGTTGTAGAGTGCATGGAATATGCGATAATTTTGTGACTTCATGGTTTTGTTAGGAGTAGTTAGTAGGTAAACTAGGACTTTTAGTCCCAAAGCTTATTAAATTTCCTATAATATTGTTCGTCTGCATATTTGTCGGATTTCGAACGGTTTACGATATATACCGCATTGAAAATCTGTAATTTTCGAAGAAATCATTTTTCGAGGAAAACCTGTCATAGTCGAAGTTGTAGAGAATTAAATTTCCCTTAATTTGATATAGAATTTTGCTACTTTATCATAAAGCAATCAAAAATTATAGAATTTCTAAAATATAAAATAGGTTAAATTTTTTTTTTTAATTCCTCGTTCATATCACCGTGAAAAAAAAATCATCGTGGAATGTAGGCGGGATTTTAAAAAAGTATGTAAAATATATGAAATCTCAATGTAAAATTGTGAAAATATATTCAAACTGTAGTTTGTCGACTCCTCCATTTATTCCAATATAATCCCCGTATGTAAAAAATCATTTTCGCAGATATTTTCCAAAAAAACATTTTTTCATTTTCACGTTCACGATGAAGTGTACAGAGCCCTTTCCTCTAGAAATGAGTATGTTGATGCTTCTGCTTCCTTGCCCTTTCACACCACTCTACGGCCTCGCGTTGCTCTGCCTGTGGTGTTGGCGCTTCGCCCATTCGGGCGGTATAATCTTAGCTTCCTTCTGAAGGCAGCTCGGTCTTGGATCGTATCATCGCCGAGATTAATGCGTTGTTGTTGCTTCTTCATCTGATCGATGCATGTGTGTTTCCGTTTGCCTCTGGGTTCTCGCCTTAGAACATGGCAATACCAATCCATACGACGATCTTCGAGCTTTTCAGTGATCGGTTGCTCAATAAACAAGCTGCTTCGGATGCAGGTACTTTTGATGCGTTCCTTTTTGGTTACACCGGCTGACATCCGTAGCATTTGCATCTCAGTCGCAGTCATTTTACTTTCGTATGTCTCTCAGACGCATACATGAGTGCGGGACGTACGACCGTTTTGTAGAACTTGCCCTTAAGCTTTCGTGGCATCTTCTTGTCGCAGAAAACTCCAGAGTTTTCTCGCCACTTTATCCAACCGACAGTGATGCAATGTTTGATGTCGTCATCGCAGCCAGCTTCCTTGTTTACCATCGAGCCCAGGTAGTTGAACTTTGTACAGGACTTCAACTGCTCTCCTTTAATGTAGATGTCTGGTATCGGTCTATCAGGATCTGAGAAAGGACAGCAAAGGTACTCAGTCTTTGGCATGCTAATCCTCAGTCCATAATCCTCCAGTATCTTAAACCACTTGGTCAGTCCAGCCTGCAAAGCAACGATGTCTTTGCTACCCAGGACAACGTCATCGGCGAAGAGAAAGGATATTTCCAGATCGAGAGAGATGAGTGTTAATAAATAGAGTATGATGATGTTGGAGAGAAATACACTCAATACACTGCCTTGGTGAACTCCGACTTTTACCGGAAACTCTTCAGCTGTGCATCTAACTTTAGTAGTTGCTCCGTCGTACATGTCTTGTATCATCTTAACATATGCCTCGGCGACCTTAAGTGCTCTTAGGGCCACCCATATCAAATCACGACAAACTCTGTCGAAGGCTTTTTCCAAATCGATGAACACAAAGCGCAAGTCCATCTGTGCATCGCGATGTTTTTCCATTATAACACGCAAGCACTGAATAGCATCGACTGTGGATCGACCCTCCACAAAGCCGCATTGATTGTCATCTAACCGTACAATCTTTTTCAATCGATTGCAGACAACTCGCTCGTAAGTCTTCAATGTGTGAGATGTTAACTTGATTGCCCTTTAGTTATTGAGCTTGCGTGAATCACCCTTGTTCATATAAAACGGGAGAAGGAAGTTTTTCCTGAAAGCGTCAGACATCGGTTGCCCTCTTTTAATTTTGTTGAAAAGAACAGTGAGCTATCTAAGCGCGACATGATTCATCTTCAACCAAAATTCCAAGGGTATTTTGTCCGGTCCAACTGTCTTTCCGCAATTCATCTGCATCATTGCTTCCATCACCTCATCATCATCGTGGCGCGACAGCCCGACGTCGGGCCTTGGCCGCCTGGATCGTTGTCCACCAATTGTCTCGGTCACGTGACCGCGTCCTCCAATCTTGGAAGCCAAGTAGTTGCGCGGCGTCTACATACAGTGGCCGACAAAAGTCTACATACGACCCCTATTTTCGCTACTTGACGAGCCCCATGGTACTAATTAAAAAAGTAATGATGCAGTTTTGTTCTAAGTCTATTTTAATTGATACTTAACAAAAAAAAATCTTTTCTCCAATATAAACTTTACAAGTTATTCATACATAACTAGAAAAATGCATTGACAAAAGTCTACATACGGCTAGGTAAATCATTCTTCCTGCTACTGTGCGGTTCTGTTTTATAACGGGAAGTACCGTTTATCAAGTTTCGGCATTTGCGTTTCGCGTTAGGCTTCAGTTTGGGTAGTTTCGATAAGGCCGCAGCTGTGACGATGGCTTCTCGGAAGGAAATCTCATCAGAAGTACGGAACTTGGTGGTAAAACATCGAAACGAAAGAAAATCTTTCGGAGAAATAGCCAAATTGTTGAATTTAAGTAAATCGACAGTGCAAACCATATTCAACAACTACAAAAGCAGGTTCTCTGTTGAAAACAAGCCGCGCAGTGGTCGACCAAAGAAGCTGGTTCGCAGAGAGGTCTCCTTTATTTTGAAAGAAGTGAACCAAAACCCAAAGGTGCATGCCACAAAATTGGCGGAGGACATAGCAAAACGAACAGGAACCACGGTGAATCCAAGAACAGTTCAAAGAACATTAAATAATAATGATTATCACAGCAGAACACCACGCAAAAAACCCCTTATAAGCGAAAAAAATCGCAAACTTCGCTTAGAATTCGCCAAAAAGCATCTGGACAAGGGACTTGATTTTTGGAAGAAGGTTTTATTCACCGACGAATCGAAGTATAACATATTTGGAAGTGACGGTAGAGCTAAAGTTTGGAGAAAGGCAAACACGGGAATGGACCTAAAACACCTAATTCCAACAGTTAAACATGGCGGTGGCAATGTGATGGTTTGGGGTGCTGTCGCGGCGTCAGGTGTAGAAAATTTGGTGTTCATTGATGGTGTCATGGATCGCCATCTCTACAAAACCATCTTGCAACACAATTTAAGGGAATCTGTCGATAAGTTGGGCCTTGGTGGAAGCTGGATATTCCAGCAAGACAATGATCCCAAGCACACCGCTCAAATCGTGAAGGACTGGCTACTATATTATGCTCCAAAACAGCTCAATACACCCCCACAAAGTCCGGACTTGAATGTCATCGAGCACGTTTGGGAGCTTCTCGATCGAAAAATAAGAAAACACGACATTAGAAGTGCTACAATGCTAAAAGAGAAGCTCATTGAGGAATGGGGCCAAATAACGCCTAACGAGTTAGAGAATTTGGTCGCATCGATGCCAAGACGCTTGCAGGCAGTTATAGATGCCCATGGTGGGCCAACAAAATATTAATATTAAGTTTTGAAATGAAATGTGAATTCCTTAATTAAGTTTTTGGTGGATCTCATGATCGTACGTAGACTTTTGTCAATGCTATTTTTTAGTTTTTTATGAATAAATTGTTAAGTTTGTATTGGAAAAAATATTTTTTTGTTACAAATAAATAAAAATATATTATAAACAAGACTACATCATTACTTTTTCAATTAGAGCTGTTGGACTCGTCAAGCAGCGAAAATAGGGGCCGTATGTAGACTTTTGTCGGCCACTGTATACTGAGCTCTCCCAACGAGATCTCGGCCGTCCTCGCAGTCTCGCTCCGTCGACTCGTTTTGCGTTTGGCTTTGGCATGCGATCATCGTCCATTCGTTCTACATGCCCTGCCCATTGAATTCGTTGTAGTTTGACGATTTTCGAAACTTCCAGCTCATCGTACAGTTCATACAACTCATGGTTGTACCGGATGCGCCATCTATCTCGATCGCAAACAGCCCCGAAAATTCGCAGTAGAACCTTACGTTCAAATGTGTCTAGCATGTTTCCGGAGGCTTGAGTTAGGGTCGATGCTTCACAGTCATAGCGTAGCACTTGTCCTCTACTGAAAAATCAGCCATATCAGTGGTGTTTGGCTCCGCAGCTTGAAAAGCTTCGCACGGAAATTCTTCATTCAAAAGTTCGTCAAAGTACTCACGCATTCTGCTACAGATTGCTGTGTCTTCAACCAGTAGCACTCCTGAGTCTTCAACGTACTTTGGCGCCTGAATCTCTCGAGCGTTTCTTCTCCTTTAGGTTGCGACCTTATAAATCCTGGCATTGTTTTTAGGTTTCTCTTGCAAAGACAATCGCTTACCCGCAGTCAGATCTTCTTGCTCTTGATAGAACTTCTCGGCTAAAATCGCCTTTGCTTGAGCCATCTTTTGCTTTACTTCCTTCCGACATTTATCATATTTCTCCCGATAACGACGTTTCTATGGCAGCCGGTTCTACGCACCGGAACGACCCGTTTTTCAACGGCCAAGAGCTGCCAAACCCTTTCAATGCAGAAGGAAATATATGTATGTGTCATTTTTTCAACAGAATAACGCCAACGTTCCTATCATTCGAGTTTCCATAACAGTACAATTTCTACTTTTTGGAATTCGTAGAAAAAAACGGGCTCGGTCGACTTGCTCATTTCGCCACTTGGTCTCCTGCACGCACATAATGTCTATCCTTCTCTGTTTGATGACGTCCTCCAGTTGTTCGCTCGTTCCCGTCATGAATCCGATATTCCAACTTGCAACTGCCAGCTTCTCTACAGTGTACTTGGACTCCCTCATAGCGCTCGCCCCCGGAAACCGTCGAGCTCTGGCACGAACAATGTTCGCCCTGGAATGGGATCACTAAACTGCGCATCAGGAGTAGTGCCCAGCGGGGTAGTGCTTCTAGCGTGTTGTACCATAAGGCCTTACATCCATTCTTTTACACCTATCTGGAGAAAGGTAGAGTTGGGCGGCACTAGTGTGTGGAAAATAAATTTGTATGGACTTTGTTTTACATCCGGCGGTGGTCTGCAGACCCGGCAACCCACTCACACACACTGAACTATGGGAGGTCCTAAAGATGTTGAACAGCGCCGCAGGCTCATCTAGAGGCATTGATGTTGCCAGCACCTGTACGTGATCGGTCCTATTAATCGCCTCGTACGATCAAGGTAGGACTCACCTAGGGGTGCATATTCTAAACCTGTCACCCCACGGGGTAAATTAGTGTGTTGATGCTACCATGATGATTAACATGTATTAGTATTTCAGTAGCTTCAACCGTTCAAAAGATATTTCATGGACAGACAGACAGATGGACAGATGGATGGACGAAAGGACAGACATTTGAGCGATTTTATAATTTTAATTAATTTTCTATAAAACCCTAGAAAATAAACATTCAAGGTGACATCTTGATTTTTCTGAGACGGAAGAATCGAGGCTCATTCATCTTTGTCAGCAGTGAATGAATGATGAATGATTTTTAGCGGAACTCGTTGAGGGATTTTTCTGTGGCTGGATACCATGAGAGAGTACTGTTGTTGTTGTGGTAGCGATGCTTCGAATGCTGCAGTTCTTCTTGCATCGAGAGGTTTTGGCAGCTCTTGGCCGTTGAAAAACGGGTCGTTCTGGTACGAAGAACCGGCTGCCGCAGGAACGATGAGAGAGTACTCATGATCCCCGCTATCTCAATGGAGTCAGGGGAAGAAGAACCGCTGGCAAATACCTCAGCTGCACGTTAAATGATTCTGGACTTCTGGTACGATTTCATAAAACCTACTTTACTCTTGCAATATGCTTCGGATGTTGAGTCATAGCCTGTGAATTAATGTAATAAAAATGGTCATTGTCCTTCATTTTCGACTCCTGCTGCAGCTGTTGTGAGGAATATACAGTAGTCTTGATCTTTCCACTTCCAGGTTTTACCAGCAGAATGTCACGATCTGATGGAGTTTTGGTAGCCAAGAGAACAGCCAAGTCGATGTCCTCTCCAATAACAGCTACCGGGGAATTTTGCGATATGATAGCCGTCTTCACAATATCAGCGTCAGCATCACCTGAAACTTGGAGCGTATTTATTCCATTTTTCCGTAGCTGCATCATCAGCAGGTTTATCAGCTGACTCTTATTATAAAAGTTGGGAGGGAAGTCCTCTTGTTTGACTTTAATTTCACTTTCCACACTCATATTGATGTCCACATATCTCCTGAGTCGATATCTTCGACTCCGTGCAGCAGCTTTTGTGTGCTCTGATGTGTCAGTGTACCCATCAAAAACCACTGTACAACCAATCCCATTCAAAAATTTAACGTAACCATCACAAATGGTTGATATAAATAAATAACTGGCGCAACAGTCCAATTTGAACCACGGCCTCGAGATGAGTTAGCATCAATCTCATTTTCTAGATCGTGACGGTTTTTGTGCAGAGGTATGTGATCAGCAATACGCTCAACCGAGTTATTTACCCCATAATGGGTACTCATTTAACAGCTGAGTGGGCTCATAGTCCGACACGTAAATCCCCGGAATCGAACCGGGGCCCAGTGCGTTGAAGGCGAACGTGCTAACCGTTGCGCCATCCGGACTACAAAAAATGGTTGATATAGTTGTCTATTTTTGCCAAACAACTTTGTGGATTAGCAATCCCACTTCTTCTTCCTGCCATTTTATACCACACTGCGGCTTCGCGTTGCTCTGCCTGTGGTGTTGGAACTTCACAAATTCCGGCGGTATAATCTCAGCTTCCTTCTGCAGGCAGCTCGGTCTTCGATCGTATCATCGCCGAGATTAATCCGTTTTTGTTGCTTCTTCATCTGATTGATCCACGATTGTTTTCGTCTGCCTCGGGGTTTGGGTCCATCAAATGGAGCATTCATTGATAGTGCCTTCATGACTGGGTTCTCAGGTGGACGCCTTAGAACATGGCAATACCAATCCATACGACGATCTTCGAGGTTTTCAGTGATCGGTTACTCAACAAACAAGCTGCCTCGGATGTAGGTAGTTTTGATACGATCCTTTTTGGTCACACCAGCTGACATCCGTAGCATTTTCATCTCGGTCGCAGTCACTTTCGTATCCAGCTAGCATTCAGACGCATACATGAGTGCGGAACGTACGACCGTTTTGTACAACTTGCCCTTAAGCTTTCGTTGCATCCCACATCAAAAACAATTTCGAAGGTAGTTAGATCAACGTTCTTATCAATTTTGTTAAAGAGTGTGTATAGTGCTTATCGATTAATTATTAATTATGGATTTTCATTACCTATATACCTCGAAAACCGTTGGGAGTTGCAGAGATATGTATGGAGACAATTGCACAAGAAATTTAATTAGCTCTAATATTTTGAAAATGACTGTACATGCTAGAAATTCTATAACTTTTGATTAGTCGCAGATAAAGTAGCTAGAGTCTATATCAAATTAAAGGAAATTTAATTCTCTACAACTTTGTTTCTGACATGTTTTCCGAGAAAAGATCGTGGGAGGCACTAGAATCAAATGATTTTTTCGAAAAATTATCGATTTTCAATAAGGCATATCTCGTAAACAGCTAGAAATTCGATAAATTTGTATGCAACAATTTTACGGAAAATTTATTTTAATAAGCTTTCATTTTTGTAGAACTTATTTTTCCAAACTCCACCGTTTCCGAGATATAATCGAAAAGCCCAAAAATAGGACCTTCCTCCACCTCTCCCACCGCAAGCTCACCTCCCAGGTGCGGGGACTTTTAGTATGTTCACCTACTAACTACTCCCAACGAAGTTCTGGTGTCAAAAATTATCGCATATTCCGTGCACTCTACACCCCTCTTTTGAGCACTCACTGTCTGGTCTAAGTGAGCAAATAGTTCGTAAGTCTATATTAAATATATTCATGCCCTATGCACCACAAGGGGTTGACAGAATCCAGAGACAGAGAGAGTAGTAATATAATTAAACTAATAATGTTACCAACCACCTAAAATATAATAAATATATAAATTTCCATATCCCTTAGACAATGAAAACTATCATAGGCTGGCACGATAATCATGCCCACTCCTTATCAGATGATGTAAATTCCCAGGACTTCAAAAATATGCTAGGAATTTTGCCTCAACTACGCTGTCTGGAAGAACGTTACTATCTAAAATCCCTAAAGAGTCTCGCCAACAAGGTAAACGAAGTTTTTCAACAGTTAACCGCCAACAGATATTCGATTCTATTCACATTAAAAACTGACAAAGAACTCAAGGATCTCATATTAGACGTAAGCTTCTTTACACTTGAAATTGTTTTATAAGAGAGAATCGAAAAACGCTTTTCTTTTGTTTTCAGGAGGGTTTGAGAGATTCGCTTCAAAATATAACTACAATGATCCGATCAGGGAACGATGACATCATCTGGTTACATGCAAATGATGCGTTAAAATCGATAGTGCAAATTGCAACCAAAATTGCGTTAACACTACAATTCGGTGGTTCTATAGTTTTCTTGGGGAGTATTGATGAAGTGTGTACCTATGTCAAATTTGCTAAATTGTTACCTAATTTTCGAAAACGTGTTTTCCAGTTACGAGACTATACCGAAATGGATCGCGTAATTGCCGGTGTGGTGGAAAGACAACATGATCAAATGTCAAATGTAAGTACATCCCCCTTTGAAAGTCTTATACTTCTGCATTATGTTTGTATAAAACCTCCACGAAAATTATTGGTTGACAGTAGAACCTCGATCCGAACCTCCTAACGAAAATTGGTTGGTTGTCATTCTGCTCTCTCGTGTGCGTCGAACCAATTTTCTTTACGCCTATTTCTTAGTAATTGCACTAGAGCGAAAGAGACAGGGACGCCGGTTGATGTATTTGTTTAGAAATCATAGGCAGAGGAAACGAACCAACAAATTTTTCGGGTATATTTCTCCTCTAAAAATCCTCTCAGATAAGCGACACTCTCTCTTTAACTTACGAATATACAATACTTCACATCTCTGTTACTGACTGTTAAATTGTCTGATCCTATGAGTTTCCCAAAACGCAGCCAGTGAAGAGATCCGGAAATGACAGTTTGGAGAGGCACTTTTCACTTGGTTTGCACAAAAATGTTCCTCTGGGTAACCTATCAGTGGTCCCTTGTTATGTAAAAAAGCGTTCAACAAAAAATTAGGGGGTGACTCTAAGTTTTCTGCAAGTCAAGGTTTGTTAGAAAAATTTAAATTTCAACATGGCATCCGTTAGCTTCACATTCAGGGTGAAAAACTTAGTGCTGACTCTTCATCTGCCGCTGCATACACGACAAAGTAATACATAATGTATAATTTATTGATTTTTTTTATTTTTGCACGATTTTTTTGCTGTTTTTATTTACATTATGTTTTCAACCTCGATTAAGCGTACTTTTCGATTATCCGAACCGTCCTTGGAACCAATTAGTTCGAATAATTGAGGTTCTACTTATCTTCAACCGTTATGAAATTACCGCTCTTTCCGTTTTTGTCATGTTGTTCTTGTAGCAATGATCAGAATTCTGTGTGTTGGTAAGTTATATGCCTACGGTTCGTCGTCATCCCTGGTATCGAGGGATAGAAAATTACCTGCCTCTATTGGGTTCTCTCACAGCGATCTGGGAGTCAGGGGCGTGGCTGCAGCTGGGCAATGAAAAATTTGATACAAGTCATGAAGTGCTTCATTACAAATAGGACAGATGTTTGAGACGTCCTGGTCGATGCAGGATAAATAGGAATTCAGTCGTGAACACCAGCCTGACCGAAGTTGGGCGAGTGTCGTTTCCGTTGCTCTCGGTAGCTTTTCCTCTCCCGGAGATATCATTGGTGGTATGGACGAGAGCACTGGATTCGAACCTAAGCCTGCCTGACTGATTGACCTCTTCTCGATGTATTGCTGCGATGGCCAACCTATGTGCGCTACTATCAAAGGGTTCCGTTTTGTATCTCTGGACGTCTCTCCTTCAGGTCGCGCTTGACATGTCTGGGCGGCGGCGTCTTGTCCATGAGGTTGAAGTTAGGGTGATCACTTCGATAGCAGCCCACCAGGTATTGCTTGGCAAGAAGCTGGTTGTGGTCCCTTAAAAGCATCATCCTGGTTTCCTGATGTAGATGGTCTTGGGGTGACATCAGGAGACAGCCAGCAACAGTACGGAGAGAGGCATTTTGGCACGTTTGAATCTTCTTCTATTGTGTGTCATAGAGATTCTGCGACCACACAGGAGAAGCATAGTTAGCCACTGATCTTCCGACTGCTTTATACGTGACCAGTAGAGTTTCTTTGTCCTTGCCCCAGGTACTATCGGCCAGGGCTTTGAAGATCTTATTCCTACTACGCATCCTATCCCACACAGTTGAGGCATGGGGTGATGATGTGGCCATGCTATCCAGAGTGACTCCTAGGATGGTTTATGGTAGGAATAGGATGATTCCCGATCGAGATTTCAAGCTGCATCTTGACCTCCTTCGTCCAGGTGGTAAATAGGGTTGCCGAGGATTTAGGCGCTGAGACGATAAAGTTCTTATTTATGAAGAACGAGTTTAGTCGTTCAAGATAACCGTTGATGTTTCTGCACATTGTAATGACTGTCCTGCAGGGAGTGATGCAAACGATGGAATTACGCACTACGACCGAGACGGTCTAGTTAAGGCAGAAGTCACACAGACAAGGCAGCGGCACGCGCTCGCTGGTAGCTCTGTTCGGTGTATTTGGGGTGGGATCTTACCTGTCTGTGGTCCCGATGTCATTACGATGATAATCACGTGCCTATCCAAACATTGGTCTATGGTTTAAAATTTAGGAAAATAGTGAAAAGCAACTAGTGAAAAAAAAAAGATACAAAGTATCTACACTGCAAGCAGATACATCGGAACATGGATATGTCTATGACTACCGACTGCGTGGAACCTGTTGTGTTGAAGATATCGACGTAAGTTTTATAAAAATCCCAGTATAGTTATACTGGATGAAATCATTCGAAAAAACACGTCCCACGCTTTTGGTAGGCATAAGACATATCCATGTACCCATGTATCTGGTGACAGTGTAGATACTCGTCATAAATTCTGCTTTGCTTTGTCCTGTCCGCTTGGGCTCCTCTCTCTCGCGGGATCGTTTCGTTTTCGTTTGCATCGCGTGTGTGCAATATTCACCTCCTCTCGTGCACCCTGTTCCATCTACCTGTTCCATCTACCCGTTCGGTACAGTTTGCAGACTGCAGCCTATCGACATTTCTCTGAGTACGTTTCTGCTAATCGCAATCACGCTTCCCACCATCTTTTCCCAATCGGACGTGTATTGTGTTTGTGTATCTATTGCAAAATCGCTCCCACACTATCCGCCTCATCCCGCCCCTTTAATCAACAGTCCGGGTCCTGCGCACACAATCCGTTTCTCAAGTAACGCGTGCTCTATGCGATTGTGTCCGGCAAACAGAAAGGGAAACTAACAAACAAAACATTCCAACACACGCACAAAGAGAATGCACAAGAAAAATTTTGGAATTTTTGCAGAAGGGGGGGCATTTGATCTTCTGCAGACCTCTGAATGTACATCATGTCACGATGAGCTGCCCGGAACTATAACATCCTGCGACGCATATTTCTCTATTTCGGGGCTTGGGAGATTTTAACTCGCGCAGTACGAATCCGCCATTTTGTTTTATGATATGTTTATTGCACGTGTGGTGGGGGCCCACATTGTGGGCCAGTCAGACCTCAAATCGCCGCCATTGCAAATGCACAACCATTTGGATAGAATGAACTTCATCCGCGATGGCTCTCGATCTCTATCTTCGGGGGGCGGGAATTATGTAATGTACACACTCTCAAATTGTGTCTGCGCATGTCCAAATGTTAGTCGAACTGACTACTTCCTACTTTTTCTGGGATCCTATTGATTCAGATATGTAGTACAACGCGCGCTATTTTATTTGTCTGGATTCCAGCCATTTTGAACATTTTGGAATTTTTTCGGAAGGGGGGCATTTCATCTTCTGCAGACCTCTGAATGTACATCATAACATATAACATCCTGCGACGAATATTTCTTTATTTCGGGACTTGAGAGATTCTAACTCGCCCAGTATAAATCCGCCATTTTGTTCTATGTGTTTATTGCACGTGTGGTGGGGGCCCACATTGTGGACCAGTCAGACCTCAAATCGCCGCCATTGCAAATGCACAAACGCAGTCGCTGGATCACCTGATTTGGCTCGAATGAACTTCATCCGCTCTCGCTCATCTTCGGGGGCGGGAACTATGTACACTCTCTCAAATTGCGTCTGCGCATGTCCAAATGTTAGTCGAACTGACTACTTGCTACCTTTTCTGGGACCCTAGTGATTCAGATAGTACAACACGGGCTATTTTATTAAATGATGAATGGGAATTGGCGGAAATTGAAGGTCATTGAAAGTTCGCCCGTTCACCCGTACACTATGTTATTTCTTGCCGTCCACAACGTCAACCTTTATCGCCATCAAATCAACATCCCAACATGTACACACAGGATCCCCGCAAGCGCACCGCCCGCGCGGATCTACAAGCAACAGCCATGCACAATGACCACTTCACTCAAACGACATGCACAACCAGAAAAGAAAAATGTTCAATGGGCTTGTTTCCTCTTCTGACCCCCGAGTAGAAAAACAGACATTTCGTGTGACGGACAGATTTTTAGGATGACCCCCAGCTATAAGACATATCCATGTCAAAAAAAAAAACAAAATAGATGAAAACCAATTCTCTCATACATTGTCCAGCTGTTATGGACTAAGGCCGTCTCTACCCAAACCTCTGACCAATGGGTCCCAAGGCCACGCCGTTTCGTGCGTTGAAGAACCTCTGCAAATGGATGATTATTGTTTCTTTCTTGATCCTTCTGTCTTCCGGTTCCGGGATCGCAAACATGAATTTACGCTTTTATTGCTTAACATAGCCAGGAAAGCTAAATAACTTAAGAAAACATCCAAGAAAAACTATTTAGTACGCAATACAAAGAATTTGAAAGCTAGATTTCAAGAAGCTACTTAGTTCCGTGTGTTTATAGGTATAATAGATGATTCGCGGACAGCAGATTTTCTCCTACTTAACATCGCAATGAGCGACGTCGACGTACCGATAAAGGGCTCGGAAACCGTACGCAGCACACTCGGGTTGGGAAGGGTCTTCTTATGCATGCAATGGTAAATTGGTACCGAATGCTGAAAGCGGAGGAGTGCAGATCGGCGATTTGTTCCTTCTTGACTGCTCTACAGCAGGACGTGCGGTATCCGGACACCGGACTGGCTTTTGGCACGATGCGATTGGGAAGTGGTACCGTATGGTAATAACGGGTAGAGTACGGATCGCAGATTCGCTTCTCCTTCTGTTCTATGACAGGACGCACGGGATTTTGTAACCGGACTCCCTTCTGGGACTTTCGAGGACAGAAAAGACTCCCCTGGTCCACTTTCAAATAACTGGCACACCAGCTTGGCACAATGCTACTTCTATCCACGAGGTACCCGGTTGAACACGGAACGGCACAATTCACTGCTAACTTAGTGATGCTGGAGAGTTTTCTCCAACTTCCAAAAAAAAGGCACTGCCCAAGTATTTGCGTGAAAACGTCATTGAATCGATACAGTTTAAATTAAACAATTTTTTCTTTTATTTTGTATTATTTTTTATTAGGGTAATTCCAATTTTAACTCGCTGGAGTGTACAAGCGATTCAGTATTGGCCGATGATATGAAAAATACGATACGAATCGTAATATTTTAACAGTAATATGTCTGGTTAATGTTGTATCCAGACAAGTATTTCCCAATGTTGTTGAGGTGTCGGAGACGCAGTCGAGATTAAAATTCCGCTTCATAGATGGTATAAAGTCGGAATTGCTCTTAATGTCAACGTTGCTTTCGACATCTTAATGCTTAAAATCTCTTTTTTTCTTTCTGACATTTTAAAAGTTTCTCCAGCATGCCGATAGATCCTACCACTAAAGCAGCATTTTATAAATTTGCCTAAAAAAAACCAGCACTGGCGATGCTACTGCCGCTGTTGCTGCTGCAATGTAAGGCCCGAACCAAATTGAACGCAGAAAGCAGCAGCAAGGCAGCGAACAATAACAACAACATGCAGATCTGCTGATCTGATTTCATGCTGTCAGAGCGACAGCGGCGAAATCAGATCTGCATGTTGTTGTTATTGTTTGCTGCCGCTGCTGCTGCTTTCTGCGTTCAATCTGGTTCGGGCCTAATCCGGCAAATGCGTGCATTCTAATTAGCCTAGACACAGGCGATGCCGCTGCTGCTGCCGCTGCTGATGCCGGCATTGAAATTCCGGCATGAGTTATAGATCCTGCGCCTGCGCCGTCATCCCAACGAAAATCAGCGGCTGTTAATCAACACGATTGCAGCGCTTCCTGTCAATGATGCGGTGGAAATAGCAACATTTATTGGATGGGGGCTTGACTAAAGCTTACAACGACCGGCGCGGCGAGCGGTATAATGGCCTCGTTTATGCCGCGGAACTATCTTCAAGAATTAAGTAATTCGAGCTAACTCACGACGACATAAACATGTCGTATTAGCTAGTTTTGGTACTCATTTTAGCTCGACATGCGAGGCAGAATTGGACTGAAAAATTGGGACTAGATGGTGTTGTTGTCGTCGCTAATGGTGTTGTTGGTGAAAATTATATTTTATATGTTATATAAATACCTCATCCTTTCCTGAAACTCTGCATTTGTTTCATCCTTCGATTGTAGCGGAATAAACGCGTTTTTATTAGGAGGCTACTGCCTCTTGACATTTTCTAAACCAAAGTCACCGAAGTCACAAACCAACAACTGACATCTTTCATATTTAGTACGTCTCCGTATGGTCGGTATAAACACACCACAAACAAGGACTAGCACTAAAACGATTTAGTTAAATCGCCTTTTAGTTCCACGGTATAAAAATGAGGCCAATCTTTGACAACATTTATTTGATGGGATTTATGATAAAGCTTGGTTAGAATATACAATAAGCTTTCAAATGAAAATTTATCACATGGGCGCTGAGATCTCCAAACAGATTTTAAAGCATTTTTACTTCCGTCCCGAGCTTTGTCGACATACTCCTCAAAGTCGTTATCACGTCAAGTCGGCGTATTACTGCCACAGCATCGTTCCGTTTCCTTCGAGTCCCTCGCTCAAAGCAAAAAAACAGGAAGCCAGATTATTCTGCCGATTTTTCAGCAGAAACGCACTTTTTGGATCCTCTTTCCAGTGCACGACCTTCCTCCCAAAACGTTCCGAACTCGTCTCCCCTTTTTTAGTTTTCTCCGTTTTCTATATTTTTGTGATATATCAATCCGATGTCCCCCTCCTATACTTTCTATACCCGATATTTCATCAAGGCAACAGAAAAAAAAGTGTCTCTCGCCTCAATACTAACATCTAAACACCTACAATTACTCGCTCACTCGATCTGCTCGCTCCCATGCATGCAAGTGAAACTCGGCACAGGCTAGCTGTTTTACTAACATACCTGTAACCTGTATTCAAATTATACTGGATAATCGTAGCCAACAAGATCATGGTGTTACAAGTATAATAGCATGATGACGTCTGCAGAGCTGCTGGGTTGCCGTATTTGCATTTCACAAATGTCAAAAAAAAAAATTTCAAATTTCAAAAGTTTCAAAATTTCTGAAAAAGAATAATAAGTATATAGTAATACGTATTTAATATCATTTTCGAAAATTGGGGGTTTCCGCCATTTGACAATTTTGAACACATAAAAAACAAGCTAGCCGAAGGCCGAAGGTATGATACCCTTCACGGTTTGCTTCGTTATGGCTTATGGTGCATTTGCCACTTGGAAATTAGTAGTAAAACTTGTTCCGGTTTCATTTTTCATATGAGAGGTATTTGAAATAGTGAGCCGATTTCAACCAAAGTCAGGAGCATGGTTTGCTAGTTAATATAATTGAATTATGTAAATATATGAAATTTGGTAAGGATATCTACCGAAATAAAAAAGTTTTTCTAACAAAAACTTGCATTTGGAACGGTCGTTCCTATGTCAGCTATTTGGTAAAAGGGTGTAATTTCAACCAAATTCGGGAATGTGATTTAACTAAAGACACTATTGATTAGTGTCAAATTTGAAAAAGATATCTTTCGAAATAAAAAAGGTTTTCTCACAAAGACGAATTTTTGGACCTGTCGTTCCCATGGCAGCTATATGACGTAGTGGTCAGATTCCGTTGGTTCCGGCATATATACTGCGTGCAATAAAAAGAAGGTTTTGTACAAAATCTCAGCTTGATAGCTTTAAAACTGAGGCAGATCGAGGTGTTTGAGTATAGTCATTGAGATGCCATCTGGTCCCAATTCTTTCGAGTTGTTCGCCTTCCTTATAGCTGCAACTATTGTACTTCGTCCGTGGTGAAAACAGGTATGCTGTCTGTAGTTCGGTTGTGAATTTTCCTACGGATTCTACGCTTAAGTCTGTCTGGTGCGGTGTGTTCAATAATTGTTTTTTGAAACGACTTGCGCAGTGGGTAGGGTCACTTGTTGAATATTCACCGAACTGAATGGCGACGTTCCCTTTCTGTTCTGGTGGATTGGAGAGGGCACAGACTGTCGACCATAACTTGCTCAACCCTGTGGTTAGATTGCAGTTATTCAGATGGGTGCTCCATTTTGACCTCCTGACTCTTGTGTTCGGCTACCTGTCTTTGGATCTCGCAGTTCATCTCGTGAATTCTGGGGTCGTCCGGGTTGACGCTCCTAATGCTGTCTCTCTCGTCTGCCAATCTTGCGGCAGTGGTTGGAAAGTTGGGTCGAATTTTCGGAATCCGTCCTGCAGGAATGAACTTCGCAGACGCTTTGTTCAGGACTTTTCTTATGTTTCATTCGGCTGTACGAACGTCGGTTGGCGTTGGCAGAGCGAGGAATTTAGCGTTGGTATTGGAGGTGAAACCGTTCCAATCAGCCTTATTGTGGTTGACAAACGTGCGGTGTTCAGAAGATATGATGTTTGATGGTTTGTCAAGCCTTATCACGATTGGTAGGTGGTCTGAAGATAGTGTTAAGACCGACTCCCATTGTGTTTCATTTAGAGGTCAGCACTAGCAATCGTGATGTCTACAGAACTGCGATGTCGTCATTTAGGGTACAGAAATCGGAGGCATCAATCTGTTCAGCTATTGAGATACCTCTGGCGTCGTTGTTAAGGTTGGAGTGTCAGAGTTCATAGTGAGCATTAAAGTCACCGAGCAGGAGACGATGTTGACCAGTGAGGAGATGGTTGATATTTACGTGGTATCCTGGGGGACAGCTGGATACCGGTGGGATGTAGATATTGTAGATTTCGATATCAATATTACCCGATTTTAAGGCGACGGCCTGCACTTCCATGGTGTTATCATTGCTAGTGATATCGATTTCCCGGTATTGCACGGAATGGTGAATAATGAAGGTAAGCCCTCCTCCCGCGTTGGTTAACCTGACTCCAGACAATAGTGTAGTTGCCATATGAGTTTAGGGACGAGTTGGAGTGCAGTTTCGTCTCCTGTATGGCTCCAACTTGGATGCGATGTCTGTCCATAAAAGATGCGAGTTCGGCGATTTTGTTCTGCAAGCCATTGCAGTTGAGTTGGACGAGTGAGAGCGTATTGAAGATGGCAGTCGGTGGTGCAGGCGTAAGATTGTGTTGGGAAATCCTGTGGGAACTGTTAGCAGGAGTCATCGGGGATGACTGTGAACTTGTCTGAATGCTCGATGGTGTTGAATGTTGAGGCGTACTAGACGTGGTTGCTACTTGTTGTCCTCTGTTCCTACACTGACTGGCAGTAAAGGAGGAATTCCAGTGCCTATGATGGTTGAGTCCTGAGCAGTGTCTTAAGTGGCACCACAGATTGCAGCAATTGCATCTCACCGTCGTCGCGTTTGGATGCAGCACTCTGTCACATACGCAGCAGACCCATGGTCCTGGGTTTCTCTCAATGCCGGCGGGGAGAAGTATCACTGAGAGCAGTTGCGCCGAGATGTTTTGCTCCCAGTGAACATAAAAAAGACGATACGGGGCATGTAACACACAAACACACTTTCCTTCTTGCATTGAAGAAGAGTGTCGTTCTCATTGTTCTCGGTAGCCTTTCCTCTCCCGCAGATATTTTTGGTGGTATGGACGAACTGGAACTGGATTTGGACCTAAATCCGCGATCGATAGAAGTACCTCCTCCTGATGTACCGCTGCGATGGCTAATAGGTGTGCGTCGCTATCAAAGGGTACCCTTTTATACCTCTGGACATCTCTTTCTAAGTCCTTCAAATCACGCCTAATATGTCTTGGTGGCGGCGTCTTGTCCATGAGGTTGAGTTTTGGGTGCTCCCTCCGGTAACAACCCACCAGATATTGTCTAGTTTAATTGAAATGATGAACGCGAACTACACACTATTTATGAATTTATAGGGTTGAATATTAAAAACAGCACACACTTTTACCAGATACTATTTGGTAAGAAGCTTGTTGTTAAAGGCATCATCTTGGTTTCCTGATGTAGATGGTCCTGGGGTTACATCAGGAGACAGCCGGTGACACTACATAGAGCGACATTTTGGTACGCTTGGAAGTTTTTCCACTGTGTCACAGAGATTCTGTGACCAAACAGGAACCGCATAGTTGGCCACTGATCTTCCGACTGCTTTATATGTAGTAGAGTTTATTTGTCCTTGCCCCAGGTGCTACCGACCAAGGCTTTGAAGATCTTATTCCTACTACGCATCCTGTTGTACACGGTGGAGGCATGGAGTGACGATGGCAATGCTGTCCAGAGTGATTCCAAGAATTTTAGATTGGTTCACGGTAGAAATATTTTGACTACCAATAGAGATCCCCATTTGTATCTTGACTTCCTTCGTTCAGGTAGTAAATAAGGTTGCCGAAGATTTAGGTGCTGAAACAGTTGAATGCATTAAGTTCTTCAAGGTGACCGTTTATACATTCACACATTTCCGTGATGTTATTATCTGTTGCATAAGAGATAATTTCGATTCCCTTGGTTGGTATCGAGAGTCCAGATAGATAAAGGTTGAAGAAGGAGGGAGACATAACTCCTCCTTGTGGCACACCTTGTTTGATCTTCCTTAGCTTCGACTTCTTGCTCCTGAATTCTGTGTAGGTCTGCCTGCCCGCAAGATTGTTGGCAATCCATTTGGTTATTTGCGTTGTAAGCAATGCACAATTTAAGACAGACAGAAGTGCTGAACGGCTGACTGTGTCGAAGGCTTTCGACAGGTCAAGTGCCACCAGAATTGTTCTGTAACATGGACGAGGTTGGTTGAGGCCATTGTGAATGCGAGTTGTAATCGCATCCAGGGCCGTCGTCGTACTATGCATCCTTCTGAACCCGTGCTGGTGGCTTGCAAGCTGAATGTGGACCGCAAGAATAGGGTGGATTAGTGCTTGGAGCGTTTTGGCAACTGGTGATAGAAGTGTGATGGGACGATAGGACTCGCCGAGTGTCGCTTTTTCCCCAGGATTCGATCCTTGATCTATCTTCGCGTTTGGTGTATAAGCATAAGCATGTATTTAGCATTTGATTCCCGGAAAATATTCTCCGCCCACCCGTCCCATGAAGGAAGTAGGCTTTCAAAATTTTTGAAAGAACAAGTATTTGGCAAGAATGTAATCCGTCCCCCGCAGAAAAATTCAAGCTGTTATGAACGGATTAGTGGTTGGCACAGTAAACTGACCAGTTGGTCGAAGACGGATGGCTGTCTTCACAGCCACTAACACCACAGTACAATTGCAATTTTTGTTTTCTTTTCACAACATTTTTTCTTCATGGCCAACTTTCTCCTATCAGCTGGTGCTTGCTCGGGGGCGGCATTGGAAATCACAACAAATTTTTTGGCAGTCGGGGAAATATTTTTGTTGTGTATGTAATATGTGACAGTGCGTATCCAGTCATTAGGAGCTCAGAAGGGCTTCGGGGAAACAAATTCTGGTGGAGAATTTTTTTTCTTTCATTTCTTATGTTTTTTGGGGTGCTGAACACGAATCCGGGGCTTCCCACCAATTTTTTTTTGCGGAACAACTGGAAAACTCAAAAAACCTCGAAATTTCGGTACTTTCTTTCGTTTTTCGATTATAACTTGAAAACCGTGAGTCCTAGCTAAAAAAAGTTTAGGGATAAATTTAAGAGCATAAAATTCTGCGTCGAAGGAGTTACTAAACATCAAATCGAAAAAGGTCGATTTTTCTTAACATTACGAAAAACTCTGTTATGGTTACATTTGAACGTCTGTAACTTAAAAACGGCTACTAATACGTAAAAATGCTAGAAGTATAAGTTGTAGAGCATGAGATCGTGTTCAGAAAGAACTCAAGCTTTTAAATTCGGTCAAAAGAAAATTCAGAAACTCGAAATAGCTAAAATCACTTTTTGAGCGAGTGTTCCCATAGAACACATTTTCGGGCATTTTTTTAAGAGGTCGCGTTCCAGCCACTACAAACATTGCGTTTCCAGGTACGGCCGTCACAGTTTCATTCAGAAGTTCCCTGGAACGTTTTCGGTAGCGGTTCCACGAAAAAGTTTTGTAAGTACAATTTGTGGTCAGGTAAAGAGCTTCTAAAGTTTCCCCCGATTTCTATCCATTTATTCTTTTGTGCGGGCCCCCCTCCCTTCCATCTCCATCCTTCTAACATAGAACCCAGCTATCTGCTCCCTACCTGCTGAAGGTCAGATCACCAACAGTTCGGTTCTAAATTCTGCCACGTGAGCAACTTTTATTTCTGAGACTCAAGCGAGACAAACAAGGAAAGCTTATGGATTGGTTTCATGAACATCCCCCTTCCCTAAAAAATCAGACCTCATACTAATAAGTACTGGCATTTTCGGAGATGAAAGGAAAAACTGCTACTGAGCTAAAGAGGTGGGCGTGCAAGGAATAAACCGCATAGTTTGAGACGATTTTCTGGCAGTTAAATCCAAAAGAGCTTATCGAGTGAAGCCTCTTGCATTGGCTTCCTAGCAAAAAACCGTACCCCCCAGTAACGCGTACTACCCAAAATAGGTATGCTAAATAGCCATCCTGGCAAACCCACCACCCAGCAAAAAACCGTACCCCCGCTTACGCGTACTACCCAAAATAACTATGCTAAATAGCCATCCTTGCATACCCACCATTTTGACTCAGCCCATGGGACTTTCAAGAGATCCATGGCGCGGGGGCTACGATTTTCATGATTTAGGTAACCCAGGTACGTACCCAACGACGGGGGCTACGATGTTCATGATTTAGGTAACCCAGTTACGCACCCAACTTACTTAACCACTTTTTATGCTGGGACAGTATTGCTTTTAAAGCATTGTTTGGAAGCCATTCTATATTAGTCTCGATGGCGTATGTGGTAGCGCGTTGGCTTCTGAAGCAGAACGACCCGAGTTCGAATTCCAGTCGGACATGCAAACACAAAAATTGAATTTAAATGTTGAAAAAATTATTATAAAGCAATTCTTAGGAAAACGACCCAACCGTAAAATCAAATAGGCATACTAACCGGATGCAGTTGATTTTTTTTTGCTTTTGGTGGGTATTTAGGAGACCAACTTAGGAAAGGTAAATACGGTAGTAGCCTATGTTAGTAACATTGGCGGGCACGGTTGGTTGGCAAAATACCTGTGACACTGATGCATTTTTTTATTACCCTCTCCTTAATATTTCGTACCACCCATGCGGGGGCTACGATTTTGATGTTTTTGTTAACCAGGTACCTACCCTACTTAGTTAGCCACGCTTTTTGCTGGGTTCTTTTATACCGTGGAACTATGTTTCAGAACTAACTAATCCCAGCAAACTCACCATGATGTAGTCATATCGGATTAGTTGTTTGGACTAGCTCTTAGCTCCACTTACAATGCGGTGCTGAACAAACAAATTTGGATTAGGTTTGTGTTTTCGTTGTTGACGTTAGTTGTTGTGAGCAAGCCAGGGAAGACGCAGATACCCTCATAATCATGACAGCTCTCTCCTTGGCCCCAACAAATGAATCCGTCACAGTGGTAGGGAAAAACGTCGATGTTTTTGTCATTCTGATTGGTCTTTGTGCGCAAACAATACAAAACGTTTTATTCCTCAAACCATCAAAAGGGAATGTACCGCAAACCCTGTACGTTCCTCATCTCGCAATTGAGAAAGTAATATCTCAAAACATATGTACTATTACTATTACATGCAACTCCACCAGTGCGCTGTTCAACCAGGGCAAGAAGACATTTGTTAACGTCCTCCGGAGAAATTTAGGTACATTTGATAGCCATCATAAAAGTTAATCAAGATCCCCAGGAAGCTCGTTCAAGTATTGCTACGGCAGGAGAGGCCCTCTTGAAGGCACTGTACGGCCAAAAAGACGCCACCTCATTGAATCTGCTCAGAAACAAAAGCTCTTCCTCTTCCTTCAAGGCACGATTTAACATCGCCTCACTTCCATCGACTGAAGATGCATGCATGCTTTGACAAAAGGACCGAAGAATGGGGGTGGAAAATCACCAAAAGTGGACTCCTGCCTTGAACAATCAAGAATGCTGCATCAGATGCCCTACTGTGCATCATTTCTTGAAAACACAAGAAGGCATGTGTAGGACACTGTGACTGCAAAAAGGCAGGTAGACATTGCTCCCGCTTTGTGCCAACTGTGAGGGCTATTATCAGAATGTGGACCTCTCTGCACCCATGGACGACGATGAGAACCTCGCAGAGATGTTGGAAGAGTCAGTCGACGAATCCCATCCACCAGAACCCAGAACACCATTCCCACAAACCGGTACTTCCAAAAAACCAAGGCTGTGAACCTGTATTGTATTTTTAACCAACTTCTTGTAATACAGGGTTACTGGTAACTCGACGTATTCCTTGCAAGGCGTTATAATAGAGTCAAAATGCAACAAAATAAAGCCACTAATGTTCTACCGATTTTCAGTGGTTACTGAGATATTTGAATTTTTATGTTTAAAAAAAAAACACGGATTTAGCCATTTAAAATAAGAATTAAAAAAAACTATTTGGTAACTGGGTCAAAACTTATTTTTTTCTCTTAGCCAACATTGTGACAGATATTTCCCAATGATTCAAAATCTCAAAAATTATTCACATCTCGAAATTTTTCATTTAAAATACTTAAAAAAAAATTAAAATTTTTTTTTTATTAATTTGTAAATGTAGTATTACTCAAAAAAGTTATATGACGCAAAGTGCGCACCACCATTACAAAAACATGTCCGTCTTATCAGCTTTTCAAAAAAGTATAAATGTAAATAGAAGTAATTCAAATAATTGAAGTAGCTTGCATTAACTTGTTCGGGGAACCATTATTCGATTAGAAAAAAAAAAATAAAACAAATGCATAAATTCATAAAAATTTATTTATTATTAAACATTAATTGATTTATTATCAAATATTTTGCTCAATATGGCTCCCTCGGTTTCTAATGCAAGTTCGAAGTCGCTTCCGCACATTCGTCCTGGTGATCCTTGAGGTGAATTCCGCTCTCATTGACGCTGCCGCACTGATAATTTTTTCTCTCAGCATTTCTATGGAACGGATAGGGTTTTGGTACACTAAGGCGGCTTTCACACGACGCTATACGATACGATATTTACTCGTATGAGCTTTTCCCGAAATCGAAACAGCATTTCACACGGCGCCATTCAATTTTCTCGTATCGAATAGTTTTCGTTGTGAAAAAGCTACGGCGAGCAGTCGCCGTCATGAAAAGCTCAACGTTCAATTTATACGATGGACCCACGCATTCCGCTCCTTTTGTACTGGTACAAAAGAATTAATAAGCGGCGTTTTAGGAGGTATTGGGTCCATCCTTTATTGATAAGTGGTCCCCAACGCGAAAAAAGATTCGAAAAATTCTTCATAAGTTTGAAAAACAATGAGAGCAAATTCTTTAATTATTGCACAAGCTTTAAAATTCTTTTGGCAAGGCTAGAGGATTCGTCTCTGCCTTGTATTAACACAAATATGAAGCTATGCATCAGTACTAAATTGAAACTCGCCATTTGCTTAAGTACTTATCATAACAACAAAAATACAAAATCTAATGAAACTGCGCACCTGGAGTTGCGTGCCTGAAATGATTTTGGGCTTTATCACACAACAGACTCGCGCACTTCAACTGTGCCTGAAATGCATTGGAGCTTTCTCGTATCGTAGTGGCAAGTGTAGTGTGTACACGAGAAACAATGTTTCCCGATTGCATGATTTTCTCGCATTTGCTCCGTGTGAACACCTTCATACAATATACACTGCCACTGTGGGATTCGATAAAAGCTTAATTCAAATGACGTGTATCGTGCGCGTCGTGTGAAACCGGCCTAACTCCTCCACTCGATCCCAGACGTGAAAATCTAATGGTGTCAAATCTGGGCTTCGTGCAGGCCATGGAATTGGTCCACCCCTCCCAATCCACCGGTTTGGATAGTTTTCATCCAGCCACTGTCTTACGCTTATTCGAAAGTGTGCTGGACATCCATCGTGTTGAGAGATTAGGTTAGTTCGTGTATCTTCGGGATTATCGTGAAGTAGTCCCGGCAACTCGTGTCTGAGAAAATCTTCATAACCTTCTCCATTTAGATTATCAGGCAGAAAATGTGGTCCAAATACTCTCTCGTCAATGACACCCATCCACATATTCAGAGAAAATCTGCGCTGAGATGAACTTTCTCTGACTCTTTTTGGGTTTCTGTCTTCTTTTAGGGACCAATAGTGCAGGTTGTAATAATTTGTTATTCCGTCCTTACCAAATTTTGACTCATCAGTCCACAAAATATTTTTTTAAAAATTGCTTCATTGGCATCAGCGTCCAACATGAAGCGGGGATATTGTAACCGCATTGTTGGGTCTCCCTCTTCGAGTGTGTGTACTGGTTGAAAATGGTAGGGGTGTCGCACTGATTAATTCTTATTTTAAATGGCTAAATCCGTGTTTTTTTAAACCTAAAAATCTAATAATTGTTCCCCGTTAAAGTTAATGCAAGCTCCTTCAGTTATTTGAAGGACTATCTATTATATTTCTACTTGGGGGGCAAAAATTCCTCTTCCATAGGCCTCCGCGTGGGCGCCCCCTGGAACAGCAGTGGTCACTGACCATTGCCAACCAACGTCAAGCCGCCAGTGATGGCGGTGCGATGATTTGGTTGAGGTACCCCTGTGGTGTGGGGTGTGAAAAAAAATACCACGGCCTTTCCCTTTGAGGGCCTGTCGTTAAAACCGACAATCAAAGGACAGGATGTGTATGCCAGCAACTTGCACTATCCGAAATCTTTATTTGCTAACGAAACGTCAACTATGCCTCGGATAAGGACTGACTCAACGGTTACGACTTTTAGCTATCGTACAATGACAAAGATTGGATTCTGGAATGTGCGTACTCTCCTGGACAATGGATCAGAAGGTCCCCAGAACGCACGATTTCTTCAATTAGAGAGTGAATTTCTGAGGTACAAATTAAATATCTTAGGAGTTAGTGAGATAAGATGGTGGAACAGCGGAGAATTCATCTCTCCCACGGGCAGCACTGTAATGTTGGACTCCGGTAAAGCTACCGGTAGTCGCCGTGAGTCAGGTGTGAGGCTCCTTTTAACCAGAGCCGCGCGAAACTGTCTCTTATCCTGGGAACCGGTCTCTGACAGGGTCTTGATCGCCAGGTTCCGGACCAAAATGATGAACATCTCAATAATACAATGTTATGCCCCTACTGAACCCGACAATGTCTTGGCAAAAGACTCCTTCTACGAAGAACTAAACGCCGTTCAGAGCAGAACACCTAAAGGTGACATTGTAATGGTTATGGGTGATTTGAATGCGAAAGTTGGCGCTGATAACTATGGGCTCAGACATGTGATGGGGAGACACGGTCTTGGTGATCGTAATGACAACGGTGAAAGATTTGTAGAGTTCTGCAACTTTCACAGTCTCTTCATCGGTGGTACTATAGGTATGTTTGAGCATAAGGACTACCACAAAATCAGTTGGTCCTCTGTTGATCGGCGCAGAACACAAAATCAGATCGACCATTTTGCCATTAGTAAAAGATTCAAGAGTTGCCTTCTGGACGTGCGAAACCAGAAGGGTGCCGATATTGGGATGGGAAGAGACCATTATCTTATGATCGCTAATGTTCGATTGCGTATTGCAGCCGTGCGCCGCCCCAGAGACGAAAGATCCAGGCGCCGCAAATTCAACACCGCTCGACTAAAAAATCCAGCTGTCTTACAACAATATAATGACCATCTTGCGCAAAAAGCGGCTGAGATAACTAGTCACCCAGATAGTGACATAAACGAAAACTGGAATGCCATAAAAAATGCGTACATTGATAGCGCAAATACCTTCCTTGGCCCAAACCCGGATTGCCAGAATAAGCCCTGGATGTCGGACGCTTCATGACAGCGGGTTGTTGAAAGGAGCTGAAAGTTCGTTTGGCTGCAGCATCAGACGACAATCGAAGCAGCATCGAACTCCTTTACCGTCAGAAAGCTCGAGAAGTTCAGCGTAGTGTGCGACGCGATAAAAGAGTTTATGCCAATTCTCTTTTAGCGTCAGCAGAAGAAGCCGCTAGAAGTAACAACTTAAACGCCGTATACGGTGTCATCAAGGAGTTTACAGGTTGTCGTAACTCCTGCCAACATCCGGTGAAAGATAGTGATGGAAAGCTACTTATCTTGGAAGAAGATCAAATGAGGCGGTGGAAAGAACACTTCGCCGCGGTCTTGAACCGTGTAACCTCTGGTGAAGTTCCCCCTCATATAGATAATTTAGCTGACCATCAAAATGTGCGTATACGGTCCACTGCCCCGACTAAAGAGGAAATAGTCACTGCAATGATTGCACTAAAACAAGGAAAGGCCGCCGGACTTGACGGCATCCCTGCCGAACTTTATCAAGCAGCGCCAAGCGTAACTGCCGATTTGCTGCACCCACTTGTTGATAAAGCGTGGAATACAGAGACCTTTCCCACTGAGTGGAAGGAAGGTTTGATCATCAAACTTCCAAAGAAGGGTAGCCTCACAGACTGTAATAATTGGAGAGGCATTTGTGTGCTTCCTGCCGTTGCCAAGATAATAGCTAAAATCGTCCTGGAAAGACTAAAGGCCCACTTAGAAAGCACAATTGATGAAGAGCAGGCTGGCTTTCGATCCGGATTCTCCTGTGTCGATCACATTAACACCTTGCGAATCATCATCGAGCAATGCGCTGAGTACGATTCTCCGCTTCGCTTGCTTTTCATCGATTTCGAAAAGGCTTTCGATAGTGTGAACCGGGATTCTATATGGGCGGCCTTCCGCAGGAGAGGCATCCCTGAGAAGCTTGTGGCTATTATTAAGGCAACCTATGACGGCGCGAAATGTCGCGTTCTGCATAAAGGTAAGGTGTCGGGGGACTTTGAGATTCGCAATGGAGTTCGGCAGGGGTGCATCCTCTCACCGATCCTATTCCTCATAGTGATCGGCGATGTGTTGCATGCAGCCCTATCCGGACTCGACAGAGGAATTCAATGGACTCTGACATCTTATCTACAATATCTTGACTACGCTGACGACATATGCCTACTCTCCCACAAAATCATGGATCTGTCCGCAATGGCGTTAGATCTCGAGAGGGAGGCAAGCAAGGTTGGGCTAAAGACTAATACCAACACGACCAAGGTTCTTAGCCCGCCGTTGCGAAAAAGAAATCCGACACCTATTGCCATCAATATTAATGGGCAGCCTGTGGAGAAGGTGGACAGCTTCGTCTGCCTGGGTAGCATTGTTGCCGAAAATGGTGGTACGGAGCAGGACATCGCTAGTCGTATCAACCAGGCTAAACGCGCATACGGCATGCTGTCCAAAATCTGGCAGGGCAGTTATCTCAGCATCAAGACAAAGCTGGGCCTGTTTCGCTCCCTGGTACTATCAGTGCTTTTGTATGGGAGCAGTACATGGAAAGTTTCCGTAGGAGTTACCAGAAAGCTGCAAGTTTTCGTCAACTCATGTCTTCGTCGAATTTTAAGAATTTTCTGGCCCGAAACAATATCAAATGAAGAGCTAAGTCGGCGTACGGGTCAGATGCCAATCGACGAATTGATACGCAGGCGAAAATGGCAGTGGATAGGTCACACATTGCGGAAGAGTGATAACTGCATTGCTTTGCATGCCATGAAATGGAACCCCATTTCCAACCAAGGCCGACCAAGAGGGGGTCCTCGAATCACATGGCGTCGATCTGTGGCAAAGGAGTGTCAGGTACTGAGTAAGTCTTTTGGGGAGTTGCGCCCCATTGCCCAGAACAGAGTACGATGGCGCGCAGGAGTAGTTGACGCGCTATGCCCCGCTAGGTGTTAAGGCAAAGTAGTATTGATATTTATACCTTTTTGGAAAGCTGACAAGACGAATATATTTTTGTAATGGTTTGCACACTTTGTGTCATATAATTTTTTTGAGTAATGCTACATTTAAAAAAAAATCAAATTTTTGTTTAAGTATTTTAAATTAAAAAATTCGAGATTTGAATAATTTTTGAAATTTTGAATGATTGGGAAGTATCTGTCACAATGTTGACTAAGAGAAAAAAATAAGTTTTGATCCAGTTACTAAGTAGTTTTTTTTAATTCTTATTTTAAACGGCTAAATCCGTGTTTTTTTTTTAAACATAAAAATTCAAATATCTCAGTAACCACTGAAAATCGGTAGAACATTTGTGGCTTTACTTTGTTGCATTTTGACTCTATTATAACGCCTTGCAAGGAATACGCAGAGTTACCAGTAACCCTGTATATACATGTAAATACAACCTTCAATATTCAAATTGTTTAAGAGTTACCAGCACCTACTAATTCGAATTTCTGTATTTTCTTTTGTTCAAATTACAAAGATTAGGTACTTTCTGAACGAAGAATTTTATACTCTCCAACTCTTACTTGAAGTATTTTGACGTATTAATAGCTGTTTTCAAGTTACAGATGTTCAAATGTAACCATAATAGGGGTTTCCGCAAAGTTGAGAAAAATCGACGTTTTTCGATTGTCGATTGTGGCTATACCACTGGACCGATTTTAACTTTCAGTAGCTCATTCGCAGAATTTTATGCTCTTTAATTTATGCTGACACTTTTTCTAGCTAGGATCCACGGGTTTCAAGTTATAATCGAAAAACCAGACAAAGTACTGAACTTTCGAGGTTTTTTGAGATTTTGACCATGTTCCGCAAACAAATTTTGGTGCGAAGCTCCGGATTCGTGTTCAGCACCCCAAAAAACATTCAAAATGAAAGAAAAAAATTCTCCACCAGAATTTATATCCCCAAATCCCGCAATAGCTGCACTAATACGGGTACCGACAATAATGGCTTCGTTCTTTGTATAATCTTCATATTGTCAGTAGTTAGACTTCATTGAATCCCTGCACGCTTGGATGTTGTTAATACGGCAGGCGGATGCTAGTTTTAGAGTGCATGTGGGGCACTGTCAGAGTTTTTTTTAGAAATCGGTATAAGCCTCTATCGTCAGAAAGCTTAATTTTAAATATGCACCATCTGAAAAATTTTCTAAAGGTACCTACTTATGCGGCTTTTTGTTTTTTTTTTGTGTTGGTCGGGTTTTGTTCTAAGTTTTATGGCAAGTTTGTGGCTGTACACTTTTATAGTTCGAGCGCCCCTAATGGAAACCCTATACACACGCATTACAAAATTTTAGGAGACAGTGCTTAGGAACTTCCTTTTGAACATTACTTTTGTAAGGTACCTGGTATTTGATGGGAACGTCATGTCCATTCATTTTATCGAATCCCATCAACTTTAATGTCATCTACTTTTTTTCACTCTTTTTCAGTTTGGTCAATTGGATTTGGTTGAAAATATTATCGACTTGTGCAAATCTCATAACATTCAAATTATTTTGGAGTACAGCGGAAGTGTCACTGCAGAAAATTGCAACATTTTCATGCACAATGAATTCGATGACATGGAGAAGTTGAATGCGGTCGATTTCGATATCGAAGATTTTATACAGGAACTGGAAGAACTTTTTCAAAATACTGAAATTTGAGAAAAACGCACAAAAATTTAGCAAACAAAAAGAAGCAACTGAATATATGCAAACGCTTCAATACCGTAAAAATAAAATTTTGAAAAACTGAATTTTTCGGAGAACAATGAATTGAAAATACAATAACAATAGAATCCATGAAACAAATAATCTTGCGTTTTTTTTTGTGTCTATTCCACTTTTCCAAAGGCAAATAGCTTCACTTTTGAATTCCAACACAAATTTCATGGTTGAACTAATCGAAAAGATGCATCGCCCCAGCATGTAAGTCACTGTACAATCAAAGTTAGTATGTTTGTGTATCTTAAGGATAAGAAACAGATCGTTGTCGTAGTGGTAGTCGTCGTCATCGTCATCGTCTAGACTTCTCGATATGGGCAATTTTTCACTTTAAAGCTTTCATCCTTGCAAAAGGGCTCATTCGTGTCGTTCGTTGTAAAGTGAATTTGATTTTATCAACACTTACGCCACATTAGGCAATGGCTATGAAGACGAAAGGAAGCGCCCCAGGAACCGTTTCCCTGTAGAGACTATGGGACACAGGTAATGGGGTGAAAAATATTCTCCAACGGCGGCAGAACGTTTTGTTTTGTTCGTCGATACGATTTCCTTTTTGAAAATCTAATCTTATAGTTGACGTTTAATTGGCCATATAATGTCAATTTATAAGGTCGAAGCAATTTCAATTTTCTGGTCTTTAGATTTGATGGAGGTTATTTTAGATAGTATGAAGTATTTTGGAAGGATAACTAAACTGTTTCGGATATTTTGTGGTGGCAAGTGAAATAATAACTCTACCACAACTTGCAGGAGGACATGAATCACCAACATTATAGCATATTCGTATCACCTATCTGAGTTTAGCTAAATTTGTAAATCAAGAAACTCATTCACACTATGCCTGAATAGGATCTGACTGTTGTTGTATTTATCAGGTATACTAATTTCCCTTAACCCTGCGTGGAGCATAGCGCGTCAACTACTCCTGCGTGCCGTATTATTAGTACCCGTGTTCGGTTCTGTGTCTGAGCAATGGAACGAATCTGTCCTCACGCCTTAACTTGCAACGCACACTCGTCGGCCACAGATGGTGGTATGAGTTTCAAGGATACCCTCTTGGTTGGCTTTCATTGCGAATGGGATCCCATTTTAGAGGATGTCGAGCAATGCAGTTATGACTTCCACAATGTATGACCTCTATCCACTGCACATTTTCGTCTGCGTATCAGTTCGTCGTTATTTCAGGCCAGAGAATTCTCCAGTTCGATGCAGAAAACTTAACGAAAACTTGCAGTTTGCTGGTATCACTTACGGAAACTTCCCATGTGCTGCTACCATACAACAGTACAGAGAGTACTAGGGAGCGAAACAAGCCCAGCTTGGTCTCAAGACTGAGATAACTGCTTTGCCAGATTTTGGACAGTATCTCGAAACGTATTTAGTCTGGTTAATGCTGCGAGCGATGCCAAACTATGTACTGCAATTTTCGGCGACATTGCGACCTAAAGGTAAACGAATTTGTCCGCCTTCTCCACAAGCCATTCACACTAGCAACAAAAGGACGAATCCGATATCTTCTTCTTCCAACGGCGGGCTGAGAATCTTGGTCTTTTTGGTGTTTATAATAAATTAGATTAGATGGATGGCGGTTGGCCTGAATGAGTCCTCAGATAATTCCGACCCGATTTCTGTGTAATCTTAACAGCTCAAGGGTGCGATTGCGTGAGTGGCCACCCATAAATAGTTTTGCCGGTCTGGTTACTAGGTGTTTCCTATGTCAAATTCACCTCGGCGCTGAGGCGGATATACAACAGGGCTAAGCTTGATGATCTCTCCAAAGAAGAAGCCTTAGAGAAAGCCCTTTCATTCGATATGGCTTTCTCTAGGGCCACGTATAGCCAAGTGACAGCTTGTGTCAAACTTAGCTTCTGCTCAGCAGACCAAGCCATCGGGTCTCTGACCTCAGAGCAAGTGGTCTCACATCAGGATGCCATCGTCGACACCACACTTGAGCAAAGGCTCCACAAACAGGACATTGACTTCGAGTCTTGCGTTTCCCGGTGAGGCTACTTCTTTGCCTTAAGCCCTAGTGGGGCATAGTGCGTCAACTTCTCCTGCGCGCCATCGTACTCTGTTCTGGGCAATGGAGCGCGACTTCCCAAAAGACTTTCCAAGCGCCCTACACTCCTTTACTCTTGGTTGGCCTTGGTTGGAAATGGGGTTCCATTTCATGACTTCCAAAGCAATGAAATTATTACTCTTCCGAAATGTGTGATCTATCCACTGCCATTTTCGCCTGCGTATCAATTTGTTGATTGGCATCTGCCCCGTACAACTTAGCTCTTCATTTGATATTGTTGTTGTTGTTGTTTTTCGAATACGACGAAAGGAAGACATGAGTTGACGAAAACTTGTCGCTTTCTGGTAACTCTTACGGAAACTTTTCATGTACCTGGTCCCATACAAAAGCACTGACAGTTCCAGGGAACGAAACAGGCCCAGCTGGGTCTAGATGCTGAGATAACTGCTGTGCCAGATTTTGGACAGCATGCCGTAGGAGCATTTAGCCTGATTGATACGACGAGTGATGTCCTGCTTCGTACCACCATATTCGGCAACAATGTTACCAGGTCAGGGTGCACCGCTGCCGAACTCCACTGCACCTCCTTTATGCAGGACGCGACATTTTGCGCCGTGATAGGTTGCCTTAATAATCGTCACAAGCTTCTCGGGGATGCTTCTCCGTCGCAAGGTCGCCCATACAGAATCCCGGTTCACACTATCGAAAGCCTTCTCGAAATCGATGAAAAGCAAATGAAGCGGAGAATCGTCTCAGCGCATTGCTTGATGATGATTCGCAAGGTGTTAATGTGGCCGACACAGGAGAATCCAGATCGAAAGCCAGCCTGCGCTTATTCAATTAAGCTTTCTAAGTGAACCTTTAGTCTTTCCATGATAATTTTAGCTGCTGGCAACGGCAGGATGCACACAAATACCTCTTCAATTATTACAGTCTGTGAGGCTACCCTTCTTCGAAAGTTTGATGATCAAACCCTCCTTCCACTCATTGGGAAAGGTCTCTGTATTTCACACTTTATCCACAATTTGTTGCACCAATCGGCAGTTACGCTTGGCGCTGCTCGATAAAGCTTGGCAGGGACACCGTCGAGTTCGGCAGACTTTCCTAGTTTTAGTGCAATAATTGCAGTGACTAGTTCATCTTTAGTCGAGGCAGTGGACTATTTTATATACGCACATTTTGATGGCTAGCTAAAATCTAAATATTCTTTCGCGATCACTCTTGTGAAACATAAAGGACTTCCCTCGAATGCATGTGATACGCGGATATTTTCCCCGTAGCAGCTCTCTTTCTAATGAAAGGGTCATTGGCTTTGATGGAGCACAAAATCGACTTCCGACAGAACGTTCGAGGATTTTAAAGCGGAAGACAAATGATGGAACCCTGCATCTCGCTCATGCTGTGGACGATTTTTCTGTGGAGCGATTGATGGAGCGGAAAAGCAATGTAGCCTACCCCTTCACTCATATTACTGTTCATTTGAGTAAAGCGAACCGTGTTCAGCGCTCGCTAAACTGAGAAACACCTACGGGTCAGGAAGAAGAACTGCAGACTGACGCAAATCTTGCGGCTAGTACAGCTACCTCAAAAGAAAAAGCACTAGTGCCTGCTGCTTTTCCAGTAGTCGGGTCGAGCGGAGTGGGCATTCGCTTCCATACTAATACCAAACTTCTGCAGGTGGCACCCTCTTCCGCCCGCGGCTCAATCGGTTGTACCACTGAGCCCAACAACGGGATGCCCCCTTTTGTTCACAACGTACTATCCGATCTTGGAGCTGGCACTAGCTTGGGTGCTGTTTATCTTTCAACTACAGCAGTGTCATAGCAGTGTCAGCAACAGCAGCAAACAAGGGACTCGAAGGCTGCGCTGATAACCGCTGGGGCTTTTAAAAGTAATGTGCATTGAGGATAATAGATTCCGCCGGGATAATGTTCGTGGCCGGTCTAACTCGCTCAGAACGAACAATCCCAAATGAGTGCCACTAAGTTGGCTTAAGCCAACCTGCGCCATGCCAAAGGAGCATCGGCCAACTTGTGCAGGCTCTTCGCCGAGAAACAAACTACCGTCGTGCTCATTCAGGAACCTTTAGTGGTTCGTGGCCGAATCTGTGGTCTCGATGATCAAGCAAATACCACTTATGTGCGAAATATCAATCCCAAGGTCTGAAAAGGTAACTGCAACAAATTTTAAAAAATCTGCTTCAATCGAATATTTACCAACATTCTTCAATGTACCCCACACAGAGCAAAAGTTCCTCAATTCCACCAACGTCTGTGGTATCATCGACGATGACAACAAAACATCCACACTCGTTAACGCGCTTTACCAAGTTTGATGTTATGATTTTTCCTGCAGCTTCAATGATTTCATTTTGAATTTGTGAACTGAAGTACGTTGCGTTCTTACCAGCTGTCTCCAAATGGAATTTGAAATCACTGACACCGCTCTCATACGCAAATCGGAGTAACGCTCTAAAGTTGCCATCATTCTCTATCGGCCATTTAAGCGAAAGTGGGCCGTGATCCTGATGACCCCTCAAAGGAAGTCCTTGGTGGCCACACAAAAGAACAGCACGAATAATTGGACCCAATTGTTGCCGATTATCAAGTTGCATTTTTTTTGCTGTAAGTTCTCTTACAATACGGATATCATGGCTCTTGTTTTTCAAAATAAATTGTAATATGCGCTAATACAAGCATCTTTATGGTAACTATTCCCCTAATGGTTTTGGAAAGTATCCAGTGCTTTTTCTCAATTTCTGAACTGGGTTACGACAAGATTGTTTGTGTTTTGACTTTGCCCTTTTCCAACAAACTCTTGTGCCGAAAGAATGCAATAGAGAATGCTGCATTTTCTGCGGCAAAATAGGACACCCACGGAAAGAAACGAAGCCATGAATGTTGAAAACCCACACAGTCTCGAGGAGGTTAGACCCCCTCCCTTGCGTACGCGTCTGGTCGCAGTGCCTACCATTAAGGGCAGTAATTTGAACCAAAACTATCTATCTATCAACTATTTCCTAACCACTGGTCTGTAAAAACGACTTCAACACTGGACCAGTCTTTTAAATCTGCTGCATCCTAAAGAATTAATTAATCAATTTAGTCTAGCCACATGCGTAGGGTGGATTTGAGACAAATCGTGGTTTACCTCTGGAGGCGCCACTGGGTCAGATATCAACTCAATAATTAGCCCTTTCCGATTCAACCAATTTTCGGATCATTTTCATACAAAACGACAGACCGATTTTAATCCAGCTCTCACATGGGATCACCTCGGAGCAAATGACTTTCTGGCCTTTTGGGCATAACAAGCAATTGTACAATAGATCCCAAACAGTCGCAATGCTCACCGTTAAAAACTTAGGCTGAACAACTAATAATAGAAAAAAAAACTAGAATTTCCTTTTTATACCCTTCACGGATGTGATAGGGTATATTAACTTTGTCATGAAGTTTGCAACGCAAAGAAGGAAGCTTCTCCGACCATACAAACTATCATATAAACAGGGTTACTGGTAACTCGACGTATTCCTTGCAAGTCGTTATAATAGAGTCAAAATGCAACAAAATAAAGCCACAAATGCTTTACCGATTTTCAGTGCTTACTGAGATATTTGAATTTTCAAGTTTAAAAAAAAAACATGGATTTAGCCATTTAAAATAAGAATTAAAAAAAACTACTTAGTAACTGGGTCAAAACTTATTTTTTTTCTCTTAGCTAACATTATGGCAGATACTTCCCAATCATTCAAAATTTAAAAAATTATTCACATCTTGAAATTTTTAATTTCAAATACTTAAAAAAAATTTTATATGTATTATTACTCCAAAAAAATATATGACACGAAGTGTGCAAACCATTACAAAAACATGTCCCTCTTGTCGGCTTTCAAAAAGGTATAAAAATATCAATAGAAGTCCTTCAAATAATTGAAGGAGCTTGCATTAACTAAACGGGGAACCATTATTAGATTTTTAGGTTTAAAAAAAAAACACGGATTTAGCCATTTAAAATAAGAATTAAAAAATACTTAGTTAACGGTTGAAACCTATTTTCTTCTCTTAGCCAGCACTATGCAAGAAATTTCTCAATCATTAAAAATTTCAAAAATACTTCACCTCTCGAAATTTTTTATTAAAAGTCTTTAAAAAAAATATTTGTTTGACTTGATTTAAAATGAATTATCACTAAAAAAATTATATGGCACAAAGCGTAAAAACCATTAGGAAACATGCCCATCTGGTCAGCTTTCCAAAAAGGTATAAATGTCAATTCAAACCCTTCAAATAATTGAAGGAAATCCATTAATCGATTTGAAAAAAATAAAACAATTGCATAAATTCATACAAATTTCGAACATAAAGTTTCTTTTCATTCAGTGTATTGAACCTTTTTATTGCCTAACTGCATAATTTAAAGGAGTAATCATAAAGTAATTAACAAGAGTCCATAATGTGATGTAACGCAAAGTCATAAGATAATTCGCATTGGATAAAATATTTCAGGTAAAAGTGATCTAATGAATGGAAAATATGTAGGTAGTTTAAAAAAGCGTCTTTATAAAAGTTGGCATTTGTATTAAATAATTCTAATAAAAACTGATGCAATGAACGACAAAAAGTTAGTTGATGTGTACTATTCATCCTTCACTAAAATGGCTTCATTTCTAAATTCAGAATACGCTGATATTGTTTATTGTTACAGGTTCTGTGATGGCAACGCCGCTGATGCCCGAAGAGAATATCAACGTCGTTTTCTCGATCGCCGACTGCCCCATGTAAGTGTCTTTGGAGGTACCTATCGTCGTATATCTGAAACGTGCACAGAAGACAACTTAACAGCGGTAGACCAGGCATAGATATACGGCATACCAGGAGGATGAGATATTGCAGGCTTTTATTGCGGATCCTAATACGTCAACCAACGTCGTAGCTCGTCAGTTTGGGGTGTCTCAGTGGAAGGCGTGGTCTGTTGTCCATCAATCAGGGCGACACCTCCACCATTATCAACCAGTGCACACACTCGAAGAGGGAGACCCAACAATGCGGTTGCAATTTTCCCGCTTTATGTTGGACGCTCAAGCCAATGAAGCAGATTATGAAGATTTTCTCAGACACGAGTTGCCGGGACTACTTCGCGATATTCCCGAAGAAACACGAACTAACCTAATCTTTCAGCACGATGGATGTCCAGCACACTTTCGAATAAGCGTAAGTCAGTGGCTGGATGAAAACTATCCAAACCGGTGGATTGGGAGGGGTGGACCAATTCCATGGCCTGCACGAAGCCCAGATTTTACACCATTAGATTTTTACGTCTGGGGTCAAATGAAAGGGTAAGTGTACCAAAACCTTCTCCGTTCCAGTGAAATGCTGAGAGAAAAAATTATCAGTGCGGCAGCGACAATGAGAGCGGAGTTCACCTCAAGGATCACCAGGGCGAATGTGCGGAAGCGACTTCGAACTTGCATTAGAAACCGAAGGAGTCATATTGAGCAAAATATTTGATAATAAATCAATTAATGTTTAATAATAAATAAATTTTTATGAATTTATGCATTTGCTTTATTTTTTTTTCTAATCGAATAATGGTTCCCCGAACAAGTTAATGCAAGCTACTTCAATTATTTGAAGGACTTCTATTGACATTTATACTTTTTTGGAAAGCTGACAAGACGGACATGTTTTTGTAATGATTTGCGCACTTTGTGTCACATTTTTTTTTTGAGTAATACTACATTTAAAAATTAATAAAATTTTTTTTATTTTTTTTAAGTATTTTAAATTAAAAATTTCGAGATGTGAATAATTTTTGAAATTTGGAATCATTGGGAAATATCTGTCACAATGTTGGCTAAGAGAAAAAAATAAGTTTCGACCCAGTTACTTTTTTAAAATCTTATTTTAAGTGGCTAAATTCGTGTTTTTTTTTAAACTAAAAATTCAAATTGGAATTGTTTGTGACACTTGGTTACAGACGCATACTAAGTTGGTGTGCAGAATGAAACCAAGTGTCACAAACAATTCCAATTTAAATTGAAAATGATTCGCACTTGTACATTTGCAAGAACATTAATACATAAAGTAAAAATTCAAATATCTCAGTAACCACTTAAAATCGGTAGAACATAAGTGGCTTTATTTTGTTGTATGTTGACTCTATTATAACGCCTTGCAAGGAATACGTCGAGTTGCCAGTAGCCCTGTATATGAATATTCTTAGTCAGTATGATGAGACTAGTCGATTAAGCTTTGTCCGTCTGGTTCTATGCAAACTAGTCCCTCAGTTTTAGAGCTATCGAGCTGAAATTTTGTAGAAAGCCTTCCTTCTATTGCACGCTATAAATATGTCGGGACCAACGGAATCGGACCACTACCTCATATAGCTGCCATAGGAACGACTACAATTAGCAGCGTACGCCGACGACATCAACATCATGTCCCGAAGATTGGCTGACGCAGAAGAACTTCTGCATACGCTCGATACCGCTGCAAAGGAAGTTGGATTACGTATTAACGAGGTTAAAACTAAAATAATGATGCAATCGGTGACAAGGACACCTGCACAACCGAGCATCAACGTGGGGGACCTCAACATCGAGTTCGTGAACAACTTCATCTACCTGGGTTGCAACCTGTCAAGGGACGCCAACGAAACTGACGAAATCAAGCGACGGATACAGTTAGCTAATAAGACTTTTTTCTCGGTTCTCCCCATAATGAAATCGAAACATGTGCACAGAAACACGAAGCTCCGCGTGTACAAAACCATTATACGACCAGTGCTATGCTATGGCTGCGAAGCATGGACCCTAACTCAAGCCTCCGAAAACATGCTAGACACTTTCGAACGTAAGGTCCTACAGCGACTACAGTTCTATGCAAACTAGTCCCTCAGTTTTAGAGCTATCGAGCTGAAATTTTGTAGAAAGCCTTCCTTCTATTGCACGCTATAAATATGTCGGGACCAACGGAATCGGACCACTACGTCATATAGCTGCCATAGGAACGACTGGTCCAAAAAGTCGACTTTGTGAGAAAAACTTTTTATTTCAAAAGATATCTTTTTCAAATTTCTCACTAATCAATAGTATCTTTAGTTAAATCACAGTCCCGAATTTGGTTGAAATCGAACTATTCTATCATATAGCTGTCATCGAAACCACCGTTCCAAAAGCAAGTTTTTGTTAGAAAAACTTTTTTTTTATTTCTGAAGATATCTTTACGGAATTTCATATTATTCAATCATATTGACTGCCAAATACATCATCATCATCATCGTGGCGCGACAGCCCGACGTCGGGCCTTGGCCGCCTGGATCATTGTCCTCCAATTATCTCGGTCACGTGACCGCGTCCTCCAATTTTGGGAGCCCAGCAGCTGCGCGGCGTCCACACCTACTGAGCTCTCCCAACGAGATCTCGGTCGTCCTCGCAGTCTCGCTCCGTCGACTCGTTCTGCATTCATTACTCTCTTAGGCATGCGATCAACGTCCATTCTTTGTACATGCCCTGCCCATTGAAGTCGTTGTAGTTTGACGATTTTCGAGACTTGCAGCTCATCGTACATTTCATACAACTCATGGTTGTCCCGGATGCGCCATCCATCTCGATCGCAAACAGCCCCGAAAATTCGCCGTAGGACCTTACTTTCGAAAGTGTCTAGCATGTTTTCGGAGGCTTGAGTTAGGGTCCATGCTTCGCAGCCATAGCATAGCACTGGTCGTATAATGGTTTTGTACACGCGGAGCTTCGTGTTTCTGTGCACATGTTTCGATTTCATTATGGGGAGAACCGAGAAAAAAGTCTTATTAGCTAACTGTATCCGTCGCTTGATTTCGTCAGTTTCGTTGGCGTCCCTTGACAGGTTGCAACCCAGGTAGATGAAGTTGTTCACGAACTCGATGTTGAGGTCCCCCACGTTGATGCTCGGTTGTGCAGGTGTCCTTGTCACCGATTGCATCATTATTTTAGTTTTACCCTCGTTAATACGTAATCCAACTTCCTTTGCAGCGGTATCGAGCGTATGCAGAAGTTCTTCTGCGTCAGCCAATCTTCGGGACATGATGTTGATGTCGTCGGCGTACGCTGCTAATTGTGTCGACTTGATGAGTAGCGTCTTTCTGTTGTCCATGTAACGAAAATAGCAAAGTTTCGCTTCGCAAACGAGAACGAAATCCAAAAAAACGACGAAAACACTCAAAAAACTCGACGGACCATTCAAAACAGCAAACAGAATATAGTATAACTTTATAATACTTATTATTCTTCAATTCAAACAAGTTCTACAAAATTCAAATTATTTTAAATTAAATGCACGGTCTAAACGAGTAAAAGGTTCGAATACGAGTGACTATCAAACAAAGGGACACGAATAATCCCCCGAGGGAGAATACAGGAATTTTCCCGTATTGAAAATTCCGGTATTCTTCCCAGGGTATTATTCGCGCCTTACGAATATAGTATAACAATTTAACAAATATTAATGCTGATTGATACAAGACAGCAATCAGCTGTTACTCTATTACATTACATTTTACATTGTGACAATCTATTACAATCTTTAAAATATAGGTCAAGTTGAAATGTCACATAGAGTACATAAGTAAATGTAAACAAAGTGTGTGATGTGTTGTGGTTTCCAGTGTTCGAAGCGATCGAGGCGATGGATTCGATGAAGTCAGATAAGTATTCGCATAGACTATCTATTGTTGAACTTGTTACTTTGTGTTGTCTTGTATTTTTCTTTGCAGATGATGACGACACCGATGACGAATTGCGACAAATGCTGAATCGATGGTCGCCAACTTTAAACATTCTCCCCCCGCTGGACGATGGAGACGAGTCCAGGATTTCTTGATTGGTGTAATCGACATGATGATTGATGGATGCGTATGCAGCTGCTAGACGTTTGATGATCTGGTTGTATACTCTCGCTGATCCTCGGTAATTGTTTTGATTGTATAGTACTATCCTTATGATGAAATAATGGTCGAAAATCTGTAGCAGAATGTTCGATACGAAAGATAAATTCCCTCAGCTAGTTGTAGTTATAGTGAGTTAAATTCTATCTGTAAATATAGCCATTAGTGCATGTTTGGAATTAATGAATTTGAAAGAGATTATCAGGATGAGTCGATAATGTGTAACTATATGTCGTTATACAGTAATCATCAGTGTCCTACGAGCTCGATCGAATGTGGAGAACATCATGTTGAAGTGCAGACATCGAGGGAAAGGTGACGACGAGTGGTAATCCAGGTAAACAGTCCAGCAAATCGAAACGAAAGTTCATCAAGTATTGCGTCGACGGTATTTCTACCATGTCGACACTACACAGGATGCAGGAACGTGAGACGTTATAGCGCGCCTCGCTCGCTAATTCAAGGATAAAGGGATGAGTATTGGGATTGGTGGTATGTGAAATTCAATTTATTGGCAATAAAATAACCTTGGTTATTGATCTCTTGTAGATGCTTCCATTTGATTTGACGGTTACAACTCGGACAATCGAATCGCTTCCAGGATGAACTTCGAGTATTCTAGCGAGTGGCCAACGATATGGAGGATTGCGCTCATCCTTTAGCAAGCAGATATCGCCGACTTTTAGAGATGTCGATGTAGACAACCACTTGGGACGCTGTTGGAGTATATTAAGGTATTCCTCTTTCCACTTTCTCCAAAAGTTTTGTGACAGTCTCTGTGTTAATTGCCATCGTGTTAATGTGTTAATCCTTTCTTCTGTTATATCGACTTCTGGTAACGCCATCAAACTATCGCCAATTAAAAAATGTCCAGGAGTTAATACACTTGTACTGGTTGGATCGTCATTAGCGGGACATAACGGCCTAGAATTAAGGCATCGTTCAATTTGAATGAGGGTCGTCAATAGTTCTTCGTAAGTCAATGGCGTAATTCCGACTATTCTCCGCAAATGGTACTTGATCGATCGAACACCAGCCTCCCATAAGCCGCCGAAGTGTGGAGCAGCCGGAGGATTGAATTTCCAGTTAATCCCCATGTCAACTAATTTGTTTTGAACTTTGGTAGTCTCCATTATCTTCTTGAGTTCGATGTTCGCGCCAATGAAATTCGATCCACAATCGCTGTACAGGTATTTACATAAGCCTCTACGTCCAATGAATCGTGTTAAAGCCGCCAAAAATGCTTGTGTTGTCAAATCATTGACAAGTTCAATGTGAATTGCCTTAACAGCGAAGCATACAAATATCGCCACGTATCCCTTGTGTGTTCGACTTCCTCGTCCGATCCGGTCCTTTATTATAAAGGGTCCGCAATAATCAACCCCAGTGTGCATGAAGGGTCGTGTAATTGTAACTCGGGGTTTCGGCAAACTGCCCATCAATTGCGACGAATCGTGTGTCTTGTTTCGAAAGCATTTGACGCACTTGTGTACATAATTCTTTACAAGTCTTCTTGCATCAATCACCCAGTATTTACGTCGAAGTACTGTAAGCATTAGTTGTACGTTGCCGTGTAGTGTGATTTCATGCGTATGTTTTGTCAATAAATCCGTAAAGATACCTCTTTTGGGAATGATGATGGGATTTTTTTCGTCATTTGACAAATCTGCATTTGTCAAACGTCCACTCAAACGTAGAACTCCATTGCCGTCGATGAAAGGATACAGTCTGAGCAGCTTACTCCTGCTGTCTATCTTTTCTCTGTTCTCCAGTTTTCGAATTTCATCCGCATATTCATTGTATTGTACATATTTAACCCAAAATAGTCTCGCGCCGTCTAATTCGTTGGTTGATAATAATCCTTTCTCATGATCACGTTTCTTGATTGCAGCGATGAATCGAAGGCAATATGCGGTGACTCGCAATAATAACGTCAACGATGAGAATTTACCCAATAAATTTTCCAATGTGTCGTTCGATTTCACAAGATGGCTAACCAATTGATCCTCCTTGAAGATTATATCATCCGCTTCTGAATTCGGCCACAATGTCGAAGGCTCCTTCAACCATGGTGGACCATACCACCATAACTTGATATTTGCAAATCCTTTTGCATCTGTTCCACGGGATGCGATGTCCGCTGGATTGTCCTTTGACCGGACGTGATTCCATGATTCACTGCCAACATTTTCAATGATCTTAATTGTTCGGTTCGCTTCAAAAATAGGTAGCTTCTGCGGTGGTTTCTTAATGTATGCCAACACGATTGAAGAATCACACCACAAATATACGTGACAATATAATTGTAATGTATCGATGACAGATTTCATGAGTTCTGATAATAGAACAGCACCGCACAGTTCTAGCCGAGGAGTTGTCTGCTCCTTAACTGGAGATACTTTGGTTTTCGATATTAAAAGATGTACTTTACTTTCGATGTCGTTACGAGAAACCATATAGATAGCTGCAGCATACGCGACTTTCGATGCATCACAGAAGCCATGTAACTCTGTGATCGATTTCGTCCCATATCCAATGTACCTGGGAATTCGAATGTGCTCTAATTGCAGTAGATTCCGTCTAAAATTTAACCACTGTGTTTCGATTTCATGCGGTATTGCTTCATCCCAATCTACACCATGTAACCATAGGGTCTTCAGAAATATCTTCCCCGTAATAATTATGGGAGATACCCAGCCCATCGGATCATAAAGTCGAGCGATGTCCGAGAGCATAGAACGTTTCGTAGTAGCAGTTCTTTCTTCGAGGGTTATTCGATAAGTGAAGTTATCAGAATCCGGTAGCCATACTATTCCTAGGGATTTTACTCCTTCCATGTCTAGGTTCAAGGCCGAGTGTTGTTCGATATCTTCATTCGGGACTCCTTCCAGAATTCGTTTATCATTTGACACCCACTTTCGCAGCTTAAAACCTCCTGATGACAACGCCATATCAATTTCCCTTCTTAATTCGATAGCTTCCTCAAGGGAATCTCCACCAGTTAGTACATCGTCCACATAAAAATTCTCAAAAATGGCACGATGTGCATTTGGAAATTGGATCTTTTCATCTTCCGCCAACTGTCTTAGAGTTCTGATTGCAAGAAATGGGGCGCAAGTGGTTCCGAATGTCACTGTATTCAAATGATAGTTCTTTATTAATTCATTCGAATCTTTTCTCCATAAAATCCTCTGAAAACTCCTATCATCAGGGTGAATGTCAATTTGTAAGAACATTCTCGCGATGTCAGCTACAAATGCAAATTTATTCTTTCGCCATCTTAACAATACGGAGATCATGTTTGAGCTCAATGATGGGCCTGATAGAAGAATATCATTTAACGAAACTCCTGTGGATGTTCTTCTTGAGGCATCGAAGACGACTCGTAGTTTACTAGTACTGCTCTCCTTCCAGATACCATGATGAGGCAAATAATAGCTGTGTTGCGGCATCTCTCCGCTACATTCCGACATGTATCCCGAATCCAAATATTCCTGTAGACACTTGGAATATTCCTGCTTCAACTGTGGGTCGTTCATGAATTTTCTTTCCAAATTTGATAAACAAGCGCGCGCCGAACCTCTTGAATCGCCTAACGTCTGTTGAATATTGGGCGATCTAAACGGCAATCGTAACATATAACGGCCGTCGTCCTTCCGAATAACATTTGTCGAAAAATGTTCCTCCGCTTGTTGTTCCTCCAAAGTTAAAGGATATCCGGGTTGAACTTCTTCGAGTTTCCAGAACAGCTGTAGTTGATCGCGCAAGACGATATCGGAATTGTCGATGCGAATGTTGAAATTTCGATACTTAATTGGTGCTTTTCTGGTCTCTCCAGAAATAATCCATCCCAATCTGGTTTCCTGAGCGATTGGACCAATATCGAGCTTCAATATGTTCCCAAGGATGATACTGGCATATACATCAGCGCCAAGTAGCAAATCTACTTTCCCAGGCTGGTCGAAATGAGGATCAGCAAGTTGTAGACCCTTCAACTGTTTGCAAGACGTTAGCGACAATGATCGAGAGGGGACTAAGCTACCGATATCCTTCATTACTAGTGCATTTATGTTTAATTTAGACTCGTCCCTCAATACCATGTTCGTTTCGATGCTGTTATTTACTGTACAGAGTTTAGACTGACCAACACCGAAGATATTTGCATTGACCCTTTGTCTTTTCAGACCTAACTGCTGCACGACTGATTCAGTGATGATGCTGACTTGCGAGCCTTGGTCAAGTAAGGCTCTGACAAAGAGACGACCATTCGACGATTCCAAAGTTACCACCGCTGTGGCCAATAATACTTCGCGATTGTCACCAATGTGATATGAAGTAGATTCGAAATTAGAAGTCGACGGATTAGCACTTTGTTCTCCTGAAGCTGGCGATAATGAAGTATTTCTATGTAACAAAGAATGATGTGCTTTGCTACAGTGTTTGCAACGAGATGTGGAAGGACAGTTCGAGAGGAGATGGCCCTTTCGTAGACAATTCAAACAAAGGCCACTCCGTTTAACCAATGTAAAACGAGATTTGGAATCGCCATCAATAAACTGACTGCATTTAAAAATTGCGTGATTTTCTTTGCAGACCGGACATTGTTGATTAGTTTCAGTGGTATAATTATTTACACGCTTGTTGACGACTGTTGTTTGAGCATTATGGCGATTGGTTCCAGAAGCCTCCAGTGCTCGAAATCGCGTTGTTATAAATTGTTTCAATTCAAGGAACGAAGACAAGTTTGAGCTTGATGCCTGTTGCTGTTCCCACAGTTGTCGACTACTATTGGGCAACCTTTCAGTAGTGAAATGTATAAGTATAGCATCCCATAAGTTCTCAATTTTCAACTCTTCAATGGCTTGGATACATTCCACTGTACTATCAAGTAAATTCTTTAATGAAAGAGCCGATTCCGAGGCTACTTTTAAATTAAATAATTTACTAAGTTGGAGTTTCAACAATACATTTCTATTGTCGTACCGCTCATGTAACACCCGCCACGCAGCATCGAAATTTGTTTCCGTTAGGGAAAAATGGCTAATTAATTTGGCGGCCTCTCCAGTGAGACTACCTTTTAGATACTGTAATTTCTCAATCGCCGACAAATTTTCTTTATTCCCGATTAGTGATGAGAATAAGTTTCTAAATGAAATCCAGGACTCATAATTCCCATTGAAACTCGGGAGATTTATACGAGGCAACTTCAACTCCGAAGAATGACCGGTTGAATTAAAACTCTCGTTCCGAATAATACTGTTATTTGGATTTAATTGGGAAATCTTTTCCCCAATTTCAATGATATAACTGGCACACTCATCCTCTATTTCTCCGTATATGTCCTTTGCGAAATAAACGTGTTCAAGTTCGCCTTTCGCGCCAGTCAGCAAAGCAATAGCCTTTTCGTGAACCACGCTCGCTTCCTGTTGTAAAATACGGAACCGTTCTTTGGTATTTTCCAAATACTCTACGGAACCTTTCAATTTCGAATTCGCCTTTTTGTAATTTGTGACGAGGCGATTCAATTTTGCCTGATTTAACACTTGAACATTATGGATTCCATCCATCTTCTATTTTAAATTTTATCACCACCAAGGAAAAATGTATGGGAATATGAGTAAAGGAAGCTTACGGAATTTTAGCACCGGAATCACCAAAACGTCTTCGTAACGATGTCTCTTTCACAATGCACAATATCGATCAAAGTTCACCGATCCGGCTCGACGGACCAAAAATAATGTAACGAAAATAGCAAAGTTTCGCTTCGCAAACGAGAACGAAATCCAAAAAAACGACGAAAACACTCAAAAAACTCGACGGACCATTCAAAACAGCAAACAGAATATAGTATAACTTTATAATACTTATTATTCTTCAATTCAAACAAGTTCTACAAAATTCAAATTATTTTAAATTAAATGCACGGTCTAAACGAGTAAAAGGTTCGAATACGAGTGACTATCAAACAAAGGGACACGAATAATCCCCCGAGGGAGAATACAGGAATTTTCCCGTATTGAAAATTCCGGTATTCTTCCCAGGGTATTATTCGCGCCTTACGAATATAGTATAACAATTTAACAAATATTAATGCTGATTGATACAAGACAGCAATCAGCTGTTACTCTATTACATTACATTTTACATTGTGACAATCTATTACAATCTTTAAAATATAGGTCAAGTTGAAATGTCACATAGAGTACATAAGTAAATGTAAACAAAGTGTGTGATGTGTTGTGGTTTCCAGTGTTCGAAGCGATCGAGGCGATGGATTCGATGAAGTCAGATAAGTATTCGCATAGACTATCTATTGTTGAACTTGTTACTTTGTGTTGTCTTGTATTTTTCTTTGCAGATGATGACGACACCGATGACGAATTGCGACAAATGCTGAATCGATGGTCGCCAACTTTAAACAGTCCATATTCATGGCCCGAATAACGTATTCCAGTGCTAGGTTGAAGAGCGTCGGTGCCAGTCCATCGCCCTGTTTCAAACCAGTGCGTGTTTCAAATAGATCAGTAAGTCTATTCTGGATCCTGACTTGTGAGACGGATTTGGTCATCGTCATCTTTGTCAGTCGCACTAATTTTGCTGGTATACCAAATTGCAGCATGATGTTGTACAGTACTCGACGATCGATACTGTCGTATGCCTGCTTGAAGTCGACAAACATTTGGTATACGTTTACGTTGAATTCCCAGCACCTCTGGAGTATCAGTTTGACTGAGAAGAGCTGATCGGTTGTGGAGCGACCAGGTCTGAAACCGCTTTGATATTCGCCAATGACTCGTTCTGCGTACGGTTTTATTCTATTTTCCAGAATTTTCGTCAAAATTTTATAGGACGTACAAACTAGTGAGATGCCCCTGTAATTCTCACACTGCAGTTCATCTCCCTTTTTATGAATTGGACAGATGATGCTTCTGCGCCAATCGTCTGGGATCTCCTCGTTCTCCCATACTCGCAGGAGTAATTGATGTATGGCATCAACTAGACTCGTTCCACCGAATCTTAGCAGTTCAGCTGGGATCTCGTCAGCGCCCGGCGCTTTATTTCGTTTTAGTGACCGCAACGCGAGATCAACTTCCTCTACTGTCGGGGGTTGAATGGGTGGGCCTAGATCAACAATATCATCGAGAGCTTCCTGTGTGGGGATGTTAGATGGTCGGTTTAGAAGCTCTTAAAAATAAGAGGCCCATCGCTTGTTAATACCATCGGTGTCGCTGATGATGTTTCCATCCTTGTCCTTACAAAGGCTAGTCCTGGGTTGGTAGCCGTTCTTAATTGTATTTACTAGTTTGTACGCTTGTCTGGTGTTCCTATTAGCTAAGTTTTCGTTTATGTTCAGCAACTGCTCGTCAAAGTATTTACGTTTCTTACGTCTAATTATTCTATTCGATATTCGCCGTAGCTCGTCATATTTTTCTCTTCTGGCTCTGGTTCCTCGTTGAATCCATTGTCTGTAGGCCTCGTTTTTCGCCTCAAGTGAATTTTTGCATTCTTCGTCGAACCAGTCATTTCGCGCTCGCCGGGCTTTATATCCCACGATCTTCTCTGCGACATCCTTGATGGTACCCTTGAGTTCTTCCCAGAACCCATGGACGCCTGTGTTGCTGATGTTGTGTAGCATAGGTGATAGTTTTTCCTCAAGGGCGGTAGTATACGCCACCGCTGTAGCATCACTCAAGAGCTTATCAACCGCAAAGATTTTGGGAGGGCTGATTCTTGACTGGTGCACTGAGGAAATTCTACATCTGTAGGTCGTCTTCACCAAGTGATGATCTGAGTCGCAGTTTGCCCCTCGATAGGAGCGGACATCCATGACACTAGACGCCCATCTCCTGCAAATGAAGACGTGGTCAATTTGGTTGACGGTATGTGCGTCTGGAGACTTCCAGGTCTGCTTGTGAATGCGTCGATGCGGGAAACACGTAGAGCTTACGACTAGATTCCTGCTGCAGGCGAAGTCGATAAGTCGCTGGCCGTTATCGTTACATTCTTTATGGAGGCTGTGGCCTCCAGAGGTCCCCCGATGCCAACTTTCATTCCCGACTTTCGCGTTAAAGTCTCCCAGCAGCAATTTGACGTCGTTTGTTGGAAGTGAGTCGAAGAGAGTTTCAAGGCGGGCGTAGAACTCGTCTTTTACTGCGTCTTCTTTAACTTCAGTGGGGGCATGCACATTGATGAGCCAGAGATTGAAGAATCGAGTCTTGATGCGAATCGCACACAGCCGTTCATTTATGGGTTTGAAGTCAGTAATATGCGGTTTGAGGTGATTGTCCACTATAAATGCTACTCCAAACTCCTTGCGGCCCGATGGTTTGCCACTTGTAAAAATTGTGTGCGATTTCTTGTCACTAATCTCGCTGCCAAGCCAATTTGTTTCCTGGACTGCAGTAATGCTCAGTTTGTACTTTTCGGTTTGTTCAGGGAGCGTACATTCCAGGATCCGAAAGAATAATCCTTTATTCGTTTGCGTGGTCGTCGTTGTTGATCCGTCCAATCCGAGGCTTTTGTTCCAGGTTTCTTGACATGGAGTGGTTTTTACAAGGACGAGTTGTCAGCACGTCGCTTAACCCCATTCAGGGGATGGCCTGCCAAATTACGTTTCTTATAATTTGGTTGAAATCGGATCATTATTTCATATACCTCTCATAGGAACAGTGAAATTGGAACAAGTTTAACTACTAATTTCAAAGTGGCAAATGCATCATAAGTGTCACCATACACTGTCGAACTCGAACTCGATCTTGAACATTTTTTGCAATTGTCCTCTGACACACAGATACACTTCACATAAATGTGAAGAAAACCGGTCCACTTGTACTAGGTTCGTGCTCGAGTTCGAGTTCGACAGTGTATGGTGATACTTAGTCACAGCGAAGGTATGATACTTCGTATCATACCTTCGGCAAGCTAGCTAAAGGCTAGGTTGTTTTGTCTAATTTTCAACAGAAAATTTAAATTTACTCTCTCGCTGAATGCAATGACCAACTGAAACGGAAGGATGCACATAGAATATTCCGTTAATTAACATGGCAAAAAGTGAATCCTGCTGGATTTAGGTACCTGCCTAGATCGTGGTTGCGTTGGTAAGGAGCTTAAGATAGATTTGAATGCAGCAGGACATGGTTACAGTTCAAATGGCTCTACGTTTAAATGATTACGGAATAATCGAATGTCTAGTAGGTACAGACATTAGCCGTTACTATTGCCAATTGTCAGCTTGCTATGCGAAAAGCAATGTCCTTGTTTGGTCCTTGTGTGGCTTTGCTACTGATGTCCCAATGATTTGGCCAACGCTGCTGACATCCGTCCTTATTCGAGCGATTATTTAAGTCCTTTGTAAATTTCCTATGTGCCGAGTGCGGTCGTTACAAATGTAGTTTGCCTTAATTGCAAGGTGGTCGCGGCTGTGGTGAGGTCAGTATCTCTTTGTAGTCAACATCAGTGCAGGACATTTCAAAGCTACGCAACGAATCGCATGCACTTGTAGGCTAATTAACAATTTCGCTACATTTACTGAGAATTGGCTGAAGAAAGTCATTTTATGTTGTGGTGAATTCTAGCCACACTCAATCTAAATATTATACGAAAATATAGGTTAGTGATTATGGTGTACTGGAGGCTGCTGTTCTACTTGCTGCGCAATTAGGGTACTTCGGCGTTACCTTAGCCGATACAGCTAGCACACCAAGAACTGTTTAGCTCCGTGAATGAATGCAAAGAAGTGTGCAAGTGGCAACATGGTTATCGACTTGGTAATTTATTAAGTGTAGGTACACGCATCATTCGAGAAGCAAATTAATTACTTTTCCAATTCTCACCAGAATGTTGATTAACCCTTCCCCCCTTTTCGGTGACTCACGTTTGCTTCGCCCATTTGCCAGAAAAACATCCTAAGACAAGGACACCGCTGCATTATGCATCAAACATTACTACACTATACATCCCACCCATATTCTGTATTCTGTTGGGTTTGGTTGCTTCCATCCATCAGACCGAATGTTTCCTTCCACTTTTACATTTTCTGCTAAATTACATTGTACAGTGCAATTAGTGTGCTTGGCCTCAACTTGATCGCCTTGTGGCACTGAGACGAAGGAGGCAACATAATCTTTTGCATTTTGTAAAGTTATTAGGTGAATTTCTTGAGGTGACATTTTAATTTGTCAATGGTTTGAATTTTCCATCTTGTGCGGCTGACAAGGTTTCAGGTGAAACTTTATTACGTTTTGAAATCAGCGGATGAGGAAGGTAAAAGTAGAGGATATTGCCGTGGTCATTAGACGTGCAATATAATGAGAAATCTGAACTAAAGTTTGGATACATTTTTTGGTGAATATTTTAAGACACTTTTTTAGACAGTCGACGTTTCAAGGAAGCACGATTATGCACTTTATTCGCGAATCATTTCAATTTAACTAGGGGAGAGTATAAGGGACAAAATGACGATGATGATGATGAACCTGGGGTGATGCTATTTTATTTTGTGGAAATATGGAAAATGTCTGCTTGTTATACCAGACCCGTTTGCAGGAATCATCCAAGAAGGGTCAGAATTTGTTCTTAGTCAGGATGGAATAAAAAAGATGCGTTTTTTCTAAATTAAATTTATTTAATGATAATAAGATAAAGAATAACAAATCTGGACGGCTAAAATATAATAAGACCTATTTAAATTCTTTAAAATAGGGGGCACAAATTCCTCTTCCATAGTCCTCCGTGTAGGCGCCACCTGGAACGGCAGTGGTTACTGACAATTGTTAACCAATGTCAAACCGCCAGTGATGGTGGTGTGATAATTTGAAATAAATAAATAAATAACTGCCGCAACAGTCCAATTTGAACCATGGCCTCGAGATGTGTTAGCATCATTTAATTCTTTAGATCGTAACGGTCTTGTGCAGAGGTGTGTGATCAGCAACACGCTCAACCAAGTTATTCACCCCATAAATGGGTACTCTTTTAACAGCTAAGTGGGCTCATAGTTCGACACGTAAATTCCGGTTTTTATCGAAAACTACCGCATTCACTAGGAATCGAGGCGGGGCCCAGTGCGTAGAAGGCGAATGTGCTAACCGTTGCGCCATTAGGACTACATGATGTGATGCGATGATTTGGTTGAGGTAAACCTTCCCCCTGTAGTGTGCGGCGTAAAATAATACCACGGCCTTTCCCTTTGACGGCCTGTCGTTAAAACCGGCAAACAAAGGACAGCATGTGTATGGCAGCAACTTGCACTATCCGAAATCTTCTATATGCTAACGAAACGTCAGCTATGCCTCGGATAAGGAATGACTAAACGGTTACGACTTTTGGCTATTGTACAATGACAAAGATTGGAATCTGGAATGTGTGTACTCTCCTGGACAATAGATCAGAAAGTCCCCAGAACGCACGATTTCTTCAATTAGAGAGTGAATTTCTGAGGTATAACTTAAAAATCTCAGGAGTTAGTGAGATAAGATGGTGAAACAGCGGAGAATTTATCCCTCCAACGGGCAGCACTGTAATGTTGTACTCCGGTAAAGCTACCGGTAGTCGTCGTGAAACAGGTGTGATGCTCCTTTTAACCAGAGCCGCACGTAATTGTCTCTTATCCTGGGAGCCGGTCTCTGACAGAATCTTGACCGCCAGGTTTCGGACCAAAATGGGAAACATCTCAATAATTCAATGTTATGCCCCAACTGAACCCGACAATGCCTTGGCAAAAAACTCCTTCTACGAAAAACTAAACGCCGTTCAGAGCAGAACACCTAAAGGTGACCTTGTAATGGCCATGGGAGATTTGAATGCTAAAGTTAGCGCTGACAACTATAGGCTCAGACATGTGATGGGGAGAAACGGTCTTGGTGATCGTTACGACAACGGTGAAAGATTTGTAGAGTTCTGCAACTCAACGCAGTCTCTTCATCTGTGGTACTATGTTTGAGCATAAGGACCACCACAAAATCAGTTGGTCCTCTGTTGATCGGCGCAGAACACAAAATCAGATCGACCACTGCGCCACTAGTAAAAGATTTAATAGTTGCCTCCTGGAAGTGCGAAACATGAAGGGTGCCGATATTGGGAGGGGAAGAGACCATGATCGCTAATGTTCGATTGTGTATTGCAGCCGTGCGCCTTTCTACCGACGAAAGACCCAGGCCCTGCAAATTCAACACCACTCGACTAAAAAATCCAACTGTCTTACAACAATATAATGACCATCTTGTCAGTGGCGTGGCGTGATAATTCAACTAGGGGAAGCAATTGGTATTAAAAATTTACTATTATTATGCTTTCCACAAATTTACTGCGTATTAATTGAACCCCTCTCGTTAGCTACTTTTAACATTTCTAATATAAAAGCACCCAGGAATCACGAACGGGGACGTGAGAGTAGGTATACTGTATTTTATCAGCATTTTAATTCCCATGCTACCAATATATAATAATTTACTTTTAAATAAATAATTGTAAAAATTATATGTTGGTAGACTTATCAAAAAAGCAAAGCTGTAACTATAAGTATATAAATAAAGCATATTCGAATTATTAGAACTACTATAACAATAACAACAATAGCAAAAAAATTGCAAAATAAATATCCATACACTCATAAAGAAAGTAATCATGTTCAGCGAATCAAAATTTGAATAATAAAAACAATAACAATACAATAAAAATTAAAAATAATTCAACTATTTACTATTTAAAAAATCACAGTTAGTGAGTAAAATAAAATAATAATAATTGGGCAATAAATATTTTATATTACAAGTCAAAATAAATAATAAGATCCGTACATACTATTATTTGTAATTTAATTCTATTCGTCTTTCTTTTTTTGCGAATTCATCTATAATATCTGTATAAAAACTTTGCTCACACAAACATGATTTAAGGAAAACCTTTTCAATTGACATTATTGCCAAGTCGCTAAGCCGTTGTTCGCCTGTACAATTTCTAAGATACGTTTTAATCCTTTTTAAGCAAGAAAAACTGCGCTCTGCGGACGCACTGGTTACTGGTAATGTTAAAACTAAACATATTAATTTATAAAATTGTGTGAAGCTATCTTTTAATTTGTTATTAATGAAATAGTTAAAAATACCTTGAAAAGATTTTCCCTGCAAATCAGAATCAGAATAAAGCACAATGAGTTCAGTCTTTAATGAAATATGGTCAAATATATCAGCATAAGTTTTAGTTAAATTTAGTAAAAGATTGTCCGGAAATGTTTTCAAATATTCGTTAAATTTAGAAGAATCTAATAGGTTTAAAAATGTGAAACTTGCTAAGGATGAAAATCTTGAATTTATTTCTGCGGTAATATTATCTATAATTTCGACATAAATACGTGTAAAGAATAGTTCAACATTTTCATTACTGTCAACAAGGCACCTGGCTTTTTTCCGGCGTTGTGGAGTTTCGCAAATAGATGTGGTTTGGGTCCAAATTTCCGTGAAACTATTTCTTAACGATTGAAGTTGATTTTCAAAATCTGTAATTTTTTGAATGCAGTACATTATATCAGTTTGTTTACTTTGAAATACATCGAAAAGTACGTCGGTTTGTGGAAAAATTTTAGAAAAAACATTGAGCAGGAAAACAAACTGAAAATCTGTAAGTAAAACAAGAAGTCCCCTTGCGCTATTAACGGTCTCGCCATCCCACTTTCCACTCTCATTTTCAATGATATATTCAAAGAGTTCTTTTAATTGATCTAAATTATCAAAAATGGTTAAAACTAATCGACCATTAAAAGTCCAACGTGTTGGAGCTAATTTTGGAAGCCTTTTTTTGAGGAATAAATCTAGTGCAACTGTTCTCTTTGTTGAATGATTAAAAAATGTTGAAAAACAAGTAATAGATTGAAAAAAAATTCAACATTCGCGTATTTTATCGCATGATTTAGATAAAACTAAATTTAACCGATGAGCGAAGCAATGAATATATATTGCGTTTTTATACACATCCTTTACACGTGTTTGTAATCCAGTTATTTTACCAGACATTACCGAAGCCCCGTCATAGCTTTGACAAATAAGTTTGTTACCGCAATTGAATTTTTGAACAACATCTAAAACATGGTCAAATAAACGCGACGCAGTCTGATCATCAGAAATATCTGTAAAAGTTATGAAAGTTTCTTTAACCTCACCGGAAGAAGTAATGTAACGAAAGGTTGTTGAGAGTTGAGAACGACATGAAACATCGGTTGTTTCATCTAATATTATTGCTATAAATTTAGTTTGCTGAATTTCATTATAAATCTGTTTTAAAAAAATTTTAGAAATGCTACTAATGAGATCGTTTTGAATATAATTTGATATTCCGGAAAAAACAGTCGCTTGCTCCAAGTGAGCTCGCAAGTCCGGATTATATTTAGCTAAAAGATTTAAAAGTTCAACGTAATTTCCCCTATTGCAAGAATTCACATTTTCATTGTGACCACGAAATGCCTGTTCTTGGCATCCTAAATGGCACACAACGTCAATTAGCATTTTTAGTATATCTCGATTTTTCGAAACTTTCTCATTGTGCAATATTATTGAAGATCTATGTTGGCTACTTAATAATTCTTCAATTCTAGGACCGGAACCGAACTTGGAAAGAAGAAGTACTGACTTTAAATGATCAACGCTTTTCGTACCATGCCTGTCCACAGCTTTATGTAAATTATTTAAGTCACAAAACCCGGTAGTTCGCCAAACATTTGAATCATTTGAAAATAACAAACATGGCCAACAAAATAATTTTTGCTTGGTCTTACAACCGGTAATCCATTCCGTATCTTCATAAATCTTAGCAGTAAAATGCCTAGTACATATTTTTGTTTTAGAAACAATTTCCAAAATCGGTTTCGGTCGACCCTTTTCGATAATGTCTTTTTTTTCTGCGAAAGATCGAGATCCAAAAGACAATCGAAAAAGATCATCAACAACACAATATTGATCCATGCTACTTTAAAAACAAATCAAAACACTATTAGCAATTATAAGCACCTAGACCGATTAAAAAACCCCTTCACCTTTTCACCAACAAAAAGCACACAAATCGCACTACACTAAAGCACTACACTAGAGCAAATGAGTTTTAAATTTAACGGCTCATTCAATTCCTTGTGACGTCAATGATTTGAGGCAGTATTACCATCTCCCACTTATTTTTTCTTGGAATTTTCCGTTAAATGGTTTTCGATTAGATATAAGTTATTGAAATATGCATAAATATCCCTATAATTGAGTTCGTCTCTTACTAATACTCGTATACACTAATAATTCTATGCGAAATCACTTCTTCTCGAATTTACCAATAATAATTTTTAACCATGAAGCCATTATATTTCAAATCGAAACTTTTTCCACAATTCAATTCCTATCCTACTCTGGTAACTTTTGTGAAACTCATATAGCACATCACATACGCATTGCAACACAGCAAATATTTTCAGTCCACAAGAAAATACGAACAAAGAGGAAATGGGAAGAAAAGTTCCCCAGCGTCCATGCGCCAGCAGCTCCGCTGCAGGCAAGAATTTCCTCTACTACATGTGAGGGGAACTTGGAAGCAAATTCCTGAGTGCTTCCAACCTACCGTGTACGTGAATTTTTTTTTATCGCGACACAGTAGGTTTACTGGGGAAAAAAATAAACGCTCATAGATGCAAATTTTGATATGCTTCCATGTGTCTTCTTCTTGGTGTGGTGTGGTGGTTTTCGCGGTGTTACCAATTCGGCTGTGTAAGATATTCGCGATTAGTTTCTTTGAAACTTTTATTTACATAGACTGTGCCGAAGAGTTTTTTTCGCGACTTTTTTGCGCGATTCAGAAAAAATTATTTAGAAAATTTTCCACCAATCGCCAAATATAAGGGAAGCAATGCTTCCCTTGCTTCCATGGACGCCACGCCACTGCATCTTGTGCAAAAAGCAGGTGAGATAACTAGTCGATAACCCAGATAGTGACATAAATGAAAACTGGGATGCCATAAACATACGTACATTGATAACGCAGATACCATCCTTGGGACAAACACGGATTGCCGGAATAAGCACTGGATGTCCGACGCTTCATGGCAGCGGGTTGTTGAAAGAAAAGAACTGAAGGTTCGTTTGGCTTAAGCATCAGATGACGATCAAAGCAGCAACGAACTCCTTTACCGTCAGAAAACTCGAGAAGTTCAGCGTAGTGTGCGACGCGATACTCTTTTATCACGTTAATTCTCTTTTAGCCTCAGCAGAAGAAGGCTCAAGAAATACAAATTAAATGCCGTATACAGTGTCATCAAGGAGTTTACAGGTGGTCGTAACTCCTGCCAACATTTGGCGAAGGATAGTGATGGAAAGCTACTATACTTATCTTGGAAGAAGATCAAATGAGGCAGTGGACAGAACACTTCGCCGCGGTCTTGAACCGTGTAACCTCTGGTGAAGTTCCCCCTCATATAGATAATTTAGCTAACCATCAAAATGTGCGTATACGGTCCTCTGCCCCGAATAAAGAGGAAATAGTCACTGCAATTATTGCACTAAAACGACGAAAGCCGCCGGACTCGACGGTTTCCCTGCCAAACTTTATCAAGCAGCGCCAAGCATAACTTCCCATTTGCTGCATCAACTTGTTGATAAAGCGTGGAATACAGAGACTTTTCCCATTGAGCGAAAGGAATGTTTGATCAAAAAACTTCCAAAGAAGGGAAGCCTAACAAGACCAAGGTTCTTAGCCCGCCATTGCGAAAACGAAATCCGATACCTATTGCCATCAATATTAATGGGCAGCCTGTGGAGAAGGTTAACCACTTCGTCTACCTGGGTAGCATTGTTGCCGAAAATGGTGGTATGGAGCAGGACATCGCTCGTCGTATCAATCCAGCTAAATGCGCATACGGCATGCTGTCCAAAATCTGGCAAAGCAGTTATCTCAGCATCAAGACCAAGCTGGGTCTGTTTCGCTCCTTGGTACTGTCTGCGCTTTTGTATGGGAGCGATACATGGAAAGTTTCCGTAAGTGTTACAAGAAAGCTGCAAGTTTTCATCAACTCATGCCTTCGTCGAGTCTTAAGAATTTTCTGGCCCGAAACAATATCAAATGAAGAGGTAAGTCGGCGTATGGGTCAGATGCCAATCGACGAATTGATACGCAGGCAAAAATGTCAGTGGATAGGCCACCCATTGCGGAAGAGTGATAAATGCATTGCTTTGCATGCCATGAAATGGAATCCCATTTCCAACCAAGGCCGACTAAGAGGGGGTCCTAGAATCACGTGACGTCGATCTGTGGCAAAGGACTGTAGGGCGCTGGGTGTTGGGGAGTTGCGCCCCATTTCCCAGAACAGAGTACGATGGCGCGCAGGAGTAGTTGACACGCTATGTCCCACTAGGGTTTAAGGCATAATTGGGATAAAAAAAAAACAAATATGTATAAAAATCTTAATCTTAATTAAGTCTAATTAATTAAGTTAATTAATTAATTAATTAAGTTATCTGTGGGTGTACTTAGTTATATGTCAGCTAGGGACCTTATAATACTGTTATCTACCTATATATTTGAACAGTCGCGCTCGGTGGCCGTGATCGTTCGGTCACCGCTCTACAATATTAATCTAGAGCTCGGAGATCAAATCTCGGCGCGATCAAAAACTGCCTGTGAGTACTAATAGAACTCTCACAGTGCTCCGGGCTTGTCAGTATAAAGACGGCACGGATAGGAGGTGCATGCTAGCACCTGCAATTCCGGAAAAGTAGATATGCTATTGAAATGTTAGCAATGCATAGAAATGCTAGAGATGTTGACGCGACCATGCCCTTGGAGGGGTCAAGGCAATTAGAGAGATATTTGAACAGGTTGCTATACATTTAGAGGTTATATTGCCAACTATGTACCTCATTCATTAATTAATTTAATAATAATAATTTTAGTTTCATTATGCAATCTTGCATTTGAGTAGTAGAATGGTTTATTCGTGACATATTTTAATATTTTATTTGTGGGTGATTTGTAACTTGCTTTTAACCGTTTCAGCATTTGTCCGCCGAGCCGGGCAACCTTACGCTGCAGTTAGTTTTATGATCATCTTATAAATAAGAAGATTATTATCGATAGATAACTTAGACTTCTTCTTCAAGAGGGGGTATAGGGAACAGAAGGTCTTCCTCATTTTCTCCGAGGTCGCTTCAGCGTGTCGTTGACCTGTTAATTATACCCTAGACTTTTAGTATAGGGTATATTGTTTTTGTCACGACGAAAATATGTAACACACTTAAAGGAGGATATAACTGATCAGGGTCACCTCCTGATTCGGTTAAGCCATGTCTGTCTGTCTGTCCGTCTGTCTGTCTGTCCGTCTGTCTGTCCGTCTGTCTGTCTGTTCGCACGATAACTTTCGATAGAATCAAGCTAGAGCCTTGAAATTTTGGTCACATGTTGCCAGTATGATCTAGTTAGAAGGTATTGAAAATGGACATGATCAGGCCAAGAGAACGCCTACCTCCCCTACACATCTAAAATATTTAAATGTATCAATAACTCCCGATTAAATAAACATGAGAAGCTCTAGCTTTAGTAGATTGCTTGTCAGGGTAATCTTATACTCCCTTGGAAAAATAAAATCGATAAGTTAAAAGCTAACGGTAATTTTCTTATAAAGAGCTCCGTACTACCCTACTTTTCAGGTTTTTTGTCTATAACTTTTGAACCAATTGACATAGACACCTTTTTTTATATAACTCTGAGTTGAGTAGCTGCTTGAGTTTTAGTAAGTTGGGCGTAATCAGATCAGAGGAACGCCTACCTCCCCTACACATTAAAAAAAATATTCCTTTAATTACGATAACTTTCGATAGAATGACACTAGCAACTTGAAAATTTAGTAGAATGATGCCAGTAAGATCTACTTAGTTAATATTGAAAATGGGCAAGATCCGACCCAAGGAACCCCTACCTCCCCCACAAATGAAACTTCAGATAAGCGATAACTTTCGATAGAGTGAAGCTAGAGACTTGAAATTTTGGTTATATGTTTGTACTAGGATTCAGCTGGCTGATATCGAAAATACGGCCAACCAAACCTTTACTTTCCCTTAAATTAAACTTCAAATAAGCGAAGCTATCAACTTGAAAAATTCGACAAATATTTGTAGAATGGGTTAGTTAATTGATTTTGAGAATGGTCAACATCCTCCTGAATGAGTGCCAACCTCCCCTATAAACTTGTCATATATGAAACTCACTTTTAATGCAAATGGTCGTGGCCAATTTGGTAGTTTGGGTATCACCACTAGGTCTGTACAAGTCTAGGGTATATACGCTTCGGTCTGGTTTTTTTTTTGTTTCCAATAAGGACTTAATATTACTTTTTTATACTTAGTGTTAAATTAATTTATTATTTTATTCAGATTTATTAAATTAGTTACATTTGTTTTAATTGTTAGGTTTGTATTTTGATTTCACGTTATTGAGTATTTCATATTTGTGGCGTTTGAGAGTTCCGAGCGATTTCCAGATTTTGCGTTTTCATCTACTCTAGACTCTCAACCACGAATTTGTGTTTGTATACTTTCATTTATTATACACTGACGATATTTCAATGCGGTAATGCATAATTTGTACAAGCTGTCCCAGTTCAATCCATTTAATAGAGCATTTGTTATGGGGCAGTAATACACTGAACGTAATGCAAGCATTGAACATGGCAAATATTACACCATCATTGGGTGTTCTACATTTGTTTACTGTGCAATGTTGCATTCAGGGCCGTCGAGAGGGGGGGGGGGGGGGGGGCGGAAGGGGCGAAACGCCCCGGGTTCGTGTTTTCTCGGGGCCCGAAAATTTGAAAAATGAAAAAAAAACCTATCTACGCACTGCTCCTTCCTCTTTTATCCCACTGTGACGCACTGAGCCATATATACAAACAAAAATCGAAAAACATACGCTTTGAACTTTTTTTTTTTGGTTAATTGAGACCGGTAGGGTCTCCATATAGGGGCCCCAACAAAAGTTGACTACCGGGCCCGGATATTCTCTCGACGGCCCTGGTTGCATTGTATTTATAATTGTATTACTTATTGACCTCGCCATTGTAATGTAGCCCGAATTCAAGTGATCCAGGTAACTGGGTCAACGAAATTGAGTCTGGTATGCAATACGATGGTGTTAACGAAATGGTACGAGATGACTTGGAAAGTCAATTGGTAACGCCTTAACGCCAATTCCTCCTGTCACTTCGTTCCGTCCAACTTGGAGAAACTGGCGTTAAGCTCATTAATTTTTGTGTGGTAGTTGAAAGCCAGTTCGAGTCATTTTTAGGGTTTTGTAGTAAATACAAAACCCTTATGAAATCGGTCAAATGTCTGTCTGTCCGTCTGTCCATGGAATATCTCACGAACGGCTGAAGCTACATACATGAAACTTTGTAGGAATGTGTAGAATTACTATAATTCGCCGGAGAAAGCGAATCGTTGTAATAGGTCAACTTTAAGGGGAGGTCCCCATAGAGGGGAAATGAAGGCCGACATTTTTTTTTCGTTTGGTACAGGCAAGTGGGGTATCATAAGAAAGGTACCGTCGAGTACATTCCATTTTTGGATTTTTTTTTTCAAATTTGAAGAAATGGGAAAAGAGGGAGAGGGGAAAATATGTCATCCGAGTTTGTCCCCCCCTTGCATTTCGAAACCGTTATACTTAGAAATATGAAAATTTGCAGAAAAGCGCTAGCGTAGAAAACCTAGATTTCTAGAATTTTGAAATTTTATCAGAAAAGGTCAATAATAGTACATTTCTATAGTTGCAGTTAGCACACCCCTGCACCCCTTGCGCGCACCCGAGGTCAAAAATATTGACGGCCAATGATAACCAACATCATAGGCAATAATACCTCCAAGTTTCATAACAATCACATAATATTTAATAAAAGTACATTCATTTAAATTTTGAGATTTTGATGCCATTCATACAAGAAATGCACATAACCGGTTACATACTACCTTATAGTACTGCATACTTGAATATTGTTTATTGTTTTTCGTAAAGTGAATTGGAGTTAACCATTTCTGAAAGGGTGGAGGTTGGTGGTATAGGAGTGGTAGGGGAGAGAAGTTTAAGGGGGGAGGTAGGTGGGTTGCTGCTTTAAGGGAGGTTCCCATAGAGGGGAAATTAAGGTCAACATTTTTTTTCATCTGATATAGGCAAGTGGGGTATCATGAGAAAGGTACTACAGAGTACATTCCATTTTTGGCGACTTCATCAAATTCGAAGAAAGAGGAAAAGAGGAAGAGGGGAGAATATGAGATCATATTGTAATTTGTCCCACCCCCTTACCATTTCGAGACCGTTACACTTAGAAATATGAAAACATACAGGAAGATGGCTTTCAACTAGCACAGAAAACAAAAAAAATATGGAATTTTGATCTCTTCTTAAAATAGGTTAATAATAGTATCTTTCTATAGTTACAGTTATCACACCCCTGCATTTCTCAAACTCATCCGAGGTCGAAAATATTGATGGCCGACGATAATCAACACCATGTGCAATAATGTCTCCAAGTTTCGTAATAATCACGTAATATTTAATAGTGGTACATTCATATATTGTAGATTTGGCCATTTTGATATCATAAATACAAAAAATGCACATAACAAGTCTCTTGTACTACATACTAGTACTACGAGTACAACATACTTGCATATTGTTTTCCGTAGAGCGAATTGGAGTTAACCGTTTTCAAAAGGGTAATGATTGGTAGGAGAGGTGGCAGGAGGGGAAGGGGGGAAGGAGGGACTCGCTGACTCTATTCTCTATAATTATCAAACAATTTATTTTCAATATTTTTTATGCAAACTTACAATTTGCAATATAGTCTTAACATGAATGGTTAAGCATCTCCAAAAGTAGGACAGTTCATCTCCTTTTGGCATGGGACACTACAAAACCCTCGGATTGCGGGCGTAGCCCTCTATTTTCCGGTTTCATTTTAACTTAGACGCGCATTGACCCACTCCACTTTATTCTTAAAAACTATAATATGCGCTCATGCGTGAATAAACTCAGTGACTTTTCATTGGATGAAAATTCGCACTCGTGTCGTGTAATGCACACTATATAAGGTGCTTGCATTCCACTCAGGGTCGTATTTCGAATTAGGTCGGAATACAAATCCCTGGCTTGGTCGAGCTGCTTCCTCTATGGATTATGGCAGCTCCTGAAGAGTGAATCCATGGTGTGGACGAAACCAAGTGACAGGAGAAATTGGTGTTAAGCTCATTAATTTTTTGTGGTGGTGGAGAGCGAGTTTGAGTCATTTTTGATTTAGACTCGCAATTATCCTTAAAAACTATAATATGCGTTCATGCGTGAATAAATATAGTGACTTTTCATTGTGATTCTATATATTTAAACCACAATTTCGGGCGGTGTTTCCAAAATGCTGTAATATTTATTTGCACCGAATCAACATAGTTTATCGGAAACTGTACTTTCCGACTATCGAATGAATCGCGTGCCATTGACGTCAGAGTTTTTAAAATGGTCGCTGGCTGGAGCGTTTGTGCGGCCTGCGACACATTGTCTTGTGGGCCTGCCTCTCCGGGTGTCGGTGTAGTAGATATGTTCCGGTCCGAATCAGTATGTGTGAAATCGGGGTCACCACTGTAAGAACTGCGGTTCCTATTGATTAAGTTAATACGCACACAAACTTATTACGATATGTATGTATTTTAATATAAGATTTAAATTAGCGGAGCTGTGAGAACGCGTTGCGACGTGACACTCTGACAACTTGAATGAAAGAGAACGAATTAATTAGTTGTATGGATTTGATGAATGTGTTTAACTAAAAGGTGGCGTCGCTGTTGCTAAGGCGGTCCCACAATATTGCCACTTTAGTGCCATCTGCATTTCAAATCATCGAATTGAAAACATTTATTGTTAGTGAAACGCGTGCACTTGATCCTTAACGTTTACCACTAAAACACAGTTCCAGTTTAGTTTGATATTAACAACAACTACTATAACATAATGTGCTTTGATGGTATTTAGGAAAATTGAATAGTTATTTCCGAAGCGCAAAAATTCCTCGCAAGTTTGAAGAGTAATCAAAATGTACCCAAGTAACAAAACTAAAAAAAAATTAAATCTCTCTTAAAAGATGCACAAAAACAAAACTAAAAGTTTGTAAAACTTTACGAAAAGATGTTCTATTACATGCTGGTTGAAATGCAGGTGGTTCAGTACTGAAATACCAGAGATACACACCCAAACAACTTTATGAATTTTCAAGTTACGTTACGATCCAAATTCGTCCTTCCATTGTTCTTTACCACAATATATACTTTCAGTTTTGTCATGCTTACAGTTTTCTGGTATGTACTTGTACATACAGGGTGGACCATCTAGTGGTTTCTTTTTAAATCATATGTTATTTTGACAGTGAAAGATGTTTCCAGCTCAAAATCTTGACAGAAAGTCAGTATTATATCTCAGCAGAACGAAATGAGTCGCTTTACACTTGAACAACGTTGGGAAATATTGAAAACTTATTTCCAAAGTGAGTGTTGTGTAGCCCAAACACCGCGCCTGCTGTACGCAAGTTTGTTCAAAAAGCTCGTAAGACTAGCATGCTAGTGGACAACACTCATGGTCCCCGTCGTCGAACGGTGCGTACAGACGAGAATGTGGCTACTGTAGCGGAGAGTGTGATGATGTTCACACTATTGCTTCACGGATTTTCAAATGCTTATTCAACCAGGGGTGGGAGTACGCGGTGCCCCAAATGCCATCAGGAGGTATCTGTATCAGTTATAAAAACGAGAATCGGTTATTCAATCGTAACACAAGTAACTCATAAAGCGACGCCTTCTTTTGCCCAGCCTTTCTTCACCGATAGCCAAGCTAGATACTTATTGCGTGTCAAACTTGTCACTTACTGTGAAGATTTTCACACTTATGTATCTGTGACACTCCGCACGACTATTGCTTAAGCGTCAGACCTCACTTGTCTTGTCTTGTGTTTGCTAGAAACAGCATCAAAATAGGTGAATCCATCTACATACTTACAAGCGGTACAGATCACTGGCGGAGTTGTTGACGCGCTACGTCCCACAACGGGTTAAGATAAACTAGTGTAAGCTTCCTTAAGACGGTATTTAGGTTTTTTCAACGTCGGTGACTCTTTATAGCGAAATATAGTCGAAAATAAGATCTAAAATATTCGGAGCGCAATGTGGGATAAAATGGGATGGGATAAAATTTTGACGAAAATTCTGGAAAATAGTAGAATAAAACCGTACGCAGAACGAATCATTGGCGAATATCAAAGCGGTTTCAGACCTGGTCGCTCCACAATCGATCAGCTCTTCTCAGTCAAAATGATACTCCAGAAGTGCTGGGAATACAACGTAAACGTATACCAAATCTTTGTCGACTTCAAGCAGTCATGCGACAGTATCGATCGTGGAGTACTGTACAACATCATGCTGCAATTTGGTATACCGGCCAAATTAGTGCGACTGACTAAGATGACGATGACCAACTCCGTCTCACAAGTCAGGATACAAAAAAGACTTACTGATCTATTTGAAACAAGCACTGGTTTGAAACAGGGCGATGGACTGGCACCGACGCTCTTCAACCTAGCACTGGAATACGTTATTCGGGCCATGAATATGGACAACAGCAAGACGCTACTCATCAACTCGACACAGTTAGCAGCGTACGCAGACGACATCAACATCATGTCCCGAAGATTGGCCGACGCAGAAGAACTTCTGCACACGCTCGATACCGCTGCAAAAGAAGTTGGACTACGTATTAACGAGGGTAAAACTAAAATCTCCCAAAAACAACTCTGTTGTAAAAAATTCCCCGCCAAGAAAAATCTCTCAACCGCAAAATGGATTGATATGAATACAATACCGCCAAAGTACTAGTAGCTTCGCGCCCCACTCTAGGGTTGGCATATTGAACGCTGACTGAATTAGTAAATTTCTTTCAAAGCTGATTGGCGTGGAGCTTCCATTAAATAAAATAAGTTGAACATTCTGAAGAAAAATGGGGTAGAAAATGGTCTATTAATCACTACTGGCCTGAAGTGCATTTTTAATCTTTTGTAAGGCGGAAGCTTTATAACGAGATCCGGGCGAGAAGCCAATAATACTTGGCATAAGAGCCTACACCATGATCCGCACGCAACTACATAACCATCATTTTATCAGAACGACATCGTTGTCATTATCACTGTCATTTTGTCTATGGCTATGAAGCTCCCCGCCAATCAGCTTTGAAAGAAATTTACTAATTTAATCAGCGTTCAATATGCCAACCCTAGAGTGGGGCACGAAGCTACGAGTACTTTGGTGGTATAGTATTCATATCAATCCTTATTGCGGTTGAGAGGTTTTTCTTGACGGGGAATTTTTCACAACAGAGTTGTTTTTGGGAGATATCATGTCTTTTTGCATGCTAGTTGTAGTTATACAGATGGCGCAACGGTAAGCACGTTCGCCTTCTATACATTGGGCTCCGGTTTGATTCCTACTGAATGCGGTAGTCTTCGATAAAAAGGGAATTTATAAATAGTTTTCTTGCAAAGAATATCACTTTTCTAGTTCAAAGGACTCAAAGTGCCTTTAACAGTAGTTTACTGCATTCTCCTCATCACCCCCAATCGTATAATACTCATCTTGCCTAGAAATCGCTTCCTTGCCAAGAATATCCTTTTTCCTGCCCAAAGGACTCAAAATACCTTTAACAGTCTACTGCATTCGCCTCATCACCTCCTGTCATGTGATACCCATCTTGCCTAGACATCGCTTCCTATCTTCCACACATTGGAAAAAATCATCTTACATCATAATTCATATCTCATATGCCATAAATGAAACTACCTAAATCATATACCACACAGCATGTTTATACCCTAGACCAGGGGTCGGCAAACTTTTTCTGAAAAGGGCCAGATTTTTAAAATTTTAAGCTCAGAGGGCCGGATAGCAAATTCGAAATGAAACTCCTTACCGTGTGCCAGCAGCCCTAGCCGTTAGCCGTATCGTATCTATTACGCCCAAATTCAATGTCGAAATCGATATGTGTTTCTGCAAATGACCGCACACCTGTATCGATTTCGTCAGTTCGAAAGAATGAAACAGATAAGATATTTCTGATATAACTAGATGTATACGAAATTGAATCAAAATTATGAGCAATGTAACTGTTAGATAAAAAAACGGTTATTTTTTTTGCGCCGAAATTAAAGAGAATTCAAGTAATTTCCTTTTTTGCATTGTTGTTATTGAGGGTGAGTTCTGAGTGAATTCCCCCTTTAGTATGTAATATATATCTGCATCATAACCAAAGCCTAACTCCGAATAACGAAAAACCGTATTGCCTAAAGTGGAAATCTATCTCAGCGATTGCAATTCTTGACAGAGGAGACCGCAGTAAAATGTGAATCTCTGCAGGCTAATATTGCTAGACAAATTGAAAATAATGCGGTGTTTAAACGTCCGTATACAGGATGACGGAAGCGAAATTCTCCACCCTCATTGATATTGCACTGGATAGTCATATAAGAAAAACTGAGCTACTATATACCAGGCTGTAAGATACAATAAAGCTCATAAACATTTCCAGACCGATACTCAAGTAATATCGTTTATTTCAGGAAACACTTTAGTTTCTTCTTAAATATTATCTTTATAACAAAATCAAATTACCAAAAACTATCACAAGTCCATCTAGCTAAAGCTGTCGAAATATGCACAGTTGTATTACTATTTTACACCGAAAATGCCATCGGAAAACGTATTTGCTTCGTTACTTGCAATTGACGAAATCGATGCGAGTTTAAATTCATTTGATCGCATCACACGCATCAATTTCGTCACCGGATCTGGAGTAGTGAATACGTTAAATGCGTCATCCTGCAAACAGTATAGAGTGGCCTGGTTGATATTCAAGTCTCCTGAAAAGAATTATGTTTCACTGAAAATTGGAAGCTTGGTTGGTTTGGTTTCATTCTGCATACAAACTTATTATGCAAGTACCTCGAACCACCCGTTTTACTAGTCTCAATGAAATCTTTTGATAAGAGTGAATTTGTGTTCTAATGCCTACATTATTATCTGCACAGATAGCAATCCGAATTAATATATTGCTATTTAGCTTATTATTCCAATTGAGTCTTCAATGTATGTAACACATAAATTTGTTTTAAATTCAATTCAAACACTCTTCGTTGTGATAAACAAAAATCGATTTTAAATTATGTGTTTGTATAAATTTTATTTAGTCATGTCAAAAACAATATTAGCTCGCGGGCCGGATGAGAACTAGAGGCGGGCCGGATTTGGCCCACGGGCCGGAGTTTGCCGACCCCTGCCCTAGACTATAGGGTATACGGATTTGTTTTTGTCACCTCCTTTAAGGTGTTACATATTGTAACACCTTAAAGGAGGCTCCGGAGGTATGACAATGTATATATATAAATGATCAGGGTCACCTCCTGATTCGATTAAGCCATGTCTGTCTGTCTGTCTGTCTGTCCGTCTGTCCGTCTGTCTGTCTGTCTGTCCGTCTGTCCGACTGTCTGCCTGTCTGTCCGTTCGCACGATAACTTCCGATAGAATGTAGCTAGAGCCTTGAAATTTTGGTCAAATATTGGAAGTATGATCTAGTTGGTCAGTATTGAAAATGGGTGTGATCAGGCCAAGAGAACACCTACCTCCCCTACATATGTAAAATAATTAAATGTATCTATAATTCTTGATTAAATAAACATGAAAACCTCTAGCTTTAGTAGATTGCTCGTGAGGATAATCTTCTACTCTCCTGGAAAAATAAATTCGATCAGTTGAAAACTAACGGTAATTTTCTTACAAAGAGCCCCGTACTACCCTACTTTTCGGGTTTTTTGTCTATAACTCTTGAACCAATTGATGTAGACACTTGAATTTTGGCATGTAATCCTGGGGTGAGAAGCTGCTTGAGTTTAAGTAAATTGGGCATACTCAGATCAAAGGAACGCCTGCCTCCCCTACAAATTTCAAAAAATGAAATATTTATACCCTAGACTCATAGTATAGGGTATATTGTTTTCGTCACGACGAAAATATGTAACACCTTAAAGGAGGCTCCGGAGGTATAGCAATGTATATACAAGTATATAAATGATCAGGGTCACCTCCTGATTCGATTCAGCTATGTCTGTCTGTCTCTCCGTTTGTCCGTCTGTCCGTCTGTCCGTCTGTCTGTCTGTCCGTCTGTCTGTCCGTTCGCAAGATAACTTTCGATAGAATAAAGCTAGTCTTCTAATTACGATAACTTTCGATAGAATGACACTAGCAAGTTGAAAATTTGTTAGGATGTTGCTAGTAAGATCTGCTAAGTTGGTATAGAAAATGGGCAAGATCCGACTCAACCAGCCCCTACCTCCCCTACAAATGCAACTTCAAATAAGCGATAACTTTTGACAGAATCAAGCCAGCGACTTGAAGTTTTGGTCAAATGTTTGAAGTGAGATTGGGTTAGTTGGTATTCAAGATGGGTTAGATCGGACCTAAGGAACCCCTACCTCCCCTAGAAATGAAACTTAAAATAAGCGATAACTTACGTCAAAATAATGCTAGCGACTTGAAATTTTGGTCAAATGTTTGCAATAGGATCCTGTTGGCTAATATGAAAATACGTAAAATCCGACCAACGAAACCCCTACTTCCCCTACAAATGAAACTTCCAATAAGCGATAGCTTTCGATAGAGTGAAGCTAGAGACTTGAAATTTTGTTTAAATGTTTATAGCATACTCAACTGCCCTAACCCCTTGTGGGGCATAGCGCATCAACTGTTCCATCTGGCCCAGTTGACGTTTCGTTGGCATAAATTGGTTTCAGAGAATGCAGTTGCCAGCATGCACCTCCTGCACATCCATGGCCACGAACGTTGTCGTGGACGGGATTCGAACCCGAAACGCCGGTAGTCAAACATGAGACTGATGCCTCAACACACTGCGCTACCGGTCGCCCATGAGCAAGATCCGACCCAAGGAACCCCTACCTCACCTACAAGTGAAACTTCAAATAAGCAATAACTTTCGATAGAATGAAGCTAGCTACTTGAAAAGTTCGACAAATATTTGTAGAATGGGTTAGTTCATTGATTTTGATAATGGTCAAGATCCTCCTGAATGATTGCCAACCTCTTCTATAGGTATAAACTGGTTAGATAGGAACTCACGAAGCTTCGGCCTGGTTTTTTTTCTTTCCGGACATCCTAAGATGCAGCCATAAACATTCAGTTTCAATTTTTTCATCACACACTTTTCATTCTTGCACTTGCCACAAGCCACGCCCACAGCCATCACCTCGTATGGTTCTCTTCACCCGACGAGCGCACGGACTTTTGCATCCGTCGTCGCCACTACTCACATAATCAAGTGTTTGCGTCTCTCCCCGTCGGCATGCGATCTCTGCGAGTGATTTCCTGTGTCGCATTCAAATTATCAGAAAGACTTAAGCCAGAAACTCTACTGTAAAATTTCACATTTTTGGATGTATCTTTTTATCTACTGCACGGATCAGAGCAAATGATAGCCTATGTACACCCTTGGGATACAACCAATCCGTGAGAAAAAAAAAGCAGACCTCGATGCGCTCCCTACGAGGCTGTAGACCGGTCAAAGTGCAACGAGAACAATAAGAACAACGAGAACAAGAAAAATTTGAAAAATAGCCATTTTCAAATTATCATATCTTGGGTGTTTTTCCTTGTATCGGAATCAAATTTCCGGCACTTCGTAAGATGACTGGAGACAATGACCATACCAAATTTGAGCTTGAACAAGTATCCGGGGCTGGGGCTACAGAGGTCCGAAAACCCGTACTTGTTGTGTCGCGTAAACATAGTCTTGGTCATTTTTCAATTTTTTGTTTTTTCGTTTTTTTTCGTTTTTCTTTGGGGGGGCGGGACGTTCCCGCCTCCCTAGGTAATGATGCAATCGACGACAAGGACACCTGCACAACCGAGCATCAATGTGGGGGACCTCAACATCGCGTTCGTGAACAACTTCATTTGCCTGGGTTGCAACTTGTCAAGGGACGCCAACGAAACTGACGAAATCAAGCGACGGATACAGTTAGCTAATAAGACTTTCTTCTCGGTTCTCCCCATAATGAAATCGAAGCATGGGCACAGAACCACGAAGCTCCGCGTGTACAAAACCATTATATAGGTACAACAAGTGCAATGCTATGACTGCGAAACATGGACCCTAACTCAAGCCTCCGAAAACATGCTAGAAACTTTTGAACATAAGGTTTGTAACGGACGGTTTGGTGGGCATCCGAAGATGCCCGTGGGGACGGAGCTTAACCCTTTCGGGACGGAGTTTTATTTCAAAAACCGGGACTAGTTTTGGCAAAATTTATGTATATTCTGAAATGTTGCGCTAAAAAATTATGTTCTGCATACTCAGAAATCCTGAAATCCTTTTTTTTATCCTGGGACATATAATCCCAATACGCATTTACCTTGGGATAAATAATCCCAAACCTGTTTTTTTGACATGCTGTAAAAATGCAAAAATTCAGAAAAAGCCTTTTATTTTGTGAAATATGTTGGTATGTTCATAATACATATTAATTCTTGTGAAATGGTGCAAAGCACTTGTTGCATAAGGCGTTGTTACATCCAGAACAAATCATTTTTGTCCGCGTTTCGATGCTTAGTGAGCTGCAACGGACACATCGGCAACGTTTCTCTTGTTGTATTGGCAAGTGATCGCCAATGTTAAGTTTTTGGTATTTTGTCTGCTTAGGGGTTCTCCCGCCTTGGCGGCGTGGAATCATTTCTCGCTTTTTATTTCCTTCAAAAATCAAAGCCTCAGCAAGAGGAACCAAAAAATCTTTCAAAGATAATTTGTTTTTTGTGTGTTCAGTATAAATTATCCACGCATTTACTACACTGACCATCAGCAGCTTGAAGAACACTTTCTTCCACCATTTCTGGGACTTACGGTTCAAATCGTAAACTGTGATTTTCTGGTCAGCCAAGTCGACTCCTCCCATAATTTTGTTGTAGTCGCTGATACATGTAGGGCAATCAATTTTCTTTTTTGAACCATCCTTTTGCTTTCTTTCAACCTCTACAGAAGATGGTGAATGGCAATTGGAGGCCAAGAGAACTTCTTTGGAGTCCATCCAACGTGCAGCTACAATACCAGTGGAGTTAGTTTGATATTGGCTTTCACCTCTGGCTAATTTTCCAACAAATTTAGGCGTTTTCTTCCTGTTCTGCATGAAAGTTCCAAGTGCGGGATAGTTAATTGAGCGCAATAAATTTATTAACGTGAAGAACCGATCGAATGCCAAACATACATCACTTTGACGAATTGAGGATAACAACTTAAAAACGACTCTTTCCCCGAAAGTGGCAGATTGTATCGCGTTTCCTTCTTTTCCAGTATAAACATTGAAGTCATAAGTGTATCCCGTCTTCGCGTCACATCGCATCCATACCTTAATTCCCCGTTTGATAGGTTTCATAGGCATATATTGCTTCATGCTAGATCGGCCTTTGAATTTCACCATGCACTCGTCAATAGATTGGAAGGGGCTCTCATCTCGAGCAGCTGCAAATGTATACTTTAGGCACTCTACAACTTCTGAGATATAATAGTCCTTAGCAGCATCTCTTGGCTTCTCGCAGTCATTGAAATATAGCTTCGATGACAATAACAAAAAACGATCCCGGGACAAGGAATTCGGGAACATCTTCTTGAATACTTCAATAGGAGAACATTCATCAGCCAAATCAACAATGCATTCCCGTTCATCTGGAAGTTGGTATTTCGGCTGGAACTCCTGAACGTTGTTGGTGGTAGCATTCACCCACATAGCAGTTGCACCTTCAGTTTCGGCCTCATCGATTGACTGCGGCGCATCACGTTCCTCCTTAGGCTCTGGGTCAAGTTCTGGTTCAGGCTCTAGATCAGAATCTGCTTCATCGTCAGTTTCCGGCAAATATTCGCTCCCAGAATACTCAAAATCGATTTCTGAATCCGTCTCTTCCAATAATATGCGTTCAACATCCTCCAATGTAAGTGGTCTTTTCGGCATCTAGAAAGTATATCGGGACAATTAATCCCACGTAAAAAACGTATTGGGACTACCTATATATATCCCAAGTAAAAAACTATATGTCCCAATTTCACTAAATCACTTATAATTTACCTTTCCTTCGCTAGATCAACCACAAAACAAATTTAATCACTGCACTGGACGTTACTCTAACGAAAAAAAAGTATAATGTACAATATACTACTAACGCAATTTTACACTGTTTCTGCAACTTTTTCCACAGATCACTGGCTAAATTATACCGACCTTGTGAAATTCTTTTGCGTCTGGCGCTCGAACACCAACATTTACCGTTACGTTTCTGGATTTATCTGATAAAATAGCGTTGTATCTGGATTTGGGACTATTTAGATAGGCGATCTCGTCGAAAATATGATCACTACAGCTCTTTAAAATCTGCTGGGACATATTATCCCAGTAGTCCCGAAAGGGTTAAGGTAGCATAATTGACCGTGAAGGTCGGGCTGGCGAAGAAAAAGGCTCCTCAACGAGCTAAGCAGTGGCCTGTGCTTGCTGTAGCTCAGTTTGGGAGATGTGTTCGGGGCTTTCGCCGCTCGTTGCCCCTGTCCTTTACGTATTAACAAAAATTCATAGACCTGGGGAAGACAACACAAACAGGGGAGGTAAAAATAGGGAATAGAAGAAATAGTCGATAAGGATGGAATGGTTGGCGGACGGATCAGACGCGCACGCGGTCGCACTTGGGACCAGGTGTAATGGGACCCTCGGCCTGTGGTTTCGTACCACCAACAGATCACTACTCATCAGGTGCTGCTTCGACTTGCCGGTGGGAGCAGCACTACCAGGCCATAATATGGTTCATTGCAGGTGGTTCATTACAGGTTCTACGGCGAATTTTCGGGGCTGTTTGCGTTCGAGATGGATGGCGCATCCGGTACAACCATGAGTTGTATGAAATGTACGATAAGCTGCAAGTCTCGAAAATCGTCAAACTACAACGACTTTAATGGGCAGGGCATGTACAAAGAATGGACGATGATCGCATGCCTAAGAGAATAATGAATGCAGAACGAGTCGACGGAGCGAGACTGCGAGACGACCGAGATCTCGTTAAGAGAGCTCAGTAGGTGTGGACACCGTGCAGCTGCGGGGCCTCCAAAATTGGAGGACGCGGTCACGTGACCGAGATAATTGGAGGACAATGATCATGGCGGCCAAGGCCCGACGTCGGGCTGTCGCGCCACGATGATGATGATGAATGTGGGATCAGTGCTGTTGTAGTAGCAACGCCTCCTAGTGTTGAAGGGGGTTTGGCAGCTCTTGGTCGTTGCTGTTGAACCACGGGTCGCTCCGGTACGTAGAACCGGCTGTCGTAAGAGTGTGGGATCAGTGTGATTTTACCTACTTAATACAGTCGAAACGGGCGGTTAGTCAAAAAGTGTAAAAATCGAAAGCCTTTAAGTCCTTAAAGCTTTTGTTTTTTTATTTGACGAAGTAATGAAAATCCACCATTGAAAATAGTCGAAAAATTGTTGCAAAACCCCGAAAATATTTGACCCGCAATGCAGGGTCAGAGTGATTTTATCAATTCAGTGAATCAAAATGGGTAATCGGACAGGCGCACGGTACCGTAAGTCACAAGAAAAACAAAAAACTAACTTTTTTAGACCTTTCCCTAAGGCTACCTTTTGATTCTTAAAACATAAAGTTTATTTTATTATATTGGAGATTTCGCGCCCCTACATCATGGCACCTTGTTCAAATTCACAGTCTGCACATATGGTAGAGCCGGGCCTGATTGTCAGCCAATTTCAAGACCTTAGACCGTCTGTTTACGCCATCGGTAGGTGAAAAGGTAAAAACAATCTTCTCATATGGATATCATAATTGGCAGCACTGAACAAAGTGCAACAGCCTTGTTATAAATGCAAGTAACCATATCTTCCAAGCATTCGCCATATTCATAACTTTTCATTGGAAGTTTAATTTTATTAAATTTTCACGACAGAACTTTTTGAAAGAAACTGAACAAGTTTCGGGTCGACTTGTGCAAACAACGAAAAGTAACAAAACGAACAAAAAAAGGAGGAACAAAAACAAAAAGAATGTTTTCGAATCTAGTCTGCAATTCAACTAGTACACCGAAGATACTCCTGGTGAAAAGCTACATATGCGGCCGGTGGAGTTCATTTTGATATCCAACAAAGTTTGCGGACGGGATATTGTTTTGGAGTTTAGCAATTTGGTTTTTAAATAGATTCGATTAAGTTCCCATTGAAATTCACTTGATCCTGGTATAGTTGAAAAGGGTTTATGCATTCAGGTGTTTTTTTTATACCCTTCACGGATGTGATAGGGTAGATTTACTTTGTCATGAAGTTTGCAACGCGCAGAAGGAAGCATCTCCGACCATATAAACCATGTACCTATATATATATTCTTGGTCAGTATGATGAGACGAGTCGATCAAGCTTTGTCCGTCTGTTCATCTGGTTCTATGCAAATTGGTCCCTCAGTTTTAAAGCTATAGAGCTGAAATTCTGTATAAAGCCTTCTCTCTATTGCACGGTGTAAATATGTTGGAGCCAACTGAATCGGACCACTACGTCATATAGCTGCCATAGGCACAACCAGTCTAAAAATTTGTCTTTATGAGAAAAACTTTTTCATTTCTAAAGATATCCTCTTTGAATTTCACACTAATCAATATTATCTAATCAAATTAAACCACATTTCCGAATGTGGAGTACTCTATCATATAGCTGTCATAGGAACGACCGTTCTTAAAGCAAGTTTTTGCTAGAAAAACTTTTTTATTTCTGAAGATATCTTTACGAAATTTCATTGTATTCAAACATATTGACTGCCAAGTCACGTCCTCAATTTTTGTTAAAATCGGCCCATTATTTGATATACCTCTGATAGGAACAGTGAAATCGGAACAAGTTTTACTACTAATTTCAAAGTGGCAATACACCAAAAGGCACAACGAAGGTAAGAAGCGTGAAGGGTATCATACCTTCTGTTTTTACTTTTTAGGGTTTTGTAATAAAAACAAAACCTTTATGAAATCGGTCAAATGTCTGTCCGTCTGTCGATAGAATATCTCACGAACGGCTGAAGCTATTGTACATACATGAATTTTGCAGGAATGAATTGAAATGAATGATTATAATTCGCTGGACAAAGCGATGCGTCGTAATAGGCTAACTTTAAGGGGAGGTCCTCATAGAGGGGAAATGAAGGTAAAAAAATTTTTCATCTGGTACAGGCAAGTGGGGTGTCATGAGAAAGGTACCACCAAGTACAATATTTACATTCCATTTTTGGCCTTTTCATCAAATTTGAAAAAAGGGGAGAAGAGATAGAAGGGAAAATATGAGATCATAATTTGCCCCCCCCCCTGCATTTCGAGACTGTTACACTTAGAAATATGGAAACTTACAGGAAAATAGCCTCCAACTAGCATAAAAAAAACAAGAAAAATTGAATTTTGATATCTTCTCAAAATAGGTTAATAATAGTATATTTCTATAGTTAAATTTAGCACACCATTGCATCCCCCAAACACATCCCAGGTCAAAAATTTTGATGGCCAACGATAACAAACACTATAGGCAGTAATATTTCTAAGTTTTGTCACAATCACTTTATATTTAAAATAATAACAGCACATTAATTTAAAATTAGGCATTTTGACACTCTTCTTATAAAAAATACACCACCGGCCTCATGCATAGGTGCGAGTACTAATTGGATGTTGTTTTCGTAGTGCAAATTGCAGTTACTCAATTAACCGTTTTTGAAAGGGTAAAGATTGTTTGGGGGCGGTGATTTTAACAATTGGACAACTTTAAGGGGGGTAGAGTTTCAATTGAAGCGAAAGGAAAGTTAATTTTTTTATTGTCTGGTATAGGCAAGTGGGGTGTCGTGAGAAAGGTAACGTTGAGTACATTCCATTTTTCGCATTTTCTATAAATTTGTGGAAAGGGGAACCATGGGGAAGGAGAAAATATAAGATCATAATTTGTCCCATCCCCTTGCAATTTTAGACCGTTATACTCAGAAAGATGAAAACTTGTAGGAAGGTTTTCAGCTAGTATAGAAAATGGAAAATAATGGAATTTGGATATCTTCTTAAAATAGGTTTATAATATTATAGTATATTTCTATAGTTGCGGTTAGCACTCTGCATCCCTTGAACACGTCCACGGTCAAAGGTACTGATGGCCACAGATAATTAGCCCCATAGGCAATAATGTTTGCATGTGTCGTAACAATTGCTTAATATTTAATAATAAGACATTCATTTAAAGTTGGGCATTTTGACACTATCCATACAAAAAATGCACCTACCGGCCTCGTATATATGTACATAGATGGGAGTACTACTTGCGTATTGTTGTTTGTAGAGCGAATCGTATTTTAACTATTGATGAAAGGGTAAAGATTGGTGCGAAAGGAGAGGGGAGGTAGGCTGCTCGCTGGCTCTACTTTCCATAATTTTTCACAAAATTTATTTATCGATATTTTTTTATGCAAGCTCAAATAGGCGAAATTAAAATCATTTTTTTTTTATCGACTGGTATATGCAAGTATGGTGCCGTGAGAAAGGTAATGTTGAGTATATTCCATTTTTGTTAAATTTGTAGAACGAGGGACAGAGGGGGAGGGAAAGAATGAGATCATGATTTGTCCCATCAGAGGGATGATGAAGATGCTCGAAAGAGCAAAACGCGTCAGGGAATAGTAATAATAAATTGATAAGACAAACACTCCGTATTTTGATTCCATATTTTTATTTTTATTTGTTATTTTTCTACGCAAGCTTGCAATTTGCAATATCGTCTTAACACGAATGGTTAAGCATCTTAAAGAGTAGGACAGTTCATCTCGTATACATACATATCTACGATATCTAAAGTAAATCTTCCCGTTTTAAAGTGATTACTTTTAGAGGTGAGAGATGGAGCCTTTTTTAGGGTTTTGTATAAAAACAAAACCCTTATGAAATCGGTCATGCGTCCGTTTGTCTGTCCATGAAATATCTCATGAACCGCCGAAGTGTCCACACAGAGGCGAAATTAAGGTCATTTTTTTTATACACTGGTATAGCCAAGTGGGGTGTCCTGAGAAAGGTAATGTTGAGTACATTCCATTTTTGGCATTTTCTTGAGATTTGTAGAAAACGGAACAGTGGAGGAGGAAAAAATATTAAACCGTAATTTGTCCCAGCCGCCCTGAATTTTGAAGCCGTTACACAAGTTTGCAATTTGCAATGTCGTCTTAACATGAATGGTTAAGCATCTCGAAGAGTAGGACAGTTTATCTCGTATATATCTATCTACAGTACAGCTTCTCGTATTAAAACTATTACTTTTAGAGGTGACAGATGGAGTCTTTTTATGAATTGGCATGTAAGATACTATATCGTGGGTAAGACATTTAATTATGGTGTTTTTATTCAGCTGAGTTGGTACCAAGAAGAGCAGGGAGCCAATATTTAGATACCAAAATAAGCGCGTGCTACAAAACCCTCGAATTGCGGGCGTAGCCCTCTATATTCCGGTTTTATTTATGAATAGGCATGAAAGATAGTACTACACTTGCGAGCAAAAATACTGAATCAAACCGAAAGCACGTGCATTTGTATGTATATTTTTAAAAGTAGGTTATGTATCCCTACAAATCGTATGTCATTTGAAATTTTTAGATCTTAGCTTTACAATGATACCTTTCTTGTCACCATTTAATGAGTGCTTTATGAATGAACGCTACCTAGAGCTAAAAAGTCGAAAAATTGAACATTTATGAATGGGTTATTACAAGGCAAACTAACCCTATAAATGCATCCGCAAAGGGTTTTCAATGGTCAGTTGAATCTGGAAGGTCGATTGAATAAGTTTAAAGCAATAAAAGTCACAATTTTGTCATTCATGAGTACCACGCCTCAGCAGGCGGCTCAAGTTTTCGCCCTATTTTCGGAAGGGCTTACTCAGAGAACAGTCGCTCGTCCGCTAGGAATGAGTCAGTCTACTGTGTCAAGAGTGTTTCGGGAGAATCAGAGACCCCGACCCGGCCGCTCTAGATGCACTTCCGATAGAGACGATCGTTTTATTGTGACAAGTATGCTACGAAATCGGCACCTCACGGGAGTTAACGTGCAGCAGAATCTGATGGACGTCCGCGGAGTAGCTGTAAGCGAGTGGACATTGAGGAGACTACTAAAAAAAGCGAATTTGACTCCAAGACGGCCCGCCGCAGGCCCAAAATTGACCCCACATCACCGACAAGCGAGACTCACGTTTGTCAGGAATCACTTAAATTGAACCCTCGAGCAATGGCGGTCCGTATTGTTCACGGACGAGACCAGAGTGTGTCTACATGGCAGTGACAGGAGGTCGGGTATACAGGCGTCCAGGTGAGCGATTTGCGCAAAAGCAGTATCACAGTAACGGTAGCATACGGGGGCGGTTCGTGCATGGTGTGGGCCGGTATCTCTGTGGATTCAAAAACGGAAATTGTATTCGTGCCCTCTGGAGGCCGAGGAGGAGGACTGACAGCCGAAGGGTATATTACCGGTATTCGACGTGGCCATGTTGTTCCCAACGCAGCATCTATTGGTGACAACTTTACTTTAATGCACGATGTCACACATCGCGTCAACAGCAGTTCCTGAACGAAGCTTATATTGTGACAATTGACTGGCCTGCACGCAGTTCAGACCTAAATCCCATTGAGCACTTGTGGGACGAGCTCAAAAGAAGAGTCCGACACAGAGATCCCGCGCCTTCGACTATCGGCGAATTGAAGGAGGCCTTAATAGAGGAATGGAGCGAAATTCCTCAAGCAACCATTAAAAAATTAATAATTTTAATTAAAAATCGAGTACAAGCTGTGATTAGAGCAAGAGGTGGTAGTGCCAGATATTAATAAATAAATAATTTTGTTATTTTTTAAAAAAAATTTATTTTATTTATCAAAAACCTGACCACACTCCATTTTCTAAAATCCAAATTTTTCCTACTTTTTGATTTCAAGCCCCACTCTTTTAAAATATATCTTCAAATATTGTCAAAAATGGTATTAATGTAAAGCTAAGATTTCAAGTTTTCTAATGATATACGATTTGTAAGGATACATAATGTACTTTTCAAAATATGCATACAAATACACGTGATTTCGGTCTGATTCAGTATTTTTGCTCGCAAGTGTATATATAATGGGTAACACATTTTAACTATGGTGTTTTAATCCATCTGAATGGTACTATAGTGGTAATATACGCTTGCTAAAAAACCCCTTGCGTACGTATGCGTAGCCCCCTATATTCCGGTTTCATTTTATTTGCTCCAAGAAGTTCAACTTGCTATGTACTAGTGGCTTTTATCAGGGATTACCCCGGTAATGGTTGTTGTAATCAGATGTATTTGAAGAATTATGGCCCGTTTTCTCAGTTCCCAGTTAAACTGCTCGTTAACTAATAGTGACATGAGCTTATCCAAGCTACAAAATGCTCGTTAAATATTTCCATTTTCTCATACGCGGGTTAAATTATCAAACCATAAACTGTGGAACGCATCTCAGACAGCAAATTATGGGAAAATCAGCTGATTTTCTTGGCATAGTCAGATCAAAGGAACGCCTACCTCCCCAACAAACATCCAAAAACTTAATATTCCTTAATTACGATAACTTTCGATAGAATGATACTAGCGAGTTAAAAATTTAGGAGAATGTTGCTAGTAAGATCTAGTTAGTTGGTATTTAAAATAGGCAAGATCCGACCCAAGGAACCCCCACCTCCACTACAAATGCAACTTCAAATAAGCTATAACTTTTGATATAATGAAGCCAGCAACTTGAAATTTTGGCCAAATGTTTGAAGTGAGATTTTATTAGTTGGTATTAAAGCGAGGTCAGATCCTACCCAAAGAACCATACCTCCCTTACAAATGAAACCTAAAATAAGCAATAACTTACGATAAAATGAAGCTTGCGTCTTGAAATTTTGGTCAAATGTTTGTAGTAGGATCCAGTTGGCTGATATTGAAAATACGTAAAATCCTACCAACGAAACCCCTACTTACCATATAAATGACGCCTCATATAAGTGGTAACTTTGGATAGATTGAAGCCAGAGACTTCAAATTTAGTTTAAACGTCTGTAGCATGATCTAATTGGTTGGTGGCAATGATGGGCGAAATTCGACCCAAGGAACCCCTACCTCTCCTACAAATGAAACTTCAAATAAGCGATAATTTTCGATAAAACGAAGCTAGTGACTTTTTTTTTTTTCAAATATTTGTACTGGGATCAAGTTGGTTGTTTTTGCGAATGCGCATCATTCGACAAAAGAAACCTCAAGCTCCCCTACAAGTGAGACTTTAAATAAGCAATAACTTTCGATAGAATAAAGCTAGTGACTTGAAAAGTTCAACAAATATTTGCAGTGTGGGTTAGACAATTGATTTTGGGAATGGTCAAGATCCTTCTGAATGAGTGCCAACTGGCCATACAGGAAACTCACTTTTAATGCATATGGTCGTTGCCAATTGGTACTTTTGGTTTCACCACTAGGTCTGTACAAGTCTAGGGTATATACGCTTCGGACTCCAGGCCGTTTGAATTTGCAAAAGTGAAGAATTCTAGCTGTTAAAATTTCAGCATCCGGTATCAGGTGTTGGGTTTTTGTTTAGGATAAATTTAAAACCGGAAGCCAGTGGTTGGCATTTGCTTTGGATAAGAGATTAATCGAAGGCTAGGGGACGGTTAGAGTTTATCCCATTAATAACGCTAAACAGACATTGTCCGAAGCTTATATACCCTAGACTTGTACAGACCTAGTGGTGATACCAAAAGTACCAATTGGCAACGACCATTTGCATTAAAAGTGAGTTTCCTATATGACCAGTTTACAGGAAAGATTGGCCCTCATTCAGAAGCATTTTGACCATTCTCAAAATCAATTATCTAAACCATTCCAAAAATATTTGTCGAATTTTTCAAGTCGCCAGCTTCATTCTTTCTGAAGTCGTCGCTTATTTGAAGTCTCACTCTTGTAGGGGAGGTAGAGGTTTCTTTTGTCGAATCTTGCGCATTTTTCATAACAACCAACTAGATTCCAGTACAAACATTTGACCAAAATTTCAAGTCATTAGCTTCATTTTATCGAAATTTATCGCTTATTTGAAGTTTTATTTGTAAGGGAGGTAGGGGTTCCTTTGGTCAGATGTTGCCCATCATTGCCGCCAACCAATTAGATCTGCTACAAACATTTAAGCAAAAATTTTAAATCTCTAGCTTAATTCTATCGAAAGTTATCGCTTATTTGAATTATCATTTGAAGGGGAAGTAGGGGTTTGGTTAGTCTGATTTTACGTTTTTTCAATATCAGCCAGCTGAATCCTACTACAAACATGTATCCAAAATTTCAAGTCGCTAACTTTATTTTGCCGTAAGTTGTCACTTATTTTAAGTTCCATTTGTAGGGGAGGTAGGGGTTCCTTCGGTCGGATATAGCCCATCTTTAATACCGATTAACTCAATCTTACTTTAAACATTTGACCATAATTTCAAGTTGCTGCCTTCATTCTATCAAAAGTTATCGCTTATTTAAAGTTTGATTTATAGGGGAGGTGGGGGTTCCTTGGGTCGGATCTTGCCTATTTTCAACATCAACCAAGAAGATTTTACTAGCAATATTCTAACAAATTTTCAACGTGCTAGTGTCATTCTATCGAAAGTTATCGCAATTAAAGGAATATTTTATTTTTTGAAATTTGTAGGGGAGGTAGGCGCTCCTTTAATCTGATTATGCCCAACTTACTTAAACTAAAGGAGCTTCTCACCTCAGGGTCGCGTGCGAAAAATCAAGTATCTATGTCAATTGGTTCAAAAGTTATAGACAAAAAACCTGAAAAGTAGGGAAGTACAGGGCTCTTTGTAAGAAAATTACCGTTAGTTTTCAACTGATCCATTTTATTTTTCTAGGAGATTATAAGATCACCCTCGCGATCAATCTAGAGCTTTTCATGTTCATTAAATCGGGAGTTATAGAAACATTTAATTATTTTACATATGTAGGGGAGGTAGACATTCTCTTGGCCTGATCATGCCCATTTTCAATACCATCCAACTAGATCATACTGCCAACATGTGACCAAAATTTCAAGGCTCTAGCTTCATTCTATCGAAAGTTATCGTGCGAACGGACAGACAGACGGACAGACGGACAGACAGACAGACAGACATGGCTTAATCGAATCACCATAGATTGCATTTGAAGAGTACTCAATTTCCAACATACAAGTGACAACTTATTTTTCTTCACTTATTATATTATTTAGCTTCCCATAGTGGAGCATAGTTTGACGTTCACTATCTTTGAGTCACATAAGACTCATAGTGTACCTTTCGTTTCACTTCTTTGAGTTATATGTGATGCACAAAACTGTTTAGTTAAATGGGGAGATATGCCTTAACACGTGCAGTCAAGGGGCTATACCAGTGTGAACGCTGAAAATTTGGGTGATTTTCGGGAATTTTTTGGAAGAAAAGTACTCAATTAAATGTTTCGGAAAATTAAGAACATATTTGGCTATATTTTGCCTATATTACAAAAAATTTTCATAAAAAAGTATTATAATACAAGCGACTTATGCGCTGAATTCGGAAGCACCCAAAAAAAAGTTACTCTACTGCTGCCATGACTACGGCCGATAGAGTAGCTAAAACCGAAAAAGGAAAAAATTTCGTTAAACTCGAAAGTATTTCCTGTACAATGACGTAGGATTTTCGAAAAACTTCAAAATGTAACAATATGGCGTAGGTATGAAAAAAAAAGTATGTTTTCTTACCTATAAAATTATCGTTTTTTTCAATGCCAAATCGTCAATTTTCATCCAATCAAAATATAAATATATTCAATAGTACTAAATACAAGTTTCAAGTCAATCGGATAATTGCTCTTTGAGTTACAATGGCAGCAAATTTGAAAAATCTAATTTTGAGAAAAACTCTTTAAAGATTTATCTAACGAACTCCATTGAACGACTTCAAAATAACTTTTAAATGGCAACGTTGTTTTCAAATGGCCCTATAGATATATTTCTAGTTTAAATAGTGCCCCCTCTTGATTATGTATCGTTTATGATACCGAAAGATTCAGGTAACAACACACCAGAGCTCCGCCTCCAGGCACACGGAGCATTTTATACTAGCGAGCGGTTGCTTTTTAGAAGGCTGCCATTCGATGAGCATTAGAAATACGGCCTTGAAATTTGTACAGAATATTCTTGAAAGTATAAACTGTTGATAAAAAAACAAAAAACAAAAAAATCGATTTTTTGAAAGTGTTACAATGGAATAGCTCCATAACCTTCTAACCCCCGATTCTTCAAATGAAGGAATACTTATAGTACAATAGATAAGAATTTTGTATTATAGTTTGAATTTTGTATTTGGGGGGGGGGGGGGGGGGGGGGGGGGCAAAAATTCCTCTTCCATACCACGGCCTTTCCCTTTGAGGGCCTGTCGTTAAAATCGACAATCAAAGGACAGGATGTGTATGCCAGCAACTTGCACTATCCGAAATCTTTATATGCTAACGAAACGTCAACTATGCCTCCGATGAGGACTGACTCAACGGTTACGACTTTTGGCTATCTTACAACGACAAAGATTGGATTCTGGAATGTGCGTACTCTCCTGGACAATGGATCAGAAGGTCACAACACACGATTTCTTCAATTAGAGAGTGAATTTCTGAGGTACAAACTAAACATCTTAGGAGTTAGTGAGATAAAATGGTGGAACAGTGGAGAATTTATCTCTCCCAACTGGCTACACTGTAATGTTGTACTCCGGTATATACCGGTAGTCGTCGTGAGTCAGGTATGGGGCTCCTTTTAACCAGAGCCGCACGAAACTGTCTCTTATCCTGGGAGCCGGTCTCTGATACAATCTTGGCCGCCAGATTCCGGCCAAAGTGAGGAACATCTCAATAATACAATGTTAAGTCCCTACTGAAGCCGACAATGTCTTGGTAAAAGACTCCTTCTACGAAGAACTAAACGCCGTTCAGAGCAGAACACCTAAAGGTGACATTATAATGGTTATAGGTAATTTGAATGCAAAAGTTGGCGCTGATAACTATGGGCTCAGACATGTGATGGGGAGACACGGTCTTGGTAATCGTAACAACAACGGTGAAAGATTTGTAGAGTTCTGAAACTTTCACAGTCTCTTCATCGGTGGTACTATGTTTGAGCATAAGGACCACCACAAAATCAGTTGGTCCTCTGTTGATCGGCGCAGAACACAAAATCAGATCGACTATTTTGCCATTAGTAAAAGATTCCAAATTTGCCTCCTGGACGTGCGAAACAAGAAGGGTGCCGATATTGGAATGGGAAGAGACCATTAGCTTATGATCGCTAATGTTCGATTGCGTATTGCAGCCGTGCACCGCTCTAGCGACGAAAGATCCAGGCGTCGCAAATTTAACACCGCTCGACTAAAAAATCCAACTGTCTGACAACAATATAATGACCATCTTGCGCAAAAAGGAGCTGAGATAATTAGTCAACCAGATTGTGACATAAATGAAAACTGGGATGCCATAAAAAATGCGTACATTGATAGTGCAAATACCATCCTTGGGACAAACACGGATTGCCGGAATAAACCCTGAATGTCGGACGCTTCATGGCAGCGGATTGTTGAAAGAAAGGAGCTGAAGGTTCGTTTGGCTGCAGCATCAAACGACAATCGCAAAAGCATCGAACTCCTTTACCATCAGAAAACTCGAGAAGTTCAGCGTAGTGTGCGACGCGATAAAAGAGTTTATGCGGATTCTATTTTAGCTTCAGCAGAAGAAGCCACAAGAAGTACCAACTTAAATGCCGTATACGGTGTCACCAAGTGGTTTACAGGTGGTCGTAACTCCTTCCAATATCCGGTGAAGGATAGTGATGGAAACCAACTTATCTTGGAACAAGATTAAATGAGGCGGTGGAAGGAACACTTCGCCGCGGTCTTGAACCGTGCTGAAGTTGCCCCTCATATACAATAGATAATTTAGCTAACCATCAAAATGTGCGCGTGTACGGTCCACTGCCCCGACTAAAGAGGAAATGGTCACTGCAATTATTGCACTAAAACGAGGAAAGGCCGCCGGACTTGACGGTATCCCGGCCGAACTTTATCAAGCAGCACCAAGCGTAACTGCCGATTTGCTGCACCCACTTGTTGATAAAGCGTGGAATACAGAGACCTTTCCCACTGAGTGGAAGGAAGGTTTGATCATCAAACTTCCTGGAAAGACTAAAGGCCTACTTAGAAAGCACAATTGGTGAAGAGCAGGCTGGTTTTCGATCCGGATTCTCCTGTATCGATCAAATTAACACTCTGAATACTGAATACGATTCTCCGCTTCACTTGCTTTTCATTGATTTCGAGAAGGCTTTTGATAGTGTGAACCGGGATTCTATATGGGCGGCCTTGCGCAGGAGAGGTATCTCTGAGAAGCTTGTGGCTATTATTAAGGTAACTTACGACGGCGCGAAATGTCGTGTTCTGCATAAAGGTAAGGTGTCTGGTGACTTTTAGGATCGCAGTGGAGTTCGGCAGGGGTGCATCCTCTCACCGATGCTATTCCTCGATGGTGATCGGCGATGTGTTGCATGCAGCCCTATCCGGACTCGACAGAGGAATTCAATATACTTTGACATCTTATAAACAACATCTTGACTACGCTGACGACATGCCTACTCTCCCACAAAATCATGGATCTGTCCGCAATGGCGTTAGATCTCGAGAGGGAGGCAAATAAGGTTGGGCTAAAGATTATTACCAACAAGACCAAGGTTCTTAGCCTGCCGTTGCGAAAAAGAAATCTGACTCCTATTACCATCAATATAAATGGGCAGCCTGTGGAGAAAGTGGACAACTTCGTCTACCTAGGTAGCATTGTTGCCGAAAATGGTGGTACAGAGCAGGACATCGCTCGCCGTATCAACCAGGCTAAACGCGCATACGGCATGATGTCCAAAATCTGGCAGAGCAGTTATCTTAGCCTAAGAACTAAGCTGGGCCTGTTTCGCTCCCTGGTACTGTCAGTGCTTTTGTATGGGAGCAGTACATGGAAAGTTTCCGTAGGAGTTACCAGAAAGTTGCAAGTTTTCGTCGACTCATGTCTTCGTCGAATTATAAGAATTTTCTGACCCGAAACAATATCAAATGAAGAACCAAGTCGGCGTATGGGTCAAATGCCAATCGACGAATTGATACGTAGGCGACAATGGCAGTGGATAGGTCACACATTGCGGAAGATTGATAACTGCATTGCTTTGCATGCCATGAAATGGAACCCCATTTCCAACCAAGGCCGACCAAGGAGGGGTCCTCGAATCACATGGCGTCGATCTGTGGCAAAAGAGTGTCAGGCACTGGGTAAGTCTTTTGGGGAGTTGCGCACTATTTCCCAGAACAGAGTACGATGGCGCGCAGGAGTATTTGACGCGCTATGCCCCGCTAGGGATTAAGGCAAAATAGTAGTAGTAGTAATATACCCTATCATTTTAGACAGCATGCTGTATGCGCGTTTAGCCTGGTTGATACGACGAGCGATGTCCTGCTCCGGGTGAGTATATTAACTTTGTCATGAAGTTTGCAACTCACAGAAGGAAACATCTCCGACCAGATAAACTATATATATTCTTGGTCAGTATGATGAGACGAGTCGATTAAGCTTTGTCCGTCTGTCCGTCTGTCTATCTGTTTCTATCCAAACTAGTCCCTCAGTTTTAAGGCTATCAAGCTGAAATTTTGAACAAAGCCTTCTTTTTATTGCACGCTGTAAATATGTCGGAAACAACGGAATCGGACCACTAGGTCACATAGCTGCCATAGGAACGACTGGGCCAAAAAGTAGAATTTGTGAAACTTTTTTATTTCTTTTTTAAATTTCACGTTATTAAGTTACATTTTTAGTTTATGTATTAATCTTCTTGCAAATGTACAAGTGCGAATCATTTTCAATTTAAATTGGAATTGTTTGTGACACTTGGTTTCATTCTGCACACCAACTTAGTATGCGTCTGTAGCTTAGCTCGGTAACGCACCGGGCATTTTTTGCTACTCGAAACACGGTCTCTGCGGTTCGCGCCCCGCAACGGGACCAACTATTTTTTATTCTCAAATTCCCTCTGAATTAATTTCTCCGAGCTTAGTGGTTTCGTATGGATAGTAGCACTCATCAGGTCTTGCATCTTTGCAGCTTTTTAATTCAGAGGGAATTTGAGAATAAAAAATAGTTGGTCCCGTTGCGGGGCGCGAACCGCAGAGACCGTGTTTCGAGTAGCAAAAAATGCCCGGTGCGTTACCGAGCTAAGCTACAGACGCATACTAAGTTGGTGTGCAGAATGAAACCAAGTGTCACAAACAATTCCAATTTAAATTGAAAATGATTCGCACTTGTACATTTGCAAGAAGATTAATACATAAAGTAAAATTGCCAGGGAACAAATATCTCCACTTCTCACCCTCTCTCCACCCCTCTAGTGAGTTAATATAAGTGCTTCACACCATCTAGACCTCCACGGTCGAGTTTTCAAGTAAAATCACGCCTTCACGGCTTATACAAAACAGAATTCTCACACTTTCGTGGTCGTCTTGCACATGGATAGCTGCAAAGATGCAAGACCTGATGAGTGCTACTATCCATACGAAACCACTAAGCTCGGAGAAATTAATTCAGAGGGAATTTGAGAATAAAAAATAGTTGGTCCCGTTGCGGGGCGCGAACCGCAGAGACCGTGTTTCGAGTAGCAAAAAATGCCCGGTGCGTTACCGAGCTAAGCTACAGACGCATACTAAGTTGGTGTGCAGAATGAAACCAAGTGTCACAAACAATTCCAATTTACATTTTTAGTCAAATCACATTCCCGAATTTGGTTGAAATTGGACTACTCTACCATATAGCTGTCATAGGAATGACCGTTCCAAAAGCAAGTTTTTGTTAGAAAAACTTTTTTATTTCTGATATCTTTACCAAATTTTACATTATTCAATCATATTGACTAGCAAATCACGTTCCTAAATATGGCTGAAATCGGCCCACTGTTTCATATACCTCTCATAGGAACATTGAAATCGGAACAAGTTTTACTACTAATTTGAAAGTGTCAAATGCACCATAAATCACAACGAAGGTATGATACATTTCATTTCACACGAAGCGTGAAGGGTATCATACCTTCGGCAAGCTAGCCGAAGGCTATCGCGTTTTTCTGTGTGTTATGAATGGATTTTAAATAGAAAATAACAGGACAATTACGAATGTGATCTTACTACGTTGCTTTAACCCCTAGTGGGGCATAGCGCGTTAACTACTCCTGCGCGCCATCGTACTCTGTTCTGGGCAATGGGGCGCAACTCCGAAAAGACTTACCCAGTGCCTGACACTCCTCTGCCACAGATCGACGCCATGTAATTTTAGTTCCCCATCTTGGTCGGCCTTGGTTGGAAATGGGGTTCCACTTCATGGCATGCAAAGCAATGCAGTTATCACTCGTCCGCAATGTGTGACCTATCCACTGCAATTTTCGCCTGCGTATCAATTCGTCGATTGGCATCTGACCCATACGCCGACTTACCTCTTCATTTGATATTGTTGCGGGCCTAAATTTTTAGAATTCAACGAAGACATGAGTTGACGAAAACTTGCAGCTTTCTGGTAACTCCTACACAAACTTTCCATGTACTGCTCCCATACAAAAGCACAGATAGTACCAGGGTGCGAAACAGGCCCAGCTTGGTCTTGATGCTCAGATAACTGTTGTGCCAGATTTTGGACAGCATTACTTATGCGCATTTATCCTGGTTGATACAAAGAGCGATGTCCTGCTCCGTACCACCATTTTTGGCAACAGTGCTACCCAGGTAGACGAAGTTGTCCACCTTCTCAACAGGATGCCCATTAATATTGATGGTAATAGGTTTCGGATTTCTTTCCCGCAATGGCGGGCTTAGAACCTTGGTCTTTTTGGTATTATTCTTCAGCCCAACCTTGCTTGCCTCCCTCTCGAGATCTAAGGCCATTGTGGACAGATCCATGATTTTGTGGGAGAGTAGGCATATGTCGTCAGCGTAGTCAAGATGTTGTAGATAAGATGTCAAAGTCTATTGAATTCCTCTGTCGAGCCTGGATAGGGCTGTATGCAACACATTGCCGATCACTATGAAGAATTGGATCGGTGAGAGGATGCACCCCTGAAAACTCCACTGCGATCCTAAAAGTCCCCCGACACCTTACCTTTATGCAGAACGCGACATTTCACGCCGTTATAAGTTGCCTTAATAAAAGCCACAGTCTTCTCAGGGATGCCTTTCCTGCGCAAGTCCCATATAGAATCCCGGTTCACACTATCGAAAGCCTTTTTCAAATCGACGAAAAGCAAGTGAAGCGGACAATCGTACTGATCGACAAAGGAGAATCCAGATCGAAAGCCAGTCTGGTCTTCATCAATTGTGCAACTGGAAGAGAAAGCGTTTCTTTTAAACGTTTCTCTTCGCTGAGTGTTCACAATCAAAACGCAAGCATCCATCTCGGCATCAGCTTTCACAATGTGGTTGGCCTTGTTTAGGTTAGATTAGGTAAAGTGGCTGCCATGCTACCGCACAGCACACTTGGACCACCTCTGGGTCCGTTGTGATACCGCCAAAGTCACCTAATTAAACCTAGGCAACAAACCGGCCTGTGTTAGCAATGAAGCAATTGAGCTGCATTACATTCGTATTTTTAAGGTCCTCCAGTTCCCGGAAAAACCAGGAACCAAGAAATTTCCTGCGCCTCGCGGCAAGGTCCGGACAGTAACAAAGAAGAAGGAGAACGCTCTCCTCCTCATCCACGTCATCACAGCTCCTGCAAAAGTCATTGTGAGGAATACGAAGCCTCCAAGCAAGCTCTCCTATAGGACAGTGCCCCTATTAGCCCTCGCGACTCTACCAATGTGTTCCCTGTTCAGTGGAAGCAGTGTGGCGGAGCGACTAGGGTCAAGCTTCGGCCAAATCGACTTCGTTGTTTGGCACGTATCGCCGCGCCATTTAACCATCTCATGTTCGCCCTGTCAACCGCGGTGGCCTATATGACAAGTTTGCACGATGGCAGGCATTTTGATGTTTACACGGTCCTCCTCAATAACTCCGGTTGTCCCCTCTCGAGCCAGCTCATCGGCCTCGCGGTTGCCTGCCAAGCCACAATGGCTCGATATCCAGCAAAGCGTAATGTTGAAAAAAACCACCCATCTCCTTGAGGGTTAAACGACAGTTCGCGATGGATTTCGATGTGGTCAGGACGGATTCAGGTGATCGAATTGCAGCCTCACTGTCAGTGTAAATATTAACGTCCCTCGTGGTCACAACATGATTTCCCAGCCAGGTCAGAGCTTCCAGGATTGCCGAAAACTCCGCTTGTAGGAGACAAGTTAATTCCCAATCCCTCCGAATCGATACCAGCCCCACCCCCGCCGTCGGTCCTAGAGCCATCCGTGTAGATGACCATGGAGTCGGTGGTCATGAGCGTGTTAACACCCCATGGATCCCTCGACGGAATCAAGCTATTATGGCTCCGGCCAAAAACGTATTTTGCGCAAGTATAATCAGTCCCCGCAGGGAGATCTAAGTTGCCTAGTATAGTCGAGTGTCAACAACTCAACGTGTGCCACTAGCCAGTTTCGCGAAAGCGTAAAGCCGTGTTAGCCTGTTCGCCGCAAATATCCAGAGGTAGCAAGCCGAGCACTATCTCCAATCCGGCTGACGAAGTTGCTCTAAAAGCCCTCGTTATAGCCAGCGCCGCTGGCCTTTGTACCTTACTCAGTTGGTTACAATAGGCCGCTACTCGGAGTGCCGTCCACCACACACTTATTCCGTGCAGTGGTGTTGGACGTACGACGGCTGTGTATATCCAATATACAGCTTTAGGTTGCAGGCTCCAGTTCTTACCTATCGCCTTTTTGCACGAGTAGAGGGCAACATTAGCTTTCTTGGCCCGCTCTTCAATGTTGGGTGTGTTCCACCTTAGTTTTCTGTCAAAAATGAGACCAAGGAACTTAGCTTTGTCAGTGAAGACCAGTTTAATGCCCTCCAGTTTGGGAGATTCAATAGGAGGAATCGCGCGTCTTCTGTTGAAGAGCACAAGCTCCGTCTTAACCGGGTTAATTCCGACGCCGCAGAGGTTAGCCCACTCTGTTAGAATAGAAAGGGCATTCTGCAATAACCCACTAAGGACATCAGGAAATTTACCTGTGACAGCAATGGCAACGTCATCTGCATACGCAGTAACTTTGCACCCAACCTCTTCCAGTTTAAGAACCAGTCTGTTGATCCCTACATTCCAAAGAAGTGGAGGCAGTATTCCCCCTTGCGGGGTGGTAGGCCTTAGAAGTAGTCAATTGACATTTTCGTCTACATCATATCAAATTCACGTAAAATGACATTTACCGGAACCATTTTCCAGTTTGATAGCTACAACTATTTCTTTCCATGACTTAAAAGAGACATTCAAAACTTTCTCGTAGTTAAGCACAAGAGCGAAAAGTTTCGACAGCAAGAAATTGGCTAACTTCATAACACACAGCGGAATCGCAACATGCTGTGGCAACAGTATCGAAGCAGCATTGCAACACGTTGTTGTGTTTTGAACTGCACTCGCATCTAGTCATCCATCAATTGTCAAATTTCCAGTTCAAAACTGACTACTGTTGAAAAATCGTATGAATATGACAGCGCGAGTGTCATTTCAGGATTGTCATCATATGCTGGTCCTAGCCAGCGGAGAAATTTTTGTAATGGAGAAAATGACATTTTTCACAGCATGTTGCGTCCATCACAAACTCAGTGGAGAGAGTTCATAAAACAAATTGGCAACAGTATGCCAACTGTTGTGTTATATGTACTTAGCCATTGTAAAGGACTTGCCGACAACGACCAACTAACTTCAAAGTTATTTAGATATTTTTTTTTTTGTTCTAGTGCCATATCACTTCAAAGGTTTTTCGAGTTTAATCCTTGTAATTCATGTTGCTCACTTATCACAGTTAATTCATGTTTTAAGTGGACATTATTATTCGTGCTGTTAACATTTACGAGAGGGCGAATTAAAGGACTCTTATGTGAATCATTAACTGGAATTCTTAAGATGGTAGCTACAGTATCCACAGGAAACTTATTAAAATTTGATACGTTATACAAATTCTAAGCCGAAACAGACAATTTCGTACCATAGAGCAGAGGCAAGTTGTTGAGGAAGATGCTTTAAATACCTATATAGATAGTTCAAGTAATACTTTACGTAAGAAGTGATGGTTTTTAAGTATTATTTTTGTTTCCTAGTAAAACGGTCCTTTTAGAAGTAACCAGTAAGTTTCATGGCATTTAGTGTTAACTTTAGCTTAAAAGTCTCAAGTTGAAAGCGTTTAGAGCTGCAAACTAAGTAAATACAATTATGGTCATGCTTAAGTAAGTATATTATGCAATGGATGGGTTCAGAAGGCGCAACCGATACGATGGGGTAAGTGTCACTTTCACTTCCTAACTACCGTCCGTCCGATGTGATTGCAGTATATGAACGAGATATTTCCCTAACAAAATCAAGAAAAACTGGCCACTGAAGAACAAATCTTTATCCCTACAACTGAAGCACGTGCCTCCTGATAGCGTTTGGGGCACAATGTACGCCCTACCCTGCTTAGGTCAGCTGCGTATTTTACCTAACCCGTGAAGCACAAAATTGAACCTAAAAGGCTAACAAACTTCGTTTGCGGGACCGAATATTGGACTTGAAAGTGTCACGAAACCAGGGAAAATCCTATTCTACAAGAAAAATAGTAAATGGATGGGAAAACGATTAAAAGAGAAGAATGGCCGGAGTCTGTAAGGCCTTGTGTTTATGAGTAACAAATCAAAGGGCTAAACCTTAAAAGTTATAAGATGGTGCCCAACGTGGGGCCCAATAGTTTAGTTAGGGTTGATTGGGTCTTAGTCTGACCGAACCAGGCCGGGTTGTTTTCAGTTATTTATTTATTTATTTAATAAAGTAAATTACTGAACAGGATAAGAGAATCCGAAAAACAATAAATACTGTAGAAATAAATTTAAAGATACTAAAGATGATGTTAGTTCAGAACTTAAATAATAGTAAAATTTAAAAAGAAAAAAAAGAGGATAGTAAGATGATGACAAGGAAAATACATAAAACAAGAAAAAGAAAAATGGCTTCCGTTTTAAATATGAAGGAAAGAAAAAAAAAGTATAAAAGAAAGAAGAAAAGCAAAGACATACAAGAAGATATCAGTTAAGGAAAAATTAAAAAAAAGATTACAAAACTCCACCCAGAGAAAAATTGTCGTAAATGTGTTTATTTTACTGTCAATTCTGCAAATTTTTGTTGTAAAAATCAACCCTACAGCAATTGTTGTTAAAATGAAAATTTGAACGTTGTTACAGTGAAAGCAGTTGTCAACTTCTGCTGTAAGTTCAAAGTAGTAATAGATAACAATTTCTAACTTTCATTTTAACAAATTTAATGCACTCAATGTTGCGCCGTATTGCAATAAGGGAACCGCCACCAAGAGGCATCCCAGAAAGCTCATTGTTGCGGTCGCAACGAAATACAGCCTTGGCCAAAAGTTTGAGCCCACCCTATTTTTCGGCTGTAGATTAAAAATACTTAAATGCTCGTTATTCATCGGTTGTTCCTCATCGGCGAGGTTACTTGTTAACTGCAATAAAATGATTTTATAAAGTTTTTTGGAAAATCCGGACACGGGATGGGTAATAATGGAAAATTCCGAAATTTTCCTATATAAGCCTTTGCAGTTTGTTGGTCTGTTACAGTTTGCGTACGGTGTTTAAACGATCAACAGTGATTCATTTAGTGAGTTAAAATTCTTTGTTGTCGAAAATGTCCAAAACAAAGGAGTTAAGTTCAGATATGCGTGCACAAATTCAATTGCTACATGCAAAAGGGTTCAGTTCGAGAAAAATTGCCGTACGCCTTGGATGTTCGCGCGGAGCGGTTCGCTCGACTATTCGGCGATTTGTGCAAACCGGTTCGCATAGGGATATAACAAGGAGCGGTCGAAAGAGAATAACAACCGTACAGGAGGACCGTTTGATAGTACGTGCATCTTTGAGAGATCGGAAAAAATCATCTGCCAAGTTAGCTGCTGAGCTGTCCGACGAGTTTAGGAAAAATTTGTCATCCAAAACAGTACGGAGACGCCTGTGCGAAAAAGGGCTGAGAGGCTGTAAGGCGAGAAAGAAGCCGTGGCTGTCACAAAAAAATCAGAAAATTCGACTAGACTGGGCTCGGAGGCATCAACATCTCACCGAAGAAGATTGGTCGAATATTATCTGGTCAGACGAATCTAATGTTGAAGTAAGTTCTCAAAACGTTGTGTGTTTTTATCTGAAAGCATCTAATAAGCTCAAGGTTAGATGCATTTTATGTAATGGGCTATTTTCAAGGAGATGTTTTTTTTTTCACTTATTGCAGATTTGTGGAACACCGGGTGCGGTCTTTGTGCGACGACGAATTGGTGAAGCGTACCAACCACAGTGTGTGGTACCAACTGTAAAACACGGAGGAGGCAGCATAATGGTTTGGGGTTGCATGGCTTCAAGTGGAGTTGGAAGTTTGTGTCTGTGCGAAGGTCGAATGGATTCTTCAAAATACATTTCAATACTTGAAAATGTACTTTTCGAATCGGCCGTCAAGATTTTTGGGGAAAACAACCTTGATCATGTTCGATTCCAGCAAGACAACGCACCCTGCCACAAGTCTCGTGTTGCGATGAGCTGGTTCCGTGAGCATGGTGTAGATTTGTTAGAATGGCCTCCTCAGTTTCCAGATCTTAACCCGATCGAGCATTTATGGAGCATTCTGAGAAGAAGGATCCATGACCGACCCATAACTTCCAAAGCAAGTTTAATTTGTGCTTTGAAAGAATGCAAACACCTCATTTCCACTATGCCACAAAGAATCGCTGCAGTTATTAAAGCCAAAGGAGGTCCAACAAACATGCTGAACAGACAGAGCAGAAATATTTAAATTGTGAAGCTTGGTCCTCAAGCCGCGAACACTTTGATAATAAAAAGAGAATTGAAATTTTTTTTTTCACTTTGGAAGCCGGGCAACTCGTCGACGTTGAAAATTCCGTTTAACGAAGTCCTTAAGGAGAACCCCAGTCGGCCAGAAGGATTCATCGCAGGGTGTTAATATGTCGCTGGGTAAAGTTATTTTTAGCGATGACTTGACTTTGTTGGGTATGTTACATGTCGTCTACTTGGGGCAGATAAGTAATGATGGGTTGTAGCCAAGCTTGCCGACGATGTGGTTATGAATTTCCGATTCAGTGGTGTCGTAAGCAAGCCTGGATACAAAAAGCTATCTTGGTGGAGAACATACATGAAGAGTGCCAATTTGGCTCGAAGAAGTCGAAGGTGCAACATATAGATAATGTTGATTGATGGTGGATCCGATAAACAAACGGAAGGCGCAGAAAGTAGAAGGACCCGCAACATTGCAAATAGAATGATTGGAGGATTGTCGTTGTTGTTGCTTACGTTAATGGGGTTGAATTGGTTGATGTTGATGTTGTGTGAATGGAAGAGGGGAATGATGAGGAAACAAAAGAGGCGATTGTAAAGGCAATGGCTGATTTTGATTGACTTTCAGCTGCAAGCGGGTAGTAACGCCAATGGGATCAACTAAACTCGAGTAGTGGGTTGTGCAGCATCAGCTGGAACTAGTAGTGGAGCCACTTCAGATATGATCGAACCGAGTTTAGACTGTACGGCAGCTAGTTCAGAAGAGACAGTCTCAAGCGCCAGTTTTGCACTTTTAAGTCTGTCCACAGTCGCCATCGAAGTGGATCTGCATAAACAACAGAACCAGACTCCAGATCCTGGGTCACGTAATATATAACATCACCAACAGTACCAGTCAGACCAACACATTTGGTATGGTACGAATTGGCACAGAACCCAGCACAGATAATCAATGGAGACTTGTCGGCCTTATCAACGCAGGTTGTGGCTGAGCACATTACCATTGTAGAAGTTAATCAAACAAAGGTATACAGTAAATAAATGCGCAAATAGTTTCAGTTTCGCGTACGGTAAAGCGCTAAGGCGGCTATTACACTATAAAAGTTCTTTTACAAATATTTTTTATAGAAGACATTTTTAAAGGACTTTTATAGTGTAATAACCGACTGAGAACAGATTTGCAACATGAGTGAGCTTGTTTCAAGTACTTTTCTTACAAGCTTGCGCTCCTTCCCCCTTAGTCGGCTAATATCATTCATAAAAGTTCTTTTAAAATATCTTGCGTCAACGATATTTGTAAAATAACTTTTACAGTGTAATAGCCGCCTAAGATAAACATCAAATGTCAATGTTAGTTAATCGGCTGTTAAACCAGATATTAAGCAGACGGGCCTTAGCAACAATGAAGTTCGATATTTCAAATCGATACTACAGTAGTTCGCAACCCTACTACTCAGCAGTGAATGCACGAAACCAACAACGATATAAAAGTTATAATACTTTTTAAGTTTAAGTTCACAGCTCTGAGTAGCTACCACAGAAACAAACCACAAGTTCAATAGGTTATAAGAAATTATATGTAGAACACTGCAGAGCCAATGTCAGATAGCTGTAGCCTGAATCGCTGACCAACACCTGAGCATCTCAGGTTTAGTAGGATGGGATGACTTGCGTAGTTGGACCTGAAACATATGTAGTTGTGTGAATTCCAGCACGTTTATTAAACCATTTTAAGCAGCTATCTTCCATGAGCATCCTCTCAATGGGGTTAAGCGATATGCTGACAACTCGTCCTTGTAAAAACCACTCCACATCAAGAAACCTGGAACAAAAGCCTTGGATTGGACGGATCAACAACGACGACCACACAAACGACTAAAATATTATTTTTTCAGATCCTGGAATGTACGCTCCCTGAACAAACCGGGGGCCGAGAAGGCTCTCTTTCAACAGGTCGAAAAGTACACACTGAGCTTCAGTGCAGTCCAGGAAACAAATTGGCTTGGCAGCGAGATCAATGACAAGAAGTCGCACACAATTTTTACAAGTGGCAAACCATTGGGCGGCAAGGAGTTTGGAGTAGCATTTACAGTAAGCAATCACATCAAACCGCACATTACTGACTTCCAACCTATAAATGAACAGCTGTGTGCGATTCGCATTAAGACTCGATTTTTCAGTTTCTGGCTCATCAATTTGCAGGCCCCCACTGAAGTTAAAGAAGACGCAGTAAAAGACGAGTTATACGCCCGCCTTGAAACTCTCTCCGACACACTTCCAATAAACGGCGTCAAAATTGCTGCTGGAAGACTTTTACGCGGAAGTCGGAAATAAAACTTGGAACCGGGGAACCACTGGAGGCCACAGTCTCCATGAAGAATGTAACGGCAATGGCCAGCGACTTGTCGACTTCGCCGGAAGTAGGAATCTAGTCGTAAACTCTACGTGTTTCCCGCATCGACGCATTCACAAGCAGACCTGGAAATCTCCAGACACATATACCGTCAACTAAATTAATCACGTCCTCATTTGCAGTAGATGAGTGTCTAGTGTGATGGATGTCCGCTCCTATCGAGGAGCAAACTGCGACTTAGATCATCACTTGGTAAAGACGTAAAATTTACTCAGTGCACCAATCGAGAATCAGCCCTCCCAACATCTTTGCGGTTGATAAGGTGGTGGCGTATACTACCGCCCTTAAGGAAAGACTATCACCTATGCTACACAACAACAGCAGCACTGGCGTCCATGGGTTCTGGGATGAACTCAAGGGTAACATCAGGGATGTCGCAGGGAAGGTCGTGGGATATAAAGCACGGCGAGCGCGAAATGACTGGTTCGACGAAGAATGCAAAAATTCACTTGACGCGAAAAACGAGGCCTACAGACAATGGATTCAACGAGGAACCAGAGCCAGAAGAGAAAAATATGACGAGCTACGGCGAATATCGAATAGAATAATTAGACGTAAGAAACGTAAATACTTCGAAAAGCAGTTGCTGAATATAAACGAAAACTAATAGGAACACCAGAAAAGCGTACAAACTAGTAAATACAATTAAGAACGGCTACCAACCCAGGACTAGGGCAAGGATGGAAACATCATCAGCGACACCGATGGCATTAACAAACGATGGGCCTCTTATTTTGAAGAGCTTCTAGCCTACCATCTAACATCCCCACACAGGAAGCTCTCGACGATATTGTTGATCTAGGCCCACCCATACAACCCCCGACAGTAGAGGAAGTCAATTTCGCATTGCGGTCACTAAAACGAAATAAAACTCCGGGTGCTGACGAGATTCCAGCTGCCAAAATTCGGTGAAACGAGTCTAGTTAACGCCATACATCAATTACTCCTGCGAGTACGGGAGGACGAGGAGATTCCAGACGATAAGTGTAGAAGCATCATCTGTCCAATTCAGAAAAAGGGAGAAAAATTGCGGTGTGAGAATTACAGGGGCATATTACTAGTTTGTACGTCCTATAAAATTTTGACGAAAATTCTGGAAAATAGAATAAAACCGTACGCAGAACGAATCATTGGCGAATATCAAAGCGGTTTCAGACCTGGTCGCTCCACAACCGATCAGCTCTTCTCAGTCAAACTGATACTCCAGAGGTGCTGGAAATACAACATAATCGTATACCAAATCTTTGTCGACTTCAAGCAGGCATACGACAGTATCGATCGTGGAGTACTGTACAGCATCATGCTGCAATTTGGTATACCGGCCAAATTAGTGCGACTGACAAAGATGACGATGACCAACTCCGTCTCACAAGTCAGGATCCAGAATAAACTTACTTGTCTATTTGAAAACACGCACTGGTTTGAAACAGGGCGATGGACTGGCACTTACGCTCTTCATCGTAGCACTGGAATACGCTATTCGGGCTATGAATATGGACAACAACCTGCACAATCGATAATCAATGTGGGGGCCTCAACATCGAGTTCGTGAGCGACTTCATATGCCTGGGTTGCAGCCTATCAAAGGACGCCAACGAAACTGACGAAATCAAGCGACGGATACAGTTAGCTAATAAGACTTTTTCTCGGTTCTCCCCATAATGAAATCGAAGGATATGCACAGAAACACGAAGCTCCGCTTATACAAAACCATTATGCGACCAGTGCTATGCTATGGCTGCGAAGCATGGACCCCAACTCAAGCCTCCGGAAACATGCTAGACACATTAGAACGTAAGGTTCTACGGCGAATTTTCGGGGCTGTTTGCAATCAAGGTGGATGGCGCATCCGGTACAACCATGACTTGTATGAACTGTACGATGAGCTGGAAGGTTCGAAAATCGTCAAACTACAACGACTTCAATGGGCAGGGCATGTTCAACGAATGGACGATGATCATATGCCAAAGAGAGTAATGAATGCAAAACAAGTCAACGGAGCGAGACTGCGAAGACGACCGCGAGCTCGTTGGGAGAGCTCAGTGTATGCGGATGCCGAGCAGCTACTGGGCTTCCAAGATTGGAGACCGAGGTAATTGGAGGACAACGACGCAGGCGGCCAAGGCTCGACGTCGCGTCGGGCTGTCGCGCCACGATGATGATGAAATGTCAAATTAGCATTGATGGAAAGCTGAATGCGAAATTCATTAAATAATCGATAAATACCAGATAATAAAAGTGCAGTTTATGATAATAGGGTGCGGAATATAGTTTTAAATGAAAGGCACAGTACTAACACTTTCTAATAGAAGTATTAATATTAGATTAAGGCTACTCACAAGGGGATACTCAAATCTCCGAGCGACTAGGCTATAAGGCGACTAAGAGAACTAGCATACGTAATCAGACGGTGGCACTCATACGAAGATATGCCAGCCGCGGGTACTCAGCAATTTTGCGACCGGAGGCTATTAGATACAACATGCTAGCCTCCGAGTCGCGTAGTCGCCCAATCACTCGGTTGTGCATGTCGGCTGACTGAAGTGGACATTGTGCACGGCTATTGCTTGTGGGTTCGGGGGGTCAACTTGCTTGCGAGGATCTGGTGTTGTACATGTGGGGGTATTGATAAACGTTTACGTTGTGGACGGCAAGAAAAATATGGGTTTTGGATTGCTTATAGATGTGCGGGGTCCGCTTGCTTGGGGTACTACCGTTGTTGTTGTTGTTGTTTTAGCAACGTGCTGATATCCGATGAATGTGTGTGTCATAAAGCTTGGTTGTCCATGTTTTCTTCAATGTCCAGGTGTAGAAACGCAGCTGCTTCAATAGGATTATTCCATAGTGCAGTAGGTGTTAGGCGCGTGGGAGCTGCAGGACAGCTAAAGATGTGCTTAACATCGTGTGGAGTGAGGCCACAGGCTGGACAGGAGTTCTGTATTTCGTCATCAATGCGGGATAGGTACGAGTTCAGACGTGAGCACCAGCCAGAACGAAGGTGAGCGAGTGTAGTCCTGGTTGCTCTAGGAAGTCGAAGTTCGTCTGAAGATATAGCAGGTGGTTGCGCATTTAGTACCCTGTTTGGTGTCATGTCCGCGATTGAGGATAGCACTTCTACACTATGCAGTGCTGTGATGGCCGATCTGTAGCTAGTGTTATCGAAGGGGACTCTTTTAAACCTTTGGATCTCCCGCTCGCAATCTCTCATATTACGTCTTACATGACGTGGCGGTGGGCTTCTGTCCATAAGGTTAGAGTTAGGATAAATAAAGTAGTCCGGATGGCGCAATGGTTAGCACGTTCACTTTCAACGCACTGGGCCCCGGTTGTTAGGATGGTCACTCCGATAACAGCCAACCAGATACTGCTTCGTTAGAAGTGTGTTGTGCCTTCTTAGGGGCATCATTCTGGTTTCCTGGTGAAGGTGGTCCTGCAACGACATCAGTAGGCAGCCTGTGACAGTTCTGAGAGCTTCTTTTTCGGCAGGTCTGGACGTTCCGCCATTGAGTGTCACATAAGTTTTCCGACCAGATTGAAGCCGCATAATTAGCCGCAGATCTCCCGATAGACTTGTAGATCGTTAGTAGGGTCTCCTTGTCTTTCCCCCAGGAACTGCCAGCAAGAGCTTTGAGGACTTTGTTCCTCTGTTCCTCTCATCTTGTCACAAATGGTTGACACATGGGCTGAGAAGGTAGCCATGCTGTTAAGGGTGACACCGAGGATTTTAGGGTGGTTAATGGTGGGGATAGTTTGACCGTCTACTACATGTACTACCGTTGTACATGCCGCTGTTGTATATTAGTGCAGGCTATGAACGAAACCGGGTGTGTGTTTATCTAGTGCGCTTTGCATAATGTCTAGTGATAGTAGTAGTGATAAATGAGGATATCATAATCCAATATTACTATATTATTACCGCCGCAAAAAGAGAACAATAAAAAGATTTTGGATACACTCTTACATCGAAAGTGACATAAATTGCAGATTGTTTGTTACTGCAAAAGAATTGCAGGAATCTGATTTGAAATTCCTTGCATTTTATGGAATGAGAACACATACCAAAAACTACATACGTACCAAAAACTAACGCGGCTCATCACTCCAGCCATTTGTAATAGAAAGACCAACATGAGGGAATGTGTGAGCCGTGATGAACGACTTCTGACAACGTTGAGGTAAAAAATCGAATCGTTCATTTGTGCCGACATGCACAACTCGCAACTTTAGTAGCGGCCGTGTGAAGATGACGGGCGATTAAAGTCTCGAGACTCCAAGTCTTCGCCTCTCGGTCGCCGAGTATCGCAGAATTGAGTATCCCCGTGTGAGCAGTGCCTAAGTGGGAATACTACAGAACGAAATACAAGACGAGCTTGGCGTTAAGTGTTATACAATATGTTTCCAGATACTCCAGTTACAGTTACCCAAGGACCCAAATCAATGTTAACGGTAAATTATTGGACCACACATTGGGCGCCATTTGGCAACATTTGAGATTTAGTCCTAATTTTTGCGCTTCACGCGTACATCACTTTAGGACTTCCATTGTCCCAATATTCAATTCGGGATCTTCAATCGATAATATTACTTATTTGTTATTTCAGTGTTAATTACAACTAATACAAAAAGCCACTTTCAAAGTTTCTTCCACACTCTTCCCAATAAATCCTCGACCCAATTTCATGGAAAACTAATAAGCAAACGTCGAAACAACAAATCGAATTGCACTGAAACTTGCACAACAACCATTTTTCATTCTATCCCGACCTGACAAATATGCCCTGCTACCGGCAAACATTAATAATCCTGTGATATCGATTCCCAGGATGATCAGGTAGCATTCACATCCTCCTCCCGGACACGTAATAAATTGTTGTAATTTGAAAATATTATTGAATCTAAATTGACCATTGTTTAGAAATTTATGCAGATTTAAACTTGCCATTTGTTCAAATAATAAGGTCATTTATTACTAAGCAACATACTCCGACGTACAACATGGCAGCTGGGAGGGTGAAGCACTCCTAAGCGAAACACTGTGCAAACAGGGTTTGAATTCAAGGATTCCGTGAAATAATCACGAAAATGTATGATTTGTGTACACCCCTTTGTCGTTGATTTATGGGAAATTTATTGAACGCTGCTGAGATTCTAAGGTGCTTGAACGTGGCTTATGTACATACGTACGCTAAGCATGAAGTGGTGCTTTTAGACTGGAGAGGATTTACCGGAGAGTACAGTCTCCTTTGAATATGATAAAGTCGTAGAAGAGATGTTTTCGTACTGAAATTGTCTTTTGAGATATTTCATGGAGCATCAGATAATGAGAATAATCACATTAAAATAACCTAATTAATTTTGTTACGAGTCGACAAAGACAACGCTATTATTAGTGGCTGAAAAGTGATTAACAATATATGGGTGTTTTTCCAAATGTCTGCATTAGTTTTTGGAGTTACGTACACAACGGTATACAGTCGAGAACGGATAAGTGTGCAATCGCCTCTGCGTCCAATACAATGCTCAAAGTCGAATTTTGATTCAGCAGGATAGTCAAAATCGATTGTCACAAAATTATTATTTTTGAGGCTTAGAAAAATCACATTTTATCAATTTTCATGCACACAGATCTTTGAAACGGATACTCTAAATGAAAAACTGATAAAATAAAACCTTAATAGCTGCATTTCGGTAAGTATACCAGCTAGAAGTTATGTTTTAATCTCAATAGCCGCAGGCAAGCTTGCCGTTGTGATTTATGGCGCATTTGCCACTTACAATTAGTAGTAAAACTTGTTCCGATTTCACTGTTTCTATGAGAGGTATAGTATATGAAATAGTGGGCCAATTTCAACCAAATTCGGGAACGTGGTTTTCCAGTTAATATGATTGAATAATATGAAATCTGGTAAGGATATCTTCAGAAATAAAAACATTTTCTAACAAAAACATGCTTTTGGAACGGTCTTTCTTATGACAGCTATATGATAGGATAGAGTAGTCCAATTTTAACCAAATTCGGGAATGCGATTTGACTAAAGATACAATTGATTAGTACGAAATTTGGAAAAGATATCTTTAGAAATAAACCATTAAGAATGGGTCTCCTATATGGCCAGTTCATAGGGGAGGTTGGCACTCATTCAGTAGGATCTTGACCATTTTCAAAATCAATTAACTAACTAGCCCATTCCACAAATATTTATCGAATTTTCAAAGTCGCTAGCTTCATTCTATCGAAAGTTATTGCTTATTTGAAGTTTCACTTATAGGGGAGGTAGGGGTTCCTTGGGTCGGATCTTGCCCATCATTGCCACCAACCAATTAGATCACCCTACAAACATTCAAACCAAATTTCAAGTCTCTAGCTTCACTCTATCGAAAGTTATCGCTTATTTGAAGTTTCATTTGTAGGGGAAGTAGGGGTTTCGTTGGTCGGATTTTACGTTTTTACGTATTTTCAATATTAGCCAACTGGATCCTACAACAAACATTTGAGCAAAATTTCAAGTCGCTAGCTTTATTTTGTCGTAAGTTATCGCTTATTTTAAGTTTCATTTCTAGGGGAGGTAGAGGTTCCTTAGGTTGGATTTTACCCATCGTCAATGCCAACTAGCTCAACCTCACTTCAAACATTTGACCAAAATTTCAAGTCACTGGCTTCATTCTATCAACAGTTATCGCTTATTTGAATTTTCATTTGTAGGGGAGGTGGGGGTTCCTTGGGTCGGATCTTGCCCATATTCAATACCAACCAAGTAGGTCTTACTAGCAACATTCTACCAAATTTTAACTCGGTAGTGTCATTCTATCGAAAGTTATCGTAATTAAAGTAATATTTAATTTTTTGAAATTTGTAGGGGAGGTAGGTGTTCCATTAATCTGATTATGCCCAACTTACAAGAGCTTAAGCAGCTTCTTCCCTCAGGGTTACAT